>OZ020611.1:231169040-232480048 GCA_963971575.1 Liopterus haemorrhoidalis
ATATTTAATTAAAGGGGTCTTTTTGGACTCCTGGTCTAAATGCTAACGTTATAATTTAACAATGTAAAGTTGTCAAAAACTTTTTAAAAATCTTCGCTCGGTAGCGAAATATAAAAGTATCCAACAATATTCGTTCCAAAGATTTCAATGGATCCAAAATTGCGTTTATAATAACTATAATTATTCTATAAAATTTCTATAAATTTCGACACATGAATTTAAATAAACTTTTTTCGGTCCTTTGTATTCAACGATTAGCATGCAACTATTTACTTTATATATTATTTTAAAATTAATGAGGATAAGGTGATAAGAACGAATTCGAATATCAATAAGCCCTAACCGGGATTCGAACACGGGAAAATTGGCACTCGAAGCAGGCTTCCTCAGCGCTACTCAGACCGGCTAACTATAAGAATAACTGTATGGTAACAACGGTAACACCTTCCGAGTTAAATTCCATTAATATACTGTTAGTTCTGCCTGAAAAGTATACGCTAGTAGCCTATTGTGATATTAAAATTTACCATAAAAAACAGCTTTATTTATTCTGCTATTTTTTAGTTTGTTGTCTTCCTAAACAGTATGTATTGGATAAAGTTCTCTATAGATTAAATATAATTTTTTAATGGCGCTAATAGCCTCTAGTGTCCTCAAACTGTTCATTTTCCAATACCCTTTTAGAAGGCTCCCAGGTTTTTTTATTTTTCCAGTCAAGGAAATATATTTCCAAGTTTGATGCCGTTCTAATAGTGTTCAGCCTATTGAATAAAGCTTTAGATATATTATTAAATGTTGTGTTAAAAAGGCGCTAATAGCCTTATGTCTACTGTCCTATGTCTACTCCTTTAGATGGCTACCAACAACCTGAACCGCCATTTTTTATATAAACACAAATTTTGTTGGCTCTTATGTGAAGAACAAGACAAAGTTTAGTTCAAAATACTTTAATATATAATAATAATAATAGTTTATAACTTTTGAAACTTAATTTGAGCCCTTTGGGTTCTCCTGGTACTAACCAAATATCAACATAACCTAGCCTAATGTCCTTATAATAGGGAACTATAAGCTATGGATTGTGAAGTAAAGTCAAATATTTATTTCAAATTTAGATTAAAAAATAGATTTCATTCAGGTACCACAAATTTATTGTGTGGGACGCATGGTGCCCGCGAGCTGCCGGACAGTGCTGATATAGATTGTTAAACATCGTTTAAAACAAGCGCAATAGCCTCTTATGTCTTTTATATGTTTTTATACCGTTTTAGATTGCAACCGGCTTTTTTTTCCAGACGCGGAAAAGTTTTTTTTAAGTTCAAGAACTTATTGAATAGAGTTATATAAAGACTATTAAATATTTTTATGAAAAGGTGCTAATAGCCTTTTATGCGAGACTATCCAATGTTGAATCCTATTTTAGACGTTTGCCTGCTTTTCAATTTTTCCAGTAGCGGAAATGAGTTTTCAAGTTTGCTGTCTTTCTAATAGTGCCCAAACTATTGAATAGTTTTCTATAGAATATTGAATATTTTTCTAAAAAGACGCTAATAGCCTCTTATGTCTTCAACCTCTGTAATTTCAAATACCGTTTTAGACGGCGACCGGCTTTTACTGCAGTCGCGGAAATGGTTTCAAATTTGCTGCTTTCCTAATAGTGTTTGAACCTATTAGAGTGTTAGACTATTAAATATTGTTTACGAAGGCGCTAACAGCCTCTTATGTCAAACTATCCAATTTATAAAAGTCTTTGAAAGGACTACCGGCTTTTTTCCAGTCGCGGAAAATGTCTTTTCAAGTTGTCTTCCTAATAGATTCCAAACTGTAGTGTCTAATAATCTTTTAGATAGCAACCGGCTTTTTTGCAATAGCGGAAAATATTTTTTCAATAATATCTAATTGTCAAATATTGTAAATATGCGCTGACAGCCCAAAATGTTACTGTTTATACATGTAGTGTTTATGTTCCAAGATGGCACTTACCGGTAGAGAGCTTTTTATTGCGAATTCATCTTCAAAACAAGATGACAGCATCCAAAAAAGATTCAAACGTATCCAAAGTTATCCAAATGATTATCCAAAAATATCCAGTGTCACTCACTTGTCTTTAAATACACTTAAATGTTATCCAAACGTTTATCCAAGAAAATACACAGTCTTAAAACTAAGTCAAAACTCACAATGTCTTAAGTCAAAACTTCACCAGTTTATAATCACTTAATAATAAGCAGTCTTATTAATATCACCGTCCTTAAAAAGGCACTAAATACACTAATTTGCCTTAAGTTACGATAAGTATCCTTAAGTCACTGTGCACATGTTATGATGTGTCTTAAGTCCACTGACGTGTTACTGAGACAGTGTTCAAGCGGCAACTAAACACGCTGAGTCGAACTTGACCGTGGTAGAATACAGACAGCGCTGTGGTGATAGTCTGAAGCTCAGAACTAACGGGAAAAGAGTTCACCGACCTCCGAAATATATGGCAAGCTAATATATACTCTATGGACATTGGTAATAAGGTGGAAAAGACTTAGTGTTGGTTCAAGGAAGTACAGGTTGTTGTTGGGGTGGGTTTTCAACTTAGATGGATGGAATTCTGTTGGTTTTTGGTGGGTTTGAATAATTAAAAGTAAATAAAAAATTCTGAACATCCTAAACCCAGCTTAGATGATATTTTAAAAATGGTAAGAACATTTCTGGTTATTACTCATCTCTGTCTGGGTAAATTTTTCCAATATTTCATAATTTCTGGTGCCTTTGGAAAGTTAGTAATAACAATAACAACATCATTTACGAAAAGGAAATAAATAATTCTTGATATCAGCAGAAATAAATACTTGAAGAAAAATCATCAGAATAGGGAAGGTGGATGAGGAGATCATAGGAGGCAAAAGGCAAATGGAGTAGAGGAGTATTTTTTTAAATTTATTTATTTTACTTCGGCCTATTTCTGCAACGAGGCTAATCGCCGATGCCAGGGGGCGAGCTCCTACACCCGGATGAGGGGTGAATGATTGTGAAAATGGGAGTAATGTAAACATATTATTCTCACCCGAATAACATCACCAACGAAGGAAGCTCGAACACCCACCGCACAGTCCGAGGCAAAAGAGTGACTGGAGTACTACATAGAATAGGACATATCAAAAGGAATGAAAAAGAGATTTTAATATACCATCTGAGAAACAAATACAACATAAGAAGGACAAATTTGGCCTGTTACAGATAAGCTAAGGAACAGGATAAGAATTGTCGAGGTGGCCTTCATGAGAAAAAGTTTGCAATACACTAGAAAAGATACAGAACAGAGAAAATATGAAATGAGACAGAACCATAGCTAGCTTTTTCTGGGTCCTGTGCAAGGTTGCTCAAAAAAGTTATCCTCAGTGTGACTTGGCCTCCTGTTGACGATTTTTCGGCCCCCCCTCGGATTTGGGCCCTGTGCCTGTGCACTTGTTGCACCTGCCTAGTAACGGCATTGGAATGAGATGGAAGTTACCTCAACAATTACCAAACTATTGGGTAATAAGGCTTTAAGAAGGTACAGACATGTTGAAAGAACGAAGCAAGTCATGTGGACAAAGGAGATTCCACAATGGTCTCCAAGACGAAAGAGAAGAAAAGGAAGATCACCAATGAAATGAAAGACGCACATCAAAAATGTGTGAAGAAACCATATCTGAGGAAGACTGGCAAAATAGGAGTCGATGGCACCTGAGACAGGCAAAACTATAATGGGAAAAGGCCAAGAAGAAATAGATGAAGATGAATGATCATAATTTACATAATCGTTGAGTCCGTTTACCATTTCATGTGTTGGACTTTATGTAAGTTTGAATTTCACTTATATTTATTTTCTTGTCTCAAAGGGAAACGTTGCCGAAGTTTTTCCATCGTTCCAGGGAATTTCCATTCTTTCTACTGCTTCTTTAATTACATCATTTCATACTTACCTACGTCTTCCTCGGTATCCTTTTCAGATATTCTGACTTCTTATCTCTACTTCGTTACTTGCATACGATCATATCATCTTATTTGGCCTTTATCTATCAGTTCCTCTACTGGCTGTGTTTCCAGTTGTTCTCTATACTCCACATTTCCTAATCCGTCCTATTTTACCTTCTCCTTGATCTTTCGTAGGACCCCTATTGCGTTGCTTCTTATTCTGCTTCTAAGTTTCTCCGATGTTGCCCAAACCTCTGACTCATATGTCAGTATTAAAATGCCAATCAGTAGCAATCTTTTTTTATCAGCATTATTCGATCTAATGCTGAATATACGCTTTTCTTAAATCCACTTTTGTCGTTCTTAGCAATTCTATTCGACTTCTCTACTAGCTTTTGAAGGACTAGATGGCAAGAAAAAAGATATTCGAGCAATATACTCAAAGTCATGGATAGACCAGACATGTGATGAGGACAACATTGAACTCTCTCGTCCTCATAAATATAGGAATAATAGGGTCAAAATATTACGCTGCCTTGTGGACCTTGTGGACCTTTGTGGTGTACCTACAAAGTGTCAACAAAATGTATACATATAATTTCAGTCCTTCAATAAGTACGTAATCGTTCTACACATTCATGAACCATTTGATGATAAAGAGGAAGTTTATTATCAACTAGGTGGAACACTTCCCCATTTTCATCACAATGTTAGGGTTTACCTGGAAGAAAATTTTCCAAACGGATGGATTGGACGAAGAAATAGTGTTAAGTACCATCTGCATTCAAGATATAACGCCGCTGAATTTTTATTTATTGGGACACCTAAAGGATAAAGTTCATGGTACAGAACCAAAAAATGCCACTGAATTATGACAAACTGTTGAAGCAGTGATTACTTCAGTCTCTCGACGATGTCAACAACGCCTGGATGAGAATGGAAAATATTTTGTTCACTTACGTTAAAGCGTCATTTTTAGGGTTTTGTAGGTATGATCACCAACAAACCCTTATAACGTCACTCATGTGTCTGTCTAGCTGTCTGTACGGTAGAAATTACAGCAAAACGGCTGAATATAGAAAGTTGAAATTTGGCATTCTTGTACAACTTTTTGATCCACATAGTAGGGAAACTATAGAGAGTTCAAAAAATACAGCGCGGGATAAATATAAACAAATATGTATTAAAGGAAAAATAAATATTTTTTTAAAATTTTGAGTGGGGTATCAAATGAAACCTCTTAATGCGTGGATGCACAAACGAGTTTTTATCTTTGAAAAATCTTTTTTTAAGGTTTTTTTTTTGTCAATATAATGGCAAAAAACTGTTGTCCCCCACCCTATCTCCCAGAGGGGTTGAACTAAAAATCTGAAAAAAATCTTAATAATGTACATTGATGGGAACCGGAATAGTTCAACAGGAAATTTTTTTGTGCCGTCGAAATTGTGTGGTATCAAAAGAAAGCTCTTAAGAAGTAGATAAAGAAACGGGAAGTAGTTTTTTATTTTTTATTTATTTATTTTTTTTTTTAATTTTAATACGATCTTTTCCAAAAATGTTCTAAAAAATCAGTGTCCCGCACATTTTAATCCTAAGGGGTTATATTAAAAATCTGAAAAAATTCTAAGCAATGTATTTTGCTATGTATCGGAAACGTACGAGAATTTTTTTTATCAGATTTCGTTTTTGGAAAATATTACAGTTTTTGTGTTATTGATTTTTTTTTTTTTTAATTTAAATTTTATTGTGGGGATTTTAAATGGAGCTCTTTAAGTGCAGATTAAGGAACGGTAATTGATTTTTTAAATACATTTCATTTTGACTAAATTTTGCCAAGCATTAAGATTTTCGTTTAATATCTTAGCTAAAATTAAAAAAAATATATTTGTATATACATGGATAAATTTTGTTATGGGTAGAGAACAGGTACGTAAATTTATTTTGCAAATATCGACTAGGAAAATAAATAAATAACTGGCTGGTTGCTGGGATTCCATTTCTAGTAGAGAATCTGTTAGTTTTTCATATAGTCGCAATATAAACAATGTCTCTGTAGGCGTTATGCTCTTGCGTGACAAAAGATCGCCCGCAGTGTTGCCAGGTCTGGATTTGATTGATATTTTTGCAACTATACAAAAAAATGATTTAAAATATATATATTATGGTATTATTAGAGATATATTATACACGGTAGAAAAAATCTAACTGCAACCTTCTTGTCGTATCTATTGATGTAAAGGATTTAAAACCAACACTTGTAATTTCGTTATGTAGTGACAGGCATTCATCGTTTGGCCTTCTAATAATCATCATTCACTGACTAAATACCTACAAAACCCGGAAATGTGTGAAAATCACACTTCACTTTAATTTTTTTCAATATATCTTCTTCATTATAAAAATTAGTATATGTAAATATACATAGAAGTATTTAAGAAAATATCAATTTTATTCGGACATTTTGTATAGTGCTGGAGCTTTAAAAACAAACAAAACATTTTCTATGTTGCCCCTTCTTAATGTTGGGAACCTATTATTTGTTTTGAGTTTGCCAAATGCTGTAAAATGTTAAACCTGTAGTAAAAAAAATAATATATAATTTTTTCAACAAGTTTCTGATTTCCTGTAAAATAATATTTAATAAAATGTAATTTAAAATAAAAAATCAAATAAAATACTACACCTTGCAGTATTCATAACAGGTGGACAGGATATTTTGGACACCCTGTATTATACATTTTACCGTATACTTACCACCTGTCTTAAATATAAAAACAGTAGGGTGTTCCGAAAAATCATGATGTTTATATCTCTCTCTTCCATGCTCACACTATCAGTCGGGTCGAATTTTGATCTCATAAATTTGCTTCTCAAGATTAAACCGTTACGAAAGATTTTCTTTAAAATTAGGATTGTAGTTCGTGCTGTGACATGAAAGGCTATCTTCCTAAAATCACATGTTTTCCAAACTCAGTTCATTTAATTAATGTGACAGAAAATTTTTAATCATTTCATGGTAGCGACGTCATTCATAGTTACAGCGTTACTCTCAACCTCTGCGAAAAAATAAGGACCAGTTACACTTCCTGATCAAATTCTTCACCACACTGTCCCTATGCGAGTGATTAATGTTCATTGTTGAACCATTTCTAAATTTGCAACGTCCCGTTGTTTGTTAATATTGTCCTGTTGTTAATTAACATAACCGCTCTGATCGAAATGGATTTCGTTGCTCATTATGATTTACTCACCATATGAGACGATTTTTTTTTTTTTTGTTTCGTTGCACGTTTCAAGAATAACAACGCGGTGTTGAATTCTAAATCACAACTAACAAATTTGCCATATTTAAATTGCTCGGCTTACGACGAATCTTTCGGCCAGATTTCATAATTAAAAGTCGGCGTCCTGGCTGCACTCGATCGGATATAAGCGAGCGCATTCAAAATACAGGGTGGGAAAATCGACGAATATAGTACGAGTAATATTCATCAACATCATTGGCGCGACAGCTCTAGGCGAACCTAGGCCTCCTGTTTCCAGGTTTCATGTTTGTATTTTCATATGTGTACATTCAGCAGCAGTATGGTCAGTATTACGTCCATTTTATATCGAACACAAAAAGGCACTTTTTATAGCCGCTTTAGAATGGCTATACAGAACCTATAATTTTTATAAATATTTTTTACATATATTATTTAACATACATAGGAGTAGAGTTCACATCCATACCCTTCCTAGGGGTCAAACAGTACTTACAAACGAACTAACAGTTGCAGTCACAGGCTTACTCATATAGTAATACTAGCGAGGTGGAAATTCAATTATTACCAGTTATACACCTCAAACACAAGGCCATTTAGATTCTAAACCTTACAGTTTACTGGACGCGACGGGTTTTTCGCTATACAAATTGTTTATCATCATTGACGCGACAGCACGAGTTGAGTCCAGGCCTCCTGTTTCCAGGTTCCTCCGAGTTCCAATCTATGTACATTCAGGAGTAATATGGTCAGTATTACGTCCATTTTTTAGCGTACACAGAAAGGCACCTACAGCTTATAGCCGGTTGCGAACGGCTAAGCAGAACCTATAATTTATATAAATATTTTTACACAAATTATTTGACATAATCAGGAGTTGAACTCATGTTCGTGCCCTTTCTTAGTGGACAAACAGCAGATACAAGCGGTTTAAGGCTTGCAGCCACAGGCTTGCTAATCAAACTCTAGAAGTCTGTAATTCTTTTTCCAATTATTTCATTAAAATTACAAATCAAAATTACGTTGCAAATATTCTACCAGTTCTACCACATGCCTTTTTGGTTCACACCTGACACAAAAGAGGAGCCAGATACCTTACCACTGGATCTAACTACGAACAGCACGGAAAGAAGAATATTTAGACTCTATACTTCAGAAGGGCTCACATTACGGACAAATTCATCCTTCTCTACCTCTAAATCAATGGTTCAACTCTAGCCAAAGCAGATATTTTATTTCTACTATTTGCCGCCTTAAATTCAATCATAAGCTTTTCAACATGAGCATACAATTCCCTATTAACGTTTCGACCTTACTGGCTACTCACAATCAATAAATTCTGGTATCTCTTTGGTCTTTTATAAAAAAATCTAATATGAATGTGTAAATATGTATGTAATTTATAATGTTATGTATATTTTATTATATGATATGTAAAAAAAAAATGGTCTGGCCAATAGTCTCAGCAACTTAGGCCAAATAATAAATTAAAAAAAAAAAAAAAACTACGAACAGCACGAATCGCACAGGCGCGCTATTTTTGACATTTGAAAGTCAAACCATTAATCAAAACAATGTTTATTTAACCTAAATTTAACCAAAAAATGCTTATTTTACAAAATGCTTGTGCATAAAGACGGATTATGAAGAGAATAAATCTTGGAAACTTTTAAATCTTAACCAAAATATACGCTAAGTGTAAAATTTAAGGCATTTTAGAGGGGTTCATTCCGAATGTGCACGTAACAGACTATCAAATATGAGCTGTTAAAATTGAACCAAACCAAAATGGTTCATAAAAGTTGAAACGTTCCTTTTTTATTTAAATAGAACGTGGTTCAAAATATATTGACGTTTGCGATTATTGTATGCTTATCAAGAAGTTTTAAACCCAGTAATATAAATTATGAATTTTTATTAAACAGTAGTGTGCTTTTCTCACGGGAATTGACCAGTGATGTCATAGTATATGCACCAGTTAACGACGTCAAACCAATAGAAATACGACTTGCAGTCGGATCTATGTCCATTATTTAGCAACAAAGAGACTGTAAGAATTCTGGTTTCTGCGTATGTGACGTCATTGACCAGATTTTGTGGGAAGAGTCTATTTATCTTCGAAGCTAGTACTGTACTCCATTCCATGTATCTATGAAACATGACATCACAATATGATCAATCCGGAAATCCATAACATACTTCCTACTCGAAATAAACACAATTATCTAGAATACCGAACTAGCGAAATGAATTCATAAACACGCATACATCTTGAATCAGATTCGGCGAAAGCCTTTCTCCAAATTCACTTCACTGTTGACGAATCTCATCTGAGTATAGTGACTCATGATATTGCTATGATTTGCAACTTATCATATAAGGTTTCTTGCTTGATTGCCTGTTGGAATCTCCATTGTGTTATAAGAGGCTTATCGAAATTGATCTTTTGATATTTTTTTATGACGTATTTTAGCAATTTTTGATTACTTTAGAACGATCTTTTCATGAATATTTTTCCAATTTTATAACAGTAAGCAAAACCTACAGAATTGTTTTAATTATTTTTGAATTTGGTTATTTTGTTATGTTTTCTTGTTTGTGTTTTGTGTTGGTATTGATTTTTTACTTGCCTGGCCATACGTTAAAATCACTGATATGCTATACTCGCTTATGGTAGCATTGAAATCACTGTAGATTTAAAGTTTTGCTAGTGTTACTGCTTGGATTCATTTTATTGGTAGCATTTGTTTTTCTTATATTTAATTTTTTAAATTTATAAGAAATGTAGTTATCACATATTTCAGGGTTTCCTAGGTAATAAAATAGTGAGAGACAATAGGGTACAAATATTAAATATCTAAGAGAAAATTTTGATGTTCAGTCGAAGTCAACAATATTTTGAAAATCATTTTTCCTACATTATGTAAATACGAGTATTAAAGAATTTATTTAATAAAAGAAAAATCGTTTTTTTGAAAAAGTAATCTAAAAATTCGTGTAATACTATATCGGTTATGTGTATTATTCTGATTTTTTCAAATTTGTAATCGACATTTGGATTACTATGTGTCGGACAAAGGGATTTCTTTCCGTTCCTTAGGTGCAAATAGCCAAAGTTGCTGTGCGCAAAAAAATTTAAGTTACTAACTTTCCCTTCCTTAATCTCTTTTCTCTGGTTAGTAAGACTGGGGTGAAAATTTGTACGATATTTATTTTATTTTTTTTTTAAATTATGTCAACATAAAACGTATTTAAATATTACTTTTGCCTCTGTTTCATTGAAATGCCACAGTAAATTCAACCGCCAACATATATAAGGGAGGTATTGTGATCATACCGATTTTGACAATTCGAGATTTCGATGGATCTTCACGAATTGAGGTCCCTACATAACGTTTTGACTAATTTTAGCATGATGTCTGTCGGTCTGTCGGTCTGTCGGTCTGTCGGTCTGTCGGTCTGTCGGTCTGTCGGTCTGTCGGTCTGTCGGTCTGTCGGTCTGTCGGTCTGTCGGTCTGTCGGTCTGTCGGTCTGTCGGTCTGTCGGTCTGTCGGTCTGTCGGTCTGTCGGTCTGTCGGTCTGTCGGTCTGTCGGTCTGTCGGTCTGTCGGTCTGTCGGTCTGTCGGTCTGTCGGTCTGTCGGTCTGTCGGTCTGTCGGTCTGTCGGTCTGTCGGTCTGTCGGTCTGTCGGTCTGTCGGTCCGTCCGTCTGTCTGTCGGTCTGTCTGTCTGTCTGTCTGTCTGTCCGTCCGTCCGTCTGTCTGTCTGTCTGTGTACACGTGCAGAGCAAATTCGGCTAAAAGGATTTTTATGAAACTGCATATTTAAGCTTTTGACATCAATGGCACGAGTTGATCAACTTTTGGTAAAAATCGGTTGACTAGAAATGGGAGTTTATTCGTGTCGATTTTAATATTTTTGCGAATATTTAACAATAGAAAAATAATTCGAAAAAATGTATTTAAAAAAAGTTACTATAAATGCAATAAGTATTAACTTTTATTTCAGACGTTTTTTGATAAACGTCTCAATTCTTTATACTTATATGTAACGTTTCCATGGTCATGATAAATAATATCTCTGTTAGAAAATATTAGGCCAAGTTATTTCTACTCTGCTGCTTGAATGTATTTTATGCAAGTACTTTATAATGGCGGTCGGTCCTGTGGTGGCCACAGCTGATTTTTTTATTCAAGGGTCGTCAGATATTTGATTACTGGCCCCGCATACATATTTTAATATTGCAATAATACAGAATTTTCCAGGTTTTGAGACCAACCCTTTTTGGGGTTTTGTAGGTATGACCACCAAAAAACCCTTATAATGTGTCTGTCTGTTTGTCTGTCTGTCTGTCTGTCTGTCTGTCAGTCTGTCTGCCTGTACGGTAAAAATTGTAGCCAAACGGCTTAACATAGAAAGTTGAAATTTGGCATCCTTATACAACATTTGGACCCACAAATAGGAAAAATACTGACAGTTCAAAAAACACATCCCGAGATAAATATAAAAAATTATATATTTCATAAAAATGAATATATTTTTTTTTAATTTTGAGTGGCATACCATATGAAACCTCTTAATGCATGGTAATCAACAAAAAAAAAAAATATTTTCAAAAAATTAATTTTCTTTATGGGATTTTTGCCAAAAATGTGGTAAAAAACTTTTGTCCTCCACCCTACCTCCCAGAGGTATTGATCTAAAAATTTGAAAAAATCTCCGTATTGAATATTAATAGGAACCGGAATAGTTCAACAGGATTTTTCGATCAGATAAGTTTTTAGAATAATGTTGATTTCTTGTCAATGATAATTTTTTTTTTTTTTTAAATATACTGTGTGGTATCAAAAGAAAGCTCTTAAGGCGTAGATTAAGGAACGATACATCGTTTTTTGAAATTATTTTCTTTTAACATGATTTTAGCCAAAAATGTGCTAAAAAAGTAAACCCTTTTACCATATAGGGTTAAAACAAAAAACTAAAAAAAATTTAGGTAATGTACATTGATCTGAACCGGAAACGTGCGAGAGGAATTTTTGTTCAGATTGTGTTTTTGAAAAATATGGCAGTTTTTGTGCTATGTTTATAAATTTTATTATTTTATTTATTGGAATTTATTCATTTAAGTGTTTGTGTCCATTTTTACTTGCTCTTTTATATAAAACTAAATAAATGAATAAATAAATAAACAAGATTTATTTTTAAGAAAAATTAACTGTTTAAAGCAAAATTTAAATTTGCTCAATATTGAGAAATAACATAACCGGTGGCAGCGCTGTTATGGAAGGAAATATGTATGATGACAGTAATACTTAGCCGTCCATTTGCAAATAGCGAATAGGTTAATTGAAGCACAACACTTTTCTTATTTTATTAAAATGGGAGTAAATATTTGCGTCTGATCACACGTTTTATCTAAAATCTGTCTTTTTTGACCCTTTCTTCTTAATAACCATAAATAATCTCTCCTTTAATCCCTATTTATGTTTAATACCTAATTACTTAATCTTCAATCAAAATTTAACAAGACTTTAATCCCATAACAAGGTTCTGGTTACTTATGGTGAAATTTTATCTTTCACAGAAGCTGGGGCTACTTTCTACCCCCCATAGAGAGGGTATCTCTCCCATAAATAACCACAAGAGTACGGTTAACCACCTATGGTTTTGGTTACAGTATTTTAAATTTATTTTATTTTCATGTTTTGTGGAATTTACTGTGACGAATTTCAAGGGTTGTACCGTTTTCTTTGACCTAGTAAAATATTTTTTTGATTTACCGTTAAGGGGAGATAATGAAGAAACAGGACAATATAAGAAGTAGGTGTAAACAGATTTTTGGTTATGTAATTTTATTTTTGTTTACTGCATTTCACGTTTTATTTAAACTAATGTGAATTCATATATTTACGCGAATCAAGTGTTGAATTCAATTTCAATTTCAATTTCCAAAGGAACTCGAACTGACTAGAACTAACTAGGGGCGAAATGAAAAAATTCATCAACCGGAACGGTTTCGCCTTTTCACAATAGACCTGTAGAGTGATTTTTTTAAAATGATTATTAATCATTTTTATACACATTGGTATACATATATAAGTTTATAAATTTAGTTACTATTTTGGCAAAAAATAAATATATTTTAAAATTTATGTCATTGTGACGTAGCTGCCGCTAGTGGATGTTCTGCTTATTAGTATTCGATGTATGTTTATTATCTCACTCTCCAGTGCATGAACATTCATGTATTCATTTTATCTCTTGCTAATATTGTCCAACATAAAGTTTGTGGTTTATATTATTTTATATTTTGATCATCTGTTTCAAAATTTAACGAAATTGAAAAATAAAAATTGATGTGAAGTGTGAATTTTCATACATTGCAGGGTTTCGCAGGTATATAATAAATGCAGGCGGCATGCTGAGTGTGTAGGACATATTTTGCTTTGTACTAATCACGGCAAAATGAACGATGTTTTTAAAATAATTCATCGTCTGTTAATCTAAGAGCTTTAAAAACAAATTTTATGTTAAAATATTTTTTTGTTCATTTTAATTCGAATACCTAATACCTTTATTTAGGTTTCTAAATATGTACAGTATTTTTTATATACAAAGGTCCATTAAGATTTTGAAAATTGCGCCTATGGCTTCCATTGGTTGTTTTAAGTCATATGCTCCACCCCTCTGGTTTCGTATACATGACACATCGAATGAAAATGTAGTTCCAAAATTTACAACTGGTTATTAAATTTACGCTCTTAAAAATTTAATGCAACATTTGCCAAAATATAACTAGAATTTTGACAAAATAATTTAAACAAAATTTAAATGAAAAAAAAAAACAAAAAAAAAATTTTCTTCTATGCCCGGGAGTGAACCCTAGTTTGCTGCGTAGCAAGCGAACAAGCTAACCATTAGACCAGGATACGCCTTCTAGTATATTGTGTTACGTAACTATAACTTTTGTACATCGTCAACCAAAAAACACAAAAAATGCGTTATTTTCCGAAAACGTAATCTGATCAAAAATTCCTGTTGTACTAGTCCGGTTCACACCAATGTACATTACCTAGAATTTTTTCAGATTTTTAGCTTAAACCATCTGGGCTGCAGGATTTGAGACAATTATTTTTTGCACAATTTTGGCAAAAATCGCCTCAAAATAATATTATTTGCAAAAATAAAATTTTGATCGTTAATCCACGTACTAAGGGCTTTCATTTGATACCCTACTCAGAATTTTAAAAAAATATATATTTTTAATATATATTTTATTATAATGTATATTATTAAAATATATATTTGTTTATATTTTTAGGGGGATGTCATTGACATCATTAGCGCACATATTAATTATAGAGACTCCTGTGATCACTTGCGTCAGTAATAGGCGGCGTTTGGAACTGTTTAATATTTAATAATTAATTGTGGAATAAGATATTATTATTTTTTTGCTTCATAATATTTTCTGATTGCTATTATTTGAGGTACAAATAATAAATTTCATTAATTTCATATCATTATACTAATCTATTATTGTGAGACTAAACAATACAACATTTTCAATAATTTCACGAATTCGAATAATATTTTCCATAATTTCACGAGAGTTGTTACGAAGCACAGGAACGATTAATTATGAAAAGATTTCCTTAGTAAAAAACACTTGTCTTAGAACAATTAAAAGATGCAACATAAATTACATAAGAACGGTAAAATGTGAGATGTGAAATATGGATATGCAGTGGTATAAGGTGAAAGGGGGGGGGGGGATTAAGAGGTGGGATGGGATAACAAAGGAACCACGAATCTCATCTCATATCTCTTCCTAATTGCTCTTTACTTACGGTTTTTAAATACTGTTACTACCACTGTTATTTGTAAATTGACAGCGAATTCACTGTTAGTTTTAACTTCAAGCATTTCATTTTGTATTAATGGCTTTTTGTTTCCGAATACCGTTATTTATATTTTGGAGAAAAAATTTTAGATACTTCCTCTTTCGGGACTATGGATTTTTTTCATAACTGTTCAACAATTGTATGCATGATTCTGTTTTCAAAGCAATCCTTCTTAAAAGATACTTTATTTTAACACAGTATGTGCAAGGAATATTAAAAAAGAATTATGTGAAGTATGAATTTTCACACGCTTCAGGGTTTCGTAGAAATGTAATAAGTATAAGAAGCCAAGAATACTGGATGTCTAGAACAATATTTTTTCTATAATCACATCAAAATCAACAGTTTTTTATAATCATTTTAATTCGTTATTTGAGGACTAAGAAAATTCATTTATTTTTTTAAACTTAATTTAAATTATTTCGTCGCAATTAAATTTAAGCCGTAACCGTGGCGTAGTGGTTAGTGTACCTATGCATTGACTTCTAGGGGCCTCGGGTTCGAATCCCGGTTATGGCATGGATATTTGGTGTTGTCTAAAAAGAGTATAATATCATATTCTGTAATATTTACAAAAATAAATGCATCTCCTAGATAATGGCCTTAGTAGCCAGTCCAAAAATATTTTTAAAAAAATTAAATTTAAATTAAAAATCGTAAGTAAAGTATTTAAGTCTTCATTAAAATCATAACAAATATATTGATAAATGGATTACCAGTATTCAATTGTTCAAAAACTTTACGTAATAAAAAAACAATGTGTATTTTCACACATTTCAGGATTTAGTAGGTATTTAAGTGTAAGAATCTAACAGAATGCTCGATGTCTAGGAATATTTTTTCTATAATCACATCAAAATAAGCAGTTTTTTATAGTCATTTTACTAAAGTCTGTTCCTTTGGGTTAAGCGGAACTAGATTTTCAATTCTAGTTACTTTTACCAATTTATTGAAGCTTTTGATCATTTTGTTCAGGAAAAGCCAAATTCAATATATAAAAAAATAGCTAATGACAACTTACAAAAATAAAAATTTCTGTTCCGCCTAATCGTTTGGAATAGACTGTAGTACTAAGAGCTTCAATTTAATTTTTTGAAATAATTTGCGAAAATTTCGTCAATAAAATTTAACTTAAAAAATCCCAGAGATTTTTTCTGCATTTGCTTCCTGTTCAAGTCTTTATTAAATTAATAAGAAATATATTGATAAATGACATAATTTTTTTCAATTTCAGAAACGAATTTCTCACTATTAACAATGTGTTGTTTGTTTAATAAGTATTTCACTACTATAAATTCATTCTATAAAAAAAAACTAAAATAATTCAGACAGTAGGTCACAGTTCAACGTATAACAGTAGGTGGAGCTTATGCACATGAACTCGACTCTCAGCTGATACAATAATAATTTCTAAAAGACATTTTAGAAATTATTACTTTAGCCTTAAATACAAAAAATCAATAACATTTTTAACCATAATTTAGCCATGAATAAAAAAAAAATTAATTTTGTCAAAAACACAAAAATATTTTTCATAAATGCAATTTGATCCAATATTCCTTTCGTACGTTTCCAGTTCAGATCAATGCACATTACTTTGATTTTTTTCAGATTTTTAGTATAACCTCTCTGGGTTAAAGGGTGTGGACAGGGTACAAGACAGTGGCGGTGCTAGCTCTTAAAATCTGGAGAAAATATTTAAGTAATATCTGGGGGGGTCAGGAAATATTTGAGGAGCGCATCAATTTTTATGGACAGGTGAATATACAAGTGATGACCTAAACAAAAGGCTCACATGCACACACATTTTTCTCCAAGCATTTCTGGGGGGGGGGCAACTGCAGGTCAGAAAGGAGGTTAGGCGCCCCCCACATATAATTTTTTAAATAATTTTTTTGATAACTATTAAAGTGAACTGTAGTGCCGCCCAGTAAAAAAAGTAGCTTTTTTTCTAAATTTCCTTTTGGAGCCCCCTTTTACTAAAAGCTTGATGTGCCGCCCAGTAAAAAAAAGTAATTTTTTTCTAAATTTCCTTTTTGCCACCGGGGGGGGGGGCTCTTTGCTAGAATCCTGAAGTGCCGGTCAGTAAAAAAAGTAGTAAAAAGTAAGTTTTTCTAAATTTCCTTGCTAGATTTAGTTAAAAGTCACAATACTTATTACAAAAATGAATATTATTTTAATTAAAGCTATTTTGATATTGTAATAGGCTATACATTTTTTCTTCGACCCGGCACCCCATGATCGGTGCGCCCCAATGGGGCCGTGGCGCATTGCCTGCATACCGTCTTGAGCCGCCGTTGCCCCCCCCCCCGCTAGTGCAGCCACTTATGCACGACATATTTTTTTTAGTACATGTTTAGAAATGAATGTTTTAAGGTAAAGAAATTTTAAAAGACACCTTTTCGTTCCTTAATTTGCATCTTATGAGCTTTTTTGATACTACGCATAAAATGTAATCAAAAATTTCATTTGTACTATTCCGGTTCCTATCAACATACATTATTGAGAGTTTTTCATATTTTTAGATCAACCTCTTTGCCAAATAGGTTGAGAGACAAAAGTTTAAACATTAAATTTAAAGAAAGACACAAAGCCGCATGATTTTTTTCTGTATATATTTATTAATACATTTTTCGCTTACAGAAAAGAATTCCTAAAAAATAAGAAAATGTTACATTTAAAATATTACATAGAAAATTAAACAGTAGAACAGAAATTCAAAAAGCATAATAATTTTAGTAAAATTGATAGACTTGGTTAGTAAATGCTTCGTTAATAAAAGACTTGTTGAATAAAGGGGGGGTTGTAGTAGCGCCAGTATCGTCCAGGTTTGCCCGCAACGTGTTCGGGACAGATAAGATGCTCAACTGTTACCTTCAAGGGAAGATCGAGGGAACTTTATCCCAGCAATTGGCCGCATCCCAAACCATGGCGATATACGACCTATAGGAGGTAGAAAATATATTTCGGACCCTTTGAGACCGGGAAGCAAAAAAATGTTCTTAAAAACTTGGAGCTTGGTAGGCGGGAGACTCCCTCGAATGGTTGGGGAGCGGGGGTGATAATTGATCTTGGCCAACAAATCCTATTCATAAATATTCGTTCTTTATTCGGTTCATTTTCCATTGTCTTTACATTTTTTTAGGGTCTCATGTAATGGAATAGGGATTTATTCATATATAAAATTGTTTGCAATAATGGTTGGGGAGTGATAATTGATCATGGCCAACAAATCGTATTCAAAAATATTCGTTCTCTATTCGGTTCATTTTTCATTCTCTTTACATTTTAGGGCCCCATATAATGGATTAGGGCCCTATGTGGACTGAAGCCAAAGTGCCATACACCAATTGCGCCCCTCTGTAGCCGACACTTCAAGTATTCATATGGGAAATTATTTGCAAAATAATATTTTCTGTTTGCTTTAACAATTTTATTTATTTATTTTGCCCAATCTTACGTGTTCATTGTCCCAAATAAACAAGTAAACGATCTAAATACCAATATTTATAAATATAATTGTTGACGGAGATTCCATCGCTGCGTCAGAACACAAACTTAACTCGGTGACTTCAACTTTCGATGAGGCGACGAACCCGAATTATTAAACAGTAAAGAAAAAACGAGTTTTATATGAACACAAAAAATGTTAAGAGAATTAATCACAGATTATATTGATTAATTAATTATGTCAGTTTGTTTTTAAGATGATTTTTATTAAGTGTAATATTCATTTTATATTTTATAAATGTTTTGATATTTATAAAATTATTTTTTTGTAATTCGCTCCTTTTTTGCAGTTCGTAGTAAGTAGGGCAAAATTTGGTGTTTTAATTCAGAGGAAGTAAGAATATGAACGGGTCTTGTCAAGACATTTTGACCAATGTAATTTTTGTGTTATGGATACATAACATATCGTTTATAAACGAGGCTTTACTGTCAGTTGGTTTATAACTTATGCAATTGTTTGGCAGCATAACTGTCAGTTGTAGTAAAAATTGTTAAAGTTACAAATGCATCTCGTTCAATATTTTTTATGTATGACAGAGAAATCAAAATATCTTTTGCATTTCAATTGCATTCGCAGAAATTCCCCAACAATATAATTTATGACGTTATTTTGGGATTTCAGCTAACAAGAACCTTGTTAAAGGATTAGTAAATTTCTGTGGTTAATATAGACCCTTATTTGAGCTAAATTGTTTTATTACTCTAGGTACCTGTTTCCAGATGAACAGCTTAACTTAATAATTGGAGTCAAGGTATTAGGGGGTTGGACTGTGGTAATATACTGTGGTAAAATCTATGTAAATTATGACCTTTCTCAGGAAATTATTTTAATGTAACTTGGACTATCACAATATGACAAATATACTGAAAATCGAAATTGGTGTATTTCAAATGGCAAAGCGCTGTATTTTTGTTGAAAGTTAAATATATGAAAGCCAATTTAGGAGCCCTGATTTTGAATGTCAATTATACCAGATATTATACAATGCACTGTCGTAGTAGAATCCTGCAGCATAGAAATTGACGTTTCCATATGTGACTACAGTGACTGTATAAAGACAGTGTGGCCATATGCACTGTAGCCGCCATTTTTATTCCAGATTTGTATTGGGTTATATGGAATAAATGTTAATATATCCTAATATATTATAATATTTCTTAAATTTTTAATAGTTTTACGTATTTATGTTTATATATATGTAAATATCAATTTATTGTTAAGAAAAAAAATGTTTCAACATTTATTTAGATAAATAATAAAATTACCTATCGATGAAGGTATTTTTTTAAAATGTTCAACATAAAAAAAAAAATGAAAAAAAGCTTAAAAAATGACATGAAAGGAAATAAAAGAGGTATGTTCTTATTATTTTATAATTTTATTTGAGGACCTATATAAACGAAAACAATTTTTTTTTGTAAAAAAGGGGGTTCCAGTCGTAAATTAAAAATATAGTTATTTATTTTAATTTGAATATTTTAGATTTAGGAAAACAAGTTAAAACAGGACATTAGAATTCGAATAAAAATATAGGAAAAATAATGATAAGGTTCTATAAAAAGTGATGTTGGTATTTTTGGGAAAACGCACGTTTTTATAATCACCTTTCAATTTTACTTTTCTCCATTTTAAAAGTACTCATTTACATAACATTAGAAAAAATTACTAACGTTACTTTAAAAGTGATTACAAAAAGGGCCCTTCGGACCAATTTTGTAGTACTTCTAGATTTAAAGTTGATGAAACGATCGAATATTTGACTTACGATCGTTTTTTAATTGAGAATATTAATATTTTCAATTAAAAAAAAATAGGATTTTTTCATATTAAAAAAGAATAAACAGAACATGTTATATATAAAAGATATATTAATAAAGAAAACTGATGTTTACCTATATTGACAATTATGCATTTATTCAATAAATATACATATATTATTATTAAATATACGTATATTATTGGAAAATATCACTTAAATCTGCTGAAACACAAGCTAAACACATGTAAACCATATGTAATCTGTAACAAAGTTGGAAGAAAAATGGCGGACTTCAGCTCGACCAATTGAAAATGAGACCATCGAATGGTCACATTGTCTTTATACAGTCACTGTATATGTGACCGCCCCTCAACGCTGTGTATGAGAGGTGGAGAAATTTTGAAGTTCAAAGATCTATTTTTAACATTTTCACTCAAAGTGAGATACTGGAAAAAAAAGTAGCATTCCTTGCATGATTGTTAAACACAGTCATCATATCTGCATATAACACCATTTCTGTATCTTTATCACATACACATGAAGATATATCATTTATAAGAATGATGAACAGCAAAGGCCAAATAACCGTTTCCTGTCCAATACCATGATTCTGTTTACGCAAGTCTGAGTTAATGTTATTATAGGTGACGTCTTGATATCGATCCGATAAATACGACTGGATAAGCTGGTTTGCAGTACCGCGTATGCCATAATGATGTAAATTTTGAAGCAACTTTTATGCGATACACAGTCAAAAGCTTATGATAGATCGCATAACGTCTGTTTTTCAAAACCTTTAACAATAAATTGTATGACAGCTTTGATTGTATTACAATTCGGTCTAAAGTATATTCCGAACTCTTCGTATGTCTTCACTGACTTGATGTGTTTTAAAATAAGAAAACAAATATTTTTCATTTTATGCATTTTTTTAAATGGATTTGGGGAGTTAAGAAAGGACACACTACACTAAAATCTTAAAATATCTTACTTATTATTCATTTTACCTCAAAAAATGTATATAATAAAATATGTAAAAATGAGAAAACGATTATTTTAATAAGATTTGGGGATTTTAAGAAATTTGGGGCGCTATGGTGTCACTACCTATTTTTAAATTTGAAATATATAAATTATTATTATTTCCTATTATCTTATTATATTATAAAGCAGTTAATTTGTTTGTATTTTCGGGGTAATCTCAGGAACTATCAAACCTATTTGAAATATTATTTCAGTAGCGTATAGCTTAGACCTTCTGGAGTGTTACAGACTATACAGTGTTACTTAATAGGGGAAGCGTACCCCCGGCTTGCCGCGAATATAAACTATTGAACCGATTTGTAAAATCCTTTTTGCGGGTTATAGCAAAACCATTCCGAATAACATAACCTATATCAGTGTTTCTCAACTGGTAGGGGATTGCGACACCTTGGTGTAGCTCGAAAGCAAACTATTTGAAAAATGCTTTCAGTAGTGAATAACTTACACCATACAGAGTGATACACCGAGCGATCATTATTTCTTGACCGTTACATAACAGTAAACAATGAGTTTAAAAATATCAAAACTGTATTCCAATTCACAGCTGAAAATCCCAAAGAACCAATCAGATTACTTCGTTTGCCCGAACTCACCCGAGGAACAACGAAAATATGTGTTGCTAACTTAATATCTGTTCATTGGCGTGTACAGAAAAATAGTGCTCATTTAATAATAAATTCGTACAGAGTAATAAAAATAGAATGTACGCCTATGTGTACATGTCCTTGGAAATAAACTTGATAACTAAATGTTTCTGTCAAGTATTGCATAACGTTCAAGATTTAATGATCGCTCTGTAGGTCACATCAGTGTTTCCCAGCTGAGAGGGAGTGACCCCCTGGTGTGCCACGTAAGCAAATTAATAAACCGATTTGTAAAATTCTTTCAGTGGTACATAGCTTAGAGCTTCCTGGGAAACATAGGCAAAGGGGGTTAGCTGGTATTTTATAATTTTATTATTACAAAAAAATAAATATAACGACAAAGTACCCCTTAAAATTCACTAAAAAATATTGTTAAAAAATATTGTTCTAATTTTGATTGATATGCGAAAAATTCTACTTACGGAATAATTATTCGAATATATATCTTTGATTTATTATAAAAAACAATCATCTTTTTTTGATATTATTCATCGATCCGCTGTCGGCCCATAGGCCTCTAGTCAAATATAAAACAATAAATTAAATATTAATCTGAGTGCGACGTCCGGGTATTTGGGTTTTGAGCATACCCTGTATATGTTTTAATTTAAATTCGGTTATCTAATATTTAGCATGGAACTGACAGATGTATAAATCAATTAAAGAGAGAACAAGACAGTTCAAAAACAAACAAATTCAAATGATTTCTTCTGTTTTATCTTTCGCGATCTAACCTTTCTAATAATAACTGGAGTAAGATTACATAACGTTACAATAGAGCGGCCCACGCTGAAGCTGATTGTGAGGTGTACAATAAAAGTGATAATTACAAAAGAACATTCCATGTTATTCTTTCCTTCACTCTCTACCCTTCTCCTCTCTCACCTTTAAAGCGATTATTTATTTTTACTCTCCCTTCCACCCCCATACTTCTGAAGAGCAGTGTTACGAGATGCTCCTACGTAAATTATCTAGAGCTTGACACAGACCAGAAGGTGAAGGTTTTTCAAACTGATTTTCGACTTAAGATTAAGTTTAATATAATCGAAGTTAATTACCCATTTTTGTTAACCGAGAATAGTCAAATTTGTGACAGTAAATCAGTACGTTTTTTAGGGTTTTGAAGGTATGACCAAAAAACCCTTATACCGTCATTTTGTCGTCTGTCTGTCTGTCTGTCTGTCTGTCTGTCTGTCTGTCTGACTGACTGTCTGTCTGTTCGGTAAAAATTGTAGCCAAACGGCTAAACCTAGAGAGTTGAAATTTGGCATGCTTATACAACTCTTTGACCCGCACATAGGAAAAATACTAAAACATCTAAAAAACATATCCCCCTAAAAATATAAACAAATATGTGCTCATCGAAAAAAAAAATATATTTTTTATAATTCTGAGTAGGGTATCAAATGAAAACCCTTGGTACGTGAATTAACGATCAAATTTTATTTTTGCGATATAAATTATATGGTTTAAACTAAAAATCTGAAAAAATTCTATGTAATGTACATTGGTGTGAACCGGAATAGTAAAACAGGAATTTTAGATCAGAATATGTTTTTGGAAAAAAACGCATTTTTTTGTGATTTTTGGCTAATAATGCACTGGAACGTGTATGCTGGTGTAGCGCTTTTCGTAACTCGATCTGAAAGGGATCGAACCCTGCGAGAAGAGACAATATTATTTTTTGTTTTTTTTTTTTTTTTTAATTTTTATATTGTTTAAATTATTTTTTCAAAATTCTAGTTATATTTTGGCAAATGTTGTATTTAATTTTTAAAAGCGTAAATTTAATAACCAGTAGAAATTGTTTAAATTATAATTTAATTCTGTTTCAATGTACACGAAATCAGAGGGACGGAACTTATAATAATCAATGGAAGCCATAGGCTCAATTTTTAAAATTTTTAATGAACCTTGTTATATAAAAAAAAATACTGCACATATTTAGAAACCTAAATAATGGTATTAGGCGTTCGAATTAAAATTAACAAAAAAAATATTTTAATATAAAATTTGTTTTGGCATCCCAAATAATCATCATTCACTTACTAAATACCTGCAAAACCCTGAAATGTGTGAAAATTCACACTTCACATCAATTTTTTTTTAATTTTTAATGGCTTTGCTGCTTCAGCATTTAGCCAGGACAAATCTTATTTTTGATAATTACATGCCTGAACGGGATTCGAACCTGAGATCTTACCAAAGCAGAACAGATGTGTTACCAATAATCTCCGCCGGTCGGCAGTCAGTATCTTGTTAAAAAATGTTATTGCAGTAAACTACCGTTTCTGGTTGATCAATTATAACAAAAAATCAAAAGTTTCAAGCAAAAGTACGAGGGTTAAGTAAGAGAATGCTAAATAAAATCAACCTAGGCACTGTAAAATCCGTAAACGACATCGTTACAGGTGATGGAACTTGGATTTATTTATATGAACCGGAAACTAAGCAACAATCCACTGTTTGGGTCTTACAAGATGAACCGAAATCCACAAAAGTTGTTCGTTCACGAAGCACTTCTAAGAAAATGATCGCTTGTTTCTTCGGTCGTGCTGGACATGTCGTAACCATGCCTTTAGAGGATCGGGAAGTAGTTAATGGTGAATAGTATACAACAATTTGTTTGCCCCGGCTTCTCCAGGATCGGTCGAACCACCCCAGGTATCCGCACGAGGCGAACACGTGGAGAAGCCTTGTAGACGACACTCTCATCTCGGGTTGGCGACTTCAACAGCTGGGCTGGTTTTTGGGCAACGTGTTCACAAAAATGCCTACTGCTTGGCTATCACGAAAGACTAACTAGAATGACTAACGACTCTATTCCCGAAGACCATATTATAACTGTTAACCAGGACACTATGACGTCAGGTCCTACCTCAATTGTTAATAGAATATTTCATAAATATATTTGACTTTTCTAAAATAAAATGTTGTTGAATTATCTATGCATTATGGGCCTTCATTCAATACCCCCACTCAAAATTAAAAAATATATATTTATTTTTTCGTTAAACACATTTTTTTCCCACGATGTGTTTTTTGAACTCTCTATAATTTTTCTATAGGTGGGTCAAAGATTTGTACAAGCATTCTAAACTTTTTATATTCAGCCGTTTGGCTAAAATTTCTACCGTACAGACAGAAAGACAGACAAACAAACAGACAAACATACAGACAAACATACAGACAGAGGGGCGGATGGGACTTCAGACAGACAGTAAGGCATGAGTGACATTATAAGGGTTTGGTCATACCCACAAAACCCGAAAAATTAGATTTTTTCGTGCTTTTTTTTTTAAATAATTTTAAACGAATGACTTTTATCCCTCAACCTATAGCGGTTAGTCTAAAAATCTGAAAATGTTTTCAACAATGTACATTAATGAGAACCAAAATAGATCAACAGAAATTTTTAATCAGATTAGTTTTAGGGAAAAAAAATGATCTGATTACTTTTTAAAAGTTATAAAACATTTTTTAACACCGTGCTAATAACATTTAACTGGCTAAATGGATCCAGAGGAGCTAAATCCTATATTTTATATAACTCATGAAGCATTATATCTTTTTGATACTAATTCTCATTATATCGTATTATTCTAGCCTAGTACTATCAGCAATGGCAAACGTCCAAAATAACGGTGCTCGGATTAATATTGGACCATTGCAAAATAATTTCAAAGATATTATTGCTAAATGGAAAGCTGGGTAGCTGTCTTGATGCTTTTATCTCGTAATTAAATCCCTAAATTGCCCCTAGAAAATCCCTAAAAAATCCTGAAATGTGTGAAAAATCACAATTCACATATAATTTTATTTTATTGCTTAATACAGTGTTTCCCTAAGTTTCGACATCTATGTACCCCTTTTAAAATTTTCGAAAGAGTGAGTGCCCTCCTCCCCTATTAGGAAAAAAACGCATATACTTTTATGCGTTTTATCGATAGAGCGAAAATATCCATATTTTAACTTCCTTATATATCGAATATCGATATCACACTTACGATATATCGAATCGCGCATATATTGATATTCAAAAATAAATTCCCATCCCTAATCATCAGTCATTACCCCCTGCAAACACTGACCGTACCCCCAGAAGTACGCGTACCACACTTTGGGAAACACTGGCTTAATAGAGTATTTTGTTTATAAATCAGTAAAGCTGCATTCAGACCTCTTTAAATTAATAAGTTATAGACTCTGCGTTGTGTCGCTCTGAGTTATGATTTAATGCATTCTTTTAACGTTCCATGTACCGTTCACATCTGTTATAAATTAGTACGTTACGAATAGCCCTCCATCTGTGAATTTTGAAACCAACTATTTAGCTTCGTATAATATTTTATATATATTATCGTTCTTATAATTCTGTTGTCTTAGATTTTAACTACCTAATTACCTAAATTGATCATATTTACTGTACGTCTTTGTAATTTTGAGCAAGATTTGTTAATGATGACATTATGCTAGGTTATGTAAAGGCATTCGAAAACTACGGTGTCGCTGATAGAATGCGATAGCCAATGTGTTTATATGTCTGTCTCATTAAAACATCTCACTAGCTATAAGTTTAGAAAATTATGCACAATCCACAATAATCAGCGGAGGTCTGAACGGTTTCACGTCTTATCATATGACAAACTTGCTGGTGACAATGAACAGTCCATAAGCTACAGTGCATAAGCTATTGATTTAAGAACTCTGAATGTGGCTTAATACAATCCTTGCACTAGAAAATAATTAAGTAAATTTTAATTTAAATTAATATATTAATATTATTGAAATAACAAGAGTGGTGTGAATGATAATAATTTTAAATTCTTATTTTATTTTATTAGTTTTTTTTTATTTATTTTTTTTATTTTTAATTTAATGGCCTTTGCTGCTGTGGCAATTAGCCAGGACAATTTCTACTTGAGAAAATTTCCATGCCTGAACGGGACCCGTAAACCTTCGCAACGCAGAGCACATGTGTTACCACTACGCTACGCCGGTTGGCTGTTTTATTACTTGTAATTTGTCACTATTTTTTAGTATTTCAACAAGAAAATTAATAATTTTACCCATGACGGACAAAATTATATACGAGCCCTTTCCACTATCAGTTGGCCCAGCTACGAAATTTTTACTTATTGGTGTTCAATTTTATTGGTAATATTTTATTTTCAATTAAACATTTTAGAGATTTACGATTAATATTTACAACTATTAAAGTAAATTAATAAGAAAAAAATAATATTTCCATTGGAAAGCCATTAACTTGGAAACCTATTTCATAAGTTACCACTGGGTAACGTCACCTTTCATTTTTATAACGGCATTAATTCTTCTAGGCATAGTATCTACAAGGTCTTGGCATTGTCGAGGAGTAAAATTATCCCATATTTCTAGAAGCTTTAGTCTTAATTCTGGAATTGTTCTAGCCGGTGTTATACGCAATCGTTTTATCATTTCGTGCCAAAGTGTCTCGATGGGGGATAAGTCTGGGCTACTTGAAACCCACTCTAAAAGTGGAATAGAATGATCACGGAACCATTTCAAAGATTTTTTTGAAGTATGGCAAGCGGCTCCATCTTGTTGAAAAATAAAATCCTCCCCAGAGATTAATGCATGTTCATAGTTGGCAACAGAGACTCCTCTAAAATACTTAAATATTTGGCTGTGTTAACTATGCCATCGATAAAGTGAAGTTTTCCTACACCTCTTGCATACATTGAACCCCACACCATGACAGATGCTGGAAATTTCACCTTCCTTTTCAAGCAATTAGGATGATATGTTTCATGTTTCTGACGAACAACTCTGCTCCGGTTGTCCCCTATACAGACTTCAAACCTAGACTCATCGCTCCATTGCACGCTGTTCCTCTTTTCACAATTCCATATTTTATGTTCTCTTGCCCATTTCAACCTGTTTTTCTTTTGCTTAGACGTCATCAATGGTTTTTCCTTGACCTAATAAAGTTTTATAAGTTTCTGTAAATATACATTTAAGAGTCCGGTAAAAAAAAATTACCTTATAGGTTCCAAATCCTAATTTTTTAGCTTCCTTATGACATGTAGACCTTGAAACACGTCTTCCAACAACATCGCTCCACAGTACACTCAATTGACTGTAGTTAGCACATCTGTTATCCTTAATAATTCATTTCAATGCACGTTTGTCATTGTCCGTCAGTGTAGTTTTCTTCACGTACTGGGGCTTTGAGGCAACTGAACCACTTGTTTTGTACAATTTTACAATATTTCTAATACTGTATCTTAACAAACCTAATAATTTTCCGATTTCGCAATTGGTTTTTCCTGTTTTTGCGAAGTTCACAATGATTAACCGAATTTTTTTATCAATAGCTTTGCCTCTGCCAATGTTTTAAAATTATTTAGACTTAACACTTTTAATACATCACAGTCAATAAACAAACTTTGTTTTCCAACGCCTACTACGCATAGCTACTGCAAAAACCCAGTTATTTTATATACAGTACAAGAATACATGAACTCAAAAAATACGTTTGTTTTACTAATATTATTTTTATAATCACAAATTAAATATTACGGAATAAATTTTGACCCCTTTGCTTCTAATATGATTATATTGTCAAAAAATTTACAAAGCAGCATTTACTTTTACTTATTATTTAATAATTTCTAAAGAAACTGAAAATTTCATAGCTGGGCCAACTGAAAGTCGACAGGGCTCGTATGTAAGATGCACATTTGTTGACTTTAACCATCCTCGTATCTCTTATAGTTCTCAAGATAACAATAGTGGACAAATTAAAATAAACACCCTGTATAAGAAAAAAACGTACAAAGTACAGGTTCCTAAGCTATCATTTTAATAAAACCCAAAAAAGTTGAATCATAAATAACACCACTCTAAATCATATAAAACGACTTTAATACCGAAATAAACCCTCTAATTTCATCATAAATTTCGTCTGTAACAATCTTTACATCACTGTTTTGAGATGTACAAGTCATATGCATTTACCTTAGGTAAGGTCCAGCGACGTCACTGGTCATTGAACCTGCCAGCGAGAGTAGGTTTTAGGCGAGTGTAGCCTCTAAGCGAGGTACGGAGAAGGACCATATTTCGGTGGGGATGTTGAGAGGTTTAAAGCGCTCTTCACATCCTCTTACTATGCTAGTGGATGAGATAATATAAAATATGTTGGATGTTAAGATTGGGAGATATTTAAATTTTGTTATTACTCTTTAAGTTTGGATAAATTGAAGGTGAAATTGAATTTTGGGTTTAATAGTTTTTGATATTCCTTTTATATTGCTTGACATTTGTCAAATATAAAGTGATGTTATCTTTGGTAATAGTTGTGTTTATTATTATTTATTTATTCAAAATTATTATACGAATTTTAATATATTTTTGCGAAGCTGAAAAATATTACGATTCAGTGCCGGAACAAAGTTATTTTATACCCAGGGCAGGAAAGAAGTTGCGCCCCCAAGGATCAATTTCCAAGTAAGGACGAACGGGGTAGAAATTCAATAATTTTAGTCTGGGGGGGGGGAGAAATTCTAACTTTCAAGGGCAGATTCGAGGTAGAACCAGAAACCGGAAGTTGAATTTAATTAGGTTCAAGGTAAGGTTCAATATGTTAATTATGGTTTAATTTCAGGTTCAGGTTCAATAACAATATTTTTTCGGATTCGGGTTCGGGTTCAATAAAAATTTTTAATAAAATCGTACAATATTAATTTATTTAATAATCACAGAAAACAAAACCAAGTTCTAATTTGTTGTAAATAAATAAAAATTGGTATGAAGAGTGAATTTTCACACATTTCAGGAATATGTAGGTATTTAATAAGTGTAAGAAGTATGACCAAAAAACCCTTATACCGTCATTTTTTCGTCTGTCAGTCTGTCTGTCTGTCTGTCTGTCTGTCTGTCTGTCTGTCTGTCTGTCTGTCTGTCTGTCTGTTCGGTAAAAATTGTAGTCAAACGGCTAAACTTAGAGAGTTGAAAATTGGCATGCTTATACAACTCTTTGACCCGCACATAGGAAAAATAGTAAAACATATAAAAAACATATCCCCCTAAAAATATAAACAAATATGTGCTCATCGAAAAAAAAAAAATATTTTAACCTGAAATTGAAATTGAACCATAATTAACATATTGAACCTTACCTTGAACCTACTTAAATTCAACTTCAGGTTTCTGTAGACCAGATGGTTTAAACTAAAAATCTGAAAAAATTCTAAGTAATGTACATTAGTGTGAACCGAAATAGTACAACAGGAATTTTTGATCAGATAACGTTTTCAGAAAATAACGCATTTATTGTTTTTTTTAACTAAAATATGTTAAATATTTAATTCGCTATGTAACACAGTAGTTAAGTAAGCCCTCGTAGCGTAATGCGTCTTGTCGTTGTTTCGTAATTTGAAAACTAGAGTTCGATTCCTGTCAATTTTAATTTTTATGTTTTTTTTTTGCATTTTTATTTTGTTTAAATTATTTTGTAAAAATTCTAGTTATATTTTGGTAAATGTTGCATTTAATTTTTAAAAGCGTAAATTTAATAACCAGTGGGAAGTGTTGAAATTATAATTTAATTCTGTTTGAATGTATACGAAATCAAAGGACGGGGCTTATGATTTAAGCAACCAATGGAAGCCATAGGCGCAATTTTCAAAATCTTAATGAACCTTGCTATATAAAAAAAAATACTGCACATATTTAGAAACTTAAATAATGGTATTAGGCATTCGAATTATAAAATCATAAAAAAATATTTTGACATAAAACATGTTTTGGTATCCCAAATAATCATCATTCATTTACTAAATACCTGCGAAACCCTGAAATGTGTGAAAATTCACACTTCACATCAATTTTTTGAAGTCTATAATTCTCTTATACGTGGGTCAAAGAGCTGTACAAGTATGCCAAATTTCAGCTTTCTGTATTTAGCCGTTTGATTACAATTTCTACCAAACAGACCGACCTCTTTGGGCAATAGTGATAATTGTGATAAGAAATTTTTGACACATATATTAGCGAGAATTCAACAAAAATATTTGATTTTGTTGGATTATCCATGTATTAATAGGTTTCATTTGACAGTTTTTTTTTTTTTTTTTAATTATTTTTTCTTAAATACATATTGACGATAGCCGTGCAATATATCGTAAGCAACATAGACATAGTTTGTCAGAAAACAACAAAAACTGTTTTACTTGCATACCAATTAATTTATTATTTTTATAATATAATCTAGTAATTTATATGGACAGTGTTAGGCGCAAATAGCCATCGTTGGTGTGCGCCAAAAATGGTAACTTACTATTAGAAAATAATATACCATACACAAAACTGCCTCATTTTATAGGAACTATTGAAAGTATTAAATATTGTCACATAGGTAATCCTAGGTCAGGATTACGACATATACACATTGTGTCGGTCAACTGTCTGATTAAAAACTATTCGTCAGCGCCTGACGTATGTGGCCTGATTGCGAAAATGTAGACATCGCATTTTCATAATGAGGAAATATTTGTCATGACGAATGAATATTGGAACTGGGTTAATTTTCGATACAAAAAAGCTGGAAGTCACAAAATATGGAAGCAGTGGAACATAGCCAACTCCGCTGCACGTATTAGTCCAGAAGGTGACGACCACGACACTGACGCCAGATTCTTGCAACGAGGGTGAAGCCAAGCAAGCAGTCTCCATGTGAGTGGAAGAAGATTTCTCCAGGCTCCTCGACTCCTGGATGGGTAGCCCCCGCCTCGGAGATAGGTCCAAGCCGATCCTGGCCAACACGGGGTGGACCGAAGACTTCCCCAACTCCATGGACCAATTCAAACATATATTGTAAATGTGATATACATATTTAATAAATTTGTTATGTTGAAACCAGGAGTTGTGTCTCAATCAAACCACCCACGTGACAATATAAAGCATTTAGATTTTTTCCTGGGTAAGATACCTTGCCACTAAATAGATTTTTATGTTAATTTATGAATGTCTGAATAAATTCAGATTTATCAAAAACGCACTTAATCAAATAATGTCAGTTAGGAGGTAGGGCACGCGCATCGTCACATTTTAAATGTTTTCCCTGTTTTTTTTTTTTTTTGAAATCTGTAATTTTCCTATAAGTTGGTCAAGGAGTGGTACAAGCGTGACAAATTTTAACTTGGTCACAATTTTTTGTTACGTTAAAAGGGTTTTTTGACAATACCCATAAAACCCTAAAAATAATCTGAAAGTGAAAAAAACTTACACTTGGATCTATTACTTACAGCTAACCATAATTAAAATTTTATTATAAAAAGACATAAAAAAAATAATATCCTTTTAAGAATGTTAACCCTAAGAACGTAAAAGACATACCTGACTGCCCTAAAAGTTGAATGCACTGTTCTAAGGCCATCACTGTCCAAATCTCCTCACCCTAACAAAAGCCCGTCCGTCTTCAGTCGCCCGTCCTCATTCAACCATGCATGTCCGTTATTAGATAATTGCATCGAAAAAGGAAATAATTAACCAAAACAAGAACGATGAACCTCAAAACTTTTATGAAATTAAAATCAAAACCTTGAAGTTAGTGAAGGTGAATATATAAAATTTTGAATTTAAATCAGGGTGGAGTTTAACGAACTCATCGAAAGTATGGGTGCTAATGAATTTTTCATTATATTGTATGAGTACTATTTTATTATCAGCGAAAACAGATATTATTTGACAACTAGATGATGTGTTTCCTACGGTTTCAATACAAGGTAAAATAAATTATGGACCAGCGTTATTAAACTTGATTAATAAGAAATTCTTCTTCTCCTTTTGGCACAGTTAGTCGGGTTGACTTTTTGCTTCATTCACATAAGTCCTCCATATTGATCTGTTAATTGTCAGTAGGTATATGCGATACTGAGAAAGTATCAATATTAGGGTATCAATAATAACGGAAAAAAATCAGCTGTGGCCACCACAGGACCGACCGCCATCATAAAGTACTTTTATAAATTACATTCTAGCAGCAGAGTAGAAATAACTTGGCCTAATATTTTCTAACAGAGATATTATTTATCATGACCATGGAAACGTTACATATAAGTATGAAAAAAAATTTACAAACATTTTTCGAAATTTTTCGTTTTATCAAAAAACGTCTCAAACAAAAGTTATTAGTTATTGCATTTATAGCAACTTTTGTTAAATAATTTTTTTCGAAATATTTTTCTATTGCTAAATATTCGCAAAAATCTTAAAATCAACACGAATAAACTCCCATTTCCAGTCAACCGATTTTTACCAAAAGTTGATCAACTCGTGCCATTGGTACCAAAAGCTTAAATATGCAGTTTCATAAAAATCCTTTTAGCCGAATTTGCTCTGCACGTTTCCACAGACAGACAGACAGATAGGATGGACGGACGGACGGACAGACGGACGGACGGACAGACGGACGGACAGACAGACCGACAGACATCATGCTAAAAATAGTCAAAACGTTATGTAGGGACCTCAGTTCGTGGAGATCCATCGAAATCTCGAAATGTCAAAATCGGTATGATCACAATACCTCCCTTATATATGTTGGCGGTCGGTAAAAAATATCGATATTTTTAAGTATCGAAAGGAAAAATTAATATATTTTCTATAAAGCGTAAAAAAACATTTTATTCTTAAAATAACAATCTAATTGTTTTACAGTAATAAATATATTAAAGTAGTAATGGGCATTAAACTAGTATACACTACTGAAAAGTGACAAATGACCTAGGTAACAATAAATTTGACACTCACAAACAACGTAGGCGAGGAAGATTCGTTCATGGAAGAACTAATAAATAAGAGGTAGACGAGGCCATGGAGTCTAGCAAGAGTTCATACACACACCAGTTTTGCAAGTGAAAAATCGGAAATCCCTTCGTAAAATATTTATTATCTATTATCGATTTCCTAATTCTGCTGTCCAAGATTTTTACTAACTAAACTTAACCTAATTACCTTTTTTTTTAAATTTATTTATTTTTCATCGGCCTATTGCAACGAGGCTAATCGCCGATGCCAGGAGGCGATCTTCTACACCTGGATGAGGGGTGAATGATTGTGAAAATGGGAGTAATGTAAACATATTATTCTCGCCCGAATAATATCACCAACTAAGGAGGCTCGAACCACCGACCGGACAGTCAGACTGTATATTCCACCAGTACAAACCGCACGACTTAATGCGCTCGGCCACTCCGTTGGCACCTAATTACCTTAATTGATCGTATTTACTAGAGTTTAGTCACCAATAAGTTTTTCTACGTATGGTGCAAGTTGATGCAGAACAATATTTGAAGATCTTGTAGGTATAGATGTACATAGCAAGTGAGTTCTCAATTCAGATTATCTCCTTTCTTATGGATCGGGCATATCATAGCTATTTTCCATTTTTTGGGAAGATTTTCTTTTCTCCATACCATCATAATAAGATAACTTAAGAAACTCGCTAGATCTATTCTAGATCTATTCCTGCAGTTTTGTTGTTCTTTAATCTGTTTATTGCTGCCTTGACAAATAAGAAATTATTTTTCATATAATTAATCACCTTCAGTGCTAAGCCAGATCATCTTGCGTGTGACCCTAGTCTACAAAATAGGCACTTAGAGACATAATAGAAAACCAAGAGCCAATAGGCCTTTTGGTCTGAATATTCTACCAACATGAAACATGGTGGGGAACTCCGATATATAATATGAAATGTCACGGTTGGCGAATTAATTTAAGTATAATATTGATATACTGCATTTGTACATACACTGTACATCCCTCAACTTTAGGTCTCCCTCACGTTATGGGTTTCCAAGACTTGCGAGCGGATCAAGTCTGAACCCCCCTTTTGTCCGCTGACTGGTTGCTATGATTATTAGGAGGGATTTTAGGGTTGTTCAATTAAAGTCCTCATTTTAACTAACCTATTCTAATTACGTTACGGGATTAATATTTACATTATTTACACTAAACTTACAAATTAACGACAACGGCTAAATCCAAAGAGACACACATTCACAGCACTAAACACTGGACATCACAATCCTCACTACCATAATCTAAAACCGTTGTCTCTCCCAATTCTCTATGAATTTGTTCTTCATCTCTTTAGCTGGACATTACACTAACTAACTTAATACAGAATATACGAAATTACTTGTTACTTTAACTCGACTCGACCGAACACACTAAGGATCGGTTTCTGAAGGCTTAGCGTTTAATCTTGCTGGTTAAACTTGGTTACAATATAACAATCTCATAAGTAACCATAGCAACCACTTACTAACTATTTAGTTATGGTTAACTAAGCTTCCAGAAACCAGCCCTAAATGTCTCTAACTCATGGTTATCTAAACTTCACTCCCTTAAACACGTCTTAACCCCATGATTTTTAACAGAACTCCTCTTAGAGACTTCCATCGCCCAGTTGTAAAATATCATTTCACACCCCGGTCATCGAGACAACAGTTATGATTCATAAATTAAATTGTATAATCTCCCCAGATAAGTAACCAAATTAATATTTATTTTACAGACAGAGTTGTCATCAGTATTAGAATTTACGATTTCCTTTTCATTTTAACTTTACAAAAGTCTTAAGTTACAATAACAAACATGTCTAACCTTATCTAAATGCCCTTTCTAAGAAATAGATTATTTTATATCATTTAACATTTTTAATATTTTACTCTAATTGAATGAGTATACTGAATTTATTTATGAAATTTTATTTCTGAACAATACCAAATTTATCTCCCTTACAACATGAAATAACCTGAGCAAGTCCAGTTCTCGTGACACTTTAGGAAAATGAACCACCCCTTTAGTTTCGCTTAAACCAAAGAAATATACTTTAGCTAACATGTATATCAAATAAAATTATAAAATATAAATATCAAAAATCAATCACCAAACAACAAATTTCAGTTTTGATTTGTTTCATTCGGATTGAATTCAATTTCCCTGATTGGTCCCTGTTCAAAAACCGCTAAAGTCAACGGAAGTCAACTCACAATTTGTATCATATCAAGTCGCTATTCCCATTATCCGCTTACTAGGTATAGCGCAACACGCGCTGGCCACGTATATATTTATCAAACTTCGTAATGTTTCTTAAATTTAGCAACATCCTTTCATTGGTAATTTTGCAATAATAATTTACCTTAACACTGAACGTTATGTCAAGTGCATTGAAACAGTTTATCTATTGTTCTGCTATTTGTAATTCAAAACGGTAGCATTGTAAACCATATCAGATATGCAGTGTTGAATTGTTTACTGCCGGTACACGGCACTAGGCACACGGTACACGGCTGGTTCCTGGTTCACATATCGAATTTCAACAGGATGTCACTGACTGGATGCTGAAACGGTATTCTTCCGCAAACATGGGAAATACACCAGTGAATATTTGAGGACCAGTGGGAAAATTAGATTTTTTGTGATGGGATGTGATAGAAATATTTAACTGTTTTTTTAATATAGATAGTTTATAAAAGAGGTTTTTTACAGTAACGTATTTAGAATTCATGTCGGTTTTGGTTATGATGGAATATTTCTTCGATGGGAGACAAATGGGTTTAAGATTTTATTACTTTTATGCAGGCTGTGGATTTGAAGTTAAAAGTCGGGAGTCGAGGTCAAAGAGTCGGTTACTTTTGGTGGAGTCGGAGTTGGAGGCGCTACAAAACTTTCGACTCCGATTCCGACTTACGACATTTAAAACATTAGCTACTAATATATATGTTAGGATCAGGACTGGTTGTTGGATGCCCCTTGTAATGTAACGATAGCAACTATAATGTGATGACATAAATGCAGGGTGACAAGGTCTCAGGTTTTCACTCGGAGTCTCAGGGTTTCGGGCCAGAGTGTCAGGGCTCCGGGTTTTATTATAAAATTTGCGGGTTTGTAGTTTGGAGATGAGAACTGTTTTTATTTGCTCATCACCTGTATTTTTTTGAAGGTGAGCAAACTTGAATAAACTACTGTATTTCTCTTTTTTTTTTCATTCTTACGGTTTACCTCAACTGAAATCTGTTGACCCTGCATATATGTGACAGATTGTGAATAGATGTTGCAATAAATGCTCGTTTGTGCTTGAATCTGTGTGTTTTAATTGATATTATTACAAACGCTAAGAAGCGTTTACATCAGAAGTGGGATCTTCCTACACCTACAGCTAATTTTGACCAGTTTTTTTTTTGTTGTTGTTTCATACATTAAAAATTACAAAAAAAAAACTAAATTAAAAATTAAATGACAGAAAGACTGATTGTTGAAAAAAACAAAAAAACAGAAAATCAGTTTTGTGATTTCAAAATCGGCTCACAAGAGTTTTTAAAATAGAAGACACAAGTATTATGATACTATATAACTATTAAATTGTAAAAAAAAATAACCCAAAAAGTTGAGAACCAATATCATTGTATAGGGCAGTCGGCGAATCAGTGCAGTTCCGTCACTGGAAACGTCACATGTTTTTGTGACATCATGTTTAGTACGTCTACATAGTATCCATTTAACGAATGTAATATTCGTACACTGTCACTTGTATCGTAATGAAATGAAAATATAAGAATAAGAACAGAATAGAAACAAATAAACTATTCTAATAGGCTAAATAGTCCTAAAAAGGGCTGATGTGATCCAAAAATATAATCAAAGAAAAAAAAATAGAAATACGCTGCATTTGCCTAAAAAGCTATGCACTACACACAATATCAAATGGAAATCTATAAGATATATAGATTATATATAAGAAAATATATAACTAAACACAAAACTGCTAAATAAACAACAAACTAAATAAAAAAGGTTTTTAGAAATTACTATAAGTTAGATATGTGAACACAAGTATCAAAACACATCAGAGCGTATTATAAAATGTAAAATGTAAACATTGTTTTATTTAGCGATACCAATACAAATGTCTCTATATTAAATAAACAGTTTTAAAATTTGTAAATCTTCAAAATGACTATCCAACAAAAACTAAATATGGCTTCAAAAGATATGTTTTAGGAAAATAAAAGAATGAAGAGCAATATTAGTCTATAATTCGCGAGCAAAAAAAAAACGATTTAGTTATTTTTCGATTTGTTAAGTTTGTCATCGAAGTTATGACGCAAAATGACCAACTGCGTTGATTAAACGGCTGACCTATACATCACAATGCATAGAAATTGAAAAAAAAAAAAATGGAATGAATTTGTATAAAGTAAGTTATGGCTAGTAATGAGAGCTAGAAAAACAGTTCAATGGTGCAAAGACATTTTTTGATAACATTGCAAGATTAAATAAAGAAATAAGATAAAGATGGTATGCAATTATAAACCAAATAAAAAGAGAATTATGAGATATAGGAGGTATACTATTTTTAATTTGTTCTTGCCATTTTAGAAATTTGTAGGAATAAAAAAATATGTCAGAATGGACGAGCGTTTATATATTAACAAATAAAAGATAAATATTACGAAGATAACTGATTGAATTGAGTATGACTAGGTTGGTAAGAGATATTTTATTGCTTTGATTAAATGATAAGGCACTAAGTATGAAGCAGCGACAGTCACTGAGCTTGTTGGGTACTGTAGACAACCAGAATGAAATAACTGATAAATAATTTAGTTGAGAATTGATAGCTTATTGAGTACAATGGTACATTGTACAATGCTGATGATATGGCACATGTTAGCCATAATAAGTTGTTTGACTCTGGATGGTCAGGGACCTCAAGGAGTTCAGGGGAATTATGGATAGTCAGGGATCTCAGGGAGTTCAGGAGAACTCTGAATGATCAGGGACCTCAAGGAGTTCAGGAGAAATATGGATGGTCAGGGACATCAAGGATTTCAGGAGAACTCTGGATACCAATATCTTGGTCTGTCTACATATCTATTGGTCTGTCTGTCTGTTGGTTTATCGGTCTGTCGATCCGTTGGTCTCTTTCGATTTGTCAGTCTCTCATTGTACTAAAAATTGATGAAGTTCGTCAGTCTACTGGCCTATTATTCTATTGCTCTGTTGGTCTATTGATCTATAAGTTTATTTGTTTGGCATTGCGTCACTTGGTCTCTTTTTTGATTTGTCAGTCACTCGGTCTGTCGGTCTACTGGTCTATAAATCAGCTAACCGATGAGTCTGTCGACCCGTCAGTCTACTGTTCGGGCAATTTTTAGGTATCTTGATCTGCCAATCTACTGATCTATAAATCAATCGATTCGTCGATCTGCTGCTCTGGTAATTTGTGGATCAGTCGGACTGTTGGTCTGTTAATCTCTTTATATGTTAGGATTTGTTTCTTTTCTTAGTTGATCTATCCCTCTATCAATTTGTTCGCCTATCCATTTAGGGTCAATTCAGCCTATCTATTCAGGGTCAGCTGGAAGTTTTACTAGATCCAGGGCGTTTATTTGGGATGTCTCCGGTCGATAGCATATTTGCGGAACCTCCAAATATTTTTCCTCCAAGGATAAAATGGTTTTTACCGGACCTCACTCAGAGACAAATCGTATTACAGAAAAAATAAAATTATAGAATTATAAGGAAATTATCTAAATGCATAAAAATATTGCAAGCGTTGAACCCTTTGAAGCTTAAAACCCAGGCACGATGTTCGAAAAGCAGACATCTGAGCCAGCCATTCTCAGATGAGAACTGCTTGCCAGTCGAAAAGTAGATATCAATTTAAAAAAAGATTTATTTAAGAAAAATTTCAGTACTTCATTGAAGATTTGCACCTTCAAAATACAATTCAAGATTTATGAAATGTGCTGCAGTTTAAATATTCTTCAAATAACTCGTGGTAAAAATATATATATACTAATAAACTGTCCATGAACCCCAGAATTAACTGTGCTTTTCAATTACTTATTATTAAAATAGTGCATAATTATGTAAATATATAATAAAGAAAAACTAGCAATCACATGAGTTATTGTCACACGCAGTTACTAATGCAGTTAGAACACACTCTATAAAACAAAATATTCTCTTTCTTTCGTCCGTTTTACGGCACACCTCATGCTTTACCTTTCGCCCTCAATTTCGCAGCATTTTTACACCTACTGCCGTCCACAATCAACGACATACCTCACCTAAATGTCCTCTTTTCTCGATACTGTTACCGCAATGACGTGAGCGCGATATTACACCAGTTGAGTGTCAGCGTAACACATTACGCTGTAAGTTCGTTGACCGCCTGGTTTCACATAGATTGCACTGTTCTCGAGGCCACTTTTGATGGTCAGTGGCGTACGTTATACAAGGTCTAGGTCAGGTACCGGAAATTAACAACGTCATCGTTTTTGGAAAACATTTTTGGTATTTTTTAATATTAGAGGCGCTAATAAGTGAAAATTTATTGAAGTAATTCCTGAAGATAATTAGTTAACTTAATATTTAACCAAGGAATTTTTATGGAAAATCAGCACATAATATTCAATACTTTTGCTAAAAGTTAAGAGTATTACAAACCAACCAGAAAATCATAGACCCCATTCATAATACTGACTCCGAATAACATATAGAACAAGTCCCGCAGACAGCATTCTTGCAGAAACAGGTGAACCATCCCTTCAAAGACGTCGGACAACGCTAACTATTAGTTACGTCGCCAAGCTCGCTAGCAAACAATCCCATCCATCCTACCCTTACATATTTAAAACATGCCACCAAATAATCAACCTTTAACACAAAACTCCACTTCAAGCACAAATATTCAATATATTAAACCAACTATGCCAAAACCCACCTGCAATAAATATATTAAGCCTAAATATATTACCAACCTTCCACCTTCGACAACTAAACATCCAGAGTGCCACACTGAACTTTTAAATTACGCCAAAGACACTACACAGCTAGAGTTACTTAAAAAATAATTTTTTGAAATCTGCCACAAAACTGGAATTACAAAAAAATTTTTTACCGACGGATCCAGAAGAAACGACCAAACTGGAGCAGCCATCATTTTCCCAGAAACCAGTGAAACATACAGGCTGCCGGACCACAGTAGCATCTATACGGCTGAAGTTTTGAGCATCCTTAAAGCACTGCAGGGTATATATGAAGAGGGCAGACAAAATGAATCATTTACAGTTTGTACCGATTCTCTAAGTGCTATGCAAGATATAGACAAACTATTTGCGACGCACAGTCTCATACTTCGTGTCCAGGAGCTTGTAAATTGCCTCCACCATGAGCAGAACAACTGCATACACCTATTCTGGGTCCCCAGAATGGCTGACAGAAAAGCGAATAAAGCCACCACATTAGAACAACCAGACGGTGCTCTCATAATGATGGACTATGATTGGAAAATATGTTAATCAAGAGGAACGTAGAAAATTGACAAACCGAATGGCTCTCCATCACCGATAATAAACTTAAAGAAATTTAAAATACAGTTAAACCATGGAGAACCTTCGGAACTAGAAGGGAACAGATCATGGTCACCAGACTGAGAATAGGAAACAGCCGAGTCACACACCAACCTATCTTTGACAAGGCGACTAAAGACAGATATCAGAACTGCAATACAAACATTTCAGTAAAGCACATCATTACCGAATGTCCAAAATATGAGGAAGAAAGAAGAACATACTAGATCCCAGACAACCTGTGTGAAGCGCTAAGCGACAACTCCGAAAAGCTAAACAACTTACTGAATTTCATAAAGGAGACCCAACTCAGCGTGACCAAATTGTAATTGTAAGAGAAATTGGGAAATAAAATTCTGGAGAAGAGACGCAGCTATATCAGAGAAAAAGAGAGAAATGAATGAGTTCTTGAAATAATGTGAGTTGATCGTCATCGTCCTTCAGCCGTTCGAATTTACTGCTGGATAAAGGCGTCCATTAAAAATTTCCAATTTTCTCTATCGCTTCTTCTAGCCAGCTTCTCTGTCGCTTATCTACACAATTTCTTGTAACGAGTTCGTACATTGCTTTAGGTCATCTGTCCAGCGAGTGGGTGGTCTTCCTCGACTACTTTTGCAAGCATAGCTCGTTCCATGGCCCTTTGGTTTACTTGAAGTTTTCTAGCAAAAGCTTTAGTCAGTATTAGGGTTTCAGCTTCGTAGGTTAAGACGGGCATAACAGATAGTTCGAAAGCTTTCTTTTGAAGGCACATTGGAATATCTCTGTTGTACTGGGAACATTCCTGGAGAATATGTGGGACCATGATTCTCGTGTTGCATGTAGTGCACATGGGTGGTTCTGCACGTTCAAATATATATTTGTTCGTATACATCGTATGACCTATTCTCATTCTAGTTAACATTATATGTTAGCGTCTGTTTCTGTTGGTTAACCATTTTCCTGTACTATTTTTAATATTTTGTAGGTGGTTCGAGGTGGTTTCCCATTTGTGTCTCCAATTGTCTGCTATTTTCTTTTTGATTTCAGCTTTGATGTCTCTTGTTGGTATATCAAAATTTATGGCTTGTTCTTGTGTTGCTTCCTTAGCTAGACGGTCTGCTTCTTCGATTCCATGTATGCTTACATGGGATGATATCCACATAATGGTGATTTCTTTACCAGAGTTGAGGGCTTCATGGACGTTCTCTTGAATTTTTACTATAGTTGGATCCTTCGGGTAAAGGTTTTGTATGCTTTGGATCGTGCTAAGTGGGTCTGTATATATTATTTATTTATTTTCGCTTTTAGTGTCTGCCTTGATTAGTTCTGTTGCTTTCTGGATACAAAATGCTTCGGCGGTTTAAATACTCGTATATTTCGGTAGATGGTATTTATAGTGTTTATTTATGTTTGTATTGTGTTTTTTTAGTTATGTGTATTTATTTATTTATCTATTTTCACTATTTTTATGTTACTATATTTTTCACATTTAGTTGTAGTTCGATATTGATCAAATTTTGTAAAATTAATTTCATTAACTTAGGAATGGGGAGTCGTAATTAAAAACGTATATTGTAAAAACAAACTGTATCATTAATTATAGCTACATCTTTATTCTAGCTCTGATGAAGATTTCATAATAAATCGAAACGTTAGCGAAATTAAAATATTGTTTTAATTTTAATTTCTGACTAGTCCGAATCCCATTACTTCCTCATCATATTATATTTTACGAACGTAACCATCTAATTCAATATAATAATAAAGCTTATATTGACGGTGGTCGGTTTCGCTGTTACACCCTGTATATGCTACTCTTATAATAATATCAGCCCTGTAATAGAACAGTCACTTAGCTGTATATTTGTATTTCATAGGTTAAAACTTTTTCAATGACCAGTTGAACCATTGAGATTTGAGCGCCTTTATTTACATTTATTGGGGGCAATAATATATTATTGTATTGGCTTTTGTTATCTTCGATAGCGTATCATTTTCGAGTGAACCTTTTATTTTGAAAAAACACAAACACTATTTTTAGATCTGATCACATTTATTTTATTTACATTTCTGTCTAATCTGCTCGCAAAGCACTAGTAGACGTTCTGCGTAGCATCAAATACTTCGCGGGGCACAGTTTTGGAAGCTCTGTTCTAGATGAACCATATTGAGAATGAGACACAATTTTTAAGCTTCATAGCGCTCCACGTGTTTAGCTATCTAATAGATATAATTTTTTTCTGAATATTTGGAAAGTATCTAGGAAAAGAACATTATTAAGTGCATTTGTTTTATCAAAAAATAATCCTAACTGTTCCCTTGATAACCTAAATAAACTAATTAATTAAATAATTAGTCATAATGATTTTGGAATAATCAATAAACAGTAATTTCCAAAAACCAATCGATAAAGTGTAGTGTGTCATATAGAAACATTGGAGGTCATTAACACTCTACAGAACTTTTCTTTTTTGCTCATTGAATATATTTCATTCACATAATCAGAGGCAGATTTAAATTTACAATTAGTAAAAATTCTAGCAAGGTCATTAACCATCATATAAAAAATAAAACAAACACTATTGTTAGTTATATACGATAGTGTACGTTACTGTAACGCAATATGCGATCGTGAAAGATGCTCTATAAAGTTTAAATAAAAGTATTCCGAGTTCATTGTACTCTCCTCGCCAAATGATTTATTCGCACGAATGGATAACAGTTTTTATTTTTTTAGATAAAAATTCTATTATGATTTCATCATCTATAAAAGGAAATGGGAAAAAGTAAAATGGAAATATTGATTGATTCATGTAGTTACATTTGAATCTACTATTTACACACATCAAAATAGTCTAGGAATATTTAATGAAGTATTTGATAAGGTTAGGAAAGGAATTGTTTGTAATTTCATAAATATTTTGTTAAAACTGAGTAGGAAGTAGAAATGGGGAGTCGGCAGAAAAATTACCAACTCCCGAATCGGTGTTTTTGAAAATTGACTCCAACTCCCGACTCCGACACTCAACTCAAATTTTGGACTGCGCCTTCCGACTCCGACTCTCAACTCCGACACTCAACTTCGATTGTGGACTCCGGCTCCCGACTCCGACTTCTAACTCCGACACTCAAATCCGATTGTTAACCCCGACTCCCGACTCCCGACTCCGACTTCCGATTCAGACTCCCGACTTCGACTCCCAACTCCAACTCCCGACTCCGACTCCCGACTCCCGACTCCGACTCCGAATCCCGACTCCGACTCCCAACTCTGACTCCGACTCCCAACTCCGACACTCAACTTCGATTGTGGACTCCGGCTCCCGACTCCGACTTCTAAATCCGACACTCAAATCCGATTGTTAACCCCGACTCCCGACTCCGACTTCCGATTCAGACTCCCGACTTCGACTCCCAACTCCAACTCCCGACTCCGACTTCCGACTCCGACTCCGAATCCCGACTCCGACTCCCAACTCCGACACTCAACATCGATTGTGGACTCCGGCTCCCGACTCCGACTTCTAAATCCGACACTCAAATCCGATTGTTAACCCTGACTCCCGACTCCGACTTCCGATTCAGACTCCCGACTTCGACTCCCGACTCCAACTCCCGACTCCAACTCCCGACTCCGACTTCCGACTCCGACTCCGAATCCCGACTCCGACTCCCAACTCCGACACTCAACATCGATTGTGGACTCCGGCTCCCGACTCCGACTTCTAAATCCGACACTCAAATCCGATTGTTAACCCTGACTCCCGACTCCGACTTCCGATTCAGACTCCCGACTTCGACTCCCGACTCCAACTCCCGACTCCGACTCCCGACTCCAACTCCCGACTCCGACTCCCGACTCCGACTTCCAACTTCCGACTTCCAACTTCCGAGTTTCGACTTCCGACTTCCGACTTCTGACTCCGACTCCCAGCTCCTTTCACTTATAAAGCGTACTTACATTAAATATTTTAGGTTGGGATGAGCTGACATTATAAAATGTCATTTTCATTACTGTTATTTTTCATTACATTAATCTTGAGTTTTCTCGTCATTCTTAATACAAATTTTTGAACATATTAGATTTTTAAAAATTTCATTTAATATTATATATTAAGAGAAAAACCCGTCATTCGACGGGTTAAAGGTAATCACCAAATTAAAAAGAAACTCTCGGTACAATATTAGAAAACTGGTGGCGTTTATTGATAAATCATATACCTAGATATATTACTTATCAGAGAGCGGCGACACCCTGGTTGAAAACCACTGGTGTAGGCAGATAGGCATACGAATCCCTAAAAGCCGGATTGTGTTCGTCAGTAAAAAACACCCCAACAAAAGTAAACCAGTGGCGAAGAAAGACCTCCGCTAGACTTGCCCCCCCATAAAAAAATAATTATAAAACAAAAAAAATATATATATATATAATTTAATTTTTTTTTAAGTAAATATTCAAAAATACATCAAATTATATTCTATACAAATTTTTGTCCAAGGCTTGGTTTAATAGTTACGAATTTTAATTTTTTTTAAAGTTTAATAACTTCCGTTTCCGGTTTTGGATTTTTATAAAAAACAATACGATTCTTCCCAATTATTAGAAGAATTTTTTAGAACCAGAACGAACTCTCTAAGTTAAACCGTTCTTGAGTTATCGTGTATGCACACACACAGACACACACACATACGGACGGCATTTCGAAAATAGGTTTTTTGGATTCCCTGGACCTTGAAACGTCAGTCAAAATTTCGACATTACAATACTTGCCCCTTATATATTAAGGTCGGGCAAGTAAACCGATTTTTTTCATAAAGATGGTTTTACACAGTTCAATTAATTGATCAATAAATTGATCAAGTTTTTTGTCAATTAATTGAAAAATTTATTGGTAACCTTGTAAAAAAACATCACTTTACACACATCAATTTATTTATCAATTTTTTTGAAATTTATTACATTACCAACTGTAAAACATGTTGACATATTTATTAAAATGAAAATATTAAAAAAATCTTCACAAAATTACGAGCTGTGAACAAAAACAAAAGAAATAACCTAGATGATGATAAATTAGAACGTTTGAGGTTATGTTAGATTTGAAAACGAAACACAAATAATATATTTCGAGGTTATGCTACAACTAAACAGTTGGCAATATCTTAACAGATAAAAATATATCTAGAATTCCCCAAAAAATTGATAAAAAATTGAAGAAAAATAGAACTTTTATTTTCAAAATAAATTGATCATATTTATTGTCAATTAATTGATCAATTAATTCGGACACCTTTATTTTGGACGTTTGCCATTGCTGATAGTATTAGGATAGAATAGTACAATATAATGAGTATTAGTATCAAAAAGATATAATACTTCAAGAGTATATAAACAATAAATTCGGACATTTCGGGAACTGCTCAACAATCTGTTTCAGTCTTCAGCGATCACGAGAAGTGATAAACATTTCAGTTTCAGTCTCGTGATCGCTAAAGACGGAAACAAATTGTTGAGCAGTTTCCGAAACGTCCGAATTTATTTTTTATATACTCTTGAAGTATTATATCTTATCAAAATAAAGGTGTCCCCATTAATACTGGACCATTGCAAAATAATTTCAAAGATATGATCAATTAATTGACGAAATTTTTACACTTTACACACATCAATTAATTGAAGGCCAACTTTTTCAATTAATTGAAAATCAACAAATTAAATCGTGTAAAACCCAGTTAACAAAAACCACGCTAAAATAAAGATTTTTAAAAAAAATTACTTTTCGTTGGAAGACGTAGGTTACTCGGCAGTTTTCTGCTGCAAATCTTTAATTTTTAAATTGTAAATGTAATTAGTGTTCTCTAATTCCGGAGTAAGTGGATTCTTTCTACAGTGCAGTGCAGTTGATGTTGATCAGTTATTAATTGGACATCGACAGAGCGTACAGAGTACAGAGTACATTGAACTTGAAACACTTTTGTTTACTAGCGAATCTGAAAATGGGACAACGTGTATAATCTTTCTCCGCTAGTTGCCGCCGCTTGCCGCCGCTTGCTGCTACTTACCACTTACCGCTCGTCTACCGTCTACCGTTTTCTATCATTGATGAGCTGCATCCGAACTCAACCGACAGTTATTTCTAATAACACCGTTTAGAATAATTAAAACTGAAATTGAGATTTTATTCTAGTTGTAAAAATGAATGGAATAGAATTAGATGCTTTCTACATTTGTACGAAGATTTGGATTAGGCCACCTCTACAAGATGATTCCAATGTGTACTTTTTTATTGGTTTCAAGCAGGATTGTTCCTGGGTTATTAGGTGCCCAAGTACAAAAATAATATCGCCGCCCTTATTAATTAAACATTATTTAATTAAGCATTTTATACGAAATGTTTATATTTATATGTGTACTAGCACAGTGTTTCTCAACCTTTTCTAACATGGGACCCCCAAAATAACTTAAATATTGTCGGCGGCCCCCCTATATATGTATATATATATATATATATATATATATATATATATACACAACTTTTGTACAAGTATGACTTGTACAAACCCTCGTAGAGGAATCATGTGTTTCATTTTATTAACATGACATGTGCAATTAGCATTTATTTTTTAAGAAATTGACTGATGATGTGTAAATTGGATGTACACGAAACGTTTCATTTAATTTTATTTTATTGACAATATAAACTGACGAATACCAAGAGAATATTGTTTTATTTATATACCAATCGTCAAGAATCCTATACTTTATATATATATATATATATATATATATATATATATATATATATGAGTGAATGATCTTGACGAGTCAGGATAATAATTGTGTTTCTTCTTTAATCGTCAATTAGGATGGAAAAATAATAAATTAGTTTAATTCATTGGGACGTTTCGCATATATATTAGTTTTATGCATCTTCAGCCTGTGATATGCAGTTAATCATCAGTGGCTGATGTAATGTACGTACATTATAAAATACGGTGGTTGTTGTAATAAAAACTTAGTATGAAAATAAAATAAAATTAAAAAATATAAAAAATCACTATTGTTTGTCAAACTCATAAAAAAACGTAAATAACTGTTTACGTGTCAGTAGTTTAAAATCAAGTGAACTTGAAAAAAAGTCAATAATCGGGATTTATAAAAATGATTTAAAAAATAGTTTTGTTTCTCCCGTTATAGCCGATATTGTATGCATGTACATATATGTTTCTATATTGTCCATAGAAGTACATTCTACATAACAATGATTTACATTATAAAATTAACAAAAATTTCTACAAATACCTTTCCAGTCGCTCCAATTTTGGTCTGCATGGAGTCCAAACAGTAAAGTCCACACTATAACACACTATTTCAAGTATTTTCTGCACTTTTATCACTTAAAAATAACTAAAAACGTCAGAAAAAAATGAAGACGCCACTTGCAAAAATCACGTATCACTACATATCAAGATGGTTAATCCTGATAAAGCTCATTAAGGAACATAGTCATTAACAATTAATAAATAAGGAACAGAATTGCTTAAATTAATTCTTTATGAGAATAAACACATATATTAATATTTTATCAATAGTATACAGGTGGTTGAAATTGAACTACCGGGCCCAATACACTATTTTTTTATTATTGAACATGAGGTATAACGTTAAATTTGGAAGTTACTTGGTGGTACTACATGATCTAAAATAGTTTATATTTTGTTACTTTGTATCTCTCTTTAGCTAACAGTAGCTCGGAGCATAACAAAAAATATTGCAAGTTCAAGTCGTACCTACTTGAAAGTACTTGAAGTACCTCCAACGCGAACCGTTTTATTTAGTTTAAATTAGTTGCCAAAATAAGTATAATTTATTTTATTTAAGTTTAAAAGGTATATTTTAATGAATATAAATGTCATATATTTATGAATAAATATATGAATTATGAATAATCTTGCAAAATTGAGCGTTTTTTTATTATAATTTCATGCTTCGATTTTATATGACTTCGCGGCCCCCCGGTTGAGAAACGCTGTACTAGCAGACCCGTTGCCAACTACGTTGGCAAGCTGATATCGAATAAAAATCAATATAAGCAGGAATCAATTATTAAAATTTGCATGATTCTGCGTATATTAACAAAACAAAAACGTTTCTTGATTATACCTAGGAAATCCAAAAAAGCTGATTAATGCGTGTCGTTTAAAAATTAATATCGGGCCGGGTACGGCCCGTGGGCCATATGCTGGACCCCAATGGTATAACTGTTTCTGATTATACCTAGGAAATCCTAAAAAGCCGCTCAATGCGTGTCGTTTAAAAATAAGTATCGGGCCAGACACGGCCCGCGGACATATCGTTAATTGACACAACATTCTTTAACTAAGCCAAGGTATATACTGACTGGAGAGCTAAGAGCTATATTCTCGCTAAGGCTAAGCACATAGTGAAGCAGAGAGCAAAGCAGCGATGAAAGCGGAGAGCAAAGCGGCGAAATTAAATAAATTAATTCCTGTTCACACGCGCATAGTGGAGCGTATTGCAGCGAGGTTATATCGTTGTTATAGTCGAGCAAAACGACGCATACAAACAATTTTGATTTCTCTGCTATCATCGTTGCTAAAATAGTTGTTTAAAATGGATATTGAGGCATTTACAAGTAGTTCTCATTTATAAGAGGTATTTATAGTAGGTTCCGATTGAAATTTGTCCATTTGTTACCAATTTATGTTGAATTTTTTCCAAAATATAATCAAACGTTGAAATACTCATGCGAAAATAAGAATGAAACTTTTCTGGATGTTCGCGGAGTTGCATATAGAAATGATGAAATTCGCCATGTATATGTCTACTTTTATTTATTCTGTGAACATTGCACCTCCTAGTGTGTTTATTTTTATTTTTTAGTAAATACCAAATTTTCAGGATTTTTCTGTTAGTAAAAAATCCATTATAATTTTGTGAACTTTCTGCTCGATTTTAAACGCGTCACTATGTGTAGACACTCTTTTATAAGCGCGACATTCTTCCGCTGTTTTTTTTTTTTTTTTTTCAAAAATAGATATTTGTTTGTTTATTCAGGCATTAAGGCATCCAGATTTAATTTAGTATCCCACTCAAACATTTTTAAAAATATTTATTTTTCATTCAACCTATATTAGTTAATTTGTTTTTTGAATTCTCTATAGCTTTTATACAAGTAAATCAAATAGTTGTAGAAGCATACCAAATTTCAATTATCTATGTTCAGCCGTTTGGCTACAATTTTTACCAAACAGACAGACAGACAGACCGACATGTAAAAAGACAGACAGACAAATAGACCGACAGTCAGACAAAGAGACAGACAACCAAATTTAATGATAATGAGACATAAGCGATCTGAAAATTCTGCGGTTTATACGCAATTCTTTTTTGAAATAGGACTAAAATATAACACTAAATATTGTTTTATTTTTTTTAAGAAAAAAAAAACCCTATACTTCTAATTCCAACAATAGCCAATTTCTGGCACTTTTCCTCATATCGTATATCTATAAAAATGATCTGTTTCTGATTGTTGGGTAAAACCAGATACGTAATTTTGAGGTAACCCGGTTCAGTATAGCCAATTACGATTTTTTTTTGCTTATCACTTCGATTTGGCAAGTGTACTGTTCCGAGTTTCTGGTAATCCCGGAACCGGTTTAATTTTTGTAACCGATTCCTGTTCCGGCTTGAAGAAGTTATGAGGAGACCTATCCTTTGTAGTGAACGAATTTTTTGGTAGACGTTGGTAATAATAATAATGAAGGAAACACAAATATAACATTTGTTTTTTTTTACCGACCGCCAACATATATAAGGGAGGTATTGTGATCATACCGATTTTGACATTTCCAGGTTCCGATGGATCTCCACGAATTGAGGTCCCTACATAACGTTTTGACTATTTTTAGCATGATGTCTGTCGGACAAACAGACAGTCCGTCTGTCCGTCTGTCTGTCTGTCCATCTGTCCGTCTGTGTACAGGTGCAGAGCAAATTTGGCTGAAAGGATTTTTATTAAACTTCATATTTAAGCTTCTACCATCAATGGCACGAGTTAATCAACTTTTGGTAAAAATCGGTTGACTAAAAATGGGAGTTTACTCGTTTCGAGTTTAAAATTTTTGTGAATATTTCACAACAGAAAAATATTTCGAAAAAATTCATTGAACAAAAGTTGCTATAAAAGCAATAACTAATAACTTTTATTTGAGACGTTTTTTGATAAAACGAAAAATTTTGAATATTTTCTGTAAAATTTTTCGAAATTTTTTTACGTCTCAATTTTTTCATACTTATATGTAACGTTTCTATTGTCATGATAAATAATATCTCTGTTAGAAAATATTAGGCTAAGTTATTTCTACTCTGCTGCTAGAATCTATTTTATATAAGTACTTTGTGATGGCGGCCGGTCCTGTGGTGGCCACAGCTATTTTTTTAAAGTTCGTCACAGATTATCGAATGAAAACAAATTTTTAAAAAACTTGATTTTAAAGAATTTTGTTAAATAGGTATGTACTAACAGCTTTAAGCCCTCGTCCTATAATGCAGAGGGATTGGCTTAAAAATCTGAGAAAAAAAAAATGCAATATTCTCACTGTTGTTCTTAATGTATTCGTATACTTGATATATAATTGATACCTTAATTGACCGTGAGCGCCACCATGAAAAAAATTTGCTACTGAGTCTTCCATAAAAATTTAGAGCCTGAGTAACCCCCTAAGAAAAAAACTGGATATGCGCCTGACTATGATATAGTAAAACAGGATTTCTTTTATCAGATATCTTCTTCGAAAAATATCAAATATTTTGTGTTCATGAAAAAATTAATTATTTTATTTTATTTTATTTTTTCATGGGGTTATTAATTTACTATGATGAGGTATCAAATGAAATCTCTGGAAACGTAAAAGGAGAAGTAAATATTTATTTTTAAAGGTTTATTTTAACCATTTATTTTTTAATTTATCCAATTAAAATCCAATATCTTTTTAAAAAAACTCTGATCAAAATTTCAGTTTGTATTATTTTGTTTTATTAGGGATGTTTCCTAAATTCTGGGAATTGTGCTATAATTAAATTACACAGAACTTATAGGCAATGTTATTGGTGCCAGACAAGTCTTGACATGTTTATGCAACTATCTAGTGCAATATTGTTCAGTTTGATTTAGGTGTTCGACTGATATAGATGCGTTTTCATAGCACTGTTTTTGTAACCATGGAAGACGCAGCAAAATCTCAAAGAGCAATAATTTTCTTTTTGTGGAAAGAAGGTATGAAAACATCAGAAATTATTCAGCGTCTGCAAGGAGTATTTGGTGAGTCTGCAGAATCCAAAAGTACTGTTTATCGGTGGATCGATCGTTTTAAAACCGGTAGAACATCACTAGAAGATGATCCACGCAGTGGGCGCCCAAGCACGTCAATAAATGAAAGAAACATTACTGCCGTCGAAGACCTACTGAAAGAGGACAGGCGAATGACTATTCGTCAAATTAGTGTGCGCCTAGGGATAGGTACACGACAAGTTCATGACATCTTGCATGATTGTTTGGACGTTAGCAAGGTTTCGCTGCGCTGGGTGCCAAGGCTGTTGGGACCAGAACAGAAACTCAATAGGTCTGATACTTAATAGGACGGCTTAAAAAATTTAGTTTATCGTTGGGATAAATGTATTCAGTTAAATGGAGATTATGTTGAAAAACTACATTGTAATATTGACGAAAATTAACAAAATAATAAAAATTATAGCTAAATTCCCAGAACTTTGGAAATATCCCTCGTACATTCATGTACATTCAAATTTATTTCAGAGTTTTCAGACCAACCCGTCTGGCTAACAAAACTATTTTTCTGGAAACTCTGGCCAAGTTTTTTGAAAATAATTTTTATTGAAAATACTTTAAAATGATTTTTTAAACATTACATTTTTCTAAATAGCTTTCAGTTGATTCCCCACAACAAATTTAAAAAACTAATTATGTTTTTCAACTAGGAAAAATTCAATATTTATATCGTTATCAAAATTATGTGAATAGTACTTTCTGAATTTTGGTTCAGATTTATTATCGAGTAAGTATAATTTTTTGTATTATTAAAAAAGTAATTTTTCTACAATTTTTTCAAATAAAATCTCTTAAAGCATACATCCAAAAACCATGATTATTTTGACACAGTTTTATGTACCCCACCCTATGATATATGTGGTGTACCTATATTTATATATATACATATATATTCCTTCATTTAGAAAATAGTACAGATATCAATACTGTGTAAAATTCTTGGCATTTCCTCCACATTCTAAGTGTTCGTATAATTATTTTCTTTTTAAAATAATAAATCGTTGGTGGGCATTTTTCAAGCCATATTAGAAATTGTAAAAATGCCGTTGACCTAAAGAGAAGCGGTAAAGTAAGGAAGAGCAAGTGCAGTGAGAAAAGCAAGTCGAGGAGTGAGATTACTCTTGTAAAATTGTTCTACTTTGCGAATAGCCAGTAAATAAAAGTGTTTCAATGTACAAGTTCAATAACCTCCTCTCTCGGCTACAATTACTAAGTGTAACTCGAACATCCATACCGCGCCATCTTACATCTTTACTGTAACAGATAAATATCATAATATATTGCGATTGTAACAAATTTTACAAATAACTTGACAACTCTATTACGAGGGTTATGTTTTATGTTTTTACAAACGACCACTAAATGGCAATATTGAAATGTGTCATTACTATATTCGTAAAATTTGACATTTGTTATTGTGAAATCAGTGGCAGCTTATAAATTGACCCAGTAGTTTGTTCACAGGGAGCGTTTAAAAAAAAGTTTGTGAAAATATGTATATTACTCATGAAAGTTTTCGTTGGATGATTTTTTACGATTTTAGTAAAGGCCTAACTCAACAACAATGCATAGATTCGCTTCGTTTAACTTTTGGTAATGAAGTACAAGGTGTCTCAAAAGAAATTTTATATTTAGTGGATCGATTAAAAAAAAAGTAAGCCGTATATAGAAAAAATGTTTATTAATTATTAAAATACACTTTTTGGGGATTTATTTCCTAAAAATAATATCGTCTAAATGTAGACCCTCGCGTTCTCGGCACTCATTTAATCGAACAGTAAAATTACTTATGACGTCTCGGCAGGTGGACTCAGGGATGGCTGCCATTTCGTGACGGATATTTTCTTTCAAATGCGCCAGTGAAGTCGGTTTATTGGCGTAAACTTTAGATTTAAGATAACCCCATAGGAAAAAGTCCATAGGGGTTAAATCTGGACTGCGTGGAGGCCAATTTATGTCACCTCTCCGGGAGATCAATTTGCCTGAGAAAATTTACGAAATTAAGCCTCTGACTGGCATCTTGGGGCTTTAATTCTTGCACCAATTGAATTTTGTAAGGGTGCAGCTTTAGGTCTTTGTGCATAATGCGATGTAATGATGATCTATGCACATTTAAAGCACTTGCGCGCTTCCGAATTGAAAGGTTCGGGTCGTCACGAACAGACTGATTAACATTCTCCACGTTTTCTACCGTTCTTGATGACCTAGGTCGCCCGGATTTTGATTTATCCAGCGTTGTACCAGTCTCTTCAAACTTTTTAACCCAATGTCGAATGAGAGGAATGCTTGGCGCATCATTTAAGTGGCGAAAACCTCGAATACTGCAGAATTTTCTACGCGCTACAGTCGCCGAATCACCGTTTTTGTAAAACTCTCGCAAGCATAACGCGCGGTCTGCTCCCGAGAAACGCTCCATAGCGACTGAATTCCCAAGAGCCAGGCTACCGATTGACATAACCCCCGCGCCCCTCGGAACGTTGCGTTCACTCAGTAAGCTAAATAAATATAAAATTTCTTTTGAGACACCTTGTATTATATTGCGATTGTAACAAATTTTACAAATAACTTGACAACTCTATTACGAGGGTTATCTTTTATGTTTTTACAAACGACCACTAAATGGCAATATTGAAATGTGTCATTACTATATTCGTAAAATTTGACATTTGTTATTGTGAAATCAGTGGCAGCTTATAAATTGACCCAGTAGTTTGTTCACAGGGAGCGTTTAAAAAAAAGTTTGTGAAAATATGTATATTACTCATGAAAGTTTTCGTTGGATGATTTTTTACGATTTTAGTAAAGGCCTAACTCAACAACAATGCATAGATTCGCTACGTTCAACTTTTGGTAATGAAGCACCATTAGAAAAGACTGTTAACAATTGGTTTGAAGAATTTCGTCGTGGTCGTTCGTCCGTCAGTGATGAATCTCGTAAGGGCGACCAAAATGGGTTGTGATTCAAAAAAACATCGATACTGTGCGTAAAATAATTATGTGACAAAATAATTAAATAATTAAAGATCGGCATGTGACTTACTGTGAGATAGAGGCATCCTTTGGCATATCGCAGACTGCAATACGATATTGCATGAATATTTAGCTGTGAAAAAGATCTTTTCCCGATGGATTCCGCATAATTTAACCGAAGCACAAAAAAAGGCTCGTGTTGCTTGATGTAAGGGAATGCTAAAAAATTTAGCTGTGATCGAAGAAACATCACACAATGGATGGGCATTCGAAACACCAAATGAAACCGCGGGGTTCGCGACGATCACGTTGGGTCCTTAACGATCACGATCTTCTTAATTTGAGGTACATCTACCTACGAATGAAACTTGAATATTGTTCTTTGTTGCATGCGGCCCCGTATGGAACAATATGTACAGAATGATAAATAATTGATAGGTATTTGAATTTCGCTTATCAGATTAATTTTATAGGTTGGTATTTACCATTGGCAGACATGGGAAAACAAGGCAAATTAATGAATAACTGACAAAGAAATTTATACATTTGCTATTGTTTGCGTGGCTATTTTTTGCTTATCAATGAAATAATGTACAAAAGAGGCCATAAATAAATCCTTTTCTGATAACAATATAAAATAATAAATTTATTAAATTCTGCCTTTGGCTTGATTTCTACACTTTTTTAGTTACATTGCACTATATTTTGTTACTTACTTACTTACTTAATCCTGAAGCCTTTCTACCTTGCGGTGTAAGGCTATAGTCGAGTTACTTATTTTCTGGTGTTATTCTCCATACTTCTTTCCATCGTGTTCTGTCCTTTGTATATTTTCTTATCTGCTCCCACTTTACGCCTCTCTTCGTTGCAGCTTCTTTTGTTTCTTGATGCCAGGTTTTTCTCAGTCTTCCTGGTCTAACTTTCTTCACTGTTCTTGCTTCATAAACTCTTTTTACAATTTTGTCTTCACTCATTCTGTGTATATGTCCCAGCCAACTTAGCTGTCCTTCTTCTATTATGGTCTCTACTGCTTTTGTGCCTTGTTTTTCTCTAAATACTTCATTTCTTATTCTGCCAAATTTTCTTTTACTTTCGATTTTCCTTAAAAATCTCATTTCGGAGCTTCTTATTTTGGACCTGTGCGTCTCTGTAGTGGTCCAGGATTCTGAAGCGTATGTCAAAATTGGTACTGTCACTTTTTTGAAGATCTCTACCTTGATGTTAGTTGGTATTTCTTTTTTAGTTAAGAACGTATTTTGTTATATTTTCATTTCATTTCTTTTTTTCCGCTGCTGTGTCTTTGTTGAATGAAGGTTCTTCTCTGTGAAATTTCATTCATCCATGTCGATCCTAATCCTGTGTTTTTAAACTTCTTCTCGTGTTCCTTCTATGGGTCGGACTTCGTCACAACTTTGAAGTAGGTGCTCGATAGTTTTCCTTTCTCCCTGACACATCCTGCATACTCTATCTTTATCTTCTCTCCAGAATTGGTTGTCTCTCTCCTCGTTTCCACATCTAAATCCTGCTACCGTCCGTTTTTTATCTCTATTTCCTTTTTCCATAAGGTAATTCCATAAAGTATTTGCTGTGTCCAAATTTTGGCATACATATTGTTGTATCTGGATTCTTTAATTCTTCCCTGTCTTTCTTGGCCTTGTATATCTTTCATTCTCTGTACTGCTTCGTCAATGACATTTTATTGTCTAGTTCTCTTCCATCCTACTTCCTTTAGCGAAAGGCCGCATCATCGATACCTGCTTTTTCGTTTCTCTTCCCATCTCGAGAGAATACTACATTCTTCCCCATTCCTTTCCAGTTCTTTCCAGCACTGGTTTAGTATCTCTTTCTCTGGATACCTTTTTATGTACTCCTCGAATTTTTTAGCCCGTCGGGTTGCCTGCACCTTTATGTGGTCAGTTTTAATTCCATCCGTGGCAATGTATGATGGCGTGTTTCTGTTCGGAGTATCCAACTTATGTACCTTTCTTGCACTTCCTCTGGTTTATCTTGATACTCCCATCCCCATATCTCGACTCCGTACATAATTATGCTTTTTATTATGCTGTTGAATATTATCTTTCTTTTCTAGATATTTTATCATAGCTTTCTTTGCCCTATTCTCCAGATTTGAGGCAGAATCAACATCGTTTTTTACCGACCGCCAACATATATAGGAGGTATTGTGATCATACCGATTTTGACATTTCGAGATTTCGATGGATCTCCACGAATTGAGGCCCCTACATAAAGTTTTGACTATTTTTAGCATGATGTCTGTCGGTCTGTCTGTCCGTCCGTCCGTCCGTCTGTCTGACTGTCTGTGTACACGTGTAGAGCAAATTCGGCTATAAGGATTTTTATGAAACTTCATATTTAAGCTCTTGACATCAATGGCACAAGTTGATCAACTTTAGTTAAAAATCGATTGACTAGAAATGGAAGTTTACTCGTGTCGATTTTAATATTTTTGCGAATATTTAACAACAGAAAATATTTCGAAAAAAATTATTTAACAAAAGTTGCTATAAAAGCAATAGTTAACAACTTTTATTTGAGACATTTTTGATGAAACAAGAAATTTTTTCTAAGTATCTATTTTTTCATACTTATATGTAACGTTTCCATGGCCATGATAAATAATATCTCTGTTAGAAAATATTACGCCAAGTTATTTCTACTCTGTTGCTAGAATGTATTTTATACAGGAACTTTGTGATGGCGGTTGGTCCTGTGGTGGCCACAGCTGATTTTTTTGCCAAAGATTTAGTATGCGCTTCGGGCGTTTTCTGATATAAATACACTAGAAATTATCAATGTCAGAAAACTTTAATTGTCAAATTATAGCCGCATCTAGGTTTATGATCAAATGCGTCATGTACAGCTAGGGATGCAAGTTACCAACATGGTCAAATTTATATCATTAATGAACGCTCTGATTAAACAGAAGATATCCAAACGTTTAATAGGATTAAATTTTAGCCAATACTTTAAGCCTGTTTCTTCATTTGAAAAATTATGCAAATCAACAGATTGTACAAAATGTTTCCATCTTTCTTAATTTAAATAAAATATTATCTGGTCATCGGTATTTTTCTAATAACAATAAATTTCCTAATAACCGCTATCAACATATACTGCACAAATTTCTCCATCACATAATCGAGTTCAACTACCTCTTGTGTGCTTGTTGGTGATGGTAAGGTGAAGAGGGGGAGGGGGGTGTTCTTGACATTCGCGCATCTAGAACTAGACCACTAGAACATACGAGGTGACGCGCGTGACGTCACACACTAGTCTTACCTACATCACTACAAGAGGTTGATGACCGCTTACATACTGCAAGACATACTGCAGAAAAGAAGAGTTACACTAATCAAAGATTTAGAGGAGAAGTGGACTGGAACAATGGAGCTATGGTTACCATCCCTCAAAATTAGAAAATTGGGTTAGCTGGATAAGTGACCTTTTTGCAAAAGAAGATTCTCTAAAGAATTCTCTCTGTTACGAGGGCTGTTTTTTTTTACAAAAACTAAGAGAGAAAAAAAATTTTTTGGAATAAATTGTTTTATTGGTTTTCAACTTATTCTTCTTTAAGATTTATAAACTTTTTCATGCGTTCAAACCAATTCTCGAAACATTTTTTCCACTCTAAAGTTGGTATCTCAAAAACATGGTTTTCGAAGGCTTCAACAGTTTGAGGTGATCAAAATCGCTGTCCGCGCATTTTTTATTTGATATTGGGGAACAAAAAAGAAAGTCGTTAGGGGATAAATCAGGTGAAAACGGGTAATGAGACATTAATTCGATGTTTTTCTCCTTCAAATAATTAATTGTTTGACGTACTGCGTGGGAGCTTGCATTGTCATGATGAAGAATAATGCTACGTATTTGGTTGTTATTCCTGATTTTGTCGATGACTTCTGTAAAACTAATTGTTGTATACCATTCAGCATTAGCTGTTCTCCGATCCTCTAAAGGAATGGCTGCGACATGTCCAATACAACCGAAGAGACAATCAATCATTTTCTTGGAAGTGCTTCGTGAACGAACAACCTTTGTTGGTGTCGATTCATTTTGGAAAACCCAAACAGTGGACTGTTGCTTAGTTTCCGGTTCATATGAATAAATCCAAATTTCGTCACATGTTGTATACGGATTTTGCAGTTCCTAGGTTGACTTTTTTTAGCATTCCCTTACACTAATCAACAAGAGCCTTTTTTTGAGCTTCGGACAAATTTTGCGGAATCTATCGGGTCAGATCTTTTTCACAACTAAACGTTCATGCAAAATCGAACGTATTGCAGTCTGCGATATGCCAAAGGATGCCTCTATCTCTATCTCACGGTAAGTCACATGCCGATCTTCTTCAATCATTTTAAGCACAGCATCGATGTTTTTTTGAATCACAACCGATTTTGATCGACCTTCACGAGTTTCATCACTGATGGACGCACGACCACGACGAAATTCTGCAAACCAATTGTAAACATTCTTTTCTGATGGTGCTTCATTACCAAAAGTGAAACGAAGCGAATCTATGCATTGTTGTTAAGTTAGGCCTTTACTAAAATCATAAAAAGTTATCCTACGAAGCTTCACGAGTAATATCCATTTGTTCAGAACCTTGTATTTTTTTAAACGCTCACTGTCAACAAACTTCTCTGTCGTTTATGATCTGCCACTGATTTCACAAATTGTCAAATTTTACGAATATAGTAATGATACATTTCAATATTGCCATCTAGTGGTCGTCTGTAAAAACATAAAAGGTAACCCTCGTAGTACACAAATGAGTATTAATCTTAGAAAAAGCCAATTCAATGAGTTTTATACTCAACTATTGCAAAATTATCTGATACCAAAATAAAATATGAAATTTGGTGTCCAAATATGGATAATTCACATTTAGATTATTAATTAGCAATAACTCTGAATGGTATACAACAATTTGTTAACCAAACAACCTGTTAACAACCAAAAACGTCGCATCATTCTTCATCATGACAATACAAGCTCCCACACAGCTCCAAAACATCGAATAAATGTCTCATTGCCCGTATTCACCTGATTTATCCCCTAACGACTATTTTTGTTCTTCAATGTCAAGTAAAAAATGCGTGGACTGCGATTTTTATCAACTCAAGAAGCTGTTGTCCCTTCAAAAAACATGTTTTTGAGATACCAACCTCAGAGTGGAAAAAATGTTTCGAGAATTGGTTTGAACGCATGCAAAATTGTATACCTCTTAAAGGCGAATATTTTGAAAAGAAATAAAATAGTTTGTTCCAATAAAAATAAATTTCTCTCTTATTTTTTGTAAAAACTTAGGTAGCTCTCGTTAAACCAAGTAATAAGATTTTTTATTTCCACCATATCAATGGACTCTTTCAAATTATCTGCCGTATTTAGGAAATTACATCATTAAATAAAAGGATTTTAGCTAATATTCGTTAAAAATTTCCTTTGATCTGACATGTACTTATACTTGACTCTATTTACCATTAATCCTTAGTCGCAATTTCTAAAATACCTTTTGTAATGACAAATATTCCGAAAATAATAAATCATCTTAAGAATACAATCCGTTAGGCTCCCCATGTGTCTTAACCCTTCAAGGCTAAATATTTGCAAAAACTCGCACAAACTTGTAAGCGCAAAATTCAACCTTCAAAATAAACAATACAACATAATCCACACAAAAATAACCCTTAACAACAAGGAGATAAGTTATTTTTTCTCAAATCATCGGCATGCAAAGCCTCAAACAAAATAAACCCTTAAGTTAGCTTGACTTAAGTACCTTTTCGGTGAATGTTATTGGGTAACCGTGACTGAGTTATTTTCAGGTGTAATTGCAAAGGCCTGTTGCCTTTTGGCAGAATATTGCAAGCAATAAAATATTTATTACTATTGCAATTTTTATTTTAGAGCTCGTATTTTTTATTGACAGGTTATAAAATTGTTATGGGGATATTTTTATTATTTGTTTGTAATATTTTTTAGTTGGTATGTATTAATTAAGTTGGGGACAGTGTTTTGTATTTGTAGAATTTGATTTTCGAAGAAATTTTTAGTCACAGACAAGTTTGTTGCTACTAAATCTAATTGCTTTTCAGAAAGTTGGTTTTAGAATAAGAAAAGAAATAACTACTAACACATAGAAAAGAGTATTGATTTAAAAAATATCGTTAGACATCACTGACGATCACTCTTATGATCGCTGAAGATATGGACACAGATTTGGAAATGTCTGTTTTTTTTTTTTTTTTTTTTATTATTATTATTTCCACCTCTTGTTTTTTACACGTTTTAGATATTATTGGACAATATGGCCACTAAATCTTATTACTTTGCAGGAAATTAGTTCTAGAATAAGAAACGAAATACCACATAGAAAACAGTGTTGTTTTAAAAAATATCGATAGTTGACATCGATGGCGATCACTCTTATGATCGCTGAAGATGGTCACAGATTTGGAAATGTCTGTTTTTTTTTTTATTATTTCCAACTCTTGTTTGGTTTTTACACGTTTCCGATATTATTGGACAATATCCGCAAAAAAAAAATGTGTCTGCCTGTCTGTCTGTCCGTAATTCACGCAAAAACGGCTGAGCATATTTTTGCGTAATTTGGTATGATGATAGAGAAAAACCAGGAGTCAAACATAGGCTATAAGGCATCTCAAAAATTTTATTCTAAGATGTTTTTGGGTTAAAACTGTTTATTAAAAAACTTAAATAACTGTCTTGTTCCTGGTTCAACAAAAAAAAAAAAAAAAAGTAATAATAATTGTTTTAATAAGAAAACAAATCTTTTTTGTTGAATTTATTTTTTCAATAGATGAATATTTGAGCAATTACAGACAGACACGAAAATCTACATATATCTCTCGACTTAACAGCAAAATCAAATACGAGGGTTGCCTCTTATATTTCGAGATTGCGTTAAACTAGTTCTGTCATCTGGCAACTGGCGCTTCTATCGTAAAGTTTAACATTTTTGACGATATACGTACTCAGAACGTTTTGACATACGAGCGTTATTTGTGTTGTTTCCAGTAACTTGAAATAAATCATCTCGGCTAAAACTAGAATTAAATCGTGAACGTGGATTAACCCAACAACAGTGCATCGATGAGCTTAATTCGACTTTTGGCGATGAAGCACCATCAAGGACTACTGTTTATCGATGGTTTACCGACTTCAATCGTGGCCGTAGTTCGCTTAAGGACGAATTTCGTGAAGGTATTCCAAAATCGGTTGTTGTTCCGTAAAACATTGATGCTGTATGTGAATTGATACTACAAGATCGTCATGTGACTTATCGTGAGATTGAGGTATTCTCGGGCATTAGTGGGACCAGCATACATTCACTATTGCATGAAAATTTGGCCGTCAAAAATTTGTTCGCGTTGGATTCCACATCATTTGACAATCGGAGTGGAAAATGCCTCAATCGGATTGGAAAAAGTGCTTCAAAAGTTGATTCAAACGCATACAAAAGTGTATTGATCTTCATGGAGAATATTTTGAGAAACTATAAAGCCACTTTTGTTGATAAATAATGGTTTTTGATCTCAAATCCCGAAATATAAAAGGCAACCCTCGTATAACCAAAAGTCAACAATATGAAAAAAAAAAAAATTTTAAGCAATTTTTCATTTATATGCATATTTGAGAGGTTACTATCAAACTATTTGGTGAACACTTGTTATTTTTCACTTTTTAAGGAACTTGAAGGAAGAGGTTAACTTAAAGAGATTGTACACGATATTCTAAGTTTATTGGAAACCAAACCAACAAAATCTGCGTTCTACGTTTTACGTTTCACTTCTAAGTTCTACGACTACGTCTATTAGAAAACATTCTTTAGACCAGTGGTTCTCAATACGCGGTCCGCGGAACACTGGTGTTCCACGAAAAAATCAAATAAAAAATTGTTGCAAATAAAAATCAATACAATGTAAAGTAATTTTGAAAAATATGTTCCATTGTTAATCTGAACAATTTGATTAGATAAGAAATCCGTTTGTTTCTTCCGACTTCTCCAGTTTTATTCTGAATGAAGAAGAAGAACTGACGTCGTTCTCTGCAGATCGTAGATTAAAATTGAAGTTCATTGAAAATACTCCTGAAAAATTCTGGATCTCTGTTAAAACCCTTATACCGTCATTTTGTCGTCTGTCTGTCTGTCTGTCTGTCTGTTCGGTAAAAATTGTAGCCAAACGGCAAAACCTAGAGAGTTGAAATTTACCATGCTTATACAAATCTTTGACCCGCACATAGGAAAAATACTAAAACATCTAAAAATCATATCTCCCTAAAAAAAACAAATATCTGTTCATCGAAAAAAAAAAATATTTTTTTTAAATTCTGAGTAGGGTATCAAATGAAAGTCCTTACTACGTGGTTTATTTTTACAAGATAAATTATTTCGAAGCGATTTTGCCAAAATTGTGCAAAAAAAATTGTCCCACACCCTGTAGCCCAGATGGTTTAAATTAAAAATCTGAAAAAATACTAAGTAATAAATGTACATTACTTAGTATTTTGAACCGGAATAGTACAACAGGAATTTTTGATCAGATTATGTTTTCGGAAAATAACGCATTTTTTGTGTTTTTATGCTTGACCACGTAAAATATTTAATAACTTATCTAACACACTGAACTAGTATGCTTTGATAGTGTAATGGCTAGCATGCTCGTGTTCTAATTTGCAAACTAAAGTTCGCTCCGTTCTCCAGGCTATTTTATTTTTTTCTGTTTTTTTTTGCATTATTATTTTGTTTAAATTATTTTTTCAAAATTCTAGTTATATTTGGGCAAATGTTGCATTTAATTTTTAAAAGCGTAAATTTAATAACCAGTGGAAATTGTTGAAATTGAATACACGGAATCAGAGGGGCAGGGTTATGACTTAAAGCAACCAATGGAAGCCATAGGCGCAATTTTCAAAATCTTAATGATCCTTGCTATATATATAAAAAAAAAAATATTGCACATATTTAGAAACCTAAATAATGGTATTCGGCATTCGAATTAAAATTACCAAAAAAAATATTTTAACATACAATTTGTTTTGGCATCCCAAATAATCATCATTCACTTACTAAATACCTGCGAAACCCTGAAATGTGTGAAAATTCACACTTCACATAAATTTTTTTTTTCCATTGACCTCTTGAATTCAAAAAGGTTGGCCACTCCGGCTTTAAAGCTTGTGTTGTATTGATAGAATACCGCGCCAAAAAATATCACAGTGTTCCCCGACTTCAAAATGATTGAGAACCAAGGCTTTAGACACTAACTAGACGCGTCGTAATGTACAGAATTTATGTATGTACAACGTTATTTTAAAAATCCTTCAAATTAGCAACAGTCTTTTTACCCTTAAATTAACAAAAATAGCAAGGTTGCTTTTTTACTTCCTTTTAAAAAACAACAATACAATGACCTTGAGTAGCAACGTGCAAATTTTAGGATGGGCAAAACCGAAACTGCACTTTCATGGCAGAAGGTTATTTTTATTACACTTTTCAGACCAGGTCAGTTTATTATTTTATTGGCACACCATCATAATATACTTATTGTATATGATTACTATATTTAATATTATTAGAGCCCTAACTTCACTTTCGAAAATATAAGTTTTTGGAAATTCTACCTGCTTAATTTTATTGCACCAATATTCGCAATAAGAATATCTTGATTTTAAAAATTCTGTAGTGTAGGGTGGTAAAAATATTATCTTTTAATGTTGGGCAATATTTTTGTAAAGGGCAGATTTGACTTTCACTGGAATTTTACAATGTTATAAAATTTTATGTCATTGTTGATAATATGATTGCAAATTTTACGTTATTGCATGCAATTTAAATTGACTTATGTCAGAAAGGGTTAGAATTTAAATTTATTGATGCAATTTTCGTACCTGAATAATAATAGTTATTTCTGGAATAGACAATGAAAACTAGTAAAAGAAATGAGAAGCAAGGGGAATCCCGGTTGGAGATTCCCGCCTGTATACTGGATAGTAGGGATGTCAATTAATTTTTACGATATTTCGCTTTGCCGATAAATCTTTAACGGTCGTTCTACTATTTCAAAAATTGAGGCTTGGACTCCAAAGAGTGGACCTTTTCTAGAGTTTTGTAGGAATGACAAAAAAACTCTTATAACGTGACTCATGTGTCTGTCTGTCTGTTCGATAGAAATTGTGGCCAACTGGACCTAGACAGTTGAAATTTGGCATGCTTGTACAACTCTTTGACCCACATAAAGGAAAATCATAGATATTTAAAAAAAAATAGCGGGAAACATATAAAATACATACAGAGCGATAATAATTTCTTGTCAGTTATGCAATTGTTGACAGAAACATTTTGTTATCAAATTTATTTCCAAGGAAATGCACACATAGACGTAGATTCGATTTTTATATTGGGTTATGTATGTTCAATATTTCACTTACCTCTAAGAGCTAACTTCGATCAACAATCGTCTTCCAATTACTATCTTAATAACAATAATATCAACAACAACAATAATAACGAAAAAACAATAATATATCTTAACAAAAACCACTATTTTTTCTCTACACGCCATTGAGTTAACGAACAACATGAAGTTATCAATATAATATCGTTACTGATTGGTTCTTTGTTAAATTGGAATTTTTAGATAAGAGATAGAATACAGTTTTGATATTTTTAAGCTCATTGTTTACTGTTATGTAACTGACAAGAAATTATGATCACACGGTACATACATGTTAGCGAAAATATAATTATGCAACATTTACCCTTATTAACGATCGTGGTGTGCTATATCATTGCTAAGGCATATTGTTTTATATAAATAGAATAGTAGAAAATGATTTGTGAGACGTATTAGTTGATCAATAAAATCACCATAATGATCCAAAAAAACACATCTGGAGATAAATATAAACAAATATGTATTTAAAAAAAAATAAATATTTTTTAAAATTTTGAGTGGGATATCAAATGAAACCCCTTAATGCGTGGATCAACATGAAAATTCTGGCTAATTGCCAAAGCAGCAAAGGCCATAAAATTAAAAAAAAAAAAAAAAAAAAACATGAAAATTCTTATTTTTGAAAAACCATTTTTTATGAGATTTTCGCCAAAAATTTGTCAAGAAACCTTTGTCTCCAACCTTGTCTCCAAGAGGGGTTGATCTAAGAATCTAAAAAAAATCTCCATAATAAACATTGGTGGAAACCGAAATAGTTCAACAGGAATTTTTGATCAGATAAGCTTTTCGAAAAATATCGATTTTTTTTTAAATGTTTTTTTTAAATGTATTGTGTCGTGTCGAAAGAAAGCTCTTAAGACATAGATTAAGACACAAAAAGTGGTTTTTTAAAATTAGTATCTTTTAACACGATTTTAGCTAAAAATGTGGTAAAAAAGTTTTTGTCCCGCCCCTTTTTACCCAAATGGGCTTAACTAAAAATATGAAAAAATTGTAGGTAAAGTACATTAATATAAGCCGGAAACATACGAGAGGAATTTTTGATTAGAGTGCGTTTTTGGAAAATATTGCAGTTTTTGTGTTTTTGACAAAATTATTTATTTTTTTAATTCATGGCTAAATTATGGTTAATAATGTTAGGGATTTTTTCTATTTATAGCTATGATGGTACGTGTCTTTTTTTAAATTAAAAATATAAAATAAAAATAAAATAAAATATTTTTAACAGTTGCGAACCGAGTTACACACACCACACCGCAATACACTCTACTGTAGAATGTATTGTTGGAGTGTTCAGTTAATTTATTATACTATTACAAGCTGTGATTCAATCTATTGAATGAATGACTTTAGATTTTTGTTTTTAAGGTATCAAAGAGGAATATATCATTTATAGTAATGAAATACTCATAAATCAAATAACACACAGTTAATAGTGAGAAATAGGTTTACGAAATTGAAAAAAAATAAGCCATTCATCAATACATTTCTTATTAATCTAATGAAGACTTGAATACGGAGCAAATGTAGAAAAAAACGCTACGATTTTTGGCATATTAATAAAATTTTGTGATAATCTATTTATAGGGTGACCATTCGTCCCGCTTCTTGCGGGACTGTCCCGCATTCTAACATTTTGTCCCGCATTAAGATGCGTCCCGCAAAAGTCCCGCATTTTAACATTTTGTCCCACATTGTCCCGCATTTTGTAACTTGTATTTGAGGAAATACTTTTTTTTTGCTCTTCACTTGGATTTGGGAGATGAGGATCTTTATTTTTTGCTCTTCACTTGGATTTGGGAGGTGAGGACCTCTTTTTTTTGCTCTTCACTTGGATATGGGAGATGAGGACCTTTTTTTTGCTCCGTCCCGCATTGCCTTCTTAAGACAATGGTCACCCTACTATTTATCAAATTCTGCACCGAATTTTTATCAATCCCATGGGATACTTTTAATTGTTATAAAAATGTTATCACCCAATAACATAATAATAGATATCAGACAACAATATTCTGTAATTTTTTAAATGTACGCCTCGTACTACCTTTTAAATTTTTACATTTTTTTTTTTTTTTCTGGAACAAACTATTTTATTGCTTTCCAAATATTCGCCTTTAAGATTTATACACTTTTGCATGCGTACAAACCAATTCTCGAAACATTTTTAAATAAAATAAAATAAATAAATATATATTTTCTAGGCAGAGAGCCAATACACATATCTTACATGAAACATAATAACTACATATATACAAAAAATATAACAAATTAATAAAAAATAATGAACTATACAATTTGCACTATACAATTTGTTTAAGGTATTCTTTAATTTTATTTTTAAACAGTTTCACATTTGTATTATTTTTTATTTCATTTGGTAGTTTATTATATCTTACAATTCCTTTATCAAAGACAGAGTTCATAGTTGACTTCTTGTTTTTGGCTGAAATAAGAATGTTATGTTTTCCACGCGTATTATAATTTTTCCACTCCGTTAGTTGGTATCTCAAAAAAATGGTTTTAGAATGAAGACTTGAATACGGAGCAAATGGAGACAAAAGTGCTGGGATTTTTGGCAAATTATTTAAATTTTGTTTAAATAATTAAATGGAAGCTCTTATTTTGGCTTCTTACAATTATTAAATACCTACAAACCTTGAAATGTGTGAAAAATCACATTTTCATGAAGAATGATTCTAACATTTTCTTTGTACCTTTTTCTGTTAAGTGTACCATGTACCTTTTTCTGTTAAGTCAATAATAATCAGTTTTTTAAATATTTTTATTTATTTATCATTTTTTAGGGTTTTGTAGATATGACCAAAAAACCCTTATACCGTCATTTTGTAGTCTGTCTCTCTGTCTGTCTGTCTGTCTGTCTGACAGTGTCCTTAAAAACGTATTTTTTAAATGTTTGGGGGGAGGGACTCAAGTTCGTGAGGAGCTGATTTATTTAACTGATAAGTTATGACAAAAGTACCTCAAAAATCGTCAAAAGGTGGATACTAAGTGTCTAAATCAGGCATATCCAACCTCTCAAAGACCGAGGGCCGGATAGTGATCTGAAATACATTTGCGGGCAGGAACTTTTTAAGGATCTTTTTAGGGTTCTGTAGGTATGACCAAAAAACCCTTATACCGTCATTTTGTCGTCTGTCTGTCTGTCTGTCTGTCTGTCTGTCTGTCTGTCTGTCTGTCTGTCTGTTCGGTAAAAAATGTAGCCAAACGGCTAAACCTAGAGAGTTGAAATGCATGCTTATACAACTCTTTGACCCGCACATAGGAAAAATACTAAAACATCTAAAAAACATATCCCCCTAAAAATATAAACAAATACAGTCTGTTCCAAACGGTTAAGCGGAACTAGATTTTGCAATCTAGTTACTTTCATCGTTTAAATCGTGCCTTCCGGCCGTTTTGTTTAAGCTTTGTAAATCATACTTACAATAAACATTTTTTGGTTAAGGTTAATATCATTTTAAAATGTCATTTTCTTTATATTTTGATTTTTTGTGTCATTCTTAATACAAATTTCCCATTTATTTATTTTTTTGTTATTAAAATATCTAAAAAAAAAAATATTTAATTTTGACATATGTCATTCGTTTCCATGGTTTCATTGTTGGAACTTTAAATTTTGACATCCCAACGTGAAAAATGAAATAACCCAAGCAAGGTCCCTTCTCGCGACAACCTAAAAGAACTAAATTCCCATTTAGTTCCGCTTAACCGTTTGGAACAGACTGTATGTGCTCATCAAAAAAATATATTTTTTTAAAATTCTGAGTAGGATATCAAATGAAAGCCCTTAGTACGTGGATTAACGATCAAAATTTTATTTTTACAAAATAAATTATTTTGATGCGATGTTTGCCAAAATGGTGCAAAAATTTTTTGTCCCCCACCCTGTAGCCCAGATGGTTTAAACTAAAAATCTGAAAAAATTCTAAGTAATGTACATTGGTGTGAACCGGAATAGTACAATAGGAATTTTTGATCAGATTATGTTTTCGGAAAATAACGCATTTTTTGTTTTTAACTAAAATATCTTAAATATATAATGCGCTATGTAACACGCTAAGTCAGTAGTTCTAATAACGTAGTTGGTTTTGTCATGCTCCTTGCAATTTGCAAACCAGAGTTCGAATCCCGTTAATTTTATTTTTTCTGTTTTTTTTTTTTTGGCATTTTAATTTTGTTTAAATTATTTTGTAAAAATTCTAGTTATATTTTGGTAAATGTTGCATTTAATTTTTAAAAGCGTAAATTTAATAACCAGTGGGAAGTGTTGAAATTATAATTTAATTCTATGTTTGACATAGGCGCAATTTTCAAAATCTTAATGAACCTTGCTATGTAAAAAAAAATACTGCACATCTTTAGAAACTTAAATAATGGTAATAGGCATTCGAATTAAAATTCATAAAAAAATATTTTGACATAAAATTTGTTTTGGTATCCCAAATAATCATCATTCACTTACTAAATACCTGCAAAACCCTGAAATGTCTGAAAATTCACACTTCACATCAATTTTTTAATAAGGCAAATCACAACTATATTTTTCCTAATAATCACATAAAACTTCTTACTGAGGAACTTCTGTAGATGGACGATCGTACGATCTGTTCTTATCATTTTATAACTTTATCAAAGAATAAAATACGCATTTTTTCGATTTTTTATTCTTGTTTGTGCATTTTGGATGGCTCAAAACACGTTTTAGATTAATTTAATGATCTTATTTTATGCATTTAATAAAGAGGAAGACACTGATACCAATATCGCAATTTTGAATTTTGTGTGAAAAATCACATTTTGAATATTACCTCCTTATTTATTTCATTTAATTATTCAAAATTAGACAAGCGAAAATTCTATTTGCAATAAGCAAACGATTTTAAATTGTTTTATAGTTTTTTGTAATAAAAACTCATCATAACTACAGAAAAATACCAAAAATTTCACTTACATAATTGTTAAATAATTTTCAGTGTAGATAAATTTTAAAAAGTTTTTGTTTATTTTGCAAGTTACGTTGGCTTCGTCCAAAAAATCCGGTTTCATCTTGTCCGTAATTAAAAAGTGGTTTGAAGATAATGCAAAGAAGAAATAAATGAAACATGTACAGAACTCGCAGTAAGAAGCGTGCAACGAGAAATGGCCACCTTGCACCTTGCACCCGTAATTACATTTTGATGTTCCTGCACACCAAATAAAAGTCTTCTTATACTTATGTACCCATATGTTGATAAATTGCATTACTTACCGCAATGAAACAGGCGACTGTTCTAAATTTACGCTTTAATAGTGTTTTTATAGATGAGTAAAATAATAATTTACTTGTTTAACGCTGCATATAATCCCAGAGATTACAAATTTCTTATACAAAACTCACAGTCTGAAATAAAATTAGTAACAATCTATTTATCAAATTCTGCACCGAATTTTTACCAATCCCATGGGATATTTTTACCGACCTCCAACATACAGGTGGGCCATGGGAACCTGACGATTTTTGAGTGAACATTACACAATGATTTCTCAAGACAATTTTTTTTTATTAACGTACATTAATAGTAAATTATATGCCATTTTAATTTTTAAAATTATATCAGTCATGTGATGACCATTCTGCTCATAACATGTTTCAAGTCTGTTCATAAATTCTTGGTGAACGCGGTTCAGTAGAGTTTCGTCAATCACCCGGACTTCTGCACGAATGGCATCCTTTAGTTCATCCAATGTTCTGGATTTGTTCTCGTAAACACGAGCCTTTAGATAACTCCAGAGGAAGAAATCGCATATTGTCAAATCTGGTGACCTCGGAGGCCAAGACAGGTCCCCAAAATGTGAAATTTGGCGCCCTGGAAACATTTGGCGCAGAACTTCCATCGATGCTCTTGCAGTGTGAGGGGTATCCCCATCTTGCTGGAACCAGATTCTCTCTTGAGGAATGACAGGCTTCTTTGGAAAGCCTCCCTCACCCTCTCCACATTTTCGGGGGTTCGTACCGTACGAGCGGGTCCAGGCGGTTTTTTATACATGATGTTCCCGCTTGTTCAAAAGTCGTTGACCCATTTGAGAAGTTTCGGCTTGGGATGCTTCAACGGCGTCCAACATTAAACTCAATTCGAAACGCTCTTTGCGCCGCTATTACTGATTCACCGCTTTTTGACAAACGCGTAATACACAAACACACGATGTCTTACACCCCATTCAGCCATGATGTACATTAAACTGCACGAACTGACGGTTGGAATGGAAGCTACCGCTTGCTTCTACCCTCCCTACCTGCAGAGTACTACTCGTTTCAATAACGTCAGGTTTCCATGGCCCACCCTGCATATAAGTCAAATCAAATCAAATCATTTTATTAAAGCTGTTTGTACATTTAGTATACAGTAACTTATGTCAATACAAACAATAATATGTTTCAAAATTTTGCGACACTAATCGTATCTCCAAATTCAGAGCGCTATAAAACGCTCCTTCTAGCTGTATGTTTTTAGGCCCCTTTTGAATTTGACATTGCAGCTATTTCAATTATTAATATTAAATAATTTATATTTTGTTTATTTTCTGTAAATTTTCTGTGATTTTCTACAAATAAAATAAATGTATTAAGTAGCATCAAATATATTTGTTTTTTTGCAAAACATGAACCAACAATTATTATTAGTTGTCTGCGTAAGAAAATTATATATTATACTGGTCCGCGGTGCGTTTTTGGTTGAGAAACACTGCTCTAAAGTCTAAAGGAATGGTTGCGACATTTCCAGTACAACCGAAATAACGAGCGATCATTTTTTTGAAAGTGCTTCGAGAAAGAACAACTTTTGTAGGTTTCGATTCATCTTGGAAGACCCAAAGCGTGGATTGTTGCTTAGTTTCCGGTTCATATGAATAAATCCAAGTTTCGTCACCTGCAATGATGTTGTATACGAATTTTGCAGTACCTAGGTTGAATTCTGTTAGCATTCCCGTACACCAATCAACACGAGCCTTTTTTTGAGCTTCGGTAAATTATGCGGAATCCATCGGGAACAGATCTTTTTCACAGATAAATGTTCATGAAAAATCGAATATATTGCAGTCTGCAATATGCCAAAGGATTCCTCCATCTCACGGTAAGTCACATGCCAATCTTCTTCAATCATTTTGAGCACAGCATCGATGTTTTTTTGAATCACAACCGATTTTGGTCGAGCTTCACGAGATTCATCACTGACGGACGCACGACCACGACGAAATTTCACAAACCAATTGTAAGCAGTCTTTTCTGATGGTGCTTCATTACCAAAAGTTGAACGAAGCGAATCTATGCATTGTTGTTGAGTTAGGCCTTTACTAAAATCGTAAAAAATCATTCAACGAAAACCTTCAGGAGTGATATCCATTTTTCCACAGACTTGTTTTTATTTTTAACGCTTACTATCAACAAACTACTTGGTCAATTTATAAGCTGCCACTGATTTCACAATAAAAAATGTCCAATTTTACGAATATAGTAATGACACATATTGCCATCTAGTGGTCATTTGTAAAATCATAAAAGGTAATCCTAATAGAAGTAATGGAAATGCCTATATTTAGCAGTAGACGAATTCCTGTGGTGGATGATTATTATAATGATGACTACAACATTACTTATGTTTGTGTTTAAAAAGGAATGAAGGAAATATAAAAATGGTTTAATTTTCTGTGAAGAACAGTAACAAAGTTCAGTTGCAAGTACAGTAAACTTAGTGCACTGCAGTTTTTCACACTGAAGGAAATTGTTTCACCCAGTTTCTGACGTACAGTTACCTAATAGCTGTATATTAATACTAATTAGATATGTACGAGGATATTATAAATATTATTACGTTTTTGTATGCTAATTCCATACATGTACATATTGTCATAGTTATGAATAGACTATGTTATAATTGTCTCGTGACAGACAGCGATTGAAATGTCTCTCCACAATTCCGTTAACTAGCTTATTACTTACGATTGTGTTGAATAATCTCAATATGACAACCAGTCTGGGTATCAGATATAAGTCAAATCATTTAGATGGGTTACGAGCAGGGATGGGGAATCGGAGTCGGAGTCGGGAGTCGAGAGTCGAGGAATCTAAGCTTTTTGAAACAGTCGGTAAAAGTATTCAATTTTTATCAAGGACTAGCAGTGTAGCCGTAGCCGGTTTAGACCAGGTCCATGACGGAATGGGTTCAAATTAGATTTGGTGCGAATAGTTTAAGTATGATCTAATTATATATTTTTGTTTTACTCTACCATTGTATAAATATGTGCATGTTCACAAATAATTTAAGTGAGATAATTCTTTAGCGATTTCAAGGCGAAATGGCACATTTCTGGAGGACACAAACTGTTTTAAAGATGCCTATACTAATTCTCCCATCGGAGTGTCTCCCGATCTCCGTCATATACCGTGAAATCTTAAAATTTTGGTAAAATAGTAGACAGAGTAGGTACTATTTTTTCTGTTTTATGCAGGTCTAATATAGTTCTCTTTAAAACTCCTTTATCAAAATCGTCTATATTTCTTTTCGTACGATCCTTTTGTACACTTTTTCTAGGTGAAGAAAATTTCAAGGGTTCACCTTGATAGATAGTTTTTTTTTTTTTTGAATTTATAGTTATGCCTGTTGCAGCATCCACTCAAGCAAAAACTGATTTAAAAGGAATAATAGGTTCCCCAGCCTCATAAAAGTCAAAATATAATTATTTCGCGATTTTGCCTAGTTTTGACCATTTAAATTACTTTTAAAAGGCATATTTACTATTGCTAGATTTTCTACCGACTGTACTCAGAGCGATGTTGCCCGCACGAACTACCGAGATTAAATGCGTCCCCACCCCTACATCTTTGAGCCATTTACGATTTTGACCGAACACTCCCGATCTCAATATAATTGTACAACCAACTATTGAAGGGAACTTCCCGTGTTCTCACTGACGGTTTAATAGATATTCCAATGGTCCAATATAATTAAAAACCAAATTATTAATTTCTCGTTTCTAATGGGACTTTTTTGAGATTTTCGATTTTTCTAGTTATGATGAAGGCATTTTCTACCTGTATGCCAAATTTCAACTCTGTACCATATCTGGAAGTGGGTTAGAATTTCCGGACATATCCACAAATATTCTCTTTTATATATAAAGATGAGAACAAATCGAGAACGAAATCAAAATAATTATATTACCAGAATTTTGTAAAGCACTGAAACGGGAACGGCAGATGAGCACTCAAGGGGAGGTCAGGATCTTGACCCTCCCCCCAAGAACACTTTTTGTAAAACAAAATATAAGTGATGAGCCCCCCAAGAGCTCCAAACATATGTGGTTAGTGGTTGTTTTTGTTAAAATAGAGTACAGGCTATTTCAAACATTTAGGCGTAAATAAATGGGAATTTCGTTCTTTTACGAGGGTCGTCACAAAAGTAAGTTACACTATTTTTTTTAATCCGTGTGGTTGGCGGGAAAAGTCCTGGAGTCTCAGGGAATTTGCGTCTGAGTGTAGTGGCAGCACTGTAAAATTTGTATGCGCGTGCGACGATCGATCCGACAGTCAGGCTCCAGCCACTATGGAGACTCCACTTACTCCTACCTCCGATTGCAAATATCGTGGTGTTTCGTTTTTTTATGGCAAAAAATAAAAATGCTACTGAAATTCATCGCGAGTTGTGTAGTGTTTATGGTGAAGACGTTATCTCAAAGACAAAGGTTTCTCGTTGGCGCCAATAATTCATTACGCTGCTCGTCAGACTCAAGACCTGCTTGAGGAGTTTCGATGGGATGTTTTCGGACATCCGCCTTACTCCCCTGACCTTGCACCAAGTGACTTCCACTTCCCAGCAAACATTCATCTAACGGCCGAATGCTGGCAAACTGCTTTTACTGCTGGTAAATTGTTGGCACCAAAAGTAAGTGCAACGCCAGTATTAATAATGTACTTCACATTTGTATTTCGCATTCCGCCTATACGAAGTACTTTACCAGCATTTTATAAGCACTCCTTATTTGTATTAATCCAAGCAAACATTTTTATACGAGCTATCATCTTTTCTTCACTCATACTTTTTACTTAAAACTAAACTTTTTTTGAATGTAATAATTTGAAAAGTCTGATTCATAGTTCTTAGTCATAAAACGACCTAACCGCGTGGCCTTCGAGGGCCAGTACAAGTTGATACGTGTTGGTGGACAGTTTGTCAAGATGTGTTTTTAAATAGTTATTGTTTTGTGAACATTATACAGTTTTTTATTGTGATTTGTGTGTGTTTTGTTAGATTTAAGGACGTAGTTTACACAAACTGTTTCATGTTAAATTGTTTAATTTTTAGTTTAGTTAAATCATAGTTTTTTTCATGTAATAAAATTTTCAATTATTAATAAATCTGTTACAAGATTATAAATATGTCATTTAAAAAATATAATTTGTCATATTTTATTTTGAATAGTGACATCTTAAATATTTTGTAAATATAATACTAACCTAAAATAATACAAACTTAATCCAAAACTGTAAAACTTTTTTTACAATATAACCAAGTTTCTAAAACTCAGTAATACACTATAAAAATCACCAAAATAACCAGATCTAGTTTGTTCTTACAAAAGTGAACAGCTTATAGCATTAATGCTTATAAAATTTGATAATTGAATTTATTTTAACAAGTATGATTTCTTTAGGTTGGCACTCTTCAAGTCAGGGGGAAAAGATGTGGTAGATAATACAAGCCGAATATTGGCGAAAATTATTAGTCACCACTTATCTTTAGGATGCAATTTTTTGGCCGAAAAGGCAGAAAACCATTTTCTTAAAATTCTTCATTAAATTAATAAATTAAATAAACTAATTCCTGTTATTCCTGAAATTATATTTATTTAATATTTATAAATAAATCAATAAATTATAACTGTTAATACAATTTACAATCGGCCAGTTTTACCATCATTGAATAAATTTATTTAACAACTTAAGTTAACAATATCGCATCATTCTATTGACAGCAATGTTAATTTCTTCATTAATAGTTTAAAACCGATGCGATATTGTCGACTTTATTTGTTAAATAAATTTATTCAACGATGGTGAAAATGGCCAAATGAGTATTTATTTTGCACCTAACCATTAATTTATTTTAATACTGGGTAAGTACACATATGTTACATTTGAAACACTAGAGAGTGGATATAATATATGCACTGATCCGTCAGAAATAAATCTTGCAACTAATGCGATTATTTTGCACTTTACCGTTGCTGGGCCAGCAACTGATACATCAATGGGCCAGCTAACGGCCACGGGGACACCGGGGTACTGGCCTAGTGCAAAATGCCAGCACTGGCCCAGGGCGAAATGCCAGCACTAGCCCAGTGCGAAATGCCAGCACTGGCCCAGAGCGAAATGCCAGCACTGGCCCATTACTTTCAATGCACTTTACCGTAGCTGGGCCGGCAACTGATACATCAATGGGCCAATAACGGCCACGGGGACACCGGGGTACTGGCCCAGTACGAAATGCCAGCACTGGTCCATTACTTTCAATGCCGGGGAGTATGTGCTTTACCAGTACTGGCCCGTATAAAAATGTTTGCTGGGCCCTTATTGTTGAGTTAACATAAAATATTTTATATCAAAAATTGTTTAATATAAGAAAAAAACATTTTTTGTTAAATGCATTTTTTCAGTTGGATGAATATTTCCAAAGATTTATTGTAGGTGTATAACTCCCCAAATATTTATCTAATTGAATAAATGCATGGAACTAATAAGATTTGGTTTAATTAATAGTTTTTACCCCAAATTTTACATCCCCTTAACATAAAAAGTTTGAGATACCATATAGCCTAGGTGTGAATCTTTGTTCTACTCATCATACCAAATTTCGTTAAAATATGTCTAGTCATTTTTGCATGAATCTCGGACACACAGACAGACAGAAATCTGACACGAAGAAGAAACCAAATACGAGGCCTAGAAAGTAAAAAAAAACAGATACAGCCGATTAGTGTTGATTTTGGGCAAATCATTAATGTAAAAATAAAATAGGGCCCAAACGGACCCTTGTGAAACCTCATATTTTATTTATTGTACTATTCGCTAGACTTTTTGCCGCCACAAGCAACATTGTTTATGACGCCCAGTGATGAAAAAATATATATATATATATATATATATATAGAAGGTGTATCAAAAGAAATTTTATATTTATTTAGCTTGCTGCGTGAACGCAACGTATCTGAGGGGCGCGGGGGTTATGTCAATCGGAAGCCTGGCTCTTGGGAATTTAGTCGCTATGGAGCGTTTCTCGGGAGCAGACCGCGCGTTATGCGTGCGAGAGTTTTACAAAAACGGTGATTCGGCGATTGTAGCGCGTAGAAAATTCTGCAGTATTCGAGGTTTTCGCCACTTAAATGATGCGCCAAGCATTCCTCTCATTTGACATTGGGTTAAAAAGTTTGAAGAGACTGGTACAACGCTGGATAAATCAAAATCCGGGCGACCTAGGTCATCAAGAACGGTAGAAAACGTGGAGAATGTTAATCAGTCTGTTCGTGACGACCCGAACCTTTCAATTCGGAAGCGCGCAAGTGCTTTAAATGTGCATAGATCATCATTACATCGCATTATGCACAAAGACCTAAAGCTGCACCCCTACAAAATTCAATTGGTGCAAGAATTAAAACCCCAAGATGCCAGTCAGAGGCTTAATTTCGTAAATCAGGTGATTGAGCGATTTTCAACGTTTACCAACATTTTGTTTTCGGATGAAGCTCATTTTCATCTTAATGGCCACGTAAATAAGGAGAACTGCCGCTACTGGAGTGCAACGAATCCGAAACGCAAACATCAGAAACCCCTACATTCGCCTAAAGTGACCGTATGGGCTGCGATGTCGGCGTGAGGAATTATCGGCCCTTACTTTTTTGAAGACGAAAGGGGGCGTGCAGTTACAGTGAATTCAGAGCGTTATGTGGAGATGTTAGACAACTTCTTGGTACCTGAACTGCAAAACTTTCCTGGCTATAACCAAAGAACATGGTTCCAACAGGACGGAGCAACTTCACACACGTCCAATATGTCTCTGCCACGTGTTCGTGAAATTGGCCTCCACGCAGTCCAGATTTAACTCCTATGGACTTTTTCCTATGGGGTTATCTTAAATCTAAAGTTTACGCTAATAAACCGACTTCACTGGCGCATTTGAAAGAAAATATCCGTCACGAAATGGCAGCCATCCCTGAGTCCACCTGCCGAGACGTCATAAGTAATTTTACTGTTCGATTAAATGAGTGCCGAGAACGCGAGGGTCTACATTTAGACGATATTATTTTTAAGAAATAAATCCCCAAAAAGTGTATTTTAATAATTAATAAACATTTTTTCTATATACGGCTTACTTTTTTTTTAATCGATCCACTAAATATAAAATTTCTTTTGAGACACCTTGTATTTTAAATAGCAACGCCTTCGGCAGCTCGCTTAAATATGCCGCTACAGGCAGGAGCCTGCTCTGCCTATGCGGAACGCCGGTGCTAGTCGGTGTTAGGTTCACTACGTTGCCCAACGCACGCAGTTAACGCATTTTTTCTTCATTTTTAGGGTTTTTTAGGTGTGACCACCAAAAACCCTGTAGAAATTGTAGCCAAACGGCCGAACACAGAAAGTTAAAATTGGCATATTTGTACAACTTTTGTTCCCACATATAGGAAAACTATATACAGTTAAAAAAATACAGCACGGGATAAATATAAACAAATATGAATTTAATGGAAAGATAAATATTTTGTTTTAAATTTTGAGTGGCATACCAAATGAAACCTGTTTACGCGTAGATCAACAAACAAATGTTTATTTTTGAAGAACCATTTTTTTTTTATTGGATTTTTGCTAAAAATTTGTCAAGAAACTTTTATCCCCAAACCTATCTCCCAAAAGGATTGATCTAAAAATCTTAAAAAAATCTCCGTAATGAACATTGATGGGAACCGAAATAGTTCAATAAGAATTTTTGATCAGATAAATTATAATAAGGATAAATCCGAAAAATGTCGATTTTTTTGTGTCGTTAAAAAACAAATATTTTTTAAAAAATTATTGTATTTGCTGGAAAAATATGGCAGTTTTTGTGTTTTTGAAAAAATTAATTATTTTTTTAATTCCTGGTTAAATTATGGCTAATAATTTTATGGATTTTTTGTATTTATAGCTAAGATAGTGCGTGATATCTTTTTCGAATTAAAAATATTAAAAAGATAATATACTTTTTTAATAGTTAACTGAGTTACTCACACCCCACCAAACTACAGTCTACACTGTAAAATATTTCTTATTTATCTAATGAAGAGTTGAATACGAAGCAAAAGCAGAAGAAGAAAAAATCGCTTGGATATTTGGCAATTATTTAAATTTAGTTTAAAAAAATTAAATGGAAACACTTAGTTCTCAAATAACGAATAAAAGTGATTATCAAAAAAACTGTTGATTTTGATGTGATAAATATACCTAGACATCCAGTATTATGTTGGCTTCTTACACTTATTAAATACCTGCAAAACCCTGATATAAAAAAATTGATGTGAAGTGTGAATATTCACACATTTCAGGGTTTCGCAGGTATATAATAAGTGAAGGCGGTATGCTGAGTGTGTAGGACAAATTTTACTTTGTAGTAATCACGGCAAAATGAACGATATTTTTAAAATAATTTATCGTCTGTTAATCATATAATAAGATAATTATTAAATTTACGCTCTTAAAAATTAAATACAACATTTGTGAAAATATAACTAGAATTTTGACAAAATAATTTCAACATAATAAAAATGCAAAAAAAAAACAGAAAAAATAAAATTCACTCAGTACTCGAACTCGCAACCCTTCGTTTACCAACGAGTTTTAGCTTACGACACCAGTGCTCTAACCAATAACGCCATCGTACGCCTTGCATGTGAGTGTCTTACATTGGTATAACTTTTGTACTTTGTGAACCAAAAACCACAAAAAATGCGTTATTTTCCGAAAACATAATCTGATCAAAAATTCCTGTTGTACTATTTCGGTTCACACCAATATACATTACTTAGAATTTTTTTAGATTTTTAGTTTAAACCATCTGGGCTACAGGGTGTGGGACAAAATTTTTTTTGCACAATTTTGGCCAAAATCGCGTCAAAATAATTTATTTTTCAAAAATAAAAATTTGATTGTTAATCCACGTACTAAGGGCTTTCATTTGATACCCTACACATAATTTAAAAAAAATATTTTTGTTTTCAATGAGCACATATTTGTTTATATTTTTAGGGGGGTATGTTTTTTAGATGTGTTAGTATTTTTCCTATGTGCGAGTCAAAGAGTTGTATAAGCATGCCAAATTTCAACTCTCTAGGTTTAGCCGTTTGGCTACAATTTTTACCGAACAGAAAGACAGACAGACAGACGACAAAATGACGGTATAAGGGTTTTTTGGTCATACCTACAAAACCCTAAAAAGCTGCTACCTTATTCCAGCCAACCTTAACATTGAAATAAAGGAGATTTAACACTTCTGTTTGCATATCATTGAAACAGTTACAGTACCTTATAAATCTTTTACGCAAATTAACTAAAAACAGTAATTTGCAGTATTCAGCAATGATGATGGCATCATGTTAACTAACAATGAGCGTTACCCGTCACCAGTTGAATAACTGATACTCGCTTAATGTGTATAATTATCACACTTCTGTTCAGTACACAGTTATGCACTACGCTAATTTATCATTTCCGCTTTCTCTATCTCTTCGCCTTCGCCGCTCATTACAAACTGTTTGTTATGCAAAAATAGATAACTGCTAAAATTGATCATTATACATTTTTATGTTAGTTTTTGTTTGTGGTTATTTGCAATTGAATTGAAATGTAAATTGTTTGTTTGTTTAGGAAATGGTTGAGCTTTAATTATTTAAATTTACCGCGTTTACCGTAATATACATTTGCAGGCCCGTGGCTAGCATGAAACCAGCTATACGTGTTTTCATTTGCTGAACAGTTTCAGGTCCCAATGATGGCTAAAACATTGCAAAAATATATCTGTTAGGCTACGTTTGTCATTTGTATTAGGTCGTCAAGGATGAAATTTGTAGAAAAAAAGGCAAAGTTGGTTGATCAAATTAAAGTCACTAGATTATACAAAGTAGCGCAACGGCGGCCATACTAGGGCTAAAACTGTCGCCAACACAAATGATTTTCAGTGATTCCAACAGTAAAAAAATAAGAAACTAGTACTACCAAAATTTTTATTTTAAACATTGTAATCACGATTTTTTTAATCAAAGATGCACTATAACAAAATGGTGGTACAATTTCAATATTTTTTTTTTTATTATTAAATAAAATGGATATAATATATAAATTTAAATGAAACTTAACCTTAAATATTCAAACCGCTGACAAAGAAGGTTATTAAATTAGAGCGAGACAATCAAAGAGAGATGTGACAGCGCAGACGCAAACTTAAGAACGTAAAAATTGCTGCTTTAGTTTGCTTAATAGTGGAACCAATGTCGCCAATCAAACCCTGGGGTCTGACTTTTTCAAACGCTTGCGCTACTTCGTATAATCCAGTGACTTTAGATCAAATCATCAAAATATGCACCCATATGGTCTATACCAGTGTTTCTCAAACTGTGGTCTGCCAGTCAGTTCTTGGTGGTTCGCGAACACAAAATTTGATTATTATTAATAATGGGCTTTTTCACAAAAAAAAACATTTTTTCTTGTTGGTGGTCCGTGGTTAGCGTGGAGTTCAGAAAGTGGTCCGCAACTGTCGAAAGTTTGAGAAACACTGGTCTATACACTTTTGCCATTTAAGCGGCAGGTTGTTCAGGCCGGTGGTATAAAACTTTGGCGGACGAGAGTCAATGAATTCCTAGAAGGCCAATTTTACAGCATTGTCGGAATTAAACTGTTTTCCTATTAAAAATTTGTAATCATTTGTAATCCAAATTGCGGAAGACGTGGTAATCAGTGGGGGTTAGGTCTGGTGAATATGGAGGATGATGAAGAAGTCCTCACTTCAATTCCTGTAGTTTTGCCACAGTCATTTGTGCAGTGTGTGGTCTAGCGTATCTTATTGCATGCTAACAATAAGATAGGAGTCGATCTAAGTGTTTGTTAATCAATCTAGGCTGTTTTTCTTTAAGTTTTTGCATCATTTCGTCCAGTTGGTTGAAGTATATTTCTGCTGTTATCGATGATCCAAGTTTTTTTTGTTTTGTTTTTTAAGTTACTTGTACGAAATTTGGCGAACCAATTTAATATTGTCTGCTGCGTAGTAATACTAGAGCCAAATACACTATTAATGTTTCGCGCGGTCTGCGGTGCCGTAGTTCCACGCAAGAACTCATACTTCATAATAGTGCGAATTTCCGAACATTCCATTTTCAACAAAATTAATTTTAAAAAATAATAATAATATTTTTTAGAGCATACAATGATTTCTTTAAAGAAGCGAGATGTATAATTTTCCAAAAAAAAAAAAAAAAACAGAACGGTAAAATATTAATCCAATGTCAAATAATAAGCTGTTAAAGTTGGCAATATTATTAACTACAAATTTCATCTTTAACGACCTGATACATAGACAATGCGACCAACATTAAAACAATAAAATTTTTAAAAGGTTTCACTAATATATTTATTTGCTCAATACGTATTTCGTCATTTTCAAGAGCTTACATGCCGGTCATCCTGGTTAATTACTCGCCTGCTGATTGTTAGACTTTTTTTTGGTCTTCCAAAAATGTAAATGGAAATGTATATTCTATTTTTATAATAAATGTAACTCGTCATTTTAAATTTTTACATTATTTATTTGGCCAACAAAAAGCTCGGTTCTCGTGGAAACTCGTGACGAAACTCCCATTTAGTTCCGCTTAAACGGTTGGCATAGACTTAACGTGCTGTTTCCGTTTTTAGGGTTTTGTAGGTATGACCAAAAAACCCTTATACCGTCATTTTGTCGTCTGTCTGTCTGTCTGTCTGTCTGTCTGTTCGGTTAAAATTGTAGCCAAACGGCTAAACCTAGAGAGTTGAAATTTGGCATGCTTATACAACTCTTTGACCCGCACATAGGAAAAATACTAAAACATCTAAAAAACATATACCCCTAAAAATATAAACAAATATGTGCTCATCGAAAACAAAAATATTTTTTTTTAATTCTAAGTAGGGTATCAAATGAAAGCCCTTAGTACGTGGATTAACGGTCAAATTTTTATTTTTGCAAAATAAATTCTATTCTTTCTTTCTAATGTCTATTCTTACTGTTCTTTCCTGCTCCTGTACTTTTGTCTTTCCTCCTCAATTCTTCTACTATGTTTCTTCCTCCATTTCTCTTTCGCTCAGCTCTCTTTCCCTTATGTCCATCCCACATCTCCAATAATACTCTTTCCTTGTTTCTCCCCATTCCGACAGTTTACCCTTTTGTTCTTCCTTCATTCATTCTTCTCAGCCTTCTCTTAATATATTCCTTCTTTCGTCCCTTCTGATTTTCTCCTCGTACTTCGCCGCCCTCGCCCCGGTTCCTACTCTCAGCTTTTCCCTCTTCATTTCCTCTCTCACTATATATCCTGGTGTCGTTCTGTCTAATCCCATAATCCATCTCATGTATCCCTCTTGTACCCTTTCTACTATCTCCCATTCTTTCCATCCCCAGATCTCTACTCCGTATATGAGGATACTCTTCACTATCCCGTCAAACAATTTCATCCTCCACCTGATATCGTCGTCAAATCTCCTCTCTCCTATGCTCCATAGCTTCCCCATAACCATTTTTGCTTTCTTCACCCTTTCTCTAACATACTGCTCTGCTCTGTTGTTCCTCGTTAGAACATATCCGAGGTACTTCATACTTTTTACCTCTTCAATTTCTGTCCCTGACCATTCTCATCTTATCTTCTTTCTCTTTCTTCCCCCCTTTCCAAACACCATCACCTTCGTTTTATCTCTATTTACTTACAGTTTTTTACTTGCCCGACCTTAATATATAAGGGGCAAGTATTGAAATCGCGAAAATTTTCGATGTCGAGATTTTGACGGATGACCACGTTTCATGGTCCAGGGAATCCAAAAAACCTATTTTCGAAGTGCCGTCCGTATGTGTGTGTGTGTGTGTGTGTGTGTGTGTGTGTGTGTGTGTCTGTGTGTCTGTGTGTATACACGATAACTCAAAAACGGTTTAACTTAAAGAGTTCGTTCTGGTACTAAAAAATTCTCCTATTAAATGGGAAGAACCCTATTGTTTTTTATGAAAATCGGTTGACTAGAAATGGGACTCCTGTCGATTTTAAGATTTTTGCGAATATTTAGCAACAGAAAAATATTTCGAAAAAATTTATTGAACAAAAGTTACTATAAATGCAATAACTAATAACTTTTATTTGAGACGTTTTTTGATAAAACGAAAAATTTCGAAAAAATTTTGTAAAATTATTTAAAATTCTCAATTTTTTCATAAAAGTCTCAATTTTTTCATACTTATATGTAACGTTTCCATGGTCATAATAATTAATTCGTAACTAGTAAAGCAAGCCTTGGACAACAATTTGTATAGAACATAATTCGATGTATTTTTGAAGATTTATCTAAATATTTAATTTACATTTTTTTTTAAATATTTTTTTTGTGGGAGGGCAAGTCTAGCGGAGGTTTCCCTTCGCCACTGGTTTCTTCTAAAATACCTGTCCGCTCTTACTATCATCCTCTTTAGTCCCTGCTCAGTCTCTGCCATCAGAGTCAGATCATCTGCGTACCCCAGTGTCCAATACTTCTTCCTTCCCACCATCGTTATCCCTATCGTTATCGTAATTGGCGCGCTATTTTCGTCGCTATCTTGAATGTGCCTCACTTCACAAATACTTGCTGCGGGTCAAAATGATTTACTTTTTATAAAGAACACGTGAGCCAAGTGGCATTTCATTACCATGAAGTGCATCAATAAGAATTCTATCCTTGTTAATTTTTTAGCCTGTGTTTGAAATAATTCGCTGTTTGCCGAAGGTGGCACGCGTGCGATTGTTTCACCATCACTGCTTCAAGTTATAGTGGTGAGTCTTTGTTTCCTGGTATCATCTGTTATGGCAGCTGTTGTGAGCAAGGTCTTTGCCGCAGCCGTCCAGCGCCAGTGTAGGTAAGTAGAACGTTGTCCTTTGCTGAACTCGCCGCAAGTCGCGAGTCGCGAGTGTATTGCGAACAGCGGCGAGTCGCGCTCACTAACAGAACACACCACACCATTTCCTGCTAGTGAATGTTGCAACAAGTGCGTCTTTCAGACGTACGTTAAGAGGGGACAATGTCAAGAGCGCACCACATTTCTTCCGGCTTTGATTAAGTAGACAAATGAGTAAAAGAACGACGGATTCAGCATGCGATCTGCTAGGGAGAGAAATTGGGAGAGTAACGCCATTTAATGCTGATATTCTCAATGGCGGCGCTATCTCTTAAAATGTAGGGGTGGCAGGAAATTTTTGAGTAAAATTGAGGGGGGCAGAATTATTTGAAATAATTTTTTATATTGTTTACACAAGGAAAAACAAGTGATGATCTAAAAAAAAAGGAAGTGAATTGTGAATTATCACACATTTCAGGGTTTTGTAGATATTTAATAAGTGTAAGAAGCCAACATAAAACTAGATGTTTAGGTATATTTATCAAGTCAAAATCAACAGTTTTTTTGATAATCACTATTATTCGTTATTTGAGAACTAAAACTGCCATTTAATTTTTTTAAACAAAATTATATAATTTGCCAAATATCCCAGCGTTTTTTCTGCATTTGCTTCGTATTCAAGTCTTCATTAAATTATTAAAAAATATTTTACAGTGTAGAGTGTAGTGTGGTGTGAGTAACACAGTTGGCAATTATAAAAAAATATATTATTTTTTTATATACAGTGTGTTTGTTTGAAACGGGGCACCCCGAAAATCTCCTTTATTTGTGAAGATAAAAAAAATCTTCAGAACAAAAGTTAAACTAGACAAAAAGGCCCATCTAAAGATTACTATAAGAATTCTGAGGCACTTCCGGTTTCACCGGAAATGGTGTCAACTTTTGATCTAGCATAGGGAATCGATAATTTTATATTTTTTTCCTAAAAGTACATTAAATTAGTTTTACAATGACACCAAAAAATCATTTTTTTATATTAACCATTTCAAAATGGCGACCATTTATTTACAAAATAATAATCAACATAAGTTTTACAAAGTTGAACGTAGCAAGCTTTGAAAACAATAAAAAAAGAAACAAAATATCTTTGAGAAAATGTGTGGACAATAATGGTGGTTTGATCGAACATTTGTAATTTTTTTTTTTTTGTAAAATAATTGTAAAAAGTAATAGTTTTTTTTTTTCTAAATAGTCAAATAGTTATTTTAGAGATATTTTGTTTCTTTTTTATCGTTTTCAAATTTTGCTACGTTCAACTTTGTAAAACTTATGTTGATTATTATTTTGTAAATAAATGGTCGCCATTTTGAAATGATTAACATAAAAATATGACTTTTTGGTGTCTTTTTGTAAAGCTAATTTAATGTACTTTTAGGAAAAAAATATAAAATTATCGATTCCCTATGCTAGATCAAAAGTTGACATCATTTCCGGTGAAACCGGAAGTGCCTCAGAATTCTTATAGTAACCTTTAGATGGGCCTTTTTGTCTAGTTTAACTTTTGTTCTGAAGATTTTTTTTATCTTTACAAATAAAGGAGATTTTCGGGGTGCCCCGTTTCAAACAAACATCCTGTATATTTTTAATTCCAAATAAATATACGCACTATCTTAGCAATTATTAAAAAATATATATTTTTTTAAATATTTTTAATTCCAGAATACACGCACTATCGTAGCTTTAAACACAAAAAATCCATAACATTATTAGCTATAGTTTAACCATGAATTTAAAAAATTATTCATTTCGTCAAAAACACAAAAACAGCCATATTTTTGAAAAACACATCTGATCAAAAATTCTTCTCGTACGTTTCCGGCTCAAATCAATATACATTACCTATAATTTTTTCAGATTTTTGGTTTAACCCTTTTTGGTAAAAGGATGCGGGACAAGAACTTTTGCACATTTTTGGCTAAATTCGTGTTGAAAAAAAACGAATTTCAAAAAACTATCTATCGTTCCGTAATCTAAGCTTTCTTTTGATACCACACAATAAATTTTAAAAATACATATTTTTTTATCACCGACAAAAAAATCGACATCGAAAAACTTATCTGATCAAAAATTCCTATTGAACCATTCCTGTTCCCATCAATGTTCATTACGGAGATTTTTTTCAGATTTTTAGATCAATCCCTCTGTCTTCTTTCATTCAGGGCCGGAGCGAGGGTCTTTGGCGCCCGTAAGCATGACACAATACGGCGCCCCTTGACAAAAATAATTCGGTGCCACTAGACAATATATAATTAGGCATCAATAGGCAAGATATAATTGCGAAATAATAAAATAGAGGGGGTCAATAAAAGTCGAGAAATTCTTGGTTGGGTGGCGATCAAAATAGTTTGGGGACCCCTGACTTAAACCAAAAAACACTTTACATGTAGCTAATAATATTTTTTTGTAAAATTGTATAAGGCTAGGAGCTAAGTATTAATAACTAGAAAATATTTTTTTCTTAATGTAAATTTACAATTTGTAGCAATAAAAAAAAAAAAATTAAAAAATATTTTTAAAATTATGTATTCACCGGTCCGCGTAAAAAAAAATATATTTTCCGGTCCTTTGTAAGTTTATGGTTAATAAATACTGCTCGACTATAGGCTGTCAACATTTTCTAAAACATTTATGATAAAAATCGAAAAAGAAATCTAGCTGTTTGGCCACAATTTTTGCAGTACAATTATAAATGATTTTTCAAAGATTGCTTTTACTTATATTTTTTAGATTCATATTACCTTTTGTTATGGAAATTTAAATAAAACAAATTTAGTTCAACAAGCAGATAATAATTTGTAAATTTTGTGCTTTTATACGTAACTTATCGTGAATCTGGGAGTTAAATATTAATATTTTAATAAAAAATAATTTATAAAAATATGCGCATATGTGAAAATATGTAGAATATCATAATATAAGTACAAGCCCGGATAGCTCAGTCGGTAGAGCATTGGACTTTTAATCCAAGGGTCCAGGGTTCAAGTCCCTGTTCGGGCGGCTAAATTTTTTATTATTTTTATTACTTGATTTTGAAAAATATATAAGAATATAAGGAAATTCTAAAAAATATATTTTAAAATCATTTGTAAATAAATTATTGTAAATAAAATAAGTAATATTTTTTCAAAATCCGAATTATAATTATTTTCAATCAGTAGTGTGTATAGGACTCTAGGTTAGATTTATGATGGTTATCTGTAACATGGGGGGGAGGCAAAATAGGGAGTCTCAGGCCGCATACGGCCCGTAATATTTTTTTTATGTGGCACTTCTAGCGTCAATGAAAAAATATATTTATTGAACTTACACGGTAAAAAAGGTTTGGTTGGAATTACTAAAATTTTAGTTACTCCAGCAAATTTTTTTAGTGGTATTTTAGACAATAAATTTTTTTGTCTTGACAACAAATTTTTCTAATCACATAAATTTGCATTGGGAACAAAATGTTTTTGCTGAAGTTTTTGTTCTAGGAACAAATTTTCTTTAGTTAGAATTAGCAAATTTTTATGGTAACAAAAAATTATTTGTCTCACGAACTGATCATCTTTTGCCCGAGTAACCACCTTTGTTACAGTGACTAATGAAATTAGTTAGAAGTATATTACTAATTTCATTTGTTGTAATCTCAAATCAGAGATATTTTTATATTTAGTGATGAAAAAACGCTATTAGAAGTCACAAAATTGAACTGGAAATGTTATGACATGTAACAGATTTTGTTTTCGCAAAGAAATCTCTACCTGTAAAATGTATATATGTATTAAGAAAAATAAAACAAATTTTATAATTTATTTTTGTTATAATTTATTATTAACAAAATTTACAGTTATAAAATTTAGTATGTAACAGGACATTAACTAATTTTAAGTTTGATTTTTAGTATGAACATAAAACAATTAAATATTCAAAATTATTACAAATAGTCAATTCCAATTTATATATGCCAGGCAAAAATTCACGCCTATAAACTTATACCCGGTTTATACACTGCTTAGCTTAATGTAAATGGACATAATAATAATTTTCACTTTTACTGATAAAACCATGTTCACAACAAAAAAATGAACATCTGTAAAACGATGAGAAATTTTTAAATGGAGTTCTAAACAGGGTATAGTTTTTAGCATATTTCTATATGATTACAAAAATTCCACACCAAAGTATTAGCATTAATACACTATTTGTATTATTAAAATCATTACCTGTTTTATTTATTGGGCTACTCGATAAAAGAGTAAACTACTTTTATCGAGTAGCCCAACTTTTGTAAACTGTCTCCTCAAGTTGTAATACGTTGAAAATATTTGTGAAATCCCCAAGATACTAATGTTCGGATACACTGCATTGTTACACTTATTTGTTTATTAAACACAGCGCAGAAACTATCAACAGGTATTAAAACGTCAACCACTAACAAAGCCTACGCCATATTGTTCCGAACTCAAAACGCATGTGCAAGGCATATACGTCACATACCTGGATGACTAACATGATTTGTTAGATGCACAAAATTATTAAATATCATTATACATTTGTTTCACATGGACTAACACATTTGTCGTAGCAACAAATTTAATTTGTAACCTTAACAAATAGGTATGAAACTAATTTCTCTTTGTTAGAATGACTTTAAGGTCTTAGTAAGATCAACCAACGTAATTGAAAAAATATTATTAGGGACAATTTTTTTCTGTTACTCTAGCAAAAACTTGGCCAAGTAAAATATTTTACTTGATGGAACAATGTCATTTTTCTCCGTGTATTTATAAAAAAATATATATTTTAAAACATTTTCTATCTTCTTCCTTTACTGTTACTTTAATTTTTTACTGATAAAAAGCCTCATTATATATCTCTCTTGTGTGTCAAGGGGTTGTATAGGCAAATCAAATTACGCTTCTCTGGATCCAGCCGTTTGGCCACACTGCCTACTAAACAGACAGGCAGACTCCTGAGTGACGGTATAATAATATCTGGATCATGACTACGAATACCTAAAAGTCATGTAGATGTAGGAATATAATATATTTACATTAACTTAAATACTGTGTATTGCTCAAGCCCCCTGAGAGACCCCCACCCGAGCACTCAAAAATATATTATTTTAAGAAATACACTTGAGTTTTAGAGCTCATGAGTTTTTTTTTTTTTTTTATTACCTGTATTTTGGAAGTAAGAACCTTTTTTAGGGTTTTGTAAGTATGACCACCAAAAAACCTTTATAAAGTCACTCATTTGTCTGTCTGTCTGTACGGTAGAAATTGTAGCCAAACGGCTGAACATAGAATGTTGAAAATTGGCATGCTTATATAACTCTTTGACCAACATATAGGAAAAATACTGTGAGTTCAAAAATACATATCCCCTAAAAATACATATCAAAATGGACCAAATTTTGTTGAATTATGACTAAAAATACATATTTGAACCAATTTTCAATAAAAGCGGAGATAAAAAAAAATTGCTTGAAATTTTTTAGAAAACTACCCCTTACAATTTATTCGATTTTTGATCATTTTCAAGGGTATTGGATTACTGCCTATACAAAACTTAATAATTGGTTTATTAAAGCCCATTTTTAGGGTTTTGTAGGTATGACCAAAAAACCCTTATACCGTCATTTTGTCGTCTGTCTGTCTGTCTGTCTGTCTGTCTGTCTGTTCGGTAAAAATTGTAGCCAAACGGCTAAACCTAGAGAATTGAAATTTGGCATGCTTATACAACTCTTTGACCCGCACATAGGAATAATACTAAAACATCTAAAAAACATATCCCTCTAAAAATATAAACAAATATGTGCTCATCGAAAAAAATATATTTTTTTTAAATCTGAGTAGGGTATCAAATGAAAGCCCTTAGTGCGTGGATTAACGATCAAAATTTTATTTTTGCAAAATAAATTATTTTGTTGGGATTTTTGCCAAAATTGTGCAAAAAAATTGTTGTCCCACAGCCTGTAGCCCAGATGGTTTAAACTAAAAATCTGAAAAAATTCTAAGTAATGTACATTGGTGTGAACCGGAATAGTACAACAGGAATTTTTGATCAGATTATGTTTTCGGAAAATAACGCATTTTTTGTGTTTTTAACTAAAATATGTTAACTATTTAATACGTTGTGTAACATACCAGATCAGTAGCTCTCGTGGCGTGGTTGGATTTGTCGTACGCTTAATAATATAAGAAACTTGCAAACTAGGGTTCGAATCCTGTTGATTTTATTTTTTGTTTTTTTTTTGCATATTTATTTTGTTAAAATTCTAGTTATATTTGGTAAATGTTGCATTTAATTTTTAAAAGCGTAAATTTAATAACCAGTGGAAAGTGTTGAAATTATAATTTAATTCTATGTTTGACGAAATCAAAGGGCGGGACTTATAATGTAAGCAACCAATGGAAGCCATAGGTGCAATTTTAAAAATCTTAATGAACTTTGCTGTATAAAAAAAATACTGCATATATTTAGAAACTTAAATAATGGTATTAGGCATTCGAATTAAAATTCATAAAAAAATATTTTGTCATAAAATTTGTTTTGGCATCCCAAATAATCATCGTTCAGTTACTAAATACCTGCAAAACCCAGAAATGTGTGAAAATTCACACTTCACATCAATTTTTTTCTTATACTTAACAATGTAGGAGTATTTTTTAAATTAAAACCGCAGATCCCTAACCATGGTTAGGGATAGAAAATTTGTTGATTAGGATTAACCAAAATTTTCAAAAAATAAAAAAAAAAATTTTTAAATTTTCAAAAATTTTTTTGGTTTCAAAATGTGGTTACAAGTCAATTAGGACCCCTTGATTTCAATTTCGTTGAGATACGTTTTTGCTAAGATGAAAATTTTTTAAAATCACGAAATTTGTCATAATTTTAAAATACGCATAACAAATAAGGCCTCAAATTTAAAAAAAAAAAAAAAAAATAACTACAAGGAATCCAAAAATTCTAACCTGAGATTGTTTTCTCTAACCGTTTTTGAGTTGTGATTTTTTTAAATTCACTACTTTCACAAATAATGTAAATTATACCATTAAAAAAAATTTCTTAGTCTCATTACGTGTTATACGATTAAAGCCCGAAACTTTTTTAAGATTAAATAAACTAAGAGGAATCCACAACTTCGAACCACAAGTCGCTATCTTTAACCATTTTTAAGTTCAACAACTTTCACAAATAATGTAAATTATGCCATTAAAAAAAAAATTAGTCCCAAAACGCGTTTAATGATTAAAGCCCCATATTATATGCCAAAATTAATATTATCAACAAAGACAGGAGAACAGATGAAGGGTTCCGTTATATTTCATTCAGAATCTAGATTCACCCATCTATGGGTTGATTAGGGCAAAATACTGAATTATTATTATTATTATTATTTATTTATTGAGAACTATCAATATGTTATTATACAGGTGTATGGGTAACCTTTGTGAGCAAAAACTAAGTCGATAACTCATCGGTCATATATATATATTGGTTCCTACAACTCCTTAAAAGGAGCAAAGGGCTTCTACAAAACATCGCCATCTTGTCCGGTTCTGGGTTAAGGTTTTAATTTCGCCCCAGGTCTCTCCCATATCTTTAATTTCTCTGTCCACTATTCGCCTCCATGTGAGCTTGAGTCTTCCGACCTTCCGTTTTCCTTGAGGGTTCAATTGGAACGCTCGTCTCGTGATGTTCTCTGTCTCTCATCTGAGTATATGTCCCATACACTTCCACTTTCGCAATTGTATTACCCGTCTTATTTCTGTTTGCCCTGTTTTCTGCCAAAGATCTTTGTTGTTGATTATGTCTGGCCAATGAATTCCCATTATCCTTCGTAGACATTTGTAGCTTACTGGTTAACGCTTCATTAACCAGCTAAGTCTCACAGGCATATAACAGGACAGACTTGACGTTGGTGTTAAATACTCGAAGTTTTGTCTTTCTGCTGATATGTGCAGATGACCAGAATGTGCTCAGCATAGTAAAGGCCAGCTTTGCTATCTGAATTCTGGCAGCAATAACTTCGCATGTGCCGCCTTGTTCCGAGCTGACGCTTCCTAGGTAGCAGAACCTGGATGTACGCTCAACAAGGACATCATGTAATTGAAGACTTCGAGTATTTGAGGTATTGATGCGCAGTTCTTTTGTTTTGCTGACATTTATGGTGAGTCCAGCTAATCGCGCGTGTTTGCAAAGTTCACTCAGTTTCTGCTGCATATCTTGGAACGTATGTGGTAATAGACAGAGATCGTCGGCATAGTCCAAGTCTTCTAGGCGAGTAGTTAGATCCCATTGTATTCCACGTGGTTTGGAGTTTGTTGCGCGCATGACGGCGTCGATGGCGATAAGAAATAGAAGCGGAGACAATACACAGGCTTGTTTGACTCCCGACTTAACTTGGATTGAGTTACTTGTTTTCCCTCTATGTACAACTCTGCATGTTGGGTTGGAGTTCATGCTTCATCGTTATCGGTCATAAGAGAAATTAATCAATCCGTTAAAAAAAAAACACTTTCAACCCTCCTAGGGGTCGAATTTCAAAAAATCCCGTTTTAGTCATGGAAGGAATGTACTCTCCAAATTTCAAGTTTCTAGGTCCAGGGGTTTAGGCTGGGCGTTGATGAGTCAGGGAGGACACTTAGCTTTATATATATACATTAATCTGTTTTTTAGGGTTTTGTAGGTATGACCAAAAAACCCTTATACCGTCATTTTGTCGTCTGTCTGTCTGTCTGTCTGTCTGTCTGTCTGTCTGTCTGTCTGTCTGTCTGTCTGTCTGTCTGTCTGTCTGTCTGTCTGTCTGTCTGTCTGTCTGTCTGTCTGTCTGTCTGTCTGTCTGTCTGTCTGTCTGTCTGTCTGTCTGTCTGTCTGTCTGTCTGTCTGTCTGTCTGTCTGTCTGTCTGTCTGTCTGTCTGTCTGTCTGTCTGTCTGTCTGTCTGTCTGTCTGTCTGTCTGTCTGTCTGTCTGTCTGTCTGTCTGTCTGTCTGTCTGTCTGTCTGTCTGTCTGTCTGTCTGTCTGTCTGTCTGTCTGTCTGTCTGTCTGTCTGTCTGTCTGTCTGTCTGTCTGTCTGTCTGTCTGTCTGTCTGTCTGTCTGTCTGTCTGTCTGTCTGTCTGTCTGTCTGTCTGTCTGTCTGTCTGTCTGTCTGTCTGTCTGTCTGTCTGTTCGGTAAAAATTGTAGCCAAACGGCTAAACCTAGAGAGTTGAAATTTGGCATGCTTATACAACTCTTTGACCCGCACATAGTAAAAATACTAAAACATCTAAAAAACATACCCCCCTAAAAATATAAACAAATATGTGCTCATCGAAAACAAAAATATTTTTTTATAATTCTGAGTAGGGTATCAAATGAAAGCCCTTGGTACGTGGATTAACGATCAAATTTTTATTTTTGCAAAATAAATTATTTTGAAGCGATTTTTGCCAAAATTGTGCAAAAATTTTTTTGTCCCACACCTTGTCGCCCAGATGGTTTAAACTAAAAATCTGAAAAAATTCTAAGTAATGTACATTGGTGTGAACCGGAATAGTACAACAGGAATTTTTGATCAGATTATGTTTTTGGAGAAAAACGCATTTTTTGTGATTTTATCCTACCTCTGGCTAATAATGTACACAAGTTATAGCTTTGTAACACGCCACACTGGAACGTGTGTGCTGGTGTAGTGGTATTAGTCGTTGATTTTTCAACCAAGTAACCCGATCTGAAAGGGATCGAACCCTGTGAGAGAGACTATATTATTTTTTGTTTTTTTTTTTTTAAATTTTTATATTGTTTAAATTATTTTTTCAAAATTCTAGTTATATTTTGGCAAATGTTGCATTTAATTTTTAAAAGCGTAAATTTAATAACCAGTGGAAATTGTTTAAATTATAATTTAATTCTGTTTCAATGTACACGAAATCAGAGGGATGGAACTTATAACAACCAATGAAAGCCATAGGCGCAATTTTTAAAATTCTTAATGAACCTTGCTATATAAAAAAAAAAAAAAATACTGCACATATTTAGAAACTTAAATAATGGTATTAGGCGTTCGAATTAAAATTAACAAAAAAAATATTTAAATATAAAATTTGTTTTCGCATCCAAAATAATCATCATTCACTTACTAAATACCTGCAAAACCCTGAAATGTGTGAAAATTCACACTTCACATAAATTTTTTTAAATAAAAATGGATTTAAAAAATGACAACTTTTACATTTAAAAACTACGCCTATGAAGACATAATATATTTAGTTCAGAGCATAAGTGTCATAGCACTAGTGTTGACAAAATATTATTAATAATTTATTTCTTTATTATTAGAATAATTTGGCATGTAGTAACAGTTCCAAGATCAAGTTCATCATACAAGTTCAATTTAAACCGCACTTAAACCCTACCTTAACCATGGTTTAAAACCCCCCACTTAACCTCTAATAAACAATCCTCATTCCTAAGGTCAGCATCGTACGTTGTTCCACATTCGCGGATGGCGTTATTCCGCGAGTGCGACAAAGAAGACTTTATACCGAATTGTGTGTGTTCGAGAGAGTGGGAATTATAGAAAGGTCTATGAACTTGCGAGCCTGTATAACAGTAATACATTGCATAAGTGAATGTTCCGTTACAACTTTCATTCACCGTCAGATTGTAGACTCAACTCTGTTATGTACCAGTATACGTCATAGGGGTAGGCAGGACATAAGCTGTATTATGATAACATTACTTTGATGATAAGAAGATGTTCTTGGGGTGGAGATAACTCAAGTGTATTTTTAAAGTTGCGAAATTTTAATATTCTACCCACAGTGGCGTAGTCAGAATGTAATCTTTTAGGGGAACCCGAATTGTAATTCTTTCGATAGAGCGAGCAAATTCAAGCAGAGTCCATGTACAGTGACTGTATAAAGACAGTGTGGCCATACGATGGTCTCATTTTCTATCGGTCGAGCTGAAGTCTGCCATTTTTCTTCCAACTTTGTTGCAGGTTACATATGGTTTACATGTGTTTAGCTTGTGTTTCAGCAGATTTAAGTGATATTTTCCAATAATATACGTATTGAATTATTGAATAAATGCATAATTGTCAATATATACATCAGTTTTCCTAACTCAACAACAATGCATAGATTCGCTTCGTTCAACTTTTGGTAATGAAGCACCATTGTTTACAATTGGTTTGTAGAATTTCGTCGTGGTCGTGCGTCCGTCAGTGATGAATCTCTTGAAGGTCGACCAAAATCGGTTGTAACTCAAAAAAACATCGATGCTGTGCGCAAAATTATTGCAGAAGATCGTCATGTGACTTACAGTGAGATAGAGGCACCCTTTGGCATATCGCAGACTGCAATACATTCGATTTTGCATGAACATTTAGCTGTGAAAAAATCTATTCCCGATGAATTCCGCATAATTTGACCGAAGTTCAAAAAAGGCTCGTGTTGATTGGTGTAAAGGAATGCTAAAAATATTCAACCTAGGCACTGCAAAATCCGTATACAACATCGTTACATGTGACGAAACTTGGATTTATTCATATAAACCGGAAACTAAGTAACAATCCACTGTTTGGGACTTCCAAGATGAACCGAAACCCATAAAATTGTTCATTCACGAAGCATTTCCAAGAAAATTATCGCTTGTTTCTTCGGTTGTACTGGACATGTCGCAACCATTCCTTTAGAGGATCGGAGAACAGTTAATGCTGAATAGTATACACCAATTTGTTTGCCAGAAGTCATCGACAAAATCAGGAAAAACAACCAAAAACCATTCTTCATCATGACAATGCAAGCTCCCACACAGTACGTCAATCAATTGATTATTTGAAGGAAAAAAACATCGAATTAATGTCTCATTGTCTGTATTCACTTGATTTATCCCCTAACGACTTTTTTTGTTCCACAATATCAAACAAAAAATGCGTGGACAGCGATTTTCATCACCTCAAGAAGCTGTTGAAGCCATATTTTTGAAATACCAACTTCAGAGTGGAAAAAAACATTTCGAGAATTGGTTTGAACGCATGCAAAAGTGTATAAATCTTAAAGGCGAATATTTTGAAAAGTAAGAAAAAAGTTTGTTCCAAAAAAAATATATATATATTTCTTATTTTTTGTAAAAACTTAAAAGAGCCATCGTATTAATTTTTCAGATTAGTTTTTTTATAAATAGTATATGAACCCTATGAATCCCGTGTATATAACTGTTTAATCCTAACAATAAAACCGATTATATAACTTAAACCCACATATTAACATCTCTAATTTAAACCCATCGAAGGTCACAATTCTCTTACGGTAAATAAAATGAAACACCTTTCTTTGTTACCCGAAGACTATAGACCAGATCACGTTAAACGAAAGGTCGACGACATAAATGTGGAGTACATTTTTGAGCGCCGTTATTTGGTATTTTACACCAAAACAGTCAAATATTCCACCTCTTCCCACGTACAATCTTTAATACACACGTCGATGTTCTACTTGGTCTACTTTATTGGCGTAGTGTAAGTTCATAACGGGATTTTTGGAATTGAAAAGAAAATGGGTTCCTTTTCAATCGACAAATTTCGATACCGAAATATTGAGATGTCAGGGTCTTGTTACAGGGATTTTTTTATCTTTTGTACTGGGGATTTATTTGAGTTTTTTACTTTCTCATGCTTAGCAGAAGTAATGCGGAAATAGATTTGTTTGTTATCGGATATGTTTGTACATTTCCTGGAAATGAAAATGAACACATGTATTCACAGGTAATATTTTTAAATGAGGCACTCGTACGGTATTTAGTATACGGCCCACAACAGTGTACGTGATTTCACAAGTAACAATCATACCTTGCTATCAGTTAAGTTAAATAAAGATAAACTGATTTAAAACAAAATTTTACAAATCGTCAGGTGCTAATTAGATAAGAAATGAGGAGCATTCATGCAAAAAAAGGTATTTGTCAACGTAAAACTATTTTTCAGATAATGCAAAAACTTAGAAAAATTGAAATGTAAATTTGAAAGCATGGATGCATTAGTAAACAAAATAGACACTCTCAGGGACGCAATTAAATGTACAGTACGTACCATTTCAAACAAATAACAATATCTTCTTAAGTTTCCTACAGAAAATTCTTTAATTTTTAATTTATATTTTGTACATATATGTAAATTAATAAACAAAACATATTTTTGGATAACATAAACGATATTTATTAAAAAATTGACGTGAAGTGTGAACATTCACACATTTCAGGGTTTTGTAGGTATTTAGTCCAATGAATGATGATTATTAGAAGACCAAACGATGAATGCCTGTCACTACATAACAAGTTACAAGTGTTGGTTTTAAACAGTGTTGTAATGTATCTAGGTACATTTTAAAATATGTATCTGTATCTGTATCTAGATATTTAAATCAGTATCTAAGTATCTGTATTTCAGGTACTTTTTTCAGATACTTTCCTATTTTGTCTTTTTCAAGGTCTTTTTACAAAATATGTCCTTACGATTTTTAACTATATTTAAAGGTTGTTTGGGTAACCGTTGTTAATAAAATTATTTTATTTAAAAAAAAATTATTAGCCAACTAATTTCGGCGTAAGCCATTTTCAGAGCTGGAAATACAATTACATTTTATTAAAATTTTATAGATAAAAATAAATTAAATAAATATATTATAAGTTTGAGAATTATGATAAAATACAAGTTCTATATGTAATTAATTAAATTTTGGAAAACATTCTTTTATTTTTTATTTATTTTTTTTTATTTTATATTTTAAAAAAATGGAAAAAAATAAAAGGATGTTTTCCAAAATTTAATTAATTATATATAGAACTTGTATTTTATCATAATTCTCAAACTTATAATTTATTTATTTTTATCTATAAAATTTTAATAAACTGTAATTGTATTTCCAGCTCTGAATAAATTTAAAAAAATAATAAATAAATAAAAAATAAATAATTTTATTAACAACGGTTAAGTAAAACCACCATTAAGTAATTATCTAATCTAAGAATAAGAATTAATTTTATAAATGTGAATTAAATAAAGAAAAATATAATAAATAAAATTGTTGTTTTATTTTTGTCATCCTAAATACTCATTTAATAATCAGTAATTTATTAGCGAACAAAAAATATTCGAGATATCCGCTGAAATTGGAATAAAAAAGTGATTTTTTTAAAGATTACATAGGTATATAGTTAGTTAATATTTCTGACACACAGCTTCAAAGGCTATTTGTGTTTATTTTAAGAGTAATAATAGTGCATAACTTATTTTTTATTGTGAACAAATATATTCCTTGCTCTAGTTATTTCCTTTTTTTTTTGTGGTGTTTTCATTTTTCCGAAAGTATCTTAAAAGTATCTTGAAGTATCTAGATACATTTTAAAATTTGTATCTGTATCTGCATCTAGATATATTTTTCCTCAAGTATCTGTATCTGTATCTAGATATATTTTCAAATGTATCTATTACAACACTGGTTTTAAATCCTTTAAATCAGAGTTTCCCAAGCGGTGGTTCGCGAACCCCTGGGGGTTCGCGAAAATAATATTGTAATGACGGAATTATAAATCACCAAAGAAAATTAAACACAAAAAAAAAACAAATTAAAAATTAATATCCTGTTCTGTCAAAAAAGCCATTGAAGTTCTATTACCCTTTTGCACAACCTATCTATGTGAGAAAGGATTTTCAACATATACTTATCTGAAGGATAAATACAGAAACAGGTTAAATGCAGAACCTGATATAAGACTGAAATTGTCGGATATTGAGCCAAACTTAGAATTGCTTTGTTCCATCAAACAGTCACAAATATCCCATTAAGAATATTTTCAAATTTAACGTATGCTTAACTAAGATTCAGTTGAATTTTGTATTCATTTTTTATAGCTATCATTTTAGTCTTATTAATGTTTGTACATGGAAAATATGGAAAATAAATGTTCTACCAAATTTTATTGTTTTTTTTCCTGTCATTAACGACTACATAGGACAGTGTTTCCCAACCGGTGTGCCGCGGCACTTTAGTGTGCCGTAAAATACTAGGAGTGTGCTGCGAAATTTTACAATTTTCCATTTAAAATTATATTCAATAACTCATAGCTGTGCCGAAAAAAAATGTTTACACGTCAAAAGTTTGTGAAACACTGACATAGGGGGTTCGCCAAATTTCTTCGGATTTCTAGGGGTTAGCTGGGAGGGATTTTATAGAGGAGAAAAAGGTTGGGAAACACTGCTTTAAATCAACAGGCACGGCAAGCAAGTTGCAGTTAGTTATTTTCTACCGTGTATCATATATCTCTAATAATACCATAATATATATTTAACGCATTTTTTTTTTTTTTTTTTTGTATAATTGCAAACAAATTCTGTACTACAAATGGAATCCCAGCAACCGGCCAGTTACTTTTTTATTTTCTTAGTTGATATTTACAAAATAAATGTACGTACCTCTTCTCTATTCATAACAAAATGTATCCATGTGTGTACAAATATATTTTTTTAATTTTAGCGAAAATCGTAATAATTTAGTCAAAATTAAATGTATTTCAAAAATCAATTACCGTTCCTTAATCTGCACTTAAAGAGCTTCCATTTAATATCCCCACAATATATATATATATTTTCAATATCCCAAAAACTGTAATATTTTCCAAAAACAAAATCGGATAAAAAATTCTTCGCGTGCATTTCCGGCTCATAGCAATATACATTGCTTAGAATTTTTTCAGGTTTTTAATTTAACCCCTTAGGGTTAAAAGGTGCGGGACACCGTTTTTTTTTAGAACTTTTTTGGAAAAAATCGTATTAAAATAAAGAAATATTTCCCGTTCCTTTATCTTAAGAGGTTTCTTTTGATACCACACAATAAATTGAATTCAATTTCCTGTTGAACTATTCCGGTTTCCATCAATGTACATTATTGAGATTTTTTTCAGATTTTTAGTTTAACCCCTCCGGGGGTAATAGGGTGAGGGACAAAAGCTGGTTTTTACACTTATATTGACAAAAACACATCAAAAATAAAAATTTGATTGTGCATCCACACATTAAGAGGTTTCATTTGATATCCCACTTAATATTTATTTTTCCATTAAATACATATTTGTTATATATATCCAGCGCTGTATTTTTTTGAACTCTCTATAGTTGTCCTATATGTGGGTCAAAAAGTTGTACAAGTGTGCCAAATTTCAACTTTCTATATTCAGCCGTTTGGCTACAATTTCTACCGTACACACAGGCAGACAGACACTTGAGTACAAAACCCTAAAAATTAATGTGAATTGTGAATTTCCACACATTTCAAGGTATTTCAAATTGTTTCAGGATAATATTTTTAGTGTTTTGTAGGTATAACTACCAAAAAAACCCTTATAACGTCACATTTGTCTGTCTGTATGATAGAAACTATAACCAAATATAAGCTGAACATATAATGTTGAAATATGGAACGTATGTATAACTTTTTGACACACATGTAGGAAAAATATAGAGAGTTAAAAAAAACATTGCGGGCTAAATACCTATTTAATGAAAAAAATATTTTTTCTTGAAACTTCTTAATGCGTGAACTAACAAACAAATTTTTATTTTTGAAATATCAATTTTTAGTGAAATTTGCTTCAAAAATACGTAAAAAAACTATTTTCGAAAAATATGTATTTTGTTGTGTTCATGAAAAAAATAGTTTTAAAACATGTATTGTGTGGTATCAAAAGAAAGCTCTTAAAACGTATTCTTCATTCTTTCATTCTTTTTTGCAACAAAAATAAATCCTAGCAACTTCAAATAATTATACATATGGCTAATTTTGTATGGAAATTCTATTCCGTCTTCTTCCAAAATTTTTACCGACCACCAACATATATAAGGGAGATATTGAGATCATACCGATTTTGACATTTTGAGATTTCGATGGATCTTCACGAATTGAGGACCCTTCATAACTTTTTGACTATTTTTAGCATGATGTCTGTCGGTCTGTCTGTCTGTCTGTCTGTCTGTCTGTCTGGCTGTCTGTCTGTCTGTCTGTCAGCCCGTCTGTCCGTCGGTCAGTCTGTCGGTCCGTGTACGCGTGCAGAGCAAATTCGGAAAAAAGGATTTTTACGAAACTTCATATTTAAGCTTTTGAAATCAATGGCACGAGTTGATCATCTTTTGGTAAAAATCGGTTAACTAGAAATAGATATAGTTTACTCGTGTCGGTTTTAAGATTTTTGCGGATATTTCACAACAGAGAAATATTTCGAAAAAAATTATTTAACAAAAATTGCTATAAAATTAATAACTAACAACTTTTATTTGAAACATTTTTCGATAAAGCAGCATAAATTAAGCAAGTACTTTGTGATGGCGGTTCGTCTATTATCTTTCGAAATAAAAATTATATAAAATTCCAGAAATTGCACCATTTTGACTTTTAGGTTCATCCTAGTAAGTGGTAAAAAATAGATATTTATGCAGTTAATATGTAAAGAAGATCTTTTCAATGAAGTACGATTTTTCGTACTAGGCGCTAGCCGAATGCCGAAAATGGTAGCACGAGATCTGAATAAGGATTTACACAGTATTACGATTTCTTGTTTTTTTCTACGAAATCCTAAAATTGTAGATGTATTTAGTTAATCCTCCTTTAGCCAGTCCTGATTTTTTAACCCTAAAATCATACCTAGCAAAATAACAGTATCCAAAAATAAAATACTAAAAACACCCTAATACATATTTATAAAAAAAGGGTCAAAACTGTGTTCCATTTATTTTAAAATTACGGTAAATTTTCCCCTAATTTACAGTTAGTGTGTCAGGTGGGGTGCGTTCAAATAACTACCTTCTTTTAAGTGTGCGTTCTTTTTTATGTTTAATGAAGTGAACTTATTCAGTTGTAGGTGTAATCGACAGATGGCAGGGTCTTATACAGTTATATCTCAGGGGTTTGAATACATATTCAATCTTAATATACCGTATGTTCAAAATATTGAGTTTCTTAAGATATACGGACATCTGTTACGGTCACGTGTTGAAATGCTCTTTTGTTCAGATTTGTGTTCACTTGTTTCCTTGAATTTTGATTAATTGATTTAGGTTGTAAAAAAATTCTAAAAATTATTTTTTCGTAGAATATCTGTACCTTTAATTTCACGGTTAAAATAATCAAACCATTAGGTAACCAAATAAGTTCCTACAGTTCTTCATATTAAAATTTTGACATAAACGGGAACCGCCTTTTGATATACCTACCTAGTTCGTGGAGAGGAAGAATAGAGATTTAATATGATGCAGTTGTAATTTGTGATTTTTTACCCTGGCGATTTTTTAAAATGGATCCTCTATCACAGCGTTTCTCAACCGGGGGGCCGCGGCCCCCTGGGGGGTCGTGAAAGCTTCGTCGGGGGGCCGCGAAGTCATATAAGATCGAAGCATGAAAATATAATATAATGCATTCAATTTTGCTCAAATGTGCTCAATTCATAAATATATTATATATTATTATATGTATTCATAAATATATACCTTCCACAACATAAATAAAATAAATTATACTTATTTTGATAACCAATTTAAATAATATCAATGTCAAATTAAGTGTATGTGTCGACTGATGCATTTCTGTGATAACGGTTCGCGTTGGAGGTACTTCAAGTACTTGTAAGTTGTAGTTTCAAATGGGCACGACTTGAAAGTGCAATATTATTATTATTTATTATGTGCCGAGCTACAGATAACTCAAGAGTAAAGAAGCGAACGTGTTTAAATCAAAAAGGAAAGCACTTTGAACACCTGTAAATAAAAATACTTTACTTTCAAGTCATTATAGGGAATACAATTTTTCGTCAACCATAAAAGATATTTAAAAAATTGTTTCTTTTAAAAAGTTCTATCGAAAGTTGATCGTTCCCATTTAAAAAATTGTCCTTGATATCCTGTACTTCAGGTTAATTTCGGAGAATTTCAATAGGTACTACCATTCAATTCTTTGGATAAGCTTTGGTCATCAAACATTTTTCCCAATTAGCTCACACATCGCCTTTTTACTGTGCCGCCTTGCAATCATTTTATAAAACTTACTGATGTAAATATTTATTTATGCCGTCTGTCAATGAAAAGAACTGAACTTTTAAAAACATCATTTTTCATTGCGTTGTTTATAAGTGTTTTTGTGTCGAGCTTGCTTTTATTTTTAATTTTTTTTTTTTTTTTGAGTATTTCTATAAATATATAATCGGGTTATAAGCGTTTAAAATACGGCACAGACACAATAAAAACGCTGACCCCACGGTTCACCCTGCATATATATATATATATATATATAGGGGGGCCGCAGACAATATTTAAATAATTTTGGGGGGTCCTATGCCAGAAACGGTTGAGAAACGCTGCTCTATCAGGTCCATTTAGAATGTCAGGTCCAGTTATAACTGAGGAATCGAGTGAAATTTAAAAAGTTTAATTCAGAAATCCAAATATTCAATATCATTCGAAAACATAATCTAATAAATATTCCGTTTATGCTATTTTATTTCATATCCATATGCGTTAATTGAATTTCTTTTCAGTTGTCCAGCCTATCTAAGTCCGTGGTCGCCAAACTTTCCTGAATCAAAAAAATAAAAATAAAAAATAGCACGTAGCCCCATTATACATATACCTAGTCTTAACATAAATAGTGTCACAAAGTTTTCAATTGAATTCTACATGATGATTTTTTTTTAAGGATCAAGATCAACAATATTTTTAAAATAATACATTTCCTGTAAATATTGGAACAACCGTAACCAATTGGGGCGCACAACCGTATAGTTTCTTATATAAAACTTACAATCTGAAATAAAATTAGTAACAACCTATAACAATAAGTATCCGGTCTGACATATATATGGCAACACTGTTGACAGACCCATATAATTTCTGGATAGTACCAACCTTCAAACGATCCGTGTGAAAATTTCATGACATGCTGACAATTAGTTTAGAGGTTATAGTGGTTTAGGTGACTCCAGTTTTGTAATTTTCAAAAGAATGGATAAAAATGAATTTCGTGTGTTGATTAAACATTGTTTTTTGATGGAAAAAAATACTGTTGAAGCCAAACAGTGGCTCGATAAGCGTTATAGAGATTCTGCACCAAGTATATTTAATTTTTTTAATTTTAGGAGCGTTGGAATGAATGTTTATATTTTTATATATTTATATATTATATTTATATTTCCTCTTGAAGGATAGTATGTTGATGAATAAAGTCGAATTTCTAAAAAAAATTTTTTGCACGTGGTGTACATTAGCAACGAATTTTATTCTATATAATAAGATATTTTTAACTGTATTTAAAAAAAAACGTCATGGAATTGTAATTAAACAACTGCATTATAGATGCCGTATTGTAAACCGTCAGACGCATATTTGCGTACTATGCGACAAATTGTAGGTGCATTCTACATTCTACAAATATGTTTCTAACTATTTTATTCTATTGTGAAAACTACTTATTGTTACTGTCTATTTTTACCGCCATTATTCAGCCGCGATTATCAATATAGGTGCTGCGGGTAAAAATGGTTTATTTTCATAAAGAACGTGTACCAAGTGGCATTCCATTATCATCTAGTACAATATTTTTCGAGGACGGTTCTAAACCAGTGTTTCTCAACAGGTGGTCCCCAGAAAAATTTTAGTGGTCCACGAAAGTTTTTATATGTGTTTTTTGCAGTTTTTTTTAGTTTTTATGTAAATAATTTACATTTTATTTATTTTTTGTAAAATTTCTGTGATTTTCTACAATTAAAATAAATGTATTTAGTAGCACATTAAATATATTTGTTTTCTTGCAAAAAATGAACCAACAATTATTATTAGTGGTCCGCGTTAGAAAATTATATATTATACTGGTCCGCGGTGCCATTTTGGTTGAGAAACACTGTTCTAAACTATAAACAATCATGTCGAAAAAAATATGGACGTAATATTTGAGCATTTCTACATAAAACTATATAAATATAAAATTTATTTAGAGGCTCACAATTATTTAACATAACAGACAGACAGACAGACAGACAGACAGACCGACAGACATCATGCTAAAAATAGTCAAAATGTTATGTAGGGACCTCAATTTGTGGAGATCCATCGAAATCTCGAAATGTCAAAATCGGTATGATCACAATACCTCCCTTATATATGTTGGCGGTAAACAGTTACAAATCAAAACAAATACAGGGCATTAAGACTAAGTTTTTTTTTTTTTTGTATTTAAAAAAGGTATAAGAATTTCAAAAACTCAAATCAGATGTTTCTGTCTCAAACCATTTTTGTATTATGATATTTTAGTTTTTCTCAAAATTTAATACACCATAATACCAACATGTTTTGTTACCAAATACCTTTGCAGAATACAGCAGATTATTGCAAAAAAAAAAAATATTCTAAAAATGTTTTCTGTAGAATCAAAAATTGCTTCTTAAGCTATTAAATATATTACGAATTTTGGTTAGATGTTCTATCAGTTGATTCTCTCCATTTCTGCAACAAAAAATATAGATAGATAAATAAATAGTAGTAGATAAAATATTTTGGAAATATAATTGAATAACACCCGCTTCAAAATAATATTTTTTAAATTAATATCTGTTCCGTAATCTTCATTGTCAAGCCGGTCATCGGATCGTTGTCGGTCCGCGGTATGATCTAACTAATCCTCGAAAATATTTTTATAAACAATAGAGAGCGGAGATTGTTAGCTCGAGTGGAACAATTGCAACGAATTCGTTTGTTTATTTGCCACAAACATTTGTTTATTTGCCGCTTTAATCGTCTTTATTCCACTTGGTATAACAAATTCCGCTCCTTAATAATCAAACCCATCTTGTGCAGTTCTTAGGGCTACTTCTAGCAATACGTGCGGTGTGTCATTTGTAACATCAAATCAGCGCTGTAGACCGCGTTTTCTTTTTCCACGGATTTTACCTGTAAAACAGAAACAAAAATTACTACATTTTTTATACTAAAAAACTACAAGCCACCCCTGTACTACCGTTATGATTTTGTTAGTTTTCTGCTAAAGGGTTAAAACAAGGTCACTCTTGTCAAATTGTCGGCTGACGAGACCCTTCCGGCTTCTAATGGCGGTATAAATCCAGGGTTTTATTAATAGAGGGTGGCAACACTGATATTTAGTATATTTTTTTCTGGTAGCATTTGTTTAGGGTTAATAGTGAATTACTTAAGTAGGGTTAGGTACATCATTAAGGATTTTTTTGTAAGTTGTTTGTTGGATTTTTAAAAGGGTTATTTGAAGGTAATGATTTTTAGTTTACTGTTAGGTTATGTTATAAAAATATTTCCCTGGTGAAAAATAAAAAGGTTTTATAGAATTATTGCGTAACTATGTAATAAAAATATTGTTTTATTACTTTTGTAAAATTATTCCGACTTAAAAAAACGTGACAGAGCTGACAAAACAAGACAACGAGCCTAAGAAAAAAGAATTGAGTGAGATTGCACATCAGAGACGGAAAAAATAACAATTCCTTATTGTAATTTGCTTATTCCCAGTTACACCAGCTATCCTTAAATTTTTAGCATTCCGTAAATCTCAAAAATACGTAGCAAAACATTGTAATGCTACGTATTTTTGGGTTTTAAGGAATGCTTAAAATGTAAGGAAAGCTTGTACTACTAGGCCTTAGTATCTTAAAAAATCAAGAACTACATTTTAGTATATCGCAAATTCAAACTACTATTATGTATAGGTAAATGTTTCTTAAAGGAGGCACTTCGTAAAGTTTCATATAAATATTTATTAGTCATGTTGACTGCAATTTCGGTGATAATCACTTTCAAAACATTGTAGCTACATATCTATATTCATATGAAACTCATATCAATCAGTCTTGTGGGAGGCAGCTTTTGCTGCTACATCAGTATCAGTTTCACACGTACAAGCTGTTCTTCGATTAGGTCCATCTTAGAATTCATCGGGGTTAAGAAATCACAGAAATCACTATAAAATTCCAACGAAATTACTTAGCGAAACAAACTCAACGGCAGTCATGAGCGGGTCCAGCAGTTTTTTTCAGGGGGCAAGGGATAATATGTTGAAACGTCAATAAAGAATAAATTTGCATATTTTAGAAGAAAAAAAAATGTGTAATACCTATTTTGATTTGTCAATAAACAACAAATTAGCCTTTGATGGCAGTCCACTAACAAATGAGGGGTCTAGAGTAGTGGTTCTTAAACTTATGTAGTCCGCGGACCCCCACTTGGACAACATTTTTTTTGCGGACCCCATCCCAACCCTAGGCATTTTACGTCGTTCTTGAGACTTAATTTCTGGCTCAATAATCTCATAGGCACTACGTTGTAATAAATATTGGTAAAAATGTATCGCTGGTTATTTTAATAAATGTTCTTGTGCATTTTAGACGAACATTTTTATTAGCATATAGAATAAAAAACATAAAATTAATAAAAATAGTAGTAAAAAGAATAAAAAAGAGGTTACAAATTATAATACGTTAAACTCACACAAACATTTCTTGGTCAAATATTGGTCAAAATAGATCTTATTATAATATGTTTTCTGTAAATAATTTGCAGTTGAATAAAAATAATTAAATTTTTACTAATTATTGTTTAGTTATGTCAATAACTAGTAGATAACAACAAATACAAAAAGTCTTGACCGTGTAGGATTTGTATTAAATGAGTTATTTGAATAAAAGCGAAAAGTTGTGGGATGTAAAGTTAATGTCTAAATTGTTTCGCTGACCCCCACTAATGGCTAAGCGGAACCCCAGGGGTCCGCGGACCACAGTTTAAGAAACGCTGGTCTAGAGCAAATGGGTATAAAAGTGATTCTTTTGACAATACTATTTTCAGAAAATTTTCACACATTTCAGTGTTTTGTAGGTATTTATTAAGCTCATTTTAAAAATCATAAATTTCAATAATAGTTGATCTAATAAACCACGTTGTCCATCTAGAGTCCACCTAGAGTCAGTAAATAAGCACGGTTAAATATTGTAAACAGTGTAAAAATTACGATAACTTTCGAAAGAATAATCACATCAAAAATTCCTGTTTTACTATTCCGGTTCACATTGAAGTGCCTTACTCAGTTTTTTATTTTTTTTAGATTTGGCTGGATTATAGGGTGTGTGACTAATTTTTTTAAGTATATTTTTGAAAAAATCCTGTTAAAATAAAGAAACTTTAAAAAACTACTTCTCGTTCCCTAATGTACGTCTTAAGAGCTTTCTTTTGATGTCACACAAAAATTTATAAAAATAATAATTTTTTACGATGCAAAAAAATCGATATTTTTGAAAAAATAATATGATAAAATTTTGTTGTTGTACTATCTCGGTTTACATTAATGTGCATTACGCAAATTTTTTCAGATTCTTAAATTAACTCTCCTGGATTAAAACAAATTAGTCCCACACCCTGTGGGACTATTTTTTTAGCATATTTTTGAAAAAATCGTTTTAAAATAAAGAAATTAAAAACAACTACTGTTCGTTCCCTAATCTTCGTCTTAAGAGCTTTTTTTTTGATGGCACAAAAAAAAATATAAATTTATTGAACACAAAAAATTGAAATCAATTTTAGAAAAATTATAAAAACGTTCTAAAATTCCTGTTGAAATATTTCGGTTCCCATCAGGCTTCTGCTCCTTAGATATGTAATAATAATAATAGTAATATTAATGTTCATTACTAAATTCATGCAGATTTTTAGATTACCCGCTCTTGGAAATAAAGTTGGGGACAAAAGTTTTTTTGGCAAAAATCCCAAAAATATATATATTTTTTTAAATACTAAAAATTTCTTTGTTTATCTACGTATTAAGAAGTTTCATTTGATAACTCATTAAAAAAATATTACTTCTAATTTGTTTATATTTTCCCCACGATGTGTTTTTTTGACCTCTAAATAGTTTTCCTACATGTGGGACAAAGAGTTGTATAAGCTTGCCAAAATTCAGTTTGATAAGTCCAGCCGTTTAGTCACAAAATCCTTGTCTTACAGACAGACAGACAGACCGACAGACAGACAAATGAGTGACTTTATAAAGGATTTTTGGTCATACCTACAAAACCTTAAAAATTGTGAATGTATTTTTCTTAGGAATCAAAACAAATATCATCAAAAGATAATACTTAAAATATTCCTAGTACCCTACAAAATGTACCGTTGCTCAATATTCCTAAATTCCACTAAATTAATATTAAAACCCCAAAATTCTTCTCCATCTATACCATCTATACTCCATTTATAAACCTTGAACATTGTCAACATTATATCCTAACCTTAAATAGTATTGTACGCAATATTGCAGCAACAGTGACATTTCACGGTCCCAGAATTGTAAGCGATTAGGAGTGGAGTTACCGTATTATAAATCTGTCTGCCAATTGACTAACAGTTATTTTTAAAAGATTTCGGTTCGGCCGTAGATGAATCTATTATACCGTTGTTGCATGTTACTTTCAGAACACAGTTAAGGAGTTAACAGTAACTTGACTAACACTTTTCTCAACATAACTGTTCTGAAAAGTGATTGCATGATTATGATTTTAATACTGTTACGGTTTTAGACGGAGGAGATTGGATCTGAATTTGTAATGATTGTGTAGATATGTTTTTATTTTTGTTATTCATAACTTTTAAGATAATTTTTGTATAATGCAATTCACATCCTCATGATTTGAAATTAGAATTAACGTAAAATTTGTACTTGGAAATTAAGTACAGTCTGTTTCAAACGGTTAGGCGGAACTAAATGGGAATTTTGTTCTTTTAGGTTGTCACGAGAAGGGACCTTGCTAGGGTTATTTCATTTTTCACGGTGGAATGTCAAAATTTAAAATTCCAACAATGAAACTATGGAAACGAAGTATATATGTCAAAATTAAAATTTTTTTTATATATTTTAATGACAAAAATATAAATAATTGGGAACTTTGTAATAAGAATGACACAAAAAATTAACAAATAAAGAAAATGACATTTTAAAATGATGAAAAAAATCACCAAGAAATGTTTATTGTAAGTATGATTTACAAAGCTTAAACAAAACGGCCGAAAAGCATGATTTAAACGATGAAAGTAACTAGATTGTAAAATCTAGTCCCGCTTAACCGTTTGGAACAGACTGTAGTAGGTATAATCTGTCTTATTTTATAATACGTAACTAAATCTGGTTACGTTGGTGACTGTTGTGGCGTAAATAGACTTTTATGGAACCATGTGAACTTGTAAATCTGACTTTAAAGTTTTGGTTAAGTTTTATTATACTGAGGTTCACACAAAAACTACATATTTGACCCATCCTACGAAGATCGTCGTAACTCAATATTTAAATTTTTTAAATTATGTAAATTAAATATTAGAATATCGTGTAATCTTTCCGTGAAAAAATAAATTTATCTCACAAAACTGTACGTAATGCTGTTAAAATTATAGTTTTGTGAGAAACGATTTTTTAAAAGTAAATTTCAATTGATTTCTACTTTATCGATTGATATTTGGCAGCTGTTTATATATGCTAATAAGGTTTTGAGTGTTCATAGTTTTGTAAAAAATTAAATTGGAGGGAAAATGTATATCTATGCTCATATAAAATAGTAAGAAATAAATAGAAACAGAACAATATGGTCATAGAAATTTTCTGATTAAGACAAATACTTACTGCGCATGCGTCAGTTATAAATTAACGTAAGAGATTGTAGCTTGCAAACTCTTAATTTTAATCTATAAGTATAAGTATTAATTTAGAAGATTGCGAGCACTAACAAACAGTTACGTATAAAAAATATTTGCTTTAATTCTAAGTTGTAATTCTAATTTCTTATTTCGAGGTTGTGAATGCAGCATATTCTTGAGATTTAATCAAAAATAATTATTTATTCTAAACAAAAAGCCAGTGGCGAAGGGAAACCTCAGTTAGACTTGCCCTCCCACAAAAAAAAAAAAAAATTAATTTTTTTTTAAAATATTTAGATAAATCTTCAAAAATACATCAAATTATGTTCTATACAAATTTTTGTCCAAGGCTTGGTTTACTAGTTACGAATTAATTATCATAACCATGGAAACGTTACATATAAATATAAAAATTGAGACTTTTAAATTTTAAAAATTTTAAATAATTTTAAATATTCGCAAAAATCTTAAAATCGATACGAGTAAACTCCCATTTCTAGTCAACCGATCTTGAAAACACAATAGGGTTCTTCCCATTTAATAGGAGAATTTTTTAGTACCAGAACGAATTCTCTAAGTTGAAGCGTTCTTGAGTTATCGTGTATACACACAGACACACACACAGACACACACACATACGGACGGCACTTCGAAAACAGGTTTTTTGGATTCCCTGGACATGAAACGTGGTCATCAGTCAAAATCTCGACATCGAAAATTTTCGCGATTACAATACTTGACCGTTATATATTAAGGTCGGGCAAGTAAAAACGATGTTTTTCGAAATTCTAATAAATGTTTTTTTTTACATAATTTTGGCAAAAATGTCAAAAATATAAAATTTCTGGTTTATCCACGCATTAAAAGATTTCATTTGATATCCCACTCAAAATTTAAAAAAATATATTTAGTTTTTCGTTATAATAATAATAATTTATTAACCTTCATATACAAAATACAATTATGTGTGGGTATACATGCATGCATTGATGTGATAGGCATAGTCATATTTGTTTACGTGCGAAGTATAATGGGATGGAAGTTATCATAGCAATGAAATACAAGAATAGTATAAAATAAATAGTAGGAAACAACATAATAAATACAATAAAATACAGCAAATACAATAAAACACAGTAGAACGTTGATTATCAATTTACAATCTGTCAAGTCTAAAAGGATATTAATTTCTTTAACAATTCTCAAAAATTAAATAAATTACTAAATTGAAATATAATAGAATACAATAAAATAATATAAAACATAATAAGATACAATAAAACGCTGATTATTATTAATTTACATTCTATCAGGTCGAAATATAAAATGTTTAAAATTGTCAAAAATAATCAAAAATTAATAATTAAATACATGTTTGTTTATATTCTTCCTGCCATGTGGGTCAAAAAGTTTTGTCTAAGCATGCTAAATTTCAACTTACTAAGTCCTGCATTTTGGTTACAATTCCTACCGTACATACAGACACATACAGAAATGAATTCTGTAAAAATTTACTGTGTAGTAACTTTACTACAAGATAAAATATTATAAAAAGTCTAATGACTTTCATTCATGATAGTAACTGATCTTGCTCATATGACAAATTTAGTTACTATGATTATAGTAACTGAGTTACAAAATTGGTCTGATTGACCGACAAACAGACAGACACATTATAAGGGTTTTTGATCATACCTACAGAACCCTAAAAACTATCCTACTTTGCTAAGGATTTTTTTTTTAGATGATAAAAGTCAATCATTAATTTAAAAAATCACTTTTATCTATGACCATCAAATAATAAATGCATTATGTGTCCAACTGTAAATAAAGAATGCTGTTCATATTACAAGTGTATAAAAGTAAGGCGCATGCGTGGTCACCCTTGAAAATTATTCTTTTCTTTGCACTGCAAGTTTTTATTTAGTAAGTTAGTTATGATAGCTATTTGCTAGCCACACTGTTAGAATAAATAAAACAATAAATATTTTAAACATTGTTGTAAAACACAATTTGCTGATGATTCAGCAACCATTTTAATTATGTAGGCTCTATTGAAAAATTGACGCTTTGAATTTCTGTGTTTTTAAATTAAATTAACTATTTTTCTGGGTTTTGTAGATATGACCACCAAAAAAATTTTATAACCTCACTCATGTCTGTCTGTCTGTACGGTAGAAATTGTAGCCAAACGGCTGAACATAGAAAGTTGAAATTTGGCATACTTGTACAACTTTTGACCCACATATAGGAAAAATATAAAGAGTTCAAAAAAATACAGCGCGGGATAAATATAAACAAATATGTATTTAATGGAATTTTTTTTTTTTTAATTTTGAGTAGGGTATCAAATGATACCTCTTAATGAGTGGATGCATAAACAAATTTTTATTTTTGAAAAATCTTTTTTTATGGTGTTTTTGTCCATATAATGGCAAAAAACTTTTGTCCCCCACCCTATCTCCCAGAGAGGTTGAACTAAAAATCTAAAAAAAATCTCAATAATGTACATTGATGGGAACCGAAATAGTTCAACAGGAAATTTTGATCAAATTGATTTTTCGCAAAATATTGATTTTTTTGTGTCGTCGAAAAAATAATTATTTTTTAAAAATTTATTGTGTGGTATCCAAAGAAAGCTCTTAAGACGTAGATAAAAGAACGGGAAGTAGTTTTTATTTATTTTTTTTTTTTTTATTTTAATACGATTTTTTCCAAAAAAGTACTAAAGAATCAGTTTTTGGAAAATATACAGTTTTTGTGTTATAAAAAAAATTGTTTTTAATTAAAATTTTACTGTGGGGATATTAAATGGAAGCTCTTTAAGTGCAGATTAAGTAATCGATTTTTAAAATACATTTCATTTTGACTAAATTTTGCCAAGTATTAAGATTTTCGTTTAATATCTTAGCTAAAATTAAAAAAATATATTTGTATATATGTACATGGATACATTTTGTTATGGGTAGAGAAGAGGTACGTAAATTTATTTTGCAAATATCGACTAGGAAAATAAATAAATAACTGGCCGGTTTCTGGGATTCTATTTCTATCAGAGAATCTGTTTTTCATATAGTCGCAATATAAACAATGTCTCTGAAGGCGTTATGCTCCTGCGTGGCAAAAGATCGCCCGCAGTATTGCCAAGTTTGGATTTGAAAGATATTTTTGCAATTATTCAAAAAAAAAAAAAAATGCTTTTAAGTATATATTATGGTATTATTAGAGATATATGATACACGGTAGAAAAAATCTAACTGCAACCTTCTTATCATGCCTATTGATTTAAAGGGTTTAAAACCAACACTTGTAATTGTGTTATGTAGTGACAGGCATTCATCGTTTGACCTTCTAATAAACATCATCCACTGACTAAATACCTACAAAACCCTGAAATGTGTGAAAATACACACTTTACGTCATTTTTTTATGATAAAACTATATAGACCTGGTTTCCGGCAACTGGTAGCTAATGCGTAAGGTACAGGAAGTTTGTTAAGCTCCTGGATTTTTTGTAACTAATATCTTTCACTTTTTAGAAACCTACGAAATCCTGGAATATATGATAGTTAGTATAATGTACAAGCACTAATTAATATTGTTAATTTATTATTAATATTGTGTTAATTTGCATACATTATGTTGACAATTATATATGCTGAATGCATAAAGAGGAGATTTCAATGATAGCACAGCATATTATCCTATCATCAATTATATAAAATATGTATACCGGGACCAGGCCAACCGGGCCCAAGTCTTTGGATCCACGGTAAGAGAAGGGGCTCTTACCGTGGTTTTTGATCATTTTGTTTAACAAAAGCCCTTTTCAATCATTAAAAAGTAAACTCGTGACAACTTGCAAAAATTAAAGCAAATAAACTGAGTACGCGCCTGATATGAATTACAGTCTAGTAAAAAATAAAGTATTGCGAATCAGTTAATAAATCATAAGCACAGTAAACCAAAAATAATTCTTAATAACAAAAATACAAGAAACCAACTTAAACCCACAATAAAATCGAAACTTCTGACTAAAATTCTTCACAGAAAACCCTAACTGAATTTTTGCAAAATTAACTTTTAAATGACTTTATTACATCCCCAATAAAGCCATTTGGAGGCCACACATTAATTTTAGGGTCTTATTTTGGTCCCTTTCAATAGCAGTGGTTACAAATCAACACCACAAAGGTAAGAAATATTGGTGGGCGGACCATAAATTTTGGGATGATTTGCGAAATATTTTGACAGTTATAAATAAAAGTTCTAGGAAGTTGAAGTGATTTAATAATTTGTTATGGTAAATTGCACCATTTAGAAATACCGTTAGGTATGGAAATTGTAACAAAAATATTAGTTTTGTTTGTTAAAAATGTTGAGTGTTTTTAATCATAAATACCTTAAAAGAAAAAGTGAGTTGAAGTATAAATATTCCCACATTTCAGGATTTCATGTGTATAGTATTTCCAAAATGAAATGGCCACTCTTGTTAGGAAGCTTAACAATGCGGTAATGGGTTTATGGCAGTATTCCTACACGTTGCTGTAAAAAGAATATAACAGGTATTTATTTAATCAAAATTCATACATACGGGTCGTTCCCAAATTGTACATAGCTACATATAAATACAAGGTGTCTCAAAAGAAATTTTATATTTATTTAGCTTACTGCGTGAACGCAACGTATCCGAGGGGCGCGGGGGTTATGTCAATCGGTAGCCTGACTCTTGGGAATTTAGTCGCTATGGAGCGTTTCTCGGGAGCAGACCGCGCGTTATGCGTGCGAGAGTTTTACAAAAACGGTGATTTGGCGACTATAGCGCGTAGAAAATTCTGCAGTATTCGAGGTTTTCGCCACTTAAATGATGCGCCAAGCTTTCCTCTCATTCGACATTGGGTTAAAAAGTTTGAAGAGACTGGTACAACGCTGGATAAATCAAAATCCGGGCGACCTAGGTCATCAAGAACGGTAGAAAACGTGGAGAATGTTAATCAGTCTGTTCGTGACGACCCGAACCTTTCAATTCGGAAGCGCGCAAGTGCTTTAAATGTGCATAGATCATCATTACATCGCATTATGCACAAAGACCTAAAGCTGCACCCCTACAAAATTCAATTGGTGCAAGAATTAAAGCCCCAAGATGCCAGTCAGAGGCTTAATTTCGTAAATCAGGTGATTGAGCGATTTTCAACGTTTACCAACATTTTGTTTTCGGATGAAGCTCATTTTCATCTTAATGGCCACGTAAATAAGCAGAACTGCCGCTACTGGAGTGCAGCGAATCCGAAACGCAAACATCAGAAACCCCTTCATTCGCCTAAAGTGACCGTATGGGCTGCGATGTCGGCGCGAGGAATTATCGGCCCTTACTTTTTTGAAGACGAAAGGGGGCGTGCAGTTACAGTGAATTCAGAGCGTTATATGGAGATGTTAGACAACTTCTTGGTACCTGAACTGCAAAACTTTCCTGGCTATAACCAAAGAACATGGTTCCAACAGGACGGAGCCACTTCACACACGTCCAATATGTCTCTGCCACGTGTTCGTGAAATTTTCTCAGGCAAATTGATCTCCCGGAGAGGTGACATAAATTGGCCTCCACGCAGTCCAGATTTAACCCCTATGGACTTTTTCCTATGGGGTTATCTTAAATCTAAAGTTTACGCCAATAAACCGACTTCACTGGCGCATTTGAAAGAAAATATCCGTCACGAAATGGCAGCCATCCCTGAGTCCACCTGCCGAGACGTCATAAGTAATTTTACTGTTCGATTAAATGAGTGCCGAGAACGCGAGGGTCTACATTTAGACGATATTATTTTTAAGAAATAAATCCCCAAAAAGTGTATTTTAATAATTAATAAACATTTTTTCTATATACGGCTTACTGTTTTTTTAATCGATCCACTAAATATAAAATTTCTTTTGAGACACCTTGTATAACACACATATACACATACATATCATGTAAAAAGTGCTGCATAAAGAAAGAACAATACAATATAAAAATAATAGAAATATAAATAAGTAAGTATAATAAAATAAAATATATAATATAATAAATATTGATAAAATTTCAAAATTAAAAAATTATCAAGTTAAAAAATCATAAAATCATAAAATCATGCAGAAGGATCCGGTAGACAAAGTTGGCAGTAAACCGATCTTTTGAAGTTGGAGTAAAACAAGTTAAATATATCGCTTCCGCTGGCCACTTCATTATAGTACCTGCACATTCTATCCAGGCTCATGTTTTGGCCGTAAGAAGTCCTGTGCTGGGATATTAAGGCTGGGGTATTAAGGGAATATTAAATTTAAATCGAATAGATGTAATACTAATTCAATTGAAGTTTCTTAAAAACCATTAAGGATATTTTCCAAATTTATATTCCTATTGTTTCTAAATTTTAGGGGTTGTTATACTTGTTTGTTAGTTAATTTTCAACGTTCATAGCGTGCATACATTAACTACATGGCTCTTTGGCGACCATTTGATTTTGAAGAAATTCCTAATTTCTGTAGTGAATATAGAGAATCTGTGCAAGGTGATTTGGAGTGCGAAAATGTGGACGTTGACGTGGAATGCGAAAATGTGGACATGGCTACAAAGCAAAATGTCATTTGTCAGAAGATTGCAAAGTTCTGATACTGAACATTTATAAAAAGTTAGTTTCGGAAGGTAATGACAAACCTATACTTAGAACTACGGAATTAACTAGTGCGAGTGGTGGAATTAACCATTTTTTCGAAATATTTTTCTGTTGCTAAATATTCGCAAAAATCTTAAAATCGACACGAGTAAACTCCCATTTCTAGTCAACCGATTTATACCAAAAGTTGATCAACTCGTGCCATTGATGTCATAAGCTTAAATATTAAGTTTCATAAAAGGCCTTTTAGCTGAATTTGCTCTGCACGTGTACACAGACAGACGGGCGGACAGACAGACAGAGAGACAGACAGACAGACGGACTGACGGACAGACGGACGGACAGACGGACGGACGGACGGACGGACGGACGGACGGACAGACGGACAGACAGACCGACAGACATCATGCTAAAAATAGTCAAAACGTTATGTAGGGACCTCAATTCGTGGAGATCCATCGAAATCTCGAAATGTCAAAATCGGTATGTATGGATCACAATACCTCCCTTATATATGTTGGCGGTCGGTAAAAATTGTGCTATACCAATATTTAATTATATATTACAATTTCCGTTAATAAAACGTTATAAATATTTACTTTGTCTTTGTTTTTCTTGTCGGACATTGTATTTATCAGCCTATCTAAAATATCTTGCATTTTCAGCCAAAATTCGTTTTCAAAAGAATTCTTTATCTCATCACAAAGTCAAATATAAGATCAAGATACCAACCCAAGAAAAATTATTACATTGTTTAACACAACCCGCCTTGTATCAGGGCGGCAAACCTTCAAAAATAATCACCTACACAAAATATTATATATAAACCGTTAACTTCCAACAAACCAAACCAAAAACTCCACACCAACCTCTCTAAAAACCATCCAGTGTACAATTGTCCAACTCTATATCAGGTATTCTAAAACTTACCTTGATGAAATAAAGGTAAAATAATTTATCAAAGACCTACGTTTTATTTATATTACTGTTATTGGTATAAGAGAGATGGATGCTGTTGAGTTTGTCTTGTCATTTAGGAAGGCTGGTCAATGAACTCTTTGGCCTAGTGGTTATTAGTTCAATACACAGATTCAACATAACGGAACATATAAGATTGTTAATTGTGGTTTGAATTATATTATAACATTTGCGTATTTTAGATGAATTCTTGAATAAATTAACATTAGCCGTTAGATTTTCTTAATCTTGTTTTTATCGTTATTTTGCAATATGGAAATGCTTTTGAATCTTTAATGGACGATTGACAGTGTTATGGGACTGTTAGGAAATACCTGATAAAGGTATTATAAAATAATATGCCTACAAATTAGGAATTATCTACGGAATATAATTTTAATAAATTCTGTGATTAGGTGAAAATGTACTATAACGCAATAGGTAGAAATGTTTTTTATGAGAAATATTTTGTGATAATCCGTGATATTTCTTCATAAGGTGAAGAAATTTATCTTCGAATAAGCTCGTATTTTATATCTTGCTTTTGCTTCCTTCTTTCAAGAATTATTTAGTAGTCTTAGTTCCTCTACTACTAGAACGAAACATCAATGCCCAGGGGTAGGATTACCAGTAACTGAATTATATTTTATAATTGACAAAAAATAGTCATTACTTGGCAACTGCCAATAGAATAGTTTATTGGCAATAGAATTCTGTTCATCGTAATCATACCACAGGTCTACTTTCGCAATCTTTTGGAACATATTACGATGACATATCTTCAGGAATCCCTATTTTCCAGAAAGATAATGCCAGACCCCATACTTGCAGCTTTTACTAAAAGGTTCCTTCCTGAAGCTGATGTCACCGTTCATCCGTGGCCAACAAAATCCCTTGATCTTTCGGCCATCGAATTTGCATTGGATATGATAGTCATATGGTTGGGTCTATTACCTATTCTCCAGATGGATCTACAGAGTCTCAGAAATTAGATTAAGATTGCTGGGACACAATACCATAGGTAGATATCGACCACCTCATTCTAACCGTACCAAATACCCTTTTCACAGTAGAACTTTAAGACGAGTGAACTTAAAGTTCACCGATGTTTAACATCGGTATGCTTTCACACTTGATATTTAAATCTCCGGTGCTGTCATCAGCTACAGTAATTTTGTCCTTTATACCCTTTTCACACTAGAACTTTAAGACGAGTGAACTTAAAGTTCCCCGAACATCGGTATGCTTTCACACTTGATATTTAAATCTCTGGTGCTGTCATCAGCTACAGTAATTTTGTCCTTAAGTTACCGTCATGAAATTACCAGTTTTGAACTGTCTACGCAGACGCACATTTTTAATTATTATAAACAAATATGGATATTTCATTTCATTCTACATTAAAGACACTACAATAAAGAATATATTACACTTGTATTAACATGTAAGTCGATACATTTTATCTCAATTATTGTAGCTCTGTATTTTATTAAACACATTATTAAAATAAATAATTTAATTATAACAATAAGTATAAACTTCTTATAACGTCGATAAAATACAATATTCTTGTTTATGATAATATAAAATGTTGACAGCACAAATTCAAAGAGTTTTTTTTTATAATAGAAATTATGTTGGCAATGCGGACGATGTTTAAGACGCAGATCTCTGTCTTAAACATCGCTTGTATTTAGACGAGGCCATAGAGTTTCACATTAGCGTTTAAAGACACATTCACTTTAACATCCGATCTTAAAGTTTTAGTGTGAAAAGGGTATCACAGTAGGGAATTGCAAGAATTTACAAGGAATTCCGACTCTTTGAATTTGAAGAACCTTTCGAACCTTTCAGAAAGACTGATAGTAATAAATCTTTTTGTCAGGCATTTACCATTAGCGTGCACATTTTAAACACGTTTAAATTGGTTTTGTGTATTTCTATATTACTATTTATCATTTTATTAATCGCACTTCTGTGACCATATTTATCATATCATTAAACGCACCCCTATGACCATATTTTTCTTCAAAATTTTATGGTAAATTTTTTATGATCTATTGTGTTTAACCCTAGTTCGTATTCCCATATAAGATGTGTGGCACACTCGGTTGTTTTTAACAATATTTCGTTTCGAACTATTCATATTTTGTGGGCCGCTTTTGTGTGAAAAAACAATAACTTTTTACAAATAATAAATTTTATTACTATCAGTCTTTCTAAGATAGACTATAAGCGACAAATTTAGTTTTTTTCCTTATAGTAACCAGAATTATAGTGATAAGTGATAAATTTACAGTCAGCAGTTTTCCTCATTTGAAGCGAATTTCCGCACACCGTTCTTCAAGTGTTTGGTAGCGAATTTATGATCCCCGCTCTTCAAATGTTTGGAAGTGAATTTTTTACCCCTGTATTTTTACAATTTGTTTACTTATTTATTTATTTTTTTTTCTTGAGATGATCTTTTTACTTGCCCGACCTTAATATATAAGGGGCAAGTATTGTAATCGCGAAAATTTTCGATGTCGACCACGTTTCATGGTCCAGGGAATCCAAAAAACCTATTTTCGAAGTGCCGTCCGTCTGTGTGTGTTTATACACGATAACTCAAGAACGGTTCAACTTAGAGAATTCCTTCTGGTACTCAAAAATTCTCCTATTAAATGGGAAGAACCAGTATTGTTTTTTATGAAGATCGGTTGACTAGAAATGGGAGTTTACTCGTGTCGATTTTAAGATTTTTGCGAATATTTAGCAACAGAAAAATATTTCGAAAAAATTTATTGAACAAAAGTTACTATAAATGCAATTACTAATACCTTTTATTTAAGACGTTTTTTTGATAAAACGAAAAATTTTGAAAAATTTTTGTAAAATTATTTAAAAGTCTCAATTTTTTCATACTTATGTATATGTAACGTTTCCATGGTCATGATAATTAATTCGTAACTAGTAAACCAAGCCTTGGACAAAAATTTGTATAGAACATAATTTGATGTATTTTTGAAGATTTATCCAAATTTTTAATTTAAAATTTTTTTAAAATTTTTTTTATGGGAGGGCAAGTTTAGCGGAGGTTTCCCTTCGCCACTGGTTTATTTTTGGAAAATTGGTTTAGTCCCCAACAAGCTTCTTACGCTCGGGTACCCACTATGGAGAAAATCGATCCTGATGGCAACCAAGCTAAAGGTCTAAAAGCGTTTTAAGGTGCCCCAAAATTTTGAAATGAATTTTTGTTGAAGTTTTTAATGTAAAAATAGATCCAATCTTTTGAAAGGTAAATTAAAGAAAAAAAAATAATTTTTAAAATTTTCACGATTTTTCCCAGAACTTAAAAACGCCAAAAAAAAACATCTTTTAATTTTATGTTAAGAGCGTATAGTACTGACCAGAATAGATGAAAAAAAAATAATTGAGTAGACCAATTGTTTCAAATACATGAGCTATTTTTAAACAAAACATTGTGTGGTGTCAAATTAACCTGTTTTATTTTTAAAATTTTACAGGTGTTCTACCAGTTTCCTGTGATAAATAATAAAAACAAAATAATTTGTTTTTTCTTATAAAAAAACGAAATAAAAAAATTGATGTGAAGTGTGAATTTTCACACATTTCAGGGTTTTGCAGGTATTTAGTAAGTGAATGATGATTATTAGGGATGCCAAAACAAATTTTATATAAAAATTTGTTTTTTGTTAATTTTAATTCGAACGGCTAATACCATTTTTTAGGTTTCTAAATATGTGCAGTATTTTTTTTTTTATATAGCAAGGTTCATTAAGAATTTTAAAAATTGCGCCTAAGGCTTCCATTGGTTGTTATAAGTTCCGCCTTCTGATTTCGTGTACATTGAAACAGAATTAAATTATAATTTAAACAATTTCCACTGGTTATTAAATTTACGCTTTTAAAAATTAAATGCAACATTTGCTAAAATAAAACTAGAATTTTGAAAAAATAATTTAAACAATATAAAAATTTAAAAAAAACAAACAAAAAATAATATTGTCTCTTCTCGCAGGGTTCGATCTCTTTCGGATCGAGTTACGAAAAGCCAGCGTCAAAACCACTACACCAGCATACACGTTCCAGTGTAGCGTGTTACAAAGCTATAACTTGTGTACATTATTAGCCAAAAATCACATAAAATGCGTTTTTTTTCAAAGCATATTCTGATCAAAAATTCCTGTTGTACTATTCCGGTTCACACCAATGTACATTACTTAGAATTTTTTCAGATTTTTATTTTAAACCATCTGGGCTACAGGTGTGGGACAAAAATTTTTTTGCACAATTTTGGCAAAATTCGCTTCAAAATAATTTATTTTGCAAAAATACCAAGGGCTTTCATTTGATACCCTACTCAGAATTATAAAAAAATATATTTTTTTTTCGATCAGCACATATTGTTTATATTTTTAGGGGGATATGTTTTTTAGATGTTGGATTTTTCCTATGAGCGGGTCAAAGAGTTGTATAAGCATGCCAAATTTGAACTCTCTAGTTTAGCCGTTTTTTACCGAACAGACAGACAGACAGACAGACAGACAAACGAAAAAATGACGGTATAAGGGTTTTTTGGTCATACCTACAAAACCCTAAAAACAAAAAATTAATAAATAATATTCCTTTATAAAAACATGCGAAGCCTGTTTTGAGATGGAAGGGATATACGAGGTGTGTAAATTAAGTAACCGGATTGATTTATTTATTTTTTTTATTCGAATAGAATTTCAATTCAATATTGTTTTCCTCCCTCAAAATAATTTTTATTATTTTATTTATTTTACATCGGCCTTTTATTTCTGCAACGAGGCTAATCGCCGATGCCAGGGGGCGAGCTCCTACACCTGGATGAGGGGTGAATGATTGTGAAAATGAGAGTAATGTAAACATATTATTCTCGCCCGAATAATATCACCAACGGAGCAGGCTCGAACCATCGGCCGCCCAGTCACGCCTGTTTCTAATAGTCTAAAACCGCACGACTTAATGGGCTCGGCCACTCCGTTGGCTCTCCCTCAAAATAACTTCCTTGAGAAGCCACAGAGCGCTGGATGCGGTTCTTCCAATCCTCATAACAGTGCTGAACTTGGATACTGGAATAGCTTTCAACTGGTCGGTTACGAATGTTTGAATATTTTCGAGTGTCCCAAAAAGACGTCTCTTGAGGTGAAAAAAGCAAATCAGCATGCATTTAATCTTCGACTTGCTCATTCTTGCTTTTTTTGGGCCTAGGAGAGCTTGAAGTGTGCCATTCATGCTCTGGCGCTTGGTTTCCAGGACGTACTCAAACACCCAAGTCTCGTCATCAGTAATGACACGTTCCAGAAAATGGGTATCATTTTCAATCGATTCCAAAAAGTCAAAGCACCTTTGCTTCTTGATGTCCTTTTGGTCCTGTGGAAGGTTTAAAACTATTTTTGCGCATATTTTTCTCATCCCCAACTCATTGGTCAAAATCTGATGAACAGTAGTGTGAGTCAAATTTATCTCTTCCCCGATCATTCTGACTGTCAACCGAGTCTCGTCATCAGTAATGACACGTTCCAGAAAATGGGTATCATTTTCAATCGATTCCAAAAAGTCAAAGCACCTTTGCTTCTTGATGTCCTTTTGGTCCTGTGAAAGGTTTAAAACTATTTTTGCGCAGATTTTTCTCATCCCCAACTCATTGGTCAAAATCTGATGAACAGTAGTGTGAGTCAAATTTATCTCTTCCCCGATCATTCTGACTGTCAACCGAGTCTCGTCATCAGTAATGACACGTTCCAGAAAATGGGTATCATTTTCAATCGATTTCAAAAAGTCAAAGCACCTTTGCTTCTTGATGTCCTTTTGGTCCTGTGAAAGGTTTAAAACTATTTTTGCGCAGATTTTTCTCATCCCCAACTCATTGGTCAAAATCTGATGAACAGTAGTGTGAGTCAAATTTATCTCTTCCCCGATCATTCTGACTGTCAACCGACGATCTGAACGCACAAGATCCCGGATTCTGCCGACATTTTCATCGGTTCTTGAAGATGAAGGCCTTTCGCTGCGTGATTCATCTTCAATCAACTCTCTTCCTTCTAAAAATAGCTTAAACCACAAAAAAAAAAAAAAAACTGGATCCTTGACAAAACACCGTCTTAGTAGAACTGCTGAAGTTTTGCAAAAGTTTCCATTGCACTGTGCCCAAGTCTGAAGCAAAACCTGATAGCACACCGTTGCTCGAAATCAAAGCTTGCTACGTTCAACTTTGTAAAACTTATGTTGATTATTATTTTGTAAATAAATGGTCGCCATTTTGAAATGGTTAATATAAAAATATGATTTTTTGGTGTCATTATAAAGCTAATTTAATGTACTTTTAGGAAAAAAATATAAAATTATCGATTCCCTATGCTAGATCAAAAGTTGACAACATTTCCGGTGAAATCGGAAGTGCCTCAGAATTCTTATAGTAACTTTTAGATGGGCCTTTTTGTCTAGTTTAACTTTAATTCTAAAGAATTTTTTGTATCTCTTAAAATACAGGGGTTATTCGAGGTGCCCCATTTCAAACAAACACCCTGTATACCAGAATAATAGGACAGGGCGAAATGTCACGCCGATAACGTAACTTTTCTATGTTTATCAGACGTCTAGAAACAGAAGAAACCAAAAAACGGAAGAAAAGTAAAAAATGTGAGGCGGCCCCATCCAACTGCAATATAATATAAATTCTTTATTTACCCTAGGCCTTTCGGCGTTTAGGGATTTAACCAATACATTTAAAAATCATAATAATAATAAAATAAAATAAAATAATAATATTATAGTACATTTTTACATTTTATGACTTCTTTCTTCTTCTTCTTCTACATTCTTCCTCCGGTGTTCCTCTCTTTCTTCCTATTCTCTTTTCGGCTTCCGTCTCTGGTCTCCTTCCTTCTTGACTCCAGTTGTTCTTCCTCTCTTTCTTCGCTTCTCTTCCCTCTTTTCTTTCCTCTTCTTTTACCTCTCTCTTCCTTCCTGTTCTCAGTTCTGTCTTACCTCACCGCATTCCTTCCTTCTTTCCTCGAGTACTCTCACCCACCTTTCTCCTTTTCGTTCTTCACTCAACAGATCCTTTATATTTCCCTCCCATTTTGTCAGCTTTCCACATCTTCTTGTTAGGTGTTCCAAGGATTCTTCCTCCTCCCTACACATTCTGCATAGCCTATCCTCTGTTTTTGCCCAATACCTATTACTCCGTTCTTCATTTCCGCATCTTAATCTGGCATTCCTTCTAACTCTGCCCCCTGCCTTTCCTCTCCTCCCTTTCAAATATTTAGGTATTCCTTGAAATATTCCTGAAAATTAATATTCTCTTTCTTTCGTCTCTTCTGATTTTCTCCTCATACTTCGCCGCCCTCGCCCCGGCACCCACTCTCAGCTTTTCCCTCTTCATTTCCTCTCTCACTATATATCCTGGTGTCGTTCTGTCTAATCCCATAATCCACCTCATGTATCCCTCTTGTACCCTTTCTACTATCTCCCATTCTTTCCATCCCCAGATCTCTACTCCGTACATAGGAGGATACTCTTCACTATTCCGTCAAACAATTTCATCCTCCACCTGATATCGTCGTCAAACCTCCTCTCTCCTATGCTCCATAGCTTCCCCATAACCATTCTTGCCTTCTTCACCCTCTCTCTAACATGCTGCTCTGCTCTGTTGTTCCTCGTTAGAACATATCCGAGGTACTTCAGACTTTTTACCTCTTCAATTTCTGTCCCTGACCATTCCCATCTTATATTCTTTCTCTTTCCTCCCCCCTTTCCAAACACCATCACCTTCGTTTTCTCTCTATTTACCTCCAGTTTTTTTCTTCTGAAGTACTTGTCCGCTCTGCCCATCATCCTCTTTAGTCCCTGCTCATTCTCTGCCATCAGAGTCAGATCATCTGCGTATCCCATTGTCCAATACTTCTTCCTTCCCACCACCACTCCTCCGTCTTGCCCCTTCCTCATTGTATCTTCCAGGTCCGCTACGTATACATTAAATAATGTTGGGCTCAACGGACAGCCCTGTCTCACCCCCTTATTTACCCAAAAGCTTTCGGACTCTTCTTCTCCCACCTTCACCTTGCACCTCGTCTCCTCGTATATTTTTTTAATCCTATTTATCATTTCTTCCCTTACACCCCTTCTTTCCAATACTTCCCACAATTCTTGCCTGTCCAATTTGTCAAAGGCGGCCTTAAGGTCGATAAATACCATATACCCCTTCCCTCTTTTCCTCTTTATTCTCTCGGCCACTATGTGGTTTATCGTGTATATGTTATCTATCGCCCCCCTTCCCTTCCTAAAACCTGACTGCGTCTCCTCTAATATTTCTTTATCCTCTATTTCCTCCACTAGCCTCTTATTGAGCACTGTCGCATACACTTTGTACGCCGTTCTCATCAGGGTTACTCCTCTGTAATTACCTGCGCTATTCCTGCTTCCTTTTTTGTGCATCCAACTGCAATATCAAAAATTTAATATATATATATATATATATATATATATATATATTGCAATTTATACAGTTGCAATACTTTGTTGTCAGATATAGCCTGTTTTTTTGGTTTAAGCGGAACTAGATTTTCAATACTACTGACTTTTATTAATTACGTGCGGCTCTTGATCATTCCCGCTTTATTGCCCGCTTCAAACCTTAAAACAAGTGCTCAGGACAACTTATAAAACTGAAAATTCCTGTTTATTCCGCTTAAATGTTTGGAGTAGCCTATTTCTACAAAATGAAAATTCGCACCACATATATATTTTTTTACTATCAGCGTCAATATTGTGAATAATTTAGTGATCATAAAACCAAGCATAAATTGCTCATTGTTTATAAAAACACTATCCCAGTTTTAAACTTTGCTAACAATCGCAAACATATTTAAAAAATATTTACAAGATTCACAGTAAATAAATTTCCCCAAAAATATTTGAACCCACAATTTTTCCACCTTCCAAAAACTCTAGTATTACATCATGTGACGTCATGGTTACGTCAGCAGGTTGTGAGAGGAGCGCGAGTGAGAGAGTTCGCGAAGAGAGAGACAGAAGCAGTCTCGACTGGCGGTTGCAATGTATGACATTGACCGCGAGTAACCGCGCTGATACCACTGATTGCTTACAACCGCGTGTTACCCGCCTGTTCACTGCCACTGGGAGGATGTTGCCTGTGATAAGAGGAAAGGACAATCGAAATTAATAATATTTGAATGGATTTATTAGTGGTGGAACCATGGGGGTGTAAGAAGGGTAACCACCCTTAAGAAATATTTCTAATTTTACTAAGAATTTTTATTTATTATATATTGTACCCCAATATATATTCTTTCAAACAGAGAAGAAGAAAATACTTTTATTTATAGGCTATTCCAAACCTTTAGGCTGACGCAAATGCAATTTAAATTTTCTTAAGTTGTAAGGAGTTATTTGTTTCAAGTTTGAAGGTGGCTTTTACTAAACAAAATGATCAAAAGCTTCATTTAACCCATAAAAATTACTAGTTGTCAAAATCTAGTTCCTTAAGCTTAAACCAAAAAAACAAGCTATATGTAACATTTTCGCCAAAAATGTCAACAATGTACAGTACCTAGACAAAATATTATAACCACTTACAAAAACAACTGTTTATTAAAAATGCCGACATATAATCATATGCTACTTTATTTACTTCTTTAACATATCGTGTATTTATAAAAAGATAAGCTATTTTAAACATCTTCAACTCTGAGACTGATTTGCAAGAACAAAAAGTACCGATTTTGTCCTGGACAGTTAATTCGCCGGATATCAGTCCTATCGAAAATGTTTGGAGCCTCTTTTCGTATTGAGAGTATGCTTCGAAGAATTGCGGCAGTAATAAAAGCAAAGGGGGCAACACAAAATATTAAAAACATTTTATAAATCTACTAAAATAATTTGAAATAATAAAATACAAAATAAAAATAAAATGGATGTATAAACAATATTTTGTTGATTTTGTGTAAAACAATGAATTTTTAAAAAATCATAAGTGGTTATAATATTTTGTCTAGGTACTGTACATTGATGGGAACCGGAATAGTACAACAGGAATTTTTGATCGGATTGTTTTTGAATAATATACATTTTTTTTATGTCGTAATATTTATTGAGGGATGTCAAATAAAATGTCTTTCAGCAAAATTTAAGGAATTAAAAGTAATCTTCAATTTTACCCCTTAGAGAAGAGTTAAAATAGAGATGAAAAAAAAACTAAAATATGAAAATTTAGTGAAGTAATGCACACTGGTGTGAACCAAAATTGCACATACGGAATTTCTGATCAGACTATTTTCTCCAAAGATATTTCTGTTTTTTTTTAGAGTTGCCGTGTTTCCTTGGTAAGACAGTTGTCTACCGAGCACAGGGACGCGGGTTCGTATCCCCACCTCCTTCGGAAATTGCACAGTCAGCTCTGGGGTCGACTCAGCCTCAAATATTTAATACTAAAAATGAGTACATGTTTATACAGGGATATAGGACCGGTCGATACGTCACACGGATCACGTGGCTTTCATTCTATGACCGGCGGTCATAGATATGAAACGGTCGAGAAACGGAGAACTTACTTTCTCTGCCCCTTATACTTCTATCTAGGTGTTGGTATTTTATTATTTTTTTATATTTTTAGAAATATACAATAGTATATTATGTTACTAGGAGTAGAACGCGCTCTTTTTTGTGCTGAGCTCAAATGTTGCTGCCGAGGCGCAGCCGAGGCTTGCATATTGAGCGAAGCACAAAAAAGGCGTTCTACTCCGAGTGACATATACTATTTTTTCTTCAAGCGTAGGTATTAAAAATTTGCAACCATAAATACTTATGACTTTATAGTTTCAGATGCTATTGCTGCTAATTCCGGCGGTGTAGATTGAATTGGTTGAGACATTTTTTAATTTTTGATCTTTATATTGTGTATTTTGTAACTAATCACAGAATGATCACAAAATAATAATAAAGTAACTCACTAATAACGTAACTAACTTTTGAATTCACTACAAACCATGCTACAAACATATTAAATTGACAGATGTTTTGTTTATGGCGACTGCTGCCATCTGTTGATAACTATATGAAATATTTACAAGTATAAAAATGTTCACATTTTGTTACTAGTAAAAAAATTTATCATTTCTACCGAATGTATTGAACAATGTAATGTTAGCATTATAATCCGCTTGAAGAAAAAATATATTAATAGGTTATATCCCGTGTTGGAGGACACGGGAAAAGGAATTGAATGGATGACGTTAGTTAATAACGGAGAAAAGACTTTGAGAAAAAGACCTTGCGTGTGGAAATGTATGTAGGAAAAGTTAACCGAAGCCGAAAGGCAAGGTAAATAAATAAATATATAAAAAAAAAATAGATTATATCCCGAGAGGATCGAATTTTATCGGATTAACTACGGATAGAGGCAGTGTCTTGGAGGGGCGCGTTGCTATAAAGCAGGGGTGTCAAACTGGCGGTCTGCGGGCCGCATGTGGCCAATATCTTGCATTTTTGCGGCCCGCAACGACTTCTTATACTGTAATAAATTTTTATTCTATATGTCTTATATAGCATACAAATTTATTTGAACGAAAACTCCTCAGAGTATTTCAAAAAAAAATAGTATTAGTATTAGTATAGAGTATTACACATTCAGGGGCGAACCCAGGGAGGTGCTCATGGACATGAGACCCCCCTCCCAAGAAGCACTAAAAAATATCATGTTTTTGTTTTGAACGATTTTACTGTTTTCACATAACTAAACATGAGCATCCACCATCTTTCAAAGCTGGAAGTGGACCAATTGCGGCAAGAGATTTCATCTTTTCTTCCTGAAAATGTCGAATTGTAACGGTGGCAAGAAACAAAAAATTTGTTTGTCTTCTGATTCCGTCTAAGAATAAATCCTGGGTGCACGCCTGTAAACCATTAATAGAAACATAAAAATTAGATTAGTATACCCGAAATTCTTGGTTAGATTGTTTTCTAAAGATATTGATTTTTTCTAAATTTTATTAAGTTATTGAGCGATAACTTTTTTTCAACAATTTTTTCTACAATTAAAAATAAGCTATCAGATAGATAAAAATTCTCTGCTAATTTTAATATATAGATTGTTACTAATTTTATTTTAGATTATTAGTTTTGCATAAGAAACTTATAGACCAATGGTTCTCAAACTGGGGCCGTGAGTATACGAAAGGGGTGCTGCGAACTCTATATAATAACTACGGATACCATACCGAGAAATAAGAAAAGTGTGCCTTGAAATTTAGGAACCCCTGTTATAAACTGTGAAGGTTTAATTAATAAAATATATAAACTATATTCAGTTTTTAATTTTTTCCTGAGTATTATTAAAAACATCCAAAGTAATAAACCAGATGGGGGGGGGGGGAGTTAGAAATAACAAGGTCTACTTTTAACTTCTTCACATCATCGTGAGGTACTAAAAAAAATTGCCTAACCAAGAAACCTATCGGTTAAAAACGGGCAAAAATGGAAAAAAGACCTAGCTACCAAACAAAAAGCTATTCAGGAAGTCCTAGCGAGAAAAATAAACATTCGGGAAGACCTAGCGAGAAAAAAACGCCATTCTGAAGGACTTAACAAGCGGAAAAGGCCAATCAGAAATACCTTGCGTCGAAAAAAAAAAAGTTCAGGAGGACTAAGGAAGCAAGAGGCAATTTAAAAAATTCACACAGTCTCGCTACATCAGAGAATCTGCGATCAACCAGAGGTCAGCAGCTTTTATAGACCCTGTAGACTAGTGGTGCTCATAAGACCAGCGAAAAGTATATACAGGGTGTTTATTTGAAACGCCGCACATCGAATAACTCCTTTATTTTAGGAGATACAAAAAATTCTTCACAATAAAAGTTAAAGTAGACAAAAGAACCCACTTAACGACTATTATAAGAATTCTGCATCACTTCCGGTTTCAACGGAAATGGTTTTAACTTTTTATCTAGCATAGAAAATTGGTACTTTAATTTTTTTTTTCTTGATACTATATTAAATCAGCTTTACAAGGATATCAAAATATCATACTTTAATTTTAACCATTTCAAAATGGCGACCATTAATTTACAAAATAATAAATATCATAAAAATCGTAGAAACTAAATTATAAACAGATATAACATTATGTAATTAGGAAAAAACAATAAAACAAAATATGACTAAAGTTTGTGATAAACTAAGGAAAATTTACAAATGTTTAATATGACCGCCGTTATTATCCACATATTTTTTCATTCGTAATAAAAACTCTTCCATTACATTTAGAACTGTATACTCTTGAATTTCCCTGATGGCTGTTCTTACCCTATGTTTTAAGTCTTCTAACCTTTACCTTCAGGATACCTTTCTTGGTAGATTTGCTGGGCCCTAACAGAATTTATTTGACATTCCCCGAATGTCAGAACCATATCTGTCATTTCTTCATTTGAATAACGTACGTAAGCCATAATTACAAACGATCTGACCTTTAATATCAAACTCGTACTAACAGGCAGGAAAATTTGCAGGTTTTATTTGATTTTTAGGATTTTGTAGGTATGACCAAAAAACCCTTATACTGTCATTTTGTCGTCTGTCTGTCTGTCCGTCTGTCTGTCTGTCTGTCTGTCTGTCTGTTCGGTAAAAATTGTAGCCAAACGGCTTAACCTAGAGAGTTGAAATTTGGCATGCTTATACAACTCTTTGACCCGCACATAGGAAAAATACTAAAACATCTAAAAAACATATCTCCCTAAAAATATAAACAAATATGAGCTCATCGAAAAAAAAATATTTTTTTATAATTCTGAGTAGGGTATTAAATGAAAGCCCTTGGTACGTGGATTAACGATCAAATTTTTATTTTTGCAAAATAAATTATTTTGAAGCGATTTTTGCCAAAATTGTGCAAAAATTTTTTTGTCCCACACCCTGTAGCCCAGATGGTTTAAACTAAAAATCTGAAAAAATTCTAAGTAATGTACATTGGTGTGAACCGGAATAGTTCAACAGGAATTTTTGATCAGATTAGGTTTTTGGAAAAAAACGCATTTTTTGTGATTTTTGGCTAATAATGTACACAAGTTATAGCTTTGTAACACGCCACACTGTAACGTGTATGCTGGTCTTGTGGTATTAGAAGCTGATTTTTCACTCAAGTAACCCGATCAGAAAGGGATCGAACCCTGGGAGAAGAGACCATATTATTTTTTGTTTTTTTTTTTTAATTTTTATATTGTTTAAATTATTTTTTCAAAATTCTAGTTATATTTTGGTAAATGTTGCATTTAATTTTTAAAAGCGTAAATTTAATAGCCAGTGGAAATTGTTTAAATTATAATTTAATTCTGTTTCAATGTACACGAAATCAGAGGGGCGGAACTTATAACAACCAATGGAAGCCATAGGCGCAATTTTTAAAATTCTTAATGAACCTTGCTATATAAAAAAAAAATACTGCACATATTTAGGAACCTAAATAATGCTTTTAGGCGTTCGAATTAAAATTAACAAAAGAAATATTTTAATATAAAATTTGTTTTCGCATCCAAAATAATCATCATTCACTTACTAAATACCTGCAAAACCCTGAAATGTGTGAAAATTCACACTTCACATCAATTTTTTATGTAACAAAATCATTTTCAAAGCTTGCTATGTTTAACTTTGTACGATTTATGTTATTTATTATTATGTAAATAAATGGTCGCCATTTTGTAATGGTTAAAATTAAAGTATGATATTTTGATATCCTTGTAAAGCTGATTTAATGCACTTGCAAGAAAAAATAAATAAAGTACCGATTCCCTATGCTAGATAAAAAGTTGAAACAATTTCCGTTGAAACCGGAAGTGATGCAGAATTCTTATTATAGTCGTTAAGTGGGCCCTTTTGTCTGGTTCAACTTTTTTTTTTTTGAAGAAATTTTTGTATCTCTTAAAATAAAGGAGTTATTCGAGGTGCGGCGTTTCAAACAAACACCCTGTATATATAAAAAAACCATGTGTTAAAAAATGTATTAAAAACGGCCGAGTACATTAAACAAGCTTACATGAGTTCCGGAAAATAAGCAAACTAATTTAAAAAATACTAGGCGCGACGATTTTCGAACAATTAGAATTCTAGTACTCTCTGTTAGGGTTAGGGTAGATGGCGGTTAAGTTTATATTTTAAAAGTCGATCGCGTGGAAAAGTTAGTGAGCGCCACTGCTACAGACTAAATATAAAATTTGCAACTTAGGCTCTTACTTCTTAAATTACAATTTCAATCTCTCAAACATCTCTTTATTTTCTCACATTATCTCTTATTAAATGCAGTCTTTCAAGCTTGTATTGCGTTCACCAGTTCTTAGAATTTCCAGCACATCAAACTGCGAGTTTTTTTACTTTTCCAATAAGCAGTGTCTGCAATATGAACGACTTTCCGAGTTAACAAGGCTAAAGTCAGGTCAAGCCAGTACATTGTACCACTTACCTGCAACCGCACCGCTGAAGAAAAGAAGAGTTACATTATGAAAATAGATGCCACAAGTTCATCAACCTCACTACCTTAGTTCGCAACATCTCCAGCTCTCAGCATCAAACCATCAAACACTTTTAACGGAAATTTTTCATCTATACTTATTACATTTTTTTGCAACAGTAAAAAAAATTAATAAAAGGTAATTTTTACCTATGATTATTTGAAATTATTTTGCCAATAGCGAAATGAATAAATACGTTTATTGAAGAGGATATTAATCTTAGAAATTTGAACTTTTATCGAACACCATTAGAGTGAACAGGTCAAGATGGCTGGCACATTTGCTAAATTACGAGGGCTGCCTTTTAAGTTTTTACAAAAACTAAGAAAGATTTTTGTTTTTTTTTTTTTTGGAACAAACGGTTTTATTGCTTTTAAAATATTCGCCTTTAAAATTTATACAATTTTGCATGCGTTCAAACCAATTCTCGAAACATTTTTTCCACTCTGAAGTTGGTATCTCAAAAACATGGTTACGAAGGCTTCAACAGCTTCTTGAGGTGATGAAAATTCACTGCCCACGCATTTTTTGTTTGACAATGGGGAACAAAAAAAGTCGTTAGGGGATAAATTAGGTGAATACGGACAATTAGACATTAATTCGATGTTTTTCTCCTTCAAATAATCAATGGTTTGACGTGGTGTACGGGAGCTTGTATTGTCATGATGAAGAATGATGCGACGTTTTTGGTTATTTTTCCTGATTTTGTCGATAACTTCTAGCAAATAATTTGTTGTATACCATTCAGCATTAACTGTTCTCCGATACTTTAAGGGAAAGGTTGCGACATGTTCAGTGCAACAGATGAAACAAACGATCATTTTCTTGGAAGTGCTTCGTGAACGAACAACTTTTGTGGGTTTCGGTTCATCTTGGAAGACCCTAAAAGTGGATTGTTGCTTATTTTCCGGTTCATATGAATAAATCCAAGTTTCGTCACCTGTAACGGTGTTGTATACGGATTTTGCAGTGTTTAGATTGATTTTTTTTAGTATTCCCTTACGCCAATCAACACGAGCCTTTTTTTGAGCTTCGGGCAAATTATGCGGAATCCATCGGGAACAGATCTTTTTCACAGCTAAATGTTCATGCAAAATCGAATGTATTGCAGTGTGCGATATGTCAAAGGATGCCTCTATCTGACGGTAAGTCACATGCCGATCTTTTGCGCACAGCATCGAAGTTTTTTGAATCACAACCGATTTTAGTCGACCTTCACGAGATTCATCACTGACGGACGCACGACCACGATGAAATTCTGCAAACCAATTGTAAACAGTCTTTTATGATGGTGCTTCATTACCAAAAGTTGAACGAAGCAAATCTATGCATTGTTGTTGAGTTAGGCCTTTACTAAAATCGTAAACCAGTGGAGTAGGGAGACCTCCGCTAGACTTGCCCTCCCATAAAAAAAAATAATAATAATTTTTTTTTTTTTTTAAATTAAAAGAAGATTTAGGTAAATCTTCAAAAATACATCAAATTATGTCCTATACAAATTTTTGTCCAAAGCTTGGTTTACTATTTACGAATTTTTAAAATTTTAAAGTTTAATAACTTCCTTTTCCGGTTTCGGATTTTAATAAAAAACAATAGAGTTCTTCTCAATTATTAGGAGAATTTTTTAGTACCAGAACGAACTCTTTAAGTTAAACCGTTTTTGAGTTATCGTGTATACACACAGACACACAGACTTACAGACACACAGACACACACACGCACAGACACACACACATATGGACGGCACTTCGAAAATAGGTTTTTTGGATTCCCTGGACCATGAAACGTGGTCATCAGTCAAAATCTCGACATAGAAAATTTTCGCGATTACAATACTTGCCCCTTATATATCAAGGTCGGGCAAGTAAAAATCATTCAACGAAAACCTTCACGAGTAATATCCATTTTTTCACAAACTTGTTTTTTTAAACGCTCACTGTTAACAAACTACTCGGTCATTTTATAACCTGCCACTGTAAAACATAATCCAGTCCCGGGCCTCACTGGCTGCATGGGTCCGGTAGCCCTTCTCTCTCGATGCCCCTGTAAAATATTTTGAAAGTTTAAACTTCAATGCACATTTCAGTTTGCGTCTGTTATGAAGCTGGCAACCAGCTTATCTGTAGCGTCACCCTGGTTGCGCACTTTAGAGGCATCTTATTTAAAAATATATTTTATGTATTATATACTATATTAATATTAAAATCAGTATTAATATTAAAGTCAGTTGTTTATATGATATTTAGAGCCGAGAGTTCCAGTTCCTAATAAACTCCCTAATAGTTATTAGACACATAATATATTTATGAAGCTAATAAATTTATTGGTGATTTCCAAGTTACAAAATCCTTCTATAATGCGTTCAAAGGTGAGTTTGCAGTATAGCTCTTATGGCAAATGGAAGCAGTGTTGCCAAATTTTGTAAAAGTGTCAAATGTGTCAATAATAATAATATGAAAAACTCGTATGATTTACAAATATCAAGTCTTATAAAACTCAAAATAACACTCAACAAGAACAAATGGCCATTTGTAGAATACTGCGTCTTCACAAATCAGCGCGTTTTAGAGCTGGCAACGTCGACAAGCAAGAAAAGGATAGCGCCATTGTGTAAACCCATTAGAGAGTATGAAAAAGAACTACTCCATATGTCCTGTACTGCAAACATACCTTTGAACGCACTATAATAGTTTATTAGCAACATAATTTATTGTTTTTGTATTGGTATTTCTTATGAAGATAGTAACACGGTGCAAGAGGGATAGAGCTATACGTAAATTTGTAGCTAAAGTGAGATGAAATTTTGACACTGAATATTTTGACATTAAATATTTTGACAATAAATAGTTTGACTTTACATTCAATGACATTACGTATATTTTTTGTGTTACTGTTAAATAGACAATTAAACGGCGTTCAACAAATTTTATCACATAAAAAGAGGACAATATAGATAGAAGAGGTTAATAAAAATAGCATTTTATAATACAAAGTGAATGAAAATAAGAAGACAGCCATATTTTGCTTTATTTTACATTCCTCAAACAATATGAATTAAACTTATCAGCAATTTTCTGCCACACATCTTTATTATTCTGCCAATAATTGCGTCTGTCTTCTTATTTTCTATCATTTTTATGTATATAGAAATGCTTAAAGTATTGTTCGTAATGTGTTGTAATCGTATATTGAAATAAATACATATATAAAAATAAAAGACAATGTTTATTAAAAGCATATACTTTTGTAAATAGATTTAATTAAAAGTGTTTAGGGTTTTTGCTTTTTTTCCCTTAAATAAATTTGTTTGACAGTTCAATGATGTACATATATGCCTGTATAGGGAAAACTATATATTTAATTCTAAGAATACATACAGAAAATTTATTGATGTATGTACGCATTCTAATTTGTAAAAAATGTTTTATTGTACTTCTTTGCAAAGCAATAAATATTTTATATATATATAATGTTTATTAAAAAATATATATTTATATATTGTTCTTTATATATCACATTTACAATAAATGCCCAAAATATTCTAAAAACGGTTGTCCATAATACAACTAAAATGTATATAAAACACTAAAATCACCATTATAGAAATGTTTAGAAACCACACATTCGTATATTCTTTTAAAATTATACTGTTTTTCAATTAAAATTGAAATATTAACACATTTTGCGAACTTGTTTTTGGTTATATGTCACTTTTTTAAGCACTTCATGTTGCCTATAAGTTATTAGACAAATAAGCCTATTTATTAGCAACCTAATGACTATTTTGGGGTGGAACTCTCGGAAAAAAATTATGTTGCTAATAAACTTATTGGACAGTTTATTAGCAACTGTAACTCTCGGCCCTAAGGATTACTTATATAAATAAAATTGGCTGTTATATCTTGTTTTTTATTTTTTTGTGCTTATACTTTGTTTCTACACGTTTCAGGGGATTGTAAAATGATTTATATTAAAATATTAATTTCTGTCTACTATGTCTGACTGTTTGTAAATAAGCTGGCAAAAACAACTCGGCATATTTTCACGTAATTTGATATGATGACGGGAATCGAACGTAGGCTATATGGTAATTCAAAATGTTCATTATTAGGGTGAGGGTTTCGAGGAACGATGCGAGAAAACCTTAAATATCTCACTTATTATTAACTTGCAGCAAAAACTGAATAAAATTTGTTTAAAATAAAGGCATTCTTTTTGTTATATTAATTTTTTCAGGATGAATATTTGGAGAGTTATGAGAGAACGCCCTAAAACTAATTCTTGAAATGTGCCCTTTGTTATTATTCTTTTCTGTTCGATGCAGTTTTTAATAAGTTGATTATTTAGGGGCTATGATGGACGCTACCTGAAATTGAAATATCTTACTCTAGTTATTTACGTTACAGCAAAAATGTATATAACAAGAAAACGTATGAAGTAAAGGTGAGTTAGTTAAATAGTTAAAATTTTTGGCGCACAGCAACAAAGGCTTTTTGCGCCTAACGCAGCCCATCTTGTAAAGTAAAGGTGAGAACTGATTCACCCTTAGTATATATATTTTAGTATGTAAATATTTTTCGAACAAATTATTATTTCAAATTCTCAATATATCCTATATGGTGGTCAAGAAAACTATATCTGCATGCCGAACTTCAAAATTCTAGGTCTAATGATAGACATAATTTCTACAAAACAGACAAACACTTAAATGGCGGTACAAGGATTTCTTAAATCTCCTTGAATTTTCAAATGAATAAATGAAATCAAACCTTATCTAAATAAAGCGACAGAATAATTAAATATGTATTCTTACAGCCAAAGATAATTATATTTAATAGAGACTTCAATTCTACAGTAAGCATGAAACCTAAAAACAGTAGTTTCTCATTTCTGTTATAAAACATAAATGAAAATTTTATCAGAATTTTTTATTTGACGTTTTTATTTATTTTATTACTACCAGTGTATCCGCTGCTTCGCTACCGGAAAAAAAAATAGTCTTAGTCGGTTTATACCGGATCCATGACAAAATAGATTCAAATCAGATTTGGTGCAAATAGTTATAGTGAGGCTCAAGTATATTAATTTGTTTTATGCTACTATTTTACAAATATATACTTCTTTACAGATGCTTTAAGAAAGGCTTCTTTATAAACGACAATGATAGTATAATCACTTGATGGCAAACTTAGATGGGGATCTCAAAAAGAAATATTACTTAGGATATATACAACTATGATACAATCCAAACTTGATTATGGAAGTATAGTCTACGCAACAGCAAAAAAGACTAATATACGTGGATTGGAAACTATACAAAACACTGCGATAAGAATCTCTACAGGAGCCCTGAGAACTAGCCCGATAAATAGCCTTCTCTGCGAAGCCGGAGTTAAACCTTTATTACACCACCGTAACCAAGTAATTCTCAATTACGTAACAACCGTTGCAAAAAACCCTACAAATCCTGCCTACAAATATATATACCAAAATACAAATAACAACCAAAAACTCCTAGACAAAACTCCTCTTCAAAAACATATCTGCAAATTAACCCAACATTATAACATTATCATTCCCAAAATAGAAAAAATGTATCATAATAAATTTCCACCATGGACGCTACTCCCTCCACAGTTTGACCTAACCCTAACAAAATATCCTAAGCACCAAACCAGCCCTGAAATATACAAGCAAGTTTACCTCGAAATCCGAAACAAATACCCCAACGGAATAGAAATATATACGGACGGATCAAAAATAGATGAACAAACGGGATCAGCAACCATAATAGGCGATAAAACCTATAGATACCATCTACCCAACCAGTGCAGCATCTACACAGCAGAAGCTTTTAGCATACAGAAGGCGACAGAACACATCCAAAGAACCACACAAACACTACATAATATACACCGACTCACTTAGTGTACTTCAGTCATATCAACAGACCTACCCAAAAAATCCTCACATCAAAAAAGGACAAGAAAACATACACGATGCCATTACACACTACAAAAATACAGTCACTTTTGTGCGGATCCCATCCCACATAGGCATAAAGGGGAATGAAAAAGCAGACGAAAATGCAAGACAAGCAACTCAAGATGAAGAACTGAAAATAGCAATACAACCCGAAGATCAAAAAAACATCATTAAAGCAAGAATCAAAGAAGAGTGGAGCAATGAATGGACCAACACAAATATTACTAACAAATTAAGAAATATAAAAGAAACTACCCAAAATTGGACATCTACACACAGAAGGAGAGACCAGGTCACACTAACAAGACTCAGAATAGGGCACACCCTGTTAACACATGAACACATCTTCAAAAAAACACAACAACCTTCATGCGACACTTGCGACACACCACTCACCCTCGAACACATCATACTACACTGCACAAAATACCAACAAGAAAAACTAAGAAACAACATCCCAAACACAATGAAACAAGCCCTCGCGAATGACACAAATACAATGACAAATATACTTAACTTTATCACACAAGTAAATCTTTATAATAAAATCTAAACATCTGTGTATAACCTATCTATACAAAATAAAACATATATTGTAAAAATCGATGTAAACACAGACGCTAATAGCCACAGTAGCTGAAGCGTCTTAAAATTTTTAAATAAAAAAAAAAAAAAAAAAAACTTAGAAGTTTTCTGCTGTAGTACCTCGGGAAAATGTCACCTATAGTTTACCCGTGTTAGAAACACTCATCCCTCAAGTCGACGCCGGCAGGTAAAGCGTTTCAACTTGTGCTTTATTAATTATCATTGAAAAATAGTCTTTTATAAGAACTTGAATTTTCTTAAAATTTAATGGAAGATCAGAGGAAATCATTGGGATCCACAACCTGTCTGGATGGTGGCAGTTTCTCATACCATACTTTTAAGAATTGGCAAGTAGCAGTATAGACCCCGTAAGTAGCAGTAGAGACGGCGAGGGATGGGGTATCCCTCGCCGTAACAAATAAATGTTCTCAATATTTTTTCCGATCTATTTCACTAACTTCTTAAATGCTCTGAATCGTGGTGGCATACTGTGATGATATACAGCTTAAAATCTTTTCAGATATTTTTCTAATACAATGGCGAAAACCGCATCAAAATCAGCTCAGTCTTTCTCGAGTTTAAGGGAACATAAAGGCAAACTGACAGATAAATAGATAGACAAACAGAAAAACAAACAGGCAGAGATATAGATAGACAAATAATTAAACAAACCGATAGACAAGCAGATAGACAAACAGACAAATAGAGAGACAGATATACAAATAGAGAAACAGGCACATAAGCAGACAGACAGACAAACGTTCCCTTTTATATATTTTTGAGAATTTTATGAGACCTTCAGACTGGAAAATTGAATCGGCCCGGGAAATTTTTGAAGTCCAGCCTCATTTTGAAAAAAAGCACACTATAAATAATTTTAAAAAAATCATATAAAAAAATATTCTTAATTTACAACAAAAAGTCAATCAATACAATTCAATTTAAATAAGAGAATTTATATAAAAAGAAATATACAAATAAATTTTGAAATAAAGTTGACAATTTTTATAAGAAATATCGGAGACAATAAAAATTTAAAAGGCACCGGGGAAGGATGAAATTACAAATACTCATTTAAAATATTGACTCGTTTAAAATATTTACTCGTCTAAAATATTAACCTTTGTAGTTACCGATTAGTCTGGAACTAACTGAAGTACGATTTGCTGCTTCATCCATTTCCATCTATTTCTAGATCTTCCTTTAATGGCAAACGGTTTTCTTTAAATGATGATCTAAAAGCGGCAGTATACGATTATTAGTAACGTCAAGAACTAATTACAGACTTTATTATAGTCACTAAATACAAACCATCGTAATTTAGTTAGACCAAGGGTTCTTAAACTGGGGTTCGCGGACCCCCAAGGGTCCGCTTCAATTTTAACATTAACTTTACATCCCCCAACTTTTCGCTTTTATTCAAAAAATTCGTAATAAAAATTCTACATGGTCAAGACTTTTTGTATTTGTTGTCATCTAACTAGTTATTGACTTAACTAAACAATTAGTAAAAATTTAATTATTATTATTCAACAGCAAATTATTTACAGAAAACATATTATAATAAGATCTATTTTGACTAATATTTGACCAAGAAATGTTTGTATGAGTTTAACGTATTATAAATCATAACTTTTTTAATTCTTTTTACTACTATTATTATTCATTTTATGTTTTTTGTTCTATATGCTAATAAAAATGTTCATCTCTATAAATGCGCAAGACCATTTTTAGGGTTTTGTAGGTATGACCAAAAAACCCTTATACCGTCATTTTGTCGTCTGTCTGTCTGTCTGTCTGTCTGTCTGTCTGTCTGTCTGTCTGTCTGTCTGTCTGTCTGTCTGTATGTCTGTTCGGTAAAAATTGTAGCCAAACGGCTAAACCTAGAGAGTTGAAATTTGGCATGCTTATACAACTCTTTGACCCGCACATAGGAAAAATACTAAAACATCTAAAAAACATATCCCTCTAAAAATATAAACAAATATGTGCTCATCGAAAAAAAAATATTTTTTTTAAATTCTGAGTAGGGTATCAAATGAAAGCCCTTAGTACGTGGATTAACGATCAAAATTTTATTTTTGCAAAATAAATTATTTTGATGCGATTTTTGCCAAAATTGTGCAAAAAAATTTTTGTCCCACACCCTGTAGCCCAGATGGTTTAAACTAAAAATCTGATAAAATTCTAAGTAATGTTCATTGGTGTGAACCGGAATAGTACAACAGGAATTTTTGATCAGATTATGTTTTCGGAAAATAACGCATTTTTTGTGTTTTTAACTAAAATATGTTAACTATTTAATACGTTGTGTAACATACCAGACCGTTAGCTCTCGTGGCGTGGTTGGATTTGTCGTACGCTTAATAATATAAGTTAACTTGCAAACTAGGGTTTCGAATCCTGTTGATTTTATTTTTTGTTTTTTTTTGCATTTTTATTTTGTTTAAATTATTTTGTTAAAATTCTAGTTATATTTGGTAAATGTTGCATTTAATTTTTAAAAGCGTAAATTTAATAACCAGTGGAAAGTGTTGAAATTATAATTTAATTCTATGTTTGACGGAATCAAAGGGCGGGACTTATGATGTAAGCAACCAATGGAAGCCATAGGTGTAATTTTCAAAATCTTAATGAACTATGCTGTATAAAAAAAAAAAATACTGCATATATTTATAAACTTAAATAATGGTATTAGGCATTCGAATTAAAATTCATAAAAAAATATTTTGAAATAAAATTTGTTTTGGCATCCCAAATAATCATCGTTCAGTTACTAAATACCTGCAAAACCCAGAAATGTGTGAAAATTCACACTTCACATCAATTTTTTAAAATAACCAGCGATACATTTTTACCAATATTTATTATAACGTAGTGCCTATGAGATTATTGAGCCAGAAATTAAGTCTCAAGAACGACGTAAAATGCCTAAGGTTGGGATGGGCTCCGCAAAAATGTTGTTCAAGAGGGGGTCCTCGGACTACATAAGTTTAAAAACCCCTGAGTTAGACCATTCTCATAATTCAGCACAATTATATTTGTTACTTCTTTTTCTGTGTGTAAATATTTCTGCATTGATGTTTTCTGCGATTGTCTGTTCAAATCTAAACAAGAAAGGTTAACGATCTATAAGTACATTATTTCATACATTAATCCTTTCTCGAATAATTTCCTGTTGTGGAATACGTTACACCCACCAATATTATCTTTTCGCTAATCCTTTTTCCTTTCAAAGGACAATATCCTGAGTGTTGTATCGATAGTGGCAGTGCAGAACAGAGAGTGGCAATGCTAGCAGTGAACTTGCATGTAGGTTACTCGAGTTCAGTGCCACACTTTCATAGGCACTTCCTCGTGAATTGCCATCAACATCGGCATCACCGCGGTTCCATTACATCACTACCACCTCTGCCAACGTTCACCAGTTATAGCACAACGCGCAGCGGTCATTGTCATTAACAATCTGGGATTCATTCTATTGTCATTTCGCAACTTATTTTGTAATGAACTTGTTGAAAGCTTTTATCAATTAAATTGTAGTTAAAGATATTGGTTTAAAGAAAACACTATAAATTTTATCATTTTTAGGGTTTTGTAGGTATGACCAGTGATGGCATCCTAAATTTTCAGGAAGCGGTTCTATAAAGTCATGTGATATCAAGGAACCTATTCTGTATTTTTAAGAGTGAAAACAAATCACTTACTTCCATTTATTAAATATAAGGAAAAAATTTTAAGAGCGTATTATTAATAACCTATAAAATAAATATTATATTTGCAACACTGCAGGGCACGGCGCACAATTCAGAACTGAAGTCAGAGTAATTCATTTATTTTTAATAATTCTACAAACCGGTTCCCTAAGGTTTCAATGATTTTAAGAAACGGTTCGCGCGAACCAGTCTGAACCGGTAGGATGCCATCACTGGGTATGACCACCAAAAAACACTTATAACGTCTCTCATGTGTCTGTCTGTCTGTCTGTACGATTGAAATTGTAGCCAAACAGATTAATATAGAAAGTTGGCATGCTTATACAACTCTTTGAGCCACATATAGAAAAAATAATGGGAGCTCAAAAAAACACATCTCGAGATAAATAACAAATATGTATTTAATAAAAAAAAATGTTTTTTTTTTAAATTTGAGTGGTATATCAAATGAAACCTCTTAATACGTGGATCAACACACACATTTTTAGTTTTGAAAATAAAATTTTTGAAATAAATTTTTCTTATGGGATTTGCGCCAAAAATGTGTCAAAAACTTTTTTCATCCACCCTATCTCCCATAGGGGTTGATAAAACTAAAAATCTGAAAAAAATCTCCATAATGAACATTGATGGGAACTGGAATAGTTCAAGAGGAATTTTCAATCAAATAAGTTTTTCGAAAAATGTCTTTTGTATCGGTAAAAAAATTACGAGAATTTATTGGGTGGTCAGATTGTGTTTTTGAAAAATATTGCAGTTGTGTTTTTGACAATTAATTATTTTTTTAATTCATGGCTAAATTATGGCTAATAATGTTATGGATTTCTTATATTTATGGCTAAGATAATGAGTGTATTTTTTTGAAATTAAATATATATATATATATATATATATATATATATATATATATATATATATTATTTTTTTCACCAATTGCGAACCAGTTTACACACACCACACTACACTACACTCGACACTGTAGAGTTGATCTAAAAATCTTAATAATGTACATTGAAGGGAACCGGAATAGTCCAACAGGAATTTTTGACCAGGTTAGTAAAAATAATGAAATTTTTGTATATTTCAAATTTTTGATAAAAAAAATATTATTTTCTGAAAATTTACTGTGGGATATGAAAATAAAGCTCTTAAGCCGTAGATTAAGAAACAAAAAAGTAGTTTTTTAGAATTTTTTAATTTTAACACGATTTTTTCCAAAAATGTACTGAATAATAATTACTTTCCAAGTAAATTTTTAACGCAAATGGGTTAAACTATCTAACCCACTAGAGAAATTTTTAATCAGATTTCGTTTTTGGAAAATATTGCATTTTTTGTTTTTTTTTTTTTGAACAAATTAATTATTTTTTTAAAACATAGCTAAATTATGGCTAATAATGTTGGATGTTTTTGTATTTATGGTTAACGTAGTGTGTCTTTTTTTTAAATAAAAATATTTTTAAAAAAATTATTGACAGCTGAGTACCGAGTTTATGTATGCAGAGTGTAGTGTGTAGTGTTCAATAGGCTCCGCCTACTATTATAGGTCCTGAGACTTATAATCGGCGTCAGCCAAATTGTTTGAAAAAATTTAGTTTTTTTATTTTTAAGGTAACAAAGAGAAATAAATCATTAATAGTACATAGTGACAGGGCCGCCCTAACCACAGGGGTAAATGGGCTATAGTCCCAGGGCGCAAGCCTTTTGGGGCGGCAATTTTTATTTCCCCGTTTGCTATTCTGTGAATTTTCTTACGAAGACGGGCGCATTATTTTTAGTAGCCCACGGGCGCCGAATTTCTTAAGACCTGCTTAGTGAAATACTTATAAAACAAATAACACATTATTAATAGTGAGAAAAACGTTTCTGAAATTGAAAAAAATTAAAGCATTTATCAATATACAGACGTTTCTGCTTAATTGGGCCACCGCTTAATTGGGGCAGCCGCTTATTTGGGCCAAATCTCAAAGAACAGAAACCAAACCAAGGAACCAACAGTAAATTTACATGTTTAATTGGGACAACATTCCGCTTAATTGGGACAGTAAATTTAAGACCACAGTACATATTATGTTACACATATTCTCAAGAAAAAATATGTACAAAGAATTTAATATTACAGCGTTATTTTATGTAGGAAGGAAATAAGGGAGCCCTACATCCGCACTGAATACCTGTGCTGATTTTGTGGAAGTGAAATATTACAAAAACAAAAGACAGGCTAGACTACACTTGACGCATTTTTTGCATTGAATTAAATTGTATGTACCTATTTATTATTTTATTTTGGAATTTATTATTATTTTTTCTTAAAAGTTTATATTTTTTGGTTATATGTAATTTTTAGTTTTGTCCAAGAGTTTATAAAATAAAATTATTGAAAGAAAAATATGCATTCTTTAATTTTATGTGAAATTGGGGCAGCCGCTTAATTGGGCATAAATGCCTAAGTCCCGATGTGTCCCAATTAAGCGGAATCGACTGTATTTCTTATTAATTTAATGAAGACTTGAATACGAAGCAAATTCGGAAAACTACGCTGGGATTTTTTAGTATAAATTTTATTGTGACGTAATTTTCGCATATTATTTAAATTTTGTTTTAAAAAATTAAATGGAAACTTTTAGTGAGTACTCAAATAACGAATAAAAATTATTATCAAAAAACTGTTGATTTTGATGTGATTATAGAAATATTCCAAGACATCACCCCTATGTTGGCTTTTTACACTTATTAAATACCTACAATTCAGGATTTGTGATGTGAAAATTCAGACTAAACTATTGTTTTTGTTGAAAACATTTATTTTGGGCCTTAAAGGATTAACTTATATATATATAATTCTTTATTTACCCTAGACCTTGCGGCGTTTAGGGTCTTAACCAGTACATTTAAAATCATAATAATAATAAAATAATAATATAATAAATTTTTATGACTTCTTTCTTCTTCTTCTTCTACATTCTTCTTCCGGTGTTCCTCTCTTTCTTCCTATTCTCTTTTCAGCTTCCGTCTCCGGTCTCCTTCCTTCTTGACTCCAGTTGTTCTTCCCCTCTTTCTTCGCTTCTCTTCCCTCTTTTCTTTCCTCCTCCTTTGCCTCTCTCTTCCTTCCTGTTCTCAGTTCTGTCTTACCTCTCCGCATTCCTTCCTTCTTTCCTCGAGTACTCTCACCCACCTTTCTCCCTTTCCTTCTCCACTCAACAGCTCCTTTATCTCTCGTTCCCATTTTGTCATCTTTCCACATCTTTTCGTTAGGTGTTCCAAGGATTCTTCCTCCTCCCTGCATATCCTGCATATCCTATCCTCTGGTTTTGCCCTATACCTATTACTCCGTTCTTCATTTTCACATCTTAATCTGGCAATCCTTCTAACTCTGCCAGCTGCCTTTCCTCTCCTCCCTTTCAAATATTTAGGTATTATATATATATATATATATATATATATATATATATATATATATATATATATATATATATATGTATATATCGTTATTCCGTGTCTGTATTATATTTAGTAAAGTTATTGGGAATAGCGGTGGAGGAAAAAGTAAACTCAATATTTACATGTACCCGATATATATATATATAGGATAAACTTACAATCTGTCACAATCCAAACATGTTAATTAAGAAAATTTTAATAGGAATGAAGTAAAATCCGATTTAAAAAACATGTTTTCATCTAAACGATTCTAGTCAGTAAATGTGTTTATTTTTTTGCTGTCATTACTCGATGCTAGCACACGTTCTATATGTGAAAGAGTTTTCTTGATTTACCGTGAAGTTGAAGTTGAAGATAGCTGGCGGTGTTTGGGGACAGTTTTTTCTTCTGTTTTCGAATCCTGTCGGCTGCTGCTGTCTTAGGTCAATGACCGACCTCCAATCTGCGGAGAGAATTAACAGAAGCGCGAACACAGATTCTCTCAAGACTTTCCTAGTCTGCAGAACGCGAGTATCACAGTTAACAACACAGTTAACGCACAAATACATACATACATACATACAAACAGACACACAGCGATGGATTAGGGAATTTTTAATAAGTACTGTTCGGGTATGAATATAGTTATAGCCAAGGGAGTAGCTATCACGGTTGCAGGGGTTTTCATGCAACCCAACGCCGTCGTTGTTGAAGTTGTCTTCGAGAAATATGAAAATTACGTTTGTTAGGCATGTACAAACGATGCTAATAATAAGTAATACAGAACTTTCTGAAATTAAAATAAAAACAGTGGCTCACAATCAAAATTATACAGATAAGTGAAATTGAAATATTAAAGGAATAACTGAAAATAATTATATTTCAATATACAGGGTGTTAGGTAAATGTCCGGCACAATTTAAAAGGTGACGTAGAATGCCATCGATTTTTCCTTTGTCAATTTTCTCTAAAATGTGAATTTCTTCCAAAAATAAACAAACAAAAAGATGCCCGAAATTTTGAAAACCACTGACTTTTTTTAATTTTTCATATTAAACCAGAAGTTGTGTAGTTGCCATAGAGAAAAATTGTAGTTCAATAATAGAATATCAAAGTACGTGTACGTCATAATCAAAAATTTTTAATATTAAAGTTTTTCTTATTTCTTTTTTCTTCATAAAATTGAAAAAGCATTTTGTTAAAATAAAATTACGGTATTGTTTCCATGGTTTCTATTTATCTCAGTCACATATGTGATTGTTGTATCAGACAAAATATTAGTGGTTCCCAAACGGTGGTACTGCATCGATTATCAAGCGATATACGCATCTTATCCAAAAATGGTTGAGGACTTTTTAGCTCTAAATGGGCCAACAATGCTGTCTTTAAAATTGTGCCGGACATTTAACTAACACCCTGTATTTTATAAATTTGATTTTCTTCTAACATATTTTATTATTAATAATTGTTTTTATTACGTATTATTTAAAGTATTTAACAACATAAAAATTGATATTAAAGTAAAGCTCAAAATGAATATAATACCAGGGTTACCTTTTATGTTTTTACAAACGACCACTAGATGGCAATAATGAAATGTGTCATTACTATATTCGTAAAATTTGACATTTGTTATTGTCAAATCAGTGCCAGTTTATATATTGACCGAGTAGTTTGTTGAAAGTGAGCGTTAAAAAAACAAGTTTGTGAAAAAATGGATATTACGCGTGAAGGTTTTCGTTGGATGATTTTTTACGATTTTAGTAAAGGCCTTTTGTTCAATTTTTGGTAATGAAGCACCATCAGAAAAGACTGTATACAATTGATTTGCAGAATTTCGTCATGGTCGTGCGTCCGCCAGAATCGGTTGTGATTCAAAAAAACATCGATGCTGTGCACAAAATGATTGAAGAAGATCGGCATGTGACCGTGAGATAGAGGCATTCTTTGGCATATCGCAGACTGCAATACGTTCGATGGATTCTGCATAATTTGACCGAAGTTCAAAAAAAGGCTCGTGTTGATTGGTGTAATGGAAAGCTAAATAAATTCAATTTAGGCACTGCAAAATCCGTAGACAACATCGTTACAGATGACGAAACTTGGATTTATTTATATGAACCGGAAACTAAACAACAATTCATTGTTTGGGTTTTCTAAGATGAACCGAAACCCACAAAAGTTGTTCGTTCACGAAGCACTTCCTAGAAAATGATCGCTTGTTTCTTCGTTTGTACTGGACATGTCGCAACCATTCCTTTAGAGGAACGGAGAACAATTAATGCTGAATTATATACAACAATTTGTTTGCCAGAAGTCATCGACAAAATCATGAAAAACAACCAAAAATGTCGTATTTCATCATTCTTCATCATGACAATGCAAGCTCACACACAGCACGTCAAACTATTGATTGTTTGAAGGAGAAAAACTTAATGCCTCATTGCCCGTATTCGCCTGACTTATCTCCTAACGATTTTTTTTTTTTGTTCCCGATTTTCAAACATACAATGCGTGGACAGCGATTTTCATCACTTCAAGAAGCTGTTGAAGCATTCGAAAACCATGTTTTTGAGATACCAACTTCAGAGTAGAAAAAATGTTTTGAGAATTGGTTTGAATAAATCTTAATAGGCGAATAAAAGTATATACATCTTCAAGGCGAATATTTTGAAAAACAGTTTATTCCAAAAATTATTTTCTTTCTTAGTTTTTGTAAAAACTTAAAAGGTAGCCCTCGTGGTATCACAAAGAACTAATCCAGCTCTGCATCTAGATATTAGTAGCGAGAGAGAGAGAGAGACAGAGAGAAATGTGGAGATATTATTCATTGGTTATTTGTTATTTTAATAATGATTTCCGTTGTTCACCCACGGAAATGTTACGAATGATATATTGAGAATGTTTTCTCTTAGTTTCCGTTTTTGGTTAATTTGTATATTATACAACATTTAAGATATTATTTGGACTTTATTATCGGCGTGTCATCATGTTTGGATATAAATTATATACGACTATGAGTTATAACTCATTAATGTAGGTGTTTAACAAATAATTCTTGCTACTTAACATATTGTAAGCGGAACTCTACCAACCTCGGTAGAGCAGAGGTAATGACCCTGTTTCGCGTGCTAAAGGACTTAGGTTCCAATCCCGGCCAGAGTATAGTTATTTGTATTTTTCGTATCATTTCAGCTTCATTAAAATAAATAAACTAATAAAAATATAGCAAAGCAAAATAACCTACAATAGATTTATCGTTGCTGAGCGCCAAAAATTTTAACTTACCAAAAATCTTTCTTTTATAAAACGTTCATTATTCATGGCTGAGCATACATCTAGGGATGGGAATTTATTTTTGAATATCGATATATGCGTGGTTCGATATATCGTAAGTGTGATATAGATATTCGATATACAAGGTGTCTCAAAAGAAATTTTATATTTATTTAGCTTACTGCGTGAACGCAACGTATCCGAGGGGCGCGGGGGTTATGTCAATCGGTAGCCTGGCTCTTGGGAATTTAGTCGCTATGGAGCGTTTCTCGGGAGCAGACCGCGCGTTATGCGTGCGAGAGTTTTACAAAAACGGTGATTCGGCGACTGTAGCGCGTAGAAAATTCTGCAGTATTCGAGGTTTTCGCCACTTAAATGATGCGCCAAGCATTCCTCTCATTCGACATTGGGTTAAAAAGTTTGAAGAGACTGGTACAACGCTGGATAAATCAAAATCCGGGCGACCTAGGTCATCAAGAACGGTAGAAAACGTGGAGAATGTTAATCAGTCTGTTCGTGACGACCCGAACCTTTCAATTCGGAAGCGCGCAAGTGCTTTAAATGTGCATAGATCATCATTACATCGCATTATGCACAAAGACCTAAAGCTGCACCCCTACAAAATTCAATTGGTGCAAGAATTAAAGCCCCAAGATGCCAGTCAGAGGCTTAATTTCGTAAATCAGGTGATTTACGAAATGGTGGCCTCCACGCAGTCCAGATTTAACCCCTATGGACTTTTTCCTATGGGGTTATCTTAAATCTAAAGTTTACGCCAATAAATCGACTTCACTGGCGCATTTGAAAGAAAATATCCGTCACGAAATGGCAGCCATCCCTGAGTCCACCTGTCGAGACGTCATAAGTAATTTTACTGTTCGATTAAATGAGTGCCGAGAACGCGAGTGTCTACATTTAGACGACATTATTTTTAAGAAATAAATCCCCAAAAAGTGTATTTTAATAATTAATAAACATATTTCTATATACGGCTTACTTTTTTTTTAATCGATCCACTAAATATAAAATTTCTTTTGAGACACCTTGTATATCGAAGTAAAAATATCGATATTTTCGATATATCGAAATAATTAACACGTAACATGTATATATATATATATAGTCAGAAACCTCTTCTACCATTCGGTGTAACGTGTAACACGTAACATGTAAGATATATAAATTACAGTTTTTTTTTTTTTGTTGGCTTGATGGGAAATGAAGTCGCCACTTGACAGACAATCATTTTACAGTTGGTACTCACCCAGCTACCAACCAATTTACTAATATTTTCCTAGTTAACTGCTCTTAATCCTAATTAATTAAATATATATGTGCTGTCCACTTTTGTAAGGACAAACCAGATCTTTTTGGTTACTTTTATAGTGTATAATGGACTTTAAATGTGAATCAAAAATATTCCTTACGCAGTAAAACCGACTTTAGATTTATTGGTTATGATCATTATTAAGAAAGTGACATTTTTTATAATTTTTTAATACCAACGTGACATAATTTTAAAGGTGCAAACTATAAAATCAAAATTTTGTCTTACAGGCTTTCCAAGCGATTAGGCGGTACTAAATGGAAATTTTGTTATTTTAGGTTGTCACGAAAATGGACCTTGCTTGGGTTATTTCATGTTTCACTTTTGGTATGTGAAAATTTATGATTCCAACAGTGAAACCACGGAAAAGAATGACATATGTAAAATATTTTAATACATTTTTCCATATTTTGAAGACAAAAACATAAATAAATGGGAAATTTTTATTAAGAATGACAAAAAATTAAAATGCAATGAAAAGGACATTTTATAAAGACAATCAATTTAATCTAGAATTTAAATGTGAGCATGATTTACAAAGCTTAAACAAAATGACCAAAAGTCCGAATTAATAGATAAAAATTACTAGATTTCAAAATCTAGTGCCGCCTAAACGTTTGGAATAGCCTACAGTTTGTTTTTCAAAAAGTGAACAGCATATATTTAAATGTAAAAAATATACAGGAATACCGATATTTTGTGCGAATATCGATATTTTGCGCGATATATCGCATTTCAAATATCGATATAAAAATATCGAAATATTTTTCTAAAGTATCGATAATTTCGAAATATTGATATATCGTTCCCATCCATATTCCCATCCAATTACACACGGTGTGCAATATAGACCGGGAGCTCATGACATTTTTGGTCTCCGATTTCATACAGCATGCCTTTTGGAGGAGAGAATATTTACCCTGTGACAACAAAAAAGGGATGGTACTAAACCCCTGCACGGTTTCCGGTCATAGGGAAAATTGCATTTCCACTTGCACAAAATTTTTGTGTTTTTCTCTGACTTAATATTGCTTGCCCTTTTGTCAAAAGAAAGTTATAACAAATTTAAAGTCTTTTAATTATAAGCATGCTGTATGAAAATGCGGAAAATCATATTTTTTTATTACAAGATCACATGACCGTTTGAGCCCTTTGGGACCCTCCGAATCGCATGCATATATTTAGGAGACTTTAAATTTGTTATAACTTTCTTTTGACAAAAGGGCAAGCAATATTAAATCAGAGAAAAGCACAAAAATTTTGTGTTTAAGTGGAAATGCAATTTTCCCTATGACCGGAAAGCGTGCAGGGGTTTAGTACCATCCCTTTTTTGTTGTCACAGGGTAAATATTCTCTCCTCCAAAAGGCATGCTGTATGAAATCAGAGACACTGTCATGAGCTCCCGGTCTAATATGAACAACGTTATGTATTTTATTTACAGTTGGACACATAATGTATTTATTTTTATGATCGTAAATAAAATTGTTTGTTTATTTGTCCACTCTACACTCCTAGGATCTTTGACTGATCTGGACCATATTTTTACCCTTTAGAATCCTGCGGAAGCAATGGAGCATAGGAATGTTGAGGGTTTTGTAGGTATAACCAAGAAACTGTAGAAACAACTGGGCCCTTTGACCGATCTAGACCAAATTTTGAACAGTTACTCTGTAAGACCCTGCGGATTTAATAGTGCATAGAAGTGTCTAGGGTTTTGTAGGTATATCGAAGAAACTCTAGATACTCCTAGGTTCTTTGACTGAACTGCACCAAATGTTGTACAGTTACTCTTTATTCCGTACAAACTAATTCATACAATAGGTTGAATCATGGCGTATAATAGTAGGCGCTTCACGTGTAGGCTTCTTACACACATTAACTCGATTCTCAGCTAATACATTTCTTTTTAATCATATTTCTAATGTCAAACGAATACATATAGTACCTTAGCTATAAATATAAAAAATCCGTAACATTATTAGCTATAATTTAGCCATTAATTAAAAAAATAATTAATCACAAAAACTATAATACTTTCCAAAAACGCAGTCTGATAAAAAATTCCTCCTGTAAGTTTTTCAGAATTTTAATTTAATCACTTTGGGTGAAAAGGTGTGAGAAAAGGACCTCTTTAGCACATTTTTGATTTTGAAAAACTTGTTAAAAGAAAACGAATTTTAAAAAACTACTTTTCGTTTTTTACGCCTTAAGACCATGTTTTTGATATCACACAATACAATTACAATATATAATTTATTTCAACGACGCAAAAAATCTATATTTTGGAAAAACTAATCTGATCAAAAATTCCTGTTGAACGATTCCAGTTTCCATCAATGAACAATGGAGATTTTTTTCAGATTTTTTAATCAACCCCTCTGGGAGATAGAGTGGGGGACAAACGTTTTTTGACCCCCAGACATATATTTAGAGAAAATCAAAAAAAAAAATATTTCTCAAAAATTAAAATGTGAATGTTGATACACTCATTTAGACGTTTCATTTGAGATGCTACTCAAAATTTTTGAAAATATTTTCTTATTAAATACATATTTGTTAATATTTATCTCGGGATATGTTTTTTTGAACTGTCAGTATTTTTCCTATATGTGGGTTCAAGAGTTGCAAGCATACCAAATTTCAACTTTCTATGTTAACCGTTAACCGACTATATGAATTTTGTCAGCCATCAGTTGTCTCGACGCCTTACCGGCGCTTGTAGTAAAACCGTTATATTTTTTGTGATTTGATATAAAAAAACTCGAAAATAAAAGATATAAATAGTGCATAAAGTATATCTACTATAATTTAAATTATTTATTAATACAATTATTACATATCAAATTTGAATGATCATTACAAACATTATTCTTACAATATGCGCAATGTTGAAAAATTTGTCTTTTCGATTCACATAAATGGCATTGCGCTCGGTGTTTCTTTTTTGGTTATGAGTTACGAACCTTCGACATGGTTCGTCCAGACCACATAATGTAGCAATATTCTTCTTCAAAGATTTACTCCGTATGTTTGAGAGACGTCGCTCAATTTGATCCATGATTAATTATTCACTCAATTCTTCGAGGTAGATATTTCGTCTATCGTTTTTTCCTATGTTCCATTGTTTATAAATATTTGTATGGATTATATATCCTACTAATCCAGCTATATCCAATAAATTCATAAAAAAGCCATAGGCCATCTAGTACACTTTCTTTTACAGGTATACGATCGTAACATCTTATCCATTAGATCAGTTCCGCCTTTAGATTTGTTATAATCTATTATTATTTCGGGTTTTTGTTTATTTTATGTCAAAGCATCATCGTGAAGCATAGAAGATAGTAATATAACAGCTCTACCCTTTTTTGGCACGTAGGAGACTAATGTGAGTGCTTTGGTAAACCCAAAAATTGAAGAAAATTCTTCCCGGGAACGATTTGCCTGAAAATTATTTGAAATATATTGCTTATTTTTTCTAACAATGTGAGTCCAGAACTTTTAAGATTCAAAGCCAATTGTTTTGTAGTAAAAAAATTATCGCACGTCACATTTCGATTGGTGTGATAATATGGTGTACTCAACTTTTCAACAAGCTTTTCTCCGAGATTTGTCGCTAGTTCGTTACCCTCTTTACCTAAATAAGGAACTCCGCCTAGAGGATATCCATTTTCTGAATCATTGATCCAAAATATTTTCATACCATATTTTTCTGGTTTTGATGGCATATATTGTTTGAATGGACATTTCCCATCGTAACCAACTAATTGTTCATCTACAGTTATATTAGAACCTGGCATATAATATTTTCCGAGATTTTTATTTAGACCCTCCCAAACGTCTCTTATACAAGCCAGTTTATCAGTTGCTCGTCTCTGTGGTCTGTAATTTTTATCATCGAATCTCATAAAACGTATTATCTCTTTGAATCTGTATTTTGGCATAGTAGCTCGAAATATTGGAGGTCCATTTATTACTCCACAAACGATCAACGCTTACATCTGAGGATTTTAAATGTCCAGCAGTTAGAACGCCGCCAGCGCCGCTAAGGCGCCATGTAGACGGATGATGTAGTTTTTAACAAAATATAAAATTTATAATGTTATAGTGAACATTAAGCGAATTTTATAATGAATTCTATATTACAACATTTCATCGGAAGGGTACTAAAAAGGATTTTCTTAAATATTGATAATAAGGAGTTAAAATTATTAGTTTAATTATCATAGCGCCTCTCAGGCGTCATATAAGCGGTTAACGGTTAAGCCGCTTGGCTACAATTTCTACCGTACAGACAGACAGACACATGAGTGACGTTATAAGGGTTTTTGGTGGTCATACCTACAGAACCCTAAAAGAGAGATCCTCGCTTCCAAAATACAAGTAATGACTGAAAATATTGATGTGAAGTGTAAATTTTCATACATTTCAGGATTTTGTAGTTATTTAATAATTGTGAGAAGCCAACAGAATGCTGGATGTCTAAGATATTTTTTTGTTACAAAGTTTTTTTTTTGATAATCATTTTTATTCCTTATTTGAGTACTAAGAGCTTCTATTTATTTTTTTTAAATTATCTTTAAATAATTGACAAAAAATTCATCACAAAAAATTTAAATTAAAAATCCGAAGTTTTCATTAAATTAATAAGAAATATATTGTTAAATGGCTAAATTTTTTTCAAATTTCAAATAAGCATTCCAAATTTCAACTTTCTATGTTAAGCCGTTTGGCTACAATTTCTATAGTACGGACACATGAGTGACGTTATAAGGGTTTTTCGTGGTCATACGTACAAAACCCTAAAAAGATACTCGCTTCCAAAATACATGTGATGACTAAACAAAAAAATTGATGTTAAGTGTGAATTTTCACACATTGCAGGGTTTCGCAGGTATATAATAAGTGAAGGCGGCATGCTGAGTGTGTAGGACAAATTTTGCTTTGTAGTAACCACGGCAAAATGAACGATCTTTTTAAAATAATTTATCGTCTGTTAATCTCAGAGCTTTAAAAACAAATTTTATGTTAAAATATTTTTTTGTTAATTTTAATTCGAATACCTAATATCATTATTTAGGTTTCTAAATAAGTGCAGTATTTTTTTTATATAACAAGGTTCATTAAGATTTTGAAAATTGGGCCTATGACTTTCATTGGTTGTCTTAAATCATACGCTCCGCCCCTCTGGCTTCGTATAAATGACACAGAATGAAAATATAATTCCAATTGGTTATTAAATTTACGCTCTTGAAAATTAAATTCAAAATGTGCTAAAATATAACTAGAATTTTAACAAATTAAAACAAATTAACATAATAAATATGAAAAAAAAAAAACAAAAAATAAAATTGACTCCACAAGCCAGGAACGAACCTGTGTAGTGAATAACGATCCTGTGTGGTTGTCGAGCAACTGAGCCACTAGACCACCAAACGCTTATCAACTTAGTGTGTTATAAGAGTATGTTATATAACATGTATGCATCGTCAACCAAAAAACACAAAAAATGCGTTATTTTCCGAAAACATAATCTGATCAAAAATTCCTGTTGTACTGTTCCGGTTCACACCAATATACATTACTTAGAATTTTTTCACATTTTTAGTTTAAACCATCTGGGCTACAGGGTGTGGGACAAAAATTCTTTTGCACAATTTTGGCAAAAATCGCCTCAAAATAATTTATTTTGCAAAAATTAAATTTTGATCGTTAATCCACGTACTAAGGGCTTTCATTTGATACCCTACTCAGAATTTAAAAAAAATATTTTTTTTTTTCGATGAGCACATATTTGTTTATATTTTTAGGGGGATATGTTTTTTAGATGTTTTAGTATTTTTCCTATGTGCGGGTCAAAAAGTTGTACAAGCATGCCAATTTTCAACTCTCTAGGTTTAGCCGTTTGGCTACAATTTTTACCGAACAGACAGACAGACAGACAGACAGAGAGACAGACAGACAGACAGACAGACAGACAGACGACAAAATGACGGTATAAGGGTTTTTTGGTCATACCTACAAAACCCTAAAAAGCTCATGAGCTCTAAAACTTAAGTGAATAAGTAAAAGCTGACGTGTGTTCCTTAAAAACACTAATAACACGTGTTTTTCGAGAGCTTGGGGGGGGGGGTTAATGCCTCCAAACCCCTCCTGGATGTGCGTCTGTCACAAGATAAATAATTTAAAAAAATTATAGACGCAGGGATTGTAATTTAACTATATAACTAGCAAGTGTCTGTATGCAGTGTCGGTAACATTGTGACGTCAATTTTTTCTAAAGTTCTCGTGATTGGCTAATTGGGGACACCCTGTCTCTTCATTGACTGATAGGTGACATCCCCTCCCGTAATTGGCTAACTGGAGATATCCTGTCCCGTGACTCGCTGACCGGCAACGAAATTAAGATATGTTAAAAAATAAAACCAAATACACATACAAACAATTGAAATTTTTATATTATAAATCCGTCATTGTTGACGGGTAATAACCTAGTTGTATTATAAAACCTCGAACAAATATTTTGCACCAGACTTCGTATAATTTCATGCCAGCTCGGGCTGCAAGTAGATTGCTATAAAAATAAACAAACAAATCTGCAAACGAAAGTAAATATTCGAACAATGTCTATTGTAAAATTGTTTTTGTTAGCATCTACCTGCCTCTCTGTTAAGTGAGCGAGGAAGTATTTTGGCGATGCAGCAAGTGAAATGCATACCGTATGTGGAGAGGTTCGAAAATAACTACAGTTCATGGACCGGGAGACAGTGGCTACACAAAAACACGCCACAAGCCAGGCGACCAACCTTTACTATCAAAATGTAACTGGTTTTGATTTTTTATTTTTATTCAGAGTACGTGGTTGTATGCACGTATGTTTTTGGAATTTAAGTATAATTTTGTAATTAATGTAATTTAAAAATTCGAAGAATTTCAAATGATCTAGTTCACTTTTACTTAATTTTAAAGGTGTTATTTTTTTTTACTTGATTGTGAATTTTATAATTCATGGTATTGACAAATTTTCGTTTTCAGCATTTTCCATTTTAAAGTTTTCTTCATGTACGTTGACAATTTGGTATGCACGTAGAGAGGATGTTCGTTTTAATTTGTCCACTATTGCTATCTCATGAATTATAAGAGCTTCGAGGTAGGGTTGCACCGATAAGCAAATTGGCCGATTACCGATTAATCGACCTTGTATTATCGGCCGCTGATTATTTATAATGTAATATCTAGAGCTAGGACATAGCTAGGCCTAAGCCGTCACTGTCGCTTGCGAGCGGAACTTTTTTTTTTCAATAAAAACTATTCATTTTATTCAAGTGCCGGACTTGTCAAAACCGAAACTCGTACTTTATCAATTTTGAATACGCTCATAATGAGTCTAATCTCTTGTATTCCAATTAAATTTAACTGTGAAGACCATAGTCACCGTATGAGGTTTTTCATATATGTAGTTTTCAAAATAATTTTGATATTGATTAAAATATTGTTTTAAAAAATAGGGGCTGTCATCGGAATAAATTTGTATTAATATACGAAGGTCTGGATTCTCTGAAGACTGCGTCAATTTTATTACTTAAATAAAGGCCGAAGTCACGAGATACTTGTTTTAATTTTTTTTATGGCCTTTGCTACTTTGGCAATTAACCAGGACAATAGGGGATACGCATAAAATTTATATTTCCTTAAAACTACATTTTTTTAATATGTTAATGTTAGTTATGTCACCTAAGAAAACAAAAATCACATTTTAATTAATATTATAGCCAAATTTTTTAATTAAAATATTGTAAATTTGAAATAAGCCGACCAAGGCGCGAAGGTTGCCGAGTAAATACGACCGAGTATGACGTCAAATGACTGGGGTTTGACATCACAGATACAGCTACAACATAATCTTTACGTGTGTATATTGTATTGTTCGAGAGTTTTGTATTTGTTTTTAGACAATTTTTCACGCATTTATTATTAAAATGGTAGATAAAGATTTTGTTAGGGCTCAGAATGATAATTTACCCAACATTGATGTATTTATGCACACAACATAAAGTTTACTTTTTTCTGAAATATCGGTTTTATTTCGCCTCATAGCTTTCAGCCACAAATTTCGCCTTTTCTGTTGTTTTTCGCCATCAGGTAATGATATAAATTGATTTTTTGGATTTCTATTTGAACTATTTGTGCACATCGGTACTAAACAATATTTTCGACTATGTTTCTAAGTACTGGGGCCTGGATCTTCCATATTTTATAGACTTTAATATAAAATTTAATTCGGTAAACATGTATAGATTGTTTTTATTTTTATAGAATTAAACTTTATTTTAATTAAAATCACTGTAACTTTACATAACCTATAAAAGTTATACAGGCACAAGTTCACAACAGACTATGTAGGCTGCACGCTGTACACTGGGTAGGCTGTACGCAGTACACTGGGTAGGCTAGTAGTGTACTGCGTCACTTAGAAGGGGTATGACGTCACACGTCGTTTTCGCGCGCTACATACATTTATGATTTTATTAAGCCTTCAAAACAAAAATAAAAAAATGCAAAACTGTTTTTTATGTTTATATGCAACAAGAGGAATATAATAAAAAATTAAAATAAAATCATGCCTATCCCCTATTCTTATTTTTTGAAACATTCCATGCCTGAACGGGATTTGTTCAACAAGGTTGTCAAACCCGAGACCTTAGCAACGCAGAGCGCATGTGTTACCACTACGCTACGCCGGTCGGTATTAAAATTAACTTGTAATCCATCGTCATTAATTCTATGTATCTTTCCACTGACGTGTTGAGTTAAATGATTTATTTTTGTGCATATTATATATTTTTACAAAGTATACAAAACAGTTCTTTTTCGTTAATAACTTGAAAATGATCAGTAAATCCATATTCTGTTAAAATCTGTTGTAAAATTTTAATTCAGCCATTTTAATATCTCCAAAATAATAAAAATATAAATAGCAATAATAGCAACGTAAAAAAGTGAATATTAGTAGATATATTCAAGAAGTGTTTGAAAGTATATGCTCTAAATCTAAATACCTATAAGAATTATTGTTCAGTTCTATTCACAGTTCAGAAGAAAAATAAATAGTTGACAGTACTTGCAAAGTTTATACAGATTAAATAATGGTTCAATAGATTACAGGTTTGAATGTATTTGACGTTTGCATTAAAAAAAATGTTTTTCTTTAATAACATTTCTTAACAATGATAACTTCTCATAATGATATTGCATTCAACAATGCACATTATGGAAAAATATATGTAGTAGCATTTGTATTTATAAGACAAGAATGTTTTTAGATAACGAGTGCCCATTTATTGATATTATGATGTGAATTTTTCTACGTCTATGAACATCTCATTAATAATGTCGTTAGTGCAGATTTGCCTAAAAACTTCCGAGCCCTGGTAATATCAATTAAAACACACAAATCCAAGCACATATAAGCATTTATTACCACGACTATTTACAATCTGTGACATATATGCCATCATATTATCGTTGCTATCGTATCGTATTACAAGGAACGTCCAAGAACTAGATCTGATCCTAGCACGGCCGTCCTGATCTTCCCGTGTCCTCACAGTATCATCTAAATTTAACTGGAAAATAAAACAACTTGCTATTCTAATACGGCCGTCCTGCTCCTGTAATTTTCTCGCGGCATCTTCAGAATTTAATAAATGCAAAATAAAACAGAGGAAACGAAAACATAATGTTAGTTTTTCCCGTTTCTTTGAGGTTCCTGATCATCCAAAGTTTCACTGAACTCCTTGAGGTCCCTGAACATTCAGCGCCAAACAAAACAAACACAACTCCTTGAAATCCCTGACCATTCAGAGTTGCTCTGAACTCCTTGAGGTCCCTGACCATCCAGAGTCAAACAAAACAAACACAACTCCACGAGATCCCTGACCATCCAGAGTTCCCCTGAACTCCTTGAGGTCCCTGACCATCCAGAGTTCCTCTGAACTCCTTGAGGTCCCTGACCATCCAGAATCAAACAAAACAAACACAACTCCATGAGATCCCTGACCATCCAGAGTTCCCCTAAACTCCTTGAGGTACCTGACCATCCAGACTCAACAAGACAAACACGACCATTTTGGGTCCAACTACTCCGTGAGGTCCCTGACCATCCAGTGTTCCTCTGAAATCATTGAGGTCCCTGACCATCCAGAGCCAAACAAAACAAACACAACTCCTTGAGGTCCCGGACCATCCAGAGTCAAACAAAACAAAAACGACCAGTGTGTCTTGCGGTACTCAACAAGCTATCAATTCTTAACTGCAAACAGATTAAAACTGCAAAACAATATTTTCTTTATGAGGAGCGAAATATCTGCAATTATTTTTCGCAAGCCTGTGGACATCTGTTGATCAAAGTTTGAATTAAATCATACGGCAACTGTATATTGTATACAAAATTAATTTAATAAGTTAAAATTATTACTTATTAGTAACATCGTATCAAATATTTCATCTCATAATACATAATGACTCCAAAGTCACGATTGTGTTTGAATATTTTCGCACGTTGCCAACATAAGGGATAATGGAAACAAATTACACTGCTGATGTATTCATGTAGCTCTTATTTATTGATACAATATTCAATTTGATTTGAGAAAGTCACGTCTTCGGGTTCACAATTACACACATACACTTCGCGGTGTGCTTCTCTTCAATCCACTTACAAAATTACATCATGAAGTTCTACCAACGTTTCTTACGTTCAAATGATATATTCCTACACGCCTACTACATGTCTCAGATTACCAAATTGTAATCGAGAGTTTGTAAAGCTGTGTAGAACGAAATTTTGAGGTTCTTCTTTTACTTTTTACCATCTTTCTTACCATTATTGGGAACTTTTTATTGTAATTTACAATAGCTCCTTCGCCCGGCTTCGTTCGGGGATCATTCGTTATAATTACTAATAAATTGTAAATTTACTACATATCTATTCTATTAGGTGACCGGACAGAAGAATTTTTCTTCCGGATACGTCGAGTTTTCTCTTTATGTGTTTTAGGACCCGTTCAAAACTGCAGGATAAAAAAGCTTTGTAAAAAAGAGTTTTTTTTTTTCTTTTCGATATATATATATTTTTTTATTTCGTAATATTGTCCATAGCGTAAAAACCTGGAATGGAGAGTCGGAGTCGTGAGTTGGAGTCATGAGTCAGAGTCATGAGTCGGAGACGTGAGTTGGAGTCGTGAGTCGGAGTCGTGCGTCCGAGTCGTGAGTCGGAATTGTGAGTCCGAGTCATGAGCTGGAGTCTTGAGTCGGAGTTGTGAGTCGGAGTCGTGCGTCGGAGTCATGAATCAGAGTCGTGAGTTAGAGTCGTGAGTTGAAGTCATGAATCGCAGTCGTGAGTCGGAGTCATGAGTCGGAGTCGAGCGTCAGAGTCGTAAGTCGGAGTCGTGTGTCGGAATCGTGAGTCGGAGTCGTGAGTCAGAGTCGTGAGTCGGAGTCATGAGTTGGAGTCATGAGCCGGAGTCAGGAGTCGTAGTCGAAGTTGAAGTAATGAGTGAGAATCGGAGTCGTGAGTCGGAATCAGAGTTATAAGTTGGAGTCATGAGGCGGAGTCGGAGTCGGAGTCGCGAGTCAGAGCCGAAGTCGTAAGTTAGAGTCAGAATCGGTATCGTGAGTTGGAGTCGGAGTCGAAGTCGTGAGTTGGAATCGTGAGTCAGGAGTCGAGGAGTCGTAAAAACTATCGACTCCCGAGCATTTGATTCAATTTTTGTCAACGATGAGTACAAACCGAAAAAGAAAACAAAATAATAATATTACCAAAATTTTTAAATAACTACAATTTTTTTTTTTGTTCAAGAATCAAAACGAAATTGAAAATATTGAATCGGGGTCGTGATTCGGGGTCGTGAGTCGTGAGTCGGAGTCGGGGTGGTGATTCAGAGTTGTGAGTCGGAGTCATGAGTTGGAGGCGTGAGTTGGAGTCGTAAGTCGGAGTCATGAGTTGGAGGCGTGAGTTGGAGTCGTAAGTCGGAGTCATGAGTTGGAGGCGTGAGTTGGAATCGTGAGTCGAAGTCGTGAATCGGAGTCGTGCGTCGGAGTCTTGAATCGAAGTCGAAACTGATTGAAAATATTCAACACCGGTTTTAACCGATTTTCTTAAATGTTCTCCAGATTATAATGATTACGATGAGGCAGTAAAGATTTTTCTTTTTACAAATATCCGTTTTGCCTATTTTTGAATACCCTGTTTATTGTGTTAAACAGAACCATAGGGATTTTGATTTTCTCAAGTTATAACGAGCTTTGTGATTATTTCATGTTGGCAGCTAAACTCTCATTGTCAAAAGGAAAAAGTGCCATATTATGAACCAACAATTATAATGAAAATTTTCTAAAACTAATATTTATATTCAAAAATTTGTATTAAAATGGCACAAAAAGACAAGATGTAATTAAAATGACAGCGCAGACCTAACCTGAAATATTTAATTACTTTACAAAGAAATATATTTCAAATGTTTAAGCGGAATTAAACGGTATTTTTATTTTCTTAAGTTGTCACGAGTTCACTTTCTAACGATTGAAGTGGGCTCTTGCTAAACAAAATAATCAAAAGGTCATTCAATCATTAAAAGTCAGTAAATATCAAAATCTAGTTCCCCTTAAAGAAACCAAAGAAACGGTCTAGAGCACTGGTTCTTAAACTGTGGTTCGCGGACACCTGGGGGTCCGCGTAGCCATTACCGGGGGTCTGCGAAACAATTTTGACATTAACTTTACATCCCCCAACTTTTCGCTTTTATTCAAATAACTCATTTAATAAAAATCCTACGTAGTCAGGACTTTTTGTATTTGTTGTTCCCTAACTAGTTATTGACATAACTAAACAATAATTAGGAAAAATTTAATTATTTTTATTCAACTGCAAATAATTTACAGAAAACATATTATAATAAGATCTATTTTGACCAAGAAATGTTTGTATGAGCTTAACGTATTATTATTATGATTTGTAACTTTTCTAATTCTTTTTACTACTATTTTTATTCATTTTATGTTTTTTATTCGTAATGCTAATAAAAATGTTTATCTCTATAAATGCGCAAGACCATTTATTAAATTAGCAGCGATACATTTTTACCAATATTTATTATAACGTAATGCCTATGAGATTACTGAGCTAGAAATTAAGTCTCAAGAACGACGTAAAATGCCTAGGGTAGGGATGGGGTCCGCAAAAAAAAAATGTTGTTCAAGAGGGGGTCCTCGGACTACATAAGTTTAAGAACCCCTGGTCTAGAGAGCTTAAATAAAATGGCCAAATGATACATTCAATCGTTAAAAGCTACTAGACTTACTAGTCGAGAAAAAAATCCCTTAAAAGCAAACTACAAATTAATTTGTAGTGCATTAAAGAAAGAAGCTGGAGTCGGTTTTCAAAAATTCCGGCTTGGGAATCGCCTAGGAAAGACGGGAGTCGTGTATTTTTCTGTCATTGCCTAGCCCTATCCTCCATTTTATCTCCCAACTCTATTTAACAGTCAAAAAACAATATTCCATATATCTAGATGTCCGGCTTTATGTGGGTCTATTTCGCTTACTAAATCCTAAAATGTGTTAAATTTTACACTTCACATCAATTTTTAATTACTGTCCTACTTTTTGAGCTTCGTTTGTCTCAATAAATTAACATCATTAAATATTAAAAATTTGTCATCCAAAATAATTTTGTCAAGATTTTTAACAACTCATCATAATTTTGCAAGCTCGCTAATAAAACTTCGCATTCTTTAGCGAATCAGTCATTAAGTTATGTTTGGGCAGTCGAGCGACTCGGGCATGTAGGTACATCTGAGAGCGATGGCTGAGTTCCTCGGCCCATGAAAGTGAGTTGCCGAAATCCGTTATCGGGTGAACGACCTGCACACTACGATCGCATCAATGCCATTTGTAATTTAACCGTCACTTATTGAGGAAATACACGGTTATTTATTGCTAATATCAGGATTTGAGGATATTGGATTTTTATTGATTATATCAGACTACAAAAAAAAAAGTTGATGAGATTTTAGTTTGAGTTATTATTTTGTTTTGAATTGAGATATTTTTTTATTGATTTGGAAGGATTTTAATTGGTATAAAAAATATTCAACATACATACACTACCGCTCATAAGTATTTGCCCACACATTTTTTTGTTTTTATAGATTTCGGTTTTTATATATATATATATATATATATACTAAGTATACATATTTACATACATATTGCAAGGGGGAAGGGTAGTAAAATTTACGAAATTTCCCAGATATAACTATTTAATGGGTAAATTCCTTTTTCCCGTACTACTATCTGGCGGTTTATCCCGAAACAGGTGGCTGATGCCGTTTTTTTTTTAGGGTTTGTAGGTATGACCACAAAAAAACCCTTATAACGTCACTCATGTGTATGTCTGTCTGTCTGTACAGTAGAAATTGTAGCCAAACGGCTTAACATAGAAAGTTGAAATTTGACATGCTTATACAACTCTTTGACACACATATAGGAAAAATACTGGGAATTCAAAAAAAAAAACACACCCCGAGATAAATATATACAAATATGTAAGTAATAAAAAAAATATATGTATTAAAAGATAGCTCTTCTGCAAAATACTGTTCGTAACGGTCATAGAATATAGGAGTATCCTAGGGTTTTTGTTTATGCCCACGAAACCCTCGACATTTCTATGTTATTTTATCCGTAGATTTTTAAATAATAAATCTACAAAATATTTTTCATATCTATCAAAGGATATAGAATTGTCTAGAGTTTTTTGTTTATGCCTACGAAAATCTAGACATTTCTATACGCTGTTTTATTTGCAGATTCTTAGAGAATAAATCTGCAAAATATTTTTCATATCGATCAAAGAATATAGGAGTGTCAAGAGTTTCTTACTTATGTCTACGAAACCCTAGATATTTTTGTATGTTATTTTATCCAAAGATTCTTAGAGAATAAATCTGCAAAATATTGTTCATATCGGTCAAAGGATATAGGATTGTCTAGAGTTTCTTGTTTATGCCTAATATAATAAATATTATTTTTTTAGATGGCCAAATACTTTTGAGTGATAGATTATTAAAATGTGTAACACAGTCAAATCTGTGTTACACGTCTCACAGATGGTAGATTCTTCATCTCGAAAAAGGTGTTCATGGGTCCACCAACAGTGGCCTATACGAAGGCGTGTGACGATAGTTTCTTCTCTGCAGTTAATCCTGCAGGAAGAACCCAATGAACATACAATTACAATATTGTCTTATTAAAACTGTTAACTAATAAATTCATTAACATCGCAGTGGTTTTTTTCATTAAGGTGATGCTTTACTTGATCCTTTAATTTATTTAAATTTGTAATATTTTTCATAACGTCAGGAAGTGCCTTATAAAATTTACAACAATTGTAATAAGCTCCTTTCTGGTAGCTCGAAGTAGTGTGAACAGCGGGTAGAAGTTTTTGTTTATTTCACGCACTAAAAGAATGTGCAATTGGTGAAAATAAATGTTTGTTTTTATGTGTAAAAACGCACAAAGATAATATATATTCATGATATATTATCTTGATGATGGCATGGTAAGTATTTGCAGGGATTTAAATGAGTATTTACAAGAGTCTCTATATTTTATTGAATCTATGATTCTTATCGCGGATTTTTGAAGTTTAAAAATACGTTTCCAGTCGGTGGATTTTCCCCAGTGTATAATATTAATTTTAAATGCGAATGAAAGCAAGAATATGCGAAAGAATCAGGAAATAAAGGCTTCTTAGTACTCTTTTGCTGCATTGAGTCTTGATAAATTTAAGGGCATATAGGCTGGAGCTAAGTCTTTGACCAAGATTATCGATATGAGCAGTCCAGTTTATATTCTTATCTAGTGTAATACCCAGCAATTTAGTTTTTCCAGAGATGGAAATAATCTGGCTACTGTAGGTAAGGGATTCCGGGATGACAGTTTTATTCTGAAATTATTTGAAAATGACACAAGCAGTTTTATTGACATTAAATGTTAATTTATTTTTATTTGAGTAAATGTGGAATAAAGTGGGACCAAGTACGCTTCCCTGGGCACCTCCTAGATCTAGTGATCTATTTTTAGCACTAATTGTTGATTCGGGTGTTCACTCGAGTATATTGAGATCTATTAGTCAGGTATGAGTTGAACCAATTCAAAGATTGTCCTCGTATGTCGTATCGTTCCATTTTTGCCAGAAGAATTTTGTTCTCGATACAATCAAATGCCTTACTTAAGTTCACAAAAATTCCAAGTTTTCACGATCTATTGAGTTGAGAATATCTATTGTAAAATTGAAAAGGGCAGTGTCAACAGATTGGTTTTTTAAGAATCCTTGTTGAGTAGACGAAAGGAAATTGAAAATAGAAAGGAGAGATAACAGTTGTTTATTGACAATTACTTCTATGATTTTGGAAAATGAAATTCAGCTGATAGGTATGTTATTAAAGTTGTTCTTATTGCCCTTTTTGAAAATTGGTTTAACTAAAGTATGTTTCATTTTATTTATTCAGTGTAACCTTTTACTTGTCGCAAATTGACATTCTGTTTGGTATTGCATTCATCCTGCAATATAGCTGTTTCAGAAGCGCTTTAGAATCTTCTGAAAAAAACGAAACTAAAAGAGATGGAGAGATAGAGAAAGTCTAAAAGAAAAACACAAACCTCAGCATAAAATTTTCAGGAAGCACCCGTAGAAAATTAAGTTTCCTTTAAACGTCAGGATTGTCGACGCACAAAGATATCTGGTAATGTTAAATTTCTCTATCCAATATCTTGAATATATAGTGAGTAAAAATGGTGAGGTAACCTCTGACAGGTCATTGACTGAATGTTGATGTCGGAGGATGTTGAGGAGAAATGATTGTGCATTTCACACCGCTGTTCCACCGCTGTTCCAACGCTGTTCCATCGCTGATCCACCGCTCCCTGTTATGGTAATGGACGCTGGATTTATGCAACTCTAAGCACCGCAACAACTACACGATTTCCGGACCCACAACATTCAGATACAGGCTACACTCTCTTCTCATCTCTTCATATCTCTCCTCTCTCCTCTCCTCTCCTCTCCTCTCACTACCGTCTATTATGAATACATTATCTCAACATTCACTTTGTTACTTTGTATCATACGATTTATGGAATGTTTTTAACACGGATGACATCCACAAATGATAACCAAATAAAACATGGATGAAACTTTTATATAAGGTCACTTTACCATTTAAAAATTAAATATTTTTTATATATCGGGAGACAACCTTACCCCGGAACATAGGAGAATAACATTGAAATCTCCATTTTTTGCGACTGCTTCTCCCCATTTTTTCAACTGCGAACTCAGAAAAACTTGTATATTGCTCCCATATACAGGATTCACGGTAAGTTCATCGAAAATCAATTCATCGAAAATCAATTCATCGAAAATCAATTCATCAAAAATCAATTATCGAAAATCAATTCATCGAAAATCAATTCATCGAAAATCAATTCATCGAAAATCAATTCATCGAATGATCAATTCATCGAATGATCAATTCATCGAAAAAAATGTTTTGTAAATATTTGAGAGGAATGCCGAGGGGATCGGAAAGCCAAAAAAGCAGTGGGCAATAAAAGTTGACAGACTACACTTATTAAATAATTATCATACTTGGTCTATTAATAATTTTTAAATTTTCCATTCAGAAAATACGCCAGGTAAAAGATACCTGTTGGATTATTTTGAAATCGAACAGGGCTCCTTAGATCAGAAAAACCCGGTTAATGGAATCATAAATGTAGTTAATACACCCATTCTTAAAGGATTATAAAAATGGTATTTCCCCATCTGTTAAGTCTTAAGGGTTTTGTGTTGTACATAGTTTTACTATTCATATTTACTATACCACACATGATTTGTTCAATGTACGGTGATTCTAAACAGGTGGCATTGTTATGTTAGTGTGAGTTTGTTTTGTCATTAAACTAGATGATGGGTAGCTCGCTTCGCTCGGCTTCTTCTAACAAAACCCTTACTAACCTAACCTAAGATAGTGTTTTGACATTAAACTAGAAGATGGGTAGCTCGCTTCGCTCGGCTTCTTCTAACAAAACCCTTACTAACCTAACCTAACCTAAAATAGTGCTTTGTCCTTAAACTAGAAGATGGGTAACTCGCTCCGCTCGGTTTTAGACTTTTACTAACTAATCCTAGCCTAATTACATTGTTTTTAGATGCATAGTACTTTATTTTCCCCCATATTAGCCCAATTAAAATGCGTATCATTGTTTTTGAATTTATAAAAATTATTTGCGTGCAATTGCCCATAACCTGTCTTATTAAACCTTAAAAACAAAAAATTATTTCTTTTATTATATAAGTTTTCTTATTATATTTCTTTATTTATATTCAAACACGGTCCATTATTTACCTTTTTTTAAAGTAAAAAAAAAATTATGCAATTATTTCTTAGTCTGTCTACTTTTATTGACCACTGCTCTTTTGACTTTCCGATCCCCGCATTCCTCTCAATATTTACAAAATATTTTTTTTCGATGAATGGACGATTCGATGAATTGATCATTCGATGAATTGATTTTCGATGAACTCGTCGGTTACCATATACAGTCAACCATAATGTATGTTATAATCCTATATCAGCACCTTAGAGGCAAACTGTATCTAGTCAAATTTTTATCAGAAATGACATTTAAGTGCCAAATGACTTAATACTTTATGGTCTGTCAAGTGGAATATAATCTGGAGCTTTAGCCAGTTTCAATATTCGTTGTTTTAAAACTGTATTTAGTCGATCAACGCATGGCGGTAAACAATCTTAAATCGTCTTTTCTAAGCTATTTTTCATTTGTGACTTAATACAATTTACCTCTGATGTGCTGATATTATTTTCGTACTACAGAAAAAAGTTATTCGAGTATTAGCTAGGGTTAAATCGAATACCCCTGATTAACAGCTGTAACACAAATTTAAATCAAACTTCCTCAATGATATAACAGATATGTTCAACTCACCACTTACAGGGATTAGTTTTAAGGATTTATGACATAACTAGGTTATTACCAGGGCCGGCCAGAGGGCGGTGCGAACGGTGCGATCGCACAAGGCCCCGCGCGACCTGAGTTTTTTTTTTTTTTAATTTATAAAATGACTAAATCGGTTCTTTTCATAGTTGCAGTATGAAATACAAAATATGAAATGATTTGGACTTATTTCTACTAAATATGTATAAACAATGCAGCCAGTACCAACATTTGTGTTTTTCGACAATGCAATTTTATCATTTAAAAAAAGATTCGAAATTTATCACCACCACGAAAATTTATTTGGCTTTTTGTACAATTCAGACAATATACAAAAGATGACTGAAGACGATCTGCTTAAATGTTGCAAAGATATAAATTTGTGATTAAAAGACGACATTGATTGTACAGATCTTTTTTATGAAATTAAAATGTGTCCACGGGTATTGTCGGCTAGAAATACAATTTTAGAAATTTTAGAATATATTTACAGGAACAATTTATCTGAATTGTATCCCAATTTAACTGTTTTGAAAGTAATACTGACAATTCCAGTAACAGTTGCATCGGCAGAGTGATCGTTTTCAAAACTGTAAATAATAAATAATTATTTACGATCTTGTATAAGTCAGGAGCGATTCTCTTCATTGGCAATTTTGTCAATCGAGTCCGAGTTGGTAAGAAAACTAAATTATGACGAGATAATTAACAATTTGGCAATAAAACATGCCAGAAGGCATTATTAGTCATCATTACTGGTACGGCCTTCAAGGCCCTTGAAGGCCCAAGCCGTCCTAATCGTCTCTCTGTTGTCCTCCTGTTGTGTGCACCGATAGACCGAGTTACACAATCAACCCATCTTTGGTCTACCTCAATTCTACTACCTACTGGCACAATACGAAAATCTCTTTGTACATGGTTTATTTCATTGGCTCCAGTCCATCCTAGTCGATTTAATTAAACTTTTTTCTTTATACCGATTAAACCGTTTTAAATTATATCCGTATCTCAATAAGACCCTTTTGCATACGGTCTAAAACGTTCTATGGGCATCGTTATGAAATAGGTATTTATAGATCTTTTTAGCTATTTATATTATTTTGTTAAATATTAATTATAATTATTCATAAATTATTATTAGTGTAACTAATATGTACAAATAATAAGTGCAATATTGCAAAATACAGTTTTTTTTTTTTTTAGACGAAGAAGGCCCCGCACGAGCATCTTGCACCGGGCCCGCTTTTTCTCGGGCCGGCCCTGGTTATTACCCGTCAACAATGACGGATTTATAATATAAAAATTTCAGTTGTTTGTATGTGTATTTGGTTTTATTTTTTAACGTATCTTAATTTCGTATAATTAACCAAAAAATATACCACCATGTCAGGTATTTAGCTAATCACGAGATGCTTAGGAAAAAATGACGTCACAATGTTACATGCAGACACTTGCTAATTATATATGTACGATTATTTATTCATAAACTTTTTAAGATGGGAAACCGATTCATTTTTACTCAGTACATTAAAACTAAAAATAATTTGAGATCTTAATTTATGCCTACGAAAGCCTAGACATTTGTGTATGTAATTATATTCGTAGATTCTTAGAGAATAGATCTGCAAAATATTGTTCATATCGGTTAAAGGATATAGGCGTGTCTACAGTTTCTCGTTTATGTCTACAAAACCCTAAACATTCTTATATATAATTTTGTCCGCAGTTTCTTAGAGAATAAATCTGCACAATATTGCTCATATCGGTCAAATGATATAGAAGTATCTAGAGTATCTTGTTTATGCCTACAAAATCCTAGACATTTATGTATGTTATTATATTCGTCGATTCTTAGAGAATAAATCTGCAAAATATTGTTCATATCGGTCAAAGGATATATAAATCTTTTGTTTATGTCTACGAAACCCTAGACATTTATGTATGTAATTATATTCGTAGATTCTTAGAAAATAAATCTGCAAAATATTGTTCATATCCCTCAAAGGATATAGGATTGTCTAGAGTTTCTTGTTAATTCCTACGAAGTCATATAAGACAGAAGAATGAAATTATAATAGAAAAACGCTCAATTTTTTAAGATATATTCATAAATATATGACATTTATATTCATTAAAATATACCTTTTAAACAAAAATAAAATAAATTATTATACATTATTTAAATTATTATTATAATTATTATATATAAAATACTTATTTTGACAACTAATTTAAACTAATTAAAACGGTTCGCGTTGGAGGTACTTCAAGTACTTTCAAGCAGGTACGACTTGAACGTGCAATTTTTTTTATGCTCCGAGCTAAAGAGTAAGGATGCGAAAGTGTTCAAAATGAAAAGCAACTTTGAACACTTGTAAATAAAAATACTTACAAGCCATATAGGTAACCGTAACAGATATTAAAAACATGTTTATGTAAAAGTTGTTTCTTTTCAAAAGCTTTATCCAAATATATACCAAATTTTTTCCCCAACTTGTTCACTGATCGTCTTTTCGAGAAAAATCGTGTTTCCTTTATCTTGATATACCTTATGATCCCTCCCTCCCTTTCACTCTTTCTCTCTATCTCTATGTATATATACATATACCCCCCTATATATATATATATATATATATATATATATATATATATATAGGGGGGGGGGGGGCGCACACCATATTTACGTTATTTTGGGGGGGGGCATACCAGAAAAGGTTGAGAAACACTGCACTAGAGTCTAGTGACTAGACATTTCTGTGTTTACAGTATTTTTCCGACTGGATACGGTTATTGTCTCTAGATGGAAACATGTCCGTTATTTTTCATAAGTTATCGAAATTTATTATTTTTAATATATTCACAATCTGTTATCACTTACCTAATATCTACAAAACACCTTTTTAACTTAGGTATCCTAATTTATTTTTTTTAAGTGTAGCTCTATCCCAGTCAAATTTACGAAAAATCCATAGCTATAATGTAGCCATAAATTAATATATCAACACATTTTTCCAAAAACACAAAGAAAATGGGATATTTTCCAATAACATGATCTGATCAATGTACATTACTTAGTATTTTTTTTTAGATTTCTAGATTAAGCCCTCTGTGCATACAAGGTGTGGGACAAAATTTGTTGAATTGAACTGGCTACAAATAAAATGATGTACCCTGCTGTACACTATTTCATTTGCCATCTTACCCGAAGCCATTTTTTAATAACCAAAAGTAAAAGACTTAAACCAAAACAAAGAATGCTAAAACATTGACAGCAATAATTGAAAAATTACCAATTCTTTTTCGTAAACTGTCAAAGGTTGAATAAGCGGTTAATTTATGAGCGGACCTCCATGAAAGTAAATGTTCATTTTTAATGAACGGTCAGGAGGAGGGGAATGAAGAATGAAGTTATGTATAAAGTGAGAATGATAAACGAGTGTGAAATGAATGTTGCTGACTGTCAATGACCTGTCAAGGGTTAGTTATCAAAGTGAAGTGAAGGTAGTCTGTACCGTTAGCATTAATATAGGAAATACATCACAGTCGCAGCCAACAGACACCTATCGAATATCTGCATATCTACCGATCTATAATTAGATAAAATGCGATACACAGTGTAGGATTATAAAGATTATTTAGGCGCCGCCATCACATAATTTCGCCCAACTTCGAAAGCCATATTTAGATAAAAAAAAACGTTACAACATTATACAGTTTCCCATGAGAAAAGTTAGTATTTTGGGAGGAATTGGTTATTTGGGAAGGTACTGTCATATTGGCGTAGTATTGATAATATCAAGCTAAAATTTTTTTATGAACGTGTTTTCTCCAAACGATTTTCGAGATAATTTGAATTTGGCACGAATATTGTCACTGCGCTTGCTGGCCGCAGTTTACTTCCATTCGCTTCCGCACTGCATGCTGAAATTTCTGAGTAATGCACACAAATGTTAAACAGAATAGTACCACAGTAATTTTTGATTTGATAATTATTTAGAAACTTTATGACGAATTTTATGCAACACCGTGCTCAGGGCCGCCCCTAGGCGGGGGCAAGTGGGGCACCTGCCCCAGGCTCCGCGCCTTTAAGGGCCCCGCACTTTGACCGTCAAGTAATAAAATAATAGAATACATTAAGAATACATTCCAAGTTTTATAAATAGTTTGAAAGAAATTATATTTAAACTTAAAAATAATATAAGTATGTGTACTTTGTTAATAGTTAATAACATTAAAGAAAATATCGTTATTTAATATATATATTTATATATAAATGGGGCCCCGCAAAGTCAGTTTTGGGGCCCCGCAATTCCAGTTTTGCCCCAGGCCCCGCAAATGCTAAGGGCGGCCCTGACCGTGCTTACATTATTTGTCTGATTGACTGGAAAACTGGATAGTTATAGCTATAGCTGGGTTTTGATGTAAGTGCATCTCAAGTACGGTTGCTAATCTCTAAATGGAAGCAAGTGAATTATTATTTTAAAATTTATAGAAATTTGTAATTTTTGATATGTACCTACCACAGAAGTACACCGTAATATTTCCACTTCACCACAAGCTGACATTGTTATGTCGGCTCCCTAGTCATCATTTTTATATTACCTTAATATTTATTGTTTCTACATCAAATCAATAGTGTTATTGTTCATTATTGAATTGGAATATTATGAACAATTGTTATTCAGTTACATGAGAGATATTAATAGATATTTTTAACGCTGTAACCTCCACATTTTTTTATGTTTTTTATGATCAGCCCAATCGGCCCATTTAGTGATCTACCCACCGGGCATTTGCCCGGTAGTCCGCCGGTTGTACCCGCCCCTGAACTCACGTAAAGAAGTGAAAATTAAAATGTGTTCTTCATAGGCGCCCGCAGAAATTATTCTAGGGGTGGCAAGACCAAAACATAGATATAGATGTCATATTCGAACAATGCTTGCCACGTGGCGGGTCTGGGATCGATCCCCGCTGAGGATAAACATTTATTTTCTAGTTAAAAATGTGTTTTCTATAGTTATCATTTAAAAATCATTTGGCATGCTTATACAACTCGTTGACCCGCACATAGGAAAAATACTAAAACATCTAAAAACATATCTCCCTAAAAATATAAACAAATATGTGCTCACCGAAAAAAAAAAATATTTTTTTAAAATTCTGAGTAGTGTATCAAATGAAAGCCCTTAATACTCCACGTATTAACAATCAAAATTTAATTTTTGCAAAATAAATTATTTCGACGCGATTTTTGCCAAAATTGTGCAAAAAATTTTTTGTCCCCCACTCTGTAGGCCAGATGGTTTAAACTAAAAATCTGAAAAAATTCTAAGTAATGTACATTGGTGTGAACGGGAATAGTACAACAGGAATTTTTGATCGGATTATGTTTTCGGAAAATAACGCATTTTTTGTGTTTTTAACTAAAATATGTTAAATATTTAATTCGCTATGTAACACAGTAACTAAGTAAGCGCCTGTATCGTAGTGCGTAGTGTCATCGCTTAGTAATTTGCAAACTACATTTCGATTCCTGTCAATTTTAATTTTTTTATTTTTTTTTTTTGCATATTTATTTTGTTTAAATTATTTTGTCAAAATTCTAGCGATATTTTGGTAAATGTTGAAATTATAATTTAATTCTATGTTTGTATGTATGCGAAATCAGAGAGCGGGGCTTATGATTTAAGCAACCAATGGAAGCCATAGGCGCAATTTTCAATATCTTAATGAACCTTGCTATATAAAAAAAATACTGCACATATTTCGAAACTTAAATAATGGTATTAGGCATTCGAATTAAAATTCATAAAAAAATATTTTGACATAAAATTTGTTTTAGCATCCCAAATAACCATCATTCAGTTACTATTTGAGAAAATTTCCATGCCTGAATGGGATTCGAACCCGAGACCTTCGCAACGCAGAGCACATGTGTTACCACTACGCTACGCCGGTCGGCAAATCATTCAGTTACTAAATACCTGCGAAACCCTGAAATGTGTGAAAATTCACACTTCACATACATTTTTTTAATGAATTTTATATTTAAATAATATAATTTTTTTTTCTAAGATACGAATTGGTAATGGGTGCCGTAATACAGGGGGGGGGGCAACTGACCCATCTTGCCCCCCCTTGCGGGCGCCTATGGTGTTCCTTAATATGCACTAATATGTTCCTGGATGCACGCCTGTCCTACCCACAATGTGTGAGTATTTACACTTCACATCAATCTCTTTTAATCTTGTTTATATTTCCATCGTCTTAATTATTTTAACAATGGTAATAAAATTATCTTAATGACTAATAGTTGAATAAATTTTGAAGCCAATCCTGTCCACTTTGCATGACACAATCTATGAATATGCAACATTTAAATTCTTAAGTTTTTTTATAGATCACGATTTTAGAACCGTTTTGTATTAGGATAGACAATAATTATATTTCTTTTAAAAATAGTTATTGAGAAACAGTTACCGCTAGTTCGCTAGTTTGCAATCTCTTTTCGGCTACAGCTACGGCTACTCACACATAAATTATTACTTAAATAAAAAGACGGTAAAATATTTTGTTAGTATTTAAACACTGTAATCTTTAAACATTAACAAAATTAACAATTTGAATGCCGAGATTATGATATCATATTTTAAGGAATTGTTGCTAATTATGTAATATTATAGTGCTATTTAATAATAAAATTTAATAATAAAAAAAAACGATGAAGGGAGAGAAAGATGAAAAAGAGGGAGAGAGAGAGAGAGAGAGAGAGAGAGAGAGAGAGAGAGAGAGAGAGAGAGAGATGATTTTTGTATAAATTTAATTTCTCATTATTCCATTATTGTGAACAATTCTTTATGAACACCTGATTTTAAAAACTTTTTTAAGAAATAATTATCTACCCTCCTACTTATATGTTTTATTTTGTTTTTTGTACTGTTTTTTTATGAATATTAAATTAGCAAAAGGCTTTTGTTATTCAACAAATACTTACAAAAAATTTCACACACTGTCAAAAAATAATTATGTATAATTAAATACAAAGGGCAGCAAAAATCTATTTTGCTAAAAGCAGTGGAAAAGTTAGATCAGGCCCTGCTAGGCTGTTTCTAAAATTAACAAATTTCAGTGTTTTTTTCAGAAACTAAAATAATTACAGGTATTATGTAAACGCAGAGCCGGCGCAAGGGTCTGCGGTGCCGCAGACCGCGCCCAGGCAAGATTTAATTGAGCGCCCCTAAGTAAGGCGCAATTAGCTTTTTTCGAAATCTTCCCTTCTAAATTTGAAGTGAAGACCTAAAAAAACCAGTGGCGAAGGGAGAACTCCGCTAGACTTGCCCTCCCATAAAAATAATAATAATAAAAAAAAAAAATACATAATTTTTTTTTAATTTAAAAGAAGATTTAGGTAAATCTTCAAAATTACATCAAATTATGTCCTATACAAATTTTTGTCCAAGACTTGATTTACTAGTTACGAATTTCCTTAAATTTTAAAGTTTAATAACTTCCGTTTCCGGTTTCGGATTTTAATAAAAAACAATAGGGTTGTTCCCAATTATTAGGAGAATTTTTTAGTACCAGAACGAACTCTTTAAGTTAAACCGTTTTTGAGTTATCGTGTATACACACACACAGACACACACACACACACACACACACACACACACACACACACACACACACACACACACACACACACACACACACACACACACACACACACACACACACACACACACACACACACACACACACACACACACACACACACACACACACACACACACACACACACACACACACACACACACACACACACACACACACACACACACACACACACACACACACACACACACACACACACACACACACACACACACACACACACACACACACACACACACACACACACACACACACACACACACACACACACACACACACACACACACACACACACACACACACACACACACACACACACACACACACACACACACACACACACACACACACACACACACACACACACACACACACACACACACACACACACACACACACACACACACACACACACACACACACACACACACACACACACACACACACACACACACACACACACACACACACACACACACACACACACACACACACACACACACACACACACACACACACACACACACACACACACACACACACACACACACACACACACACACACACACACACACACACACACACACACACACACACACACACACACACACACACACACACACACACACACACACACACACACACACACACACACACACACACACACACACACACACACACACACACACACACACACACACACACACACACACACACACACACACACACACACACACACACACACACACACACACACACACACACACACACACACACACACACACACACACACACACACACACACACACACACACACACACACACACACACACACACACACACACACACACACACACACACACACACACACACACACACACACACACACACACACACACACACACACACACACACACACACACACACACACACACACACACACACACACACACACACACATACGGACGGTACTTCGAAAATAGGTTTTTTGGATTCCCTGGACTATGAAACGTGGTCATCAGTCAAAATCGCGACATCGAAAATTTTCGCGATTACAATACTTGCCCCTTATATATTAAGGTCGGGCAATTAAAAAGGTCCTCACTTCTAAATTTCAAGTAAAGACCTAAAAGAAAAGGTCCTCACTTCTTAATTTCAAGTGAAGACCTAAAGAAAAAAAGGTCCTCACTTCTTAATTACAAGTGAAGACCTAAAAAAAAGGTCCTTACTTCCTAAACTTACATTTATATTACTACCTTACTTTTATATTAATTTGGCCATTTAGCGCCCCCCTCGCAGTGGCGCCCGCATGCACCGCATACCTGTCAGCGCCGGCTCTATGTAAACGTAGCTTTTCTTCAGTTTTAGATTTTTTCAAACTACTGGCATTATGATGAATAGTAGTTAGATTATAATAGTTAGAATTTTAAAAACTGTTTTCTTTTCTTTCCAAATCTACCCTCTAAGACTATACCTTTAAATTATTATTTTTAAATTAATATGAAATATAGCCTATAACCTGCCCGAATTCATCTTAAGCGGGTCTATTCTGTATCTTAAAAAGTTAAAAATTAACCTCAAGGTCGAAGTTAAAAAATTTTAACCACGCTTTACAATATTTTGTTATTCTGTAACTCTATGACGTTTAAATTTTAAACTCAATGTGGTTAATTCAGTAGGTTATATTCGGAGTTTTAACTCCAGCCAAATACATGGCGTTAATTTTTAACCAGCTGTAATTCTAACCTCTAAACGTCAAATAGCCAGAAAAAATGCATTTTTAGAATTAATCATGGCAAGTCTGTTTATTTTAAACCAATTATTACTTGAACAAATTGAACATCAAGAGGTTAATAAGTAAAAAAAGTAATATAGGTGAATAAAAAAAATATATAAAAATGCTTTTTAGGAGATCAGATCAAATTAAACAAAGGCAACTGCGTGATATGAGTGACCCTTTTAATTTATCAGAAGAAACATTTTAAAATATTTTCATTTGTCTAAAACTTATACGGAATATCTCGTTTTACAAATGTTGTTTGAAAATCTGAGAAGAACCAAAAGATTTCCCAATATATTGCAAGTAAATATTTAAAACTTTAAAATAGTGATACATTTATAAATTTTGATTTCTCTGTTTAAAAATAAAAATAAGGTAAACATAACCTGAAAATAAAAGTATCTTCATATAGAAGAATGAAAAGCCTATACTTATTATGCTTATGCCAACCATAATTATTTATGTAAAAATATTGTACATTTCCGCAATATATATTTATTATATTTGATCGTTGTTCATTCATGATTCAACCATAACACATGTTTACATTAAATCCACACTTACACTAGCAAAATACCTTCCCTTGTAGATAATTTCACAACATAATTTTAACCATAAGGTTAAAATGTTAGAACTTAACGCTTGGGTTATAACCTGAGATACAGAATAAGAAACAAGGTTCAAATTTTAACGCCTAGTTAAAATGTTACTTTTTAACCATCATTTTTAACCTAATCTTTTTAACCACAAAAGATACAGAATAGACCCGAAGATGTGTTGAAAATCTCTTGAAAATCGGTACGAGGGTTACCTTTTATGTTTTTACAAACGACCACTAGATGGCAATATTGAAATGTGTCATTACTATCAGAGCCGCAGTAAGGGGGGGGGGGCGACGGCCCTGGGCGCACTAACGTAAAGGGCGCTGACGGGTTTGACTAAGGGGCGCCATTGCGAAGGCGAGGACCTTTTTTAGGGTTTTGTAGGTATGACCAAAAAACCCTTATACCGTCATTTTGTCGTCTGTCTGTCTGTCTGTCTGTCTGTCTGTCTGTCTGTCTGTCTGTCTGTCTGTCTGTCTGTTCGGTAAAAATTGTAGCCAAACGGCTAAACCTAGAGAGTTGAAATTTGGCATGCTTATACAACTCTTTAACCCACACATAGGAAAAATACTAAAACATCTAAAAAACATATCCCCCTAAAAATATAAACAATAATGTGCTCAACAAAAAAAAAAATATTTTTTTTAAATTCTGAGTAGGGTATCAAATGAAAGCCCTTAGTACGTGGATTAACGATCAAAATTTTATTTTTGCAAAATAAATTATTTTGATGCGATTTTTGCCAAAATTGTGCAAAAAATTTTTTGTCCCACACCCTGTAGCCTAGATGGTTTAAACTAAAAATCTGAAAAAATTCTAAGTAATGTACATTGGTGTGAACCGGAATAGTACAACAGGAATTTTTGATCAGATTATGTTTTTAGAAAATAACGCATTTTTTGTGTTTTTAACTAAAATATGTTAAATATATAATTCGCTATGTAACACTTTAGATAAGAAACTCTGGTAGCTCAGATGGTTTCGTAACGCACTTTGTAAATTGCAGTGCGAACGTTGCAGAGTTCGAATCCTGTTAATTCTATTGTTTTTTTTTTTTTGCATTTTTTTTGTTTAAATTATTTTGTCAAAATTCGTTATATTTTGCATTTATTTTTTAAAAGCGTAAATTTAATAACCAGAGGGAAGTGTTGAAATTATAATTTAATTCTGTGACGAAATCAGAGGGAGGGACTTATGATATAAGCAACCAATGGAAGCCATAGGCGCAATTTTAAAAATCTTACTGAACCTTGCTGTATAAATAAAATACTGTACATATTTAGAAACTTAAATAATGGTATTAGGCATTCGAATTAAAATTCATAAAAAAATATTTTGACATAAAATTTGTTTTGGCATCCCAAATAATCATCATTCAGTTACTAAATACCTGCAAAACCCAGAAATGTGTGAAGATTCACACTTCACATAAATTTTTTTTTTGCTCGTCACTTGGAATTTGGGAGGTGAGGACCTTTTTTTTTCTCGTCACTTAGATTTTGGGAGGTGGGGACCTTTTTGTTTTTGCTCATCACTTAAATTTTGAGAGGTGAGAATCTTGTTTTTTATTTGCCAATGGCGCCAAAACACGGCTCTGCCCCTAGCGCAAGTTTTTCTTACTGTGGCTCTGATTACTATATTCGTAAAATTTGACATTTGTTATTGTGAAATAAGTGGCAGTTTATAAATTGACCGAGTAGTTTAAAAAAAAATAAAAGTTTTTGGAAAACTGGATATTACTGGTGAAGGTCTTCGTTGGATAATTTTATACGGTTTCAGTAAAGGTCTAACTCAACAACAATGCATGGATTCGCTTCGTTCAATTTTTGGTAATGAAGCACCATCAGAAAAGACTAAAGAACATCAAAATCGGTTGTGATTAAAAAAAAACGATGCTGTGCGCAAAATAATTGAAGAAGATCGGCATGTGACATACCGTGAGATGGAGGCATCCTTTGGCATATCGCAGACTGCAATACAATCGGTTTTGCATGAATTTAGTTGTGAAATATCCCGGTGGATTTCGCATAATTTGATCGAAGCTCAAAAAAAGGCTCGTGTTGATTGGTGTAAGGGAATGCTAAAAAAATTCAACCTAGGCACTGCAAAATCCGTATACAACATCGTTACAGGTGACGAAACTTGGATTTATTCATATGAACCGGAAACTAAGCAAAAAACTACTGTTTGGGTCTTGCAAGATGAACCGAAACCCACAAAAATTGTTCGTTCACGAAGCACTTCCAAGAAAATGATCGCTTGTTTCTTCGGTTGTACTGGACATGTTGCAACCATTCCTTTAGAGCAGTGGTACTCAACCTGGTCCTTACCACCCACTTGTGGGCGGTAGGATTTTTTTGGTGGGCGGTAGGGGTTTTGTCCAATGCTACTTTCCGTTTTTTTAAATTTAATTGACGTTTTAAAAACATTAAAATGGATTTTTTTTGAGATGATGCAGTAAGTTGTTTTATAAAGATTTTTGCAGCTAAATTTTGCGAAAGTATTTAGTAAGTAATTATTATTATACAACAGGTGGGCGGTATGAAATTTTTTCTACCAATAGAATGCTAAAATGGACGGTAGGTATGAAAAGGTTGAGTACCCCTGCTTTAGAGGATCGGAAAACAGTTAATGCTGAATGATATACAACAATTTGTTTGTTAGAAGTCATCGACAAAATCAGGAAAAACAACAAAAACGCATTATTCTTCATCTTGACAATGCAAGGTCCCACACAGCACCGAAACAGCAGAAAAACACCGAATTAATGTCTCATTGCCCGTATTCACCTGATTGATCCCCTAATGACTTCTTTTTGTTCCCCAATGTCAAACAAAAAATGCGTGGACAGCGATTTTCATCACCAATTTTCAAGAAGCAGTTGAAGCCTTCGAAAACCATGTTTGAGATACCAACTTCAGAGTGGTAAAAATGTTTCGAGAATTAGTTTGAACACATGCAAAAGTGTATAAATCTTAAAAGCGAATATTTTGCAATAAAACAGTTTATTCCAAATATTTTTTTTCCTTTCTTAGTTTTTGTAAAGATTAAATTTTGGCGTCACAGCCGTACAGAAAAACAGACACACTTCACATTTATTGGTATAGATAGATTTTATTATTGAACATAACCTTCATGTTATGCTATAGTTACGGCAAAAGAAAAATTGGAACGAAGTGGAACGTCCAATAAATTTAAAACATCCAGATATCATCCTAACCAAAGAACGTAAGTGTAAACTATTTAACATTTGGAGAAGTCAGAAAGTTGTACCTAGTATAAAAGTGAGTAATTACCGTACCGGTGTACCGGTAAATTGTTTTACCGGTAAACAAGCTACTGTTGTTGATTCAGTTAAAGTAGCGTATAAAAGTGTCCATATGTAAAGAGTCCTAGATAAAAAGTCATCTTGACACAAATTCGCTATTCGTTAACCACACTAGCTATTACTGGCTTAAACTAAGTATACTTGTGATTCGTCTACCTGATAAGTAAGTCAACTTAGCTTGTAGTACTTTTCTGAGAACCCAAGCGTAAGTATATTTTTCATATGCGCAGAGCATTCGATAAGTAAAAGCAAATATGTGTCAGTGTGTTGCATTTCTTCTGCGATTTTCAAACGTCATAGAATGCACTTCCGATTTGCTAGTTATGGTTATGACCACGAGTGGAGCCACTGTACAATAACCTCCTTATTCCATTCAATTTTCACTCAAGATTTTTACAATTTAATTCATTATTAAAATATACAGTAAATGAAAACGATGAGTATCAAATTAATACAATAAGAGATAGTTTAAAGAGAATACTTTTTTAAGTTAGTTTTTATATCTTAAATCAGAAGTTCCCATCTTTTTCACGCATCGAGGAAAACTCGGTCCTCAGCTGTTACATTTTTTTTATTATATCTTTAAATTCACTAAATTATCTAAAAAAAAGACACACACTATCTTAGCCATAAATATAAAAAATCTATAACATTACTAGCCCTAATTTAACCATGAATTAAAAAAATAATTAATTTTGTCAAAAACACCAAAACTGCAATATTTTTCATAAACGCAATCGGATCAAAAATTGTTTCCGGCTCAGATCAATCTACATTACCCATAATTTTTTCAGATTTTTAGTTCAACCCCTTTGGATAAATTGAGGCGGGATAAGAACTTTTTTAGCACATTTTTAGCTAACATCGCGTTAGAAAAAACGAATTAAAAAAAAACTACTTTTCGTTCCTTAATCTACGTCTTATGAGCTTTTTTGATACCACACATTGAATTTTTAAAAAAATATTTTTTATAGACGATACGAAAAAGCGTAATTTTTTGAAAAACTAATCTTATCAAAAATTCCAGTTTCGTTTCTATTCCGGTTTTCATTAATGGTCATTATGGAGATTTTTTTAAAATTTTTCGATGATCCACTTTGGCGTATGCCTCAAAATTTAAAAAAAAAAATTCTTTTTTTTATTATATACATAATTGTTTATATTTATCTCGGGATGTATTTTTTTTTCTCAGTATTTTTTTGTAGTATAAGCATACCAAATTTCAACTTTCTATGTTAAGCCGTTTGGATACAATTTCTATCGTACAGACAGACAGATAAACAGACACAAGAGTGACGTTATAAGATTTTTTTGGTGGTTATACCTACAAAACCCTTAAAAGAAAGTATCTCATTTGTCCAATGACCCCTTCCAAATTTCTGTCGACCCCTAAAAGGTCTGTACCGAGCTCGTTGGGAATCCCTGCTCTAGACCGTAGTTTTTAACCAGGGTGGCGTGGTACTAAAGGGTGTCGTTCAACGTTAAAATTGCGCTTATATAAGGGGCGCATTTTTCTTGTAATTGATTGTGAGCCGAGAAAAATTCTGGCTTCTAGCTTCTACCCCAAGAAAAAGTTCTTGGTACGCGTCTGACCGTAGAAATCGGTGACTCAAATTAACGCGTATCCATCTAGCTGACGCTCCATATCTATTTAAATTATTATAAATTTTTTGATAAAAACAATTTCCGAAAAAAAAAATCTATCAAAAATTTCGAACTTACTATTCCGGTTCATTTTAATATGCATCACTAGTATCAGTAGCGGCTTTAAGGGGGGGCGAAGTCGGGCGACCGCCCAGGGCGCCAGGCCAGGAAGGGCGGCAGACGGTCATTTTTAGGTCATGTATTTGTATCAGTTGTCACTTGTATTTTAGAAATGAGGACCTTTTTTTAGGACATCACTTGTATTATAAAGAGTAAATATATATTTTTTTTTTTCTGGGGCGGCAAATAAATCTCTCCCGGGGCCAGACTTGCTAAGGCCGGCTCTGACTAGTATGTATTTTTTTTTTAGATTTTCAACCCAGCCAATTGGTAATCAAATGTATATCTATTTCACACAATTCTTTGTAAACTACCAATAACGTAGTGTACTACTTGTACCAAACTACAACCGTAATTTCTACCTTCGTTTGTACCATGAGTTCAAAAAGAAATTACATAAGATTTGGTTATGGAAAAATAAAATAAAGTCTACTGCAAGCTTTATATAACAATATAAACTTATGACAACAAGAACAGTGAGACAGTTAATTAATTCTAAAGCTTGCTATCGCCGACCGGCGTAGCGTAGTGGTAACACATGTGCTCTGCGTTGCTAAGGTCTCGGGTTCAAATTCCGTTCAGGCATGGAAATTTTCTAAAATAAGAATTGTCCTGGCTAATTGCCACAGCAACAAAGGCCATTAAAATAATAAAAAAATGCTTGCTGTTGACATAACTTTTATTTTCCATAGCCAACCCTTATGTAATTTCTTTTTGAACTCATAGTATATTTGAATATATTTAGATAAACTTACGTGTCTTTTTGTATACACAGCGCTGCTACGGTAGCAGTGATAAGAGCGACTGAACAGAGCCCATATTTCTTTCTCGATATCAGAACGAATGGCATCGCTTAATTTTGATAACCTTCTCAGTTGAACCATACGTGTCGTTTAACCGTCATGGGCCAACTAACTTCTCCTGAAGTATATAAGGGTTTTTGGTTGTACTCGTCATAGAATATGTTTATAATCAGTACTGAGCGTGGTTAATTTCTCGCATACTCCTATGTAGTGCGTGTTTAACATAGGTTTCGAACCACTTTTATTTCTTTTTCAAAAAATTCTCATGAATTAAGTACTTCAGTAGCAAGTCCTTCGCTTTCTAAGGAGGAAAAACAGGGACACTATTTTTAAAATATTTGCCAGTAAAGGGAATTAAAGGTGGTACCTTAATTCCCTTTAGCCGGCCACCTACTAAGTAATTGCGCTACAGTCGTTTTCCGTCTGGTCATACCTACGAAATCCTAAAACCGCCAAAAGAACAAAATAATAAATGTGGATTTAAATCAAGAGCACCAGATAAATAGAACACCAAAAATACTAGCCCTATACTAATAAGTTATATTTTACTGTAAATTACTTACTTAATTAATTATATTAAAATACATATTTTTATATAAATCATTATAATTTCTTCCTTCAGCTTGATTCAAATGGAACAACTATAAGCCTACTGCTGCCATCTCATAATATTTAGCTGCACTACTGTAGTTTTATCTGTGTCCGCTAGATGCCACTACCTACTTTAATCAAAGACCCAGCTGTCAAAACGCGCGGAATAAGGCTATATAACTGTCAATTCAGATAAAATACCTCGTAAATAAGAGGGTAAAGTGAATTAAAGTGATATATTTTTTATAGATCTGTTATGGAATCGACTACTTCCATTTCGAAGGTAGGAATATTTTATCAATTTATATAAACTGAATAAAAACGTGTTGTTTACTACATAACCTCAACATACATTGTTTTTGTGTGTATATATTTTAAATTCTGTACACATTTGAAGTATATAAACAAATTTTTATAATATATAATTTAATTTTATATTTGTACACGTTTTAGGAAAATATATTGTCAAGTTATAATATGATTATTCAACAAAAATAGTTCAAATAAAATTTTTGACACTTATTTCCTTCTTTTTACGAGCTAATAACTTCAGATATTGTGTGGAAGGAACTATTTTATTTGGCTTGTTTAAAGCACCATTTCTTAGTCAATTTGAATTAAAATTTGATTAACATAAACATATTATACAGAGTGTCTAAAATTGATTGAACGTCACGTGAGGAATTAACGTTGTTTATTTTAATCAAAAATAAATAACCGAATTCTCCTGCATGGAGAACTGACATCCTCGAATACGCAGTCTGGTGGTCAAATATTGTACTAGGCGCTGTAGTACTTGTTGAAATTATTACATATGTTCTAGTGTTGAATTTTTGTTAGAATGTCGATAGAAGTTGTGAAAAACTATAAAAGTAGAACAAATTGTAGTGTGTTTGGCTGTCATTCAAGACAGGACAAAGATAGGCATCTTAATTTTTTTCTTTTCTTAAGAAAAATGGAGGGAAATTTAATATCAAGTCCATATTGGGAAAAGATTTGGTTATGGACAGGAGGAAGGCATGGGAATATATTTTAAGTTAAAAAGTAACTGATACTAAGTTTGTTCATTATATTTGTCGCAGAAAAACCAAACTGCACTAATATGCTTGCACCTGCAAGTTGCATATTTAACTTTTAGCTGCTCCTGTCCAACTAAAACTAATTTTATTTCATGAGGCAATGAACATATATATTGAATCCATATATTGTAAAATCAGATGACCGACACTCAGATGTACCACATAAAATTACGTACCCGGCATTTAACACCTACTCAACTACAAATTACACTTCAATAAATCTACTGAAATTAAACTTGAAACGTAGGTCTATGCCTCAGTGACAAGAAAAAAGTGTTTTGCTTCATTTCATTCTCTCTTGATAAATTTATTCATCTTAATATCGAATAAATAAAAAATAATAAATTTTATCATGTTTTATTTTGATATTGTTATTTGCCTGGTGACTTCAGACCGAAGGCAGGTCCTGAAATCTGAAGCCAAAGTCTGAAAAATATATTATATGCATAGTCACTAGGGTTTCCAATTATCCGACATTAATGAATATCCGTATATCGAATACACAAAATTCAAAATATTCGGATATATTCGGATATATCCGGATATCCGGATAACAAATAAGAAATTAAGGATAACAGATTGAATCTAATATTCATGGTGTTTTATAACTCATTCATTTAATTTAATTTAAGTATTTTAATTATATACATTAATAAATCACAAAATAATTTTAAAAAATATATATATTTAAATATATTTTATTTTAAAAAATGCGTATTTTAAAAAAATAATTGCATTGAAAGTTTCAAAATTCAAGTGAGTTCTAATTTTTGTCCTAGTCAGGCCTGCAATTGAAAACGCGCTCTGTTGCAGTAGATCAGGGGTCGGCAACGCGGTGCCCGCGAAGCAATTTCTAAGTGCCCGCCTAACCATGCGAAATTCTATTTCAGAGCCGCTTTTAGTAATAAAAGTACTGTCAAGAAAACTAGAAGTGTTATAGTTTTATAAATAAATATAATTTAATATTCATTAAATTTTATTGTAAAACTAAATTTTTAAACTATTCCCAATATAGACCCTATATGAAAAAAAGCAATAATAAAAATGGTAATAGAAAATTATTGCGATGGAAATGCTACCACCCATCAATTTGCCATACATTATTGGTAGACTTTAATACCAGATTTGAAGACTTCTACGAATTGGAGGCATTTTTAACATTTTTATTAGTCTTTTTTCTGAAAAAGAGGATGATGTGACTAATAAAATCGCAACATATTTCGGTATTTCCAATAAGGAGGACTTAGAATTGGAAGTTATTATACAAATGACATTGCATTAAAATTACATCGTAACGAAGAAAAATTCTAGAACTTGGTGAATGGGAATAGCTACCCATTGTTGAGAAAATGTGCTCTAAAATTGAAGTCTCTCTGCGTGTCGACATATGCTTGTGAATGTATGTTTTCTAATATAAAATACTTAAAATCAAAATACCGAACAGGCCTCACTGACGCTCATTTGGACCAATGCCTGAGAACTGGAAATTCTACTTATGTTCCATATTACAACGAATTGGCCGCGAATTTTCATTGTCAAATATCGCATTAATTATCACTTTGATATTATGTATTTTTTTTAATGAAAATTAAAATTTTAAATTGCATTAATATTTTTATGTTTAAATTTTACCCCCTTCTTTGTCCCACGGTGCCCGCTGAACTTAGTAAAAAAGGTTGCGGCCCCCTGCAGTAGATGTTGGTTTTATTGTAAGAAGTGCATTAAATAATATATTTAAATTATTTGTCCTTGTTTTTGTGTTTGTTAAAATCATGATATAACGAAATGAAAGCTTTAGTTCATTAACATATTTTGTCATGTGATTTAAAGGAACTCTTGTAAAGCCGAAAAGATATGAAAAAAAGTACCAGGTAAATTGAAAAAATTGTTGAAAAAAATAAATTTTGTTTATTCAAAAAATATCCGGATTATCGGATATTCATTAAAAATTATCCGGATTATCGAATAGTCCAAATTGGTTGGATAATCCGGATATTCGGATATCCGGATTGGAAACCTTAATAGTCACATTTCAGAATTATACAGTGAATTTATTCTTTTATGCAACATGTACTATGTCATTACCATGGATACAGTTTTTGACAGCAATATAAATCGTGTTCATTTTCATTTGCAACATAGACAATTAGTGTGTATACTTTCGTTCATTACTGATTTAAAAATTAATCAACATGTATATACAGATGAAGAAAAAATAATGATGGTAACTTGGTATAATTCCCAAATGAGTTTAAGAGAAGTTTTTGCTGTATTTAGTGCAACTTATCCAGATCGGCCAATACCAAATCCCTCTACAATTTAGTTACAAGACTAGTTAATAAATTTCATCGCGAAGGATGTCTTAAGTCAAAACATAATAAAAAAAGAACAACATCACGTGCTTACAGAAGAGAAGCAGTTGGAAATATTATTTCAAGTGGAAGAAAACAATCAAAATACTTTAAGATCAATTGCACAAACCGTTGGTGTCAGTACTGGATCAGGGATAATAGGAACCAATATTATAGGGCCTTTTTTATTGACGGTAACCTTAATGCCGCAAAATATCTAGCCCTTTTGCTAAATCAAATATTACCTGCGTTGCGAAACCTGAATATTAATGGACAAGTATGGTTTCAACATGATGGCGCACAAGTCCATTATTCTAGGATAGTTAAAGAATATTTACATAGAACTTTCCCAAAAAGCTGGATTGGAAGAGGAGGGTCGATGAATTGGCCAGCGAGATCTCCGGATTTGGCACCCAATGATTTTTTTATCCGGGATATTTAAAGGCCAAAGTATATAATGAAGAACTTAGGGATGTTGCTGAACTGCAAGACATAATTGTTTTGCATCCAACAATATATCTCAAGAGCAATTGCTGAATGTTTTGAATCATTTTTATGACCGCTTAACATTTTGTATGCAAGTAAACGGAGAAACTTTTGAACATTTATTATAAGTTTTTATTAGTTATTTATTTATTATTATTATTTTTTTAATTTGTATTTTCAATAAAATATTTTGATTTTGCTAGTAAATATGGTTTTTTCTATGTTGCAAATGAAAATGAACACGATTTATATTGCTGTCAAAAACTATATCCATGGTAATGACATAGTACATGTTGCGTAAAAGAATAAATTCACTGTATGTTAAGTAACGCTATGAAATTAAATCCGGCGTCAAAGGGTTAAAGGTGTTTTTCAGAGAGAAAAAAATAGATAACCCCCCCTAAAAATAAATATTGGGTGCGCGCCTGAATGGACTACTTTTTTGTACTATCACTAAGTTTTTTTTTTATTACTTTATATTGTTATAAATATGGATATAATTTTTGTTTTTTTTACATCTAGGGCGTTTTTGTGTTTAAAAATGGATTTAAACCCCAAAAAAGAGCGAAAAATAAGAATGAAATTGTAAAAAATAATAATGTACACGCGGATCAGCTCTGGTATCAGTCCTACAAAGAATTGTGGAATACTATTGATACAAAAATACAGGTAGGGATTTTGGAGTAAATTTTACAAACATTGGCTGGTTGATAATATACGAGTATGTCTGGTTATGAATGTTGTAAAATCGTAAATCACAAATATTACATGTGGATTTATTTTTATTGGTTATAAATGTGTAAAATAAATGTTTGTATGATTTATATGTAGTACACAACAAAACATAGCTGGAATTTTTGCTCAGATTATTTTTTCGAAAAATATATTTTTTGGATCGTTGAAAACAATTAATTATTTTTAAAATTTATTTTGTGTCGCCAAAATAATTTTTAAAAAAAGATTAACAGTTAAAAAGTATTTATAATTTTTTTTTTTTTTTTACTATGGGCCGAGAGTTCCAGTTCCTAATAAACTCCCTAATAGTTATTAGACACATAATATATTTATGAAGCTAATAAATTTATTGGTGATTTCCAAGTTACAAAATCCTTCTAATAGTTTATTAGCAACATAATTTTTTGTTTTTGTATTGGTATTTCTTATGAAGATAGTAACACGGTGCAAGAGGGATAGTGCTATACGTAAATTTGTAGATAAATAGTATCATTTTTATATAAATAGTAATGCTTAAAGTATTATTTGTAATGTATTGTAATCGTAATTAAAAGAAATACATATGTAAAAATAAAAGACAATGTTTATTTAAAAATATATATTTACATATTGTTCTTTATATAGCACATTTACAATAAATGCTCAAAATATTCTAAAAACGGTTGTCTATAATTTGTAAATTCATCCAAACAGATCGTCGATTTTGTCAAAATTCAACTAAAATGTATATAAAACACCATTATAGAAAAAATATGAATGTTTAAAAACTACACATTTGTATATTCTTTTAAAATTATACTGTTTTTCAATTAAAATTGAAATATTAACACATTTTGCGAACTTGTTTTTGGTTATATGTCACTTTATTAAGCACTTCATGTTGCCTATAAGTAGAGCCCTGCAAAACCGCGGGTATCCGCGGATATCCGCAACTTTTTTGCGGATGCGGATAAATTATCATTTAAACCATGCGGATGCGGATCGGATGCGGATTAAATGTCATATCCGCTTATCCGCAATATCCGCGTGAACATTAAATCTTCGGTTACTTTCGGAGAAACAAGCAATTGTGTTCTGACTACGCAGTCCTCGGTTATTTTCGGTTGTCTGTATATACATGATATTTTGTAGCATTCAATCTCACTTTATGTTATTTTTATTAAGACAATTGTCCATGATCAAGACTGAGTTGAGACAATCAACTTAACTTTCTTTTTATTATTGAATATATTATAGAAAATAATATTTTGGACAAAAGTTTCCTGGTCCACTTTCGACGTAATTCTTCCTACCTCTGCTCTAATTCTGGCTTTTAAATCTGATAAAGGTTTTTTTTTTACATAAAACTGATTAGTAAGTTTTATTTAAATACCAAAAATTACCTACATAATTTTTTCTCGAAAATTTTATTATGTAACCTGCCAATTTTTTTATACTACCCGAAGTAAAAAGTCTTGCAGATCCCAAAAATTTGAAAAATGACACATGTTGCTGTTTGAAAAAGTTGCAACGCCTAACTCATGCGCGAAATGGCGTAAGAGAATACTTGATCCTAAAAATATGAAGCACCTTCTAACAAGTAACTTTTCTGATGTTTTTTTTAAATTCAATATTAAAAAAAGCAGCACGCCACTTACTCCCTACGAAAAAGAACGCTTAGGCCCCCCAAAATTGTTATCTCTCTCTAGATTTAAATAAGTTAATAGCGCATCTAGGCCTTAAAACTTTTGGGGTCCCTTAGGTTAGGTTAGTAATAAATAAGCTGGTAAATCCAAAAATTTTCATTAGCGTTTTAGAGCAGAGATTACCTAAACAGGCGAAATATGTTAGTTCTTTCCAAACTGACAGCAAAACCTGTAGTGCGGATAGTGCGGATATTTTTGCGGATGCGGATCGGATGCGGATTTGTTATTTACAAAAGCTGCGGATGCGGATCGGATGCGGATCATGGATGTGCGGATGCGGATCGGATGCGGATACAGAAAAGCTTATCCGCGCAGGGCTCTACCTATAAGTTATTAGACAAATAAGCCTATTTATTAGCAACCTAATAACTATTTCGGGGTGGAACTCTTGGAAAAAAAGTTATGTTGCAAATAAATTTATAGGACAGTTTATTAGCAACTGAAACTCTCGGCCCTATGACTAGATTTTTGCCAATAATATTAAATTTTGTACTCCACCTTATCTTCTAGAGCAGCGGTTCTTAACCGGGGGGTCCCGAAATTAAAAGAAAAAATGTTTATTTTTTACCAGGTTTTGCTTTTATAATTACAATAAACTTAATTATTAAACAGTAAATTATTACAAACATTATTTCAAAATTTTTCTTGGGTCCAGAAAATATTTTAGGCTAGTTGGGATGTCCCTAGTATAAAAAGATTAAGGATCGCTGTTCTAGAGGAGTTGATCTAAAAAAATTGAGTTAGACACATTAATTGAATAAAAATAATAAAGGAAGGAGGCTTTAAGAATTTTTACATGCAAATTTTTTTTACATGCAAATTTTTTTTACATGTAAGAAGCTATAACCTGTTCACTTTTGTAAGAACAAACTAAGAGGGAATTTTGTTTTCAATAGTTTGCACCTTTGAAGCTGTATGTCATGTTGGTATTAAAAAATGTCACTTTTTTAAAATGTCGATCCATTTGACGTATGTCATAATGAAAAATGATATCTTAATTATAATGATCATAACCTTATCAACCTAAAGTCGGTTTTACAGAGTAAGAAATATTTTTCATTGAATATTTAAAGTCAGTAACACACCATAAAAGTAACCAAAATAACCAGATCTAGTGTGTTCTTACAAAAGTGAACAGCAGAAGCTATTGTTAAACTGTTTTTGGTGACTTTTTACTTTGAGAGATTGGCAGTACTACTCGTCTACTTCATTTTATAATATTATTAAGAAAATTCAGAAAGAAAGTTTGTTGTTTTGCATCTGTCAAATTACTGTTGTGTCGTGTTATCACAGAAATTGTTTTATTATACATTGTTGCAATGGTGACGCATTTCACAATAATCCCTAGATTATATTCCGATATTTACCTATTATAAATGAAATTTTAAAATTTCTATAAAATAAGTGATGCAAAGTATAAAAAATAGTATATTATACTCGTTTTGTATGACGTATTGTCACAATTGTTACTTTGGAGCACTCCTCGCTTCGCTCGTTCTTTTGACTGCCGATTGTCATTTTTTCTTTAAATGTTCGGTTACTTTCGGAGAAACACGCGATTTTGTTCTGACTACCTCCTTCTGTCCTCGGTTACCTTCGGTTGTCTGTATACACATGTGATATTTTGTAGCATTCTAGAGATTGAGTTGAGACAATCATCATAACTTTGTTTTATTATTGAATAAATAAAATAATATTTTGGACAAAAGTTGCCCGATACACTTTTGATGTAATTCTTCCTACATCTGCTCTAATTTTGGCTTTTGAATATAATAAGCTTTTTTTACATAAAACTTTGCATAAAACAGTTTTATTTATATACCAAAATTTACCTATATACATTTTTCTCGAAAATTTTATTATGTAACCTGCCAATTTTTTTTTTATTACTCGAAGTAAAAAGTCCAGAAATTTAAATTGGCAACAATGACACATGTTGCTATTTGAAAAAAATATAAAGCACCTTCTACCAAATAACTTTAATTTTTTTTTTAAAATTCAATAAGAAAAAAAAAATAGCCACGTTGCATTACTTTTTCTTCACCTTGGAAAAGGTAAAACTGACGTGAGATATTAATTGACATAAATATGATACTTACAATCAGTAGCGCACCCAGGGAGGGGGCCCGGGGCCCAGGGCCCCCCCTGAGAAGGAAGAAAATAAACATAAAAACACACAGAAAATTTTGAAAATAGAGATGAGGACCTTTTATTTTTAGGTCGTCACTTGTATTTTAAAAGTGACGACCTTTTTTTTAGGTTATCACTTTATATTTTCATAATTTAAATAATTGTGTCTTCCGGGCGCCTCCTAACAACAATTCCTGGGTGCGCCACTGCTTACAATACGATACCCCAAAATTTTTGTGTCTCTCTAGGTTTCAAAATTATTAGCGCATCTAGGCTGCAAAACTTTTGGCGTCCCTTAGGTTAGTTTTAATTTAAATCCAAAGAATTTCAGTAATGTTTTAGAGCAGCGATTACCAAATAAGGCGAAACATATTAGTTCTTTCCAAACTGACAGCAAAACCTGTTGTGCGGATATTTTTGCGGATGCGGATTTAATATTTACAAAAGCTGAGGATGCGGATTTAATATTTACAAAAGCTGCGGATGCGGATCATGGATATGCGGATGCGGATCATGGATATGCGGATGTGGATACAGAAAAGTTTATCCGCGCAGGGCTCTATTTATTTGCTGCAATGGAAAAAGGTTAATTCCGTGTGTTGGGAAAGCACTACTTTTTGCGTGGAGAAATCATTAAGGCAACTGAAGCTCTGTTTCGGTGCATGGAATAGTTCACAAGTGGTTCACTGAATTTCGGAATGATGTCATAACTGAAGAGATGGTCAATAAAATGCATGATATCGTGTTGGGCAAATCAGAATTGATATTTGCCAATGTTAACATTTTCGTATATTATCAACCAGTCAATTATTGCATTATATATTTTTTAAATAAAAGAAATAAATCATCATTTGTATCAACGTTTTAGAAATTAAACAACGAAATATTTTCAACAATACTCCAAAATTTGCTGACATGTGTGAAAACATGTTACCAAAATCCAGTAGATGAGATTCCAGCTTTAGCGTTACTGACTGGTATCAACACGCCGGATAACGTGGAACAATTTAAAGCCTTATCCGTCGAGATCAAGGAAGACATAACACCCCACGTTGTCACCCTATATGCACAAGACTGCAGTAGTGTTAAGGCCTTAGTCGAAAATATGGTTTATCATTTTGTTAATTATGAAGAAAATGAAGTAAGTGTAAAAATAGTAAATGGTAAGAAATAGTTGTTTGTGTACATAGAAGGGAAAGTAAAGGTTTTCCGCGCCGAAAGAAAAGATGATATTAAGATACCACCTTTCAAGAAAAAAATAAATAAATAAGAAATGCATGAAAGCCGCTTTTAGGCTATACTAGTATTAAAAAACAAGATTATTAAAGTTAAGGTTGTCTTGGAACTTCTGACCAATCAGAACGTGAGTGGGAATACGTCACATGTCTGCTTAGTTCAAACTAACATACAAAATTAATATAGATGTTGCATGTTTTTAATTTTTGTTGACTATATTCATAATAGATATTTATTTAAAGACAGTTCTACTGAATAAATTATAAATAAATCCCTAAGGAAATTTTATACTGATTTATATAAAATTTAAGGTGATGGGTATTTGTATTAAACTTAATAAATAACAATAAAATCGAATACAAATATAATTTTAGGTATATTTAAATAAAAATAGAAAAACAAATTGCTATAATAATATAGTAATTAATAAAATTGGAGGTTATATCTGTTTTTAAGAACGGCTGGACGTATTTTAACGAAATTTGGTACATTAGAGTAGAACCAGGATTTAAATATAGGCATGGTAACTCAAAATTTTCTTTCTTAAGGGGTGATTCTGGGTTAAAACTGGTACTAAAAAATTTAATATATTTCCTTTAACAGAACTATCTTAACAGAAAAAACTGTTTACAATAAATTTTGTTTATAAGAAAACAAATCTTATTCTCTGCATTTTTTCAATTTGATGAATATTAAGGTAGTTACGGGGGGACACCCTAAAACTAAAATATTAAAATATTTCACTTATTATTCTCTTCACATCAAACATGAATGTAAGAAAAATTATTTAGAACGAAGAAACATTCATTTGGAAGAAAACAAATTAAAACAAGTAGAAAATCAAAAAATTAAACTATATTTTTGTATTTATAGACAAAATTCAAACGTCACGTGTATATAACATATACGATAAACAAAGGCTGACGTCCCGTTAGCAGACAGATGACGTGTAGTTTCTCTATTTACCCCCACCACTACAAGTTACGAGACAACCTTTACTTTAATAATCTTGGGATAGACGAATATTTTGTGCTCTTTCACGCAATTCTACGCGCTTGTTTTCGTACTCTTTAAGCTGTGCGGCCAGTAAAATTTGAGGGTCGCAAACGAACCACCTAACAGAAACACGTGCGACACAAGTAATTCCTAAACGCTGTTTAAGAACCATAACCTATAACTCAACCAGCGAGCCGTGAACAAAATATGGATGCGCGTTGGACTTACAGAAAAGTAGTAGTGGAGGCGCATTTATTTCGCATTTCGTGTCTTTCTCTCTTTACGCAAACCCATGTTGAGTTATACACACACTTATCTTGCTATTTACGAATTAAATTTGAAAAACAACAAATTTTAAATATTTACTTTGCATAGGACTTAGATGATGAAGACGAGGAAATAAGTAAAAAGAGAGTAAGAAAATATTTATGTACATTTAATTACTTGGAAAAATGGTACACTAACAAATATGTACAATCACCTAACAAGAGACATAAAGTGGAGAAAAAATTATTAGTTGTAATATTTCCTGAATTTGAAAGTTTCCAGGAAAATGTTATATCAGATTTCATCTTAATGTCAAGGTAATTATTATCTATTATTAATTAAGCTGGGGTTATTAGTCTAGGGACTCCTTAGGACTATTAAAGGGATATAGTTCAGACTCGTATTAAAACTCATACCATCTTTGAACAATATCCGAAGCATATCCGAACCATATCCTGTCCGAAGGTTGGCTACTACCATAGCAGTTCTTATTTTGAACACAGCATCTTCAAATATATGCATATGAGAATATTATAATAATAACAATAATTGTTTATTTATTTATTTAACCAATACTAGTATCCATCTATAGTTTTGATAAAAAAAATCGCGGACTAACTGCATAAAACTTTATTAACAAGAAATTATTTTACGTTTAAATTATCACCTACGAAATACTGCTCTTCTGTGGCTACAGATCGCTGCTAGCGTCTTTACTACTTCTAGAATTTTGTAGGCACTTTTAGATTACTTCCCGATTTTTTTTTTTTACATGTCCGGTGTCCTTTTTGAGGATTCCTCAGATTTTGGGTACAAAATAAAAGTCGCATGGGGCCAGGTCAGCTAAATATTGTGGATATAGAATGATGGTGACTTTCATCTTCGATAAAGTTCAAATTTCCTCCACAACCAAGAGCTCTCTATTTTCCTTCAAATTCGCGTTCAGGCTACTTCCTGTATTTTTAGATTCAAAGTATGGCATTGTAAAATCCCAAAACGGTAGGAAATATTTAAACTTAAAGCGATCAATTGTTAAGCCTGGAACAGAATGCACAGCGCGCCGTCATTTGCGATGGCGTTGCGTTAGCGCCGTTGAATTTTCGCCTGCACACAATGCAAACATTTTTAACGCCGTCAAAGTGTCACTTGACAACCTATATCTGTGTTTATATGTGCGCTTCCTTTTATTAAAATTATAATGGATGATGAAGACTTGTGTGTGATGTTATTTATGTTGTATGCAAGTTATTTATACATACAAACACTTTACCATTCAGTAAAAACTGAGGTTAGGTGTTCTGCGTCAACGTTCAACGGCGTCAAAAGTTGGAAGTTGACGAACATTCAGTATCAACGGCGTTGGAACGCGGCTAGGACGTTACACATTTTGTGCACTTGCGTACGACAGCTTGGTTTTAACTTTCCTCTGACAGATAGCAGCGTCCAAACGCCGTCAACGCGCCGTAGAACTTATTGTATTCTGTTCCCCACTTAAAAGGAGTTATTTGTACCAATGAACATATATAAAAACACATTTTCATATTTCACTTGTATCTGGCATGCCACCAAATTTTTGGTGCTTCAAAAATATGTTGCGGATGCAAAAAGTGCAAATCACTGATCTATATTAATAAAGTTTACAAAAATATTTCATAGAAGAATATTGTTTGTTAATAATATTGACGCGTCATTTTAGATGAAGGTCATAAACTGTTTCAAAATTCATCTCAAGACAAATTAATTAGATAATGAGTGCAAATCAGAAAGACACAGTGTAATTAGCTCCAATTAGAACTAGGCTTGTATGCGTTCAGCATTCGTAAACAGTGGCGGCATCCTACGCTTACCGGCAAATTTATGCATAAACCATATGAAATAAGTGTCAACATATTTGTTCTGCATGTGTCAAAATTTAGGAATTTTGTGGACCCGTTTTCGAACGGGTTTGAACAAGAGTCGTATGAACAAGACTTTGATCTTTAACAAGAGACGTTTTTTTTTTTTTTTTTATTATTATTATTTTTGGACTACTGAGGCCATTATCCAGATGCATTTTATTCATTGAAAAATTCCATGCCATAACTGGGATTCGAACCCGATCCCTCATGGCCTAGAAGTCAGTGCAAGACGTATTTAAAGAACCGCAGAAATTTTAAATTACAACTTAAAGGATTCGACAAGAGCTCTAAATATGGATGGTAATATTTCATATACTTGAGCATTTCAAGTAATTTTCAGTATCTGAAGTTTTTTTTTTTTAATTATTAAATTTTTCATTTGTATTTATAATATTTGAAATATATTATTTTAAATAATTTTTAAAAATATGTTTCAAAATCTTTGATCGGTATTTGGTATTTTAAATATTTTTATTGAGTATTGGGCACAGTTCTTCCGCAATACCTAGTAATTAATGATGAAACTGTCATTTGTGAGTTGACTGTTGTTAAACTTGTTTTGCCAAGTTATTTATTTCGAATTTTTATAGCGTATTTTGTAATTTGATTTTTCTTACCCCGGCTATTTTAAGATCAACTTAATTCAAGATCAGTATGTCTGTATGAAATTTTGTTTCAAACATAAAACGACGGCGACAGAAGTACTTGAACTTTTGCAAACAGCTTTTGGAGAAGTTTAGTCGAACCACGGATTTTAAGTGGTTCGAAAAAGTTAACTAGGTCTGCGAATTAATCCATACTAATCAACGACTGAATGTTTAAGAGGTTGCAGAAGAAGTAATAATAAGATGAGGAAGTAATGGGATTCGGACTGGTCAGAAATTAAAATTAAAACAATATTTTAACTTCGCTAACGTTTTGATTTAATATTAAATCTTCATCAGAGCTAGAATGAAAATATAGCTATAATTTAAGATGATACAATTTGTTTTACAATATAAAGTATAAGAAATTAATTTTACAATATCAATTTATCAATATCTAACTATAACTAAATGTGAAAATTATGGTAATATTAAAAGATGAAAATAAATAAATAAATAAATACGTATGGACGTAACCATCTAATTCAAGAGAAGTAATAATATCAAGACATTTTAATCAATGTTTGCAGCATGAATCGAATTGTTGCATAGATTGTACCGATAATCACAGCAATGCACCAGCAGTTTTTGGCGAAGAACAAAGCCAAATTTGTTCGCAAAACTGAAGAGTTCGTTACAAATTTGCCGTTTACAAACGATTGAAGATATTTAAAACAATTGGAAATGTGATGTAAAATCGATTCCAAAAAATGTCTACAATGTGTTTTTAGAAGTTGGAAAAGAGCCTGTAACCAATTATGTAATATAATTTCTTAATAATAAAGTTTTATGACGATAGTCCTTTTTTTAAATTTTCATATTTTATCACCTGCCATTCAATTTTTGGTCTTTCAAAACTAGAGTGTAGAATGGTTGTACGAGTTGCTGGCATAAATAATGCAATTAGATGCTCTTGACCAGTTTCAAAATGTTTTATTTTTTATTTAGAAATCCTCATAAATTAATTAAAGTGGATTTACAATGTTTTATTATATAACAGAAATAATCTAGAAAAGTAGGGTCAATTTCTGATTTTTTGTGTAGCTCTGAAGAAGAAATAAAACATATCGAACCTATTTAGCTATACCTAGTTGCATTATTAATGTCTGCAACCCGTTCAATTCTTCCACAATAGCCAATTTACGGACTCGGATGCAAAAATTTACACGGATGCAAAAAGGTTAAAAACCACTATTTTCAAATATTCACACTGAACTACGTGCAATTAAAAATTATTATAGTTGAAGGTAATGGGATTCGGACCAGTCAGAAAATAAAAACAAATTTATTAACTTCGCTAACGTTTCGATTTTATTTAAATCTTCATCAGAGCTTAGTTAATAGTCACGATATAAAATAAAAGTTTTAAAATTAATAACGAACACATCATATTGTCCGGTTATTGAACTCAGAGATAAGTCTCCATTGCTTATCTCTGAGTTCAATAACCGGACAATATGATGTGTTCGTTATTAATTTTAAAACTTTTATTTTATATCGTGACTATTAACTAAGCTCTGATGAAGATTTAAATAAAATCGAAACGTTAGCGAAGTTAATAAATTTGTTTTTATTTTCTGACTGGTCCGAATCCCATTACCTTCAACTATAATTACTAACTTACGGACGTAACTCATCTAATCAAGATTAAAAATTATTCTATTATTTATTTTTTATTATTACTATTATTATATTTTCTGTTTATTTAATATTATTATTTGGTTATTATATTTTGTTTTTAGTACTTGTATAAATACTGTCCCAATCGTATTAATTTTTGGGGTAGCAACTTCTCTGTCAGTGTTACACAGAACATTCTCATATCAAATCTCTTCAAAACTGTTTATACATTCGTTCAATTCCCGGCCGCCGACAGAGTATCTCAATAACATCCTCGATAATGTTATACTGTCTGACAAAACTCCATTTCATCTCGGGGGGAAAGCATTTTCCCTCTTTGTTGATGTTTTTCTATTCTACGATTTTTCAGTCAAAGGATTTATACAGAATTTTAAGGTAATTATTTGTGTATTTATTTTAATTCATTTATATTTATTTATTTTTTTTTAAATATTTTTACAAAATTGTATTTTTTTAATTTTGTTTGTAAGGTTTTTGGTGTGATAAAAAATCAATAGTAAGTTTTACAGTTTCTACGAGTAAGCACGTTTTATTATACCTGGAATATGATAAGGATAATATGATTGAAACATTTTGTATTTCTAATTTATTTATTTATTTTTTATCAGTGGTTCGCAAATTTTGTTTTCGCGAAAAACTTACCCCGGAAAGCCGATCAGATTGAATGGTCGATCACTATCGACAATTTGGATACCACTGAACTAGGGGACTGATCGAAAAAAGTAATAAAGAAATTAGTAATGTACATACAATGGTGGCATAAACCTTGCATCATGCTGCAAAATTTACGTTTCTTTTGTTATTTATACTGGCATTTTATATATTTGAGTGATGTAGAATCAAAGTCAGCCATCTCCACTTTTTTCAGGTTTTGTAGGTATGATCACCAAAAAACCCTTATAAGGTCATGTGTCTGTCTGTCTGTCAATGCTCTAGAAATTGTAGACAAGCAGCTTACAATTTAATTTTGACTGGCATATCAGATGAAATCTCTTAATGCGTTAATTAACAAGAAAATTTTATTTTTGAAAAATCTTTTTTTGTGGCATTTTAGACAAGAATAGGTCAAAATACTTTTGTCCCCCACCCTATCTCCCAGAGGGGTTGATCTAAAAATCTAAAAAAAAAAAAAACTCCATAATGTACATTGATGGGAATCGAAATAGGTCAACAGAAAATTTTGTTCAAACTTGAATCAAATTTATTGAATCAAATTAGTTTTTAGAAAAATATCAATTTGTATCATTGAAAACTATATTTTAAAAAAAATTTATTGTGTGGTATCAAAAGAAAGCTTTTAATACGTAGATTAAGAAGGAAAAAATAATTTATTAAAATTTCTTGTCCCGCGCTCTTTCACCTAAAGCTGTTAAGCTAAAAATCTGATAAAATAATAGGTAATGTACATTGCTTTGAGCCGGAAACGTACGTGAGGAATTTTTGATTAGATTGCGTTTCTGGAAAATATTGCAGTTTTTGTGTTTTTGACAAAACTAATTATTTTTTTAATTAATGGCGTGGCTAAATTATGGCTAGTAATGTTATGGATTTTTGGTATTTATGGCTAAGGTAGTATATGACTTTTGATTTAATTAGCTTTTAGGTTTTAAAGTATCAAACTAGAATTAATCATTTTTAGTAGTGACATATTTATTAATCAAGTAACACATTTTTAATAATGAGAAATAACTTTTTGAAATTGAATACATTTTTTATCAAACAAATATTCTTATACTTATTAAATACCTACAGAATCCTGAAACCTGTAAAAATTCACTCCGATAGCCTGATTATGCAAATTACTAGTTTTTTAGCATTTTATTGCAAAAAATAATATTTATTAAGATTTTCTTAGGGTAAAACATACTAAATAATTAATTACACCACACTATCCACGACATATAGTAAAAAAACTTTGTTAATTTAAATCCGTTATAATAATATACAGGGTGTTAGGTAAATGTCCGGCACAATTTTAAAGGCAGCATTGTTGGCCCATTTAGAGCTAAAAAGTCCTCAACCATTTTTGGATAAGATGCGTATATCGCTTGATAATCGATGCAGTACCACCGTTTAGGAACCACTAATATTTTGTCTGTTACAACAATCGCATATGTGACTGAGATAAATAGAAACCATGGAAACATTACCGTAATTTTATTTCAATCAAATGCTTTTTCAATTTTATTAAGAAAAAATAAATAAGAAAAACTTTAATATTAAAAAGAAAAATGTTATTTTAGATTATAACGTACACGTACTTTGATATTCTATTATTGAACTACAATTAAAATATTTTTTTCTCTATGGCTACTATAATCTGTCTCAATTTGTAATACGAAACTAGATCTGGTTACTTTAGTGACTGTTGTGGTGTAAATATACTTTTGTAGAATCATGTGAACTTGTAAATCTGGCTTTTAAAAGTATGGTTAAGTTTCATCATATTGAGGTTATTACTTAATTGACGTCAAAATTGTGATTGACATGTGAAATATTTTGAGTGTATATACAGTCGATTCCGCTTAATTGGGACACATCGGGACTTAGGTATTTTGGCCCAATTAAGCGGCTGCCCCCAATTAAGCGAATTTCATATAAAATTAAACAATGCACATTTTTCTTTCAATAATTTTACTTAACTTACTATAAACTCTTGGACAAAACTATAAATTACATATAACCAAAAAATATAAACTTTTAAGAAAAAATAATAATAAATTCCAAAATAAAATAATAAATAGATACATACAATATAATTCAATGCAAAAATGCGTCAAGTGTAGTCTGTCTTTTGTTTTTGTAACATTTCACTTCTACAAAATCAGCACAGGTATTCAGTGCGGATGTAGGGCTCCCTTCATTTCCTTCCTGCATAAAATAACGCTGTAATATTAAATTCTTTGTACATATTTTTTCTTGAAAATATGTGTAACATAATATGTACTGTGATCTTAAATTTACTGTCCCAATTAAGCGGAATGTTGTCCCAATTAAACATGTAAATTTACTGTTGGTTCCTTGGTTTGGTTTCTGTTCTTTGAGATTTGGCCCAAATAAGCGGCTGCCCCAATTAAGCGGTGGCCCAATTAAGCGGAATCGTCTGTATTAATATTTATTTCATCAAACTTTCGATTATTATTCGTATAATAGTAAAAAAATATTACGATTATCAATGAAATATCGTGATAAAATATAAAAAACAAAAATACATATTATATAATAATAATTTATCGCTTTATTCTGCCCTTAAAATCTCATTCTTGTTTTGCAAAATTTAATAACAAAAATATTCATTTTTTGAACGTAAATCCCAAATTTTTCTCTGCAAATCTTTCCGAAACATGTAGTCTGTGGTTCTATCTTTTTTCTTATTATTACCTCTTCCCATGTTCATCGGTCTTAAATTTTCTACACTTTCATTTAAAATTTTTCTTATTTCTCCTTCAGAAATCTAAAGAAATTGAAATGGGTAAATTATTTTATATTTCACAACAAAAAGGACACCAAGATTTACTGAAAAAATATCTGCCACAAGGTCTATAATTTCGCCTCTTTCTAATTTTGTTCAATTTTTTTTCCATAAGCGTTATATATGTGTTTTTTTGTATATTTATCTAATTGTTGTCTCTTATGCATATTTTCTGATGTTATTTTCTTATTTTGGTTGTATAAAAATACTTTTCAATTAAAAAAATAAATTGACATAAAATTTAATGTCAAATATGAATTGTCAAATGTTTTGAAAGGTGCCATTTCAGCAGTACCATCCTAAGATGATATTTTAAATAGACAACATAAAAAATGAAATTTTCCTCTTAGTTTCGTATTACAAATTGAGGCAGATAATACACAACTTCTGGATTAATATGAAAAATAACAAAAAGTCAGTGGTTTTCAAAATTTGGGGCATCTTTTTGTTTTTGGACGAAATTCACATTTTAGAGAAAATCGGCAAGGGAAAAATCGATTACATTATGTGCCGGACATTTACCTAACACCCTGTATAAATGTAAAATAGTTTTGTATTTTTTTATGTTTAACATTCAATTCACAATCAACAACCTCATAAACCATAGCAACCCTTATCCCTTCGCACTAACAAACAGGGCACAACGTCCCTGCGTGCCGTTATAGTTTTAAAAAAGATTCGGTTTCGACATTGAAAATTGAAATTGTTTATAAGAATGAAACACTGTGCTCCGACTTGGACAATTCTCAGAAAAAATCGTAAACATTGCGGAGATACACTCTTCCACTCACTGCAAACAATAGACTGACTACATCAAATTTATTTATCAGTGTATCTATTATATTTTGAATGGTCTATTTAATGATGCAAGAATAAACTTGCTTTGTTTATTTATACAGCAGTATCTCAGTACTTTCCTAGCGTCCTAGATATAATAATAATAATAATAATAATAATAATAAACTTTATTGACCTAGATACATATACATGTTTTAAGTCAGTCAACAAAAAAAATTAAGATAAAATACAAAAAAATAAAGATAAAAATTGTCACATTTTAAAATTATAATTAAGAAACTCCTCTGTGGAATAAAACACATTTTCCACAAAGAATGACTTTAAAAAGGATTTGAATTTATTATATTCCAAATTTCTAAGGTTCGCAGGAAATTTGTTCATAAATTTCACAGCAAAATAATTTGTACTATTCCTAGATTTGGCTAACCTCAGAAAGTTGGGATATATGTTAGTCTTGTTTCTTGTGTTGTAGCTATGTATATCGGCATAAGTTTGATTTTCTCTCTCCTTTTTGTGGAGGTATAATAGACAATGGTACATATATATTGAAGGTACAGTCATTATTTTTAATATGTTAAACTGACTTCTACAGTCGGACCTGTAGGGTGTAGACGTTAGAAGTCTTATTGCACGCCTTTGCAGAGAAAACACTCTTGAGGCTGCTGAAGAATGGCCCCATGCTAAGATGGCGTACGAAATTTGAGAATGGAATAACGCATAGTACGTAGTCATTAAAACATCTTTTGAAACAGCATTCATTAAATTCCTCAGGAGGAACATGGTTGAGCATAGTCTACCAGTCAAAACTTTAACATGGTGATTCCACGTCAAACCGGGATCAACATGCACTCCGAGAAACTTAACATGATCCTGGTTAACATGGTCATTTTTTCTTAATGTTATTAAAATTTCTTGGGTTTTGCCGAGGTTGAGAGAGAGTTGGTTGGTATCAAACCAGTATTTTGCTTTTTTTAAGGCCGTTTGGCTTTTAGAAATGGCGTTCTCTAAATTCACGGCTTTTGTTACCATAGTGGTGTCGTCTGCATACAAAATACTGGGATGATCAATATACGTTGGGAAGTCATTGATATATATTAGGAACAATAAAGGACCAAGGATGGAGCCCTGCGGGACACCTATATCAACAGTTAAGAGATCGGATTGATGGTTCCGGAGAGCGACGACCTGTTTTCTGTCTTTAAGGTATGATTTCAAAAGATCGCAACTGTTCTTATCAAACCCATAGTATTCTAGTTTTTTTATAAGAATCTGGTGAGATACGCAATCAAATGCTTTAGACAAGTCTAATAGGGTTGCCAAGCAGAACTCACCAGATTCAAAGCCCTCAGATATCTCATTTATCAGAGCTAGAATGGCATCCGTTGTGGATTTGTTAGCTCTGAAGCCAAACTGCATATTATGAAATAATTGATTATTTTCAAAATGCGATGTTATCTGTTTAGATATTATTTTTTCGAAGACTTTGGATAGTATGGGCAGTAGGGATATCGGACGGTAGTTACCTGGATCATTGCTATCTCCTTTCTTGTGTATTGGTAAGACAGTTGCGATCTTGAGTTTATCGGGGAATTTATTTGACAAGAGACAACAGTTTATTATTTTGGTTAATGGGGCGATAATGGTGTCTTTAACAGATTTTAAAATGTCTGTGTTGATTCCAAAGTAGTCCTTCGTCTTACTGTTTTTTAGACCGTCAATCGCTTCTCTAACCGTGATGCAGGATACGTAGGAGAAGGAAAAGCTTGACATGATGTTGGACGGGGGCATTATGTCTGTGGGAATTGCGTTGGAAGGAGTTAATGTGCTGATTAGGTTCTTTGCGGTATTGACAAAGTAATTGTTGAAATCGATTACTGTGAGAGATGAAGTTAGTAGGGCTGAGCGGTATTGGGGCCTGTTAGAGTTAATTATTTGCCAGGTAGTTTTAGAAACATTTTTAGAACTTTGTATTAAAGCGGAATTTGTATATATTTTTACGTTTTTGATTTCCTGTCTGTATTGGTTTCTAAAAGTGTTTCGACGGGAAAGGGACTCTTTGGATGGATGATTTTTATATTCTCTATCAAGCTGGGCAAGTTTTTGTCTCATTAGTTTAATGTTATCGTTAAACCAAGAAGCTTTTCTTAATTTTGTTGTGCGCGGTCTTTTCAGGGGAAAGCTGGTAGTGAATGCCTTTAAAAATATTTTGAAGAAAATATCAAAAGCATTTTCTCCATTATTTATATTATTCAGGAATGACCAGTCTTCATTTTCGAGGATTTCGTACATAATGCGTTTGCCATTCTCAGTTATGGGTCTAATAAGGTGATTAGGGGTTTCTTCTGGAAGAACTTCAAGGCAAGTAAAAAAGAAGTTGATTCCATCATGATCTGATAAAAGAGTGTTTTCTTTGCAAGCTTGTGTAGTTTGGGGATCATAGTGCTGCTCCCTGTAAAACACATTGTCTAGCCGATTATTGCCACGTGTATTGAAGCTAACACAAGACACAAGACCAAAAGATTCTAGGAAATCGGTTAATTGAGTTGCCTGGAGTGTGTTTTTATTAAATTGTACATTAAAGTCTCCACAGAGGATAACATTTTTAGTGATTTTAAGTGACAGCAATATCTGGTTCATGATATCCATAAATATTATAAAATCACCTGACGGTGGACGATACAAATTTACTACGACAATATCTATATTTGTTATTGAAATGGCAGATAATTCACAATGAGATTCGACGCCTAATTTGTCGATGGAGGGTAATGGGACGAAGTCGAGATCTTCTATTAGTATAGTCATCACTCCTCCTCCTCTTTTTTCTTCCCTGGCAAAATAGTTGGCGACCACATAGTTATGAAGGGAGAATTCTTCAATTTCAATTTTTGTAAGCCAGTGTTCGGTTATACATACTATGTTGAACTTTTCAATTTGTAGGAGTGCATCTAATTCATTAATTTTATTTCTTACTGATTGGGTATTGATGCAGAGGAGATTAAATTTTCTGTTTTTTTGTCATTGGTCCTGATGATTAATAGAAACTGTTTCTGAAGAGGTTGATGAGGGGGTTATTGCCGAGGGAGATGTTGATGAGCAAATTGGTGAATTCTTATACAAGGTGTCTCAAAAGAAATTTTATATTTAGTGGATCGATTAAAAAAAAAGTAAGCCGTATATAGAAAAAATGTTTATTAATTATTAAAATACACTTTTTGGGGATTTATTTCTTAAAAATAATATCGTCTAAATGTAGACCCTCGCGTTCTCGGCACTCATTTAATCGAACAGTAAAATTACTTATGACGTCTCGGCAGGTGGACTCAGGGATGGCTGCCATTTCGTGATGGATATTTTCTTTCAAATGCGCCAGTGAAGTCGGTTTATTGGCGTAAACTTTAGATTTAAGATAACCCCATAGGAAAAAGTCCATAGGGGTTAAATCTGGACTGCGTGGAGGCCAATTTATGTCACCTCTCCGGGAGATCAATTTGCCTGAGAAAATTTCACGAACACGTGGCAGAGACATATTGGACGTGTGTGAAGTTGCTCCGTCCTGTTGGAACCATGTTCTTTGGTTATAGCCAGGAAAGTTTTGCAGTTCAGGTACCAACAAGTTGTCTAACATCTCCACATAACGCTCTGAATTCACTGTAACTGCACGCCCCCTTTCGTCTTCAAAAAAGTAAGGGCCGATAATTCCTCGCGCCGAATCGCAGCCCATACGGTCACTTTAGGCGAATGTAGGGGTTTCTGATGTTTGCGTTTCGGATTCGTTGCACTCCAGTAGCGGCAGTTCTGCTTATTTACGTGGCCATTAAGATGAAAATGAGCTTCATCCGAAAACAAAATGTTGGTAAACGTTGAAAATCGCTCAATCACCTGATTTACGAAATTAAGCCTCTGACTGGCATCTTGGGGCTTTAATTCTTGCACCAATTGAATTTTGTAGGGGTGCAGCTTTAGGTCTTTGTGCATAATGCGATGTAATGATGATCTATGCACATTTAAAGCACTTGCGCGCTTCCGAATTGAAAGGTTCGGGTCGTCACGAACAGACTGATTAACATTCTCCACGTTTTCTACCGTTTTTGATGACCTAGGTCGCCCGGATTTTGATTTATCCAGCGTTGTACCAGTCTCTTCAAACTTTTTAACCCAATGTCGAATGAGAGGAATGCTTGGCGCATCATTTAAGTGGCGAAAACCTCGAATACTGCAGAATTTTTTACGCGCTACAGTCGCCGAATCACCGTTTTTGTAAAACTCTCGCACGCATAACGCGCGGTCTGCTCCCGAGAAACGCTTCATAGCGACTGAATTCCCAAGAGCCAGGCTACCGATTGACATAACCCCCGCGCCCCTCGGATAGGTTGCGTTCACGCAGTAAGCTAAATAAATATAAAATTTCTTTTGAGACACCTTTTAGAAAAAATAATATGAGGATTTTATATTTTAACTCATTTGATACACTTAATTTGATTTGTTTAATTAATATCACGTTTCTGTAAGTAAAAAAATCATTACAAAATTTAATAAGACAAAAAATACAATTATGTAAAATACCTCTCTTCAAAAAATCTTAATTCCTACCCTTAATTAAACAGTTAACCCTAAAGTATATAATTTCAGTTCACAATGCTCCAACATTTCTCTCAGAGTAACGCAATGTCTCTCTGCACGTCCCCCAACAAGATATCCACATTTATAAATAAGTTAAACTCCACTGATCTGGAGTATATCCGTAGACTGTTGTCCTTCAGGACTCTGGTTGAGAGCAAGGACTTTCAGGAGAGGATCGATCTGTTAGAGGATGACGAATATTTTAGAGTAACACTGAAAAATGAACTCCGTGATTTTCATACATATCTACTGTGTTTTCATAATATACTTAGGTGTCTACATATCCTTGTTGGGGATTTACCTAAGTGTCCTTTAGGGAAACAGGTGAGAATTGAATGCATTTTTATTTCTTTAAATTATTATGAATTTTTACAGGAACATGGTAAGAATTAGCGATGTTATACGAGGGTAACCTTTTATGTTTTTACAAACGACCACTAAATGGCAATATTGAAATATGTCATTACTATATTCGTAAAATTTTACATTTATTATTGTGTAACCAGTGGCAGCTTATAAATTGACTGACTAGTTTGCTGACTTAGAACGTTTAAGAAAAACAAGTTTGTGAAAAAATGGATATTACTCGTGAAAGTTTTCGTTGGATGATTTTTTACGATTTTAGTAAAGGCCTATCTCAACAACAATGCATAGATTCGCTTCGTTTAACTTTTGGTAATGAAGCACCATCAGAAAATACTGCTTACAATTAATTTGCAGAATTTCGTCGTGGTCGTGCGTCCGTCAGTGATGAATCTCGTGAAGGTCGACTAAAATCGGTTGTGATTCAAAAAAACATCGATGCTTTGCGCAAAATGATTGAAGAAGATCGGCATGTGACTTACCGTGAGATAGAGGCATCCTTTGGCATATCGAAGACTGCAATACATTCGATTTTGCATGAACATTTAGCTGTGAAAAAGATCTGTTCCCGATGGATTCCGCATAATTTGACCGAAGCTCAAAAAAGGCGTGTTGATTGGTGTAAGGGAATGCTAAAAAAATTAAACCTAGTTACTGCAAAATCCGTATACAACATCGTTACAGGTGACGAAACTTGGATTTATTCATATGAACCGGAAACTAAGCAACAATCCACTGTTTGGGTCTTCCAAGATGAACCGAACCCACAAAAGTCGTTCACGAAGCACTTCCAAGAAAATGATCGCGTGTTTCTTCGGTTCTACTGGACATGTCGCAACCATTCCTTTAGAGGATCGGAGAACAGTTAATGCTGAATAGTATAAAACAATTTGTTTACCACAAGTCGTCGACAAAATCAGGAAAAACAACCAAAAACGTCGCGTCATTCTTCAGCATGACAATGCAAGCTCCAACACAGCACCTCAAACAATTGATTATTTAAAAGAAAAAAGCATTGAATTAATGTCTCATTGCCCGTATTCACCTGATTCATCCCCTAACGACTTTTTTTATTCCCTAATATTTAACATGTTTTTGAGCGATTGTCAAATTATGGCTAAATGATCATGTAATAGTGAATGTATGCTGGTTCCACTAATGCCCAAGGATACCTCAATCTCACGATAAGTCACATGACGATCTTGCAGTCTCAGTTCATGCACAGCATCAATATTTTCCGGAACAACAACAGATTTTGGACGACCTACACGAAATTCGTCCTTAACGCTACGTACAACCCCCAGAGATTATTAGTTTCTTATACAAAACTAACAATCTGAAATAAAATTAGTGACAATCTATACATCAAATTTTGCACAGAATTTTTATCTATTTAATAGGATATTTTTGATTGTAGAAAAAAATATTGTAAAAATGTTATTGCTAAATAACTTAATAATAGGTATTACACAACAATGTTCTGTAATTTTTTAAATATATCTGTGGGTTTCAAATAATTTTTATATTTATATAGTTTTGTGTAGAAATGTTCAAATAATACTTTAAAAATTTTTTCGACATGATTGTTTATAGTTAAGTGCCTTCGTCGAAAAATATTTTACTTGATGATTATGAAATGCCACTTGGTACAAGCATTCGTTACATAAAATCCGCCGCACCTATATTGAGAACCGCGGCAGATTCGAGGTGGCGGCAAAAGTACATTACCAAGTACTACAATAACTATAAGTAATTTTCACAATATAACAAATTATCTTCAAACATATTTGTAAAATGGAGCCTTAGCTACAATTTGCCGCATGGTACACAAATATGCGTCGAATGGTTTACAAGATGGCGTCTATAACGCAAGTTGTTTATTTACAATCACATGACAGTTCTTTTGACAATTAAAAATATCCTATTAGGTAGATAAAAATTCGCTGAAAATTTTGATGTATAGATTGTTACTAATTTTATTTCAGGTTGTTAGTCTTGTATATGAAACTGTACGGTTGTACACCCTTAAGCGAACTACGGCTACGATTGAAGTCGGCAAACCATCGATAAACAGTGACTACTGTTTATCGATGAGTGCTTCATCGCCAAAAGTCGAATTAAGTTCATCGATGCACTGTTCGATTAATTTTAGGGTTAATCCACATCGAAAGTTGTAAAAAATAATCGCTCGAAAATGTTCACGATTTAATTCCATTTTTAGCCTAGATGAATATTTTCAAATTACTGTAAACAACACAAATAGCGCTCGTACGTCAAAACGTTTTGAGTACGTATACCGTCGAAAATGTCAAACTTTACGATAGAAGCGTCAGTTGGCAGATGGCAGCTGGCAGATGGCAGCACTAGTTTAGCGCAATCCCGAAATATAAAAGGCAACCCTCGTATTTATTCAAGATATAAATGTGTGAAAATTACTTAAGGGTGCGCACAACCGTACAGTTTCCTATACAAGACTAACAACCCGAAATAAAATTAGTAACAATCAATACATCAAAATTTTCAGCGATTTTTTATCTACCTAATAGGATATTTTTAACTGTCAAAAGAACTGTCATGTAATTGTAAATAAACAACTTGCGTTATAGACGCCATCTTGTAAACCATTCGACGCATATTTGTGTACCATGCGGCAAATTGCAGCTAAAGCTCCATTCTACAAATATGTTTGGAGATAATTTGTTTTATTGTGAAAATTACTTATAGTTATTGTACTTGGTAATCTACTTTTGCCGCCACCTCGAATCTGCCGCGGTTCTCAATATAGGTGCGGCGGATAAAAATGATTCATTTTATGTAAAGAATGCTTGTACCAAGTGGCATTTCATTATCATCAAGTAAAATATTTTTCGACGAAGGCTCTAAACTATAAACATGTCGAAAAAAATGTTAACGTATTATTTGAACATTTCTACACAAAACTATATAAATATAAAAATTATTTGAAACCCCCAAATATATTTAAAAAATTACAGAACATTGTTGTGTAATACCTCTTATTAATTATTTAGCACTAACATTTTTACAATAATTATTTCTACAATCAAAAATATCCTATTAGATAGATAAAAATTCTGTGCAAATTTTTATGTATAGATTGTCACTAATTTTATTTCAGATTGTTAGTTTTGTATAAGAAACTAATAATCTCTAGGGGTTGTACGTAGCGTTAACATCAATTTTTTTAACCATCTTAAAGCGAATTTATGTTGTGGAATTATCATGTTATTAGAGGGTTACAATTTATTTATAACCATTAACAAAATAATTGTATTTAATTTTATTTTTTTTATTTCTAATATTTTTTTTTTATTCAATTTTCAGTTACGAGAATTATATGCCATAGCTGTGTCCAAAAAAATTACTCATACTCAAGAATTCAAAGACTGTCTGCAACTATTAAATTTTCTGTCAAAAGATGAATTGTTGACAAAAGTAGGGCAAATATGTGATAATTTAAAGAAAATACGTAGAAATAATGATATCAAAGAACTGGATAAAGTACTGGAGACGTTGATAAACTACATGATAGAAATAAAACAAGCTGATTTTACATATGATGAAAATGATACTAGTGAGAATAAGTTGGAAGAGAAATTGGATAGAGCTGCTCTAAAACAGGTAACAATGTAGTAGACCGGGAGCTCATGACAGTTTTTGGTCTCCGATTTCATACAGCATGCCTTTTGAAGGAGAGAATATTTACCCTGTGACAACAAAAAAGGGATGGTACTAAACCCCTGCGCGCTTTCCGGTCATAGGGAAAATTGCATTTCCACTTAAACACAAAATTTTTGTGCTTTTCTCTGATTTAATATTTTTATATTATATATTTATTTTACAGCAAAATGCCAAAATTCTTTACAAATAAATGTATGTACTCAGAATACAGAATAAATATAAGAACAGAAAATAACAATAGAACAAAATACAAAAAAGAGAAAAAACAAAAAACAAAAAATAAAATGAATAAATAAATACATAAATAAAAGAGGTAAATATTGTCCACCGATCCACACACACACCTGAAATGAACAAAAGTTCGTAGCAGAACACATGTGTAAATCAGTGAGAGCAATGGAATACAATACAATAGACATACAATACAGGTCTATCCCCTCCACTACCTAGTACCTGGAGTGGGAACGCGCAACGCAGAGCTCCAAAAACTGTTAAATATTTTGTCATTCCGCACGCATGACTTAATAATGTTGTTCTCCACCCCCCAGACACCGGAGCGAAACGAATAGACCCGACTTCTTATCACACAATCAGCTGTCTTGACATTATTCGTAACAAACATCCAAGATGCACTACAGAATTTGCTGTAACCATTGATAATTCTAAATGCATTGTTGTAACAAACTCTGAATTTACGTAGGCTTGACTGCGGTGCGTTTATCCACAAAGCTGTGGCATAAACACACGCACAGTAAGCGTTAAACAAACTGTTACGTACGTTAACACTGCATTTAGAAAATCTCCTGTTAATCATATTCGCCCTAACACACAATGATCTGCACTGTCTGCCAATATCCGCACTATCTGATAGATCATCACAAATTATGTGACCAAGATACGATACGGATTTAACTCGCGGCACAACCTGGTCACATAACTTAATACTGGGCACAGAGTACGTTTTTTGCCTTGGCTGAAACACCATATATTCAGTCTTTTGGGCGTTATATAGGAGTCCATGTTCCGCAGCAAAGTTCTCACAAATCTCCAGAAGTTTCCTCAGACCAGAGAGAGAGGGGCACAGGAGGACCATGTCATCGGCATAGCTCAGATGATTGACGACAGTTGTTCCCATCACACAGCCAATTCTCTTCTTGTTCAGCCTTACACTAAGCTCATCCATGTAGACATTAAATAAGGTCGGGGACAACAGACTCCCCTGTCTTACCCCGGTTTGGTTGCCCTTTTGTCAAAAGAAAGTTATAACAAATTTAAATAATGCTAAGTCTTTTAAATATATGCATTTGGGGCATATATGCATATATGCCCCAAAGGGCTCAAACGGTCATGTGATCTTTTAATAAAAAAATATGATTTTCCGCGTTTTCATACAGCATGCCTATAATTAATAGACTTTAAATTTGTTATAACTTTCTTTTGACAAAAGGGCAAGCAATATTAAATCAGAGAAAAACACACAAATTTTGTGCAAGTGGAAATGCCATTTTCCCTATGACCGGAAAGCGTGCAGGGGTTTAGTACCATCCCTTTTTTGTAGTCACAGGGTAAATATTCTCTCCTCCAAAAGGCATGCTGTATGAAATCGGAGACCAAAAATGTCATGAGCTCCCGGTCTATAGATTTTAAAATATAATTTACGATTTTTTTCTCCTGTTTTTCTTTTACTTTTCAATTCTTCTTCAATCATCTTTTTAGGGTTTTGTAGGTATGACCAAAAAACCTTTATACCATCATTTTGTCGTCTGTCTGTCTGTTCGGTAAAAATTTTAGCCAAACGGCTAAACCTAGAGAGTTAAAATTTGGCATGCTTATAAAACTCTTTGACCCGCACATAGGAAAAATACTAAAACATCTAAAAAACATATCCCACTAAAAATATAAACAAATATGTACTCATCAAAAAATTTTTTTTTTTATATTCTGTGTAGGGTATTAAATGAAAGCCCTTAGTACGTGGATTAACGATCAAAATTTTATTTTTGCAAAATAAATTATTTTAACGCGATTGGATGGTTTTGGATTTGATGCTTTAAACTAAAGATCTGAAAAAAATCTAAGTAATGTAAATTTGTGTAAACCAGATTATGTTTTCCAAGCCATAGGCTCAATTTTCAAAGTCTTAATGAACCTTGCTATTTAAAAAAATATATTGCACATATTTAGAAACCTAAATAATGGTATTAGGCATTCGAATTAAAATTGAAATACTATTTTTGCAAAAATTGTGCAAAACAAAATTTGTCCCACACCTTGTAGCCCAGATGGTTTAAATTAAAAATCTGAAAAAATTCTAAGTAATGTACATTGGTGTGAACCGGAATAGTACAACAGGAATTTTTGATCAGATTATGTTTTCGGAAAATAACGCATTTTTTGTGTTTTTAAATAAAATATGTTAAATATTTAATTCGCTATGTAACACAGTAGATAAGTAAGCGCTGATAGCGTAGTTGGTTTCGTCGTTGGTTTTTGTAATTTGCAAACTAGAGTTCGAATCCTGTTAATTTTAATTTTTGTTTTTTTTGCATTTTTATTTTGTTTAAATTATTTTGTCCAAATTCTAGTTATATTTTGGTAAATATTGCATTTTATTTTTAAAAGCGTAAATTTAATAACCAGTGGGAAGTGTTGAAATTATAATTTAATTCTATGTTTGAATGTATACGAAATCAGAGGGCGGGGCTTATGATTTAAGCAACCAATGGAAGCAATTTTCAAAATCTAACCTAACCTAACCTTGCTATATAAAAAAAAAATACTGCACATATTTAGAAACTTAAATAATGGTATTAGGCATTCGAATTAAAATTCATAAAAAAATATTTTGACATCAAATTTGTTTTGGCGTCCCAAATAATCATTCAGTTACTAATTTTTTTTTACAATTTTTTTATTTGTGCACCGTTCGCTTATATCTTTACATCTTCTTTCTTTTGCCTCTTGTGCTACTACATCGTCCTCTTTTTTTTTTCTTACTCTCTTTCGTTTTCTTCCTAGTCTTCCCTTTCAATTTTATTTTGTTCTTTAACTTAAGTAAGTAAGTAACTTATTCTACCTCTTCTTTTTCTCCTTCTTTTTTTTCTTCTTGCATGTTTTAGGATTTTGTAGATATAACCAAGAAACACTTGTACCATCACTTATGCGTATGTCTGTCTGCCTGTCCACTGTCTGTCTATATTCTGTCTGTGTGTCTGTCCCCCTGATATCTGTATGTTTGAAAAACTTATTTAGAATGAGTTATAGTGCGTCGTTATTTTTTGTAGGGGCGCCCAAAACGCTTGCGCCGACTCTGTAAATAACTTATGCAGTTAGCTTCATTATGGACTGCATTATAATTTTAAGTGGGTTATCAAATGAAATCCTTGATACGTGGATTAACAAAGAAAATTTTCACACTTTACATGATATATTTTTTTTTTTTTTGTAGAAATTACTGGAAATGTCAAAACAAAACAAAAGACAAAACCAATACGAAAAAGTGCGTGAAAAATTCTTCAAAGAGCTTACAACAATATTCGATCAATATTTAGAAGTACCGACTTCCAAAGCTTTTCACGAAATATTTTTCTTCAATAATGTATCATCAGTGAAAGATCACATTGTAGGTTCACACAGAGCTGCCATCCATACAGCCTTAAATAATCCCCAGTATTATTTACAGGTTAGTACCAACTGTATAACATAAAAATTACTGTGATTTTTTTCCAGAAAACTTTCGTGCGGTAAGTTTTATAACTTTTAAGTCTTTTATGATGATAAATTTTCAAGTAGTACTGAAGATAAACCGAGTCTAGACTTGAAATGTTTGTTTGGTATTCTTTTCAATTGATTGTTGAGAAGTTAAGGTTTAATTCTAGTGTTTATTTTTAAGTATTAGAAGGACAATGAACTGTGTTTAAAAGTGACACTCGAATTACAATCAGTAACTCATAAATGGCTGTGAAAATCGCTAATAATCATAGAAGCTGTGCAATGGCAGATTTAGCTATTAGTAACTTGCAAACACCTTTCCGTTTTGAGACGCAACTCCATCTTCCAGAAATTTGGAAATATATACAGGCTGTCCCAAATAACTTGTTAAGCCCCATGCTTGATAGTAGTTCGTCTTACATTTTCGTAATTTCGGACATCAAAAAAGCATGAAAATGTTAGGTTTTCTTATACGTTCATGCCGCTGTTTTCAGAATCATCTGTCTGTTATGACACTCTATAAAACGTTGGTTAGAAGTCAGCTTGAATTTACAACCATTTATTGGTCTTCCCCAGTATTTTGTCTATCTTAACAGAATTCAAGCTGTACAAAATAAATTTAATTATTTCATGAATAGAAAATTTCCTACTTTCAATGTTAATTTACAGCAACTTGAAAAACGACGTAAAACAACGGATCTAGTATTTTTGTACAAGATTATGAATGGTTACAATGGTTTGGAAGATTGTTCGGAACTAGTTCAGAAAATCTCGTTCATCGAAAAAAAATATATATATATATTTTTTAAATTCTGAGTAGGGTATCAAATTAAGGTCCTTAGTACGTGAATTAACGATCAAAATTTTATTTTTGCAAAATAAATTATTTTGACGCGATTTTTGCCAAAATTGTGCAAAAAAAAATGTCCCACACCCTGTAGCCCAGATGGTTTATACTAAAAATCTGAAAAAATTCTAAGTAATGTACATTGGTGTGAACCGGAATAGTACAACAGGAATTTTTGATCAGATTATGTTTTCGGAAAATAACGCATTTTTTGTGTTTTTAACTAAAATATGTTAAATATTTAATTCGCTATGTAACACACCAGATAAGTAAGCCCTAGTAGCGTAGTTCGTTTTGTCGTGCGCTTTGTAATTTACGTTCGATTCCTGTTAATTTTATTTTTTCTGTTTTTTTTTGCATTTTTATTTTGTTTAAATTATTTTATCAAAATTCTAGTTATATTTTGATAAATGTTGCATTTAATTTTTAAAAGCGTAAATTTAATAACCAGTGGAAAGTGTTGAAATTATAATTTAATTCTATGTTTGACGAAATCAGAGGGCGGGGCTTATGATTTAAGCAACCAATGGAACCCATAGGCACAATTTTCAAAATCTTAATGAACTTTGCTATATAAAAAAATACTGCACATATTTAGAAACTTAAATAATGGTATTAGGCATTCGAATTAAAATTAATAAAAAAATATTTTGACAAAATTTGTTTTGGCATCCCAAATAATCATCATTTAGTTACTAAATACCTGCGAACAGTGGCGGATTATACGGTACGCGGACTAAGCGGCCGCGGGGGGCCCCGAGCTTGTGGGGGCCCCGAAATTCAATGAGAAAAAATTTTTTTCATTAAAATTCTCAAAATTGATAAAATAAATAACCTGATATAATGCAAAATACTTTTTTTTTTCCTTGAAAATTGTTTTACAGTTTAAAATTTTTAAATCAATTTGTAAATTGATTCAAATAAGCTTATTTTTGGCCTAATTGATTTTGGGGCCCCCTTATTTCTACCGCTTAGGGCCTCCACTTGTCATGATCCGCCACTGCCCGCGAAACCCAAAAACGTGTGAAAATTCACACTTCACATCAATTTTTTATATTATTTATTAAAATAAAATAGGATTTTGACTTTTTTATATGATTGAATAGCAAAAAAACACTATTCAGAATTATCATAACCTACTATAAGCTCAGATAACTTGAAAATGGTACGCGATAAAAAAAAAAAGTGCCTGAAGAAAGTGCACACCAAAATCACTTAATATTTTAATTTTGGAAGTTATGAGCAAAAATTAAAAACAGTAAAATTTACATTTTCGTTCATATCTAGTAACCTATGTATTTTTTTAGGAGAATAAAGACATCGTTAAAATGGTTCCTTAATAAGCGGCAACTTTGGTCTAATTTAACCGACCGCATATCTCTACCGTTCTCAAATCCCCATGTTTAACAAGTTATTTGGGACACCATGTTTAGACATTGTTTCTGAAATTTTTCGATGCCATTGATATTATTGTACTGAATTGGCCTGTACAAAGTCCGGATTTAAATCCAATTGAAAATTTTTGGTCAGTATTAAAAAATAAGGCTAAAATGTAGTATGATGGACGAATCTGGTGGGGGATATTTGAGAAAGGATACTTCTCAAACAAAAACAAATAATAAATAAAGATTATAATTAAAAGATAATATAATATAACTAGCTGGAGTACCCGTACTTCGTACGGTTTTTGTGGTAAAGGTAACTTTAGCTGATTATAATACGCATACTGTTCTGTGCAGGGCCAGGGACAGTGATTCGCCTTAAAAGCACTATCTTAGGTTATTATTGATAACTTTTTTTTTTTTTTTTTATAAACCACCTAAAAATAAATTGAATTTTTAAGTGAATTGAAACATGGAAACAGTGCAAACAGAGCAAAAGTGCAAACTCATGGCGTAGTATAAGTAGCTAAAAGTTACTTTTACCGTTTTTGTAATATGTTTTTTTTTTGCTGTACCGTAAATGATAAGTGATTGTTTGAGAAGCACTGGTTTTTAGGTATTTTCCGATGGCCGTCGAAAAATACCTTTAAAAGAGAAAAAAATTGATGTGAAGTGTGAATATTCACACATTTCAGGGTTTCGCAGGTATATAATAAGTGAAGGCGGTATGCTGAGTGTGTAGGACAAATTTTACTTTATAGTAATCACGGCAAAATGAACGATATTTTTAAAATAATTTATCGTCTGTTAATCATATAATAAGACTGGTTATTAAATTTACGCTCTTAAAAATTAAATACAACTTTTGTCAAAATATAACTAGAATTTTGACAAAATAATTTCAACATAATAAAACGCAAAAAAAAAACAGAAAAATAAAACTCACTCCGTCCGTACTCGAACTCGAAACCCTTCGTTTTCCAGAGAATTTTAGCTTCCGACACCAGCGCTCTAACGCGTTGCGCTATCGGACGCTTGGCGTATCAGTGTCTTACATTGGTATAACTTTTGTACTTTGTGAACCAAAAACCACAAAAAATGCGTTATTTTCCGAAAACATAATCTGATCAAAAATTCCTGTTGTACTATTTCGGTTCACACCAATATACATTACTTGGAATTTTTTTAGATTTTTAGTTTAAACCATCTGAGCTACAGGATGTGGGACAAAAATTTTTTTGCACAATTTTGGCAAAAACCGCCTCAAAATAATTTATTTTGCAAAAATAAAAATTTGATCGTTAATCCACGTACTAAGGGCTTTCATTTGATACCCTACTCAGAATTAAAAAAAAATAATTTTGTTTTCGATGAGCACATATTTGTTTATATTTTTAGGGGGGTATGTTTTTTAGATGTTTTAGTATTTTTCCTATGTGCGGGTCAAAGAGTTGTATAAACATGCCAAATTTCAACTCTCTAGGTTTAGCCGTTTGGCTACAATTTTAACCGAACAAACAGACAGACAGACAGACAGACAGACAGACAGACAGACAGACAGACAGACAGACGACAAAATGACGGTATAAGGGTTTTTTGGTCATACCTACAAAACCCTAAAAAACATTATTTCTCAAATATCTACTACCGAACTGAAAATTATGCCTCGGTAGTCACAGGCCGTTACTAACGCAAAAGGTGGTCACATTAAATATTAATTTTGTCCTCTTAAAAGATATGTACTTGTTTATTTATTTTTTAATAAATATTGTTTATGTTTTCCTAAAAAATGTTTTGTTCATTCATTTTAAGATAAATTACACATATCTACAAGATCGAAATTATAAATTAAAGAAGGTTTTCTTTGAAGCTTAAAGAGATATGCTTATTTGTTTGAAAAGATAGATACCTACTGCCAATTTAATTTAGTTCCCGGAAGTGTTAAATTGTTTCAGTTTATGATGTTATAATTGTTTAAATTTAATTACTATTATTATAAAAATACTTCAAACAGCAATAAAAATAGTAACAAAATTATATTTGTTATAAAAAAAATCTTCATATTGATTTATAATAATATTTAATTGTTTAAATTCAGGTTTTTATAATTGTTTAAATTTAATTATTATAAAAGGATTTGTAACAGCAAAAAATATTTAGTAACGCCATTATATTTGTTAGAGAATAATCTTAACCTATTACCTAGTTATACCATCATATTCTTTCGAGAAAAATCTTTATATTTATCAGTTATAATATTTAATTGTTTAAATTTAAGTTGTGATAAATTTTAAAATTTCATTATTATAATAAAAAGCAACTTAGGCTGGATGTCTTCTTGGGGGGCTCAAAAAATGACAACTCAGTGAGCAAAAAAATAAATACGAGGTGTAATTAAATGACCAAAGTAGGACGAATTAAAAAAAAATGACGAAGTCATAACAAATAAAAATCAAAAAGGGGGGTCTAACCCCTCTCCCAACTCTTACTTACCTGCGCTACTGAAGAATAGTTTTTATTAACAATTTTATTTATTATATTTTTAAGTATTTTGTCTTGAAACACTGGTCAGTCTCGTCTCGTCACCAGAACTCACAATTACATACTGATATCTTATCTTCATTAATCTCTTATCTACCTCTTTAATTAGCTAATTAACATAATCCCCAATGATCTGATTCGACTTGTCGTTGCGACATAACATCTAACTGAGTGAAATACAATATTTCAAAAACCTACCAGAAGATAATTGAAATACTGTTACAAATATTTTATTTCAAATATTCACAAGTTTGTATATATCACAGAATATATGAAACATAAATGCTAAAACGAATATAATAAATCAAGTTTTATCTAAAAGTATACTGGCTAGGTACAATGGTCGCTGATAAGTCGCACCGAAACTTCCAATTTCGTTTTAAGTTTTAAGTTTTTCCAATTAGTTTACATATTTTCCGGGGCTTTTGTTTGCTTAGATGTACTATAACGCTTGTTAAATAAAATATTATTTTCAGTGTGACTGTTGTCGTGTTCCCAACGACTCTGCAATTCTGACAACGATGCCTGATATCTCTATAATATTCAAGCTCCATCTGGAATGTGGTAAACTTATAAACATGTACGATTGGCTACAGGCTTTCGTCACCATTGTGGACCCAGCCACAGATGATGACGATGATGAGAGACAAGTTGATCCGAAATTACAGTATCCTTACAAAAAAATCTGACTATTAGATCCACAATGTCAGAAGATTTTCGTCACAAACCTTAGTAAAAAAAAACTTAATATTAAGTAAGTGACAGTGTGCAAAAAATTAACTTTTTTATCTAAACGTATTTGAAAGTGACGTCATTGTTTAGTAACTTCTAATCATGATGTAAATCCTCTGATATTGTGGATCACCTATAATCATTTATCAAAAGAATTGTTTTTTTTTTTTTTTTTTTTCCTTAATAATGTTTTCAGAGCTCGCTTTACAAGAGCCGTTGCTGAACTTGAATTTTTAGGTTTCATCAAGTTGTCAAAACGAAAAACGGATCATGTCATGAGATTAACTTGGGGAGGATAATCTCGATTTTATTCATGTTTTTATTTTACCGAAAATATACCTATTCATTCGCAGATTTGATAAAAGTAAGAGCTCAATTTTATAATTGTCACATCCCGAAACAAATTTAATTTATAAATAAACTTTTAGTGCGTCCGATTTTTAGGATTTCGTAGATATTACACCTTTAGTCCCTTATTCGTTAAGTTAATTCTTTAAGTTTAAGTTATTTCGTTTATAGAAAAGCCCTCGTAAGGCGAAATGTCGTATCTTGGAAACGGCGGGAACAACTAAGCGCGACACACTTATACTTTATTTATTTTTTTTAAGAACGAAGTAGATGGCGCAACAAGAGCGGCCGGTTTCACACTGTATCAAATTAAAGTTTATAATTTAAAATGAAATAAATTTTGCGGTAAATTCAAGTTTGACGTTTCAAAATTAATGTTTTTAAAAAAGTTATAATTTAAATGCATAAAATTGCTATTATTCTTAATTTATACAAACCTGTCACATATAAAAAATAATATAACAATTGAAAATTTAATTAAAATTTATTATTTTTACAAAACTTATATTTATACAGTCTGTTCCAAACGGTTAAGCGGAACTAAATGGGAATTTAGTTCTTTTAGGTTGTCACGAGAAGGGACCTTGCTTGGGTTATTTCTTTTTATCACGTTGGGATGTCAAAATTTAAAATTCCAACACTGAAACCATGGAAACGAATGACATATGTCAAAATTAAATATTTTTTTTTTATATTTTAATGACAAAAAAAGAAATAAATGTGAAATTTGTATTAAGAATGACACAAAAAATCAAAATATAAAGAAAATGACATTTTAAAATGATATTAACCTTAACCAAAAAATGTTTATTGTAAGTTTGATTTACAAAGCTTAAACAAAACGGCCGAAAGGCACGAATTAAACGATGAAAGTAACTAGATTGCAAAATCTAGTTCCGCTTAACCGTTTGGAACAGACTGTACGTAAAATATATAAAATAATATTGAAAATCAGTCCAAATCATCAATGGATTCTTCACACTTCAAGTTTATATTTAATCGACACTATAACACAAACGTAATGCGGACGTAAATACATATAACGGCAACACAAATTATTAATATTGCGCTCGTTGACAGCAAAGAATATGACAGTTGACAGCAAAAGTCTGTAGTGTTTGATACCAGAGGCGTACGTACATTAATTCATTTTCAGACGTTTTCATTTTAAAATATTTCTCTTAATATATATATTCTAAATTAATTTCAAATCTATATATTCACTGGCTTTTATATTCTAACATTATTTAAACATATATATATAAATATATATATTGACCGATAACATTTTTATAAAAATTGTTTCTACAAGAAGTATAAGCTGTTCACTTTTGTAAGAACACACTAGATCTGGTTATTTTGGTTACTTTTATGGTGTGTTACTGACTTTAAATGTCAATTAAAAATATTCCTCACGCTGTAAAACCGACTTTAGGTTGATAAGGTTATGATCATTATAATTAAGATATCATTTTTCATTATGACATATGTCAAATGGATTGACATTTTAAAAAAGTGACATTTTTTAATACCAACATGACATACAGCTTCAAAGGTGCAAACTATTGAAAACAAAATTCACTCTTAGTTTGTTCTTACAAAAGTGAATTGCTTATATCTTATTAGATAGGCAAAAATTCGTTGAAAATTTTGATTTATAGATTGTTATAGGCTATTCCAAACGTTTAGGCGGAACTAGATTTTGCAATCTAGTTACTTTCATCGTTTGAATCGTTCTTTTTGGCTATTTTGTTTAAGCTTTGTAAATCATACTTAAAATAAACATTTTTTTTGTTAAGGTTAATATAGTTTTAAAATGTATTTTTTTTTATATTTTGATTTTTTGTTGTCATTCTAAAACATGTAAAAAAGGATTTTATTTTTGACATAAATCATTCGTTTCCATGGTTTCACTGTTGAAATTTTAAATTTTCACATACCAAACGTCAAACATGAAATAACCCAAGCAAGGTCCCTTGTCTCGTGACAACCTAAAAGAACGAAATTCCCATTTAGTGCCGCCTAAACGTTTGGAATAGCCTGTACTAATTTTATTTCAGATTGTTATATTTGTATAAGACCAATGGTACTCAACATTTTTTGTTTAATTTTTTCCCATTTTTTTTTTCAGCTTTTGAATTCTATCGCCAAAAAACGTCATTACAATTCGTCAATCAACATTCCTACTAATTAATTATTTAACAATTTATAATTAAATTATTCAATTTTATACTTTATACTCACTAGAATATTAAGATTTTTCTGTAATAAAATATTCTAAACTATAAAACATTTTTTTTTCCTTTGTCAAAGACACCGCTCGTACATCTTTGGGGCAATAAAGACATTAAAACAACTGCTTCTGATAGACCATACCTCTTTTATTTTATTTTACAGCTGTTTGGGTTTTATAAAGCCTCTAATAAAATATGCTACGTGACGATTTTCTACCTTAAGAAATGGTTTTGTAAGACGAATTTTAATTTTTGCCGCAACAAGTTAGATTTAATGAGTAATAATTTTTTTACTGAGATCTGTTTCATGAAGTTATATTAAATATTTAATTTGTTTATAAGATTATAGACTCTAAGTTAGATGGGGCTTTAAATTCAAAGGTTTTTTGTTATAACGACTAGATGGTAAGATTTTTTCTGTTGATATTTATCTTTATATTCTGCCCATACTTTGCTTTTCAGCAACTGACCGCTTGTTTACGGGTATAATAATAACTGCTTTTATTATTATTATTTTATTTATTTTACATCGGCCTATTTCTGCAACGAGGCTAATCAAGGGTTGTGCATCGAAGGCAAAACATCGATATTTAACATCGATGTTAACATCGGCGCTTACTATCGATGTTGAAAAAACATCGAAGGAAAAACATCGATGTATACGAAACATCGATGTTTTATTAATATTAAAAAAGCCATTTATTTATATTATGTAGGTTTTATTTAATAATGTAAAGATAAAATACGAAAAAAGTAACACATAATACACAAAAAGCATTTATTAGATTTTGAAATAGAAATATTCCTTTTTAATAGTAATTAATTTCACATTAATATTATTATACCCAATATAATAATCCTAATTTGTACCTACAGTCTATTCCAAACGATTAGGCGGAACTAACCGCAATTTTCATTTTTGTAATTTGTCATTAGATATTTTTTTATATATTGAAGTTGACTTTTCCTGAACAAGAAGATTAAACGCTTCAATAAATCGGTAAAAGTAACTAGAATTGAAAATATAGTTCCGCCTAAAGCAAAGGAACAGACCTTACTATTTTTACATTTCTAAAATGAAATATTGGATTTTATTACAATACTAATATAGTAATCTTAATGTTAATTTTATATTATTTAACATAAAAATAACACTGTCATACACAATTATTTTTATACTTTTTTAAGTTGAAATAAAGTCTGTTCCTTTGGTTTAGGCGGAACTAGATTTTCAATTCTAGTTACTTTTACCGATTAATTGAAGCTTTTGATCATTTTGTTCAGGAAAAGCCAACTTCAATATATAAAATAATAGCTAATGACAACTTACAAAAATCCAGGGATTGGAGGAATAACAACTGGGAAAGTGTCAACAAGACTGAAAAAGAAAAAGTGTGTTGGCGTCGTTGGTCGTTCGCATTGTTGGCAAAAATTAGAAGTTTCTTCTTATTTTTTCGTATTCTGCTAACTGCTAAGAAGAATAAGAACTAACACTATTAGTATTGTTATATCACAATAGATGGCGCTTATATTTTGTGTACTAATTTTAATAAAAATTTAAATTTTAAGATTCCAGCGCCTCTAGCGGTATTTTCTGAATTTCAAAATTTAAACATCGACATCGGTAGTAGACATCGATGTTATATCGATACTATCGCTAGCTGACCATCGATGGTAAAAACATCGATGTTTTTAAAACAAACATCGATGTTTTCGATACATCGATGTTTTTTTCCCATCTCTAGGCTAATCGCGGAGTCAAGAAGTCGAAACTTTTTGTAGGAGTCGAAGTCGAGAATTAGAAAAATTAGCGACTCCCGATTCTTTGATTTAATTTTTATCTATAAATTATATAGGATGGTAACACACTGACAAGGAAAACAAAATTACCATATTATTAGAATTTTGACCCTGTCAGCACCTCATTAATTTAAATTTTAAAATATTTTCCCGATTATTTTAACAAATAGTTGAGAACAGAAAAGCAGTCAACATTTCCAACAATGTGTTCCCGTTGCTACTTCGAACAATATTAATAAATAATGGTGGTTATTTGTGTAGCTAGTGTAGTGTCGAGTACTGAGTATACAAGTGACGTCAGGCGGAACTGACAAAATACCTTGGTTCTAATATTTTCTGTACACAGCAGGAGTACAGCTCCTTCATTAAGGAATTGAGTAATTGCGCACTAGTAATGAGTACGACACTTATCATAGGTAAATATTATTAATTAATGGATAAACATTTTCAAAACTGATCGATACATTTTTGGGTAATTAGGTTTGAGTTATAATTAGTTCAGCTATAGCAGGACAATATCCTATACAACATGATTTTAAATGGTTGTTATTACTTGACGGGATTCTCATAAAATTTTATGCCAGCTTCTAGAAGTTGTAGTATAAATTATACCCGACTAACAAGGTGCTACAGTTGTCTATACGCTTAAACAATGAACTGTCAAACTTATTTCAAAATTATATTGTACAAATTCATTAAAAATGGTAAATCTAGTAGTTTATTTAGTCTACAAAAAATTTGAGGCTTTAATCGTTTAATGCTTTTTGAGAATTTTTTTATGATATAATTTACATTATTTGTGAAAATTGTAAATTAAAAGAAATAGCAACTCAAAAACGGTTAGAGAAAACAATCTGAAATTAGAATTTTTGGATTCTTCGTAGTTTATTTAGTCTAGAAAAAATTTGAGGTTTTAATCGTTTTCCGTATTTTTAAATTATAAACAATTTTAATATGGCGTGATTTATAGAAATTTTAATTTCGCATGGAGTTATGTCAAAAAATCAGCTGTGGCTACCACAGGACCGACCACCATCATAAAGTACTTGTATAAAATATATTCTAGCAGCAGGGTAGAAATAACTTGGCCTAATATTTTCTAACAGAGATATTATTTATCATGACCATGGAAACGTTACATATAAGTATGAAAAAAAAATTCGTTTTATCAAAAAACGTCTCAAACAAGTGTTATTAGTTATTGCATTTATAGCAACTTTTGTTAAATATTTTCGAAATATTTTTCTGTTGCTAAATATTCGCAAAAAACTTAAAATCGACACGAGTAAACTCATAAACTCACGAGTAAACCATTTTTAGTCAACTGATTTTTATCAAAAGTTGATCAACTTGTGTCATTGATGGCAGAAGCTTAAATATGAAGTTTTATAAAAATCCTTTTAGCCGAATTTGCTCTGCACGTGTACACTGACAAACAGACGGACGGATGGACAGACGGACAAACAGACCGACAGACATCATGCTAAAAATAGTCAAAACGTTATGTAGGGACCTCAATTCGTGGAGAACAATCGAAATGTCAAAATCGGTATGATCACAATACCTCCCTTATATATGTTGGCGGTCGATAAAAATGAAAAGTGATAAGGAACTGCGGTTGAAATTTTTGAAATCTTGAGGTCCGAATTGACTTGTAAAACATTTTTGAAATAAAAACAAAAAAAAAATGAAAATTTTAAATTTTAAGAATTTTTTTTTTTTTTGTATATTTTGTTATATCCTAACTAAAAAATGGTTAGGGATAGAAATCTGTGGTTTGAAATTTTAAAATTCTACTACATTCTTTAGACTAAAAAAATGTGGGTTTTAGTAAATCCAACCCTTGAAAATACCCCAAAAATCGTAAAAGGTAGACCTTAAAAAAATCGTGATTTTTAGGCATTTTTTTTTTTTTTTGTTTCCTGAAAATTTGTATAAATATGTATTTTTGGTCATAGATCAAGAAAATTGGGTCCATTTTGCAGTTTAGGCAAAAGTTTTGGAATTATAAGCAAAAAACTGACCCAAATCAAAAACTAGAAAAGCATGCATTTTTTAAATATTCATTTTATAATCCTCACCCCAAAATTAGTTTTAGACTATATTTCGGCATAAATAGGAGTAAAAAAAAATTTGATAAAAATTTAAGGGGAAAATGTTTTTTGAATTTTATTGGAAAATTGGTTTATACTAACCAATAATTTTCTAATTTCTCAATTAATTTACGTTTTAATTTAGATGTGTTTTATATATCATTAAAAAGAGAAAAAAATTTGAGTCTCATATGAAAATTGCATTAATTCTAAACAAATAATATATAACTGTAAATTAATAAAAATATCAATAATTTATTAATTCAAAACAAATAAGATTTTTGCACCCCCCCCCCCCCCCCCATCATATTAGAATTAATAAATAGAGCTAGGGGCAGAAAAGGTAAGTTCTTCGTTTATAGACCTCTGGTACATACATATAGGTAAGCAATGTAAGAATGTTTTCAGATTATTAGTTTAATCCCTTTGCGTTTAAGAATATTTTTTTACTATATTTCTGGAAAAAAATTTAAAAATTCTAAAAATTACTTTTCTTTCCTTAATTTACGCCTTAAGAGCTTTCTTTTGATATCTTACAATAAATTTTATACAAAAAATTCTTTTTTTTTTTTGGTAAAACTAACCCGATCAAAAATTCCTGTTGAACTATTCCGGTTCCCATTAATGTAAGTAACTGAATTTTTTTCAGATTTTTAGATCAACCCTTCTGGATGATAGGGTAGGGACAAAAGTTTTTGAATATATTTTTGGTGTAAATCTAAAAGACAAAATAGATTTTTCAAAAATAAGAATTTGGTTATTATCCACGCATTAAAAGGTTTGTATAAGCATGCCAAATTTCAACTTTCTATGTTCTGTCGTTTGGCTACAATATCTATCGTGCAGACAGAGAGATAGACAGACGCATGATTGTCGTTATAGAGTGCTTTTCTCAGGAGTTGAGGGCGTTATCGTATATGCGCCGAACAATGACTAAATCAATCACAATGAAGTTTGCAGCCGGTTCTACGTCCGTTGCTTAGCAACCAAGCGACTGTAGGAATTCTGGTATCTGCGCAGGTGAAGTACTGGCCTCAATTCCTGAGAAAAGTACTTTACCTATATATTGAACTCTTGCAACACCCCAACAAAATATTCCATAATTGAGGATAGGTTCTACAAGTACTGGTAAAAAAATTAATTGCAAGAGATTGAACACGTCTGCATTATTGAGATATTTTTTTTTAAATTTCAGATTAACCCATATGAGTTACAGGAGGAGGAAAAATTATTAACACATTTTATGCAAAAATCACGTTAATTTTTTTTTTTTTTAATTATTATTTTTTTGTCAATCCACAGCACAAAATTTTCCCGAGGGAACAAAACGTACATCCGTTCCAATCGTCGACGATAGCAGTGCGATGTTATTCACATGTATGTTAAATTAAAAGCTATGCTCAGAATACCACCATAAGTCGTATCCCGCCAATATAAGCCATATACAAACAACGAACAAAACAAAAAAAGTAACCTCTCTGACCAAAAACTTTTGTTAAACAACAAGTGCAAACAGAAAAACATCATGATACATGGTTGCGCGTCCGAGCCAGCTAGACGTAGACAAGTGCTAATTATTTGACCAAACACAACTCGTGACAACATAGCAATGCTGCCTATGACGAACCAATATGGCCGACAGAAGAATATCGCCTACTTGATTTTAGTGTGTGCCACTTATTAAAGCAGTGTCCAACAAAATGTGGGCTCTCAAAATCTGTGTAAATGTTGACCGTGGTTAATTTTTTTGTGACAAAATTGCTTTTCTTTGGCTTTAATCAGGGCCGTTTTTTCTCCTAGGCCAGCGTTTCCCAAAGTGTGTTCCGCGGAACCCCAGGGTTCCGCGATAAAATTCACGGGTTCCACGGGACAAGGTGCTTTTTATATCTCTCTTGTTTCATAAAAATGGATGTTTAAAAAAATATATAAAGAATTTAAGATATAGTTAAAAATTTATACAAGAAAAATACAAAAAAATACAAAAAGCCAGAAAAAAACTTTCTGGTCTAATATATAATAATAATAATATTTATTTGTATATAAGGAATATCCTCATTTATCCAAAAGGACTATTCGTTTTTTGTTACCGTTTGCACTTACGTACATATGTGAATCTGAATTTTCAAAATACAGTGATACAAAATCGAAATATCGCAGCAAACTAAATGCTGCACCAGATATGTGAATTTGATTATCCAATATTATACCAAATTTTGAAAGGATGTTAGAATCAAAAGCAAAAGCATGCTTCTCATTAAACCTAGTTATATTATCAAGGAGTCTCACACTTTATATGAAAAATATAAATATAAAATAAAAACAAATCTAGCTCGCTTATTTCCAGCTTTCCTTATTTTAATTTTTCTATTTAAAGCACAAAAATTTTTCCAATAAAAGGGTTCCGTAATTTTTTTAACAGCGCATAGGGGTTCCGCAACAAAAAGAGTTTGGGAACCACTGTCCTAGACCAACGAGGCTATGGCCTAGGGCCCGCTTATATAAGGGGCCCGGTTACCGGTCTTAATTTTATTTTGTAAAGTTACTGATTTTACCAAAAAATAAGTAAATAATTAACAAAATGAATAACATTAACATTATAAATATACCAGGAAATTCATATTTCAGACGAACTCCTGTTCGGCATTGTAGAATTTATGTAAGTAAAATATATTGGGTTGATGCAAAATTAACGACAATTTTTTTTTGTATATAAGTTTATTCAACAAAAAAAAAAATGCTGTATGGAGACGATCTATTTCTGTATGGAGATGATGGATCTGAGCCAGATAGACGCTGTTGATGTTAAATTGTCGTTTGTCGTTTTTGTACGGAATCTGCTTCTGTTGACGCTCATCATCTTCATTCCACCAAAGCAAATGCCGTTGGCAATGATCCCCCAATGGATGATTCTGCTTCTATCCCACCATACGCACCACATTGCCTTCTTACTGTGGGCACCTTTTACTATTCCTTTCAGTGTTTCATCTGGATATACATAAAATGACGATTGCTTGTTTCTTTTTGCAGCAATTCGGTGAAAATTCGAACTCGATCGGCTTTGTTGTTGTCGGAGAGTTCGCGAGGCACCCATCCAGCCAATTTCCACACTTCTCCAAGTTTTTTTAGGTGACGGACGATCGTTGATTGGTCGACATTGAAGTCTTCGGCCAGTATCCGGGTTGTCATGCTCTCGTCCTCTTCCACGGCTGACAAAAGTTCCTGATCATCGAAATCCGATGGCCGTCTTCTTCCTTCATCATCCTTAAGACTTGTGTCACCCGATTTTAACTAATGGGACCATATTTCAACTTGTTTTTGACTGATTGTTCCTTTGCCGAAAAGCTCGTTGAGATCGCGAAATAACTGCGCCGCTTTCCATACTTCTCGAAGTGGTTGAGCATTATATGACGAACATGAATATGATTTTCGATACGCATTTTTTCAACTAAAACCAGAAAAATATTTTTATAAATATTACATAAAACGTGCGTCATTTTTTAACTCAAAATAAAAACTCGTCGTTATTTTTGCATCAACCAATAATTTTAGTAAAATTAAATATAGCGGTAATGAATAATCAAGGTTAAAAATTAGGTCTCAAAATCGTTGTAATCGCTTAAATTGCAATATTTTTTCTTAATTTGACGACTTGTCCTGGGATTAGGGCCTGTTAAAACCCCATGGCCTAGGGTTCTTACAATTTATAAGACGGTCCTGGCATTAGTAGAAAATAAATTGGCAATTCAGTTTTAACATAAACATATATGCGATGGCATTTTACTAAGAAATGACAATTAACTTATTTATTAAATTACAAAAGCGATACAGAATCTATATTAGTGTCACTTTTTAACATAGACATCTAATTTGTCACCACACGTGATACACCCGTGCACAAACTTTTGAATACTTTTCGCAAAAAATCTTTAGTTCTCGCAAAACCCGTGATGTACCGCATATCATTTAACTAATTACCCTTACTCAGTGATGGGATTCACCCTGTTCGCTCGAATCGTTTGTTAAGAAATTATAATTTCGGCGAATCGCTTGTTAAAATACTTTACATACAGGGAATGTCCATAGCCGTTAAGTTCAGCAGAAGCTGAAAGAGGCTTTAGCCTTATGAATAATATATGCACAGAAAAACGAAACAGACTGATCGTTTGAAATATAAGTAATATAGTGGTTATTAATTTGAATGGTTTCCAATACCAATAGTGATAAATTGGTTAAGAAGCAAACACAGCTCGGATGATCCTCGTGTAAAAACAAAAACGGAAGTAGAAGTGACTGAAAACCAGAGGGCTATTTGGCAATATTTAAAATAATTACATATCTTAATGTTTAATTTAAATAAATACTATTTTGAATTTTGTGAAAATGTTGTGTTTTTAAACAAATACCCCTGCGAACCGGTTGTTGAGCAAATTGAATCCCATCACTACCTTTACTTAATAAAATTCACTTGTAGTATGTATACAGAGTGTCTCTATGAAATAATAAATGGCCAAAAACCCTCTTATTTTAAAAGATTCTACTTTTGGCCTTATTAGATTTTAATCATAAGATACCCACAATTTGTTATCACTTAACTCTTTGAGGAACGAAATTTTATAAAATAAAAAAAACCATGTTGCACAGAAATTTTATTTTTATAAATTTTAACAAAGTTGCTTTATTTTAACTAAGAAGGAAGTAAAATTACAAAAGTAACATAAAAATAAATAAAATGTCATTCAAGTTTTTAATTATAGGGTGGGATTTAATCAGACCGTTTTTCTTTTCTTTTTTTGACAAGTTTAAAGTTGATCACTCAAACAAATACCAGTGTGACATCTTTTGATGAAATTACTAACTAGTTTAAATAGGCGGGATTACTTTTATACCTTTGTTCTGGTGGCACTTGCAATTTTTCGGCGTGGTATAAAAAATATCTCACCATGCATATTTACGTATCAAAAATGTGGGACACTTTTAACTCTGCCATGCCTCAAGGAGTTAATAAATCTCTACAAAACTCTGAAATGTGCGAAACTTCACAATTCACATCAATTTTTGCAAATTACATTCATACAATTATTAGAAAATTGCTACCTCAATTCCTTTAATATATGTCTAAAATCTCAGAAAGTAACAAATAATGTTCCATCCCAAAACAGAACATTTTGAATATCACTGTGATCATTGAGCGTTATGCATACCAGAGAATATCAAAATCAAATAAATCAGGGACACTTTCAAAGATTGAATGTGTGGTTTGGAGAAATTCACGTACTTGGACCGGCTGAATTTGTTATGAAAGTGCAAATAGAGTAGTTTTTCTATTGAATTTTAATGATTCTGATCTGTTACTTTGTATTTAAGCAGCAAAGAGCGATAATTCGAATGGTAGACCTGCTTAGAGCTTAACTACAAAAATCTAAATCATAGATTCCCTGTATTGCAGTTATTAAAATAACTAAAAAATAAAAAGTATCATGAATATTTTTTCTTTTTAGGGTTTTGTAGGTATGACCAAAAAACCCTTATACCGTAATTTTGTCGTCTGTCTGTCTGTCTGTCTGTTCGGTAAAAATTGTAGCCAAACGGCTAAACCTAGAGAGTTGAAAATTGGCATGCTTGTACAACTTTTTGACCCGCACATAGGAAAAATACTAAAACATCTAAAAAACATATCCCCCTAAAAATATAAACAAATATGTGCTCATCGAAAAAAAATATATTTTTTTAAAATTCTGAGTAGGGTATCAAATGAAAGCCCTTAGTACGTGGATTAACGATCAAAATTTAATTTTTGCAAAATAAATTATTTTGAGGCGATTTTTGCCAAAATTGTGCAAAAAAATTTTTGTCCCACACCCTGTAGCCCAGATGGATTAAACTAAAAATGTGAAAAAATTCTAAGTAATGTATATTGGTATGAACCGGAATAGTACAACAGGAATTTTTGATCAGATTATGTTTTCGGAAAATAACGCAATTTTTGTGTTTTTTTGTTGACGATGCATACATGTTATACTCTTATAACACACTAAGTTGATAAGCGTTTGGTGGTCTAGTGGCTCAGTTGCTCGACAACCACACAGGATCGTTATTCACTACACAGGTTCGTTCCTGGCTTGTGGAGTCAATTTTATTTTTTGTTTTTTTTTTTTCATATTTATTATGTTTAAATTAATTTGTTAAAATTCTAGTTATATTTTAGCACATTTTGAATTTAATTTTCAAGAGCGTAAATTTAATAACCAATTGGAATTATATTTTCATTCTGTGTCATTTATACGAAGCCAGAGGGGCGGAGCGTATGATTTAAGACAACCAATGAAAGCCATAGGCCAAATTTTCAAAATCTTAATGAACCTTGTTATATAAAAAAAATACTGCATTTATTTTGAAACCTAAATAATGATATTAGGTATTCGAATTAAAATTAACAAAAAAATATTTTAACATAAAATTTGTTTTTAAAGCTCTGAGATTAACAGACGATAAATTATTTTAAAAAGATCGTTCATTTTGCCATGGTTACTACAAAGCAAAATTTGTCCTACACACTCAGCATGCCGCCTTCACTTATTATATACCTGCGAAACCCTGCAATGTGTGAAAATTCACACTTCACATCAATTTTTTAATTTGCTCTAAATTTTCACTAAAAACTATGCTAATCGTTGCCCAGTTCGTTCATTTACGAGCTGCTTTGACTGTGGATTAGGAAGGGAAGAAATTCACAAATTAATTGCTACACAGGCGTAAACGCATCTTCAACTAATAATTTAGCCAGAAATTCAGAAGATACTAGAAAACCTATTTCCATCATTCGCTAAGTATTTTTCAACACTGGTTCCAGCGCAACGTCGGCAGAACTTAGAAAAGATGGTTGGACGATATTAAGAAAGTGGCAGTACGAAAATGCCACCAGTTAGCCAAAGATATCAAGAAATGGAAGGTAGTACTCCTGTAGTACGTATGCCTCTCGTACTGCGTCAAGGAGTGGACATCCAGAGACTGAAAACAAGAAGATGAAGAGAAGAAGATACAAAAGATTATATGTGGGTCGTTAGTCTATTCGCAAGCTAGGACGATACAAATCTGACATTGATAGAAAAAGAAAATCTCATAGATTTGAATAACGATCCGGAGTTGATCGGCGTATTGGTAAGACACGTACCCTGCGTTGCTAAGGTTCTGGTTCGAATCCTGTTCGCATGGAATTTTCATTAGAAAAAATTATAATTGTCCTGGCTAATTGCCTTAGTAGCAAAGGTCATTAAAATAAAATATATAAAAATAAAGAACGATTCGGTATAAAGCGTTATTTGCGGAGCAAGAATTGTGAGAATTCCAAGAATCTTTGTTGCCGTTTGGATCTTCATATCTTCGTGAATTACGTTTTTCGGTGCTCATGGAAATGAAATCGTAAAAATGTGAACGATAGCAGATGGTTAATGAGGAGATGCATGTTTGCTTGTTAGCTTGAGAGCCGCGATTTTAAAATTTATATGTTGGCAAAAGCAATTGCATCCCTCTCATTAATGTTGATGAAACACTCTCTTTTTTCTTCAGTTTTGTTGCTATTGAAATTATACTCTATCTCAGAAAGACTGACAGTAATAAAATTTATTATTTGTAAAAAGTTATTGTTTTTTCACACAGAAGCGGCAAAACAAAGGCGACAAAATATGAATAGTTCGAAACGAAATATTGTTAAAAACAACCGAGTGTGCCGCACATATTATATGGGAATACGAACTAGGTTTAAACACAATAGACCATAAAAATTAGACCCTAAAATTTGAGGAAAAATATGGTCACAGGGGTGTGTTTAATGATATGATAAATATGGTCACAGGCGTGCGTTTAATAAAATGATAAATAGTAATATAGAAATTCACAAAACCAATTTAAATGTGTTTAAAATGTGCACGCCAATGGTAACTGCCTGACAAAATGATTTATTACTATCAGTCTTTCTGAGATAGAGTATACCTTAAAAAACTGATATTAAAATACAACCTCACATGGAATCGAATCTGCATTCAACTGATATCACATCTTAGTTCCAAACAATTGGGCAAAGAAGGCGTGAAAATTGCATATGATATCGCAATCTTTTGAGTTACGTGTGCAGTTACGCAGTTACGTATACAGCTGGTTAAAGTGATGACAAAGGTCTACAACTACCAGGGCGACCCATTCCTGTTTGGGAGCGGTGATACATTTATTATGTTTCGCTAGATTTTCTTTATAGCTTGTATAAATTATCGAGGATACGGTGATAAAGACTAATACATATATTCATGCACTGACCAAGATTCGAACCAGGGCTGTTCCTTGCAGGTGAGCAAAAGTTTCCTCACACCTGGGCGGCCGTCTGCAGATTATTTGTGTTGCGGCAAATATCATGAATGAATTTAAACGAAATATTAAGTTTGAGGGAAATATTTCTCACTTTTACAAAATCCTTAACTACTTTGGAGTACATAATAGGCAATGAATTAATATCTTTATTTCATAATTTTTCTATAACTTTAGGTTGTTTTAAATAACATCAGGGGAAATGAGTTTTTCTTAATTAATATTGATCAAAAAGCACCTCAGATCGTCGATGTTACAGGAAAGACTAACTAATCTCTCATTATTTTCAAAGAGAAAAATATTTTCGAGAAACTGGATTTGTTAAAAATAATTTATTTTACTTTCAATATATTTAATATTAATAGTTGTCATTGTTATGCAGTGGCGGCGTAAGCGGGGGGCACTTCCAAACTTTATCTGGCCCCCGTTGCCCCCCCCCCCAGAATTGCTTGGAGAAAAATATATTTTAGAAGTGAGGACCTTTTTGTTTTAGATCATCACTTGTATTTTCAAGTGTAAACGATAAAAAAAAATTAAATATTTCCTGCCCCCACTCAATTTTTCTCAAAAATTTCCTGCCCCCCACCAAATTTTAAGTGCAAGCGCCGCCACTGTTGTTATGTATTAATTGTTTTGTATTTATATGTGGAATAAAATATTCATGTTAAATAAAACAGTTTATTTTTAAGGATCTTTATTTTATTTTATGAAAATAAATATTAGAAAATATTTATTTTGGACGATAAATATTTAAAACTTTGTATATGCAGATATAAAAATAAACATTCCTAATTCTTATATTGTTTTGGCACCTGGGCGGCGACCTGGCCAACAACCCAAGAAGAATCCTGATTCGAACCCGAAATTTTTAACACTTAATTGCGTTTTTCGAAATACCAGTTTTTCCTATACCTATAAGGATAAAACTGGCAACAATTTCTACCATACAGACAGACAGACACATGAGTGACGGAATAAATGTTTCTTGGTTATATCTACAGCCATAAGAAATAAAAATAAAGGAAATAAATATAATAACCTACTTAATACCTATATGTTTGTCTGTTTGATACATAAGAAAGCCAAATAACAAATGCAAATTCAAATTTTTCGAAAATGTTTACAGACATAATTTTTTATAAAACTAGGCGCCACTTATTCAAAACTTTTATTCCAGTTAATAAAGTTTTTATTCAAATTTGGTTCCATTTTGTCTAGGTATTTTACAGCATGTACCTGTTCATTTTTGCGTAATATTATCTCCAAATAATACCTGTTGGTGGTCCAGCAATAAACCTTTGCCGAAAGGGCTCAAGGACCGGAAAACAAAAAAAAAGTGGTCAAAAACCAGAGGTAAAACCAATATTATAGGTAAAATTTTATAACCGTGAGAAACAAGAAATTATTAGAAATATGAGTGACAAGATATTCAAATTAAATTACAGCAATACTTTGCAAATATTAGTTTTAAGTAGCGTGCGTTTTATTATAACACGATTTATATTTTTCGTTATAAAGACCAGTGACCAATTCAGGACGGGAGGATAGATATAAGGGCCAGTCAGGGCTGGTCCTGGTGGAAGGCAAGCGCATACTTTGCTCGCGGGCGGCTTTTTAAGAAGGGGAGGCCAAAAATAATGTCAAAAATAATGTCGTACAAAAATCGAAAAACGACAATGCTGTATCAAAATAATTAAAAGGAGTCTTTTGTAATTTATTTTAAATGAAAATATTGGACAGCTTGGCCCTTCAGCCCACTTTTCAAATTTATCATTGACTGATTACAATTTGAAATAATAAATTGAAGTGAAGTGTGAATTTTCACACATTTCAGAATTTTGTAGGTATTTAAAAGGTGTAAGAAGCCAACATAATACTGGATGTCTATAGGTATATTTATCACATCAAAATAAACAGTTTTTTTGATAATCACTTTTATTCGTTATTTGAGGAATAAAAGCTTCCATTTAATTTTTTTAAATAATATTTAAATAATTTGCCAAATATCCCAGCGTTTTTTCTGCATTTGCTTCGTATTCAAGTCTTCATTAGATTAATAAGAAATATTTTACAGTGTAGAGTGTAGTGTGGTGTGGTGTGAGTTAAAGTCACTAGATTATACAAAGTACCGCAAGCCTTTGAAAAAGCCGACAGACCCCAGGGTTTGATTGGCAACATTGCTTCCCCTATTAAGCAAACTAAAGCAGCAATTTTTACGTTCTTAAGTTTACGTCTGCGCTGTCACATCTCCCTCTCTCGCTCTTATTTAATAACCTTCTTTGTCAGCGGTTTGAATATTTAAGGTTAAGTTTAATTTAAATTTATATATTATATCCATTTTATTTAATAAAAATTAAAAAAATAATTGCAATTGTACCAAAATTTTGTTATAGTGCATCTTTGATTAAAAAAATCGTGATTACAATGTTTAAAATAAAAACTAGTTTCTTATTTTTGTAATGTTGGAATCACTGAACATCATTTGTGTTGGCGACATTTTTAACCCCAACATGGCCGCCGTTGCGGTACTTTGTATAATCCAGTGACTTTAGTGTGAGTATACTAGCGTCGGCGAATCAATGCAGTTACGTCACACGACGTAACAAACAATCACATTGTCTGGAACAATGCAATCGTTTGTTACGTCGTGTGACGTAACTGCATTGATTCGCCGACGCTAGTATAATTCTGTTCGCAACTATTAAAAAAATATAGTATTTATTTAATATTTTTAATTCCAAAAAAATACACGCAGTATCTTAGCTATAAATACAAAAAATCCATAACATTATTAGCCATAATTTAACCATGAATTAAAAAATAATTAATTTTTTCAAAAACACAATCTGATCAAAAATTCCTCTCATACGTTTCCGGCTCAGATCAATATACATTACCTATAATTTTTTCAGAGTTTTAGTTTAACTCTTTTTGGTAAAAGGGTGCGGAACAAGAACTTTTGCACATTTTTTGCTAAATTCGTGTTAAAAGAAAGGATTTAAAAAAAAACTATCTATCGTTCTGTAATCTACGTATAAAGAGCTTTCTTTTGATACCACACAATACACAATAAATTTATTTTTATTTTTTAATGGCATTTGCTGCTTCGGCAATTAGCCAGGAAAATTCTTATTTTTGAAAAATTCCATGCCTGAACGGGATTCGAACTCAAGACCTTAGCAACGCAGAGTACATGTGTTACCACTACGCTACGCCGGTCGGCAAAAAAATATTATTTTTATCATCGACACAAAAAATCGATATTATTCGAAAAATTTATCTGATCAAAAATTCCTGTTGAACTATTTCGGTTCCCATCAATGTTCATTACGGAGATTTTTTTTTAGATTTTTAGATCAATCCCTTTGGGTGATAGTGTGGGAGACAAAAATTTTTTGACACATTTTTGGCAAAAAACTAATAAAAAAAAATGATTTTTCAAAAACATATTTTTTTTTTGTTGATCCACGCATTAACAGGTTTCATTTGGTATGCCACTCAATTTTTTGAAAAAATATTTATTTTTTATTAAATACATATTTGTTTATATTTATCCCGCGCTGAAATTTTTTGTTATCTCTATAGTTTTCCTACATATGGGTCAAACAGTTGTACAAGTATGCCAAATTTCAACTTTTTATGTTCAGCCGTTTGGCTACAATTTCTACTGTACAGACAGACAGATACGTGAGTGACGTTATAAGGGTTTTTTGGTGACCATACCTACAAAACCCTAAAAATATGTATTTTCTGACACCTCGTACTAAAGGACCTCAAATGATATCACGAAAAAAAGCAGTTGAAAAAGTGCAAAAGTTCCTACTTATTGAGGAACGTGCAAAATATGAATGAAACAATTTTTAATAAGAATTCCGTTTAGTAGTAGCAACTTACTTATTCCACAAAACCTTAAGTCACCTTAAAATAAGTCTCAATTTCCTATATTTTCAGCAAAACAAATATTAACCTGTCTGTACTGTACCAATACCACAGCTACTTACCTGTAGAAACAAGTTTAGACACTAAAAGTCTTTTCTAAAGTTGACTTAACGTTAAGTAAATAGAATACCAAACCTTATTACCATAAGATGACTTACCTGTCTTAACTAACCAATGAAACAGAAGAGGTGGAGTTAAGAATATTCCATTTTGTAGTCTTAAAATTTTAGTTACTTTTTGTTAATATGTTAAGATGTACGATACTTATCAGTTTAGTGTGAAATAATAACAAATAATATATAATAAGCATTTAATTTACAATTTACTAATAGCTAGTTATCATATAAACAATTCAAGTGATTGACAGCTTATGAACAATTTTCATTATTTGTGACTTTTGGTTTGTGATTCAATTGTTTTCGGTAAGTGTTTTGTTTTATTGGTGTTTATTGGTGATGTTAGTTTTAATCCAGGTGTTGGACTTTGTTGTTTATATAGACCTCAGCGAACCTTGCGGTAGAAATTTGAATTATTTTAGTACTGCTGAAAGATAATACGGTAGAGGAGAAGGTTCTAATATGGGCCCCCCTTTATTTTTTCTCGATAATTTTTAAGTTTTTGAAGAACTGATCTTAGAATTGGCATACATCTAGCCTAAAGACTTATATAAAATATTTAAAATTGCATTATTTCGACAAATAGAAAAATAATGTGATTCAAAGCCAACTATGAAAATTGGTAAAATGTTCGAATCAGGACTGAGTGTATATAATATGAGCCCCATTAAAAATTGGTTAGTTCAAAATAAATTTTATTTTTGTTTAAAATACGAACTCAAAGTAACAGTTTAATTGATTACTGACAAAAATCATATTCATATAAATCTTTTTCTGTCCCGGAGCATTCATTGTTCGTGTGACCACATATTGCACATTAGGCATCGAACCCAAAGCTCGCCCCTTTGATCCTGTAAAAAAAACCGTCACAAAACATGCAAGCAGCATCTTCACCATCCGGACTTTGTTGTCCTACTTCATCAACGTCCATGCCGTCGTTAGCTGTATAAATTGTTGAATATGCCCTGGCCCATATTTAGACCTCGCAGGGAATCCATATTTTCAACGTTGCACATGGCAATCTAAATTAATATTTGACTTTTTTGAGATTAAGTGAGACAGTAGCTCTTAATACAATATATCTCGAACACAATACAATAGCTTAAAGTATAAATCACAAGCAGATTGAATTAAAATCTTGCCCATTCTTATAATAACTTACCTTAATAAAATAATCAAAATTAAGCAAACACATTTACTGTAATTCGTTTCTAACGGAACAAGAACTGCACTAAATTTGTAAAATTGTTGAACGAAAGGTAGATGTGTTTTAAGCTATTGCCGGAAGATGGTGTTAGCTATATTAATAGATTTTCTTTGGGGGCCCATATTAAATGCAGGATCCATATTAGGATCTTCTCCTCTAATACTTTATATGCATAATATTCAGAATACACATTTAGCCTTTGTATAACATGGTAGATTTATATAAAATCGCGTATGTACGAAACCATTTTATGTGGACACAATATCTTATGTTCTACCTCATCTGGAATTTGGTTTTGCCATTTGGTCACCATATTTGTCGAAAGACATTAACCTTATTAAAAATGTACAACGCAGAGCAACCCGAATTCCATATGGGTATAGTAGGCCATTATATGAAGCCCGATTACGTGTATTAAAGCTCATCAAGTTAGTGGACGTGTTCGCGGCGACTTAATAACTATGTATCGATTTGTGTCCAATTCGTTTTCTTGTAATGTATCGTCATTATTTACCCTAAACAACGATAACAGACTGCGTGGACATAGATTTAAACTGAAAAAAGACTCTTTTACCAAGTGTGTGCGTGCTAACTTTTTCACTAACCGAGTGTTCGATATGTGGAATACATTGCCGAACTATGTCATCGATGCTACCTCTATTAACAATTTTAAATATAAATTGGACATTTACCTGTTTTAAAAAACGTTTTTTAGTGTTCTATTTTTCACAACCATTAATGTATTTTATGTTTTTTTTTGTAATTGTTATTTTCTTTGTGTTATTATGGAACACACAAACTCTGCTTTTATTCCATTGTATTTAATAATGATATAAACTGGGGGTTGTGTCCCAAAAACCGGTAAAAACTTACTATATACCAGGGAAAAATGAAAAATAGTGCAAATTAAAATAAAAGATTTATTTATAAATTTAAATAAATTTTTATGTCTTTTCATAGTCACCTTTTAATTTTATGCATTTAGCTCAGCCATGCTGGAGCATTTGTGTGCCCTCCTTAAAGGGATTTTTTCGAGGCTCTCAAAATAATCATTTACGGAAATCATGACATCCTTCTCCGATCTAAATCTCTTTCCAGTTAGATATTTTTTTAGGTTTGAGATAGTCAGAGGGTGCCCACACCTGAAGGATAAGCTGGATGATCAACTATTTCAAACTTTAGTTCTTTCAGTTTTCGAGTTGCACAGCCGCTGGAATGGACAGGTGAATTGTCATGCTGGTAGTGGATTTTCTTTTTGACCAAACCATGACATTTCTTGTGAATTTAATTCAATAAACAGTTAAGAGGGTCATCATGGTATTGTCCGTTAATGGTTTGACCCTTTGGGAGATAGTGTGTATAGGGTCCCTTTCACGTCCCAAAAAATAGATGCCTTGATCTTTGGCTGATGGGATCCTTCTTTGGAGTTGGGGAGCCGCGATGAATCTACTTTTGGACTGTGACTTGGTCTCTGGCGTATAATAATGGACCACGAAACGACTCAAAAAATCCACATAATTTTTTTTAAGCCTATCCAAACCAGAGAAAGCTGACATTGAATGAGTTTCTCCGTAGAGAGCAAGAGTGGTACTCATCATGTGGATAGCTTCAGCATATACAATAAATGTATGCATTTCTTCGATATGCCAGCTATTTCAACTACCTCTGACAACTTGAGTCGTCGGTCATTTAAAATTGCATAGATTTTGTTGACAATTTCCTGTGTTGTGGCTGTTTTCGGATATCCGAGACAGGCGATCATCCTTGACACTCTTTCTCTCTTCAACTCATTCATCCAACTGCAAATGGTTGCATACGAAGGGGCATCCTCACCCAATGTACTAACCATGTCTACATGGATTTCTTTGGGGGACAACTCTTTTTAAAACATTTTTAATGACATTTCATTAAATAATTTTCACACAAAATCACACGGACTTCTTCTCGCTACTATTAAAACCAAACTAAATGTCAGAACGGAATCAAATTTGACTGACAATATAGTGACATGTGACAGAGCATAGCATAATAACATATATATATATATAATTTAGCTCTGCAGGCCCAGTTGGCCCATGGCTTGGTTTACAATTTTCCTCCATCCTTTTTTATCCTTCGTCTTCTCCTTCCAGTTGCTGATGTTGCATTCATTTATATCCTTTAAAACTTCTACCTTCCATCTCGTCCTTGGCCTACCTTGTCTCATTTTGCCTCCTATGTTACTTTCTAATATCTTCCTTGGTGTTCTATTACTGTCCATTCTCATTATGTGCCCCATCCATCTAAGTCTGTTACTTTTCACTACTCCTACTATGTTCGGCTCCTTGTATAACTCTTGTAATTCTCTATTTGTTCGTCTTTCCCATCCGTTTTGAGTCATTTTTCCTCCGAATATTTTTCTTAGGCCCTTCCTTTCCCACACTTTTATCCTTGTTAGTTCCTTTGTATTCAGCGTCCATATCTCACTTCCGTACACAACTATCGGTCTTATTATTGTTTTATAGATTCTAATTTTTAATCTTTTGGATAAATTTTTGTTATACAAAAATTTTCTCAAACCAAATAGGCTACGATTTGCTGACATAATCCTTCTTTGTATTTCCATCAAGCTGTCCGGTTTTCTATAGAATTCTACTCCTAGGTATACAAAATGATCCACTTCCTCAAACTTATATTTTTTTCCTGTCATTGTTATTTCCAAATTCTTACCCACTTCGCTTTCTGTCCATTGCATATACTTGCTTTTATTCTCATTTATTATAAGTCCTATTTTCGCAGCTGCTTCGCTCAGTCTCTTAGTTGTATTTTGTAATTCGTGCCTCGTTCTTGAAAGTATAGCGATGTCGTCTGCAAACGCCAGGCATTGATGACGTTTATGGTACAGCAACCCTGATCTATTTATATTTGCCTTTCTTATTACGGATTCTAATGTAGCGCAAAATAATAGTGATGACAGCGGGTCTCCCTGTCTTAAGCCTTCGTGCACTTCAAATTTCTCTGATGCAATTCCATTTACTCTCACTCTGTTATTTGTTTGTTCGAGTGTTAGTTTTATTAAATTGAGCAGTTTTCCTCTTATTCCTAGTTCTTTTAACGCTTTGTATAGTTCTTTTCTTTTCACTCTGTCGTATGCTTGCTTAAAATCAACGAAAAGTATATGTGTTTCTTTTTTGTACTGGTAACTCTCTGCCTGAATTTCTCGTAGTGTAAATATTTGATCCGTTACTGCTCTTCCTCTCCTAAATCCGCATTGATATTCTCCAAGTTCGTTTTCAATCAAAGTTGTTAACTTGTTCTTTAAGCTATACGCTATATTTAGAAGCGCAATGCCTCTATAGTTTTAGCAGTTGGTCTTGTCACCCTTTTTGAAAATCGGTATTAGGATTGCTTCGTTCCATTCTTGCGGCATCTTCTCCTGCACCCATATTTCTTCTATTAGTCTGTGGATCAATTTTACTTTTATTTCACCTACTTGTTTAAACAATTCAGATGTTAATTGGTCGCTTCCTGGACTTTTGTTATTTTTTAATTTTTTGATTATTGTCTCAATTTCTAGTAGGGTTGGAGGCTCCTCTGTTACTTGGTTATCTAATTCGTACCCTTCTTCCTCTATTTCTTCTTCAGCTTCTTCTGTTGTTTCGTTTAGTAATTCTTTAAAGTGGTCGCTCGCATAATAACATGTATTTAGCAAAAACCGTACCAAGCCCGGGTACGACAGCTAGCATTTAATAAATATAACTCTCAATTATATTTCATCGATTTGAGATAGATTAGAAGCTCCACTGATAATCTGGGTCATTTTTTATGAACTGGCCCTTAATTTGAATGACTGTTGAGTTATTTTGCGGAGGAAATTCGTACTTGGCAAAAGTGGGTTACAATAGAAGAACGTTGAACGGGGAATGTTACCCAGGGTTTTTTATAATGTTCTACTCATGGAAAGAATTAAGTTTGAGCCTTGAATTTTATTTACTTAATGTGTCAAATGTATTTAAAAAGTATATTTATAGATGTTTACTTTTCTAATTCCTTTGTTGGAAAATACTACAAATAAGTAATTAGCATTGAGAAATTTTCTTGAAAATATATTTCTTCAGTTATATTTTCAATTGACTTGTAAAATGATATTAAATATATGGAATTTAATATTTGCACCTCAAAAAATAGCAATCAGAAAATATTATGAAGCAAAAAAAGAAATAATATATTATTCCATAAGAAAGGTATTAATTATTAAATATTTAACAGTTACAAACGCCGCGCTTTAGTGACGTAGCTCGCCACAGGAGTGTCTTAGATTAATATGTGCGCCTATGATTTCAGTGATGCTCATTATTTTTTCATTTTCGTTAATTTTTGAAACAGATGAACAAAATATAAAATGAAATAAATAACAAACTTTATGTTTAATAATATAAGGAAGAGATAATATGAATGCATGAATGTTCATGTACTAGAGAGTGAGATAATAAACGTATGTCGAATTCTAATAATGAGAACATCAACTAGTGACAGCACGTCACAATGATAACAAATTTAAAAATGTAAAAGTGTTTATAATTATTTTTTGCCAAAATCATAACGAAATTTACAAAATTAAATTTTATATATACATAAAAAAAATTTATGTAAAACCCTTATACCGTCATTTTGTCGTCTGTCTGTCTGTATGTCTGTCTGTCTGTATGTCTGTCTGTCTGTCTGTCTGTCTGTCTGTATGTCTGGAGTAGGGTATCAAATGAAAGCCCTTGGTACGTGGATTAACGATCAAATTTTTATTTTAGCAAAATAAATTATCTTGAAACGATTTTTGCCAAAATTGTACAAAAAAAATTTTATCCTACACCCTGTAGCCCAGATGGTTTAAACTAAAAATCTGAAAAAATTCTAAGTAATGTACATTGGTGTGAACCGGAATAGTACAACAGGAACTTTTGATCAGATTATGTTTTTGGAAAAAAACGCATTTTTTGTGATTTTTGGCTAATAATGTACAGAAGTTATAGCTTTGTAACACGCTACACTGGGACGTGTATGCTGGTGTAGTGGTTTTTGACGCTGGATTTTCACCCGAGTAACTCGATCCGAAAGGGATCGAACCCTGCCAGAAGAGACAATATTATTTTTTGTTTTAATTTTTATATTGTTTACATTATTTTTTCAAAATTCTAGTTATATTTTGGCAAATGTTGCATTTAATTTTTAAAAGCGTAAATTTAATAACCAATGGAAATTGTTTAAATTATAATTTAATTCTGTTTCAATGTACACGAAATCAAAGGGGCGGAACTTATAACAATCAATGGAAGCCATAGGCGCAATTTTTAAAATTCTTAATGAACCTTGCTATATAAAAAAAAATTACTGCACATATTTAGAAACCTAAATAATGGTATTAGGCTTTCGAATTAAAATTAACATAAAAAATATTTTAATATAAAATTTGTTTTCGCATCCCAAATAATCATCATTCACTTACTAAATACCTGTAAAACCCTGAAATGTGTGAAAAATCAAACGTCACATCAATTTTTTAAACATAATGCAAACGTTACACCATATATATATATATATAAAATAAATTTATTGTCATAATTTAATGTTACATTTTATAATACATATATTTGCAATTTAGAGTCCCTGTTATTTTTATGTACAATTACCTCTTACAAACTAAAATTACCTAAATCTAATTTTTTGTTTTCGAAAAAAGATTTTTAAAAGCATAGGGTAAAAATTTGAATAAAAAATCCTATTCATTCCAAAATTATATAAATATATATTTTGAATATTATTATTTTACTAATTTACCATATTTTTCCTTTTTTATTTAACATTTTATTTACATGTTTAGCATATACTTTATTGTTTTGTGAACTTTCCTTTTTGTTTTTATTGTACCAATGTTTTTAATCAAGTTATTTTCATGAGTGTTTGCTCTTTTGAAAACTGTATTAGTTATTTTTTTAATAAATACGTCTATTTTATCGATTTTTATTTCTTGGTGCATTTTTGTAAGATGGGTGTACCTGGGATATATCCCAATAACCCGCAAACATTTATTTTGGATAATCTGTAAGCTATTAATGTCAGTTTTATTAATCATATTCCATGTCGGACAAGCATATGTTAGTATTGGCCTTATTATAGATTTGTATATGAGCAATTTATTTTTAAAATGGAGTTTACTTTTTCTGTTATAAATTGGATAAATCATGTGAAGCATTTTATTTACGTTACAACATGGTGCGAATATCTGCAAATGAGAAAATTAGATAATGAGACAAATATCGTCGCCAAACCACGGTTTCACCTGGAGACGAATTCCGTTGAAGCATGTATACGGGGTCCTACCTCTTTTTATTCTCTTGCCTTATCCGCTCCGAGTATTAACTGCCATCAAGCTGCAACAAGTTCTCTGTTATTCAAAAGAGTTCTGTGGATGTAACTCCGAACCATTTCCTCAGATTAGCACACAGTGCCGTGCTGTGGTATTTTAACGCTTGGGGCTGACATTGCAAAAAGCACCTATATATCCTGGTATTAGGGCCATTTTCCACTTAGCGGCCGACCGTACGAAAGGCAGCCGCTCGCGGCTAAAGTGGGGAACAGAATGCAACGAGTTCTACATCGATATTTGTGTTGTGGCGCGTTGACGGCGTTTGGACGGCGCTATCTATCAGGGGAAAGTTAAAATCAAGCTGTCGTACGCAAGTGCACAGAATGGGCAATGTCCTACGGCGTTCGAACGCCGTTGATACTGAATGTTCATCAACTTCCAACTTTTGACGTCGTTGAACGTTGACACAGAACACCTAACCTCAGTTTTTACTGAATGGTAAAGTGTTTGTATGTATAAATAACTTGCATACAACATAAATAACATCACACGCAAGTCTTCATCAACCATTATAATTTTAATAAAAGAAAGCGCACGTATAATCACAGATATAGGTTGTCACGTGACACTTCGACGGCGTTAAAAATTATTGCATTGTGTGCTGGCGAAAATCTCAACGGCGCTAACGCAACGCTGTCGCAAATGACGACGTGCTGACGGCGTAACGCGCTGTGCATTCTGTTCCAGGCTTTAGAATGGGTGCGTTTTGTTGTGCCAATTCTGGTTTCGGTTTAATCAGAATACGCGTTTTGTTGCGACTGTATTCTCATTCTATTCATTCTACTCAAGCGATGACTCGAGGCCGGACGACTGGAATGAATAAGTGTGGTGGGGATGAAAAGTAATATTTAAATGCAGTTGTCTTCATTTGGTTTTTAAATGTATTAGAATTAAATTTTGGTGTGACTGCTTCAAAATAATTTTTACTTTTACGTATTTACTCATTTTGTGTCCTAAAATAAATATATACCTATATGATTTTAATATAGTATTATTAAATCTAAACTTAAAATGTATGTACAATTCAATTACTCGTTTTAAAACATTACGTTCTAGAATATTTGCTTCAAATATAAAGTATTCTTATTCTGCATTTATTATTTAGATTGTTCTACTGCCATATGACTTAACCTCCATGCAAATGTCATTCCATGTTTACTTCACGATCAAAATTGTCGTTTTCTTGCGCGTCAATTCTAGTACTTCTAACCAGCCACCAACAAAACGCACCCAATGACGCGACTGCGTTCGCGGCTGCTTGCACCAGTCTCAAAAGGGATGTCGAATAGCGTGTGTTTATTCGTTTTACAAAAGGCGCGTTTAACATGTTTTAAGGTATAACAATTCGAGGACAATATTTTTAATTACACACGAGTGTCTTTTGATTAGTAAAATATAGTATTCAGTTGACCATTGTTCGGTGCATGTTGTTGGAATGGTGGGAGAGTAGTGAGTTGCACGCGGCTGGTCGCTTAGTATTCACCTGATTTATCCCCTAACAACTTTTTTTTTGCTCCCAAATGTCAAACAAAAAATGCGTGGACAGCGATTTTCATCACCTCAAAAAGCTGTTGAAGCTTTCGAAAACCATGTTTTTGAGATACCAGCTTCAGAATGGAGAAAATATTTCGAGAATTGGTTTGAAAGCATGCAAAATTATATAAATCTTAAAGGCAAATATTTTGAAAAGCAATAAAACAGTGAGTTCCAAAAAAAAATGGTTTTTCTTTCTTTCTTAGTTTTTGTAAAAACTTAATAGGTAGCCCTCGTATTTAACAGTCTCTGTAATTTGTGAGTGACCCAATAATAAAATGAACTTAACTCTTTATAGTGAACGTATATTTAATATGAACTCGCTATAGTAACCATTTATCAATATATTTCTTATTAATTTAATTAAGACTTAGATAAGAAGCAGATGCAAAAAAAATCACTAAGATTTTTTATTTTATATTTTCTTATGATGTAATTTTCGCAAATTATTTAAATTTAGTTTAAACAAATTAAATGGAAGCTCTTAGTACTCAAATATCGAATAAAATGATTATCAAAAATCTATATATCTTCCAACTATAGAAGTTTTTCAATAAAAGGTTTTATGTGATTATTTGGAAAATTAAAGTTGTGATTTGGATATTTAAGAAAAAAAAAATTATGTGAAGTGTGAATTTTCACACATTTCAGGGTTTCGCAGGTATTTAGTAAGTGAATAATGATTATTTGAAATACCAAAACAAATTTTATGTTAAAATATATATTTTTTTTGTTAATTTTAATTCGAATGCCTAATACCATTATGTAAGTTTCTAAATATGTGCAGTATTTTTTTTTATATAGCAAGGTTCAATAAAATTTTGAAAAAAATCCTCTTAGATAGATATATAATCTAAAAATATTAAGTGAAGGCGGAATACTGAGTATGTAGGACATATTTTGCTTTGTAGTATTCACTGTAAAATGAACAATATTTTAAAAGTAATTTATCATCTCTTAATCTAAGAGCTTTAAAAACAAATTTAATGTTAAAATATTTTTATGTTAATTTTAATTCGAGTGCCTAATACCATTATTTAAGTTTCTTAATATGTGCAGTATTTTTTTTATATAGCAAGGTTCATTAAAATTTTGAAAATTGCGCCTATGGCTTCATTGGTTGTTTCTAGTCATAGCTCCTCCCTTTGATTTCGTGTACATTCAAACAGAATTAAATTATAATTTCAACAATTTCCCCTGGTTATTAAATTTACGCTTTTAAAAATTAAATGCAACATTTGCCAAAATATAACTAAAATTTATTTATTATAATATTTATCAATAAATAATTTAAACAAAATAAAAATGCAAAAAAAAAAAAAATTAAAAATAATATTGTCTCTTCTCGTGGGATTCGAACTCATTTTCTTGGGCAGAAAGCTAGTACCGTAACCACTGCACCAAGATAGATGTTACAGTTTAGTGTGTTATATTATATAACTATAAGTTTTCAACTTTATTAGCAAAAAAACACAAAAAATGCTTTTTTCTCCAAAAACATAATCTGATCAAAAATTCCTGTTGTACTATTCCGGTTCACACCAATGTACATTACTTAGAATTTTTTCAGATTTTTAGTTTAAACCATCTGGGCTACAGGTGTGGGACAAATTTTTTTTGCACAATTTTGGCAAAAATCGCTTCAAAATAATTTATTTTGCAAAAATAAAAATTTGATCGTTAATCCACGTACCAAGGGCTTTCATTTGATATGCTACTCAGAATTTTAAAAAAATATTTTTTTTTTCGATGAGCACATATTTGTTTATATTTTTAGGGGGGTATGTTTTTTAGATGTTTTAGTATTTTTCCTATGTGCGGGTCAAAGAGTTGTATAAGCATGCCAAATTTCAACTCTCTAGGTTTAGCCGTTTGGCTACAATTTTTACCGAACAGACAGACAGACAGACAGATAGACAGACGACAAAATGACGGTATAAGGGTTTTTTGGTCATACCTACAAAACCCTAAAAACGATAAATAAATAATAATATTTAAAAAATAAAAAAATAATTGACGTATTTTTTTTATCCCAGTCTTTTCGACTAAAAGCCATTATCTTCGATTTATCTATGTTCAGCACTAGTTTTTCCTGTTCAGATCCTATCGGAATAATTTCATCATTGTCTTTATTTCTCTTTCTTTTTTTGTCAACAGGACTATATCGTCCGCATAGGCTAGCGACATGAACCCTCTCACCTCCCGATTGCTCTCTTTGTAGATATTCTTTCATATTTGCTAAATATATAATAAATAATGTTGCACTCAGTGGGCATCCCTGTCTCACTCCTTGAACGGTCCAGAATTTCTCGGGCTATAAAGCTTGGAACAGAATTCACAGCGCGCCGTCATTTGCGACGGCGTTGCGTTAGCGCCGTTGAGAACGGTGTTGAATTTTCGCCTGCACACAATGCAATAATTTTTAACGCCGTCAAAGTGTCACATGACAACCTATATCTGTGTTTATACGTGCCATTTCTTTTATTATAATTATATTGGATGATGAAGACTTGTGTGTGATGTTATTTATGTTGTATGCAAGTTATTTATACATACAAACACTTTACCATTCAGTAAAAACTGAGGTTAGGTGTTCTACGTCAACGTTCAACGGCGTCAAAAGTTGGAAGTTGACGAATATTCAATATCAACGGCGCAGAACGCCGTTCAGACGTTGCCTATTCTGTGCACTTGCGTACGACAGCTTGATTTTAACTTTCCTCTGACAGACAGCGCCGTCCAAACGCCGTAGAACTCGTTGCATTCTGTTCCCCACTTTACTCTTATATAGTGTTTCCAAAAGGAATTGGCCACTCTCACTTACTGATTCCAATAATGACTGACAGTATAACCAGTTGTAGTTGCCAGGACCGTAATAATTATTTAAAATAAACGTGTTTTCCTATATGCTATTTAGAATGAAGTGTATATACTCACATGACATTCCTTCACATTTTTATCAGGCTTAGGACTGGCTATATTTGAATTATAAATATAGGCATGATTATAAATCGTTTTGCTTTGTCTAATTCCCATATCATACTCACCATTCTCGGTTAGATTTGATTAGGTTAAAAGACAAATTTATAAATAATCGTAAATAAATAAAAAAATAATTGAATCCTATCTTTGTTAATAAACATTCATTCAAATCAGTTCCTTGTTTTGCCCATTTAAACCATAATTTGTCAATTAAGTTCATGAAAACGTGATTTGTCCAAATTTAAAATGTCGATTACAGATTTACTTCTTCTTATTCATTCTAGAGCTTATAGACCGGGAGCTCATGACATTTTTGGTCTCCGATTTCATACAGCATGCCTTTTGGAGTAGAGAATATTTACCCTGTGACAACAAAAAAGGGATGGTACAGGGGTTTAGTACCATAAACCCCTGCACGCTTTCCGGTCATAGGGAAAATTGCATTTCCACTTGCACAAAATTTTTGTGTTTTTCTCTGATTTAATATTGCTTGCCCTTTTGTCAAAAGAAAGTTATAACAAATTTAAAGTCTTTTAATTATAGGCATGCTATATGAAAACGCGGAAAATCATATTTTTTTATTACAAGATCACTGACCGTTTGAGCCCTTTGGGACCCTCCGAATCGCATGCATATATTTAAAAGACTTTAAATTTGTTATAACTTTCTTTTGACAAAAGGGCAAGCAATATTAAATCAGAGAAAAGCACAAAAATTTTGTGTTTAAGTGGAAATGCAATTTTCCCTATGACCGGAAAGCGTGCAGGGGTTTAGTACCATCTCTTTTTTGTTGTCACAGGGTAAATATTCTCTCCTCCAAAAGGCATGCTGTATGAAATCGGAGACCAAAAACTGTCATGAGCTCCCGGTCTATTAGTATGAACCTTGGCCTCAGAGGTGACTGCAAATTTTGCGGGGCCCCCTGCTAATGAGCACTGACGCTACTTCATCTTTGCGGATCCATGTGAAAGTGTGCGTTGACTGTATTTCATTAACCATTTTGTGTCATGCAGGTACGATTGGAACGTTGGGCGATTGCCTCTTGGCCATGCAATACCCAAGTCCTAGTTGTTCTCTGCCAAAATAATCTTCCAAGCAAACCTGGTCCTGCACTTTTCTCCCCCAGTACAGAATTTTGTGTGTCCTTAAATCTTATCTTTTTTCCTTTTGCCACTCATCTTTACTTATGTAATAATTGTAGAAATCCTTTTGAGACTCATTCTTTGTATTTGCCTTTAAATAATTGTGATTTCTCCCGTAAGGATAGCTGTCAACAGTCCACCATATTAATTTCCTACATACCACAAACATTACCATAAGTAAATCCACTAGTTATTACCTTAAATAAACTAACATAACACATTTTCACAAAAATAATTCATCATTAAATACGAACGAAAAACAAGGAGCAGTATTTACTCAGCTACATAAGGAGACATCTTGTGTTTGCGCAAACAATTAAACACAACTCATTACGTATGCAATGTTCGATTACGTTTCTAATTACTTTTGTCAAAGTTTGTATCGAAAACAAGGACCTACGTTCGCACCTCTTGATTTATTTCTTAAATATTACAAAAATAACGAGTGACCAGTTAGTATAGTTCCGAGTATTGATTGTTAAATTTGCGTTCTTTGCTTCTTCAGTTTTGTTTTGCATTTGTTTTATTGTTTTGTTTTGTGATGTAAGATGGATATTTCTTTTGATTTTTTAAGGAATAGAGGTAAATACACTATTTAATTTCATATTTTTAATGTTTTGTTCTACAACTATTATAGATTTAATTTTACATTGACAATTCCCTTAATAATATATAATTTTTACCTGTTGGTTTAAAAACAGTTTTTGGATTTTTTTAATTCCGTAAATTATTTTAGCTTTTTCTTCTCTTGTTTTCAATGTCTTTAATCTCCTTCCTTCTTGTTATTACATGCTTCATCCATATCCTCCTCCATTTTCGCACAGAACCTCCTTTCTTATTCCTTCCCTGCTTCTCATTTCTCTGCATTTCTCCAGCTAAGGTCACTAGAAATTTTACTTGGCCTCATGTTTTCCCGTGGCCATTCCTATATTTTTCTACGTTGAGTCGACATGTCTGTCTTGGTCTCCCAACTCTTTTTAGCTCCTATCAAACCTCGAATTGTTTTGGTTGTTGAAAATATTAATTATTTTTAAATGATTGAACATGTAGTTAGTGAAAGAGTAGAACTAGAGTAGGTTTCCGTGATTGGGTGCAAAAATAATGCTAGGCCGAAAAAAAAAACTACAAAATATATATTAATAAAATTGAAGGCTATATAATAATAATAATACTTTATTTATTTAGCTAATGCTAGTAAGATCCATATTACGCTCTTAACATAAATATAAATATAATTACAAGTTATACAAAAACAACATTAATAATAATAATAATATTAATAATAATGCTTTCAACAAATACAATATGAAAAATAATTGAATTAAATTAATCCTCAATTTTATACTTTGCATCACAATTTGATACATTAAATCACAGTTTTATATTACACTTAAATTCTCTAAGATTATTTGCCTTTTTGACTCAATTCATTAAATTTAACAAAACCTTCACCAAAAATAAAGCCCTTCGTGTTCACTCGTGTTCGATATCTGCTTTTTTTTTATTTTTTGGCCACATTTGGTTTCTACATGGTACAATTATAAAGCTGAGTTCAGAGATCTTTAAATTAGTTGACTGTGGACTGTTAGCCATGCATAAATTTATTAGAAAGTTTTAAAGTAACTAGTATCGTTTATAGCTAAGGAAATCAGTGAGTGCGATATCTTTGTGTCTTTAAACCAACTACGGTGGCTTCGTAAAAAGTTTATTATCTATTATCGTTTTCCTAATTCTACTGTCCTAAATTTTTACTAGCCAAACCTAACCTAATTACCTTAATTGATCGTATTTACTGTTCGTCTTTGTAATTTTGGGCGATTCGTTGTAATAGGCGCGATGACATTTTGTTAGGTTATGTAAAGGCATACAATATGAACGTTCTCACCGATATAGACTGAGATAGCCAACGTGTTTATATGTCGATCTCATTAAAACAACTCACTAACTACAAAGTTTAGAAAACTATCCACAATCGACAACATACAACGTATTAAATTCAGAGGCCAAGCACAGGTTCAACAGTGCATGAGCTATCGTCTACAGTCTACTAATTTAAGGGCTTTGAAAGCAGCTTAAGGCTTATCCGCGAAAAAGGCGCACAGCAACAATAGTTATTTGCGTCTACCACAGCTCATCTAAATGACTAGACTATATGTTAAAAACAATAAATAAATAATTAAAATCTTATACACCTACTCAATAAAATAAATTTTGCACGGACAAACACAAATAAATTAGAATAAAAGTGGGTTCGAAAAATTGAAGCAGGGTGGATGGTAAAAGGCTATAATGCAGCCCAGTCACCATCAGATATCACAGATCAAGATATATAATACATTAAAATAAACTGCAAAATTTCGTATATAAAACCATGAATTTTATTCCATCAAGAAGAGTGTCAGCCAATCACCTAAAGCAACTGACCGGTCATACCACAGGTCTAACCTCTCCCTGACATCCTCGAACTGTACACACTCAGTTAAAATGAGTGACACAGAGAAATCTTACTTCCACATCTCGCAAATAGGGGGCTCTTCACCTCGAAGGAGGTGTCCGTGGGTCCACCAATAATGGCCTATACGGAGGCGTGTGTTGACGGTTTCCTCACAGCAGTTAATCCTGCAGGAAGAACCTCATGATTTAGCGTCTCCTTTAATCTGCCTCAACTTTACATTTTGTATGTTGTTCCAATCATGTTGCCATGTTTCAAATTACCCTTTGCGTCATCTAGAAATATGAAACTCACATCAATCATAGATCATCTATGGGAGGCAGCTTTTATAGCTACATCAGTCGCTTTATTATCTTTAAACCAACATGTCTCGATACCCAAAACAACTCTACCCTCACATTCTGAACATTCAGATTGTGGAGTAGCAACCCGATCCTTAGTACAAGAGGATGCACTGGATCTGGATCTTGGATACTGTTCAGAGTGGACAATAAGTCCATCAAGATAACACTTTAACGAATTTGTTCTAACGAAACAAGGTAGCTCATTAGTGTACACTCGTTATGAAGTGCAAATGGTACTGAAATTGCTGGCGTGGATTAAAGACAACGAACGCACACTCAACCCTAGTTCTGGATTTTGATCCATCAGTAAAAATGGCAGCATCCTTGAACCTAAAGAAAAATGGATGGTAAACAAAATTTAATGATCAACAGAATTTTATTCTAATTTATTTGTATTTGTGCAAGCAAAATTTCTTTTATTGAGCATGTGCAGAGGATTTTTATTTATTTATTTTGTGTTTTATTTATTCTTTCTAATATATATTCTAGTCATTTAGATAGACTGTGTTAGGCGCAAATAGCCGTTGTTGCCAGTGGCGTAGCGTGACTTTCTGATCAAGGGATGCCATAAATACAAATGCATATTGGCAAAAATATCCTCGCGAATTTCAATGGTCGACTGTACTCCAAATTTTTTAATGATAGCTTCTAAAGCATTTCAAGTTCAAGTTAAGGTCTACTTTTGTCAATAAGTAACTTTTTGTTTGCATAATTTAAAGCAGCAAAAGAAGTTTTTTGTTAATTCATAAATTACGTCTGAATTTATCAAAATCATTTCTGAAAGCCTGAAATTAATAAATACGTATGAAAATTATTATTTACTCGAAATCGGAGATCCGACCATATAGAAAATAGATATATAATAATTTAAAAATACCCGTACGCGCGTAAAAAACGGTTGTAATAGACCGCTGCGCTGCGTAAAATGCAGAAGACACTGAGATGCACCCTGGCAGCCATAAACACCGCCGGTGTACTCAAATAAGCTGACTTTCACTAAGCATCCAAACTGGCTTAAGCCAGTGATTTAAATCACACGCCCTGGCGTTGCTGCGTAGTTGACGTAACCCGTTCTAGCGCGGAACCGCTCTCCCTATCTTATTGCACAAAATAAGGCTGCATCCAGCAGTTTTATATCAGCATCTTTTTAATATTCGATATATTTTATACTTTAATTTATACTTTATACATTCAACTAATTAAAAGTAATTATTATAACCATATTCTACTATAAGACGATAGAGACAGAAAAAAAGAGGATAAAACCATTCGAAATATGGTGCTCTCGAAGAATGTTGAAAATTCGATGGATAGATAGAGACAAACGAAGAAGTATTGCGGCAAATGGAAAAGGAACCATGTCTGTGGAAAATGTTGCAGAAGAGAAGGGATGTTTGGATTGGACATATTATAAGACGAAGGCCTGGTGATAAGGACACTGGAAGGAACAGTCGAGGGAAAGAACAATAGCGGTAGACCAAGGATGGAGTACATGAGACAGATAATGGAAGATATTGCAATTCATATCTTCCATTATCTGCACACATCCACGTACGTGGAACTAAAAAGACTGACTGAGAACAGGGAAACATGGAGAAATGTTGCGGTTTGCAACCCATAGATTGGTTTAATCTATGGGTTGAAAACTTAAGAAGGAAGATTCTACTATAGCAAATACTTATATTTTTTAGCTAAAAATTTTTCACAAAATAATATTTCCGTCTTCCATATCTTGCTTACATGGCACTGTTTGTTGCTGTGTGCCAAAAATATTAACTAACTAACTTTTCCATACTTTTTTTTGCTACCTTGAATAAATTCTGTAATTCTGTATCAATATTAAAATTGGGGGAAGGTTGATATTCAAATACATGTATAGTAAGAATTCCATGATCTTTGGAAAATCGTGGGTTTCCGCGACAAAATAAGTTTGGGAACCGCTGCTTCAAATAAATCAAATAAAAATTCAGTATTTTGTGTATCCAAATAAATAACTAAAAGTATTTTTTTTTTTAACTGTATAGATATCTGAATTTTAATTATTTTTCGTTGGTGTTAAATTTATCCGTGTAAATCTAAATTGATGAATCTCCTGTTCTTATATTTTCCAATCTGAATGGGGGAAATGAGATGTGAAGTGTTGCATGTTAAATGGGTCGCTTATACACTGTTGTTTCTCGAGACTCTATTTAAAAACCTCTCATCCACCTCTGAGAACACCACTCGAAACGTGCTTATCAATCAAAATCTACAAATCGATCGGCAGTCTCTAGCGACTTGCAAACCGTCAACTGTTCAGCCAACACGCGAATATTCACCCCTTATTTTTTTAACGGATGCATATTCATGGGGGGGTAAAAATGTTTAGGTTAGTAATGTGTGCTTCAAATAGAAAAATGTTCTGGATATAACAGACTGAATTTTCTGTTTGGCATACGAAGGAAAATATAGCAGTGTAGTCATGTCCAACGTGCATATGAAACCAATAATTATAACAAGCAGGCGTGCCCGTACTTCGTGAAGTTTTTGTTATATACATTTTTGCTGTAACATACCGTATTTTTCGGACCATAAGACGGACCTTTTTATATAGAAAAATCGACTTAAAATTGGGGTGCGTCTTATGGTCCACATGTAGTAATACGAGAGCTATCTTTTAAATTTTTACAAAAACTAAGAAAAAAAAAACCTTTTTGTAACAAACTATTTCATTGCTTTTCAAAATATTCGCCTTTAAGATTTATTCACTTTTGCATGCGTGCAAACCAATTCTCGAAACATTTTTTCCACTCTGAAGTTGGTATCTCAAAAACATGGTTTTCGAAGGCTTCAACAGCTTCTTGAGCTGAAGAAAATCGCTGTCAACGCATTTTTTTTTTTTTTTGATTTAGGGGAACAAAAAAATTGTTAATAGGGGCAATGAGACATTAATTCGATGTTTTTCTCCTTCAAATCAATCAATTTTTTGACGTGCTGTGTGGGAACTTGCATTGTCATGATGAAGATTGATGCGACGTTTTTGGTTCTTTTTCCTGATTTTGTCGATGACTTCTGACAAACAAATTGTTGTATGCCATTCAGCATTAACTATTCTCCGATCTTCTAAAGGAGGCCTGGGCACATGGCGGTCCGCGGGCCTAATACGGCCCACGCTGAAATTCTATCCGGCCCACGAAGCATTTTATGAATTATTGTGGCCTGCAAAAATATTACTCTGTTCAATATTCTTTTAAATTTTCATTCTTTCCAATTTTCTCTTCATTTTTTTTTCTTTAAATTGCATAATAAATACACGTTTTGGTTTAAAAATATTGCTTTTAAATTTATAAAATAACCTATATAAAATAATCGTAACAAAAACAATATTTAAAATTAGAAAAAAACAGTTTTTGCCCCGCGCAAGTTATCATCCGCAATGTGGCTCGACAGCAAAAGATTTGCCCACCCCTGCTCTAAAGGAATGGTTGCGACATGTCCAGTACAACCGAAGAAACAAGCAATTATTTTCTTGGAAGTGCTTCGTGAACGACCAACGTGGGTTTCGGTTCATCTTGGAAGACCTAAACAGTGGATTGTTGCTTAGTTTCCGGTTCCTATGAATAAATTCAAGTTTCGTCACCTGTAACGACGTTGTATACGGATTTTGCAGTGCCTAGGTTGAATTTTTTTATCATTCCCTTACACCAATCAACACGAGCCTTTTTTTGAGCTTCGGTCAAATTATGCGGAATCCATCCTTTTTCACAGCTAAATGTTCATGCAATATCGACTATATTGCAGTCTGCGATATGCCAAAGGATGCCTCTATCTCACGGTAAGTCACATGCTGTTCTTCTTCAATCATTTTGCGCACAGCATCGATGTTTTTTTGAATCAAACCGATTTTAGTCGACCTACACGAGATTCATCTCTGCCGGACGCACGACCACGACGAAATTCTGCAAACCAATTGTAAACAGTATTTTCTGATGGTGCTTTATTCCCAAAAGTTGAACGAAGCGAATCTACGCATTATTATTGAGTTAGGCCTTTACTAAAATCGTAAAAAAATCATCCAACGAAAACCTTCACGAGTAATAACCATTTATTCATAAACTTGTTTTTTAACGCTCAATGTCAACAAACTACTCAGTCAATTTATAAGCTGCCACTGATTTCACAATAACTAATTATACCTACGAAACCTTAAACACTTCTATGAGCCATTACTTTCACATGATCCTAAAGAGTAACTTTGCAAAATTTGGTCCAGATCGGTCAAGACCCTAAGAGTGTCTAAGATTAAGGTTTTAATGGGCCCCTAAATGAGGTCGAATCGAAGTAATGAGCAAACCAAAGAAAAAACATACTCCTTCAGCCCCCAATTGCCAAAATTCGCGTGGCTAGTATATGTAAATCCGACACTGATTTCTTGGTTATACCTATGAAACCCTAGATAAAAAATAAAAATCCGTATCCGAGTCTGTTGTTTTTAGGAATCGCGCGACACATCATACTATCGCTTCAAGAGCGTTCATTTTTCTACTTGAATACAAGATCCGTATCTATATCCGCAGATCTGGCTTTTATGTGATTCGGCACATCGCGTCCTTATATAAGAAAAACTATAAGAGAGAACCAAATGTTCGTGATAGTTCCGCAAACTTACTGATTGACTGCAAAAAAATAATTAAAAAAACAAACACTCAAATAAAAAATATGTATGTTGGTTAATTACTAATATAAAAATATATATTCGTATGACGAACTATATATAAAAAAACTGTAATGAAAAACTGACAAATTAGTACCTTCGCGTTAAGCTGTTACTAAATGCTAGGAAAATTATACACACAACGCACTATTTAGTAAATACAGTTTTTCATCCAGTGGCGTGCGCTTCATATTTGTAAAATGCATGGTGTGACACTGCTAATATTCTAAATTTAATATACAGAATGGGTCATAGAAGGTCGCACAGGGTTTGAGTTATTTGACAACTTTTTAGGGTTATATATTAAAAAAATATATATATTTAAGTGAAGTGTGAATTTTAACACATTTCAGGGTTTTGCGGGCATTTATTAGGTGTAAGAAGTCAACATAATACTGGATGTCTAGGTTAGAATATATATATATATATATATATATATATATATATATATATATATATATATATATATATATATATATATATATATATATATATATATATATACATAAATATATATATATATATATATATATATATATATATATATATATATATATATATATATATATATATATATATATATATATATATATATATACATACATATATATATATATATATATATATATATATATATATATATATATATATATATCAACGGGACAAAAAATTTATTAGACATTTTTCGAAAAATGTATCTGATCAAAAATTCCTGTTGAACTATTTCAGTTCCCATCAATGTTCATTACGGAGATTTTTTTAGATTTTTAGATCAATCCCATTGGGAGATAGGGTGGGGAACAAAAGTTTTTTGATAAACTTTTGGAAAAATACAATAAAAAAAGAAGATTTTTTATTGGATGAAATGAATGACGTTTTAAGGATTTTTTTGGTGGTCATACCTACAAAACCCTAAAAAACAAGGTACTCTACACTAATCATAACTACAAAAAGAGCCGTAACAGAAAATGTATCAATATAATTTTCATATTTCATGTAAGGTATTAATAATTTACGAAAATTTCATCGAAATGAAAAAAATTTAAAAATTATTTTTGGTTGCCCTAGAAATTATAAGTACACAAAAATAACAGTCTAAAATAAAATAAGTAAATAACAATCTATACATCAAAATTTGCAGCGAATTTTTAGGTAATAGGATATGTTTTATTGAAAAAAAATATATATTGTAAAAATGTTATGCTCAGTTACATAATAATAGAGGTCAGATACTAATTTTCAATATTTTTTTTTCAAATATATTTGTCGGTTTCAAGTAACATTTATATTTAGGTTGTTTTGTATAGAAATGATTAAATAATACGTCAACATTTTTGTCGATATGATGTTTATTGTTTAGAACCTTCGTCGAAAACCACTGAATGTTACAAATCGATTCATTAATTTGCTTTTGTAGCACATCAGGGGGTCGTGCCCTCAGGGTTGTGAAACACTGATATGGCCTATATCAGTGTTTCTCTACCAAAAACGCACCGCAGACCAGTAAAATATATATATTTCTAACGCAAACCACTAATAATAATTGTTGGTTCATTTTTTGCAAGAAAACAAATATATTTGCTACTAAATACATTCATTTGTAGAAAATCACAAAAAGTTTACAGAAAATAAACAAAATACAAATTATTTACATAAAATGTGCATAGAAAATAACAAAAAAACTGCAAAAAACACATACAAAAACTTTTGCGGACAACTAACATTTTTCTGCGGACCACTCAGTAAGGTCTATGCTATACACCACTGAAATAATTTTTCAAATCGATTCGGTAGTTTCTAAGATTACCCCGAAAATACAACCATGTACCAAGATATAAAATTAAAGGAATATGTAACATATTCCTTTAATTTTATATCTTACTATTTTAATTAATTGAATATTTATATTATTTTATTATTTTCATATTTCTCGTAATTTTTTTTTTTTATACATCTATATATCACAGAATTTTTATATTTCTATACATTTTATTATTCTATAATTTTGTAATTTCTTATAATTTTTACCGACCGCCAACATATATAAGGGAGGTATTGTGATCATACCGATTTTGACATTTCGAAATTTCGATGGATCTCCACGAATGGATTACATAACGTAACGTATCCTACATAACGTTTTGACTATTTTTGGCATGATGTCTGTCTGTCCGTCCGTCTGTCTGTCTGTCTGTCTGTCTGTCTGTCTGTCTGTATGTCTGTCTGTCGGTCCGTCCGTCTGTCTGTCTGTTTGTGTACACGTGCAGAGCAAATTCGGCTGAAAGGATTTTTATGAAACTTCATATTTAAGCTTCTGCCATCAATGGTACGAGTTGATCAACTTTTGGTAAAAATTGGTTGACTAAAAATGGGAGTTTACTCGTGTCGATTTTAAGATTTTTGTGAATATTTCACAACACAAAAATATTTCAAAAAAATGTATTGAACAAAAGTTGCTATAAAAGCAATAACTAATAACTTTTATTTGAGACGTTTTTTGATAAAACGAAAAATTTCGAATAATTTCTGTAAAATTTATCAAAATTTTTCATATTTATATGTAACGTTTTCATGGTCATGATAAATAATATCTCTGTTAGAAAATATTAAGCCAAGTTATTTCTACTCTGCTGCTAGAATGTAAGTTAAATAAGTACTTTATGATGGCGGTCGGTCCTGTGGTGACCACAGCTGATTTTTTTATAATAATTTTACTTTTTATATTTTATAATTTGCATTTATATTTATATTATTATTCTCTATTATTTATTATTTTATATTTCATACTGTAATTTTATATTTTAAATTCTAACTTCTTATATTCTATATTTTTGTGTAGCTCTGATGAAGAAATAAAATATTTCGAAACTGGTCAGTTAGATCTAGTATACTAGCGTCGGCAAATCAACACAGTTATGTCACACGACGTAACAAACAATTGCATTGTTCCAAACAATACAGTCGTTTGTCACGTGTTGTGACGTAACTGCGTTGATTCGCCGACGCTAGTATAGTATTATTTATGTCCGCAACCCGTACAACCTTCTCCACATATATTCATTTACGGACACGATCAACTAAACACCACATAATGATGGGACTGTCAAAATTTAAAATGAGTTAGTGGATTGATATTGGACATAATTCTAATGACTTGACGTTTTTTTAGGGTTTTGTAGGTATGACCAAAAAACCCTTATACCGTCATTTTGTCGTCTGTCTGTCTGTCTGTTCGGTAAATATTGTAGCCAAACGGCTAAACCTAGAGAGTTGAAATTTGGCATGCTTGTACAACTTTTTGACCCGCACATAGGAAAAATACTAAAACATCTAAAAAACATATCCCCCTAAAAATATACACAAATATGTGCTTATCGAAAAAAAAATATATTTTTTTAAAATTCTGAATAGGGTATCAAATGAAAGCCCTTAGTACGTGGATTAGCGATCAAAATTTTATTCTTGCAATATAAATTATTTTGACGCGATTTTTCTCAAAATTGTGCAAAAAAAATTTTGTACCACACCCTGTAGCCCAGATGGTTTAAACTAAAAATCTGAAAAAATTCTAAGTAATGTATATTGGTGTGAACCGGAATAGTACAACAGGAGTTTTTGATCAGATTATGTTTTCGGAAAAGAATGCATTTTTTGTGTTTTTAACCAAAATATGTTAAATATTTAATTCGCTATGTAGCCACGTTCATACGTCAGCGCTCATAGCGATGTGCGTTTAGTCATTGGTTTTCTAATTTGTCAAACAAGTAACTTGCAAACTAGAGTTCGAATCCTATCAATTTTAATTTTTTTTGTTTTATTTTGCAGTTTTCTTTTGTTTAAATTATTTTGTCAAAATTCTAGTTATATTTTGGTAAATGTTGCATTTAATTTTTAAAAGCGTAAATTTAATAACCAGTGGGAAGTGTTGAAATTATAATTTAATTCTGTTTGATGTATACGAAATCAGCGGGCGGGGCTAATAATTTAAGCAACCAATAGAAGCCATATGCGCAATTTTCAAAATCTTAATGAACCTTGCTATGTAAAAAAAATACTACATATTTAGAAACTTAAATAATGGTATTAGGCATTCGAATTAAAATTCATAAAAAAATATTTTGACATAAAAATTGTTTTGGCATCCCAAATAATCATCATTCAGTTATTAAATACCTGCAAAACCCTGAAATGTGTGAAAATTCACACTTCACATAAATTTTTTAATTTATAAATTTTGAGTCTACTGAATTTTCCTAATACAGTTCTGTATTTTATAACAGATTGAAAGTGTACAAAATATATCATTCTGTCAATCTCAATCGATACAAAATTCATTAATCTTTTTAGAATGTTCACTACCGTTTTAATTTAGCGGATACTTTCAATTTAATAAAGAACGATTAAATAAGGGACGTATGATAACCGAACTGGACGTACGCCACTGTGTCTGAATATTTCCTATAACCTGTCAATTAAATGTTACATTGTTCCCAGTGTGCAGCTGGATTTTTTGCACACTACCACTTACGCACAATGCGGGTTGTTCCTGTACATGTCATATTTATCCATAAATAACCAATTTAAAAAGAGCCTATTACTATACTTATAAACCTATATTTTCGACATTAAACACATCAAAATAATAGATTTTCTGATGACTTTATTATCATCCCATTATTATTACTCTAAAGATAGAATGTTAATTACGTTTTTATAAACAAAATTTACATATTAAGTACATGTGTTCTTAAAGAATTTTACTACTTCCTTCCTATTCATTTTCTGCAATATTCATCATTTTAAATTTTCATACGTTGAAACGCAACCGACTAAACCGTTTTTATGATTATGTAGGTATAAACAAGGGTCATTCCATGTCATGTGGTCTGATTTCAAAGAAGTGCCCTGCTCGACCATCACGGATTTCGATGAAATTTTGTATGGACATTCACACATGTCCCCAACGAACATTGGTAAAGTTTTACGTTAATCCATGCAATACTTGCTGAGATTTAATAATTTGTTTAACCCCATACTGCAGCCTTATAGTATGACTCCAAGATTTTAGCAACTTTGAGACGTAGTGTCTCTGGCAATATTTTATTGAAAGAAACAAAACTTTGCCATCTTGTACAACTTTTTGCGCTTTATTAAACAAAATAATAAACAAATCTTCATGAGCGATATCCGTGAAGAAAAATTGGAGCAAACTTGGCAAATATAATTTATATACTAAAAATAGTCATTTCTGCAACCTACTTATCATAAAAGAAAATAATAAAATTTATTCTCCTGAAAATAATTGTAAAGGTCGATAATTCGCTACATCAAAGATGTTTTATTGATAAGTATGGAATATGAGTGGTTCGTAACAAATTAAATTTAAAAAAAAAAACAACAACAATAAATCTAAAATGTGACTGCCAGTTCCTTGTAAGCTTGTAAATAATGTTTCAAAGATTTTTGTTTACTTAAATTTTGGGCAAAAATTAGCAGATGCGAGCAAAATATTTTAAATGTTGCGAAACACTGAAAGAGTTGAACAAAAATTTGTGAAATATCGGCAATAATTACCAGATTTGAGCAAAAATTTATGAAATTTCGTCAACAAAACCGAGTATATCGTGTTCCAGCCGAAAGGTAAAAAATATGCTGTGCCGAGTGTGTGCCTCAATGGTGTAAGTGTGAAAAAAGTCTCTTCTGTGTGTTATCTTGGTCACTTTATCAGTGATGATCTCAGTGACGCAGCTGACATCGACAGGCAATGTCGCTCTGTTTGTGTGAAAGCTAACATGCTAAATCATAGATTCTCGAAATGCAGTCCTGATGTACGTAAATATTTATTTAATACTTTTTGCGGTAGTATGTATACTTCGGCACTCTGGATATGTCACACGAAAAGTCATCTTCGTAAACTTACTATTTGCTACAACAATGCATTTCGAGTAATCTTTGGTTTGAAAAAGTATTGTAGCGCAAGTGAAATGTTTGTGACGAATACAGTAAATTCATGTATGGCTGTACTAAGGAAATATGTTCATAGCTAGGATGATTAAGTAAAGGATGCGCTATTCATGTGTAAAATGTGTGGAAACCCTTACTGAGTGAGAAAGATATATATCGCGGTACTGCGTACACACGTAAGGCGCTATTACTGTGCTAAATTGTTAGATATACACAAGGTGGCGAAAAGAAAAATGTTCAACAAACTTGTGATATTTCAAAACGAATAAAAATATGTGTATCTATTTGTGTTATATATTTTATTTCCATACTTTCATTTAATCAATTATCACAACCAAATAAAAATTATCAAACCATCCCTTATAGGTAAAGATTAGAATATTTCTATGTAATGTAAAAATATATATATCAAAATTAACCCCTCTGCACCCCCTCCCCCATATATTTCATTTTGTACATCCATCTTTCAATCCTTCATTAATCGAACGATAAAAATTAAATTAATTTCTGGTTTGTGGGGGGATATTCAAAGGATGTGGCCCTTCAACGTCTTATCGGAATATTTGAAAAGGACCCATAGCTAGCCACCTCTGGTATTTTGAATCATTAAATTTAATAGAGATTCTTGCAATCGGGCCATAGTCATGTAATTTTCGCAACAAGATGTTTGGGTAGTATTATTTGGCACTAATATTTTTCAAGCTTATTTTAGTTTATTGTAACTACCACTTTATCCTTTAACTGACTGATTAAATTCATAATACTGCCTCCTTTATTGGCAGCCTTTAATTTTTAAAATATCATTAAAGATTGTTTTAATGACAAATAATATTATTTTAAAATGATTAGATAAATTTTAAATACATATTTTATTTCAGATCCGTTTGACACGATACGGAGAAAATTAACACCGTGTTATACAAATTTCTCAAATATGTTATAAAATTTGCTGTGAAATTACGAGATTTTAGAATAATTTCTAAGAAATTCGATAATTATTTTCATTTAAAAATACGCTTGTTTCAAATTCAAATGTAGCACATGCGCATTACGTAGTTGCAGTGTGCACAATACAGACATATATTGCCTTCTTTCTCAACAGGGGTTTCCACACAATCGTCAATGTTGTTAGTATACGAATAGCGCATCCTTTACTTAATCATCCTAGGTTCATAGTTTGCGGGAAAGACTGTGGGCGACATGCAACGAGCTTGTACAGTGCTGTTTAGATAGCGATAAGAATTTTCTTACGCACTGGGCACTACAACTCATTCATTAACTTTTTATGAATGAGCGGTCTCTCCTACAAGTTGTGACCATGTTTCCAAAATTTAATACGAACTCAAACCATGTTTGTTCTATTTGTAATTTCTTGTTAACTGTTCTCTGTTAACTGTATATTCTGTTTTCTGTTTCTGTTATGTATTTTGTGGATTTTTTTGTAAATATGTGTTTCTTTTGACTCTTGAGCCGTTCAATAAATATATTATTATTATAAATAGCAGATTTGAGCAAAAATTTATGAAATTTCGGCAATAAATAGCAGATTTGAGCAAAAATTTGTGAAATTTTGGCAATAATTAGCAAGATTTGTGCAAAAATTTGTGAAATTTCGGCAATAATTAGCAGATTTGAGCTAACATTTGTGAAATTTTGACAAAAATTAATAGATTCGAGCAAAAATAATGGAAATTTTAACAGTTTTGATCAAAAATTTGTGAAGTTCCGGCAATAATGAGCAGATTTGATCAAAATTTTTGGATTTTTGGCAAAAACTTACAGATTTTAGCAAAAAATTCAGATTTTTTAAGAAAAAATGATGAATGAAAAACGAAAAATGAAAAAATGTAATGGCTTCAGAACCCTAAAATGAAAATGCTTGTTTACTGTTTCATCTATTAGTACCCATTCAAGGATCTCATCATATTTGATTGAATTTCTACTACATTTAAAACACCCAGAGCATCTTCTCCAAAGGCTGTTTTCAAAAGTGTTTTTGTTAGCATCTTTCCAAGTTTGAAACAGCCGGTCACCATGGCGTAGTGGTTAGTGTAGCGATGCTCTAGCTTCTAGACCATGAGGGCTCGGGTTCGAATCCCGGTTATAGCATGGATTTTTCAAGAATAAAATGCATCTTCTGGATAATGGCGATAGTAACTATGTCCAAAATTTAAAAAAAAAAAAAAAAAGTTTGAAACAATATTTCACACACACGCTGTTCTTTTGTCAAACCATTACAGGATTTTGTAGGTATTTAATAAGTGTAAGAGCCCAACATAATACTGGATGTCGAATATTTGTTCTATTAACAATGTGTTGGTCTGGTGTTCAAAACTCGGTCCTCAGCTATTGAACTTTTTTTATTATATTTTTAATTTCATAAAAAGACACACACTATCTTAGTGAATGATGATTATTTGGGATGTCAAAACAAATTTTATATTAAAATATTTTTTTTGATAATTTTAATTCGAACGCCTAATACCATTATTTAGGTTTCTAAATATGTGCAGTATTTTTTTTTTTTTTTGTTACGTAGCAAGGTTCATTAAGAATTTTAAAAATTGCGCCTATGGCTTCCATTGGTTGTTATAAGTTCCGCCCCTCTGATTTCGTGTACATTGAAACAGAATTAAATTATAATTTAAACAATTTCCACTGGTTGCCGGTCGCTATGGCGTAGTGGTCAGCTCATTTGACTACCAACCATGGGGGCTCGGGTTCAAATCCCGGTTATGGCATGGAAATTTTCTCAAAACATAAATTGTCCTGGCTAATTGCCACAGCAGCAAAGGCCATTAAAAATTAAAAAAAAAAGAAAAATTTCCACTGGTTATTAAATTTACGCTTTTAAAAATTAATTGCAATATTTGCCAAAATATAACTAGAAATTTGAAAAAATAATTTAACAATTAAAAAAAAAGAAAAACAAAAAATAATATTGTCTCTTCTCGCAGGGTTCGATTCCTTTCGGATCGAGTTACTTGGGTGAAAAACCAGCGTCAAAATCACTACACCAGCATATACGTTCCAGTGTAGCGTGTTACAAAGCTATAACTTGTGTACATTATTAGCAAAAAATCACAAAAAATGCGTTTTTTTCCAAAAACGTAATCTGATCAAAAATTCCTGTTATACTATTTCGGTTCACACCAATGTACATTACTTAGAATTTTTTCAGATTTTTAGTTTAAACCAATTTTGGCAAAAATCGCTTCAAAATAATTTATTTGCAAAAATAAAAATTTGATCGTTAATCCACGTTGCTTCAAGGGCTTTCATTTGATACCCTACTCAGAACTATAAAAAAATATTTTTTTTTCGATGAGCAGATATTTGTTTATATTTTTAGGGGGATATGTTTTTTAGATGTTTTAATATTTTTCCTATGTGCGGGTCAAAGAGTTGTATAAGCATGCCAAATTTCAACTTTCTAGGTTTAGCCGTTTGGATACAATTTTTACCGAACAAACAGACAGACAGACAGACAGACAGACGACAAAATGGCGGTATAAGGGTTTTTTGGTCATACCTACAAAACCCTATAAAGAATTTATTTTATCATAAACATAAAACTGCAATATTTTTCAAAAACGCAAACTCGAAACTGGTCTAAAATTCCTGTTGAACTATTCCGGTTCCCATCAATGTTCATTATGGAGATTTTTTTCAGATTTTTAAATCAATTTCTCTGAGAGATAGGGTGGGGGTCAAAACTTTTTTGACATATTTTTGGCAGTTTCAATAAAAAAATAATTTTTCAAAAATTAAAATTTTGCTTGTTCACCTATTAAGAGGTTTTATAGGGTATGCCACTCAAAATTTAAAAAAAATATTAGTTTCTTATTAAATACATAATTGTTTATCTCGGGATGTGTTTTTTTGAACTCTCAGTATTTTTCCCATATATTTTTCCTAAATTTTAAATTTCTCTGTTAAGCTGTTTGGCTAAAATTACTACCGTACAGACAGACAGACACATGATGTTATAAGGGTTTTTTGGTGGTCATACCTACAAAACCCTAATAAAAACGAATTGCAAAAACCGCTATAAAATTTGAACTAGATAAATTAGCAAAACAAACTCAACAGTAGTCAACTCACAAATGACACATGTGTCATATCAAGTCGCTATTCCCCTTGACTTCACATTAGGTATGAATCACCAACGGTGGAAGTAAAACTACAACTTTTTGCCTTGTTCAACAAATAATAATTTTTAAAACCTTTTTATTTTAACACTTTTTAACCATTTTTAAACATTTTACCATTACTCTTCATCGCAAATACTACTATTAAATTTTAATTGTTTTTAGAAAAGCTCAAATTATATAACTAAAAAAATTCGTTGAAAATATCAATTCTACTTGAGGGATATTTTTGTATTCGAACATTTTATGTTGCTTTCAATATTAACTTTTATAGTATTGTCGGGATACAAACGTGGATCTCGGTTGGCTTTAAGGAATCCCCTATGAATAATGTATCTGTAACAAAAACAAACTTTTCACAAAGTACAACAACAGGAACTTCTGATGAAAACATTACATTGGAATGTTTACCCAACATTTAAGAAACAGCCCTCCATATTTTTATCATTTTATTGCATTTAACTAGAAGACATAGAAATATGGAGAGCGTTTTATGTTTGTAGGTTTATTGATCGAGAATTTATTAAACAGAAATTTTTAGAGTCGTAACTAACAATTTAAGTGCGTTTGGCCAGCTAACAAAAATGCGCTTTTTATAAGTAGACGCAGTGGCGAATATAGAATGTGTTCATCAGGAAGAGGGGTTAGAGACGATACATATCCAAGTCTACACAAAGTCAACGGAGAGGCCGAGTTCGTTAAATTACGCAATTCTGACTGTTAAAAACAGACTGAATTGTGAGGTGGCTGGTTCAAGTTCCCGTTGGTGATATTATTCGGGCAAAAATAATATGTTAACGTTACTCACATTTTCACAATCATTCACTCCTCATCCAGGTGTAGGAGCTCGCCAACTGGCATCACCGATTAGCGTCGTCGCAGAAATAGGCCGATGTAAAATAAATTTAAAAAAAAGTGCGTGTAGCCAGCCAACATAATTGCGCTTTTTATTAGTACTAAACTTTTTTTTTTTTTACAATTTTTAAATGTTACAGCACGGTTGCTGTAACATTTTATTTTTGTCAAATAAATTATTTAGACGAGATTTTTTCCAAAATTGTGCAAAAAAAAATTGTCCCACACCCTTTAAGCCCAGATGGTTTAAACTAAAAATCTGAAAAAAATTCTAAGTAATGTACATTTGTGTGAACCGGAATAGTACAACAGGAATTTTTGATCAGATTATGTTTTCGGAAAATAACGCATTTTTTGTGTTTTTCGCTTGACCATGCAAAATATTTAACAACGTATGTAATTCAGTCATCCAGCATGCCTTGATGGTGTAACGGTTAGAACTCTGGTGTTCTAATTTGCAAACTAGGTTTCGATCTTGAGTCAATTTTATTTTTTCTGTTTTTTTTGCATTTTTATTTTGTTTAAATTATTTTTTCAAAATTCTAGTTATATTTGGGCAAATTTTGCATTTAATTTTTAAAAGCGTAAATTTAATAATCAGTGGAAATTGAATACACGAAATCGGAGGTGCGGAGCTATGATTTAAAACAACCAATGGAAGTCATAGGCGCAATTTTCAAAATCTTAATAAACTTTGCTATATAAAAAAAAAAATACTGCACATATTTAGAAACCTAAATAATGGTATTAGGTATTCGAATTAATATTAACAAAAAAAAAATATTTTAACATAAAATTTGTTTTGGCATCCCAAATAATCATCATTCACTTACTAAATACCTGCGAAACCCTGAAATGTCACATCAATTTTTTAATACCAACCTGACATAAAATGTCAAAGGTGCAAACTACTGAAATAAAAATTTCCTCTCAGTTTGTTTTTACAAAAGTGAACAGCATATATAGGGTATTCCAAACGTTTAGGCGGAACTAGATTTTGAAATCTAGTCATTTTTATCTATTAATTCGAACTTTTGGTAATTTTGTTTAAGTTTTGTAAATCATACTCACATTGCAAATTCGAAATTAAATTGATTGTCATTATAAAATGTCTTATTCATTGCATTTTAGCAGGGCCGGCGCTAGGATTTACGAGGTCATGTGCCAGGGCAGGCGCAAGGCTATGTGCGAGATTGACAAGAAAAATTTATATTGACGCGGTGGTCAAAAAGGGCTGGTTCAATAATGATGGACCACGCAAAATGGCGGAATGAACGAGATCAGAGCCGCAGTAAGGAAAACTTGCGCTAGGGGAAGAGCCGTGTTTTGGCGCTCTTGGTAAATAAAAACAAGGTCCTCACCTCTCAAAATTTAAGTGATGAGCAAAAAAAAAGGTCCGCATCTTCGCAATGGCGCCCCTTAGCAAGCCCGTCAGCGCCCTTTTCCTTAGTGCGCTAGGGGCCGTCGCCCCCTCCGCCCCCCCCCCCTTACTGCGGCTCTGAACGAGATACATCAGTCAAAATGTAATCTTCCTTACCTGGTGCTGTCCGCTACCACGCTATGTTTACATATTAAATACTCCTATAATGTTTCAAATGTATATATTTTAATGAAGGATACATTTAATGAATGTTACACTATTTTTTTTCTGTGGCATCTATCAATAACAACTTTCGGTGTAATTTTTTCTCGTATTCGGGGAATCACAGCGCTTCACAGCTGATGCAAAGCCCACCATTCTTCTTTCTAATTTCAATGGGAGTTTGGGGTACGCGAATACGCGCGGTTCAGAAAGTTCGAACCATGCGCGAGGCCTGTTGGGCCGCGAGGCCATGTGCCACTGCACATGCCTAACGGCGGCCCTGCATTTTAATTTTTTATCATTATTAATAAAAATTTCCCATTTATTTATTTATTTCGTCTTCAAAATATGTAAAAATATATTAAAATGACATTTTAATAAATGTCATTCGTTTCACTCACAGAACAGTTTCACAGTTGGAATTTTAAATTGTCACATATCAACCTGAAAAATGAAATAATCCAAAGAAAGAAATTCCCATTTAATTCCGCCTAAACGTTTGGAATAGCCTTTTGAATTACTTTAATCTAGATATTATTGCAAAAAAATTAAATTGTTATTAAATTAATTATTATAAGAATAAAATCTTTTTTATGTTTTATAGATAATATATTCATTTTTCTTTTCGATACTTGAATATATTGATATTTTGTTTCGATACGATACCGGTATCGATACTTTTTATTCGATATTATCGATACCCAAATATCGATACTTTCTCAGTATCGCATATCCCTATCTGTACTATGTAAGTACTATTACCTTCTGTGTATATACTATAATATTTTACATATAAGTCTCTACGGTGCAATTTGAACGATTTCAGAGACGGGGTTCGCCATAATAAATCTTATGTTGAGAGAGGTTTGTGAGCCAAAAAGGTTGGGAACCACTGTATAAGACCGTTCAAAACCACCGGCTAGTAATGTGATGCTCGTCCAAACAATAATTTAAACGTCAGAGTAAAATTTACTCCACCTTGAGCATTTTTAAACGCAAGCTTATATTGAAAACTAATTAGAATATATCTATATGATATCCGTATAAGATCCTCCGTCATAAAACGGATATGGAGCTGGATATGGATTTTTATTTTATGCGGATCATCAGCGGATACAGATACGGATACGGATATCCGGCACACCACTAATATTTATACTAAACATTTTTTTTTTTTTTTTTTGCAGCTGGTGTATTCTGTCATTTTATGCGAGAAAGTAATCCTGCGATGGCCCAGCATATCCTCTCGGCGGTGGAGAGTGAAATGTCCGGAGGAGGAAAAAATAAGGGAGATCCTACTGAGAGAGACCTGCAGGTAACCCTCGATGACAGAGACCTTTGGTGCAGATTCCAGTGCTTTACCAATGAGATGATAGTCACCAAAAACGGAAGGTACATTCTTAATTATTTTAATTATTAGGTCGTCAAGGATGAATTTTGTGGAAAAAAAGGCAAAGTTGGTTGATAACTTACAAATATAAAGAATTATTTTACTCATCAAAGTATGCATCCATGTTGTCTATACAATTTTGCCATTTAAGCGGCAGGTTGTTCAGGCCGGTGGTATAAAACCTTGGCGGACGAGAGTCAATGAATTACTGGAAGATCAGTTTTACAGCATTGTCGGAAATAAACTGTTTTCCTATTAAAAAGTGCGGAAGAAGTGGTAGTCAGTGGGAGCTAGATCTGGTCACTATGGAGGATGATGAAGAAGTTCCAACTTCAATTCCTGTAGTTTTGCCACAGTCATTTGTGCAGTGTATGGTCTAGCGTTATCCTGCAATAAGATAGGAATCGATCTGTTGAACAATCTGGGCTGATTTTCTTTAGGTTTTTGCATCATTTCCTCCAGTTGGTTTCAGTATATTTCTGCTGTGATCGATGAGCCAGGTTTTTTTGTTTGTTTGGTTTTTAAGTTACCTGTACGCAATTTGGCGAACCAATTTGATATTGTCTGCTGCGTAGTAACACTAGAGCCAAATACACTCTTAATGTTTCGCGCGGTCTGCGATGCCGTAGTTCCACATAATAACTCATACTTCATAATAGTGCGAATTTCAGACCGTTCCAATTTCAACTAAATTAATTTAAAAAAAAAAAGTTTTTGATATTTTTAAAGCATACAATGATTTCTTTAAACAAGCGAGATGTGTCACTTTCCAACAAAAAAAGCAGGACGGTAAAATATTAAATTCATGTCAAATAATAAGCTGTTAAAGTTGGCAATATTATTAATTATAAATTTCATCCTTGACGACCTAATAAATGTGTTTTTAACGGCAATCTGCGACCACTCATTAGAGTCTGCCTCCAATTTGTAGTTGTAGATTTCGTACTTTTATTTACCAGGTCTACAAGTATGAAATGCGGATTTTTTTCAAACTTGCCGCGCAAACTGAGTGTATAGTTCAAAGTTTCAACACATATAGCGTTTTGTTAAGTTATCATTAAGTGTCAAATGCGTATAGGTTATAATTTGAAAAGTGATCATATAGTTTTGTTTTACTGTGTTAAAAATGTCAAATTTTGTGCCAAATAAAGAGCATTCGCGGACAGTACTACTGTTTTGTTTTCATTTGAAAAAAACTGCTGCTGATTCATACCGACTGCTTCGAGAAGCTTATGGTGAATATGCTCCATCGCAAGATACGTGTGAACGATGGTTTCGGCGTTTCAAAAGTGATGACTTTGATCTTACAGACAAAGAACATGGAAAACCTCCAAAAAATATGAAGATACAAAATTGGAAACATTGCTACAGGAAGACGATAGTCAATCACAAAAACAACTAGCAGAGCAGTTAGGCGTTAGTCAACAAGCTGTTTCCAATCGCCTACGAGAGATGGGTAAGATCCAGAAAATCGGCAGATGGGTTCCACATGCATTGAATGAGAGGCAGATGGAAAAACTCAAAAACACTTGTGAAATTTTGCTTGCACGATACAAAAGAAAGTCTTTTTTGCATCGTATCATTACTGGCGATGAAAAATGGATTTATTTTGAAAATCCCAAACGCAAAAAATCATGGGTGAACCCAGGCTCACCATCCACATCAACTGCAAGACCGAATCGCTTTGGCAAAAAGACAATGCTCTGTACTTGGTGGGACCAAAATGGTGTGGTCTATTATGAATTGTTAAAACCTGGTGAAACAGTTAATACTCAACGCTACCAACAACAACTGATCGAATTGAACCATTCGCTGCTCATAAAACGACCAGAATACGAAAGAAGACAGCACAAGGTAATCTTTCTTCACGATAACGCTCCATCACATTAGGCAAAAGCAGTTTGCAACACATTGGAGGCACTCAAGTGGGAAGTGCTACCCCATGCCGCTTACTCACCAGACTTGGCCCCTTCAGATTACCACTTGTTCGCATCGATGGGTCACGTACTTGCCGAGCAGCACTTTTGTTTGGAAGAGTTCTACTGGCGAGGTATTCACAAATTTCCTGAAAGATGGGAAAAATGTATAACTTCTAATGGAGCATACTTTAAATAAATAGACTTTTACTGTTCTTTTGAGTTTAATGTGTTTTATTTAAAAAAAAATCCGCATTTCATACTTGTAGACCTGGTATATACCCTATGGCTACTTGAACCAGCTATCTTTTCCTTAAATCGCAAAAATGCGTAGCAGAGCATAATAGATAGATATTTTTACGATTTAAGGAGTGCTTAAAATTTAAGGAAAGCTTATATAACTGGGTATGTCGTACAACATCGTCGAGTGACCATATCTCGCTACAATGTCGTTCGACAATCATCTGACTATCACCAAACAAATTTAATAACGTCACTTACATATCTATCTGTTTGTCTGTCTGTTCGGATGTCCGTCCATCCATCTGTCTGTCTGTCTGTCTGTTCGTCTATCTGTCTGTCTGTCTGTCTGTTTGTGTCTGTCTGTATGTATAGTAGAAATTATAGCCAAACAGCTGAACATGGAAAATTTACATGCTTGTACAACTTTTTAACACACCTATAGGAAAAATATAAAAAATTCAAAAAACATCGCGAGATAAATATAAACAAACATGTATTTAATGAAAATAATATATATATTTTTTTAAATGTTGAGTGGAGTATCGAAAAAAACCTCTTAACGCATGGATGTACAAGCAAATTTTTATTTTTGAAAAATCAATTTATATTCTGTGTTTGTTGACAAAAATATCAAAAAAATTTTGTCCCCCACTCTATTTCCCAGAGCGGTTGATCTCAAAAATTTGTTGACTGACACAGAGATAAAAAAAAAAATCTCAACAATGTACATTGATCTCGCTTTATTAACAAGAATAGATTGTCCCGCGCGGGACAGGTAAATTCACGAATTATTCAAAAAGAAATAAAATGTTGAGGTAAGGTCAAAACAATGCGATGGATGCGTGTAACTATATGGACCTGATTTATGAAGAATTCAACTTGCCAAAACCATCTATTGACGTGATTGTGACAAATTCGAAAGACTTAGCTGCACAAAAATGGCATCAGTTATTTAAGCTATTCCCGGAAAAAACACTAAAAATATTTACAAATTAATTTCATTTAGTATAAGCATGCCAACATCTAATTGCTATCCCGAACGAGTATTTTGTCAAATGAATTTAAAATGGTCAGAAGCAAGAAACAGGTGTTCTATTGAGTTGATAAAATCGGAATTACTTGTTCAATTCTAGATGCAATACTCATGTGCTGAATTTTATCAATATAGTAAGAACCAGAAAGAAACTCTTTCTAAAGTAAAATCGTCAGCTAAATACAAATAAGCGAGTTTCTGAAAAAAATATTGTTCAGTATCAGTATTTAGATTAAAATGTACCATTCTGATTGCTTTAAGATAAATAAACATATAGAAATATTTAACTGTACATTTTATTAGGTTTTCCCGCGTTTTGCGCCTTAATCCCGATTGTTTTAAATTTATTTGGTAAAAATCCCGATTTGGTTATAATAATAATATTAATAATATTTATTTCATGCTAGACATCTTACGACGTTTACATTTGTCAGTACATATATGATAAATTCAATGAACAAAAATAGAAAAGTATTTGAAAAAATTGAAAAATGAAAATACAATATTAAATATGATAGAAAAGAGAGAAATATATATATATATATATATATATATAAATAAATAAAATTAACAAATGTAACGAAGGTAGAGCAAAAAAAACAACAGCTTACATGTTAGATGTAGGAACTGAAATTAATTTTGAAAAAATCGTCCGAATTGTAGAGACAATTCTCAATAAGAATTTTTTTGATTTTGGACTTAAATAATCTAATTGACAAATTTTTTAAAGAAACTGGTAAGTAGTTAAAGAAAGTGGCTGCCAGAAAAATACCATTCCTAGATTTAGACAATCTAAGTCTTGGTAGTCTGATGTTGCCAGCCGAGCGAACATTTTAAACATGTCTAGAGGATACGGTTATATATTTGTTCGGGTTTTCTTTAACGTATACCAGATAAGCATAAACCAAAAGACTATAAAAAGACAAAATGCTACATTTCCTAAAGAGCTCTCGGCAGTGGTGCCTGTTAGGAACATTATTCAGGATTCTTACAGCACGTTTTTGGAGTAAGAAAATTCTGTTGACAGACGAACTTAAACCCAAGTGAATTATGCCGTAAGTTAAACGCGACTGAAAAGCAGCAAAATAGAACATACGCAGCATATCAAAAGACACAGACGTTTTCAGCCTGATGAACGCATAGATAACCTTTTTAAGAACTTTTGCCAAACAGTTAATGTGATCATGCCAGCTAAGTTGACTATCGATATAAATCCCAAGAAATTTGATTGGCCCTCCGAACTGAATATTAATATCAATATTGCGGTTAAGTGAAAAAATCATTTGTTGGGTTTTATTATTATTAAGGGAAAGTCGGTTTGAAGTGAACCAATCTTTAACTTTCACCATTTCCTGTTCTGTATTTCTGACTACATCGTTAACAGACGTATGATTTGTCAGGACAGTAAGGTAAAATAATAATCTGGCAACGCTGATTAATTGGTACCGGAAATGTTCATCAGGAATATTTGATCTGATTATTTTTCAAAACAATCAGTAAAAAATCAATATTTTCGATAAATAGTGGTTTTTTTTAAAGTATCGTGTGGTTCAAAAGAAAGCTCTTAAGATGTAAATTAAGAAAAGCAAATAGTTTTTTTTTTAAATTTATTATTTCTATTTTAAGACATTATCAAATACCTACCTAGAAAACCTTGAAATATGTGAAAATTCACACCACTTTTATACATTTTTAATCAGGTCTTTCATGGCTGGAAATTATTTTTGTTACAATAAGCTACGATAATATTAATATTTTTTAAATTAAACCCTATTTTTACAATTGCCTACTTAAGAGTTTATATCATAAGGAGTGTCCCACAATGAGAATGTACACTGTGTTTGTTTTATTTCTTTAAGAATTGTTTTTGACGATGGATTATACAATTTTTAAAACTTTTAGTGCCATAACATTTATGTCACACCTCCAATCAATTCGTTTCTTAATCGGCGGACTTAATGCACCGAAAGTAATTTTTGAAGGCTTGACTTAACAAATATTAGTAATTTTTATATGTTTTATAAATACGCATGGTGAAAACTGCAACTCTCATTTGAAAAAGTTTGCAACATTATGATGAAATTTTTATTTTCTGTACAATATTTACTCGAAGTACACAGACATTAGTGTTGCAATTATTCTAAAAATTGTGCAGATTTTTAAATTATTAACACATTACTGATACTTGCTATGAATATTAAATAGTTATAAAAGCTATTGATAACTGTTTTCCTAGTAAAATTATTGAAAATAACCGTTATACAAACTATTATCTTTTAATTAATATTTTTAGGGATTTGTGATTATGATTAAAACCTGGTTTTCAATTGACGTAGACGTAGAATTCTACGTCTACGTCAATTGGAAACCAGGCTTAAGGAACCCTCTGTCTGTCTATTTATCTATTGTCTATTTTTCGGTGGTTTCATCATAACTAGGGTATCAGTATGTGGTCCATATTGTAAGCGTCTTTATATTATGGCGTAGAAATAAAAAAAAAGTGAATATATTAGAATTTTAGTAAATTTGTTGTACACACTGGCATATTTAATTTTGTAAATTTGGTTTTAAGTTTGACAAAAAAAAAAAAAAATTATAAACACTTTTACATTTTAAAATGTATCGCATTGTGTCTTGCGTCAATTGTACAACAGAGGCACCAAATTTAAGCTTGTTCCTTCGCACGGCCCTGTGTATGTTTTTAGTTTTTACCGTCCGCTAACATATATAAGGAAGGTATTGTGATCATATCGATTTTGACATTTGGAGATTTCGATGGATCTCCACGAATTGAGGTCCCTACATAACGTTTTGACTATTTTAGTATGTCTGTCTGTCTGTCTCTCTGTCCGTCCGTCTGTCTGTCTGTGTACACGTGCAGAGCAAATTCGACTAAAATGATTTTTATCAAACTTCATATTTAAGCTTTTGACATCAATGACGCCAGTTGCTCAACTTTTGGTAAAAATCGGTGGACTAGATATGGGAGTTTACTCGTGTTTATTTTAAGATTTTTGCGAATATTTCACAACAGAAAAATATTTCGAAAAAAATTATTTACCAAAAATTGTTATAAAAGCAATAACAATACTCTATCTCCGAAAGACTGATCGTAATATAATTTATTATTTGTAAAAAGTTATTGTATTATCACACAGAAGCGGTATAACAAAAGCGACAAAATATGAATAGTTCGAAACGAAATATTGTTTAAAATAACTGAGTGTGCCGCACATAGTATATGGGAATACGAACTAGGGTTAAACACAATAGGCCATAAAAATTTGACCATAAAATTTTGAGGAAAAATATAGTCACAGGGGTGTGTTTAATGATATGATAAATATGGTAACAGGCGTGCGTTTAATAAAATGATAAATAGTAATATAGATATACACAAAACTAATTTAAACGAGTTTAAAATGTGCACGCCACTGGTAACTGCCTGAAAAAATGATTTATTACTATCAGTCTTTCAGATTAGAGTATAACAACTTTTATTTGAGACATTTTATGTAAACGAAATTTTTTGTTTCGAAATCCGCATCCGATCCGCATCCGCAAAAATATCCGCACTATCCGCACTACAGGTTTTGCTGTCAGTTTGGAAAGAACTAACATATTTCGCCTGTTTAGGTAATCTCTGCTCTAAAACGCTACTGAAAATTTTTGGATTTACCAGCTTATTTATTACTAACCTAACCTAAGGGACCCCAAAAGTTTTAAGGCCTAGATGCGCTAACAACTTATTTAAATCTATAGAGAGATAACAATTTTGGGGGGCCTAAGCGTTCTTTTTCGTAGGGAGTAAGTGGCGTGTTGCTTTTTTTAATATTGAATTTAAAAAAAAAATCAGAAAAGTTACTTGATAGAAGGTGTTTCATATTTTTAGGATCAAGTAATTCTCTTACGCCATTTCGCGCATGGCGTTGCAACTTTTTCAAATAGCAACATGTGTCATTTTTCAAATTTTTGAGATCTGCAAGACTTTTTACTTCGGTACTATAAAAAAATTGGCAGGTTACATAATAAAATTTTCGAGAAAAAATTATGTAGGTAAATTTTGGTATTTAAATAAAACTTACTAATCAGTTTTATGTAAAAAAAAACCTTTATCAGATTTAAAAGCCAGAATTAGAGCAGATGTAGGAAGAATTACGTCGAAAGTGTACCAGGAAACTTTTGTCCAAAATATTATTTTCTATAATTAATACATTCAATAATAAAAAGAAAGTTAAGTTGATTGTATCAACTCAGTCTTGATCATGGACAATTGTCTTAATAAAAATAACCTAAAGTGAGATTGAATGCTACAAAATATCATGTATATACAGACAGCCGAAAATAACCGAGGACTGCGTAGTCAGAACACAATTGCTTGTTTCTCCGAAAGTAACCGAAGATTTAATGTTCACGCGGATATTGCGGATAAGCGGATATGACATTTAATCCGCATCCGATCCGCATCCGCATGGTTTAAATGATAATTTATCCGCATCCGCAGAAAATTTGCGGATATCCGCGGATAATCCGCGGATACCCGCGGATTTGCAGGGCTCTACTTATATGTAACGTTTATTCTACTCTGCTGCTAGCATGTATTTTATACAAGTATATCTTTGTGATGGCGGTCGGTCCTGTGGTGGCCACAGCTGATTTTTTTATATTAATATGTAATATGTATTATCTATTTATATCTACTTTTGTGCTGACATGTGTAAGCAAAATCTGTAATTGTATTAGCACTAATAAAACATAATAATAATAATAATTAAATGAACAATGAACAGATCAAGATGGAGGACTTATGTGACTGAGGCCAAAAGCCAACCTGACTGATAGTTCTCAAAGAAGAAGAAGAAGAGTTATTATTATTAAACTCATCAACTTATAAAACGCCCCTCGTATCTCTATACTTTAAAAAAGTCATTTGTTAAACAACGAGTTACAAACATATTTGTAAGCGTTAAACAAAATAAACAACTTATAAAAAGTAAAATACTATTTGCAAATTCTTCTTTTTTATAAAAATTAATAAAACAAATAACACATACATTTATTAATCTTGATGGTGTAATGTGAATTAAATAGTAGAGGCAATGACAGATGCCATTAACACGATGTTAGCGAGACTGTTAAAATTTTCATTATTTACATGTTAACTCAATAACAATAGATATTTAATAATTATCCTCTAACTACGAACCTGTCGCTACTCGCTCGGCGCTCAATGCTCAATGAGGTAATATTGATTTTAATTCATTCACACTCATACAATATATTTATATGTTTATAGTTATTTAGTCTCTATTATTTATAAATCTATAAATAAAGATAACAGATTTTTTGTTTAATTTGCAGCTAGTTTTCCTAAATAGTGTTACGTGCTGTGGTATTCCAGTAAATAGTTAACCAAATCGCTATAAAGAAAATAAATCTATGCTAATACGAGGGTTGCCACTTATATTTCGGGATAATAACTAGTGCTGCTATCTGGCAACTGACGCTTCTATTGTAAAGTTTGACTATTGTTATTTGAATTTTTGACTGTATACGTACTCAGAATATTTTGACGTACGAGCGCTATGTGGGTTGTTTGCACTTGAAAAAATTCATCTCGGCTAAAAATGGAATTAAATCGTGAACATATTCAAGCTATTATTTTTTACAATTTTCGACGTGGATTAACCCAACAGTGCTTCGATGAACTTAATTCGTCTTTTAGCGATGAAACAACATCAAGGACTATTGTTTATCGATGGTTTGTCGACTTCAATCGTGACCGTAGTTCGCTTAAGGACGAATTTCGTGAAGGTCGTCCAAAATCGGTTGTTGTTCCGGGAAACATTGATGCTGTGCGTGAATTGATACTGCAAGATCGTCATGTGACTTATCGTGAAATCAGTGGCGCATCCAAGGGGGGGGGGCTGCCTCCCCAAGGAAGAGGAAAATCTTTTTTACACGTTTTGTTTTATATTTAAAAATAGAGATGAGGACCTTTTTTTGTCATCATTTGTATTTTAGAAGCGAGGATCAAAGGTGAAAACATTAATCATAATTTAAATAATTTTGTATTCCGGACCCCCTCCAAAAAAAAATCCTGGCTGCGCCACTGCGTGAGATTGAGGTATCCTTGGGCATTAGTGGCACCAGCATACATTCACTATTGCATGAACATTAATACAGGGCAATTGACAAGAGATTTAAAAACTAGATTCGAGTAACACAAATACTATTTAAAAAATCTATAAGCTATTCCAAACCTTTAGGCGGAACTAGATTTTGCTATCTCTTAACTTTTATAGTTTGATTCGAGCTTTTGACCGTTTTGGTTAAGCTTCTTAAATCACAATAATTAAAATAAACATTTTTAGGTTCAAGTTAATCTCATTATAAAATGTCATTTTCATTACATTTTGATTTATTGTGTCATTTTTAATATAAATGTTGCATTTCTTAAATTCTTACCTTTACCAAAAATTTTAAAATGTATTATTTATTTTATTATTCTAATCTGTCGCTTCATGTTAAATGCCAACATGAAAAATGAAATAAACCATCAGGGTCAGGGGGATTAGACCCAGGCCACAGGTGCAGGTGATAAAAAGTCTTTAAAAAAATGGGTTTTTTTGTGTCAATTGGATCCGTCTTTCTTTTTAGGATTTTTGTAGGTATTACCAAAAAAAAACTTATAAAAGTCACTCATGTGTCTGTCTGTCTTTTCAGTAGAAATTTTGGTCAAACGACTGGACCATGTTGAAATTTGGCTTGTACTATTGTATTTTAAAATAATCAGTTGTGGCCACCACAGGAGCGACCGCCATGACAAAGTACTTGTTTAATTTATGCTGCTTTATCAAAAAATATTTCAAATAAAAGTTGTTAGTTATTGCTTTTATAGCAACTTTTGTTAAATAAATTTTTTCGAAATATTTCTTTGTTGTGAAATATTCGCAAAAATCTTAAAACCGACACGAGTAAACTCCCATTTCTAGTTAACCGACTTCTACCAAAAGTTTATCAACTCATGCCATTGATGTCAAAAGCTTAAATATGAAGTTTCATAAAAATCCTTTTAGCCGAATTTGCTCTGCACGTGTATACGGACCGACAGACAGACCGACAGACAGACCGACAGACAGACAGACAGACAGACAGACAGACAGACAGACAGACAAACAGACAGACAGACAGACAGACAGACAAACAGACAGACAGACAGACGGACGGACTGACGGACTGACGGACTGACGGACGGACGGACGGACGGACGGACGGACGGACGGACGGACAGACGGACAGACGGACAGACGGACAGATGGACAGACGGACAGACGGACAGACAGACAGACAGGCAGACAGACAGACAGGCAGACAGATAGACATACAGACAGACAGACAGATATCATGCTAAAAATAGTCAAAACGTTATTATTATTACCAAAAAAAAAAACCTATAAACTGGACTGGACCATATTGAAATTTGGCATGCACTATTGTATTTTAAAATAATCAGCTGTGGCCACCACAGGAGCTACTGCCATGACAAAGTACTTGTTTAATTTATGCTGCTTTGTCAAAAAATATTTCAAATAAAAGTTGTTAGTTATTGCTTTTATAGCAACTTTTGTTAAATAAATTTTTTCGAAATATTTCTCTGTTGTGAAATATTCGCAAAAATCTTAAAACCGACACGAGTAAACTCCCATTTATAGTTAACCGACTTTTACCAAAAGTTGATCAACTCATGCCGACACGAGTAAAAAGCTTCATAAAAAGCTTAATGTCAAAAGCATCATAAAAATCCTTTCAGCCGAATTTGCTCTGCACGTGTACACGGACCGACCGACAGACAGACAGACAGACAGTCAGACAGACGGGCAGGCAGGCAGGCAGGCAGATTTTTAATAATTGCAAGCTGTCGTCATACCCTTAAAATACCGTAGCAAAGCAAGAGTACTCACCTAGTTATTCTACATCTTTCGAAAAACTTTTGACAGATACACAAGTGACGATATAAGGCTTTATCGGTTATATTCCTCAAACCTTAAAAAAAACAAATCAAAACAATGACTAATAAACAATCACATTTACTATTAGTCACTAAAATTTCTATTTTTTAACAACCTTATACATTATTAATCAGATAAACAATAATTTTAATAAATGATTCATCTTTTCCAGGAGAATGTTTCCCGTCGTTAAAGTCACCGCTTCAGGATTAGATCCAACAGCAATGTACACCGTCCTTCTAGAATTCGTCCAAATCGACCCCCACCGTTGGAAATACGTCAACGGCGAATGGGTTCCAGGTGGAAAAGCCGAAGTAGCTCCCTCCAACCCAATCTACATCCACCCAGAATCCCCAAACTTCGGAGCACATTGGATGAAAGAACCAATTTCATTCGCAAAAGTTAAATTAACCAACAAATGTAACGGGAATGGTCAGATAATGTTGAATTCTTTGCATAAATATGAACCTAGAGTACATTTAGTTAAGGTTGGTACTGAACAGAGGAGGGTGATGACTTATCCGTTTCCGGAGACGCAGTTTATAGCAGTTACTGCTTATCAGAATGAAGAAGTTACTAGTCTGAAGATCAAGTATAACCCTTTTGCGAAAGCTTTTTTAGATGCGAAGGAGAGGCCCGAAAGTATTTATAATCAGAGGGATTATGTTGGTGGTTATCCTCAACAACAGTCGCAATATTCTCAATGTAAGTTTAATTTATGTTAAATAGATATAACAATACTATAGTCGGATTGCTGATAGGTGACTGTTACATGTATGTATCAAGTATTCATAGATAAAGAAGGAAATAGATGCAAAACTGCCGTTTTATTTTTTGAAACCAAATTAGCGCTGTAGTTGTTGGGTTATGGAACTAAAATTGGTAGGGGAGGAAAGGGTTGGGTTTTCGCGGGTATTTCAAATGCTTCAGTGGATATAGTTATAAGCATAATTAAATGTTATTATTAAATGAAACAATTATTATGATTTATTTTGTCTATTTTTAATATTATTAACGACAACAATATTAAAAATAGACAAAATAATTCATAACAATTGTATCATTTAATAATAACATTTAATTATGTTTACAATTAAGAACAAGCAGTTAGGAATTATACAGAAACAGAAAAACAATAACTAGCAGAAATAATTATTTATTAAATAGACTAACATATAACATAATATTTACTATAATACTTAATACTTAATATTTATGGACACTTCCATGGACAAGCCATCCAATTTTGGATTTCCAATGTTCTTCATCCACATTTTATACAATTCTGGAGCCACACGTGTCTTCGGGTTTAGAAAGCGATATCTTGTAGGTTCACTAATATCACACCCCAAAACAAAGAATTTAAAACCCATTTTCCGAATTAAACAATGAAATAACAAAATTACAGAAGACGATTTTGACACTAATTACAGATTTTGACGCTAATGACAGAAGCCGTAACAGGCAACATCCTGTCATGCGCGTAGCTATAGCGACTGGTAGCGACTGGGGCGCTATTCGTGTTGGGTTATGGAACGTAATATGGTTTTCGTTTTGCCATTAGAGTTTCACCCCCCTGCAAGTATTGTATTCATATAATAATCTAGTTACCATTTTTCAGCGATTTTAAAAATGTTTTTTGTTTTTTGTCTTAACTGTCAGTGTCTGGTAATAAATATTAATTAAAATATGGCTTGCGGCCAATTATTAAATTCACAAACTTTAATTTTAAATCTGCTGGAATAAACAACAAATTATAATCCAAAATTTACGTATGAGTACAAATTTTTACTTATTTATAATTATTAACTTAAAATTAATAATTTTGTTTGTTTGAGTACTGCTGTAAATTTATTTTCGCGCTCTAATTAGTAAAGATATCTACGAATTATGCTGTTTCTTTCTAATGCTTTGTTTTTTATTCAAATAATTTTGAAGGTTAGTTGTCAACTTGGGTCACTATACGTTACTATGGGTATGCAAATAATTATAATGATATAGACAGATAAAGCATATAGTATTGAATATCGATACTGGTAGCAACGAAGTCACTTATCAGCAATCCGACTATATAAGACGTTTAATTAAAAAAGTACATAAACTGCACATGATTGATGATTGGGTCACTTGATATAATGCAGCTGGCATTTGTGAATGAACTGTCATTTACTTTGCTTTGCTAAGTTATTTCGTTCAAGTTTTATAGTGATTTTTAAAATTCGTTTAGAGAGGAATCCAATTGAAGAGCAGAGTGTGAAATTAAAATTTAGTTTGTAATTTAAATGGATCCTGCAGTATTTACGTAAGAAAATAATAATAGAATAATAGAATTAAATACATTTTCAGGGTTCTGTAGGTATTTAATAAGTGCAAGAAGTCAACAGAATGTTGGATGACTAGGACAATATTTTTTCACATTAAAATCAACTGTTTTTTGATAATCATTTTTATTCGTTATTTGTGTACTAGCTTTCATTTAATTTTTTTTAAACTAAATTTAAATAATTTGCAAAAATTTTCTTAGAATAAAATTTAAATTAATAAATCCCAGCGATTTTTTCTGCATTTGTTTCGTATCTCTGAACTGCATTTCTCACTATTAACGTGATTTATAAATATTTCACTACTATAAATGATCATTATTTCTCTTTGATATCTTGAAAACAAAAAACTAAAATAATTTAAACAATAAGTCTTCATTTAATTAATAATAAATGTTTTGATAAATGGCTTATTTTGTTTCAATTGCAGAAACGTATTTCTTACTCTTAACAATGTTTTATTTGATTTATAAGTATGTCGCTACTATAAATGATTTATTCCTCTTTGGTACCTTAATAACAAAAACAAAAATAATGCAAATAATAGGCTGAAACATGACGTATAGTAGGCGGAGCTTACACACATGAACTCGAATCTCCACTCTTAAAAATATTTTATTATATTTTAATTTCAAAAAAAGACATACACTACCTTAACCATAAATACAAAATATCCATAACATTATTAGCCATGATGTAAGCTATTAATTTAATCAAAACCTTATATCATCATAAAGAGTAACGAATTAAAAAAAAAAAAAATAATAATAATTCAATTCAATCAACAAATATGGCCTTAACATATATTTTCGTCTAATTTTGATCAATATTGGGCCTTTGATTTCCCCATGTCCTGCAATCGTCTCAAACCTATTTCTCGATCAAGTTGCGACAAATTGCGACAATAATGCTTGCAAATAATTAGTTTTCAATCTTTGCGACTTTCCCGAACATAGTTGATTTTACAGCAATATTCTATTTTTATTTACTGTTCAATAAACAATACTGTACCCTATAGTCCTTTACTTACCTCTTCATAATCTTAAATTTTCAATTATTTTAGACGGATCATGGTTCCTACCCCATCAATCAATTTATCAGCCAGTAGCGGCGTCTGTGTCGATAACAGCATGTGAAAGATTTCCTTCTAGTGGGAATTTACGAAGTAATAGGGCATCACCTTATCCCCCTGTTCAGCATAGACCGAAATCAACTTCAGTATCACCGCCACCACACAGTAAGTTTAAAATGTAATACCAATTTATATATTTAGTAGCTGTAGCAAAATAACCCTTTGTTTATACTCTTACGAGGTTTATAAGAATAGTTTGGAGATTATTGTATTAAATCGTACCAACGCACGATACTGTATAGTTTTTGAAATATCGCCACCTCCAGCGAAAGAAATTTTGTTTAATAACTTTTGTCTAAATAACACACCTATTACTTTTATTTTTACATTTTCTTCTTTTCAGTTTACAATCCACCAGACCACATTCAACAATCAATCTACAGCACCAGCGCTCCTTCAGCTTACACGACAAGTTGGTCAACTATTCAACCTCAAACACCAACCACTATCGTCAACACACCAATAAATTGCTGGTCATTAACATCTAGTCCACCTCCACCTCACCAAATCTCAGCACAAACAACACCAAACCAATCACCAACACATCAAATCTACCAGCATGGTTCATTGACAAACCTAACCAACTTAACTTATACGTCGAATTATTATAATCAAGAATTAGGTTATCCACATTATCAAACACCTGAATACCTACCTGTATTGAGTCAGGAGGTTAGTTACGCACAGGTTAGTGATAGGACGACGCCTAGTGTATATACGCAGGAGATACAGGTTAATGATGTACAGGAACATTTAGATAAAGTTGATTTTGAAAATGAGACGCCTAGCCAATCTGATTCACCTGATAGTAATGCTCATAGGAATGAATGGTCCCCTCAGAATCATATCTAGGTTTATAAGTGACGTGTGAGCCAAGCTGACTGGTGCTAATTCGTGAATCATCAGTTTATAGTAAATTTAGGAGGAAAGCGTACTCGCCAAAAGTTTTTCACCTAACTATCTTCAAGGGTTTATAGAAATGAAACGATGGTGCAGTAGTGGACCGGCAAATTTTACTGGCCATGGAAAATTGGAATAAATGGATTCAAGGACCGGCCCCATTGTTTTAGGAACTGGTACCGTTGGGACCGGTCCACCGGGATATTTCCCAGTGTCTCGGTGGACTAGTCCACCACTGCCGATGGTGTCTAAATAGTTCCTTGTAATTTAACACACTTCTTACATATATATACGGAGTGATTATTTAATGGCGAGACGACGTCACTGGAAGTTTTAATAATTTGCCGTTTCATACACATCGTAGCAGGCGATTATGCGCGCATTCGCATAATCTTTTTTTCTTCATAATCAAATTTTCTTCAAGGTTATTATAGTCATAGTATTCTGCTAGGAGGCACGTAAAATTCGGTGACGTCGTCTCGCCATTAAATAATCACTCTGTATATCTCAATTGACTTTTCAATCAACATCATCATTGCAGCCTATAATCCTAGGTGGATTGTAGCTTCCTATACTAACCCACAACATTCTGTCCTATTTACCGCTTTGACTCCCCAACCCCTTGTGTTTGTCCTCTTCAAATCTTGCTCTACGTCGTCCAACCAACGATATCTAGGTCTGCCTTTTGATATATTTTCGGTGAGTCTGCACTGAAAAATCCTCTTAACCATATTATGGTTGGACATGCATTACATATGTTCCAACCGCCTGAGTCGTTAAGTTTTGACTACAGCTAAAATGTCCGCATCATCATATTCCACCTGGGTTTCGTGGTTCATACGTATTTCCCGTTCATTTGGTCCTTCTTGGATTGGCGAGGGTATGCGTTGAAGTATTTTTCTTTCGAAAATAATAAGCAAATTTTCCTGGGTCTTTGCTAAAGTCTAGACTTCCGAACCATATATTCCTACTGGCGCGATGAGCGTTTTATTAAACCGCACTTTAGTGATTTTACTGAGGAGTCTGAATTTGATTAGTTGTGCAAGGCATTAGTAGCACTTATTTCCGAGGATAATCCTTCTTTTAATCTATTCTCTGATTTTGTTGTGATTATTGACTGGTGAACTAAAATAAGTGAATTCCGTGATGTTTTATGCTAGCTCCACACACTCGTCCGAGCGGCTCGGACGAAGCGCTCGGCGAACGATGGCGATACGAGTGCACCGTCCACACGCTTGCCAAGACTCGCGATACTCTCCGTCATTGTTCAGACGTATAGCACGATGGGAGACGTAGACCTTGGAGCTGCCACAGCTTTGTGCGCTCTTACATATTATAATTATTAATATACTTGACTGATGCGGACCCATGCATCATTCACTTTCTTTCTATCTTTATGGTCTGTTTTTTTGGATTCCATATAACAGGCTCGGCTTGGTAACAGTCCAAAAATTTAAAGACCGTATCGTTCGCCATTGTACTTATTGTACTTATTCAAATTAATAACAGGAATAAAAAAAGAACTGTTCAATTACAGCGCGAAACGTGTTTCTGCCAAGAGTTCTACTGTATATTGTATTAACAACGACGAGCGTGTGGACGGAGCATTCGTCGCTCGGGATAGCCGCTCGCGTTCGGCATTCGTATCCTTTGATAAAAACCGACATAATACGGAGCAATGGCGCATCATAGCGAAACACGACGAACCGAGGCGAACGAAGCCTCCACACGCTCGGATTCGTGCTGTTTCGCGTCCACTCGGCCAATGTGTGGAGCGGGCATTAGACATTATAGTTTCCTAGGTCTATATACAGGGTTGTTTCTTGTTACTGTCACTAATTTAATATTGGATACATTCATTTGAGGTCAAAATGGCAAGTTGCTTTTTTAATGTTGACGCCACTTCTTCTATCTCCTGAATATTCTTTCCAATAAAAACTAGGTTGTCGTCGTAGGCTAAAATTTGGTGTGCATTTCGCAAAATATTATCGTTTGTGTTAGCGTTTGCTTTCCTCCAAACGGTCTCTAATGCTAGATTGAAGAGAAGTGGCATTGACAAGAGAAGCAATATTTGACATTTCAATAACCTTAAAAATAGTCCGTAGTTTTATCTGCAAAATGGTCATAACTGCCTTTTACAACTCTTTATCACTGTGAAATTATCTACCTCGAAGGTCTTTTTAAGTTTTGAAAAAAAGGTAATAGCCTTTGAGAGCTAGGTATGGTGAGTGGTCAGGTGGTCAATCTCCTTGTACCAACACTCCTTCACTGCAGTCTTGTTTACCGCGGACGTGTGAATTGGTGCGTTATCTATCCTGTAAGAGGAGAACACAGCGACTTATAACAATTTACCGCGTCTCTACTCTTTGACGGCATCAAATAACCTGAGTGCAGCAGGGCATCGTAGTTGTCCCTGTTCACTGTTGTGTTTCTCTCCTTGAAGTCGATCATTAAGATTCCTTTCGAATCCCAGAAAATCGTTGTCATGATCTTTCTGGTCGACTACGACATATCTTCTTTCGGCCTATACCATGCCATTAATTATTTTTTTGATAGAAGATCGTAGAACAGGACCATAGTTTCTTCCCCTGTGACTCCAGTACTTCCTTATGATTATTATGGGTCACGTCCAGGATCTAAAGTCAGGCATTGTTGGTTTTGAACTGTAGATATAAATCGGGGTAATTGACGTCATATGAATAGACACAGCACGCTCTATGCCTTAGCATTGTTTGTTATGAAGCCAAGACCCTGCGGAGACGGAAGGGGGATTTGCCCCGAGGAGTAGAACAAGTTGCCTAATTTCCATTTATTTTATTCAGCTATTTCTAAGAAAAACGCCGGCGCCGTATTCTGTTTATGATTGTTTTGTTGTGTTATTTTTTCTATTTTACTATTTTACCTTTTCATCATCTTTCAACTTTTAACAATATTGCCGTAAATTGCATTTTAAGAGTTGCGAACTGTATTTCAACCACGTAGTATTTTAAATACTAAAAAGTAATGTTTAATTAAAATGTTACATATAGTTTTTCCTTAAAAAAAAGTGTTTGTATTCAGTACTTGGAATACATCAGAAAAGTATTTTACCCAGCACTGATTATAGATATACATCTTTATAATTTGTCAGATAAATTTCAATTTATCATGGAATAAATGATGTAATATATACCCGTTTTAAATTTAAAAATTGTCTGAAGCATTGCTATACAATATGATCGAGAAAAAAAGTTGTCTAGGTAGACATGGAATCATTTATTTTTATATTAACAGAAATGTCCACTTAACATTTTAAATTCAGGGCCTACTAAACTTTTTTTTCGATCATATTGTATTTTAAATGTATGTAATGTAATGTAATTTAGAAACCTACTAATTATCTTAAATACTAATTAATTCAGGTTAATTTAATATTATTTATGAAATTAATTTTATTAAAATTTGCAGTTTACAGTATTAAAAAAAATATATTTTTACTTTCAATTCTTATTGGCAAAACATTGATTTATGCAAACTGTACAACTCCTCGGGGCAACTCCCGTTTCCCCGCCTAAAGAGGTGTTGACTTCATAACAACTCGTCCTCGTTCAGTCTCTATTTTATACAACCTCATTGGTCGGGGCACTAAAATACGTGTCGCTAAGTAACTGACGTAAATTGGCGGGAGAAACTTTTAAATTCGTTCACTAATATAAATATGTCGCTAGTTGCGTAAGGTACACAGACGGCTCATAGAAGCGAGTACGCTTCGAGTACGCAAACATTCATAAGACCGCCTTCTACTAGTAAGTAAAAGGCGGTCTTGTGAATGTTTGCACATGGGTGGCTGACACCTAGACTTGACACCAACCTTGTTTCATTTCTATCACCCCTGAAACATAGTTAGGCTTTTGGCGCCTACCTCGTATATGCACACATTTTGAGGATTCATAGGTACATATAGAAAACCTTTATACTGTCACTGATGCGTGTGATAGAAGTTGTGACCAAACTGATAGTCCTAGAAAGTTATAGGAATAATACAATGACTTAGAGAAAACATCGAAAATGATACTATCATTTTATATAATATATAAAATATTTTTCTAAATTTTAGTTGGGCATTAAATGAAAACTCTTAAGACTTATTTATAATAGATCCATAGCACAAGCTTAGCATGGTTATAAAGATAAGTACAAAGTAGTGTCTTTGCTCTGAACATCTGTCCTGTGATTCTTATGTTACGGTTCTATTATATATAAGGTTTTAAAGAAAAGAGAGAATAGTTTTTATTTTTCACAAAGGAAGGACTAAAAGCAATATTTTATTTTTTAATTAATTGAGTTGTAAAATATAGAAAATAGATTTTAGAATAAATGTTATTAAAATTGTACTTATACAACATTAGAATATTTTGTCACATATTGAAAATAAAGTTATAATAAATTATAAGAAATAAAGCAATTTAGTATTTTAAGAAAAATTTTATTTTGATTTTTAACCCAATCAGCCCCTAAATAAAATACAAAATAACATGTGAGAAAAATACTACATTAAAAATATAATTGTTTATTTCAACAATTAGGTACGTAAAATTAAAATTAAAACGGCCAAAATTCCAGTCCAAAACCTAAATGTTTTTTTCATAATTAACTCTCGAAAATTACAGGCATTAGTCACTCACAATTTATTATTATTAAACAAAATAATTTTAAAATGGAGACGGATTAAAATTAGGTGACCCTAAAACGACTACTCCCAAACAAAAAAAAAACAAATCTATAGTCATGTATTTATTAATACTATTATTCAGTATTAACCCTTTACCGCATAGTGTGCCATATGTGGCACATTCCGATTTTTATTTTTTATTTTATTTTTAAAACTGAATCAGAACGTTACTTCATGAATGTTCATATATGCTACATACACAGCAATGGATCCTGCAGTATCTCAAGTAATGGGCTACAATAGATTTGAGGATATCAAGCGGAATTTGCACTTCAACGATAACTCTGAATTTATTGAGAAAGGAAAACTAGAAGATACGACCTATTCTTTAAAAAATTCGAGGGCGACTGCTTTTCATCCCTAATTAAGAACACCTAGCAATTGACGAGCAAATAATACGGAATCATTTTCTTTTGTAACATAATGTAGAATCATAATGTTCCATGTATGGCACAAACCCTAAATTATTATTTTCATTATTACATAAAAATAGTAATTAATATTTTAAATATATTTTTTTAATTAATTTTTCTATCAATAAGAATCAATTCCTAATGCCCATGAATAATTTCAGCCAAAAATAAAAATTCATGCTTTCAACCTATTCATTACCTTGCCCAGCAACGGTCATGCACGTGTCATACGGAATGTAAATTCAGTTAAAATAACAATACTTGCGTCAGCTGATTAACTGACTGACCAAGACCAACTCAATTAAAAATATATTTGCAAAATTCGACAACTTTAACTATATTATTTAATTTTAATCCGGTTTTTTTTACAAACTAACAATAATTTCACATATGATTTCAATCTGTTTATTACGTTGCCTATCAACGGTCATTGCTGCTTGAACCTGTTATGTAATGAGCTCATTACGTAACAGGTCAGCGGTGTGTAAAAGAGAAGGATTGGGAACGTGCTATATTTACTAATCAGAGACACGCCTGTAATGAACGTATATCTGCATAGTCATGGAAAATATATTTCTTTTTGACAGACCAGAGAAGTGCACACAATTACAAATTTAACGGCAGAACCACACTGGACGCTCGCTTAACTTTGCCAAAAATGCTACAAGTTACTAGATGGCACTAAAGTAAAAACGAAAAAATTCACAATAAAACCTATTTCAGAAGACAAGGTCGCACAAAACTGATACATATTTCCAAAGCAGGAAAAAAAAAAGGATTATATGTTGGGTAGGACAAAATCAAGACCAAAAGAAGAAGTGTGCAGCCCAAAAAAGGACGATTGGTCATCTTAATTAAAGTGAAAGATGGGAAAAAACTAAACATACATTTTCTCATTCGCAAAATGTGAACGTACGAGTGGGTTTTATCATATGATAATTTAAAAATTGTATAGAGGAGCATGGGTAACAGCAGTGTCAGATTAAAACCCTTCGGGGCTCTTAGGTGCAGATAGGCTTTGGAAAATTTGGGGCTCTGCAACTATGAGGGGCCCTTATAGCTGGGAACCCGTAGAAACGTGCCTTCTAGATAGTCCGCTTTTGTGAACCGCAAATACTAAGTTATTCCTGTTCTTAAACTTGTTTACTATGATGAAATAAAGAATTATATCCAACAAATTCTTATCTACCGTATTACGATGCATAATCTAATTTTCAAGTTGAACGAACTTTCCTAAGTTACAGATGATAACAAAAAAGGTAAGTAAAAATCATAATTCCCAATTATTTATTCAACCATTTACATTTGTTAATGCTCATATAGGAACCTCTATAAATATAAAATACTCCTTTATTCCCTAAAAAGAATATAAACACATATTCTCTAAACCCAAAATAATCTTTTTACGACCAAACCATAAACTCAAAATTTATAAATAATTTATTAAAACCATTAAAACCTATAATTAAACATCTCCCAAATGTAACATTTATTTAAGATACTTCCACACGTAGGAAAAACGTAAATAAGTAATTATTTTTATTAATTATTAAAGAACAGAACAAGATTTGTGTTGAGCGGTAGAACTAAAAATCTGAAGCGCAGCCGCAAATCTAACGTTTATGAGCGCCCTCATGTTTCATGGCCAGTATTAAAGATGGCCGGTGTTGGGTTCAGGTGGCTTGACATATTAGAAAAGGAATTTGACAAGGCTTTCGTGGATTTAGACATTACAATAGGTAGGAATAATAATTAATAGTTTTATAAATGGTATTTAATAAAGTTTTAAGGTACATTTTTGTTAAAAGATGTCATTGCGTACCATATGAAATATCCTTGTTTTTAATGACATTTTTCTGTTTTTTATTTTCACGTGGCCTTTAAAGTAATATTTAAATACCAGCGTGGCATTTCGATGTCATTAATATCGAGTTAAGTTATATTTCAACTTAATACCACCCTGCTTTTGCCCTTTTTGTATATTTTTATTAATAGTCAATACTTGTTTATCACTGATAATAAATGCCCTAATTTTATTTTTATTTTTTCCTTTTAGGTGAATTAGATGCAGAGGAACCTGATGTTGTTTACAATGTTCGACAGAAAATGTCAACGCTGTCATCGTGTTTTGCTCAACTTACACATAAAGCACAAACAATATTTCAAAATAGTGCAAAAATAGAGGTAAGTCATATTATTTATTTCTTATAAAAAATTCGTATAAGCGACATATAAAATCTACGAAGATGAAATATCTAAATATATTGTGAAACTAACTTTAAAAAAATAAATAAAATAACCCGAACAACGTAATCAAAAACATGCATAATTTCAAAACAAAGAAAAAATAAAAAGTTTAAAACAAAATAATAATGCACAATATTGCATAACTAGCTGGGATTTCCATTTTCATTTGTTTTTTATTTTATATATTTTTGCTCTAACATAAATAATCAGTGATATGCAGTAGATGCTCGGTTATATGAACTAATAAAAACCAGGGGGAGACAAAATCAAATTGTGCAAATATTCAAAAGTTTATTTATACGTTAAATTAATTAATTTTTAGGGTTTTGTAGGTATGACCAAAAAACCCTTATAACATCATTCATGTCTGTCCGTCTGTCTGTACAGTAGAAACTGTAGCCAAATGGCTTAACATAGTAAGTTAAAATTTAGCATGCTTATACAACTCTTTGACCCACATATAGGAAAAATACTAAGAGTTCAAAAAAACACATCCCAAGATAAATATAAACAAATATGTATTTAAGGAAAAATTAAATATTTTTTAAAAATTTTGAGTGGGGTATCACATGAAACCTTGTAATACGTATAAACAAATAAATTTTTAGTTTAAATTTTTTTTTAATGGGATTTTTTCCAAAAATATGTCAAATTTTTTTGTCTCTTTTAATTACCAGAAGGTTTGATCAGAAATCTAAAAATTATTCATTAATGTATAATGATGGGAACTGGAATAGTTCAACAGAAATTTTTGATTAGATTAGTTTTTCGAAAAATATCAATTTTTTGTGTTAATGAAATAAATAATTATTAAAAAAAAAGCCTACACCACAAGGTAGATAGGCTTCAGGATTAAGTAAAAAAAGTAAAAAAAATATTATGTGGTATCAAAAGAAAGATAGATTAAAGCATGAAAAGTAGTTTTTTTTTTAAATTTATTTCTCTTAACACGATTTTATCCAAAAATGTGCTAAAAAAGTTTTTGTCCCGCACCCTTTAACCCAAAGGGGTTAACTAAAATTCTGAAAAAATTATAAGTAATATACATATCGAAAGTTTATTTATAAGTTTAATTAATTAATTTTTAAGGTTTTGTAGGTATGACCAAAAAACCCTTATAACATCACTCATGTCTGTTCGGTAGAAATTATGGCCAAATAGCTGAACGTAGATAGTTGAAATTTGGCATGCTTGTACAACTCTTTGACTCGAATATGGGAAAACTGTAGATAAATCAAAATAACATATAGAGAGGAAAAATATAAACAAACATGTATTTAACAAAAAAATATAAAACATTACAAATTTTTGAACGGTATATATGCTACCAAATAATAATATTTGTAACACAGGGTGCCATAACAAACTTACCCCCTCCTTTACGGTAATCTAATATTTGATTAATATATTAGATTAACCCCTTTAGTTTATGAGTCTAATAAGAATTTATGAAAGTCTAATAAGATCAAAAATCCTATAGTATTTCCAAAAGGAATTGGCTACTCTCACTTATTGATTCCAATAATTACTGACAGCCATTATACCTGAGTTTATGGTTCTATTAACAATAGTTACCAGGACCATAATAATTATTTAAAATAAACGTGTTTTCTTATATGCTATTTAGAATGAACTGTATATACTCACATGACATTACTTCACATTTTTATCAGGCTTAGGACTGGCTATATTTGAATTATAAATATTGGCTTGTTTAAAAATCGTTTTGTGTTAAAGTCTTTATAGTCTATATCAGCTGTTCTTAACCTTTTTATACTCGGGGCCCCTGAACTAGCCTAAAATATTTTCTGGACCCGAAGAAAATATTTGAAATAATATTTTAAATGTTCTTAATAATTAAAGTTTATTGTAATTTTAAAAGCAAAAACTGGTAAAAATTAAATTTTTTTCTTCTAATTTCGGGATCCCCTAAGGTCTTTTCGGGACCCCTCTGGGGGTCGGGACCCCCCGGTTAAGAAACGTTGGTCTATATTAAATACCTTAAAATTTAAAATTCCCTTAATACCTCTTATATTCTGTTTACAGCATATAATTAAATCTTAGGATTATAGTCGGATTGCTGATAAGTGACTGTTCGTTGCTACAAGTATCGATATTCAATACTATATGCTTTCTCTGTCTATATCATTATAATTATTTGCATACCCATAGTAACGTATAGTGACGAAAGTTGACCACTAACCTTCCAAATTATTTTAATAAAAAACAAAACATTAGAAAGAAATGGCATGATTCATAGATATCTTTACTAATTAGAGTGCGAAAATAAATATATAGCAGTACTCAAACAAACAAAATTATTAATTTTAAGGTTATAATTATAAATAAGGAAAAATTTATACTCATACGTAAATTTTGGATTATGATTTGTTGTTTATTCCAGCAGATTTAAAATTAAAGTTTGTGAATTTAATAATTGGCCGCAAGCCATATTTTAATTAATATTTATTACCAGACACTGACAGCTAAGACAAATAACAAAAAACATTTTTAAAATCGCTGAAAAATGGTAACTAGATTATTATATGAATGCACTTCTTGATACATACATGTAACAGTCACCTATCAGCAATCCGACTATACTGCCATAAAACCATTACAGCATTGTTAAGCTTCGTAACAAGATTGGCCATTTCATTTTGGAAATACTACACCTTTTTGGGGTTTTTAGGTACAACCAAAAAACCTTTATGTACTTGTCTGTCTGTCTGTAAATTGTGGCCAAACTGATGGACAATTGGCATGCTTGTACAACTATTTGACCAACATAGAGGAAAACTATAGAGTTCAAAAAAACCCATCGTGGGAAATATATAAACAAATATGTATTTATCGAAAAAATAAACATTTTTTTTTAAATTTTGAGTTAGATATCAAATGAAGCCCCTTAATAGATAAGCATAGATAAACTAAAAAAAAATAATAATAATTTTGTAAAATAATTTTTTTTTTATGGAATTTTCGTATAAAGTAAATGTGTCAAAAAACTTTTGTCCCCCATCTTAATTCCCAGAGGGGTTGGTTTAAAAGTCTGAAAAATTTAATGATGGGAACTGGAGTAGTTTAGCAGGAATTTTTGATCAGATTATTTTTTCGAAAAATATCGGTTACGAATAATACGCAAAAATATGATTTTTGCAAAAAATGTGCTTAAAAACTCTTGTCCCTAAATCTAAATTAATCTAAAAATCTGAAAAAATTACGAGCAATTGCTGTAACTGGATTAGTACAACTTTTGATAAGATTATATTTTCGTAAGATATCGCATTTTTTCTGTTTTTGACAAAATTGATTATTTTTTTAATTCATGACTAAATTATGAATAGTAATGTTCTGGCTTTTTTGTATTTATAGCTAAGGTAGTGTACGTATACTTTTGAAATTAAAAATACAATTAAAAAAAAAATTAACAGCTGAGATTCGAGTTTCATTTTTTTCGCGAGCCACACTACGTCGTATAATGCAAGTTGCGTAGCGTTCATGTGTGAAAACTTAATTCTTTACAGTTAATAATGAAAAATAAGTTTCTAAAATAAAAAATATAAATAAATAAATAAAATAAAGCAATTTTTTAATATATTACTTATTAATTTAATAAAGACTTAGACCAAAGCAAATCGCACTGTTTAAAAATTAAAATTTTAAAATTATGCTATACATGTTTTGTATTTATGGCGAAGGTGTGTCTTCTTTTGAAATTAAAGACATAATAAAAAAAAATTAACAGCTGAGAATCGGTAAGCTCCACTACTATTATATGGCATGATTAAACCAATTGTTTGAATTATGTTAGTTTTTTGTTTTTTAATGTATCAAAGAGGAATAAATCCTTTACAGTAGAAATTCGTCTCTGAAATAAATTATTTATCGATATATTTCTTATTAATTTTTTGAATACTTAAATACGAAGCAAATGCAGAAAAAATCGTTAGGATTTTTTAATTTATATTTTATTGTGACAAAATTAACGCAGATTAAAAAAATTAAATGAAAGATCTTAATACTCAAATAAAGAATAAAAATAATTATCAACAACTGATCAAAAAATTATTTTGATGTGATTATAGAAAGAATATTGTGCTAGACATCCAGTATTCTGTTGGGTTTTTAAATTTATTAATTACCTACAAAACCCTGATGTGTGATTGAAACACTTAACATTTTTTAAAATATGAGCAGTGGTGGCTCCTGTACTAAGCAACTGGAGGGACAATTAAAGATTAAATAATATAATAAAAAATAAATAAAATAAATCAAAAGCTTACCAGTTATTCGGTTTTGTTTTCATATTGAAGTTTGTTCAGATCAACCATGTTACATTTATTGGGCTGTGTAGGCGCAAATAGCCTTTGATGCAATGCATAAAAAATTTCAACCGGCTATACAACAAAACTTTATACAATTTAATAATTTATTAATTATATACAGATCGATCGTTTTATTATAGGGGAGATGTGGGGACGGTGGCACAATTGGTACAGTGGAACATTTGAAATATCTTTGAAATATAGAATATTTTCATTTCTGTTTGGGTATATATAGGCCCCTCTGGTACTGAGAAATTATACTATCCACATTTTGAGTCTATAAATTTAAGTCCTGTCATTTATAATGAAAATGGTGATTTGAGATTGACAAACTAAAGTTTATCGTAACAAGAAGATTTTTATTTGAACGACACACAACTAAATTAGTAAGAAAATTTGTATTACATGTTGTAAATTGGTCATTTGTCTACAGTGTAAAGCAATTACTAATGTTCTAAACAATATCATTTATTATATTTGATAAAATGTTCGTGAAAATAGGGTTAGGCTAACAGTGGCACACGTGTTATGTGGATACAGTGGTACAGTGAGCCATTGTACCCACGTACGTGGGTACGAGTTACAAGAACAATTCTAAGCTGCACAAAATAAAAAAGATCAGAAAATTAAAAGATATTCTTGTAAGTTCAGACACGTCTGATATTGATGTCAATATTGATGAGAATTCAAACTCAGATGATAATGTTGACTCTGAATGTGATACAGATTCGACAGACTACGTAAACAAGGATATTAAAGTAAGGCAATATGCCTTAATATTTGAAGGACACGCAAAGAATAAAATGAAGAGCCACTGTATAGGGAAAATCATAGAAATAACGACTGACGATATTGTTGTAACATCTCCGACGGCTGACTCTATTCTTTAAATTTATTAAAACAAATAAAAATTACACATTTAAAAAATCAGAGTTGATAAAAGTTTCACCATCTCCTGCTCCGTCTGATAGCACAAAACACCGTTTAGACGCTTTGATTTTTACAGTAAATTTAATGAAATATAATTAACATTAAAATAAAAACTATCAAAACCTACTGCTTCCAAGGAACTTACCAAAGTTTATTTTTTTATATTAATAATAAATTTACATTTATATATTTATATACATTATTTAATTACTTAGTAGATGATTTATTTTGAAAGACATTGAATTGAAGTTTCAATAAAAATTATTAATACATATACAGATTTTTTGGATACCTATTCTATTTACTGTTCCACTGTATCCCTAATGCTGTTTCACTGTACCCTCACGTATAGGTACAGTGGCACAATTGCAGAGGTCAACAAAAATATTAATTATAAATGGCACGTGATACGGACATTAATTTTTAACAGGTTATTTAAACAACGACATTATAAGTATTAAGTGGCGAAAAGATGTATTTAAAAAATTCAAAATTGAAGATGTTATGTACAGAAAACCAAAATGTGTGCCACCGTCCCACCAAACTTCATCAAACTGATTTTGTATGTCGGTTTTTGCTAAAATATTAAATTTCACATAGCTTTTAATATGCACTGCACTAAGTATAGTTATGTTTTTTAGTATTTTCGCGTAAATGTTTTAAATCAACGACACCTTTTACGACTCATTAAATTTCATACAAAATTTTTCTTTACACTTCCACCTTCCACAAACACACTCATTTATATATTGGTTCCTACAACTCCTCAAGAGGAGCAAAGGGCTTCTACAAAACATCGCCATCTTGTCCGGTTCTGGGCTAAGGTCTTAATTTCGCCCTAGGTCTTTCCCATATCTTTAATTTCTCTGTCCACTGTTCGCCTCCATGTGAGCTTGGGTTCCGACCTTTCGTTTTCCTTGAGGGTTCCATTGGAACGCTCGTCTCGTGATGTTCTCTGTCTTTCGTCTGAATATATGTCCCATCCACTTCCACTTTCGCAATTGTATTTCCCGTCTTATTTCTGTTTGCCCTGTTTTCTGCCAAAGATTTTTGTTGTTGATTATGTCAGGCCAATGGATTCCCATTATCCTTAGACATTTGTTGATAAAAATTTGTAGCTTACTGGTTAACGGTTCATTAACCAGCCACGTCTCACAGGCATATAACAGGACAGACTTGACTTTGGTGTTAAATACTCGAAGTTTTATCATTCTGCTGATATGTGCAGATGACCAGAATGTGCTAAGCATAGTAAAGGCCATCTTTGCTTTCTGAATTCTGGCAGCAATATCTTCGCATATGCCTCCTTGTTCCGTGATGATGCTTTCTAGGTAGCAGAACCTCGATGTACGTTCAACAGGGACATCATGTAATTGAAGACTTCGAGTATTTGAGGCGTTCACAAGGTCTTAGGTTTAAAGATTTAATTCAAAAATAAAATAAGAATATTAACATCTTAAAATAAAATTTCAAAATATTGGCATTTAAATATATAAAACGATTCATTTTTCTTGGAGGGGTATTGCCCATTTGCCCTTGCATAAAAGCCGTCTTTGAATATGATAGTTACCTACTAAAGTCTGATTTTCATAGTAGACGACTTACGTCGTCTGTTAAAAAAAGTACTATAGATAATTATTAATTTATAGACATCTGTATTATTCATTTATTAACATAAAACAATATTTTATACATTTTGAAAATAAAATTATAAATTTTTCAGTTATATAGTAATGTAATTGACCTCAATTCTTTAGTAATTTTATTATGATTATTATTTGCTATTAATTTTTTATTGATTGAACTAAATTATTTTATAATTGTAATTATGTTAATACAGGAAATTATTTATTGAATTAAATATATTGATATGATTAATTTAACATTAATTTTATATTAATTTATTACGTAAATTATTTATTTGTCTTTTTGGATAATAGGCACAAATAGCTTTAGATGCTGGGCTCCAGAAATTATAATTAATTAACTCTTCTTGGGAATTGTCAGTAAGATTATCTTTTGGCTACATTAATTTAAGTAATCGTGATTGTTTACAAGAAAAAAATAATAAAAGTAATCATTTGATTATTTAAATATATTTTAACAATGCTGTTTAAATAACAGTACTTTGTTTTATCAATAATTTTATTGCGTCAATAAAATCGTTATTTTATGTCCTGATAAGTATTTTTTTTATTCTAAAATAAATTGTTTTGAAAACAAACTTAAAGCTGTTATCATATAAAATAATATTTTATAGTCTATTCCAAATGTTTAAGCGGAATTAAATGGGATTTTTATTTTCTTAAGTTGTCATAATCTTACTTTTTGATGATTGAATAAGGATTTTGTGAAACAAAATGGTAAAAAACTACGTTAAAAGTTATTAGATTTTAAAATTGAATTTCGCTTAAACGAACGAAACATACTTTATGTGGAATAATGAGCAAAATGTGACAAAAAAAAACTTTTGTCCTCCACCCTTTAAGGTGGAGGACACATTCAGGTGTTGCGCTTCTGTAACTAACTTCATTTTTATCTCAGTAACTGTCACTTGGATATTACAGAATACGAAAAATGTTAAAGTTGCTATTAAAGTCACTATAAAAGTTATCTTGTAGTAACGTTACTACACGGTAACTATTATAGTAACTTTTTACAGAATTGAGCTAATTATCAATTGTACAATAAATATATATTAAAGAGCCAATCATAAAATAATAGGGGATACGCATAAAATTTATATTTCCTTAAAACTATATTTTTTTGATATGTTAATGTTAGTTATGTCACCTAACAAAACAAAAATCACATTTTAATTAATATTACAGCCAAATTTTTTAATTAAAATATTGTAAATTTGAAATAAGCCGACCACAGCGCGAAGATTGCCGAGTAAATACGACTGAGCATGACGTCAAACCCCAGACAGCCCAGACTTCAACATAATCTTTACGTGTGTATATTGTATTGTTCGAGAGTTTTGTATTTGTTTTTAAACAATTTTTCACGCATTTCTTATTAAAATGGCAGATAAAGATTTTGTTTGGGCTCAGAGTGATAATTTACCCAACAATGATGCTTTTATGCTCATGGAATATATGAAAAATAAGAATGGTACAGTGCTGAAGAAATATGTGGTGTCAAAACAGACTTGTAAGTAAACCATTTATGTATTCTATAACTTTATGTAAACAATAAACGCTGCAACTCTGTAAAATGTAAATATTTATGTGATTTAGATGTCATAATTTTACTACATTGTTTACATGAAGTTACAAAACGTTAGAGGTATAATTGAAATACTGCAATATAGGTTATATATTTTAATATAAAATTTAATTCGGTAAACATGTATAAATTGTTTTTATAGAATTAAACTTTATTTTAATTAAAATCACTCTAACTTTACACAATCTATAAAAGTTATACAAGCAAATAAGTTCACGACAGACTGTGTAGGCGGTACGCTGTGCACTGGGTAGGTTGTACGCAGTACACTTATGTAGGGTATGACGTCACACGTGGTTTTCGCGCGCTACATACATTTATGATTTTTTTAAGACTTCAAATTAAAAAAAAAAAAATGCAAAACTGTTTTTAATGTTATATGCAACAAGAGGAATATAATAAAAAATAAAAAAAATCATGCCTATCCCCTATTATGATATATAAATACATAAGCATAACTCAAGTTGAATTAATATGTATATAAAAAAAATTTCCATACTTATGGCCACCACTGTAAGTATTTAATAAATAATAACTTTCTTATGGAATAAGATATTATATTTTTTGCTTCATAATATTTTCTGGTTGCTTTTCTTTGAGGTGCAAGTACTAATTAATTTAATATAATTCTACAATATTGTTGTTACTTACTAGATACCTACGAAACCCGTCCAAGAAATAATTCATATTTCAAATCAGTATTTTCTTTATTAAGAAGCCTTTTTGAAGCCTGCACCGTTGTGAAATCGCACCATTTTAGCTTTACCGCTGGGAATTAAATGTGAAGGAGAAATCAAATAGATAAGAAGTTATATTTTTGATTATAAAAAATGTTCAATAATTTATTATAATGAACAGGTATCTGTCTAATTATTATTTATTACTGATTTACAATTATATATTATACCTAATAATACAAAAAGTAAGTTCTTTTTACTTAGATCTAAAGAATATTTAAATAAATCTACGTGCTAAATATTTATATTAAGAGAATCCTAAACTCGTTACGTTGGGGCAGTGGTTCTCAAACTTTTTAGTCTTATACCTGGTTGCATAAAAGTCTTACAACTAGTTATAAGCTAAATCTAGGTATAAGACAAAAAATGCGTTGCAAGTTCGCAGTATTACACTTAAAAAAACTATAACGAATACACTTTTTAGTATTCTTCGTAATCATTTTCTTCTTGTTCTGTACTAAAACTATCTGGTTCCTCCGTTGTCGTTTTCCCATCTTCATCATCGGTGTATATTATACTTGAAAATTTTGCTCCGAAGAATTTGGTGAAATCTATTATAATATCTACATCCTTATCCTCATTTGTAGTATTTTTTTGATCGATTATTTCTGTATTGGACTCAACTCTGTTCAAATCTACCTCTTCGATATTTCCTTCCGTTGAATTCTTTTCAAGTCCTAACCATTGTTGAGGTTTATCGGAACTTTTAGCATCATCATTTAAAATGGTGTAATTGTAGCGTTCTAATTTTTCATTGAGTTCGGTTTTGTTTTCTGTGAATATTTTTAGATCGATTTCTTTTGATTTTTGGTTGTCTAGTTTTGTATCGATGTTTATTAAGGTGTGACTTATTTTACTAATTACATTTTTAATTGAATGTAAAGTTATGTTGTTTTTGGCAACGGTGGTGTGTAGTTGTTTTATTTTTTCTTTTGTTTTATTTATTTCAAGTGGTATGTTTGTTTTATTTGATTCCCCATCTCTTCTTATGATTTCTAGTTTCTGTTTTATAGCCTGAAAAATAAATTAAAACAAATTAACAAATTATTAGTTAGGCACAGTAACAGTTCTGATAATAACTGGCCACTTTACAGCCATTTACCATCACCCTACCAAATTCAAATTTTCGAACACTTTTATTATAATTTATTTGTATCTGTTCGTGCAACATTTCTTTTACTGAGTATGTGTATTAGTTTTTATCTATTTAATGTTTATTTATTCTTGTAGGCCACTTTTTACAAACGACCACTAGATGGCAATATTGAAATGTGTCATTACTATATTCGTAAAATTTGGCATTTGTTATGAAATCAGTGGCAGCTTATAAACTGACCGAGTAGTTTGTTGACAGTGAGCTTTTAAAAAAACAAGTTTATGAAAAAATGGATATTACTCGTGAAGGTTTTCGCTGGATGATTTTTTACGATTTTAGTAAAGTCCTAACTCAACAACAATGCATAGATCCGTTTCGTTCAACTTTTGGTAATGAAGCACCATCAGAAAAGACTGTTTACAATTGGTTTGCAGAATTTCGTCGTGGTGCTGCGTTCGTTAGTGATGAATCTCGTGAAGGTCTACCAAAATCGGTTGTGATTCAAAAAAACATCGATGCTGTGCGCGAAATGATTGAAGAATATCTGCATGTGATTTACCGTGAGATAGAGGCATCCTTTGGCATATTGCAGACTGCAATACGTTCGATTTTGCATGAACATTTAGCTGTGAAAAAGATCTGTTCCCGATGAATTCCGCATAATTTAGCCGAAACTCAAAAAAAAGGCTCGTGTTGATTGGTGTAAGGGAATGCTAAAAAAAAATCAACCTAGGCACTGCAAAATCCGTATACAACATCATTACAGGTGACGAAACTTGTATTTATTCATATGAACCGGAAACTAAGCAACAATCCACTGTTTGGGTCTTCTAAGATGAACCGAAACCTACAAAAGTTGTTCGTTCACGAAGCACTTCCAAGAAAATGATGGCTTGTTTCTTCGGTTGTACTGAACATGTCGCAACCATTCCTTTAGAGCAGGGGTTCTTAAACTTATGTAGTCCGAGGACCTCCTCTGGAACAAAATTTTTTTATGCGGATCCTATCCCAACCCTAGGCATTTTACGTCGTTCTTGAGACTTAATTTCTGGCGCAGTAATCTCATAGGCACACGTTGTAATAAATATTGGTGAAAATATATCGCTGGTTATTTTAATAAATGGTCTTGCGCATTTATAGAGATGAACATTTTTATTAGCATATAGAATAAAAAATATAAAATAAATAACAATAGTAGTAAAAAGAATAAAAAAAAGTTACAAATTATAATACGTTAAACTCATACAAACATTTCTTGGTCAAATATTGGTCAAAATAGATCTTATTATAATATGTTTTCTGTAAATAATTTGCAGTTGAATAAAAATAGTTAAATTTTTACTAACTATTATTTAGTTATGTCAATAACTAGTTAGATAACAACAATTACAAAAAGTCTTGACCATGTAGGATTTTTATTAAATGAGTTATTTCAATAAAAGCGAAAAGTTGAGGGATGTAAAGTTAATGTCAAAATTGTTTCGCGGACCCCTGGTAATGGCTACGCGGACCCCCACGGATCCGCGGACCACATTTTAAGAACCGCTGCTTTAGAGAATCGGAGAACAGTTAATGCTGAATGGTATACAATAATTTGTTTGCCTGAAGTCATCGACAAAATCTGGAAAAAAATAAACTAAAAACATCGCATCATTCTTCATTATGACAATGCAAGCTCCCACACAGCACGTCAAACATTTGATTATTTGAAGGAGAAAAACATCGAATTAATGTCTCATTGCCCGTACTGACCTGATTTATCCCCTAACAACTTTTTTTGTTCCCCAATGTTAAACAAAAAATGCGTGGAGAGCGATAGAAGCTATTGAAGCCTTCGAAAACCATGTTTTTGCCAACTTCAAAGTGGAAAAAATATTTCGAGAATTGGTTTGAACGCATGCAAAAGTGTATAAATCTTAACCCTTTACTGCATGAATTTTTATTTTTGGCTGAAATAATTCATCAGCATTAGGAATTGGTTCTTATTGATGAATTATTATTTTTATGAAAAAATAATAATTAAAATAATAATTTAGAGTTTGTGCCATACATGGAACATTATGATTCTACAATACGTTACAAAAGAAAATGATTATGTATTATTTGCTCGTCAATTGCTAGGTGTTCTTCATTAGGGATTAAAAGCAGTCACCTTCGAATTTTTGAAAGAAAAGGTCGTATCTTCTAGTTGTCCTTTCTCAATAAATTCCGAGTTATCGTTGAAGTGCAAATTCCGCTTGATATCCTCAAATCTATTGCAGCCCATTACTTGAGATACTGCGGGGATCCATTGCTGTGTATGTGGTATATATGAACATTCATGAAGTAACGTTCTGATTCTGTTTTAAAAGTAAAATAAAAAATAAAAATCGGAATCTGCCATATATGACACACTCGGGTCTATTCTGTATCTTTTGTGGTTAAAAAGATTAGGTTAAAAATGATGGTTAAAAAGTAACATTTTAACTAGCCATTAAAATTTTAACCTTAAAATTTTAACCTTGTTTCTTATTCTGTATCTCAGGTTATAACCCAGCGTTAAGTTCTAACTTTTTAACCTTATGGTTAAAATTGTGTTGTGAAATTATCTACAAGGGGAAGGTATTTGGCTTGTGTAAATGTGGATTTAATGTAAACATGTGTTATGGTTGAATCGTGAATCAACAACGATCAAATATAATAAATCTATATTGCGCAAATGTACAATATTTGCGCGTTTTTATTTTATTTTTTTATACATAAATAATTATGGGTGCAGAAAGTAAATAATATAATATTACCAAAACATGCAAATGTATCATTTTTTATCTCTTTTCTTTCTTCTGTATTAAGATACTTTTATTTTCAGGTTATGTTTACCTTATTTTTATTTTTAATCAAATAGAGAAATCAAAATTTATAAATGTATCACAATTTTAAAGTTTTAAATATTTACTTGCAATATATTGGGAAATCTTTTGATTCTTCTCGGATTTTCAAACAACATTTGTAAAACGAGATAGTCTGTACAAGTTTTAGACAAATGAAAATATTTTAAAATGTTTCTTCAGGTAAATTAAAAGGGTCACTCATATCAGGCAGTTGCCTTTGTTTAATTCGAGCTGATCTCCTAAAAAGCATTTTTATATTTTTTTCATTCACTTATATTAATTTTTTACTTATTAACCTCTTGATGTTCAATTTGTTCTAGTAATAATTGGTTTAAAATAAACAGACTTGCCATGATTAATTCTAAAAATGCATTTTTTTCTGGCTATTTTACGTTTAGAGGTTAATATTACAGCTGGTTAAAACTTAACTCTATGTATTTGGCTGGCGTTAAAATTCCGATTATAACCTACTGAATTAACCACATCGAGGTTAAAATTTAAACGTCATAGAGTTACAGAATAACAAAATATTGTAAAGCGTGATTAAAATTTTTTAACTTCGACCTAGAAGTTAATTTTTAACTTTTTAAGATACAGAATAGACCCGACTATGTGGTAAAGGGTTAAAGGCGAATATTTTGAAAAGCAATAAAACAGTTTGTTTTTCAAAAAAACTTTTTTCTTTCTTAGTTTTTGTAAAAACTTAAAAGCTGGCCCTCGTACGTTGTTACGTTTTCGTAATACAAGTGGTGACAAGTTGAGAATTAAAGTTCTCCGTTACGGAAATCAATAAATATGTTTTTATAAATATTTATAAGTTCATTGTATTTGTTGGTTTTTTGTTTTGCCTAATATAATTGTGTCACATGCAATGTATACATTAGAGTTTACCGCTTGATTTTTTTTATTTGTGAGATATCAAGCGATTACGTTTGTTACATACATATGTGTGTTATTGTTCTTTCTATGACTACTTCCGCGAATATGTTAAAAAGATATAAAATAACGGTGTTACGTTATAATGCTTATGGTTGCTGGTCATTATTACATTCCCGGGTTTGTTGAGCTTTTTGCATATTTTGTTCATCCGGTATTCTAGATACTAGTTGTAGAAAAGATTTTTTGTAATTATATTTAACAGTTTGGTTGTTTATTATTTTAATTTGTCATATATATAGGGTGACAACTCTTATCCCGGAACACAGAAGAATAACATTGAAATTGACATTTTTTGCGATTGCTGCGATTAACTTACAAATTTCGTAATGGTATCAACCGAAAGAAAATTTTTACCCGCTTCTAATGATACCGAAAACTTTTGAAATCTAGTTTTGCTACTTGTAGCTCTCAGGGTCTTGTAGGTATGACCACTATAAACCTTTATAACGTCATTTTTTGACTGCGGTGTCAAAAGTCTCTTAATATGTCGTTGAACTAAGTAGCGCTCCATTATAAAATTGCAGCTTGTGCTCTACTCTACTCAAGTCTTTTTAGGGTTTTGAAGGTGCGACCAAAAAACTATAATGTCACTTATGTGTCTGTCTGTCTGTCTGTACGGTAGAATTTGTAATCAAATGGCTTAGTATAGGAAGTTGAATTTTGGTATGCTTATACAACTCCTTGACCCACATATAGGAAAAATACTGAGAGTTCAAGAAAACACATCCCGAGATAAATATAAACAAATATGTATTTAATGAAAATATAAATATTTTTTTTAAATTTTGATTGTCATATCAAATGAAACCTACTAACACAACGATCAACAAGAAAATTTAAATTTTTGAAAACTTGATATTTTTTTTTTTATGTGATTATCGTCAAAAATATGTCAAAAAAAAATGTGTGCCCCAACCTATCTCCCAGAGGGGTTGATCTAAAAATCTGAAAAAAAATTCCATAATAAATATTGATGGGAACCGGAGTAGTTCAACAGGAATTTTTGATTAGATTAGTTTCTCGAAAAATATCGATTTTATTGTATTGTTGAAAAAAATAATTATTTTTTAAAAATTTATTGTGTGGTATCAAAAGAAAGTTCTTAAGACGTAGATTAAGGAACAAAAAGTAGTTTTTAAAAATTCGTTAATTTTAACACGATTTTAGCCAAGAGTGCGCTAAAAAAGTTCTTGTCCCGCACCCTTTTACCCAAAGGGGTAATGCATTAAATTGATCTGAATCGGAAACGTACGAGAGGAATTTTTGATCAGATTGCGTTTTTGGAAAATATTGCAGTTTTTGTGTTTGTGACAAAAAAAAAAAAAAAAAAAATCCCTCTAATTAATGGCTAAATTATGGGTAATAATGTTTTGAATTTTTTTTATTTATGGCAAAGGTAGTATATGTCTTCTTTTGAAATTAAAAATACAATAAAAAAAATTAACAGATGAGAATCGAGTTAATGTGTGTAAGGAGTCTATAGGCGGAGCCTACTATTACACGCCATGATTCAAACTATGAATTAATTTAGTTTTTTGTTTTTAATGTATCCCAAGAATAAATGATTTTTAGTAGTGAAATACTTATAAAACAAATAACACATTGTTAATAATGAGAAATAATAAAATTGAAAAAAATGAAGCCATTGACGTTTTTCGAAAAACGTCGATTTTTTTTTTTCATTGATAAATAAAAAAAAAATTAAAATGTATTGTATCGTATCAAAAGAAAGCCCTTAAGACGTAGATTAAGGAATGAAATATAGTTTTTTTAAATTCGTTTTTTAACACGATTTTACCGAAAGTTGTGCTAAAACGGTTCCGCACCTCTTTCACCAAAGGGGTTAAACTAAAAATCTGAAATAATTATAGGTAATGTACATTGATCTGAGCCGGAAACGGACAAGAGGAATTTTTGATCAGATTGCGTTTTTGAAAAATATTGCAGTGTTTGTGTTTTAGACATTTTTTTTTTTTAATGTCTACACTGAAGAGGGTAGTCCGTAGTGTTCAGTTATTTTACTATACTATTTATACGTTGTGTTCAACCTATTGTTTGAATTACTTTAGATTTTTGTTTTTAAGGTATCAAACAGGAATAAAGCATTTATTTTATAGTAATAAAATACTTATAAATCAAATAACACATTATTAATAGTGAGAAATGTGTTACTAAAATTGAAAAAAAATAATAAAGCCATTTATCAATATATTTCTTATTAATCTAATGAAGAGTTGAAGACGAAGCAAATGCAGAAATAAACGCTGGGATTTTCGGAAAATGATTTAAATTTTGTTTAAAAAAATTAAATGGAAGCTCTTAGTACTCAAATAACGAATAAAAGTGATCATCAAAAAACTGTTTTTGATGTGATTAGAGAACAAATATTCCCAGACATCCAGTATTATGTCGGCTTCTTACACTTATTAAATACATACAAAACCTTGAAATGTGTGAAAATTCACACTTCACATCATTTTATTGTTTAGAAACTTTAGCCAATTTTGAAAAGTGACACCTTACATGTCAAAATTAGAAAAATGTACTTTTTTCACTACTTTTCATCAATGCCTTTATGATGTTCTCTGAAGTAAACCGGGCAAACTTTGAAATTAGCATAATTATGTATTTTAGACACTACTTACATCTAAACCATCAGAAACACGTCCAAATTGTACAGCATGGCCATTTTGGTCAGCAATATTAACCTGTTTAACGTGGTTGATCGTCAAACTCAGTTCTTCCGATACATTTCTAAAACTCTTTTCCAACTCCTTACGATCTTGAGACGATATCTCAGTCAGTTTCTGAACTGATTCAAACAATTGATTCGCATTATGAAACACTTGAGCATCGTGTTGTTTCACAAGATGTTCCAGATTTTTCAGCACGTTAAATGTAGCTGTAGTCCTGAAAAAATAAATTCATTGTAATTTTATCTTGTTGTGCCTTTTGGCAGTGATGTAATGGATGAAAAATTCAATATCGAATTACTTTAGTACTTTTTTTTATCATTTTTTACTGAAACATTGGCATTTACATAAAAATCATATATTGTCAGATAAACATTATAAAGAGAGTTACGGTTATTGAATTTGCACGTTAAAGGCAGGGTAAACACCACACGTTTCACATAAAAACTAACAATCTGAAAGAAAATTACTAATAACCTATACAAGGTGTTTTTGTTCATTTGTCCACAATAGCTCTTATAGTTCTCGAGATTGCAATAATTGACAAATTAAAATGAGCACCCGTATAATAATAATTTTGACTACTTACTTGTTCATGAATGAATCTAATAGTTTTTCCAGTACCATGCTGATCTTATTTTCTAGTTGTGATTCTTCATTTTGTATTCTGTGACAACTTTCAAGGAACAAATGTTGACCTAAAATTACATTTTCGAAACTGCTCTCCATTTTTCTTGAGATTTCCGTTAATCTTTTCTGTAGAATATTTGAAAATGATTCAATTGTCACATCATATGCTTCTAAAAAAATAAATAAATATGTAAATAAATAAAAAATTGACGTGAAGTGTGAATTTTCACACAATTCAGGATTTGTAGGTATTTAGTCAGTAAATGAAGATTATTTAAAAAAATTATTATTAAAAAGTTGAATCTTATAGGTATACATTGTAATATGTTAAAATGGTTTTTGTCATATTTGACTGGAAGGACACAAAGTGTAGTAAATGGGTTTAAATTGCAAGTTACAAATATTACTTCCGGTGTTCCGCAGGGAAGCCACTTAGGACCCTTGCTTTTCAATATCTTTATAAACATTTCCTTCTCTACGCTGGTGATTTAAAAATCTTTCAACAAATAGTTTCTCTACAAAATTGCCATAATATACAATCTGATTTAATAGGTTACAAAACTATTTTAAAGTCAACAAATTAAATGTAAATATTTCCAAATGCTCAACAATTTCTTTCACGAGAAACAGGACCTCTATCAATTACAGATATTACCTCAACGATGAAAACATTTTTTCCGTTTCATTCATAAAGGATTTAGGTACTACTTTCGATCAGAAGTTAATATTTGATACGCATATGAATCTAATTATCAAAAATTCATATAGAATGCTGGGTTTCCTATATCGAATAAGTAAAGATTTCAAATGCCATAAAACTCTTCTTTCTCTGTATTACTCATTAGTTAGAAGTCAGTTAGAATTTTGCACTATATGTTGGTCTCCTCAATATTTTGTTTATATAAAATATTAGAAAATATACAAAATAGATTTATTAAAAATATTAATTACAGATTTCCAAACTTTCAATTGTCATTGCTGTCTCTAGAAAATAGACGAACTATTATGGATATAAACTTTATTAACAAAATATTGTATAACAAAATTGATTGTTCGGACCGTCTAGAAAAGTTATTTTTTCGAATACCTTTGTACATACAAGAGGTAATGATATTTTCTCTCTGTCTATTAAAAATACTAATTCTACTAATAATTCACCCCTGCACCGTACTACATACAAATTAAATAATTTAGTAACTAACGTTGATTTTCCGAACATATTTGCTAATAATTTTAATCTTATTAAAAAATATTTTATAAATAATTTAACACAAAATGTATAGTATGTTATATTATATCTTATGTATTTATGTAATTCATGTTTAATTTCTAAAAACATGTGAACTTGTTGGTTATTTAATTTGTAACATATGATATGTAGAGCCACTCTGTTATTGGGCCTGTGCCTGTTGGGTGGCCAAAAGTTAATAAATAAATAAATAAATTATTAAAAGGCCAAACGATGAATGCCTGTCACTACATAACACAATTAAAAGTGTTGGTTTTAAATCCTTTAAATCAATAGGCCCGACAAGAAGGTTGCTTTTAGATTTTTTTCTACCGTGTATCATAATATATCTCTCATAATACCATAAAATATATTTTAAAGCATTATTATTATTATTTTTTTTTTGTATAATTGCAAAAATATCATTCAAATCCTACATCCTGCAAATGTCTACAGAGACACTGTTTATATTGCGACTATATGAAAAAATAACAGATTCTCTACTAGAAATGAAATCCCAGCAACCGGCCAGTTATTTCTTTATTTTCCTAGTCGATATTTGCAAAATAAATTTAAGTACCTCTTCTTTATCCATAACAAAATGTATCCATGTATATACAAATATATATTTTTAATTTTAGCCAAGATATTAAACGAAAATCTTAATACTAAAATTGAGTCAAAATGAAATGTATTTCAAAAATCAATTACCGTTCCTTAGTCTGCCCTTAAAGAGCTTACATTTAATATCTCCACAAAAAAATTTAAATTAAAAGAAAAAAAAATCAATAACACAAAAAATGTAAAATTTCCCAAAAACGAAATCGGATAAAAAATTCCTCTCGTACGTTTCCGGTTCATAGCAGTATACATTGTTTAGGATTTTTTCTGATTTTCAATTTAACCCCTTAGGGACACTGATTTTTTAGTATTTTTTTTGGAAAAAATCGTATTAAAATAAAAAACTACTTCCCGTTCCTTTATCTACACCATAAGAGCTATCTTTTGATAACGCACAATAAATTTTTAAAAAAATAATAATTAGTTCTCTCAACGGCACAAATAATTCCATATTTTTCGAAACACTAATCTGATCAAAAATTCCTGTTGTACTATACCGGTTCCCATCAATGTTCAGATTTTTAGATCAACCCCTTTGGGAAATAGGGTGGGGGACAAAACTATTTTGAAATATATTTGGTGAAAATCTCATAAAAAAAATGATTTTTCAAATATAAAAATTTGGTTGTTTAAGAGGTTAACACATTAAGGCCCGGTCTTTCCACCTTCAGATAAAGTCCCAGGTAACTATCTGACAGATAAGGTTATTTGTAACTTCATCTGCTGAGTAAATGTCAATACCAGTCAGTGAATCCAATACGTCAGTATCATTATCCGTTAGATAACTATCCGATAGATACATTTGTATAGAAAGAAGGGATGACATTTACTCAGCAGATGAAGTTAAAAATAACCTTATCTGTCAGATAGTTACCTGGGACTTTATCTGAAGGTGGAAAGACCGGGCCTAAGAGGTTTCAGTTGACAACAACTCAAAATTTTAAAAAAGTATTAATTTTTCCATTACATACATATTTGTTTATATTTATCCCGCGCTGCTTTTTTTGAACTCTCTATATTTTTCCTATATGTGGGTCAAAAAGTTGTACAAGTATTTCAAATTTCAGCCGTTTTGCTACAATTTCTAACGTACAGACAGGCAGACATGAGTAACGTTATATTGATATTATTGGTGGTCAGAACTATAAAACAAAAAAAAAAAAAAAAATCAAACTAGCTGATGAGCAAAACGTAATCCGAAAAAAAAGTAGCAAAACCGAAAGATGCGGTGTTCAAAACCTGAGAGGTGGTCTCTAATCACCCATATGCTAAACTATATTTTTTTGAATTCTTCAAATAGCTGTCAACAGTACCTTATTGTCCATTTAACAGATACGTTACGGTCTCACAGATGGCGCACATAAACTTTATGATTCATAGCAATGAGGTAGTATTGAGAAGTGACATTACCGTTGGCGGCGCTGTAATACAAGGCAATATGGTTGAATTGTCTAGTATTCAGCTGTGAACATGTTAACAGGGAATAGGTTAATTTAAGCACAGAACATTTTTATTTTATGAAAATGTATCTATCGACGTTCTAACAAAAAATCAACACTAGAACATATGTAATAATTTCAAACAGTACTATAGTCACGTAGTACAATATTTGACCACCAGACTGCGTATCCGAGTTTGTCAGTTCTCAATAACATAGAGACTGCACGAGGACGAGTTGTTATGAAGCTAACAACTCTTTAAGCGGGGAAACGGGGGCTACCCCGAGGAGTTGTACAGTTTGCATACATCAATGTTTTGCCGATAAGAATTGAAATATTTTATATTTTTTTAATACTGTAAACTGCAAATTTTAATAAAATAAATTTCATAGATAATATTAAATTAACTTGAATTTATTAGTATATATTTAAGATAATTAGTAGGTTTCTAAATTACATACATTTAAAATATAATATGATCAAAAAAAGTTTAGTAGGCCCTGAATTTAAAATATTAGGTGGACAATTCTGTTAATATAAAAATAAATGAATTTCATTTCTATTTAGACACCTTTTTTTCTCGATCATATTGTAAAGCAATGCTTCAGACACTTTCTAAATTTAAAACGGGCATATATTACATCATTTATTCCATGGTAAATTAAAATTTATCTGACAAATTATAAAGATGTATATCTGTAAACAATGCTGGGTGAAGCGCCCGTTTAGGGCGTTCCACCTTGTATTTTTATTTATATTCCAAATTATATTTTTATTTCCGTTTAATTATCAATTTTACTTAATTTAAATAAATATTCATTTTATAGAAAAAACATGTTTAGAACCACGCTATATTTTATTTCCAAAATACAAATATATTACCATATATTTTACCCGATACAATAATATTTTATATAATATTATATAATACTATAATAATTTATTATTGTATTAATTTAAACCTAATTTTAATTTATTTAAAATAACATTTTGTTTTCCTTAAAATAAAACATGTTTAGAGCCGCTGGTTAGATTTTTGCTAGCCAAAACCATGCATTTTTATTTCATTAATAATTTTCTACCAAGATGAGCAGAAGTGTTTTTGATTTTATATTGGTGTAATAGTTTAAATTCAGTTTCAATTTAATCAGGATCCCCTGATTTTTGTGTAAATTGTTAATTAATATATCAGGGTATATTAATTATTAAATTTATATTTTGTTAAACACTATTTTTTCTGGAGTTTTCCCTCCAGATTTCTTTTGTGCTTAAAATAGGTCATTGTGGCAGTAATTAATTAATTACTGCAATTTTGTGGGACCAGAGAGAAAGGTTTGTTACTAATTTCCTAAATTTTATTTATATAAACCGTCTATTTTAAATTTATTTCAAAATTTGTCATTTTATTGAGTGATGTCATTAAGTCGCTGCAGTTCAGAACGAACGCTTGTTTCACCGTTTCTACCTGTCATTCGTTCTGCTTAAATAATTTTTCTTTTGTTTCATTTAGCCAAATATATTTGTTATAAATTTACTAGTAGATCTGTATCAATTTCTCAACATTTTGCGTTGAGAAAACATTTAAATTCATCCTTTTTTTTGTAGATTATTAATATAAATTTTTCTTTAAATTTAGAATCAAGATTTTTTATGAATTTGTTCTGAGATAAATTTACAGTGTAATCGACCGTCTTCACCGCTCCGCTTACCGCTATTAATTGTTGCAGTCCGCAACAATTATAATTATTTAAATTTTTTTTGTACAAATTATTTTTTTTCAATAATTTTTTTTTTTTGATTAAGTTTTTTTTTCCAACTATTTTTTTGATAATAATTTTTATTATTATTATTCCTGGCATCGCTACACCACCTGTCATTATTATTTTTACACTGTAAATTTCCCTAACATATTAGCGATTCCCAAAACCTTTTCTCTCTTTTATTCAATTTATTGGCAACGCATTTGCACCAAGAACCTGACCTTATTTTTTATTATAATAAATTCTCCGATCCGCGCACCGCGCCTTTATATTTTTGACATTTCAAAGTCAACCCTTGTGTGTCGTTGTGTACTCCTACCCTACCTGGGCCAGGAGCGGGCGCCACACTGGGTAAAATATTTTTCTGATGTATTCGAAGTACTGAATACAAATACTTTTTTTAAAGGAAAAACTATATGTAACAGTTTAATTAAACATTACTTTTTAGTATTTAAAATACTACGTAGTTGAAATATAGCTCGCAACTCTTAAAATGCAATTTACAGCAACATTATTAAAAGTTGAAAGATGATGAAAAGGTAAAATTGTAAAATAGAAAAAATAACACGACAAAACAATCATACACACAATACGGCCCGGCGTTTTTCTTAGCAATAGCTGAATCAAATAAATGTAAACTAGGCAACTTGTTATACTCCTCGGGGCAAATCCCCCTTTCGTCTCCCCAGTCTTGGCTTCATAACAAACAATGCTAAGGCATTGAGCGTGCTGTATCTATTTATATGCGGTAGCGCTATAGTGTCAAATGGAAAAATAAGATTTTCTTTGCAGAAACAGTAATTTTTTGTGAAAATATTCTGAAATATTTACTCTTTCTTCAAAGATTATCTTATTTTTTAATTTTTTAATATTTATTTGGAATCGTAATGACGGCATTGTCACCTGTTACCTCATTGGTCAGACTGTTAATATACAGTATATTCTGATTCTGTTAAAATAAATAACGAAATGAGTTTTGCTAAGTTAACAACCATTGATGTTGTGCTTTTTTTTTATTAATTAACTAAATGTTGAAAAAAAAATTATGTAAATTTACCATCAGTCTGTCCGTCGCTTAAAAAGTGCTTTCCATTTCCTATTTTCTTCATTAAGATGTCCAAAGTATTTTTAATTTCCTTTCTTGTAAAATTTGTGTTCAGCTCATTGTTTTTTATAGAACTTTGCAGGATTTCTGACTTTTTCCAGAGCTCATTGTACATATTGGCCATCTAAAAACAAATAAATATTTATAAAATCAAAGTAGAATGTAAAATTTTACACATTTCAGAGTTTCGTAGGTATTTAGAATGGCGCATTATTTTTTTTCATCTTTGTTCGAAAAACTTCGCACATTATTTCGATTAACATCAATGAGCATTACCCATATTATTTTTTGTTTTTAGAGTTTAAACCTATAGCTTATCATATGACCACTCTGGCTCTTATGATAGGGACATTTTCTGGAAGTATTTTATGTAATAATCGTGCCGAAATAGAAATATTTAACAAAAAACTCATTTTTGTTACTTATTTTACGCTTTAAGGCGGGGCACAACCCTATAGTCCTCAATAGTTTCTTATACAAAACTAATAATCGGAAATAAAATTAATAACAATCTATATATTAAAATTTGCAGCAAATTTTTATCTATCTAATAGGATATTTTTAATTGTACAAAAAACTGTTAGGTAGTTGTAAATAAGCAAATTGCATTATAGACGCCATCTTGTAAACCAATCGACGCATATTTGCATACGATGCGGCAAATTGTACCTAAAGCTTCATTCTACAAATATGATTGTAGTTATTTTGTTCTATTGTGAAAATTACTTATAGTTATTGTACTTGGTAATCTATTTTTGCCGCCCTCTTGAATCTGCCGCGATTTTCAAAATTGGTGTTACGGGTAAAAATGATTTATTTTTCGTGAAGAATCCGTGTACCAACTGGCATTCTATTATCTTTAAGTATAATATTTTTCGACGAAGGCTCTAAACTATAAGTAATCAAGTCGAAAAAAAAATTGACGTATTATTTGAACATTTCTACACAAAACTATATAAATATAAAAGTTATTCGAAACCCACAAATATATTTAAAAAATTACAGAACAATATCACTGATGTCTATTTTTAAGTTATTGAGCGATAATATTTTTACAATAAATATTTCTACAATTAAAACTATCATATTAGATAGATACAAATTCGGTGCAAAATTTTATGTATAGGTTGATACTAATTTTATTTCAGATTGTTAGTTTTGTATATGAAACTAGTAACCTCCGGAGGTTATACGCAGCCTTAAGAGCTCTGATAAATCCCAAATAAAAATTAAAAAAGTAATAATAATAATTAATTTTTGAAGAGTACAAAAAAATACGATAACTTAAAAAAATTTATGTGAAGTGTGAATTTTCACACATTTCAGGGTTTTGTAGGTATTTAATAAGTGTAAGAAGCCAACATAAAACTGGATGTCTAGGTATATTTATCACATCAAAATCAACATTTTTTTTTGATAATCACTTATTCGTTATTTGAGAACTAAGAGCTGCCATTAAATTTTTTTAAACAAAATTTAAATAATTTGCCCTGTATCCCGGAGTTTATTTCTGCATTTGCTTCGTATTCAAGTCATCATTAGATTAATAAGAAATATTTTACAGTGTATACTGTAGTGTGGTGTGACTCAGTTCGCAACTATTAAAAATATATATATATTATTTTTTTATATTTTTAATTCAAAAAAAAATATACGCAGCTATAAATACAAAAAAAATCCATAACATTATTAGCCATAATTTACCTAAATTAAAAAAAAAAATATTTTGTCAAAAAGACAAAAACTGCCATATTTTTCAAAAACACAATCTGATCAAAAATCCTCTCGTACGTTTCCGGCTCAGATCAATATACATTAACTTTAATTTTTTCAGATTTTTAGTTTAACCCCTTTGGGTAAAAAGATGCGGGACAAGAACTTTTGCACATTTTTGGCTAAAGTCGTGCTAAAAGAAACGAATAAAAAAAAAAATAAAAAAATCTATCGTTCCTTAATCTACGTCTCTTAAGACGTAGCTTTCTTTTGATACCACACAATAAATTTTCAAAAAATATATATTTTTTTTTATCAATGACAAAAAAATTGATATTTTTCGTAAAAGTTATCTGGTCAAAAATTCTTTTTGAACTATTCCGGTTCCTGTCAATATTCAAGACGGAGATTTTTAGGTCAATACTTTTGGGAGATATGGTGGGGGACAAGTTTTTTTTGCCACATTGTGGAAAAAATCCAATAAAAAAATTGATTTTTTAAAAATAAAAATTTGTTTGTTGATCCACGCATTAAGAGGTTTCATTTGGTATGCCACTCAAAAATTTTAAAAAAATATTTCTTTTTTTATTAAATACATAATTGTTTATATTTATCTCGGGATATGTTTTGTTTTTGAACTCTCAATCTTTTTCCTGTGTGTGGGTCAGAGTTGTATAAGCGTGCCACATTTCAACTTTCTATGTTCAGCCGTTTTACTACAATTTCTACCGGACAGACACATTAGTGACGTTATAAGGGTTTTTTGAACGTCATACCTACAAAACCCTAAAAAGTGCAATTCTTCAAAGCGGTTAGTTAAAAAAAATGGTTCGAAAGATTTTGATTTTATCTTGTATTTTTGATTTATTTTATATATTTTAATGTAAAATATCAGTAAAAGATCAGATGTGGCCACCACAGGACCGACCGCCATCATAAAGTACTTATATAAATTACATTCTAGCAGCAGAGTAGAAATAACTTGACCTAATATTTTCTAACAGAGATATTATTTATCATGACTATGGAAACGTTACATATAAATATGAAACCAGTGGCGAAGGGAAACCTCCGCTAGACTTGCCCTCCCATAAAAAAAAATATTTAAAAAACAATGTAAATTTAAAAAAAAAAAAAAATTAAATATTCAGAAAAATCTTCAAAAATACATACTAATTATGTTCTATACAAATTTTTGTCCAAGGCTTGCTTTACTAGTTACGAATTAATTATCATGACCATGGAAACGTTACATATAAGTATGAAAAAATTGAGACTTGGAAAAACTTTAAATAATTTTACAAAATTTTTTCGAAATTTTTCGTTTTATCAAAAAACGTCTCAAATAAAAGTTATTAGTTATTGCGTTTATAGTAACTTTTGTTCAATAAATTTTTTCGAAATATTTTTCTGTTGCTAAATATTCGCAAAAATCTTAAAATCGACACGAGTAAACTCTCATTTCTAGTCAACTGATTTTCATAAAAAACAATAGGGTTCTTCCCATTTAATAGGAAAATTTTTTAGTACCAGAACGAACTCTTTAAGTTAAACCGTTTTTGAGTTATCGTGTATACACACAGACAGACACACACACACACACACACACACACACACACACACATACGGACGGCACTTCGAAAATAGGTTTTTTGGATTCCCTGGACCATGAAACGTGGTCATCCGTCAAAATCTCGACATCGAAAATTTTCGCGATTACAATACTTGCCCCTTATATATTAAGGTCGGGCAAGTAAAAAATTGAGAAAAATTTTACAGAAATTATTCGAAATTTTTCGTTTTATCAAAAAACGTCTCAAATAAAAGTTATTAGTTATTACTTTTGTAGCAACTTTTGTTTAATAATTTTTTTTGTTGTGAAATATTCGCAAAAATCTTAAAATCGACACGAGTAAACTCCCATTTTTAGTCAATCGATTTATACCAAAAGTTGATCAACTCGTGCCATTGATGGCAGAAGCTTAAATATGAAGTTTCATAAAAATCCTTTCAGCCGAATTTGCTCTGTACGTGTACACAGACCGACGGACAGACAGACGGACAGACAGACAGACAGACGGACGGACAGACAGACTGACAGACATCATGCTAAAAATAGTCAAAACGTTATGTAGGGACCTCAATTCGTGGAGATCCATCGAAATCTCGAAACGTCAAAATTGGTATGATAACAATACCTCCCTTATATATGTTGGCGGTCGGTAAAAATTGAGGTAGGTTAGACATTACTGTTCTCACAAGTATCTTATACAAAACTAACAATTTAAAATAGAAATTAGTAACAATCTATATATCAAAATATGCAGCGAATTTTTTTTTATTGGTCGATAACTCAATACGAGTAATAGGTATCAGGCGACAGTTTATGTTACATCATTTTTTTTATATTTTTAGGGTTTTGTAGGTATGACCAAAAAACCCTTATACCGTCATATTGTCGTCTCTCTATCTGTCTGTTCGGTAAAAATTGTAGCCAAACGGCTAAACCTAGAGAGTTGAAATTTGGCATGTTTATACAACTCTAAAACATCTAAAAAACATATCTCCCTAAAAATATAAACAAATATGTGCTCATCGAAAAAAAAATATATATATATAGTGTAGAGTAGGGTATCAAATGAAAGCCCTTAGTACGTGGATTAACGATCAAAATTTCATTTTTGCAAAATAAATTATTATCAAGCGGTTTTTGCTAAAATTGTGCAAAAATAAAAAATAGTCACCCCCACCCCACACCCTGTAGCCCAGATGGTTTAACCTAAAAAGTAATGTACATTAGTGTGAACCGGAATAGTACAACAGGAATTTTTGATCACATTATGTTTTCGGCAAATAACGCATTTTTTGTGTCTTTTTGTTGACGATTTAAAAAAGTTATAGTTATGTAACACACTATACTAGAAGGCGTATCCTGGTCTAATGGTTGGCTTGCTCGCTTGCTACGCAGCAAACGGTTCGCTCTCGGGCAGAGTAATTTTATTTATTGTTGTTTTTTCCATTTTTATTTTGTTTAAATTATTTTGTCAAAATTCTAGTTATATTTTGGCAAATGTTGCATTTAATTTTTAAGAGCGTAAATTTAATAACCAGTTGAAATTGTTGGAATTATATTTTCATTCTATGTGTCATGTATGTGAAACCAGAGGGGCGGAGCATATCACTTAAAACAACCAATGGAAGCCATAGGCGCAATTTTGAAAATCTTAATGAACCTTGCTATAAAAAAAAAAACTGCACATATTTAGAAGTCTAAATAATTGTATTAGGTATTCGAATTAAAATTAACAAAAACATATTTTAACGTAAAATTTGTTTTTAAAGTTCTTAGATTAACAGACGATAAATTATTTACTTTCATTACTTTCATTTTGCCGTGATTACTACAAAGTAAAATTTGTCCTACACACTCAGCATGCCGCCTTCACTTCTTATATACCTGCGAAACCCTGCAATGTTTGAAAATTCACACTTCACATCAATTTTTTAAAATACATTCGTATAATACGAGACAGACTGGGTCATTTTACATAACGGGTACAAAGAAAGTAAGCACAAAAAAAAAACATTATGCATAGAGGAGCTTTAGAATATAATAGTTTACCAGAGGAATTAAAATCAATAGGATCACTAACTATATTTAAGAAGAATTTAAGAATATTTTTAGAGAGTAATAATTAATATAGGCTATATTTATATTTTTTCATTAACCATGTAAATATATTTTTTGTAAAGTTGTTTATATATAAGTAATATTTTGTAAATTTCTATTATTAGCTACAAGCTATCCCAGCAAACATTTTTATACGGGCCAGTACTGGTAAAGCACATACTCCCCGGCATTGAAAGTAATGGGCCAGTACCCCGGTGTCCCCGTGGCCGTTACTGGCCCATTGATGTATCAGTTGCCGGCCCAGCAACGGTAAAGTGTAAAATAATCGCATTAGTTGCAAGATTTATTTCTGATGGTTTTAAGTAAAAAGTATGAGTGAAGAAGAGTGCTTATAAAACGCTGGTAAAGTACTTCGTATAGGCGGAATGCGAAATACAAATGTGAAATACATTATTAATACTGGCGTTGCACTTACTTTTGGTGCCAGTAATTTACCAGCATAAAAGCAGTTAGCCGGCATTCGGCCGTTAGTTGAATGTTTGCTGGGATATAAATAAAAATTATTATTATTATTATTAAGTTTTTGTAATCTCGGATTGCAGATTGCATGTATTAAATGTTTATTACAAAATTAGATGATCCTCCAATTATGCAAAATAAGGGCCAACATTAAATATATTACTAAACCGACCCGTCGTATACAAACTCATTTTCCTTTAACACAAATTCCAACCTTATTTGCGTGCGCCGGTCTGGTAAATTTTTTTCAAATTATAAATTCATGTTGAAATATGATTATGAGGTGTAAAGCCGCGGTTTAATAATGCAAATAACACTAGTGTGATAGAACTGTAATGGAATCTAATTGGTTTTCAAATGAACCTAGTTTAGTTCCCGACTATTGGATTTCAATTGTCACAGAATTGGATTGCAATTTGTATCTGTTCATTTGTTGACCGATATTTTTATTACTGTTACACGCCAGCTGTGATCTAATCCATTGCTGTTTAATTGACGGGAAATTACTAGTTTGTTAAATTTATATTTGATACGAAATCCATTCGCTTGTTTATTACAGAACTTATTATTGTGAGTTGTTTACCTGTGACAGTGTTTTTAATTGCAAATTTTCTTTTATAATACAGTCTGTTTCAAACGGTTAGGCGGAACTAAATGGGAATTTCGTTCTTTTAGGTTGTCACGAAAAGGGACCTTGCTTGGATTATTTCATTTTTCACGTTGGAATGTCAAAATTTAAAATTCCAATAATGAAACCATGGAAACGAATGACATATGTCAAAATTAAAATATTTTTCTTACAGATTTTAATGACAAAAAAATAAATAAATGGGATATTTGTATTAAGAATGACACAAAAAATCAAAATATAAAGAAAATGACATTTTAAAATGATATTAACCTTAACCAAAAAATGTTTGTTGCAAGTATGATTTACAAAGCTTAAACAACACGGCCGAAAAGCAGCATGATTTAAAAGATGAAAGTAACTAGATTGCAAAATCTAGTTCCACCTAACCGTTTGGAACAGACTTTATATCTCATTCGGTAATACGTAACTTCTTCTTCTTACGGTGCGTACTGACTTACGGTACGGGAAAAAAAAATTGCACACACAACTTTCTTGTTTGTGCGCATAAAATCGCGCTCCACGTATTTCAGTTATATCCACGCATATATTTATTTACATTAAGTAGTGTCAACGATGGCGAAAAGTAATGTTTGTTGTTGCCTTAACAAGTGCAGCGTATTATATATTGGTCGCATTCAGCAGACTCATCGGTGACTTACCGGTACAAACTTACCGGTGAATTTGACTGAATGCACATTTTTTGGCAGCGCTGTCGAACGGCGTATATGAAAACTACAATATCTAAACAATGACAGATTGTAATGACAGTAAATTTTGAATGTAAGCTTTTACAGTAATTTTAGAAGTACAGTCTGTTCCAAACGGTTAAGCGGAACTAGATTTTGCAATCTAGTTACTTTCATCGTTTAAATCGTGCCTTTCGGCCGTTTTTTTAAGCTTTGTAAATCATACTTACAAAAAACATTTTTTGGTTAAGGTTAATATCATTTTAAAATGTCATTTTCTTTATATTTTGATTTTTTGTGTCATTCTTAATACAAATTTCCCATTTATTTATTTTTTTGTCATTAAAATATCTAAAAAAACATTTAATTTTGACATATGTCATTCGTTTCCATGGTTTCATTGTTGGAATTTTAAATTTTGACATCCGAACGTGAAAAAGGAAATAACTCAAGCAAGGTCCCTTCTCGTGACAACCTAAAAGAACTAAATTCCCATTTAGTTCCGCTTAACCGTTTGGAACAGACTGTACATGTGCTTTATATACGTCTCCTCAATATCTACAATCAATTCCATAAATTTTTACTTGCTTTGTGCTCGATTCTTTGTTAATGCAGATATAACTGTCAAAATATCCACCGGTGAGCAGCTAACCGTAAATGAAATAGACCATATTAGTGTGTCGTCACATACATGTGGTGCCATCTGAGAGCTGAGTCCTTTTGAAGTTTAAAATACATGGGACATTACTTTTGTTACCTTAATTTTATAAATATTTTCAATTTTGGAGCATAAAATATGTATTTTTGATAAATATATACTAATATATACAGTCCAGATACTTTATATTATAGAAAATTCAAATAAAAGGAATCCAACCGCGAGACGGCAGCACTGAATCCCAATTTGTGACGTAGTTACTAATATGGTCTATTCGGTTAATAAAATGGCGACCAGTGAGTAAGTACGGTAACTCACCAGTAGATGAACGTATGCATACAGGAAAAAAATTATCAACCGGTAATTCACTGAATGCGACCATAGTATACTTGGTAAAAAAAAAAAGAAAAAACAAAATAAACACAAAGGTGGATGACACAATTATACAGAAGCAGGGAAATATACAATGGTTCAAGTTTGCTAGCAGAACTACAAATGCAAGAGGTTAGTGGACAATTTCAAAATTTTGTTCGATGTCAGCGGCAAATTTTGAACTACTCTTTAATAAAGTTGGTCACAAAATTGGGAAGAAAGACAAGATTTATAAAGGCTGTTCCCGTGAAAAAACGAGTAGCCATAACCCTACGTTTTTTGCAACTGGGGATTCGTTTACTAATTATTTTGGGGAAATTTTACTAGTGCTTTTAAACCTCGGTGGTTGCCCGATGCCTTCCGAGGGAGAAACGGTGGGAAAAATGTAAGATGTTTTTCCGGTACCGGGGAATGAACCCTAGCCCGCCGCTCACTAGTCCACACACTAACTAACTGAGCCACGACTGTTCTCTATACGTAACTAAGAGGGAAAATTCATTTTTGGGTTTTGTAGGTATGACCACCAAAGAACCCTAAGGCCGCGGTCTGACTGATCGAGTGCTGTCGATCGTTTGCTGTCGAGCAAATTTCAAACACACGTTAACTAAGGGCATGAGTCGCACTGAACCATCGTTTGCTGGCAAGTAGCATCAAGTTGTTTGTATTTCAAACCGGTTTGAATTTCACACGACGCTCGACGCAATAGCACATGCGCATTTAAGCATATACAGTTCATAACCATATATTATTTGACAGTTGGAACGTCAAAAAAAAAAAAAAAAAAATTACAATATAGAGTAAAATTGACTCGCTAATTAGTATTAACTGTTTGATAGTATTATTTTAGGTTGGAATATGCACTATTTGACAAGTGAGAAACAAATTTACTTGACACTGAATGATCGATAATACTCGACAGTACTTGATCAGTCAGACCAGCTTTTAAATTTTTAAATGACACTACACGACTCGGCGCTACGTTACACGACGGCGCTCGATCAGTCAGACTGCTGCCTTATACCCGTCACTCATGTGTCTGTTTGTCTGTACGGCAGAAATTGTAGCAAAACGGCTTAACATAGAAAGTTGAAATTTAGCATGTTTGTACAACTTGTCGGTTATGTCGAAACACTGTCGAAAATATCGAAAAGTGGTCGAAAATGACGAAAAGTGGTCGAATATGACACTACGATTTTTGGGCAAACATTGTTTCTCTCTGATTTACTTTAAAATGTGTATACTTTTGTATTTTGAGTCGTATATCTCAAAATAATCTCCTTTACAAGCTTCGAAATACTGTTTTTGAAATAAATAAAAGAAAAAAGAGACAATTTAACGTTTGTAGCTACAGGCTTGCTTAATTAGATTATATACAAATAGAAAAAAATAAATAAAATTTGCGCGCGAATATATTGTAGAACGATGATAGTCACTAGGTATTGAAAAGTGACACGCTCGAATACAGTAACTAGTGACCAAATTATTGTACCAAGTTTGAACTTATTACGTATATTTTAGTGTTAAATTATTGTCACAATGTCGACAAAAGTTGTAAAAAACTATAAAAGCAGAACAAATTGTAGTGTTTTGGGCTGTCAATAAAAAAAGGACAAAGATAGGCATCTTGTTGTTTTTTTACTTTTCCTATAAAAATGGAGGGAAAGTTAATAGTAAGTTCAAATTTTCGCGAGATGATTCTGTTATACACCTCGATATATGTGTAGCGCTTACAAATTCAAAAATGTTATAATTAATCGAATTTATTAATATCGAATAAATAATCGAAACGTATTATAACGTTTTGTCTAACACCGAAGATAATAATAAATTCAAAATAATTGAGAAAAAATTAATTTCATAATTCAGTCTTAGTGGAGAAATTTCATACAAGATGGCAGATCAATGTCCATAATGTTATGACTGTCTGGCCAATGGTGACAGTGCTGTCACCATTGGCCTCCAAGATTCCACATAAGCGCGGTAAAGTCCATTTACCGTAACTTTGAAATGACGTCACAGTTGAAAAACTCACCTTGTTGCCAATTCGTAAACTGTCAAAAAAGTTAGGTTATATCGAACAACTTCTAAAATTATATTGAAAACCTATATTTCCTATGGAGAAAAGGAATTAATGTAAATTATCTAACTTATCTAACCGATTTGTCGCGAAATTTATGGTTTATATTATATTAAGTGTGTAATATAGTATTTTTAAAAAAATAAATAAATTTCAGTGTATAAGAATCATCAGAAATATTTGTTTTTAGAAATGTGTCGTGTTCTTTTAATACTTTTTATACAATTTATTTTAATTTTTCGCCTGGTGTCACATTGACACAGCGGGTTCGGGAAGCAAACGCGGAGTGTTCCGAGTCACACTGTTTTGAACCCTTAAATTTTGGACTCAAACGCTCTGTTAGAAATGGTAGTTTACTTAGGTACCATTGCAGTTTTTAAAAATTAACTCGACCAATATCTCGAAAAATATTGCTACGATCAAGCTAAAATTTGATATCTACTACTCTTTTATAAGTTTTAAAAAACCCTTAAATTTTAGTCTTAATCACTCTGCTAGAAATGGTAGTTTACTAAGGTACCCCTTTCATGTAATTTTATATTAATAGTGTCGACAGTAACATGCTCTCATAAAATCAAATTAATTATCTTTCAAAATAATTAATAAGAGACAAAACCATCCTTTGAGCACGGCTACTAAGGGCTTTGGGCATTTTTATTACAGTAAAATTAAAAAAAATAAAATATAACCTCACTAAATAAGCACTTAAATGTCAACCTGACAAATAACGATTGAACAATCCAATTACAAACTGACAACATTGGAAAAAATTACCAACATTAAATAAATAAATGTACTAACTGAGTTATGGATTGATGTTGATTAAAACATATCATAACGTTGGTACTTAAATTAACCAAGTGTGACGTCATCTCAAATTTATTGTGAATGGAGTTTAGCGCTATTGTTTCAAATGAAAAAATAAGATAATATGCAGAAATAATAATTTTTTGTGAAAATAATCTCAAATATTTTCTGTCTTATTTTTCCATTTGAAATATTTATAATTTCTTAAATAATGTAATAACTACTTCTGTAAATAATGTTATTACATATTTAAGTCCATTTACCGTAACTATGAAATGACGTCACAGTTGAAAAACTCACCTTGTTAACAATTCGTAAACTGTCAAAAAAATTTAGGTTAACCTCACTAAATTCTAAACACCTAAATGTCAACCTGACAAATAACGATTGAATAATCCAATTTCAAACTGGCAACATTGAAAAAATGTACCAAAATTAAATAAATAAATGTACTAACTGAGTTATGGATTGATGTTGATTAAAACATATCGTAACGTTGGTACTTAAAATAACCAAGTGTGACGTCATCTCATATGTATTGTGAATGGAGTTTACTCACTTATATTATTACCAAGAATAATAAATATTAAAAAGTGCAGTAAATCACTTCTAATTATATATTCTACGCAGTGACAATATAATAATAAACATTCGATAAGTTATTTTCTTTACGATATAAAAAATCTTCTAAAAATACCTTGTTTCCGTAATTATTAATCTTGCCTTCATACTCATCGAAACGTTTCATGAAATTGTTAGTTTCATTTTTCATATCGTTCCTTTCGAATTCCTCTTGAATTAAGTTACGATAACTATTGGTCATATTATGCTCTAGTAATTGTATTGTATCGGATATATTTGACATGTACAAATCCATATTTTGTACTTGTTTCTGATACAAATGCTAAAACAGAAAGAGATGGGAATAAAATTAAAGAATAAAGTATTAAAAAATAAATAAATAAAGAAATCAAAATTGATAGTTAAACATTATTTTTCTATAAAAACTGAGCTGTTCACACTAGTGGTTCTCTCTGGGGATTATATTTAGAATTAAATTTTAGGGAACGTTTACAAAATTGTGGAAGCAAAATAAAAAAATAAAAAAAATAAGTGGTAACAATTGGAAACTCTACCTAGTCTTACCACAGTATACAGGGTGTCCCAAATAACTTATTAAACATGGGGATCTCGAGAACGGTAAGAAATACAAAGTCGGTTAAATTAGGCCAAAGTTGCCGCATTAAGGGACCAAAAAATGCATTACATATTGCAATTTTAAAGCTGTTTTTCATGTAAAAATAACCTAATGCGCAAAACGAAATTTGAAAAAAATGTTTATGAAATTTCTTTATAAGCCTTCCAAAGCTGCACTTTTATCTCAATAGTTAACACATTGATCGCTAACGAATTTTATGCAAGATGATTAAAAAACGGTTCTTTGTTTTTAAGTTTTGTTGGTTTTTCGGTGTATTTTTATAAATTAGTGGTTTTTTAACGTGCGATCACCGGTATCCGTTACGGAAATTTAGGAAATTTATATATTACATTGTGCCACGCCATCATCTTGACTTATCTCACTCTAGCACAGCGGTCGGGGAACCGAGGTATATTACCCCAAATGGGGTAAAAATGAAATTTTTGGGGGTAATAAAGACATTTTTCCAATTTGCTATTTTATAAACGTGTTAGTAGCGTACTAAGGAAAAGGGCGCTGAGGGGCTTGATTAAGGGGCGCCATTGCGAAGGTGAGGAGTTTTTTTTTTGCTCATCACTTAGATTTTGAGAGGTGAGGACTTTTTTTTTGTCATCATTTAGATTTTGGGAGGTGAGGACCTTTTTTTTTGCGCGTCATTTAGATTTGGAGAGGTGAGAGGATCTTTTTTTTTTTTGCTTGACACTTGGTAATGGGTCAAAATGTTCCCCGACCCCTGCTCTAGCAAGTAAGTACATGGAAGTGAGAGAAAACTAAGGATTTACCTAAAATCACATCGCAATCGACCGGTAGATCGCGATCGACTGGTTGGGCAGCGCTGGTATACACTATCCTCAGCAGCGTTGCCAGATTATTATTTTACCAAATCGGGATTTTTACCAAATAAATATAAAAAAATCGGGATTAAGGCGCAAAAAGCGGGACAAGCTAATAAAAGGTACAGTTAAAAATATTTCAAAATGTTTATCTCAAAGTAGGCTGACCAGATTTTTTTTATAGAAAAAAGAGTATACTAAAAAAAAGGTCTCACTCTCAAAATAGAAGTGACGAGCAAAAAAAATCTTTACTTCTATTCTAAAAAATCTGATGCCATTTTTAATCACGATTTATTTCTTTTTGAATAATTCGTGAATTTAGCTGTCCCGCGCGGGACAATCTATTCTTGTTCATAAAGCGGGATGTCCCGCAAAAATCGGGACGTCTGGCAACGCTGATCCTCAGGCACTTTTTCATGGTTTATTTACAGAGGTTCTCAATTTTTTTAAATCGCGTACCGTTTTCAAATTTTCGCCTATTTTAATTTTCAAATGGAGCTTATAGTAGGTTATGTTAATTTTGAATAGTTCTTTTTTTTGCTATCAACCATATAAAAAAGTTCTGTTTTATTTTCGTAAATAATATGAAAAATTAAGAAAAACATTTTTGTCTATATAATTGTATGGAAAAACCTTTTCATGTAAGACTATTTAATTACTAACCAAAGAAAATTTATTCAAATACATAAAAAAAAATCCAGATTATTTCTAATAAGTTTTGAATCAAATATCAATAAGTTATGAAATCTACACCATCCCAAAGGATTACGTTAGTTAAATAAATTATTCTTTTTAAATTTTGTTTCTCTGTTTATATTTATAATTGCTTACATTTTTTGTATTTTATTCTGTAGCGTATCTTTTTCATAAGAAAAATACTTTTGTTCTTATTATTTTATATAAAATGTTGTCTATTAAGTTCCAATAAAATAGGGGAGGGTGTGATAACAATATGGGTTTGGCTGACAGGGGGGCGTTTGTCACAAAAGGTTAAGAAACACAGGTTTATAGTATTGCTTATATTTATAAAGGTCGTTCGTTAGAAGAAAAAAATAGGGTATTATAAATTACGTTATCAATTCTGCTAAAAAAAAAAAACAGCTGAACACATTGACGTACAATAAGAGTTGTAAACAATTGTTGTGCTTACTAAACAAACAAATTTATGTATTTCAAATTAATTTTTATTCATTTTAGTACACGGTATACCTTCAAACGTACAAGGAATAAATAATAATAACGGAAATAAACAAACAACATCGTACAATACGCGTAGTCACAAACAAATCAAAGTAAGTGATGCAATTGAAATGTGTTGCAGGGGATGCATTAATTTTCGCCTGTATCTTTCTTACAGTGAACGAAGCCAACTTATAAATTTAAGGGAGAGAAAAAAAAAAAAAAACAGGCAAATGATTATAGAGTTTATATAAATATATCTCTAACTTAATCTCCTAAATTCGGAAACACAAGTGTTTAAATCAAAATGGAAGACACTTGAACAGTTGTAAATAAAAATACTTTTCAAGTCGTTATAGAGAATACAATTTTTCGTAAAACGGCAATGATATTAAAATGATGTTTAAGTAAAAGTTGGTTCTTTTCAAAAGCTCTATCCAAACATACCCAATATGATATACATTCCCATTTAATAAATCAAAGTTGTTCTTAATATCCTGTACTTCCGGTTTGTTCCGGAATATTTCAATACTACTACCATTCAGTGGCGGCGCTAGCTCCTAAAATCTAGGGGGACCAGGAAATATTTGAGGAGTGCACCATTTTTAGGGTTTTGTAGGTATGACCAAAAAACCCTTATACCGTCATTTTGTCGTCTGTCTGTCTGTCTGTCTGTCTGTCTGTCTGTCTGTTCGGTAAAAATTGTAGCCGAACGGCTAAACCTAGAGAGTTGAAATTTGGCATGCTTATTCAACTCGTTGACCCGCACATAGGAAAAATACCAAAACATCTAAAAAACATATCCCCCAAAAATATAAACAAATATGTGCTCATCGAAAAAAAAAATATTTTTTTTTAATTCTGAGTAGGGTATCAAATGAAAGCCCTTGGTACGTGAATTAACGATCAAATTTTTATTTTTCCAAAATAAATTATTTTGAAGCGATTTTTGCCAATATTGTGCAAAAAAAATTTTGTCCCACACCCTGTAGCCCAGATGGTTTAAACTAAAAATCTGAAAAAATTCTAAGTAATGTACATTGGTGTGAACCGGAATAGTTCAACAGGAATTTTTGATCAGATTATGTTTTTGGAAAAAAAAGCATTTTTTGTGTTTTTTTGCTAATAATGTTGACAACTTATAGTTATATAATACGCTCAACAGTAACGTGTTTCTTGGTGCTGTGGCTAAGATACTTGCGTTCTGTCCAAGAATTCGTAATCGGACTCATGTTCGAGTCCTACGTGAGGAGACAATATTATTTTTTATTTATTTTTTGCATTTTTATATTGTTTAAATTATTTTTTCAAAATTTTAATTATATTTTGGCAATTGTTGCATTTAATTTTTAATAGCGTAAATTTAATAACCAGTGGAAATTGTTGAAATTATAATTTAATTATATATTTGAATGTACACGAAATCAAAGGGGAGGAGCTATGACTAAAAACAACCAATGGAAGCCATAGGCGCAATTTTCAAAATCTTAATGAACCTTGATATATAAAAAAAAAAATACTGCACATCTTTAAAAACTTAAATAATGGTAATAGGCATTCGAATTAAAATTCATAAAAAAATATTTTGTCATAAAATTTGTTTTGGCACCCCAAATAATCATCATTCACTTACTAAATACCTGCAAAACCCTGAAATGTGTGAAAATTCACACTTCACATCAATTTTTTATCGTTATTAATATTCATGAAAATAGAAGACAAAAAGGGAGACAAATAAAAATAAAATAAAACCTCACTTTTAAAATATAAAGTAATGACCTGGTCCTCACTTCTACAAGTGATGACCTATAAAAAGTCCTTATTTCTAAAATACAAGTGAATACCTAAAAAAAATCCTCATTTCTAAAATACAAATGACAACAGAAAGATAAAGGTCCTAAAAACTCTAAAACACAAGTAATAAAAAAAAAAGAATTATGTACCTAATAAATTTTCTCCTAGCATTTTGGGGGGGGGGGCAGAGCAATTTTGGGTGGGCCCGGATACCTCGCTGGCACCGTCACTACTACCATCGATTTTTGGGTAGACTTTGGTAATCAAATTTTTTCCCAACTTACTTACATATCGCGTTTTCGAGAAAAATGGTGTTCTCTTTATCTTGATTCATTATAGAACATTAAGTGCAAAGGTTTTCGTGGTTAAATCCTACCATTATTATTGTCAGTTATCCTGTTCTGCAGTAAAACTACGTTTTATGTTATTGGCATATACGAGGGCATATTGAAAACTAATGCCTCCATGGCTATAACTTTATTAGTAATTGATATATGGTTTACATATAAATGTGACATAATAGTATAAACTGTCCTCTACGCACTGATATATTCACTTTTCCACATATTTGCCATTGACAGTAATACATTTACGCCAACGTGGTACGAGTTTTTCAAGTCCGTCACGGAAAAAGTCTGAAAACTTCTCACGGCACAATTTCCGCACCTTCGCTATCACCGCTGCATCTGAAAAGAAACGCTTGCCCTTGAGATGTCCCTTAAGATTTGGAAAGAGGAAAATGTCAAAAGGCGCAAGATCTGGGCTATAAGGTGAATGAGCCACCTGCCTTTCACTACATACAGACACTGGTTGGCCACTGCGTGCCCGATTATGGACATCCGTTTTAGCAGGACTTGCGTATTTCACAGTCCTTACCCACCTCCTAACAGTACTCACATCAACACACGCCTCACGGTAGACGGCACTTAACCTTCGATGGATATCAATGGGCGCTACACCCTCCGCAGTAAGAAATTCAATGACTCGTTGTTTTACACATCCATGCCGGCCGCCATGTTTAGAAATGTCATCCGCAAACGCGATGTTGCTAAGAATCTCCGCTTGGAGGACTTATGTACAGATACTTAAGGTAAATGGCAAACCACTTTTGACACGGTCTGGCCCGTCATTATAAAACTTATGGCCATGGAGGCATTAGTTTTCAATATGCCCTTGTATATTAGAAAAATAATAGAAATAAATTCTTTTTCGGGGATTGGCAACAACAACAAAAAAAATGTAAAGTGTAAATTTTCATATATTTTCAATTATGCTTATAGATTTAGAAAAAAATGACTTCCAATACGTCATTTAACATAGGGTGTCTCTATAAAATTATTTGTTATATAATATATTCATCAATTAAAATTATTCTTACCTCAAAGGATTTTTTTGTTGCATTTAATATTTTATTTTCTGTTTTCTCTATATTAGATTTAACATTATCTATCTTATCGATACCATCAGTGATTGTAGTTTCCATATCGGCTTGTCGAACACTAATACTGTGATCCAGTCTATCGATTTTATTTATCGTTGACTCCATTTTGCTCTGCAAAAAAATAATTTTGTAAATTGGAATTATTTCTGTCATTATAAATCAGGAGTTGGTCGAGCTACTGTAGCTCTGATAAAGAAATAAAATATTTCGAAACTGGTCAGCTAGATCTAGTTGTAACATTTATGTTCGCAACCCGTACAACCTTCTCCACATTATAAATCAGTTAACTCTGGTTTATTAAGTGTATGCAAAAAAAATTTTTAGCTCTCTGATAAAGATTATTTAATATTCCAAAATTCCAATAATCTCCCGCCGTTTTGCGTCGACAGGTTGGCCCCGAAGTTTGTCATGATTTAAATATAAACACAACTTCACAAAACAGTGTTACACAATAAGCGACGAAAAACTATATTCGACACTGCATTCGGTATGAGTTTCAGCAAGAAACTCGAGTAAAGTATGTTAATTAATTTGATTTGTTCTTGGTGAAGATAATCATTTTGTTTTGTTCTCGATGTATATGTATCTCACAATTCTTTCAAATACAGTGAAACCTCTATCTATCGTTCCTCGAATAATAGTTTTCCCGTATGTGTCGTTATTTCTTGCGGTTCCGAACTAATTTCGTACAAAACACGCAAATATAGATCGCATCGATCGTTTCTCTATGCATCATTTTACCGCATTAATTGTTTAAATTACGCAGCAAATTTCTTTTTTTTATGCACATTCGATAACTGATGCCGAAAAAAATGTAATTTATAACACTGAAAAAATATTGATTTCTTACGCCAATAAAAAAGCCAAAAAGCAAATGACGATGAAAGATTATATACAATACGAAGTATAATTTTTTTTTGTCTGCATGCAGCTTCCCTTTTTTATTTTGTTACGATATTTTTTATTTAAACAAATTGAGTTATAATTGAAACATGTATCATTTTTATAATATGTATGTATGTACATATTAAACATTTAAATATGTATTAATGTGTTTTTTTGTATATTCGCGCATTCATTGTTTTTCGGCATCCATAGTTTATTTCAATAGGTCCCTTCAAAAACGATAGATAGAGGTTTCACTGTATTGGTCTGGACGTTTTAAAGGCTGTAATTTTGATATCAATGGCCGATCACATTCTTGAACGTCGATTCAAGGCCTATGGTTTGCATTATCGAATGAAAATCTATCACAGGCCCAAAAGGAAATCGTGGAGTTAGAGACTTGAAATTTGGAATGCATGAACAATTCTTTTACCCACATATAGGAAAAATAATTAAGTAAATGAAACATTACTCCTCTGCCTGATTCAATAAGAAATTTTGGTTGCTGTATTGGGGTGAACTTGATCAATTTTTAAATTCAAATTATCATATATTTTTGAACGTTAATAATTGTTTAATTTTTTTCATACTTAGGCATAGGTACTGACGCCCTCTATTAATAGCTGTAACTTTTTTATTTTTTGACGTTCGCTATGTTATTTAAAAAAAATCACGTTTGGTCAAATTTACCCCGGTCGGAGGAACTTGACCGAGTATTCTATTTTGCTTGCTTAACAACTCTTACGTATAAAAAGGTGAACTTGAGCACAGAAAAACATTTACAAGTTCAGAAATAAATAAAAAATTATTCATACTAACACAATAGGTCTAAATATGCAAAAAATAATATTTATTTTGATTTTTTTATAACACAACATTACAAAAGCTATGATTTTAAAACACTATTAAACAAAATTAAAAAACATATTGAAATAAGAATAATAATAATTAAAAAGTATCCCGCGGTGGCCAATATCGGGTGCTACAAGTATCTTGACAATATCTTCCCGCTTAAAACATCTACTTCTTTTTTAGGCCAGATAAATTTATTTGTTTCATATATTTTCAGATATTTTATTGCTGTAATATCTTCCTCTAAAACACTGGTTATTTGACAAATGAAATATTTGATTGTTTCTTTATTCTTGCGAACTTCACTAAAATCCAATTGCCCACTTTTATTTCAGCTGAGTTCACACCATCAGTGGTTTCTTCTTGATCAATGTGTTCATATTTATCTTTTCTATTTTAACTCTCGGAATTCAAATCTTCGTCTGCACTGGAGTGGGTACTAGGGACTACAACTTCTGAAACAGACGAAGACTCAGAATCTGATTGGAGCACTTGTCTTATTACACCACTGGTAGAGGGTTGCAAATAAGTTCAGGTATGACTTACAGCGACTGTATCTAATAAGTTTTCATGATCGTGTCGGTCAAGTTTACCCCCATTTTTCAGAAATTTTGCATAAATGAATATTTAATGATGAAAAAATATAAATTATGAACGTAAATAAATACTAACTTTGGGAGCGTCATTTTGATATAATTCGCTACTGAAAATAATCTGTCGAGGTTAAATACTATTTATAATGTAGAAAATATTGATAGATTTTCTTAAGGTATGGTGTAAGTATACAAAACAGATAGTAGCTAAGTAAATGTTTTTTCTATATAACATTTTTAAATAAGTAACGTAACCGTGTTGTATTATAAGGTGACACATTGACAATATTTATAAATACAGGATGTTTTTTTGAAACGCCGCACTTCGAATAACTCCTTTATTTTAAGAGATACCAAAAATTCTTCAGAAGAAAAGTTAAACTAGATAAAAGGGTCCACTAAGGAATATAATCAGGGGCGGACTTTGGCCTAGGCAAAATAGGCAACTGCCTAGGGCCCGCAAGACGGTTTTATTATAAATTTTTTGTATTATTTTATGATTTTTTAACTAGTAAGGCCCGCAATGAGACTAAGAATTCTGCATCACCTCCAGTTTCAGCGGAAATTGTTTCAACTTTTTATCTATCATAGGGAATCGGTACTTTAATTTTTTTTTTCTTGAAAATACATTAATTCAGCTTTACAAGGATATCAAAATATCATACTTTAATTTTAACCATTTAAAAATGGCGACCATTTATTTACAAACTAATAAATACCATAAAAATCGTAGACACTAAATTATAAAAAGATATAGCATTATGTTACTAGAAAAAATAATAAAACAAAATATGACTAAAATTAGTAATAAACTAAGGAAAATATATAAATGTTCAATATGACCGCCGTAGTTATCCACATATTTTCTCATTCGTAATAAAAACTCTTCCATTACATTTAGAACGGTATACTCTTGAATTTGATGGCTGTTATTACCCTACTAGGTTATTACCGGTCAACAATGACGGATTTATAATATAAAAATTTCAATTGTTTGTATGTGTATTTGGTTTTATTTTTTAACGTATCCTAATTTCGTCGCCAGTCTGCGGATCATGGGACAGGATATCACTAGTTAGCTAATCACTGGAGAGGGCGTCACCTGTCAGGCAATCAAGAAACAGGGTGTCCCCAGTTAGCCAATCACGAGAACATTAGAAAAATTGACGTCATAATGTTACCGACACTACATACAGACACTTGCTAATTATATAGTTAGATTATTTATTCATTAACTTTTTAAGATGAGAAAACGATTCATTTTTACTTAGTACATTACATTTATATTGTTAAAACTAAAAATAATTTGAGACGTTAATTTATGCCTACGAAACCCTAGACATTTCTATATGTAATTATATTCGTAGATACTTAGAGAATAAATCTGCAAAATATTGTTCATATCGGTTAAAGGATATAGGCTTGTCTAGAGTTTCTCGTTTATGCCTACGAAATCCAAAACTTTTATATATAAAATTTTATCCGCAGTTTCTTAGAGAACAAATCTGCAAAATATTGTTCATATCGGTCAAAGGAAACAGGAGTATCTACAGTCTCTTGTTTATGCCTACGAAACCCTAGACATTTATTTATGTAATTATATTCGTAGATTCTTAGAGAATAAATGTGCAAAATATTGTTCATATCGGTCAAAGGAAACAGGAGTATCTAGAGTCTCTTGTTTATGGCTACGAAACCCTAGGCATTTATGTATATAATTATATTTGTAGATTCTTAGAGAATAAATCTGCAAAATATTGTTTATATTGGTCAAAGGAAACAGGAGTATCTAGAGTCTCTTGTTTATGCCTACGAAACTCTAGACATTTATGCATATAATTATATTTGTAGATTCTTGGAAAATAAATCTGATAAATACTGTTCATATCGGTCAAATGATATAGGAGTACCCTAGGGTTTCTTGTTTATGCCCACGAAACCCTATACATTTCTATAGGTTATTTTATCCGCAGATTTTTAAATAATAAATCTGCAAAATATTTTTCATATCGATCAAAGAATATAGAAGTGTCTACAGCTTCTTATTTATATCTACGAAACCCTAGATATTTCTTTATGTTATTTTATCCGCAGATTCTTAGAGAATAAATCTGCAAAATATTGTTCATATCGGTCAAAGGATATAGGAGTCTCTTGTTTATGCCTACGAAACCCTAGACATTTATGTATGTAATTATATTTGTAGATTCTTAGAGAATACATCTGCAAAATATTGTTCTTATTGGTCAAAGGATATAGCAGTGTCTAGAGTTTCTTGTTTATGCCTACGAAACCCTAGACATTTCTGTAAATAACTATATTTGTAGATTCTAAGAAAATAAATCTGCAAAATATTATTCATATTGGTCGAAGGATATAGCAGGGTATATAGTTTCTTGTTTATGCCTACGAAACCCTAGACATTTCTATATGTTATTTTATTCGCAGTTTCATAGAGAATAAATCTGCAAAATATTATTGATATCAGTCAAATGATATAGGAGTATCTAGAGTTTCTTGTTTATGCCTACGAAATCCTACAAATTTCTATATGTAATTATATTCGTAGATTCTTAGAGAATAAATCTGCAAAATACCTGTCAATCAAGTCAAACTGGGAACACCCTGTTTCACAGTTAGCCAATCACGAGAACCTTAGGAAAAATTACGTCACAGTGTTACCAAATCACTAACACACGGTAGCTAATTATATAAGTACGATGTTCTAAGTCTACTAATCTTTACCTTCAGGATACCTTTCTTGGTAGAGTTCCTAACACAATTTTTTTGACATTATCAGAATCATATCTGTCATTTCTTCATTTGAATAACGTACGTAAGCCGTAATTACAAACGATTTGATGTTATCACCAATATCAAACTCGTACTAACAGGCAAGAAAATTTGCAGGTTATATTTGGTTTTTGTATGTAACAAAATCATTTTCAAAGCTTGCTATGTTTAACTTTGTACGATTTATGTTATTTATTATTTTGTAAATAAATGGTCGCCATTTTGAAATGATTATAATTAAAGTGTGATATTTTGATATCCTTGTAAAGTTGATTTAATGTACTTTCAAGAAAAAAAAAGTTGCGATTCCCTACGCTGGATAAAAGATTTAAACAATCTCCGCGGAAAACGGAAGTGATGCAGTATTCTTGTTATAGTCCTTAAGTAGGCCCTTTTGTTTAGTTTAACTTTTCTTCTGAAGAATTTTTTGTATCTCTTAAAATAAAAAAGTTATTCGAGGTGCGGCGGTTGAAACAAACATCCTGTATATATGTAATTGTTTATGCGAAAAGCTAGTCAATCTAAATATACTACCGTATTTTTCGGACCATAAGATGCACCGGACGATAAGGTGCGTCTTATCGTGCGTCTTATCGTTAAAGAAGGTTGCAGATACCGTATTTTTCGGATCATAAGACGCACCCCAAATTTATGAGACAATTTTTAGAAAGAATATTTATTATTACAATAACTTGTACCAGCAACATTCTGTTCATCTTCACTCTCTGTACTATCACTCGTCTCGTTAATGTCAATGTTCGTATTATTTTCGTCTGAACTATTGTTGTTAATCTCTTCAAAAACCAAGTCATCTTCGATACTATTCAATGCGTTGCTTATACCGACTTTTTTAAAAGACTTTACAATCGTCTTTTCTTTTACAGCTTCCCATGAATTTTTTACCCAGTTACTTTTGAATTTGTCGTCCGTTTTATCCGTTGCTGTAACATTGCGATTTGAATTTATCATTCGTTTGTTCCACTCTTCCCGCATAAAATTATTAAATGGTTTATTAATCGACCCAAGGGTTGTCGTTGACTTCTAAGGCTTCCAGAAATTACTAATTCTGTATTCATTTCTATTATATTTTCTTGGTTGCTTCTGTTTTATGCGCTCCGAATTGATTCCACACTAATATCGCACACTTTTGAAACAACGCACCTGTATCTTCGGACCATAAGATGCACCCCAATGGTGAGTCAATTTTTCTGTGTAAAAAGGTGCGTCTTATGGTCCGAAAAATACGGTAAATATTTTTTTTTTACTTTTTGTCAAGTTCACCCCGTTACTAAATTCAAATTTACTGATAGCTGTCAAGAAAAAGAAAAATAATTTACCTGCATTTTTAGAAGATCCATATCCATTTTACCTTCAACATAACCCATCTTATGGTGTAATCTTTCATATAACGAATCAAGTTTTCGAAAGATTTGGTCTTTCATAATCTCATCTTTGAACTGCCTGCTTGACATGTTCTCGTTGATCTTTGTTAGTTGCATCTCGAGCTGGCCTTCCAGTCGAGTTATCTTGGATTCGAGTAGATCGATCTTTCGAGAACATTGTTCAACATTAACTGATGAGTATCGGATGGAATAGACTGTATCTAAGTTTCGAAGACGTTCTTCGATGGATTGTAAAATTGTTTGTAAGCCCTGAAAAAATAAATTTAATAGAAACGAAATAATTTCATAAAATTCTTACAATATTGTAGCTTTTTTTTTAGGATTTTGTAGGTATGACCACCAAAAAACTCTTATAACGTCACTCGTGTGTCTGTCCGTCTGTCGGTCTGTACGGTAGAAATTGTAGCCAAACGGCTTAACTTTTCTCTAAGATCTTGGAGTCAGTCCTATCAGACAGACTATGTGCTTTTGTTAACAAAACAGATTTGTTGTCGGATAAACAGTACGGATTCCGCAAAGGAAGAAATACGAAAGATGCGATAATCAACCTACTCGAGTACGTAATGAATGCATTTGAGGCAAAAGAAGACAGTTGTGTCATGCTCTGTGATTTAACAAAAGCATTTGACTGTATGTCGCACCCCATACTCTTACAGAAACTCGAGAAGTATGGCATAAGAGGGGTTGTGATTAAACTGATAGAGTCCTATCTCTCGGATAGGAAACAGCTTGTCGAAACAAATAATAATAAAAGTGGATTGCAAACAATGAACAGAGGCATAGCACAAGGATCAATACTGGGACCATTATTCTTTATCCTTTACATTAATGATTTGCCAGCAAATATACACAATGGCCACATTGTGCTATTTGCAGACGATGCAACAATTGCCACAAAAAGCAACAAAGGTGAAGAACTGATACAACAAACTCAAATGCTTCGGGACCTGGCAACAAATTGGTTTGGTTCTAACGAACTACAACTCAATGATAGTAAGACCAAATACCTATATCTCACTGCATCTAGAAGAACACTCATAAGAGCAGAGTCAGCACAATTCCTAGGCATAACACTGGATACAAGGATAACATGGCTGCCACACATTCAAAACCAAACAGCAAAACTGTCCAAGTCAGTCTATGTTATACGACGTATCACCAAATGCGTCAGCTGTGAAGCAGGACGGACAGCATACTTTGCCCTGTTGCATTCAGTGATGACATATGCCTTATCGGTTTGGGGAATCTCGGCTCATGCACAAAAAGTCTTTGTTGTCCAAAAGAAAGCGGTAAGAGCTCTAGATCAAGAGCGTAATAACGTCCACTGTCGGCCTATATTTGTTAAACACAAGATCCTAACACTATACAGCGCATTCATATTGGAAAAAGCTCTTGAAACTCATAAGCAAAAAAACCGGCTAACTAGGCACGAGGAGAGACATGACTATAACTCAAGGACCAAACACAATTTAGAAACATACAACCTGCGTTTAAAAACCACCGAGATGTTAAATATTGGAGTTATAATCTACAACAAATTACCCAAAGAGATCAAAGAACTAAGGACGACGCAGCTGCGTACCCGACTAAAAAGATTCTTGCTACAAAAAGCCTTCTACAGCATAAATGAATTTCTTGACTGCAAATTATCATCTATGTAAAAATCATTATGTATTATGAACTGTAACAGGGTCATTCCATATCAAGTGGTCTAGTGGTCCCTGCTCGACCATCACGGATTTTGATGAAATTTTGTATGGACATTCACATATGTCCTCAACGAACATTGGTAAAGTTTTACGTTCATCCATGCAATACTTGCTGAGATTTAGTAATTTGTTTGACCCCATACCGCAGCCTTCTATGTTATGACTCCGAGATTTCGACAACTTTGAGACACAGTATCTCTGCCAATATTTTGTTGAGAGAAACAAAACTTTGCCAACTTATACAACTTTTTGCGCTCTATTAAACAAAATAATAAACAAATCTTCATGAGCGATTCCCGTGAAGAAAATTTGGATCAAACTTGGCCTAAAAAATTTGCAACTCGAAAAACTTTTAAAGTTTGACTTTTTATACCTCTGAAAGTAAAGGTACAATAAACGTGAAATTTTGCACATAATAACTTATCAATACAAGGTTAACGAATATAAAATTTCACACTCCTAATATTTTTCATTAGTTCAGGAATTGAGTGTAAAGTTGATGATTTTTGTGAAAATACTAAAAACGGTATATTTAGCCCACTTTTACAAAAATATACCCTCTGGAAACTGTTTTAAATTATTTTCATTAGAAAGAACATGTTTTAATCCCCCTAAAAAAGTAGGACTGGTTTTTCATCCCTGGTATATAAGGCCTTAGAAATAGGGACAAAGTTGAGAACGTTTCTATCACATGCTGCTATCGCAATATCGCATGCATTCCACTATTTTTCATCTTGTATGTTTTATACAGGCATTATAAGTACCTAAATTGCGTTGATCCATGGTGACATTGTCACTACCAGTTCAGAAACTTGAACCAGTAACCCCATCGCCATAGGGTTCACGCTCGATAGCCGTGCAATACCAGCCACGGGTGGGTTTCTTGGTTAAGGATCCCAAGCCTCTAGTTTGGTTTCTTCGTTAAGGTTCCAAAGCCTTGTGTGGGTATCTGTCCGGTTCCCAAGCCAATGATTGGGCAGCTTATTCTAGGTTCCTAAGCCTGAAGTGGGTATCTTACATGGTTCCCAAGCCGAAGTCCATGATGTTTGTATGAATTGCCAAATTCCAACTATTGCTTATTTATTATTGAATTTAGTAGCCACTTTCTTCAGAGTCACTTCTTGGAATTGATACTGTCGGCCTGGTGACATAACTGATGGTGCTAGAAGGCCACAAATAAGGTGTTGTGATGGAACCCAACAAATATCTTTGAGTGTAAAGTTGATGATTTTTGTGAAAATGCTAAAAACAGGGTATATTTAGCCCACTTTTACAAAAATATACCTTCTGGAAACTGTTTTAAATTATTTTCATTAGAAAGAGCATGTTTTAAACCCCCTAAAAAAGTAGGATTGGTTTTTCATCCCTGGTATATAAGGCCTTAGAAATAGGGACAAAGTTGAGGATATTGCTATCGATACGTCATATACTTCAATATGCATTTTTTTACATTGTGTCACTTTCCTTTCATTCCTGCTGAAGTTTACAGTGTACAATTAATTTTTGTACGCTATATGAATCTGTTAGTCTGCTAGCGGTGGTTCTACACTGATGACATTTTTTAAATATTTTGTTAGTGCTGTCACGCGTCAGCATGTTTTGGGTATAGAATTCTGTACTGTTAGCAGCGGCGGTCGGTGACTAAACGTCCCGAATTGGCCAGGAAAGTCCCGAATTGACCGGCCTCCAGCGACCATTAACCGATCAAATACTGACGCCAATAGATCTGTTCAACTTTTGTGACAAAAACATTCACGGAATTAAATAAGTATATATATATATGTTCCGACTGAAGAAATTCAAGAAAACAGGACGCTGCAAGAAGAAAGATGAAAAGCTAGCACCGCAATAGCTGGCACAAGAGATCATCACCAGTTTGTGCCAGTGGATTTGAATTCGATTTCCGTCAGCAAAGTTTCAAATGACACAGTTAACTTTGTGGCCAAACTTTCCAATTCTGTCGATCCTAATTTAAAATTAGCCGAACTATTTCCCGGTTGTTATGTTGCCTGCATTTATGACAATAAGTGGTGGGTAGGCAATGTTGTAAAAATTTCTCTGGAACAAAATGATGCTTTGGTAAAATTTATGCATCCGCGAGGCTTGGCTCATTCATTTTATTGGCCCGAAAGAAAAGATATTTGTTGGGTTCCAGCACAACACCTTATTTGTGGCCTTCCAGCACCATCAGTTATGTCACCAGGCCGACAGTATCAATTCCAAGAAGTGACACTGAAGAAAGTGGCTACTAAATTCAATAATAAATAAGCAATAGTTGGAATTTGGCAATTCATACCAACATCATGGACTTCGGCTTGGGAACCATGTAAGATACCCACTTCAGGCTTAGAAACCTAGAATAATCTGCCCAATCATTGGCTTGGGAACCGGACAGATACCCACACAAGGCTTTGGAACCTTAACGAAGAAACCAAACTAGAGGCTTGGGATCCTCAACCAGGAAACCCACCCGTGGCTGGTATTGCACGGCTATCGGGCGTGACCCTATGGCGATGGGGTTAGTGGTTCAAGTTTCTGAACTGGTAGTGACAATGTCACCATGGACCAACGCAATTTAGGTACTTATAATGCCTGTATAAAACAAACAAGATGAAAAATAATGGAATGCATGCGATATTGCGATAGCAGCATGTGATAGAAACGTTCTCAACTTTGTCCCTATTTCTAAGGCCTTATATACCAGGGATGAAAAACCAGTCCTACTTTTTTAGGGGGATTAAAACATGCTCTTTCTAATGAAAATAATTTAAAACAGTTTCCAGAGGGTATATTTTTGTAAAAGTGGGCTAAATATACCCTGTTTTTAGCATTTTCACAAAAATCATCAACTTTACACTCAATTCCTGAACTAATGAAAAATATTAGGAGTGTGAAATTTTATATTCGTTAACCTTGTATTGATAAGTTATTATGTGCAAAATTTCACGTATATCGTACCTTTACTTTCAGAGGTATAAAAAGCCAAACTTTAAAATTTTTTCGGGTTGCAAATTTTTTAGGCCAAGTTTGATCCAAATTTTCTTCACGGGAATCGCTCATGAAGATTTGTTTATTATTTTGTTTAATAGAGCGCAATAAGTTGTATTAGTTGGCAGAGTTTTGTTTCTCTCAACAAAATATTGGCAGAGATACTGTGTCTCAAAGTTGTCGAAATCTCGGAGTCATAACATAGAAGGCTGCGGTATGGGGTCAAACAAATTACTAAATCTCAGCAAGTATTGCATGGATGAACGTAAAACTTTACCAATGTTCGTTGGGGACATGTGTGAATGTCCATACAAAATTTCATCAAAATCCGTGATGGTCGAGCAGGGCACTTCTCTGAAATCAGACCACTTGACATGGAATGACCCAACACTGACATTGTCTTTACCTTGTATCATACAGACAGAATAAACTATTCTATTCTATTCTATTCTATTCATAGTAAGTTAAAATGTAGCATGCTTATATAACTCTTTGACCCACATTTAGGAAAAATACTAAGAGTTCAAAAAAAAAAAACAAATCTCAAGAAAAATATAAACAAATATGTATTTAAGGAAAAATTAAATATTTTTAAAAAATCTTGAATGGGGTATCACATGAAACCTCGTAATACGTGAATATATACTTTTCAGTCTATGTACATTGCGGAGTAATATGGTCAGTATTACGTCTATTTTCTAGCGTACACGGAAAGCCGGTTACGAACGGCTAAGCAGAACCTGTAATTTGTATAAATATTTTTACAGAAATTATTTGACATAAGCAGGAATTGAACTCAACGTCCGTGCCATTGCTTAGAGATGAAATAGCAGGTACAAACGATTTAACGTTTGCAGCTACAGGATTGCTGTTAAATAATTTCAGGGAAGGCTGAGTGGGTCTACGCTTGAATTTTTCTTATTTTTTTTGATAATCTTCTCAAGTTTCATCCATGTAAGCCCTTGTCACTGCGATGAAATGGGAAGATGCTCATTTATTTAAAATAAAATTCCTCCTCATTCACAAATGGCTCACAAATGTGTATTTGTACTGATTAATTCGTATACACATTTGTGTATACGAATTAATTATAGTAATATAATATAATTAGTCTGTCTATCTGTCTGTCTGTCTGTTCGGTAAAAATTGTAGCCAAACGGCTAAACCTAGAGAGTTGAAATTTGGCATGCTTATACAACTCTTTGACCCGCACATAGGAAAAATACTAAAACATCTAAAAAACATATCCCCCTAAAAATATAAACAAATATGTGCTCATCGAAAAAAAAAAATATATTTTTTTATAATTCTGAGTAGGGTATCAAATGAAAGCCCTTGGTACGTGGATTAAAGATCAAATTTTTATTTTTGCAAAATAAATTATTTTGAAGCGATTTTTGCCAAAATTGTGCAAAAATTTTTTTGTCCCACACCCTGTAGCCCAGATGGTTTAAACTAAAAATCTAAAAAAATTTTAAGTAATGTACATTGGTGTGAACCGGAATACTACAACAGGAATTTTTGATCAGATTATGTTTTTGGAAAAAAACGCATTTTTTGTGTTTTTTTGCTAATAATGTACACAAGTTATAGCTTAGTAACACGCTACACTAAAAGGTGTATGCTGGTCTAGTGGTTATGACGCTGACTTTTCACCCAACTAACTCGATCCGAAAGGGATCGAACCCTGCAAGAAGAGGCAAAATTATTTTTTGTTTTTTTTTTTTTTAATTTTTATATTTAAATTATTTTTTCAAAATTCTAGTTATGTTTTGGCAAATGTTGCATTTAATTTTTAAAAGCGTAAATTTAATAACCAGTGGAAATTGTTTAAATTATAATTTAATTCTGTTTCAATGTACACGAAACCAGAGGGGCGGAGAATGTGACTTAAAACAACCAATGGAAGCCATAGGCGCAATTTTTAAAATTCTTAATGAACCTTGCTATATAAAAAAAATACTGCACATATTTAGAAACCTAAATAATGGTATTAGGCGTTCGAATTAAAATTAACAAAAATAATATTTTAATATAAAATTTGTTTGGACATCCCAAATAATCATCATTCGCTTACTAAATACCTGCAAAACCCTGAAATGTGTGAAAATTCACACTTCACATCAATTTTTTTTTATTAAATTTATTGTGGAGTTCTAAACGAAATCTCTATATCATTTTACTTAATACCTTCATTTAACAAAAGTGATTTAAAAATAGTAACTTATTAAATACATACGAAACCCTGTAATGTATAAACATTCACAAGTTACACATTTTTTTTATTTGAAAAATATCTGATTATTAATAAATGTCAGTATTACAATATTTTTTAAGGAGAATGAACTTGATACAGTGTATAAATAGACGTGTGATAATATAAAACTATCTAAAAATAAAATTAATAAATAAATTATTAATAATTAATTATATGAAGACTAGTGACCGCTTTATCGTCACTGTACATTGAATCTTGCGTTTTTTGCATTAATAATAACGTTTTTACAGAAAAGCAAATATTTTTTAATGATAACTATTTTTAAAAAAAAAAAATGTTCTTTTTGTTTTATCAATATTTTTACCGTACCTTTTTATTTCCAATATTCTGTAATCATACTATATCTTTCAATTTAAAATTGGTAATAATAAGTAGTCACACAAATACGAGCTCTTTCAAGTGTATGTCTCATAATTTTTACACAAATTTTAAGCTGTATTTTATATATTGTAGCCCGAACATTTTCTCTAGTTGTTTAATCGACGTTGGTTGGTTAGTATAGATACGTTCTTTAAGATATCCCCGACCATGTCACGGTAGCGGTCGCCCTTCACAGTTAAGGAGAGGTACAACACTTCTCACAATTTTCTTATACAAAACTTACGATCTGAAATAAAATTAGTAACAATTTATCAAAATTTGCACCGTATTTTTAGCTAATATAATATTTTTATTTTTAAAAATAATTTTGGTTAATGTTCCGTATAAGTCCACCAGGCATAACTCGTCAGACAGAACGTGTATGCTAGTTGGAATGAGATTTAGTCTTGACGAAGCGCCGCCCCTTTCTTTCAAAATATAACATTTACGATTCTGAAATCTAAATAAGTACTTGATAGTTATACGTTTTGAAATCCAAGCAATTATTTAATAAGTGTTTGTTAACATTTAGCTCGTATTAAGGTTTTTAAAGAAAAACTTGAATAACGAAATTTCAGTATTTATACGCTTAAAGTCATATTTAAATAGTTTGAATGAGATTTATAGTATACATATGTTGAAAAACACTAACTTTATTAAAAGAGAGAATCCTCAAATTATCAATGTATTCCGACCTACTAATTTCATGTCTAAAATAGGACATTCCGTTTTTCATCGCATTCATACATACCAAATTATGTAAATGTATTAAAAATGTATAAAGCATTTATATATCTTCACTATATGCAAACAAACAATGATAAAACTAGTAGGCAAATCCAGAGCCGTGAAAATCGCCACAGAATGAATACCTTTTTATATAAAATTATCCATCCTTTTTATAACTCTTTGAAGTTGTACGCGATAAAATTTAGCTATCACATTTTGGGTTTAAATTTGGGAAAAAATGGATAGCATTTAGATCACATTGCAATTATATAAATCAGGGGTCTGGGAACTTTTTGGGACATTTACATTCAGACACAATCAGACCCTCATTCATACACCATCTTAACACCTCTTTCATATCCTTACTCTCCATATTACTTAAAAAATTTAAATAATTATCAGCCATTTTCCAAGTTTTAGGAACTAACTATGTAAATAACACCTGTGTAGACACCGTCCTCCGTTGATTCTAAATTGCACAAAAGTTGTGTCTGATTACACCGAGCACATATGCAAGAATGACTACTATTGGTTCCCCACTCTTACATATATTCTATTCTAAACATACAGCCTAGTTCTAATTTGACGCGGTGGACTTATACGGAACATTAACCATTTTTTTGTCAATTAATTGATAACCATGAAAATCAAAGGATCACTTTATACACATCAATTTGTTTATCAATTTTTTTGAAAACTTTTACATTTCCAACTGTAAAACATGTTGACATATTTATCAAAATGAAAATATTGAAAAAAAAATTCACAAAGTTACGAGCTGTGAACAGAAACAAAAGAAATAACCTAGATGATGGTGAATTAGAAAGTTTGCGGTTCTGTCACATTTGAAAACGAAACACATAACCTATACATTTCTTGGTTATGCTACAACTAAACAGATAAAAATAATTCCCGAAAAAATTTACGAAAAATAGAACTTGTTCTATTTTCAGTGTTCAATTTATTGATGAAATTTAAAATAATTGACCAGTAAATTGAACAGTGTAAAACTCACTTAACGTAATAATAAGCATAAAATATGTTTCTGTAATGTAATATCACAAGGTATTTTAAATCATTTTCTTTTTAACAACACAATAAATGCGATATTTTCCGAAAATATAATCTAATCAAATTTTCCCGTTGTAGAACTTTAAACACGAAAAAAACGATAGCCTGTTTTTTTGATTAAAGCGGGACGATATTTTGAAAATTAGTAACTTTTAATGTTTAAATGAGGCTTTCGATCATTTTGTTTAGCAAAAGCCCACTGTAATCGTTGAAAATACAGCACGTGCCAAGAAAAATAAAAATTCCATTTAGTTCCGTTTAAATGTTTGGAATAGCCTGTACTTATTTTTGGGGGAACATATTTTATTCCTTTTTCGCCAAAAATGGTAAATATAGATATTATATATTTCATTTTGTAACAAGTTACTAGGTCTGGTGACTTTGGTGATTGTTGTGTTGTAAATGGATTTTTAGGGAACCGTGTAAACTTGTAAACCTGGCTTTTCATTTTTTTGTTATGTTTTTTAAGGTTAAATTCATTCAAAAATTACAACTGTCAGATAGTTAGTAATGCCAATTATTTGGCAATTATTTTTAAAGGTGCTATTTCAGAATAACCACTCTAGGATGATATTATAAATATACAACATTAAAGAAGTTTCCTTCTTAGTTATGTATTACAAAATGAAATATATTATACACGTCGTACTTAAATTCCACAGCACGCCGTCACTCTGCAAGACATGGTCGTTAATGAACCACTTTTGGATTTTCAGCGCCCTAGTCAGAGCCGCAGTAAGGAAAACTTGCGCTAGGGGCAGATCCGTGTTTTGGCGCCCTTGGCAAATAAAAACAAGGTTGTCACCTCAAAAATTCAAGTGACGAGCAAAAAAAAAGGTCCTCACCTCTCAAAATCCAAGTGACGAGCAAAAAAAAGTAAAAAAGGTCCTCGCCTTCGCAATGGCGCCCCTTAGTCAAGCCCGTCAGCGCCCTTTTCCTTAGTGCGCCCAGGGCCGTCGCCCCCTCCGCCCCCCCTTACTGCGGCTCTGGCAGTAGTTAGTAACCATTGTGTTTAGCAGTCGTTTTGTTATTGTCAAGAATTGGGTCCAATTTTTTTAGGTTTGCCGTACTTGAAGACTGATTTTCGTTGTAGGTTTTAATAATAACAACGCATTTTGAATCATAAAATGCTCCATAACAAATTTGCCACGTCTACACTGCTCAATTATCGAATATAAATTGTAAAAATTAAACCAGACCAAAATGGTGTCCGATATAATTTGTAAAGTTAATTTTGGCCACCCGGTATAATCTAACGCAATACATCTAATTAAATATTTAAAAACTAACTAAATCACACACCAAACATTATTTATATTAATTTTAACTTGAATTTAGTATAAATATTGATTTACTTCAATTGTTTAGTCAATAAGGTAATTCATTTAATTCACAGACATAATTTTGATCATAGTTTAAATTATTTATTTGATCCGCATAATCGATATATTTGATTTAAAATAATTCAAACACACATATTTAAACAGTTTTACATAAATAATGACGAATGCAAATAGAATGTTTTAATTATTTTTCGTTGTAATTATGAATTCATGAACGTAGATAATATTTAAAAATAAACAAATAAATTTCATAACGTATGCAGAATTTTATATAAATAGGGAATTCCCAGTAAAATTTTATCACCTAATATGTTATACTACGATGAGTAGTAAATAAATTGACAATAATATCTATGCAATATTATTTAAATATTTTCCTAATGTGTTAGACTTTTTATTTACAAGCTGAGATACCTGTATCGGACGGGTTTGCTGTGAAATTAAAAAATTTAGAACTGACACGCTCGAATACGCAGTCTGGTGGTCAAATATTGTACTAAGCGCTCTAGTACTGTTTGAACTTATTACGTATGTTCTAGTGTTGAATTTTTGTTAGAATGTCGATAGAAGTTGTGAAAAACTATAAAAGTAGAACAAATTGTAATGTTTTTGGCTGTCATTCAAGACAGGACAAAGATAGGCATCTTAGTTTTTTTCTTTTCTGAAGAAAAATAGAGGGAAAGTTAATATTAAGTCCAGATTGGGAAAAGATTTGGTTATGGACAGAAGGAAAGCATGGGAATATATTTTGAGTTAAAAAGTAATACTATGCGAGTTTGTTCATTACATTCGTCGAAGAAAAACAAAACTGCACTAATATGCTTGCACCTGCAAGTTGCATATTTAACTTTAAGCTGCTCCTGTTCAACTAAAACTAATTTTATTTCATGAGGCAATGAACATAATGCACTTGTTTGCAAACAGAATCCATATATAGTAAAATCAGATGACCGACACTCAGATCACAGACCTCTTATAGACCGGGAGCTCATGACAGTTTATGGTCTCCGATTTCATACAGCATACCTTTTGGAGGAGAGAATATTTACCCTGTGACAACAAAGAAAGGAGGGTACTAAACCCCTGCACGCTTTCCGGTTATACGGAAAATTGCATTTCCACTTGCACAAAATTTTGTGTTTTTCTCTGATTTAATTATGCCCTTTTATCAAAAGAAAGTTAAAACAAATTTAAAGTCTTAAAAATTATAGGCATGCGATTCGCAGGGTTCGAAAAAGCTCAAACGGTCACGTGATCTTGTAATAAAAAAAATATGATTTTCCGCGTTTTCATGCTGCATGCCGATGAAAAGAATTAAAGTTTGCCCAAGGGTGGAAAATTTCGGAAAAGTTTTGTGAAAATTTAATCACCCTAAATTTTTCCGAAATGCACCACCTTTGGGCCGCATGCTATTTTTTTAATAGGGGTTTTATGACACAAACTTTAATTCTTTTAATCGGCATGCTGTGGAGTTTTGTAGGTATGACCAAAAAACCCTTATGCCGTCATTTTGTCATCTGTCTGTCTGTCTGTCTGTCTGTCTGTCTGTCTGTCTGTCTGTTCGGTAAAAATTGTAGCCAAACGGCTAAACCTAGAGAGTTGAAATTTGACATGCTTATACAACTCTTTGACCCGCACATAGGAAAAATACTAGAACATCTAAAAAACATACCCCCCTAAAAATATAAACAAATATGTGCTCATCGAAAACAAAAAAATTTTGTCCCACACCCTGTAGCCCAGATGGTTTAAACTAAAAATCTAAGTAATGTATATTGGTGTGAACCGAAATAGTACAACAGGAATTTTTTATCAGATTATGTTTACGGAAAATAACGCATTTTTTGTGGTTTTTGGTTCACAAAGTACAAAAGTTATACCAATGTAAGACACTCACATGCAAGGCGTGCGATAGCGTAATGGTTAGATCACTGATGTCGTAAGCTAAAATGCGCTGGAACACGAAGGGTTTCGAGTTCGAGTACGGAGTGAATTTTATTTTTCTGTTTTTTTTTTTGCATTTTTTTTTTGCATTTTTATTATGTTGAAATTATTTTGTCAAAATTCTAGTTATATTTTGACAAATGTTGCATTTAATTTTTAAGAGCGTATATTTACTAACCAGTCTTATTATATGATTAACAGACGATAAATTATTTTAAAAATATCGTGCATTTTGCCGTGATTACTACAAAGTAAAATTTGTCCTACACACTCAGCATGCCGCCTTCACTTATTATATACCTGCGACCCTGAAATGTGTGAATATTCACACTTCACATCAATTTTTTTATTACAAGATCACGTGACGCATGCCTATAATTTTTAAAACTTTAAATTTGTTTTAACTTTCTTTTGATAAAAGGGCAAGCATTATTAAATCAGAGAAAAATACAAAAATTTGTACAAGTCAAAATACCCTTCTTTCTTTGTTGTCACAGGGTAAATATTCTCTCCTCCAAAAGGCATGCTGTATGAAATAGGAGACCATAAACTGTCATGAGCTCCCGGTTTATTAATTTTAACTGCCTTCTTATGCTAGTTCTTAATTGTAACCCATTTTAATGACTATCTTTTTGGTGTGCTTTCGTTTCCTATACTGTAATATTACCTGTTGGCTAAGCACCTGTTTAAAACTTTTGCTGTTAAAATCGTTCTTCTCTACAATCTTCACAACACCGAAAAAATACATAGAAAATCGAAAAACTGTCAGAAATCAGAGATATATAAATAGAAAATAATTCTACATAGTCTATGCCAAACGAATAGGCGGAACTAACCGGAATTTTCATTTTTGTAAGTTGTCATTAGCTTTTTTTTATATATTAAAGTTGGCTTTTCCTGAACAAAATAATCAAAAGCTTCAATCAATCGGTAAAATAGAAAATCTAGTTCCGCCTAAACCAAAGGAACACACTTTATGTAAATGACCATAACTATTATTTTCTTTAATTCCCTCCTCATTTTTACTGACTTCTTATTCTAACTTTCAATTGTATCCCATTTTTATAACTATCGTTTTGGTGTAGTTTCGTTTCCTATTCTATAATATACCTGTTGGCTAAGCGCTTGTCTAAAACTCCTGCTGTTAAATGCGTCCTTTTCTACAATAGGTTCACTAGCCACAACACCGATAATGCACAGTAACAACACGTTTCTCGATTCCATCTCGCGATGACTTGTGACTCGGATGTCACTCAGAGACCAACTATAACAACGATTATCTCCGCACAGGCTACATACTCGACTACTACTCTTTTATCTCGTGCTGTAAATATTGTAAAGATCTGTCATCGAATGTTGTTTTTTCTTTTTTGGATTTGCGTAAAAAATTTGATAGCTCTTATCTAGTTTTAGCGGTTGCATGCGTGTTTTTTATGAAGGTTAATTATTTATCTAAAATATTTTAGCTATTTTTGAATGAATATTAGTTTTGATAATTTGATACTAATTTGGACTAAACATTCGTGGGGATTGGCACCAGTTTTTGTTAGGCTTGCTGTTTTAGATACTGGTGTTCTTCTAAAAATATAGTTATGTTAAAAATTAATGTATGAGAGTCACGCTAGAATTATTCAGTATAAAACACTTGGTTCATATTTTTTACAGACCGCCAACATATATAAGGGAGGTATTGTGATCATACCGATTTTGACATTTCGAGATTTCGGTGGATCTCCACGAATTAAATTCCCTACATAACGTTTTGACAATTTTTATCATGATGCCTGTCGGTCTGTCTGTCCGTCCGTCTGTCTGTTTGTCTGTCTGTCTGTCCGTCTGTCCGTCTATCTGTCTGTCTGTGTGTCTGTCTGTCTATCTCTCCGTCCGTCTGTCTGTCGGTCTGTCTGTCTGTCTGTCTGTCTGTCTGTCTGTCTGTCTGTCTGTCTGTTGGTCTGTGTGCACGTGCAGAGCAAATTTGGCTAAAAGGACTTCTATGAAATTTCATATTTAAGCTTTTGACATCAATGGCACGAGTTGATTAACGTTTGGTAAAAATCGGTTAACTAGAAATGGGAGGTTACTGTTTTGGTTTTAAGATTTTTGCGATAATTTCACAACAGAGATATATTTCGAAAAATTTTATTTAACAAAAATTGCTATAACAACAATAGAGAGATATTGCAAAGTGAAAAAAATCTGACTTTATTAAAAGAAACCTCTAATAAAGTATCCTGTATTAAAATTTTTCATAATGTTTTAAAGAGTGTTATTGCAACGGTGCTCTTGGCTTCATACTTTATTTTGACAAATATGCCAAATTGATAGATCGAAATCGTAATGAATATAGAAGTAAACTGCAACCCTTATATGAGTTAACTGCAGCAGACTATTTTTAACTTCTTCCCACACTGCACAACCATTCGCAAAAGGGTTTCGTGACACAATTTCTCGGAGTAGAATAACATCGTCCTCGTATTTAAATCGTAAACTTTTTTTATCTTTAACTTGCATCACTACTCACAAGAACTCACAAGAAAACTCAACAAATTTTGTGTTCGAATTTACTCCGTTGTTAATTTTGAGGTTAAATTGACAGAAGACTTGTCAAAATTAAGGCGCTATAAATAAAAATGTTTTGCCGTTATTTAAATTAAATAAAGGTAGCCTGTATTTTAATAAAAGAAAGAAATTAAGGATATATCAACTGCGCATGCGTACATGTCAAATAAAGGAAAACTTTATTAAAAGATCAGTAGAACAGAGGTTGCAATATCTCTCTATTAACTAACAACTTTTATTTGAGACATTTTTTGATAAAAATAAAAAAAATTGAAAAAGTATCTATTTTTTTATACTTGTATGTAATGTTTCCATGGTCATGATAAATAATATCTCTATTAGAAAATATTAGGCCACGTTATTTCTACTCTGCTGCTAGAATATATTTTATGCAAGTACTTTGTGATGGCGGTCGGTCCTATGGTGGCCACAGCTGATTTTTTTTTGTTTAATTTGTCGCACATCGGCCTCTATTTTATTACTTTTTAGTAAGTTATGTTAGTTTATTTTTCTTTTAAAAATCTTACATTTTTTTAATGCAGGGGTGGGCAAATCTTATGGCTGGCGGGCCACATTGGGGATGAAAATTTGACAATGGGCTAAAAAAAAATTTTTTTTTTCTAATTTTAAATATTGTTTTACGGACAATATTTTATAAATTTAAAAAAATATTTTTAAACCAAAACGTGTATTTATTTTAGTCCTGTGGCCACTACAGGACTGACCGCCATCACAAAGTACTTATGCTGCTTTATCAAAAAATATCTCAAATAAAATTTGTTAGTTATTGCTTTTATAACAACTTTTGCTAGATATTTTGTTTTCGAAATATTTCTCTGTTGTGAAATATTCGCAAAAATCTTAAAACCGAATCGAGTAAACTCCCATTTCTAGTTAACCGATTTTTACCAAAAGTTGATCAAATCGTGTTATTGATGTCAAAAGCTTAAATATGAAGTTTCATAAAAATCCTTTTAGCCGAATTTACTATGCACGTGTACAGACCGACGGACAGACAGACAGACAGACAGTCCGACAGACATCATGCTAAAAATAGTCAAAACGTTATGTAGGGACCTCAATTCGTGGAGATCCATCGAAATCTCGAAATGCCAAAATCGGTATGATCACAATACCTCTCTTATACCTATATATTGGCAGTCGGTAAAAATTGAAAAGAAAATTGGAAAGAATAAAAAAAAGTAAGATTTTTGCAGGACACAATAATTTATAAAATGCTTCGCGGGCCGGATAGAATTTCAGCGCGGCCCGGATCCGTTTAATATATTCATACGCCGTAGATACCGCTGCACTATTTTTCAGCGTGGAGGAATGCATACCTTATAGTGAACAATAACATCTGACAACGAGCATGGAATGATTATTCCTTCACTAGTGAAAGAATGAAATAAACGCAAAATGCATAAGAAGATAATTGCTTTAAAATAACATTCCAACTCTTGCAAATGATGTAACATAATCCCTTTCTCTGGAAGTCTACTTAGAGCTTCAAGCAAACATTTCTGAGTGTACCATTTAGCTGTAACTGCCCTGTACTTCTAAAGAATACTGCATACATTACTTTTTACATGGCTTGTTGCTTCTTGGTTATTGTTGGAGTTTCCCCATCTTCATGAATCCATAAACGTCTAATATTATGCCATCATGGATTCCAGCCATATTTCCATGAATCTCGGATAAACAGAAAAATTGATTATTTTTTTGTGGAAATCTTTTTAATTTTTATCTGAAACGTGTGAAAACGAAGTATGAGAATATGCAAATAAAGCATCCAATTTTATTTATATAAAAGATGAAAATAAAGAGAAAACTTGTAAAAAAGGCAGAAACTATTGAACATTCAGTTTATGTTAACCCCTTCCTCAATTGCCTCTTAATGTACGCCACTGCATTCAACAAACAATGAGCTGATTGAGAACGAGTTATTGACATTTAAATATTTATACTGATTTGAATTTCAAAAATATTTTTCACCCATTGGTTATCTTACATAAAATTTCCGTTCTACACTCTAGATATTATTCTTTTTATTTTTTTAAATAAATATTTGATATTAATATCCCTAATTTTCTATTGTAAAACCTAGCCAAAATATTTGTTCGCAAAATAAAATTTTGTTGTAGGTTTAATTTGCTGGTGTATTGAATTTTTGATTGTTGATGTTATCATTTCTGTTTTGTTATGATCTGAGTACTTTTCAATACCTTTTGTTGTAAGAAAAATATGTTACAAAGGTTAAAGCTCAGTAACCCCACGTAAAACATGTATTATCACATGAATCTTTTTTAGGGTTTTGTAGGTATGACCAAAAAACCCTTATACCGTCATTTTGTCGTCTGTCTGTCTGTCTGTCTGTATGTCTGTCTGTCTGCCTGGCTGTTCGGTAAAAATTGTAGCCAAACGGCTAAACCTAGAGAGTTGAAATTTGGCAAGCTTATACAACTCTTTGACCCGCACATAGGAAAAATACTAAAACATCTAAAAAACATATCCCTCTAAAAATATAAACAAATATGTGCTCATCGAAAAAAAATTTTTTTTTTTTAAATTCTGAGTAGGGTATCAAAAGAAAGCCCTAAGTACGTGGATTAACGATCAAAATTTTATTTTTGCAAAATAAATTATTTTGATGCGATTTTTGCTAAAATTGTGCAAAAAATTTTTTGTCCCACACCCTGTAGCCCAGATGGTTTAAACTAAAAATCTGAAAAAATTCTAAGTAATGTACATTGGTGTGAACCGGAATAGTACAACAGGAATTTTTGATCAGATTATGTTTTCGGAAAATAACGCATTTTTTGTGTTTTTAACTAAAATATATTAACTATTTAATACGTTGTGTAACATACCAGATCAGTAGCTCTCGTGGCGTGGTTGGATTTGTCGTACGCTTAATAATATAAGAAACTTGCAAACTAGGGTTCGAATCCTGTTGATTTTATTTTTTGTTTTTTTTTTTCATTTTTATTTTGTTTAAATTATTTTGTTAAAATTCTAGTTATATTTGGTAAATGTTGCATTTAATTTTTAAAAGCGTAAATTTAATAACCAGTGGAAAGTGTTGAAATTATAATTTAATTCTATGTTTGACGAAATCAAAGGGCGGGACTTATGATGTAAGCAACCAATGGAAGCCATAGGCGCAATTTTCAAAATCTTAATGAATTTTGCTGTATAAAAAAAAATACTGCATATATTTAGAAACTTAAATAATGGTATTAGGCATTCGAATTAAAATTCATAAAAAAATATTTTGACATAAAATTTGTTTTGGCATCCCTAATAATCATCGTTCAGTTACTAAATACCTGCAAAACCCAGAAATGTGTGAAAATTCACACTTCACATCAATTTTTATTTTCATTTCTGTTCATGTTCTGTCCAAAAGAAGCCGTTACGCCATCCGTGGTCTTGCAGCAGACAAGTCCACCGACTTGATTTGTCAGGCCAAATTTTCAGTATTTATAATGGGTAACGAAGGACTGGGTCCGATGAATCAATTAAATCAAGGACCAAGAGATATCGACCGTCGGATCAGATCCGTTGAAAAGTCCGCCCCTGTATGGTTGGCTAATAATAACAGTAAAAGAGTCATTATGGTGCATTCAAAGCTCTTAAATTAGTCGACTATAGACTATGCATTGTGGATAAAATTAGTAGATGTAGTCGGATTGCTGATAAGTGACAGTTCGTTGCTACAAGTATCGATATTCAATACTATATGCTTTCTCTGTCTATATCATTATAATTATTTGCATACCCATAGTAACGTATAGTGACCCAAGTTGACAAGTAACCTTAAAAATTATTTGAATAAAAAACAATGCATTAGAAAGAAACGGCATGATTCGTAGATATCTTTACTAATTAGAGCGCGAAAATAAATTTACAGCAGTACTCAAACAAACAAAATTATTAATTTTAAGGTAATAATTATAAATAAGGAAAAATTTATACTCATACGTAAATTTTGGATTATAATTTGTTGTTTATTCCAGCAGATTTAAAATTAAAGTTTGTGAATTTAATAACTGGCCGCAAGCCATATTTTAATTAATATTATTACCAGACACTGACAGTTAAGACAAATAACAATAAACATTTTTAAAATCGCTGAAAAATGGTAACTAGATTATTATATGAATGCCCTACTTGATACATACATGTAACAGTCACCTATCAAATATTTAAAAAAACCGTTTACAGCTCTGAAAATTAATGCGTAACGAATGTTGTGACATCTATGTTTTTTCAAACCAACTACGATGGAATAAAAGCAATTGTGACTTTTTACGAATCCACCATCAGCGAGATCGTGATTTCTTACTAAATTTTAATAACAAAATTATAACTGCAACTACAGCAATTCTGTTTATCGGTTCTCAATCGATTGATAGGCCATGTAAATTATCGCAGGCCATAGATTCTACGAGGTCTACAAGTATGAAATACAGATTTTTTTCAAACTTGCCGCGCAAACAGTGTTTATTGTTCAAAGTTTCAACACATATGGCGTTTTGTTAAGTTATCATTAAGTGTCAAATGCGTATAGGTTATAATTTGAAAAGTGATCATATAGTTTTGTTTTACTGTGTTAAAAATGTCAAATTTTGTGCCATATAAAGAGCATTCGCGGACAGTACTACTGTTTTGTTTTCATTTGAAAAAACCTGCTGCTGAATCATACCGACTGCTTCAAGAATCTTATGGTGAATATGCTCCATCGCAAGATACGTGTGAACGATGGTTTCGGCGTTTTAAAAGTGGTGACTTTGATCTTACAGAAAAAGAACAATGAAAACCTCCAAAAAAATATGAAGATACAAAATTGGAAACATTGCTACAGGAAGACGATAGTCAATCACAAAAACAACTAGCAGAGCAGTTAGGCGTTAGTCAACAAGCTGTTTCCAATCGCCTACGAGAGATGGGTAAGTTCCAGAAAGTCGGCAGATGGGTTCCACATGCATTGAATGAGAAGCAGATGGAAAAACGCAAAAACACTTTTTGCTTGCACGATACAAAAGAAAGTCTTTTTTGCATCGTATCATTACTGGCGATGAAAAATGGATTTATTTTGAAAATCCCAAACGCAAAAAATCATGGGTGAACCCAGGCTCACCATCCACATCAACTGCAAGACCGGATCGCTTTGGCAAAAAGACAATGCTCTGTACTTGGTGGGACCAAAAGGGTGTGGTCTATTATGAATTGTTAAAACCTGGTGAAACAGTTAATACCCAACGCTACCAACAACAACTGATCGAATTGAACCATTCGCTGCTCATAAAACGACCAGAATACGAAAGAAGACAGGACAAGGTAATCTTTCTTCACGATAACGCTCCATCACATTAGGCAAAGGAGTTTGCAACACATTGGAGACACTCAAGTGGGAAGTGCTACCCCATGCCGCTTACTCACCAGACTTGGCCCCTTCAGATTACCACTTGTTCGCATCGATGGGTCACGCACTTACCGAGCAGCACTTTTGTTCATATGAAAATGTGAAAGAATGGTTAGATGAATGGTTTGCGGGGAAAGTGGAAGAGTTCTACTGGCGTGGTATTCACAAATTGCCTGAAAGATGGGAAAAATGTATAACTTCTAATGGAGCATACTTTGAATAAATAAACTTTTACTGTTCTTTTGAGTTTAATGTGTTTTATTTAAAAAAAAAAAAATCCGCATTTCATACTTGTAGACCTGGTATTAGGTTAGGTTAGTTTAGAAAAACAAAACAAATAGTACAATGTAACAATGATTGTCCTAAACTTTGGAATACAAATAATTATCAATAACATTTTATGCGTAATCTCAGTAACAATATTTACCTTAATCTAAATATATATTATCTATTTTTAGATGTACGAGTTTTTTTAATAAATAAATATAAAATATTGATCTAGATTCGTTATCTGTTGTATAGATATGTGTAGTTCCTCAATATTATTTCGTGTGAACAAAGTTTGACATAAAAGGATTAAATGCGTAGTTTTATTAACATTTATATTAAATTGATTATATGTTTATTAATACAACATTTTAGAAATGATTGAAGTATTTTAATAATTGTGAAATTTTTGAAAATATATTATCTTATGCAATTTTTGAAAAGTAATAATATACCAGGCGTGGTCAAAAAAATATATTTTTTTCGATTGTAAATAGTTATTTTTGTTATTTCAGTGGAGAAATTGTAATTTAATTTATTTTTCTTCTTTTTTATAAATTTATTACAGGCTGAATCCAATATTTTTTAAGTTTCTCTGTCACCCATAGTTTTCTTGCTCCAGCATACGTGTCTAACAATAATAAAAATAAGAATGGCCGATTATCAAAACCGATTAATCGACAAAATAACCGATTGCCGATTATCTGTCGATTAATCGCTGTAACCTTATCTTATTGTATTACGTCTATACACACACACCTATTATTATTATTATTATTATTATTATTATTATTATTATTATTATTATTATTATTTTATATATATATTAACAGATGTCTAGTAATTTATGAAATATTTGTTAAATCATTTAATTCTATTATTTTGTATCTGGACTATTGTAGTCTATTTATATTTTCTTTTCACAATATTAAGAGTTTGTATTTAAATTACTACTTTGTGAAATATCTCAATTAATTTTTTTCAAATTTATTTCATATCTTAATGTTTACTAATAATTTAGCACTTTACAACAACCAGATGCAACATTAAAATCCCTAAAAAAACACATGTGTTTAATAGCAATGACTAAATCTGTTTTTATTTGCAGGCTGAACTAATTCATATGCGAGCAGAATTGATCGATTCGAAGTCAAAACGAGAAATTTTGGAGCAAGAATTGCACACGTTATTGCTACAGCTACACTCCGCACAATTATCGCACTTGCCTGGTATGAATGGTGGAAGAATTCAAGACTCGAAGATTGAACCTGATGTTAATATTATTAAGAAAAAACTTCAAGATGAATTGAAGAAATCGCCTAGTCATAGAAGTAAGTATTTCACAATATTAAGCAGAGTGGTTGAAATTTTATTACCCAAATCACAACTTTTGATTATTGAAAATAAGATAGGGGAGATGTGGGGACGGTGGCACAAATGAGAGGATAAATCTGACGCTCGATTGACACATGTGCGCATGCTTCAAAATGACTGAGCGGAGATTAAAAATATAATATTCTGATTTATTGTGGATATATTTAAGATTATCATTAATACATCAATAATAAGACAATAATAATCATCAATTTATTATTTATTTATTTATTTAATAGAACGGCACGTAGCTAATATGAACAATAATACAAAACAAGAAAAAACAAAAAAACAAAAGGAACAAATATCACAGTGTTGTCGATAGTCATAAAATTATTGTTAAGCAACAAATAATTCATTCTTAAATTATAATTTGCTTAAATAAATACAAGGGAGATAAAATGAATGAAATTACACGTGTGTGTGTGTGTGTGTGTGTATGTGTGTGTTACTACTCACACAGTTAAGACAAAAAAAAGTTACTTCTGTATTTTTTCAATAATATTTTCTTCCTCTTGCGTTGTCGGTTTTTTAAAATATGCGACTTCTTAATTTTTTTCCTGGTACTAAATATAGAAATTTGTTTATTAATTTTTTTATTACTTGGTTCAAATGTTGTCGTATCTAGTTGGTGTTTCAGTTTTTTATTCTTCAAGGGTTATTTCTAAAGTTTTTAAAGTTCGGTGCCCATCACTGCACACCAGGCATTGTAAAACACTTCATTTATATCGGATATAAAAACATTGCAATTTATTAAACCGATTTGTTTGAAATTTTACGAAAAAAAAAAAAAAAAATCATGAACAGTAGTGTCCTGCCTGTTTGTAAACATACATGATGCAGGAAACTCCTCGCCGTATTCGTCGATTACCATTAAAGTTTATCTTATGAATACTTTTTAAATGGACATTTAAATTATATTGTTTTGAAAATATTTTATTGCATATTAATCACATCACAGACATTTTCAATTTATTTAAAAATGTGTGCGCTGCATATAAATACATGTAAACACAACAGTGGTTTCCTCGTTTCCCGCTACACTGGAACGCATGCGTATATGTGTCAATCGAGCGTCAGATTTATCCTCTCATGTGGCACAATTGGTACAGTGGAACATTTCAAATATCTTTGAAATATAGAATATTTTCATGTCTGTTTGGGTATATATAGGCCCCTCTGATACTAAGAAATTATACTATCCACATTTTGAGTCTATAAATTTAAGTCCCGCCATCTATGATGAAAATGTTGATTTGAGGTAGGCAAACTAAAGTTTTTCGTAACGAGAAAATTTTTATTAGAACGAGACACAACTAAATTAGTAAGAAAATTTGTATTACATGTTGTAAATTGGTCATTTGTCTACAGTGTAAAGCAATTACTTATGTTCTAAACTATATCATTTATTATATTTGATAAAATGTTCGTGAAAATAGGGTTAGGTTAACAGTGGCACACGTGTTATATGGATACAGTAGTACAGTGAGCCACTGTACCCACCGTACGTGGGTACGAGTTAGAAGAATAATTTCAAGCTGCTCAAAATAAAAAAGATCAGAAAATTAAAAGATATTCTTGTAAGTTCAGACACATCAGATACTGATGTCAATATTGATGAGAATTCAAACTCAGATGATAATGTTGACTCTGAATGTGATACAGATTCGACAGACTAGGTAAACAAGGATATTAAAGTAAGGCAATATGCCTTAACGTTTGAAGGAGACGGAAGGAATAAAATGAAGAGCCACTCTATAGGGGAAATCATAGAAATAACGACTGACGATATTGTTGTAACATATCTCCGACGGCTGACTCTACTCTTTAAATTTATTGAAACAAATGAAAATTACACATTTAAAAAATCAGAGCTGATAAAAGTTTTACCATCTCCTGCTCCGTCTGGTAGCACAAAACACCGTTCAGACGTTCTGATTTTTACAGTAAATTTAATGAAATATAATTAACATTAAAATAAAAACTATCAAAACTTACTGCTTCCAAGGAACTTACCAAAGTTTATTTTTTTATATTAATAATAAATTTACATTTATATATTTATATACGTTATTTAATTACTTAGTAGTTTGTTCCAAAAATTTGATTTTTTTTTTCAATATTATAAATTTTTCAGTACCTTTCAGATGATTTATTTTTAAAGACATTGAATTGAAGTTTCAATAAAAATTATTGATACATATATAGATTTTTTAGATACCTATTATATTTACTGTTCCACTGTATCCCTAATGCTGTTTCACTGTACCCTCACGTATAGGTACAGTGGCACAATTGCAGAGGTCAACAAAAATATTAATTATAAATGGCACGTGATAAGGACATTAATTTTTAACAGGTTATTTAAACAACGACATTATAAGTATTAAGTGGCGTAAAGATTTATTTAAAAAATTTAAAATTGAAGATGTTATGATGTTTACAGAAAACCAAAATGTGTGCCACCGTCCCCACATCTCCCCTATAATGTTAAATTTGAATTTTGCTTGATACTATTGGGTTGATGCAAAATTTCGTCCCGTTTTTAGCGCTAGATGGCATTGCAATGTAAAACCGAAGTGTTATTGACTTCACACCTGTTAAGTTTTGAGTCATTTGATAGAACATTTCAGTGAGTCCAGCTGAAAAAAAAAATGTTATTAGGTTTTTTAAATTAAAATTTTGTTAAGCATTAAAAGTGGCAGAAAATAAGGAACATTTTAGACATATTATGCTTTTTTATTTCCGAAAATGCAAAAATGCTTCGCAGACGTAAAAAACAATTTGTGCTGTGTACGGTGACGGCGCCGTTGACGGTTCCACGCGCCGTAAGTAGTAAAATTTAAGTTTTTTTTATTATTATTATTTTTTGTTTACCATTAATTTGGAGAAATACTGTTCATAACTAAGTGAATTAAAGCGAGCAATCGACCAAAAGCGTCCTGAATTAGCCAACAGAAAGGTCATTGCGTTCTATCGGGACAATGCTAGACCACACGGGTCTTTGGCCACCCGACAGAAACTTTTACAGCTTGATTGAGATGTTTTGCTTCATCCACCACACTCTCCCGACCTTGCACCCTCCGACTACCATTTATTTAGATCGCTTCAAACAGCTTAGATGGTAAAAACTTTACTTCATTGGAAGACTTGAAAAATCACCTGAATCAGTTCTTTTGCCAGAAACCTCAGAACTTCTTCGAGCGCGGTGTATGCAGCTACCGGAGAGATGGAGAAAGGTCATCGAATAGAACGGCACATACTATATTGATTAAATATAACTTTTAGTAAATAAAATGTTTCTTCAATTTTTGTTTTAAAAAACGGGATGAACTTTTGCATCGGCCCAATACATGATCAATAATAGTCTATATTTAAAAAACAGTTGACTATTAAATACGGTCAATTAACTATGAAAAATATAAATGGGACAGCTTTTTTTATATACTTTGAAAGATACATAAATTATGTATAAAGCCATGCCAGATAAGTGGCATTTTCATGTAAAAAGGCTGAAAATAATAAATGCATTATGTTATCTACGAATTTTATAAAATAGATAATACTGGGGCATACGCGAAACTCGAAAAGTAATAATTTTAAATATCTTAAATTAATAGTACTGCTATGTTATTAATAAAAAAATTGATGTGAAGTGTGAATATTCACACATTTCAGGGTTTTGCAGGTATATAATAAGTGAAGGCGGCATGCTGTGTGTGTAGGACAAATTTTACTTTGTAGTAATCACGGCAAAATGAACGATATTTTTAAAATAATTTATCGTCTGTTAATCATATAATAAGACTGGTTATTAAATTTACGCTCTTAAAAATTAAGTGCAACATTTGTCAAAATATAACTAGAATTTTGACAAAATAATTTCAACATAATAAAAATGCAAAAAAAAAGCAGAAAAAATAAAATTCACTCCGTACTCGAACTCGAAACCCTTCGTTTCCAGCGCATTTTAGCTTACGACACCAGTGCTCTAACCATTACGCTATCGCACGCCTTGCATGTGGGTGTCTTACATAGGTATAACTTTTGTACTTTGTAAACCAAAAACCACAAAAAATGCGTTATTTTCCGAAAACATAATCTGATCAAAAATTCCTGTTGTACTATTTCGGTTCACACCAATATACATTACTTAGAATTTTTTTAGATTTTTAGTTTAAACCATCTGGGCTACAGGGTGTGGGACAAAAATTTTTTTGCACAATTTTGGCAAAAATCGCATTAAGATAATTTATTTTGCAAAAATAAAAATTTGTTCGTTGATCCACGTACCAAGGGCTTTCATTTGATACCCTACTCAGAATTTAAAAAAAATATTTTTGTTTTCGATGAGCACATATTTGTTTATATTTTTAGGGGGATATGTTTTTTAGATGTTTTAGTATTTTTCCTATGTGCGGGTCAAAGAGTTGTATAAGCATGCCAAATTTCAACTCTCTAGGTTTAGCCATTTGGCTACAATTTTTACCGAACAGACAGACAGACAGACAGACGACAAAATGACGGTATAAGGGTTTTTTGGTCATACCTGCAAAACCCTAAAAAAGGCTGTTTCCTAATAAATATAATTTAAAATCACACTAGAAAAAAATCGTATTGAAAGGATTAAGGAACGAAAAGTAATTAAGAGATAATGAGTCAGTCTCAACAGCCAGCTGTAAATTATATCGCAGACATTGAACAGTAAAGTCAGTCAATAAATTAGGTTTTGTGTTAATTTTGAGAGAAATTCACCCGCCTTGTTTTAACAGCCGTTTTTAATGTAAGAAAATAATTTTTGACATTGAGTTTTGTCTGAATTTCGAGGTAAATTCACACGCATTGTTTAAAAAGCTTTTTTGATGCAAGAAAATGATTTTTTGACACGTTTCATATTAATCAAATTACAATTTTGGTAAAATTTAAATTTATTAACTACTATAATCTGTCTCATTTTGTAATACGAAACTAGATCTGGTTACTTTGGTGACTATTGTGGTGTAAATAGACTTTTATGGAAACATGTGAACTTGTAAATCTGGCTTTTAAATTTGTGGTTAAGTTTTATTATATCGAGGTTATATTCAACCAAAAACTGCATATGTCAGATAACAGACATGTCAAAATTGCAATTGATATGTCAAAATTGTGATAGACATGTCAAATATTTGAAAGATGCCACTTCAGAATTACCACCCTAAGATGATATTTTAAATATACAACATAAAAAATGAAGTTTCCCTATTAGTTTCGTATTACAAAATGAGACAGATAATAGCAGAAATACTCGGCTTTACCAGGGAGAAAAATAAAGTTTATTAAACAATATTTACATTCAAAAAAGTTCAAGAACTCTTATTTTATGGAATATTAGTAAACAACAAAATAAAGCTAATTTACTTTAACATGTCTACTTTAACGATGGGTTAAATACCAACATACGTTACCTTCGGTTTTAGTTATTTAATTTAAGAACGTTTAATTTATCAAAAATATTTTAATTCCAAAAAATAAAAGTTTGCTGCACTATCAAAAAATTCAAATTATTTTAATGAGGGATTAAATACCAAAATACGTTACCGTTGATTTTAGTTATTTAATTTAAGAGCGTTTAATTTATCAAAATAGTTATATGTAGGGTTTTAACAATGTACATAGGCTGCTTACGATCTGTCATCAACTGGTACGTGAAACGTGTAACAGCCCAACACTCATTCGGTAGAGCAAGTCAATTTCATTAAATCTTACGACATGTCACGAAGCCTAGCACACAAACAAAGTATTGTGTTTTATATATTAGATTAAATAGAGACAGTTTTGTTCAGAATAAATTTCAATTTCAGAATATTCAAAAATATACCTATAAAATTGTGTTTTAAAAAATATTGTACACGGAAATCTGATGCTCTATTATTTTGGTGTTTCCACCGTCATCAGCAAATTCTAGTATGTCCGTTTAAGTTTAATCGTAGCTCTGATATTAACAGAGCGAGTAACTATCTCATAATTATTGTATATCTTCTTCTATAGCCATTTTTTTTTTTAACAGACGAGGCACGCAATAAACAAATAATAAAAATAGGATCCGAACGCATAGAGAGACGTATAAAGGGCAGAGAAGGTAAGTTCTCCGTTTCATTGTGACGTGCGTCGTGTGTTATAAAAATCAGACTACTTGATTTTCGCTTTCGTTATTGCAGTATTCATTTTACAGTATCCATTTTAATTTTTTATTTGTAATATGTGATGGTATAATTCTATGTTTTTATTTATTTCAGTATCAAAAGATGATGATTTAAAATTCAGCACAAACGCAATGGAACTATCACAACTCCGTTCTGAAAATTCACAACTTTTATCGGAAAACTCATCTCTCCGTAACTCAATACTAGCTTTGAACAGTGAAGTGTACGGTGCTAAACTTGCAGCTAAATATCTCGATAAAGAACTTGCTGGTAGAATACAACAGTTACAATTACTCGGAAGAGAGATGCGAGGTGAAACAAGAGATAAATTATGGAGGCAGCTTGAGAGTGAGATATTGTTGCAAAGACATAAAACTGTTGTTCGAGCCTGTAGGAGGAATAGTAGTTATGGAACTACCGGGAAGGTTTGTCCTAAACCTGATATTACGTTGAGTGAAAATGGACAGGATATCGGAGAAGTTAGGACGGTTGTTGTTAAGAGGAATAAAGGACAAGGACTTGGTATCAGTATTACTGTAAGTTATATTTATTTATTTATTTTTTTATTTTAACAGGCTTCAGATACCATATTATGTAGATCTTCATTTTAGTTTGCAGTGGGCAAACTGGAGAACTATAAGAGTTTCGAGGGTGGTTAAACTAGACGACAATTGTCATTTTATAAGAGGATATCAATAAGCGAAGTAATTATTAACCAGTGGTTCTCAAAATACGTTGTACAACTTTCTTATTTTACATGGGAACACTCTTCTCTCTCTTATTTACAAGAGTTTTTATTCTGAATTCAGGGATATAAGCAAGTCCATAGCCTTACAATACAAAATAATTGAGAAAATTGCAATTCAAATTTATTCTATTTTTATTAAAATTTGGTTGTATTATCTGTCTCATTTTGTAATACGTAACAAACAGGTAAAGTTCATTTTTTATGTTGTATATTGACAATACATTTATAATATTATCATAGTATTGGTTCACACGGATACGCCAAAGTCTGTTTACACAACAGTCACCAAAGTAACCAGATCTAGTTTCGTATTACAAATTGAGACGGATTATAATAACTTATTTTGTTTCATTTCGCCGTGGAACTAAACAGGAGTTCCGTTTTTTTTTTTTTTTTAACCAATTTGTTTGCGACAACAGTGTACGAGTTATAGCCTATAGTCGACTAATTTCGGAGCTCTGAACGCAGCTTTAATATGGTTTACAATAGCTTAAACAAAATTACCAAAAGCCCAATTCAGTAGTTAGAAGTTACTAGATTTTAAAATCTAGTTCCGCTTAAATGTTTGAGATAGACTACTATTTATTGGATTAGTATTTCAACAAGAAAATGAATAGTTTTACCCGCGACGAAAAATGTATATGTACATTTTGTATCATAATAATACTCATGCTGTGATTCATATGTACAGAGAACAGAGCTCTGCCAAAGAGATTCCCGGCCCGTAGTATTTTTGAAAATTGGAATTAAGAATCCGAACTAATACTGCGGCATTTAAATATAAACGTGTGCAAAATCCGATTAACAACATTAACGAAGAGTATGTTCAATTGTTATTATTTGAAGTATTCTTGTTACAACGAGATTTCATTAAAATCAATATAAATTTAAATCCAATTTTCTCAGTTACTTTGTGATACAAGGCTATGATTTATTTATATTAATTTCAGGATAAAAATCTCTTTCGTATAAGCAAAAAAACAATTGTGCGTTTCCAATTAAAATAAGAAAATTGAACAGAGTATTTTAAGAACTATTGAGTGAAACAAAAAATTGTTTTGCTCGTTGATATTCTCTTATAAAATGGCAATTGTTGTTTAATTTAACTAACCTTGTAGTATTATAGTTCTAGAGAAATCAATGGTCAACAAATTTAAATGAATATCTTGTATACCTACGAAATTGTGAATTGTTTAAATTCATACTTCACATCAATTTTATATTACGTTGAATCTAATTTGTAGGGTGGTCGTGAACATGGTGTACCAATCTTGATCTCTGAGTTAGAGCCAAACGGTCCAGCTGCGATGTGTGGAAGTTTGTATATCGGTGATGCCATCCTCTCGGTGAATAATGTGGATCTACGACAATCCTGCCACCGGGAAGCCGTTGAGATTCTGCAGAAACAGAGCGGAGACTGCAGGCTCGAGGTGCAATACATTGCAGCTGATGATAGTGATAATTCGCTTAGTGAAGATGGATATAATTTCCAGTAAGTTAATTTTAATCCGATTATGTTAGAAAAATTAGATTTATGACATTCAGAATTAATTTGTTTGAATCCAACCAGTGTTTAATTTTCGTTAAGTCTTGCATAGCTTAGGGTGACCATTTTCTTAAGAATGCAATGCGGGACAAAGGAAAAAAAAGGTCGTCACTTTCCAAATCCAAGTGAAGAGCAAAAAAAAAGGTCCTCACCTCCCAAATCCAAGTGAAGAGCAAAAAAAAAGGTCCTCATCTCCTCAAATACAAATCAAAAAATCAAAAGTTAGAATGCGGAACGTGTCTTAAAGCGGGACACCCAATCAAAATGCGGGACAGTCCCGCAAAAAGTGGGAAGAATGGTCACCCTAGCATAACTAAAAGTTTTAATGCGTCCCATGAGTTACCTTCCATAAACATCGCTGTATCGTCTGCATAAGAAATAATCTTGGAGTGAAGATCTAATTTAAGTAAATTATTAACATACAAAATAAAAAATAACTGACCAAGAACCGATCCTTGAGGCATTCCAACTTTCAAAATTATCTCATTACTAGTGTAATTTTGTACTTTAGTTATTTCTACCCTTTTAGAAAAATATTAGGTTGTGTAATAAATTCCCGCGTTTTTTGTATTTTATCTTTTTCCCGCAATTTTGTGTTTTGTTAGGTTAAGTTTATGTATCCATTCTTAAGTGTTTTTCGTGCTCTACAAACTAATCTGCTTTAATTTTCGGAATTAATTAATTTTAATTGAATTTGAGGCTTTTGAAATGGAAGTTCTCCAGGAGGTAAAAAAAAAGTCATTTTCGACATCTGCACTATTTTACCTTTCGTCGTGGTCAAAAAGCTACGGAAGCAGCACGCGACAGTTGTGACGTATATGGGGTAGATGCTATAACTCCGAGGACGGCGCAAGATTGCTCTTCCAAGTTTAAAAATGGCAATTTTGACCTTGGTGATGCACCTCGCTCCGGTCGACCTCCCGACTTCGACGATGATCGTCTCAAGATGTTTTTGAAGGAAGATGGTCGTCAAACAACACCAGAGTTGGCCGAAAAGATGGAATGTACCTTTACGACCATCGCTAACCATCTTTACTTCATGGGCTTTACTCAAAAACTTGGGAATTGGGTGCCACATAACTTGAGCGATGGCCACAAGATCTCAATGATCTCAAATGGGAGGTTCTATCGCATCCGCTATACACTCCGGACCTTGCGCTAACGGATTATTACATTTTCCGCTCCATGTTGAACCAAATGAGGGACGTACCCTTCGCTAACGATGAAGACCTCAAAACCTGGCTCACAAACTTCTTCAACACAAAATCAAAAGATTTTTGGCGAGACGGCATCAACAAGTTGGTCGATAGGTGGGAACGGGTTGTAAATAATGATGGAGAATATATTATTGATTAATTTGTTACTATAATTATTGTTTTCTTCAATAAATCTTATAAACAAAAAAACGCGGGAATTTATTACACAACCCAATAACTCATTATTAACTTGAGCGGAAATCCTCGAATGCCTAGCAAGTTTAGTTATGGAACAGCAACTCATGGTCGATAGTATCAAAAGCCTTGGCTAGATCCAAAAAGACCCTCATACACGGACGGGAATCGTCCAAAGCCTTGTAAATCTTATCCGTTAAATAAACAATTGCGTCATTAGTAGACTTTCCAGGGCGGAATCCAAACTGATTGGATTCCAATAAAGAATATATTTCAAGGAAAGAAAAAATTCTAATAGAAATGGCTTTTTCAAGTATTTTACCAAAGTTACTAGTGATTGTGATAGGCCTATAATTACTAATACAATTTTTTTGTCCATTTTTATGAATAGGAATCAGTACTGATTTTTTCAAAGCTTTGGGAAAGTAGCCGGTACTAAAGCATAGATTAACAATGTCGCACAATGTTGGGAGAATATATTTCGAAATAGATTTTATTACCTTCAAATTAATTTTATATAAATCACACGTCATTTGGAAGTCATGAGAAGTAATTCCTTTATATCATATGTAATATTAATTTTATAAGCGCTCAAGCTCAGCAAATTGATGTTGCACCACCTCAAAGTTAGCGAATAACACATAGCTTGGAAAACAGCTATTAAGACGTCTGCCTAAAATGGCCGGTTAGAAGAAGTGCCAAACTAAGTTCCTGTTTTGTCTATAACGTTAAAGTCATTGAACATGGCCCTGCTCTCTAGACACATTATATTTATTCTTCCTTAAAAAATCAGTAATATTTATTAGAATAATACTTAACGACCTTTGTAATGACCACAGTTAAATGAATGAATGATTATGTCTACAAAACTTTGACCCATCGTTGAACATGGTCAAGATTTTGTAAATTTATTATGAATTGACAAATTTTGAATTGTTTCATACAGATAATACTTGTGTAATTTATTATTGATAAATAACAAATATTTACTAAAAGTTCAATAATTGATACATTTTTAATACAAATATTTTGATGTTTTTGTTTCAATAACAAAAATATAAACAGAATATTGATAATAGTTAATTTAGAATTTCATAAGATAGATCATGGTTCTGTGTTGAAAAAATTTAATTATGTTGTAACTATAGGCCAGGGGCGCTCAGACTTAAACCATCGGTGATCGACCATAATAGCATTAGGCGGCAAGCGATCGACTAGGTAAAAATAAAATACAAAGTTCATAAATGGTTATATTTATTAATTGCAAAGATACAACAACTAATGTTATTTTGATGTTGATGAATGGTATTGCATGTCATCTGCATACTTTTCATAAAACGGCACATAATTACAAAGTGCCAAACGCAAGCATGAATTAAGATGTTCGTCACTGAGCCGATTATGATATTTAGATTTAATTATTTTCATTTCGGAAAACGCAGACTCGCACAAATAAGTTGACCCAAATAATGCTGTTAACTGAAGGGCTATTTGTTTCAAACATGGATATTTTTCTTCAGATAAACAAGCCCAAAACTTGTTATTTGTTACTCTGGCTTTGAGATGTATATCTGACATAATTTTCAAGACTGGAATGAGATCTACCTCATTCCAAATAATATCTATTAAATGTTAAATCTTAAATTATCATCTATTATTCTATCAGATAGTTTAACATTTAATGTTCGTTACTAAATTAATAACTATTAAATTACAATAACTGTAAAATGACAATAACTGTAAAAAAATATTTAAAATACTTTTTATAAATATGGACGCGATCGACTTAAAAACCTCTCGCGATCGACTGTTTGAGCGCCCCTGCTATAGGCCGTTCAAACGTTAGAATGCAGTACAGGGTAAATAGAGTTTTTTTTTTTTTAATACTCTCTGATGTGTTCTCTTAATAATGCAATCTTTTCCCTTCTTGGCGACGTTGCCGGCTGTAAAACGCACTGATTTGTGAAATCACGGTATTGTACAAATAGTTGTACATTTTTGTTACCTGATTTTTGTAAATGATACGTGTCTCCAATACTTTTTACATTTAGTTTCTATGAAATAACAACAAAAGAACATAATATTCTGCATAATATAGAATTGAACTATGTATTAGTTTAATATCCTTACATAATAAAAATATTGAAAAAACTGCGATTGAAATTTAAATAATTTTTAATATTAATGTGCAGTGCTGCATTTTATTATGTTTCAATTTCAAAAAATGCAGTTTGCTTAGCCTCCCCGTTCTCCAGATTTAACGGCGCCTGATTTCTTTTTGTGGGGCTACTTAAAAGGCCGAATTTACATGAACAAACCAGCAACAATTCCGGAGCTTGAACAAAATATTCGGGCAGAAATAACAAATTTGAAGACAGAAACGTTGCGTATGTAATGAAAAATGCTTTAGAAAAAGCAATTATTTGTCAACAAGAAAATGGAGGTCATTTAAATGGTGTTATTTTCCACACATAGATTTTAAAAAAGTTAATAAAGCACACTTTCATGTAATAATAAAAAAATTTAATAAACATTAAAATTACAAAAGTTATATTAGACCGGGAGCTCATGACATTTTTGGTCTCCGATTTCATACAGCATGCCTTTTGGAGGAGAGAATATTTACCCTGTGACAACAAAAAAGTGATGGTACTAAACCCCTGCACGCTTTCCAGTCATAGGGAAAATTGCATTTCCACTTAAACACAAATTTTTTGTTTTTCTCTGATTTAATATTGCTTGCCCTTTTGTCAAAAGAAAGTTATAACAAATTTAAAGTCTTTTAATTATAGGCATGCTGTATGAAAACGCGGAAAATCATATTTTTTTATTACAAGATCACATGACAGTTTGAGCCCTTTGTGACCCTCCGAATCGCATGCATATATTTAAAACACTTTAAATTTGTTATAACTTTCTTTTGACAAAAGGGCAAGCAATATTAAATCAGAGAAAAGCACAAAATTTTTTGTTTAAGTGGAAATGCAATTTTCCCTATGACCGGAAAGCGTGCAGGGGTTTAGTACCATCGCTTTTTTATTGTCACAGGGTAAATATTCTCTCCTCCAAAAGGCATGCTGTATGAAATCGGAGACCAAAAACTGTCATGAGCTCCCGGTCTATATGCATTTTACATCCGTCAGTCCAAGTTGGCCCACTCTTTATAATAATAAAGTTAATATTGGAGGTGGTCGGTTTCGCTGTTATACTCTGTATATTGGGTTAACTGACATATTTGACACTTTTACAACATTTGACAACACCGCTTCCATTTCCCATTAAGTAATACTGTAATCTAACATTTGAACGGGCTATAATAATATTATTTGTCTTATATTTTTGCTCAGCGCCGCGCAATGATCCTTCATTTTGTCCGGCATTTTTTCTTCTTTTTTCCAACAACCGAATCTTACATCGTTTTACATATTTTCTTTACAAATATTGCGACATATCGAAATTGTCAATACTTTTGTGCCTTTTTCCACTTTTGCAGTATGTTACGGATATCAGTTTGCCGTTTTAGCATTTTATTATTGCAGAACTCGTTATCACGACTCGTTTTAGCAGTCAAACACGCGTATGGCCTCTCTGATTGCTGAGTTAGAGTTGTCCAAATGACGGAGAATTGCGTAATTTTTACCTCGCGTGCTTACACGTGTCGGCGCCGCCTCAAGGTCAAGTTGGGTAGTAAGTCGGATAGCATTGAAAATTTGAAGGAAGAATTGTGTTTCACATTATACTTTTTACGTCAATCCTACGGAAAAAATCCGTAGTTATCCAGAGCCGTAGCAATGTTTTTGGCGCCCTTTTGGTCTTTTTTCATTTTATTTAAAGAGGGCATAGTTTTATTTAATTGACAGGTGGGTGAAAATAGAAGTGATGACCTAAAAAAAAACATCCTCACTTCTAAAATACAAGTGACGACAAAAAAAAAGGTTCTCACTTTTTAAATACAAGAAATGACAACAAAAGGTCCTCAGTTCTTAAATACAAGCGAACACAAAAAAAGGTTCTCACTTCTAAAATATAAGAGATGAAAAAAAACCAGGTCCCCACTTCTAAAATACAAGTGATGACCAAAAGAAAACCGAACGATAGCGCCCTTCAGGCCTCGCGCCCCTGGCATTTGTCCCATTGCCAGGGCGTTACTACGGCTCTGAGTTCTACGGAGAAAAGTATAATGTAGAACAGATTTTGGTTAATGTTCCGTATAAGTCCACCGCGTCAAATTAGAACTAGGCTGTATGTTTAGAATAGAATATATGTAAGAGTGGGGAACCAATAGTAATCATTCTTGCATATGTGCTCGGTGTAATCAGACACAACTTTTGTGCAATTTAGAATCAAGGGAGGACGGTGTCTACACAGGTGTAATTTACATAGTTAGTTCCTGAAACTTAGAAAATGGCAGATAATTATTTCAATTTTTTAAGTAATATGGAGAGTAAGGATATGAAAGAGGTGTTAAGGTGGTGTATGAATGAGGGTCTGATTGTGTCTGAATGTAAATGTCCCAAAAAGTTCCCAGACCCCTGATTTATATAATTGCAATGTGATCTAAATGCTATCCATTTTTTCCCAAATTTAAACCCAAAATGTGATAGCTAAATTTTATCGCGTACAACTTCAAAGAGTTATAAAAAGGATGGATAATTTTATATAAAAAGGTATTCTGTGGCGATTTTCACGGCTCTGGATTTGCCTACTAGTTTTATCATTGTTTGTTTGCATATAGTGAAGATATATAAATGCTTTATACATTTTTAATACATTTACATAATTTGGTATGTATGAATGCGATGAAAAACGGAATGTCCTATTTTAGACATAAAATTGGTAGGTCGGAATATATTGATAATTTGAGGATTCTCTCTTTTAATAAAGTTAGTGTTTTTCAACATATGTATACTATAAATCTCATTCAAACTATTTAAATATGACTTTAAGCGTATAAATACTGAAATTTCGTTATTCAAGTTTTTCTTTAAAAACCTTAATACGAGCTAAATGTTAACAAACACTTATTAAATAATTGCTTGGATTTCAAAACGTATAACTATCAAGTACTTATTTAGATTTCAGAATCGTAAATGTTATATTTTGAAAGAAAGGGGCGGCGCTTCGTCAAGACCAAATTTCATTCCAACTAGCATACACGTTCTGTCTGACGTGTTATGCCTGGTGGACTTATACGGAACATTAACCCAGATTTTAATTGATGGACGTAGATAAAATATATTTTTTAAAGCATATACAGTCTGTATAATAAGACATACATGCTTATGACTCATGATCAGGCATATGCACAAATAATAAACTGGTTCAAACATGATAAGAACATCAAGACCTAATATGCCCTATACTAAAAATTGTTTAGTTAGTATTTTGTTTTTCAGTAGTGCGATTGTATAATAATGAGTGTGTGTTTATGTACCCACCCAAAAGGACCAAAAATATCCATTTCAAGTGCAGTAAAATATATGCACAAGTCAGTAGACTTAGTAAAGTATTGGGTGAAACGTTATAAAATTAATAAAAATGTTGACGATTTACCTAATCGTGGATTAAAAAAAGTGACCACTAAAAAACAAGATAAAGTGATTTTTAACGTTTTTAATAATAATCCTATGTTATCTTTACGTAAATATCAGGCAATTTTGTTAAAAAAGAACAAAGTTGTCTAATGACCCTGAGAAGTCGATTAATTGAAAATGGTATTAAATTCAGGAACACCAAACAAAAACCATTGTTATCGGTGAAACATGTCAAACCGACTCGCTTGGGCCAAGGAAAATTTAGACCGCGATTGGAGTGATGTGGTTTTCTTTGATGAATCTAGTTTTTATAGCTGGATGAATATGGTGGTACATGAAATATAAGCTTTGAACAAAAAACGTTCATAATTTGGATCAGCTAACTCGTAACTCGTCAAATGGCAGATATGGAGATCACTGCCAAAGTCGTATGCCGAAAAGTTGGTAGAAAGTGTACCGAAAAGCTGCCAAGGAATAATTGATAATATTGGAGATTGGACCAATTATTAAGTATACTAGCGTCGGCGAATCAATGCAGTTACGTCACACGACGTAACAAACAATAGGGGATACGCATAAAATTTATATTTCTTTAAAACTACATTATTTTGATATGTTAATATTAGTTATGTCACCTAACAAAACAAAAATCACATTTTAATTAATATTATAGCCAAATTTTTTAATTAAAATATTGTAAATTTGAAATAAGCCGACCACGCCGCGAAGGTTGCCGAGTAAAAACGACTGAGTATGGCGTCAAACGATAGGGGTTTCACGTCACAGATACAGCTACAACATAATCTTTACACGTATGTATATTGTATTGTTCGAGAGTTTTGTATTTGTTTTTAAACAATTTTTCACGCATTTATTATTAAAATGGCAGATAAAGATTTTGTTAGGGCTCAGAGTGATAATTTATTGATGCATTTATGCTCACAAACATAAAATTTACTTTTTTCTGAAATATCGGTTTTATTTCGCCCCATAGCTTCCAGCCACAAATTTCACCTTTTCTGTTGTTTTTCGCCATCAGGTAATGATATAAATTTTTTTTTGGATTTCTAGTTGAACTAATTGTGAACATCGGTACTGAACAATATTTTCGATTATGTTTCGAAGTACTGGGCCTGGATCTTCCATATTTTATATATTTTAATATAAAATTTAATTCGGTAAACATGTATAAATTGTTTTTATAGAATTAAACTTTATTTTAATTAAAATCACTCTAACTTTAAATAACCTATAAAAGTTATACAAACAAATAAGGTCACAACAGACTATGTACGCTGGGTAGGTAGGCTAGTAGCGTCATGCGTCAGTTAGAAGGGGTATGACGTCACACGTCGTTTTCGCGCGCTACATACATATATGATTTTTTTAAGTCTTCAAATTAAAAAAAAAAAAACTGTTTTTTATGTTTATATGCAACAAGAGGAATATAATAAAAAAAATTTAAAAAATCATGCCTATCCCCTATTGCATTGTTCCAGACAATACAGTCGTTTGTTACGTCGTGTGACGTAACTGCGATTGATTCGCCGACGCTAATATAGTAGCGTAATAATACTTATAGTAAATTTTTAAATTAATTTTAGTTTTTCCATTTTTTTTCCTATAGTTCGCCAAAAATCAACAAGGACGTCTTAATATACAGGACTGCATGTGTCAAATGAAAACTCTTAAAACGTATAATGAGATACAAAAAGTGATCCTTAATAATCTCTTTATTTTAACGTGTATTTTATTAAAAATGTAATAAAATCATTTTGTCCCACACCCTGTAACCCATAACAATTGCTTGGTTAAAAAATTAAATATCTTGATTGTGAGATAATGGTATTCTTTTAGTAAAGTTTAGTTTTTAATTCTAAAAGTTTAATTTATTTAATTCAATATGTTTTTAAAACCTGATTTCACTTTTCTAGTTATAGATTCTTTGATTCCGAAGTCTGTGATCCAAACGATGCTAATCAGCCATATGTGATGAATACACCGACAGCTCCTCGAACTCCAGAGTCACACAATCAAAGTCGGTGAGTTGGCTTCGATCATATTCGGTGTGAGGTATGCTGCATGCCGGTTATGTTGGGATTCACACATTTATGACCTGTGAATATAGTTCACCAAAGAAGTATTTATAAAAAAAATTGTTTGTTGACCAGTGTTATTAAACTGTAACAGTATTTTATAAAATACTATAACGAAGAAATATTTACAAAATATAGGTTAAAGTAGCCAATAGTTGGCAACCAAGGAGTTATTGATACTTCATATTTAAAACCCATTTAATAAGAATTAATTCGCTATTAGTGATGGTTTTTATTTTAGTAACTTCGTTTCATGTGTTTATAATTTTTGTTTTCGTTCTGTTAGCCATTTTGAAAAATTCTGGCAGTTAAGAGTGCGTAACAGCTGTGTAAGATAGTTCCTAAAATATTATTCCTGTTGTCATTTACGTTAAAGTAAGTGACTTATTTTTTATTAACAACGGAATCCTCTTAAATTAAGGACATATTTCTTATATACTGATGGCTTAGAAAGCTAATTTCTCTTCAAATACATAATAACCTCGATTTTTAGAAGATTGTTTAATTTAAGGATGCCAACAACTATGTTGTATAAGCAGCATAAGTTATAGTTATTATTGGGAATGGTGTCAATAATTGTAATTTTATATAAATTGAAAAATTTGAAGTTTTTGACTTTATTAGCAGTATTTTACTGCCTTAATTCAAGATTTTAACTTAATTTTAAAAAATAAAGAGTCGTAACTGTCATTGGCAGTATGCTAATATCTATCTTTCAGAGATTTTCATTTTACTGATTACTTTTTGAAGTCCTTTCATTTTTTTCTGTCTTATTGACATTTCTTATCTCATAGTGATCTTGTTAAAAACTAAAAATATTTATTTTTCAATATCCATATTTCATTCTCAAAAACAAATTAAAATTGTATGGAGAACGCGTAGGTCGCATGAACAAAACAAACCCATTTGAACTTTTAACGATAATAACCGCCTATGTTTACTTCTACATGCGTGATATCAGGCGACCGAACACGGTCGAATTCACGCGAAGTACAGTTCGGGTGAACCCGCTTGCACTCTAAACGTATCCTTACAAGTGCTCCCCAGTGGTACAATGTGTAACTTTATATTTTAACATTATTTTGTAGAAACATCTCGTCGAAATAAAAGATAAATTTATTTGAAATTAAAATAAATGTTTTCATAACAAAATTTTATATATTTACTTTTTAAATAGTGGGGTCTTTTCAAAATGAATTCTTGCGAAGAGAGCCATTTAAGCCGTTTAAGCCGGTCCTCATAAGTAGAGCAAATATTATTCTTATTAAATTTGAAATCTAGGAATTTTACAAAACGTTTTTGAATGGCCTCTACCCTGTCTAGGTAGAGTTGGTAGTCTGGGTTCCATATAAAACTTGCGTATTTTAATTTGCTGCAGACAAGTGATTTGTACAGATGAATGGCGCTTTCAGGTGTTGTAAAATCTTTAGTTGACCTAATAATAAATAAAGGTTACGTAGGGCTGACGAGGTGATTTTGTCAATATGAGTATCGAAAATAAGTTTGCTATCCAGGTGCACCCCCCAAGTCCTTAAATGTATTTACCTTGGATAGGGAAATACCACCCAAAGTGTACTGGAAAGTTATTGACTGAAGTTTTCTGGTAAAAGTTACCTGACATTTATCAATATTAAGGAGGAGGAAATTATCTTTACAATAATTTTAAAAAAATAATTCGTTTTCTAAATCTAGATAATCTTGTACTGAATTAATTTTGCTATATACCTTTAAATCGTCAGCATAGAGTAAAAATATCGCTTTTTTAAAACAAATGTTTATATCAGTTACGAAGATAGTAAATAAAACAGGACCCAGATGAGAACCTTGTGGGATTCCAGAAGTTATTTTAACAAAATTAGATACGCAGTTGTGGATTGATACTGCCTGCATCCTGTTAGTGATATAAGATTTCAGCCAGCACAATAAGTTTCCATGTATTCCAAGGGACATTATTATTATTTTTTTTTATTTATTAATAAGTAAGTTTTTTTATTACCTTATCATCGTATAGAGATACTATAAGTAAATCAGAAAGCACTCAGAATAACTGAAACGCTAAATGCAATAAATATAACTTAGAAAATTGATATCAAAATGCAACACGTTAAACGCAATCTTCACGCCTCCATAGCTCAATGACTTGGGGACTAAGATACGATATCTTAAAGATACGGGTTCGGTTCCAAGTGAGGTATTTTGATTGTAATTTTTATAAGATACTTTAAAGTGTGACCCTAGTCAGCAAACAATTTATAAAATTTGTTTTTATTTGCGAAGTTAAATATTAAGTTTTATTAAATTGCCGCACCTGATTTTTATGTACATGCACAATTTTATTATAGAAATGTTAATTTTATCTTTATAAGTTTTTATTAGACCAATATTTTAAGTTTGTAGTTAAACAATTTTACAAGTTCTAGTTTTAATTCTAGTATTTTTGTTTCGTCGACATGATATACATCACAATAATAACCAAGATTGTCTTTCTTGATATAAGACATAACATATCTACAAAGTCAATTACTTTGTTTATAAAAATATTATTTCCAATATTTTTTATAATTGCAATATTTTATAATAATATATTATAGCTTTTATTGTTTGATAAACTATTGTTAAAAAACATGAAGTACAAAATATTTAGTTTTAACAATTTTTAGGGTTTCGTAGGTATAATCAAGAAAACCTTCTACTGTCACTCTTGCTTCTGTCTGTACAGTAGAAATTTTGGCCAAACGGCTGGTCTTAATATATATTATATCCCAGTTCTTACATTTTTTGTCTTCTAAAATTATATAAATGTATTATATAAAAGCTATTCCAAACCTTTAGGCGGAACTACATTTTCAAATCTAGTAACTTTTACCGATTGATTGAAGTTTTTGATACTTTTGTTTAGGAAAAGTCAACTTCAATATATAAAAAAAATAGCTATTGACAATTTAAGAAAATTTAAATTCCATTTGGTTCCGCTTAAAGGTTTGGAATAGCCTATATTTTTTTTTTTTTTTATAGTATATATCACTTGTTTTACTTTTGACATTTTGTATCATAACACAAATAATGTTTTGTCCAAAAAGCTGAATGAAATTATTTCCTAATTCTACAATTATACAAATTGGACGTTAAATAACTATTCTACTATTTTGAATTTTGACATGAATGTTTTGAACATGAAACATGAAACATAAAATACCGTATGAAAACTCGGTTTTCGTGACAATTTAAGAAAACGAAACTCCCATTTAATTCCACATAAACAAAATAAAAAGACTATGTGTAGTTTTAGGAAAAAACATGTTTTTTTAAAAATATTTTGAGCGAGGTACAAATGAAAGCTCTAATAAGTAGAGTTGCCGTGGCTCCGTGGTAAGACGGTTGTGTACGGAGCACAAGGACGCTGGTTCAAATCCCCACCCTCCCCATTCTTCGGATTTTTATCTTCCGAAATTGTTCAAACAGCTCTGGGGTCGACTCTGTCTCTAATATTTAATACTTGAAATGAGTACCTGTGTATACAGGGATAATAGGACCGTTCGAAACGTCACACTGACAACGTGGCTTTCATATCTATGGCCGGCGGTCTAGAAACGGAGAACTTACCTTCTCTGCCCTTATAGGCCTATCTAGATGTTGGGATTCTATTATTTATTTATAATAAGTAGATTAACGAACAAAAAGTTATTTTTAAAAAACTGCTTACTTTTACACTAATTTTTTTGCATTAAAAATGTGCCAAAAATTGACCCCCATATTATAAAAATAAGTGGTTGGGCCAAAATTCTGAAAAAAAAATAAAAATGCACATTGAAGTGAACCGGAATTTATTATCAAATTCGAAAATTATATAATTTTTTGTGTAATTGAAAAAAGTTCTATGATTTAATTATTGTCGGATATCAAATGAAAGTTCTTGATATGTAGATTACGACACAAAACGAAGATGGAAAATGAAGATAAGTGTGCTTAAAAAAAAGAAAACAATCCCTTCACATAAAGGGGGCGGTCTGAAATTTTTAAATAAATCAGAGTAACGCACGTTGATGTGAACCTGATTAGTACAACTAGAATTATTAATTAGAATATTTTTTGGAGGCTCTTTTAGATTGTTGAAAAAAAAAAATTGTTTGCTTAGGAACAAAAAGCAATTTTTATTTTAGTATTATTATTTTTTCTTTTTTAATGTAACGCTATTTTTCAAAAATGTAATGAAAAACGTTTCTTCTCTACTGTATTTTCAAAAGAGAGGTGGTTGAAAAATACGAAAAAAAAAATTACATTTGAATTACATGAACCGAAATTCTAAGCTTGAAATTATTAATTTAATAAGTATTTGTGTGCATTTCATGTAAAAATATATATAGTTTTACAATTTAATGTAGAGTATTAAATGAAGTTGAATCCCCCAATCCAAATACAATATTCCGCTCGTGAATATTACCGACGTGAAACAATTGGCTTGTATTGTCTAACTGTTAAAAAAAAGGTATGACGCATGATCATTTGAAACACTCCTATTTTATTAAATGGACTAAGTCCAACTCAAAACGTGTTCTTTGCTGAGATTATGTGGAGATTTTTATAATGTTGCGCGGATTATAACAACGAAGAATCTTGTTGATTTTGCCACGATAATGGCAAGCTATGTTGTCCAGCATCATGTTAGCCTCTTCCACTTACTAAATACCTACGAAACCCTAAAATGTGTTAGAATTCATACTTCATTTTTTAGGGTTTTGTAGGTATGACCAAAAAACCCTTATACCGTCATTTTGTCGTCTGTCTGTCTGTCTGTCTGTCTCTCTGTCTGTCTGTTCGGTAAAAATTGTAGCCAAACGGCTAAACCTAGAGAGATGAAATTTGGCATGCTTATACAACTCTTTGACCCGCACATAGGAAAAATACTAAAACATCTAAAAAACATATCCCTCTAAAAATATAAACAAATATGTGCTCATCGAAAAAAAAAAAAAAAATTTTAAATTCTTTGGAGGGTGTCAAATGAAAGCCCTTGGTACGTGGATTAACGGTCAAATTTTTATTTTTGCAAAATGAATTATTTTGAAGCGATTTTTGCCAAAATTGGGCAAAAAAATTTTTGTCCCACACCCTGTAGCCCAGATGGTTTAAACTAAAAATCTGAAAAAATTCTAAGTAATGTAGATTGGTGTGAACCGGAATAGTACAACAGGAATTTTTGATCAGATTATGTTTTTGGAAAAAAAAGCATTTTTTGTGTTTTTTGCTAATAATGTTGAAAACTTATAGTTATATAACACGCTAAACAGTAACGTGTATCTTGGTGCAGTGGCTAAGATATTGGCATTCTGCCCAAGAAAATGAGTTCGAATCCTACGAGAGGAGACAATATTATTATTTTTTTTTTTTGCATTTTTATATTGTTTATATTATTTTTTCAAAATTCTAGTTATATTTTGGCAATTCTTGCATTTAATTTTTAAAAGTGTAAATTTAATAACCAGTGGAAATTGTTGAAATTATAATTTAATTCTATATTTGAATGTACACGAAATCAAAGGGGAGGAGCTATGACTAAAAACAACCAATGAAAGCCATAGGCGCAATTTTCAAAATGTTAATGAATTTTGATGTATAAAAAAAAATATTGCATATCTTTAGAGACTTAAATAATGGTAATAGGCATTCGAATTAAAATTCATAAAAAAATATTTTGACATAAAATTTGTTTTGGCATCCCAAATAATCATCATTCACTTACTAAATACCTGCAAAACCCTGAAATATGTGAAAATTCACACTTCACATCAATTTTTTAATATAAACCAACTATATTTTTTTTAGAAATATTTATTTTGTACTTCTCTTCTTATTCATTTATAGTTTGTTTCATTAATCTATTCTTACTATGCAAGAATTATATTATACTTTACTGTTATTATCATTACATACTTCTAATATTTTATTATGTTTTGTTTGTTGGGGATGGCATTTAACTATGGTGTCGCTTTATAATTAAATAAAAATATTGACTAAACAAAAAATTTGGTTAAAGCAATCTTGTTCGGAAAGTTATTTCACGTTGATTTCAAAGCATTTTCTAGAAAAGAGTTTTCATTTAAAAAACATCTCCCTCTTGATGCTATTAAAATGGTGACTTTTCATAGTTTCGGTCACAGCCTTTTGCATGTTAAGTTGAACTCTACGGGCCGGTTTCTGAAAGCTTAGTTAACTATAACCAAATAATTAAAAAATGGTTGCTATGGTTACTTATGTGATTGTTATATTGTAACCGAGTTTAAACAAAAGATTAAACTCGGCTAAGCTTTCAGAAACTGGCCCTAAATGACCACCACTTAAATTTCATCTCCAATTTGTTAATATATTTATATTTGTTTTTCTTTTAATATTATTTCTTAATTGATTCTGTACAGTTTATAATATTATACTGTTACTTGCTATTAATTATTTTACAAATATAAATTTTAAGTTTTACAATTATTCACTTCTTTTGTTTATACACTTTTTTGTTTTACAGATTTCCTTCACATAAAAAACAGGTTATTCAGTGTGTGCAAGATAACTTTACTAATCCTGACAGAAAATATTTATATCATTAATAATTTAATGAGTTCATTGACTGGTTTAAACCTTTTTTATAACAGAAGGGCCTAAAAAGGGGAATTTTTCTGTTTCTTATGACGGGTAGCTTAAGTAAGAATTATCCTTAACTCAAGTTAAAATCATTTGTTTTTGTATGTTACAGCATACAAAAACAAATGATTTTGTATGCTGCAAAACATTTACATGTTGCCACTCAACGGTAGTGGAAATGAAAACTATGTTGTACGGTATAATAAATTCACGACTATATTTTTACATATTTTCAAAGGTACACAAATGAAAGTATTAAGTTGGATATGAATTTTAAAAAATTGATAAACAATGAAAATTTATATATATTAAACAGGTTTATACTGTAAATAAAAGAATATTTTTTACCAGAGTTAGTTAAATTAATCATTTGACTCAGTGGCGCACCCAGGGGAGGGAATTTTACCTTCCGATATTGTACAAGGTTAGAATTTTAACAAAATAATATTAATAATAATAAATGTAACTAATACGTAATATTATTCACATTGCTTTTTTCTGTTTATTATAATAAATACAACATGACTATGGAAGCAAAAAAATCAGCTATGGCCTCCACAGGACCGACCGCCATCACAAAGTACTTGTTTAATTTATGCTGCTTTATCAAAAAATGTTTCAAATAAAAGTTATTAGTCACTGCTTTGTCACAGTTTTGGATAGATACATTTTTTCGAAATATTTTTCTGTTGTGAAATATTCGCAAAAATCTTAAAACTGACACGAGTAAACTCCCATTTCTAGTTAAACAATTTTTACCAAAAGTTGGTCAACTCGTGCCATTGATGTCAAAAGCTTAAATATGAAGTTTCATAAAAATCCTTTTAGCCGAATTTGCTCTGCACGTGTACACGGATCGACAGACAGACGGACGAACGGACAGGCAGACAGACCGACAGACATCATGCTAAAAATAATCAAAACGTTATGTAGGGACCTCAATTCGTGGAGATCCATTGAAATCTCGAAATGTCAAAATCGGAATGATCACAATACCTCCCTTATATATGTTGGCAGTCGGTAAAAAAGTAATGAAGTAATAAAAAAGGTTTAAATCAGTTTTGCATGTATTTTTGCACTTACAGCATGTTGTTTATTTAATTTACTTTAATTTCAGCTTTGTAAATAGAAGCGTAACACTGGAACACATTTACATTATAAATTGTATTTTAAAACATATATTAATTATAGGACTCCATCTGAAAATAACAGCAGAAACGGAAGTCCATCAAAAATAACCGAACAACCGAAAGAAGAAAAATTCATTGAAATACCAAAAACAGAGACAATCAACGACAATTTAATAGAACTATCTGATGATTATCCAACAAATAATGATAATAATTTACCAAATGACATGATAGATTTAAATTCAAATCCGAATAGCGAACGAGAGAAGAATGACAACTGCGAATCACCCACAAAGAAATTAATCGCAGACTTAGGAACAAGACTCTTCGAAAGTATTCTTGAACCAATTTTGTATCCAGTAGATACAAGTATATTTAACGATAATGATTTGATGGACAAGACGATGAATAACTACGAATCGCACGAGTTGGATAATAGGAATGTTAAAAATAACGAGGAAAATTTTAATTGTTCAACCAATTCTTTAGTATCTGAAAATTTAAGTTCACCAATGCAAACTAGTACGGATAATATGATAGATTCCGAATTGGCTTCCAATGATTCACAATCACCTAAAAGTATTCAGAATTTAAACACAAATGAACCGAATCAACAATTAAATTTCAATTACGGACACAGCTTACTTGAAATTAAAAAGTTTAATGAATTCTGTTCAAGTTACGACAAGCCTAGATTGTATTCTTCGAATGAAACGTTTTCAAACCCAAAGAGCGATCAGAGTTTACTTAACTCAGCGGAAAGTTGTGATAGTTCTCCTGTTCATAAAGTATCGAAAGATTACATTCCGAGGAAGACTTCGAAGAAATTGAAGTCTAAAAAGACTTTTGGTGTTAAAACATTGCAAGCAATATTTGGTAATAAGAATGATGGTTATTCGGATATATCAAGCACCAATTCAGATTTTGGTGATGACTGCTTTTTGGATAATAAACCACCTTTAGTACAACCAAAAATAGAAAATAGAAAAACCGAAATTGATAAACCGGTACAAAAAGTACAAAAAGAAGTTCAAAAATATGATGTACGACAAGTAAAACAACAAGAAGATATAACAAATAATACTTTAAACGCTGAATTATCTCGCTTATTAGCAAAACCAATTTTAACAGAAATTACACCGCAATTTGAAAAAAATATACACACATTCCTTCATGAAACCTTCGATAAGAAATCTCGACCACCTCCTGAGGTATCTCTACCGAACTTCGCAGTATCTAACATCGGGAACAAGAAATACTTCATGCTTCATGGACAGAATTTAAGGGTTGGTAAGGCTTTGAGGTTATGTCCTAATGAAGAAGTTGTAGGTAAGAGCGGAGAAAGTTCTGTACCTACAGATCAAAAGTTAACGCAGAGAGAAAAGTTGCTAGCTAGATATGTTTATAACTCTAACTCTGTTAATGTTGATGGAGTTGGAGATCCAGATTTTGGAACGCCGGTTTAAGAAAAGTAGTTAAAAGTAGTGTAATAAGCTATTTTTAAATATTTCTTTGAGGATTTTGAAAATGTTTGTTAATACGCGTTTAGATCAAAAGTGTCTTACTAATAAAAAAGTGCAATAAAATTAATTGTTGCAACGTGTTATTGCAATTATTCTCATGTAAAGGTGGATTATCAATAGGTGCCAGGGGGTCCCCTTATAATTTAAATTTAAATCAATCAAATTATTTACAAAAAGTATTTTGACTTTTTTTTTAATAATCTCAATTTTTGTTGTAAAAATCAAAAAATTGTGTCTAGAATGAATATATATTTAGAACTACAATTCACGCCGCTAACCACAGCAGTAAAATAACCAGTCGTTCGCGTATGCTCATTGTAGAGAATATATTTTATTCGATGCAACTAAAAAATCAGGAGTAAAACAACCGATTGTCCGCGCATACTCATTGCATACAATGTGTTCTATTCAATACGGTTAAAACACCGCAACCTCTGGTCGGATAACCAGTCTCGGGTTATTGCTTTTATTAGTATGTTCCTACTGTATTTAAAGTCAGCCGTATTAGACCCCGTAATATTATATTCTTGCATAATTTCTATCGTATTTTTGGATAAAATTATAATTAAAAAAATAATTTTTTAATTAACAGCACATCGGCCATTATTAGTTTTGTTCGTAGAACCATTTCTAAAGGTTTATTATCGTCAGACGCAAGCGCAGAGTTTGTAGGAGTGCGTTAAACTAACGGCGCCTGCGTGTGACGATAAAATATCGTTAGAATTGGATAAAACAGAGTTACTATCTACAGATTGTTTTTATTTAATGAACAGCTTTCCAATTTCAGTCGCAAAAATATTCCATCTTGTGAAGAATTCTTACAGTCCGAAAGTCACTACGTGGTCGGGTATTATCATGTTGAAAGACGACTGCAGACATCGACAAACGACAAACGATCACTGCAGACATCAGCGGTAATGGTTTGACAGTTGGCAAAATCATGATCATTTCGTATCTCACCAGATGCCAAGTATTCTCTTTTGTTGGTGGCTAGACCCAGATCTAGGAAACAGGTGGACCTGTTTCTGGGGCAAACAGTCAGGACGTTTTCCATACACTGGCAAAATCGGCGCCGACATCTGCCCTAATCATTGCAGTCTTTCGTGTGTGCGTGAAACACCGCAAAAATCGGTACTGACACTAACCACTGCAGTTTTTCACACGCGCCGTCATTTCTAGCGGTCAAACAGTAGAAGCTAACGGTTTAGTGCTTGCGGCCAAAGGCTTGCAAGCAATCATAATTTGTATCTACCCTGGGCCCCTCCTTCGATATGCTCATCCCACTTTAGGAAACTATCGAAAATAACTCCTAAATATTTGTTGTTATCGATTTTTTTTTATTATTCTAGTACATTTGCAGTCTATGGTCTTACACTCCTTTTCATGTATTATTAATTGGTTAAAAGGTGGTTGTTTATTATTATATATCGAAAAAGATACAAAATGTGATTTGTCAGAATTCAATGTTAAAATATTACAATCCAACCAAGTTCCTATTAAGTCGAGGTCATGCGTCGCAGCACGTCCAAGATCGGCCCAATTTGATGACTATGAATCGTATGACAGTATTTTTCCATTTAGTTTTAATTGAAGCATATCATTAATGTAAATTATAAAAAATAAAGGTCGCAGTATTGTGCCCTGAAGAACACCATAGGCTACAATCTCTTCCTGGCTTTTACATTTATTTATTTTAACTTGTTTTCGGTTATCTATATAGCTTTTCAACAATGCCAAGGGTATACCTCTAACTCCATATCTTTCAAGCTTTTCTATTAATAATTACGGATTGACTATGTCCAAGGCCTTGGTTAGATCCAGGAATACAGCGAGACATGTCCTCGACTTATCTAAGCTAGAATTACCACATCATTAGTAATACACCTTTCCAGAAAATTGAGGTTTGAATCTGGGCTAGTGTACCTTAGAAGGCAGTACCGAAAGGCGAAAACAAAAGACAACACCGGGTACATCCCCTTTTGACTGCCAGATACCTGGAAAGCAGTTCTTACACGGTTTTTGGAAGAGAAGATGAGTCTAAATTCTTCAATTACTTTCGTATGAGTTCTAATACATTTGATTTCCTAGTAGAATGATTAGAAAATAGTATTAAGTACCAGGTACCAACTAAATTGAAAGCGACCAGATACCGGTGACGGCAGCCGGAGTGACAGAAATGCCGGGTCGGTTTATGTGTGAAAAGATCCATTGGATTACATAACTTATATCCGGCATCGGTTTTACCGGTTTAATGACTGGAATATTGTATATAATCTCTTTTTTGTCGCCAGTGACTAACCGTTCCAAAAAAGATTAGAGGGTTCAAATAACCGTAATCGATTCATTCAGCACTGGACAGAGTTGCCCCTTGGTATCTGAACGCCTAAATTAAAATACAATTGCATATTGTATTCACGAAATAGCTTCTTAAAAATCTAATTACATGTTAAAAAGGCCGAACATAAAAAATAACGAGATATTCAATAATTATTGACAAACATTTTCACCACTCATCAAAGTATTAGAATTGACAAAAAAATCAGTTTTATTTTTTGCTAAAGTGATTTAGATTTTTACAAGGTAGCATAGCGTCGAATGATCAATATATAGTTTTATGTTGTAGTTTTGTTTGTTTTTGAATAGGCGAAAGGGTTAAAGTACACTAAAATAGTTGACGCTAAAAGTTTTTTAAAGGGCAAACGCTTGTACTGCTAACCGCTCTTCAAGCTGGTTGCTATTTTTTCTACGTTTCATAGTTAAAGAATATAGTTTTTTATTTAGTGAAATATCAAATAACATTAAGAAAGTTTTTTATTTTTACGAAATAATACACAAATAAAAAAATAATAGTAAAGAACAAACGAAAAGTTGGTATAATTTACTTATTTTTCGCTATAGTCGCCTTTTATTAGGACACATATCCAGTAGCCATGATACTGTAAGGCCCTCCCGCTCATGGAAATTCAGACGCAAAGCAAAATTATACAAAAAACTACAGTTACGATTTATTTGTTCAACGACTTGTTACCGCTCATCTGTTTACTAATTTCCATACAGTTGTGTCCATTGCAGTAGATTTGCTCTGTTATACCTACGAATGGTTCTCGTGCAACTCGATCGTCAAGATGTACTTATTGCAGTTGGCGCTTCTCTGTCTGCACAGAAATTTCTCGTTCTCTGCACAAATAAAATATTAAGGTGATTTCTGGTGCGGTTAATTTTCGATTACGTTTTCTTATTAATATTATTCCTTAAGCGTTTGAGGTGAATTGGATGGTCCAGACCTAAAACTTTTCGAAGTCACCTTCTTCTTCATATCGGTGGATTATTCTATGCACGCAGTCCAATTTTATACATTTTTTTACTAACAGACTGTACAATTTATTTTATTTATTCATATTTTTTTTTCCAAAAAAAAAAAAAAAAAATTGAAAAACATAAAATTCAGTGTAAAAAAATAAAAATTGTGGACACTGTAATTCGCAAATTAGCTAAAATCTTTTGTCAGCTACAAAACCAGTTAAGAGAATTATAAATGAATAGTATAATAAATTTTTTATAGTTGAATGTACATAAAGATACAAAAACCAAGTCGGAAAAAAATCATGGGCAATAGTTAATATCTATACTAGGAAGCTTAAATCATCACCTAGATATTCACAGGCAGTGATGGGCGCGTAAGATACATGATGTAAGTTACCTCATTGTTGACGCGTAAACAATTGATGTAAAGTAAACACAAAAACTCTTGTAAACAATGATTTAGACATGCGCACTTGTTTTGAATTATAGAACCTCATTTTCAATACATTTTTATAAATAATAAAATTTTAATGAAACGATTTTAAATGAAAAAGTAAGTATATAAAATTAGGACAAGCCAATATACATATTAATAAAAATCGAATTTGCATCATTATACAGGTGTTACATACAAATTAGTAAATATGAATATGAAAAATAAAAAACTGTTTTCTTTAAAAAATTCAGTCTAATTTTTTAATAACAAAATACATTAAATTTCACCTTTAAGCAAAATCAGCCTATATTTTTTAATAACGAAAAGATTCATTGCAAATTTTGCATAACGCCCTATATTTTCTTTCATTTTCTTTAATTAAATAAAAAACCTAGTTCTTCAGAACTATTCCTTCGGTTTCTTCCCACCATTTTTTTAATAAATTTATTGTTTTGAACTGAATATACTTGTTCATTAACTCTCTATTATTCGTATTAAATAACTAAAACTAACCTCATTATTTGACAGTTTACAAAGTTTACATTGTTTACATTGTTGACAAGTATACCAATTGTTTACATAAGTTTACTCGTAAAGGTAAACAATTAAAGTTTACGTGTAAACGCCCATCACTGTTCACAGGTGCTATATTAACTTAATACTATTTTTCAGAGCTTATTATCTTTTAATAATATAAATTTTATTTCTGATGTCATCTTAAAAACACATTTTATTTTACTAAAACAAATCTACAAAAAAAAAAATAACAAAAAATAATCAAGGGCATTTAACTGCTTTTGCTAGTCGACTGCTAATACGAAGGGTTTAGGGGAAGAACGATCATAGTCCAATAATGGTAATTTGAGAGATATTACTGTCAGTTATTAGTTCGTATTTAAAACTGCGAATGATTAAAAAAAAAAACTAAAATACGAACCAACTAGTACTTGACCCATACTAATGAAACGGTGTACTATTATAGAGGTGAAAATGAAGAAACTTTCTTAAATTTATTTGATATTTTAGTTAAACATAGAGCAGAGTAAAAAGATTTTTAAGTAGTAATTATTTTTATAATATGTCTAATTTGCTCCCAAACTTGTAGTAATCTACAAATAATCAGATGTTGAATAACGTCTTATATTTAGAAATTTATTATCTTTTAAGCATTCAAAGAAAAATGTCAAAAAAATCATCTGCTTCAACTTGTTATATTAACACATATCGTAAGGTTTTAATGATAATTTATTCTAGTCATCTAGTGATTTTTTTGTTTTGTAACGTTGGCTACTCATAAGCGATTTCGTGTTTTGTGATAAATGTTATTCCGTAATGTTGTTCCCATTGCAGTGATAATATTCTAAAATTATTAAATATTTAGGATAGTTCCTCAGAATATTTATTGTTTTGTTGTATCGAATACGATGTCAGACAAGAAGATTCTCTTTTATTTTAGGTTTATAAAATATATTCATGAAATGTTTTGTTGTTTAGGGTTTACTTATATTGATTATATGGCATTCTATAAACCAATTTGGACAATTTTTTGACATTAGAAATCATTGTAGCAGAACGAACTAACGTATAGCGCGTTTCTCAGGAGTTGAGGCCAGGGGCGTTATCGCACATGCGCCAAACAATGACGCATTAAAACCAATCACAATGCCGGTTCTAGTCCATTGCTTAGTAACCAAGCGACTGTACGAATTCTGGTTTCTGCGCATGTGTCCTCAAATTTATAAAATTTATATCATTTTTTTTTTTATTTCGTATCAATATTTTTTTTACCACATTTTAAAAATTGTGCTCTTATTATCTATGATTCATATTAGGTCGTCAAAGATGAAATTTCTAGAAAAAAAGGCAAAGTTGGTTGATAACAAATATAAGGAATTATTTTATTCATCAAAGTATGCTCCCATATTGTCTATACACTTTTGCCATTTAAGCGGCAGGTTGTTCAGGCCAGTGGTATAAAACCCTGGCGGAGTCAATGAATTCCTGGAAGGTCAGTTTTACAGCATTGGCGGAATTAAACTATTTTCCTATTCAAAAGTTGTCCAAATTTCGGAAGAAGTGGTAGTCAGTGGGGGCTAGGTCTGGAGAGTATGGAAGATGATGAAGAAGTTTCAACTCCAATTCCTGTAGTTTTGCCACAGTCATTTGTGCATAGTGTGGTCTAACGTTATCATGCAATAGGAGTCGATCTGTTGACCGATCTAGGCTGTTTTTCTTTAAGTTTTTGCATCATTTCGTCCAGTTGGAAGGCAGTATATTTCTGCTGTGATCGATGAACCAGTTTTTTTTGTTTGTTTGATTTTTAAGTTACCTGTATGAAATTTGGCGAACCAATTTGATATTGTCTGCTGCGTAGTAACACTAGAGCCCAATACACTATTAATGTTTCGCGCGGTCTGCGATGCCGTAGTTCCACGTAAGAACTCATACTTCATAATAATGCGAATTTCCGACAGTTACATTTTCAACAAAATTTAAAAAAAAAGTTTTTGATATTTTTTAAAGCATACAATGATTTCTTTAAAAAGGCGAGATGTGTAACTTTCCAACAAAAAAAAAAAAAAAAGAAAAAAAAACAGAACGGTAAAATATTAAGCCAATGTCAAATAATAATCTGTTAAAGTTGGCAATATTATTAACTACAAATTTCATCCTTGACGACCTGATTGAAACATTCCTCGACTTTTGTAAACGCAGAAATTTCGTGTAAATTTGTTTTTACCGACCGCCAACATATATAAGGGAGGTAAATTGTGATCATACCGATTTTGACTTTTCGAGATTTCGATGGATCTCCACGATTTGAGATTCCTACATAACGTTTTGACTATTTTTAGCATGATGTCTGTCTGTCTGTCTGTCTGTCTGTGTACACGTGCAGAACAAATTCGGCCAAATGGATTTTTATGAAACTTCATATTTAAGCTTTTGACATCAATGTCACGAGTTGATCAACTTTTGGTAAAAATCGGTTAACTATAAATGGGAGTTTACTCGTGTAGATTTTAAGATTTTTGCGAATGTTTAACAAAAATATTTCGAAAATTGAATTTAACAAAAGTTGTTATAAAAGCAATACATAACAACTTTTATTTGACAACAATTTTCAAAATTTTTTGATAAAATGAATAAATATTTTTCACATTTTTTTCTAAGTATCTATTTTTTTATACTTATATGTAACGTTTCCATGGTTATGGTAAATAATATCTCTGTTAGAAAATATTAGGCCAAGTTATTTATACTCTGCTGGTAGAATATATTTTATGCAAGTACTTTGTGATGGCCGTTGGTCCTGTGGTGGCCACAGCTGTTTTTTTTATTTCTAATTTCACAAAAATGAAGTGTTCTAGTTGCTAATATACCTATAGAATGATTTTTGTAGGCATACAGTAAACACTGATAAATATATAGGGAAGGAAGAGACATTATTCTAAGTTTTTTAAACCTATTTCGACAATCTACTTTATAATTAATATCTAACAGAATACGCACATCACGACGCTGCAAGAGGAAAATTCTTTCCGCTAAAGCAGATTTTTTTTTTGTAAAGTATAACAAATTTTCTTTATGAAAGAAACAAATTTAGTGGAAACACTTTAAACCTGTGTGATATTCTTAGAATGTTAACACCTTAGTCTATTATTTTATTGTAACAATTTTATAGTTTTTTTTTTTTAATTTGTTGCCTTCTTGTCTGAAGTTGTAGTAGTACTAATTTATGAGTAGCTAGATGTGGTTCATATCTCACTTACAATGTTTTATTATAAATAAGACTGACGAAACAATAAGAAGCTCTGTATACACAAATAATTGTTGATTCACATTTTAAAACGTAGTATTCTTAGAACCAAAATGGATTTAAATGATATTTACGAATTATTTCATTACATTTGGATAAATTTGAAACAAATATGGACAATAGGATCTTTAGTTTATATGAATGTAGTGCATTTATTTTTTATATTTAATTATATTTTTATACTGGGGTAGATAGACGTAGTATTTACTTAGTGCAAGAGATCATAACCTTATTTTCGCAAAAGGTTGTTAATTTATTGTAAAACTTTTGATGGTAAACGTTAACAACCTTTTGTAAAGCTAGGGACTGTTTTTTTAGTTGATATAGATTTTTTTTCCTACAATTATAGCTTGACAGTTTAGAATGTTATTTTAAATAAGGCTATAAGGCGTTCCGGAATCTTCACAATGAACACTATCAAACACTGTAACACGAGTAATATTGTTAAGAATCAATTTTTTTAATAGATAAGTAAAATATTTTGCTTTGATAAGACTTCCCACTTACGATTTTATTGGTTCTCTAACGAAGTCGAGTCTTCGTCTGGCAAATTTATAGTGCAGATCTGTAAGCTACAGACAAACGTATCCGAGGGAGTTCTTTTATGTGTTGTTGTGGACAGTTTCTCATAATAATAATAATAATATAATAATAATTTTATTGGTCCAGAAGATTATATGCATACATAATATTGGACAAGTCATTATTTTCATATTTCAATACAATTGATTATTATTATGGTCAAAACAGTTTATGATTACTTCCAAATAAAAAATACAGAAAATATTTTTAATATATACAAAATCTTGCATCAGTGCAGTTGTCATAGAAAACTTATCAGTTGTTTTTTATTATTTATTACTCATTCTAATTACATCACTAATAGAAATACTATTAGACGTTAGTATTTAATTAATTAATAAACCAAATAATAATTTATTAATTTCGTCCTTTCAATAAAAAATTACTGATAAAACAGTTTTTGTCAAATATAAAATAATAAATAAGTTTATAAATAAATTTTAAAAAATAAATAAATAAAATTAAAAGTAAAATTTATAAATATCAATACATGAATTAGTCCGTTTTAATGACGTTGTAAAAGATACTCATTAAGATTATAGTAACACTTTTTTATTAAGAAGTCAACAAGCTGACATTTAAATGTTTTAAGTGATCCATAATCTTTCAGGTGTTGCGGCAAATTGTTGTAAATTTTCTTTGATAATATGGTCGGATTGTTAGACGTAATAGCAAATTTAGTATTAGGTACTTGTAAATGTGCTTTTTGCCTCGTGTTGTATGCATGTATATCTGACCTTCTTTCATAATCTGACAAATTTTGTCGTACATATACACAGGCTTGATACACATACATACTTGGTAAAGTCAAAATCTTTAGATTTTTAAATATATTAACACAGGATGTTCTTTGGCTGCAACCAACCATATTACGTAGAATACGTTTTTGTAGCCGAAACAATAGATTTTGTCTGTAAGTTTACAGATTTGGCAAAAATTGCACCATTAATCTGATTTTCATAGCAGATGACGTAGGCCGCAATGAAATGCATTGTTATAAGAATGTATTTGTTTATTGCGTACATCGTCTGTTAAAAACAAATGAATATACCAAAGTTACTGTTTAGATAGTTAATCTAATTCATATTATATCGCATGTTCTTTTTCTACTTGCAACATAGAGCTTTCTCATGTTAAATTTATTGCATATTTTATCTCTACTATGAGTTTTAGACAAAAACTTTATTAATAAAAATTGTTCAGTATTTTAGTCCCAACATATTGTGCTTAATTTTGAATAAAAAATACCAATTTGTTTGAAAAAAAGGCACAATATTTTTGTATTTATATCTGAAGATAATAGTTGCCAAAGATTTTGTCTAAAACTCATATAGAGATAGAATATGCAATAGAAAATTTAACATGAGAAAAACTATGTTGCAAGTCGAAAAAGGACATACGGTATACAACAATATACAAATTTTTCCATATGGTTTCCCTTTTTTCGATCATTGTATAGTGTTAAGTCTGTTCTATATTATATGTTTTTTTTTGTTTTTTTTTTTTTTTTTGTCCATTATTCACTTAAAAAATATAATGTGAAATACAATACTTCCTTCAAACTTTCGGTGCTATCCGACATCCACATCACAACTTTTGAAACTATCTCATGCCAGACTTTGACATATCGATAATTTTAATTTATTGTAAAACTAATCGTGTACCAACTTATTTTGCGAACCAATTTATTTTTATGCTGTACTGTTGTACATTTCCTGACCCTGATAATTTTTAATAATCCGGATTGAAATCAGTGCTGGAATTACGATGAATAGAATTCTATTCTATCATTGCAAATAAAACGATTCTATTGGCGGTTGCCAAGTAATTGTTTTTTTTTTTTCAACTATAGAATAGAATTTATACTTATTTCCACCACTGATCCTATAAATAAAAACTATACTGGTGTATAATTAAATATTAACTAACATAATTCAACGACATTTATCAATTGTTTATTATAACAAAACCTTTATATGTCACTTGAAATTGTTAAGTTGTCAGTAAAAAGTAACAAGAGAGAAGTGTTGAATATCTGTTTCTGCCGCTAATACTTCAGAAAGAAGTTTTAGACCTTTGAATGACGACAAAAGGCCGACAGGTGTAACGTAGTGGTAAGATGGGTGCCCTGTGTTTCTAAGGTCTTTGGTTCGAATTCCATACAGACATGGAAATTTCAAAAAAAAAAATAATAATAATAATTTTCCTCGCTAATTGCCTCAGCAGAAAAGCCTTAAAATTCAAAAATAAATAAAATAATAACCTCAGAGGTATGAAACTGTAATTTGAAACAGCCATTAGAGCTATCGCGCAAGGACGCTTGTTTACAGACGCGACGATTAAACAACCAAGACAGTTAAAAACCGCAATCATCTACTGGCTAAAAATCGCTCATGCGCAGAGTGAAAATAGACAGCGGTTTTCATCGACGCGACTCTACCGTCGTCTCGGCGTACTATCTCATGTAACCCAAGGAAATAAAACACAGCGTGGTCGACTCGACACATAGTTTCCCCAACACAAACAGTCGGTAATGTTATCGAATCGCCACTTCAATTATCTTGCAAGTGTGAATTATCGTATGTAAAATCAACATGGTTCAGGCGGTCGCCTGGGTATATTGTAGATAAGTTTGAAGAATTCCGAAATTTGCGAGGGTCACCGCGGTGTATTGTTGCTAGGTGTAAACAGTTGCTAACTTTGCCGGCTCGATGGTCGACTAAGGTTCGACTGGGTGAATAGGGGATAGGCATGATTTTTTAATTTTTTTTTTATTATATTCCTCTTGTTGCATATAAACATAAAAAACAGTTATTAATTTTTTTTTTTTTTAATTTGAAGGCTCTAAAAATCATAAATGTAGGTAGCGCGCGAAAACGACGTGTGACGTCATACCCCTTCTAACTGACGCATGACACTACTAGCTTACCCAGCGAACAGTCTGTTGTGAACTTATTTGTTTGTATAACTTTTATGGGTTATGTAAAGTTAGAGTGATTTTAATTAAAATAAAGTTTAATTCTATAAAAATAATTTATACATGTTTACCGAATTAAATTTTATATTAAAATATATAAAATATGGAAGATCCAGGCCCCAGTACTTCGAAACATTATCGAAAATATTGTTCAGTACCGATGTGCACAATTAGTTCAACTAGAAATCCAAAAAAACAATTTATATCATTACCTGATGACGAAAAACAACAGAAAAGGCGAAATTTGTGGCTGAAAGCTATGAGGCGAAATAAAACCGATATTTCAGAAAAAAGTAAATTTTATGTTGTTTGCATAAATGCATCAATGTTGGGTAAATTATCACTCTGAGCCCTAACAAAATCTTTATCTGCCATTTTAATAGTAAATGCGTGAAAAATTGTTTAAAAACAAATACAAAACTCTCGAACAATACAATATACACACGTGTAAAGATTATGTTGTAGCTGTATCTGTGACGTGAAACCCCTATCGTTTGACGTTATACTCAGTCGTTTTTACTCGGCAACCTTCGCGGCGTGGTCGGCTTATTTCAAATTTACAATATTTTAATTAAAAAATTTGGCTATAATATTAATTAAAATGTGATTTTTGTTTTGTTAGGTGACATAACTAACATTAACATATCAAAATAATTTTTAAGGAAACACAAATTTTATGCGTATCCCCTATTATACATACGAGTTACATCATGTCGATCCGACGTTGAGAGTTCTTGTATTTGTAAATGGCGATTGTTAACAACGAAAGACGTGTGAGTAGATCCAAAAGAACGTTGGTGTGATGATCGAGAACATCGCTGGGAAACAATGGCATAGAAAAGATCATGATAGAGATACATGGAATAAAATGGCAGAGGCCTACGTCCAGCACTGGCTGGATACAGACTAAGAAGACGTAATGCAGTCTTTATAATGAGTATCCGAATAATATTTTGTGAATCTCTTATACCGTCACTCATGTGACTGTATAATAGAAATTGTGGCAAACCCTTCAAAAAGCTGGTAGGGCTGTTCTAAAGAGAAGGAACTATTACAGGGCCCGGGTCTGGATTTTTTTTTACAGTTCACTATCTAATTATATTATTTGTGATTTTGTTGCATATTTTCTTTGATCTTGCCCAGCGACGTCCAACACGCGGTCCGCATGTGGCCCAATTGAAGTTTTTCTTCGGCCCTTCTTAAATGTTTAAAATGTTTCTTCTTAAAATTAAGTTGATATTAAAAAATTAGCAAAAACAAGTTTCACATTAAAATTTAATTTGAAGCTTGATTATATGAAGTAAAATTATTAAGGCCCGGTTTTTCCACCTTCAGATAAAGTTCCAGGTAACTATCTGACAGATAAGGTTATTTGTAACTTCATCTGGTGAGTAAATGTCATTCCTTCTTTCTATACAAATGTATCTATCGGATAGTTATCTAACCGATAATGAGACTGACGTATTGGATTCACTGACTGGTATTGACATTTATTCAGCAGATGAAGGTATAAATAACCTTATCTGTCAGATAGTTACCTGGAACTTTATCTGAATGTGGAAAGACCGGACCTAAAGGATATAAAATATAGTAGTGTGATTAATTTATCCTGTTTATATGTGCGGCCCACAATCGACCAATAAGATTTTTTTGAGCCCAACAAACGATTTCGAGTAGACATCACTGATCGTGTCAGTAATTATAATATGTAAAAATATTTGAAATAACAGTGTTATAGGTGCAGAACCCAGATCCAAATTGGCTGTACATTTTATTTAATTTAGCTGTTATCATTATTTTTGACCCCTTCGGGGCGTACCTGTGGGTAGCTTGTGAGCATAATGGGTACGTCACATGAACATACTGTGCTGCTCTCTGTATTATATTTTGGTATTTTTATTTTACAGAAAAATAATACAACAAATTTATATCGCATTTTTTTTCCTGTCTACTGTCCCGGGCCCGGAACTTTTGTTTTTCCGGAGCTTTAGCCCGGAAAAATCGTTTTCTCGGTTCCGCTCTCATTGGCCCTAATGGCTGGACCTAGAGATTAAAAATATATCACTCATGTACAGGATGTAAAAGCGAAATGGGACGCAGCTATTGTTATTTATTTTTTATTGACACAAAACTAAATAACTAATATAACTAAATAACATAGTTATAGGAAACCAGTGGTTCTCAAGCTAGAGCACAAAGTTATATATAGTTATATATATTTTCAAAAATTAAATTATACATATTTTTTAGATCCATTCAATAGTGTATTTTTTTCTGCATAAAACCATGTAATAAAATTTTATACTTATAAAAAAAAAACTAGAAAAGCACGATAAAAATTAAAACAATTTTTATTTTTATTGTTAATGTACAGTAGTAAAGATTTAAATTATTCCCTATAAATAATTTTCTATCTAGTTTCCATTATTTTCTAAACATAGTTCCACTCGATTTAAAACAGATTGAGAAGTAGCTTTAATTATTGTTTCTTATGTGAAAACATGCATGTTTCTCTAATTCTGTATTTCAAATATTGTTTAGTTGTATTTGGTATTGAGTGTATCAATATATATATATATATATATATATATATATATATATATTTTCAGAAAAAAATTCAGAAAAAAAATTACTATCGAATAGATCTAAAAAATATGTATGATCTTATTTAAAACCAGTGGCGAAGAGAGACTTCCGCTAGACTTGCCCTCCCATAAATTAATAATAATAAAAAAAAAAAGAAAAAAGAAAGTTTTAGGTAAATCTTCAAAAATACATCAAATTATGTTCTATACAAATTTTTGTCCAAAGTTTGGTTTACTAGTTACGAATTTTTTAAAATTTTAAAGTTTAATAACTTCCGTTTCTGGTTTCGAATTTTTATAAAAAACAATAGGGTTCTTCCCAATTAATAGGAGAATTTTTAGTACCAGAACGAACTCTCGAAGTTAAACCGTTCTTGAGTTATCGTGTATACACACACACACACACACAGACACACATACGGACGGCACTTCGATAATAGGTTTTTTGGATTCCCTGGACCATAAAACGTGGTCATCAGTCAAAATCTCGACATCGAAAATTTTCGCGATTACAATACTTGCCCCTTATATATTAAGGTCGGGCAAGTAAAAATATATAATGTTTTGCTCTAGCATAAGAACCACTGGTTTAAAACAAAATATATGTTCTTCTATAGCAGGTAGTCCCCTTAGTCTCCTACAACTTTTTTTTTAGTATTTTTTGTATCTCTAATAATAAAGACAATAATGGCGGTGTCCCGTTTCGTTTGTTACACATTGCATATGAGTATGAGCGAGATAAAAATATATCAATACGATGAATATTGAGTAGAATATGTCCTTGTATATGTCCTTGGACAGACATCTTTCAGCTATAAATATACAGTATACAGTTTTAAGATTGCATAGGTAAGTCCAGAGTATTGTAAATCACTGCAACGCAAAACCCTTCTGTATTTCAGAATCAAGTAATGTATAAAAAATTATATAATACTAATGCAAATTTGTTAAACAGTGATCTCTTGCAAATTCCATAATTTTCCAATGTAAAATAATTTGGAAACAGTAGCTTAAGCTTAAGTAACCTTATTTCCTGTAATTTAAGAATGGTTATACAGAGTGTGATACTAACCACATACATACATATAATTCACAAGCAAGTAGGCTAGTAACGTAGGCATACATACATAAGTATTGTAAGACACTTACTAAGTCTATACTTGTTACTATTGTAAGATCAAAATGTAGAGTAGAACAATTTATCCAAATGTTTATAATTATTCGTAAATATACAATTGTGAATGTTTATCAGGAGGATGTCAGTTTTTAAACAAGATTGTACTATGCTATTATCACTTGCATGCTGAAAAATGGAACCAAAATATTACTACTTGCATTTCTAAATATATACAAGGGAACGTCTGCCTGTCATTCCGTATGTTACCATAACTCGGGAACAGCGGAACCGATTTTGATACGGCTTTCGCCAGCGTATTGAACATTTACCTGAAAAGATTTTAAGCTATAGGTTATTCCACAAAAACAAAAATAATTAAAATTAATTGTTTAGGCAAAAAAGAAAAAAAAAAAATATATAACAATTAGGTATAATTTGGCTGTGCAAAACATTTGCAACTCATGTCATTATTCGTTTGTTGGTGATTCGTAGGTGAATTGTCGTGCATTTTCTTACGAATTCGGAATATTCTATTGGCTCCCCACTCTTACGACCATGCCTTCTCGTTTCTAACGTTATAATATAATTCATTCTAAGCATACAAGCCTAGTTGCGGTGGACTAATACGGAACATTAACCCGATGTTGTGAAAAATCCGCCGTTGAATTTTCGCCTGCCCACAATGCAATCATTTTTAACGCTGTCAAGTGTCACTTGACAACCTATATCTGTGTTTATACGTGCGCTTTCTTTTATTAAAAGTATAATGGATGATGAAGACTTGTGTCTGATGTTATTTATGTTGTATGCAAGTTATTTATACATACAAACACTTTACCATTCAGTAAAAACTGAGGTTAGGTGTTCTGCGTCAAAAGTTGGAAGTTGACGAACATTCAGTATCAACGGCGTTCGAACGCCGTAGGTCGTTGTTCATTCTGTGCACTTGCGTAGTACAGCCTTGCTTTTAACTTTGCGCTGACAGTTTGCGCCGTCCAACGGCGTCAACGCGCCGTCAAACTCGTTGCATTCTGTTTCCCACTTAAGTTAACATTTCATCCTCGTGAAGGAGCGTAATCGGGACACAAAAATCGCTCACGCGCCCATCTAAGCTAAGTATTTAATACTTGAAATCAGGGCTTCAGGGCCGGTCGAAAATTCACCCTAGCCATGTGGCTTTCATATCTAGAAGCGCAGAACTTACCTTTTCTGCGTCACACAGGGGTTGGGAACTTCAATAATCGTATCTTAGAATATTCATTAAACGAGCAAACTTCAAAATGGTTCAGTTTACTCTATGTCCATTTCAGATAAGAATACGGTAGTTGGAAATGTTAACCGACAACAATTTACATATTGCAAATACAATACTGTAGGAAAATTGAATTAAAAATATATTAATTTACAAAACTGTTAAAGTATTTAAATAAACAAGTGTCAGCAAAAATAAATTAACAACTGTAAAATAGCCCACTCTTATTATCAACGACTTAATCTGTTCCCGAGAGCGTTATTTATAACTCAAGTCAATAAATGCTATTGCTTATGCTTGATTGCTGGATCTCTATAAATTTATTAATCTCAGCTTAAACAATAAAAAATTAAAACAATGAAATGTTAATAGAATTCAATTCAGATCCTAGCGATGAGCATTAGTCTGTTAAACGAATGGGAGTAGTAATATTTTGGTATCATTTAGCAAAAGCCGAGCTAAATTGTTTTAGTTTTAGCAGAAAGTTGTAAGATTTCAATATAACTATATAAAATATAAGCATCATGCAATAAATATATTATATTATTTATTTTATATTTAAGTAAACCTCATTTCATATATAGGAATATTATGATAATAAAGAAATGAGTATCGTTCACACCTTTATTTCTTTCTACCATATTCTGTTTCTTTTCTTCATATTTCTTTCATTTCCCATTTTTATTTTAGGTGTTTGCAAAAGATGTAACTTTTATCCCAATATTTTTGATAACATACAATCCAAAAATGTATACATTCTTTATCAAAAAATTATATACACCTCAACTTGCTTCAGGAATCAATCGTTTCACACATTCGTCAGCCATTAGGTGATAAAGAAGAATTTTATTTTCAGGAAATGGGTTCTCCATTTTCATTGCAATTTTACGGTTTATCTAGATTACATTTTCTCGAACAGATGGATTGTACGAAGAAGCAGCGTTAACTCCCGGTGATGGATCCCGGATTCACCAGATCTCTAGTGTCACGAAGCAAACAAGAACCCCGGAAAATATGTGAACTAGTTTGAAAATTTTTACGCGGGTTTCCGGCTGACCAATTAGGAACCACCTTAAGGAATGTGTATAGTCTGACACAGAACTGATAAGTACTGATTTTACGCTTTATTTGTATAATTTATGCTTTAGTATTTGTGTTCGATATAATTCAAGTTGATTTGAATTTATAACTCAAAATTGATTTGTATTTATAACTATTATTAATATTTATATATAATAGTTCACACATATATATAGTGCGTTCAAAGGTGATTTTTTATAGGTTTTTGCCAAAAATATGTAAAGAAACTTTTGTCCCCCACCTTATTTCAGAGATTGTCGTTAAAAAATTATTATTATTTTTTAGAATTTATTGTGTGGTATCAAAAGAAAGCTCTTAGGGCGTAGATTAAGGAACGAAAAGTAGTTTTTTAAAATTCGTTAAAACTAGGGTGACCATTCGTCCCGCATTTCGCGGGACATCCCGAATTTTGATTTGGTGTCCCCAGGGCCGAATTTTGCTCTGTACTTATATTTGGGAGGTGAAGTCCTTTTTTTTGCTCTTTACTTATATTTGGGAGGTGAGGACCTTTTTTTTGTTTGCTCTTCACTTATATTTCGGAAGTGACGACCTTTTTTTGTTCCGTCCCGCATTGCCTTCTCCAAGAAAATGGTCACCCTAGTTAAAACATGTTTTTAGCCAAGAATGAGCTGAAAAAGTTCTTGTTCAGCCGCTTCTTACCCAAAGGGGTTAAACTAAAAATCTGAAAAAAAGTAGGAGAGGAATTTTTGATCCGATTGCGCTTTTGAAAAATATTGCAGTTTTTGTATTTTTGACAAAATTTATTATTTTTTTTATTTTTTGCTAATAATGTTATGGATTTTTTGTATTTATGGCTAAGATATTGTGTATTTCTTTTAAATTAAAAAAAAATTAACAGCTGAGGTCCAAGTTTTGAACACCACTCTACACTGTAGAGTGTAGTGTGATGTTCAGTTATTTTATTATACTATTATATGTTGTGATTCAAACTATTGTTTCACAACATATCTCTTAGCTGCGTCGGGTCTCGCCAGTCAATCCCAGCTCCCATCAATATCCGTCCCCCACTCCTACTCATGTACATAAAACAAAACAACAAAATAACTCCAGACCAATTGCCTTTAATGCAAAGGTCCGAAATGAATAAAAAAAAAACTATTTGAATTTCTTTAGATTTTTGTTTTTAAGGAATAAATCATTTATAGCAGTGTTCTTCAACCTTTTTGCCCTCACGCACGGTGAAAATAGGATAAATATTTCCGGGACCGGCTGAAAACTAAGACACAAATAAAAACCAATATGTATATAGTATTTTATTATTATATAGGTATATGTTATACAGTTATATAATTACAATTTTTTGTGCGACATCTGCTGCTGCTTTTTTGTTAGAATATTTGATATACATTTTTGATAAAATTTGACATGGCTGAAAAAATATTTTTGCATAAATAGGAAGAAGAAAAATACTAATGCAGGAAGACTAATAATTTGATAGCTTTATAACTCAAAGATGGATATTCTTTTTCTAGCGAATTCCAAAATTGTAACTATTGCATTTTATGTCTGGACACCAGAGTGGCCACAGGACAACTCGATTAGCTTTTCTTTTTCACGAGGATCAAGTGTACATGACTTTATATCATTCAAGAATGGACTATTAATCCAGAGGTTACCTTTACGAGGATTCTCATTTTCTTGGAAATTATTAAAATTTTCAGCTAATGCTCCTAAATGTTGACTTATTGTTGAATATGATTTTCTGGTTGACAACAGCAGCAATCAAAAATTCTTTCAAAAGTGGAAAAATTTCTATATCTTCCTCTTATAAGCAACTATTCCAAACATCTAGCTTCTTCAGAATAGCCGCAAGAGGAATTGTATTGGGGCTAGTAAATATTAAATAAACCATGGTTCGGACAAAAGTTAGTTTCTGCGACGACTAAAAAAATGTGAATAAAAGTGTGCATCAACATGATTCGGTCAAAATATATCGCGGACCGGCAGGAATTTTCTGCGGACCAAGGGTTGAAGAACATTGATTTATAGTAATGAAATACTTATAAATGAAATAACACATGGTTAATAGAACAAATATTCGTAGACATCCAGTATTATGTTGGCTTCTTACACTTATTAAATACCTACAAAACCCTGAAATGTCAAAATTCACACTTCACATCATTTTTTTTTTTTGTCCACTTGTACTTTAAAAGGAGTTTTTTTTAGCTCATCAACTTGTAGTTTAAAAATGTAGATAATTCAGTTTTCTGAGCCCCCCTCCCCAGACAAATAAAATATTGTTTGCCCGCCTGATTGTGCCATAGATGTTTGTAGTAAAACACTAATCAATAGGATTACCCTAAACAAATTTGTCATTACTTTTGTCTTGTTTATGTTTGTATTGATTTGGAATCCTATCTTCTTGGCTGAACTAGTTAATTCTTGCAACATTTGGTCGTTAAAAATTAAAACAGCCAAACCTTTTACATTTTGTTGAAATCATAAAAATTCTCGTAATCTATAAACGCATCCTGTTGTAACTTGACTATTTTTTGTTGCCAGATCAGTTTAAACTCGTGCAGTGCAGTCAAATTTACTGCCAAATGATATATTTTACAATAAAATACACGTGTTAAATTTATTGTAAATATAATATTGCAAGTGTGCAACATTGTATGAAAATGACTATTTTCATGTGACTCCTACTTTGATGTTTAATTTTCTGGATTAAGAGTGATTTAGTGCTGACATATCGGTAAGTTTAACATGAAATAGTTGCTATTAACTAAATAGTATTATTAGATAAGTAAAACAGTTGTGATTTAGCGGTTTTCGTTTGTTTTTGTTAGAAACAATTTTAAGTAAACAATTGGATATGTTTAAGAAATGTGATTAAGGAAATAAATAGTTTTGGAGAAAATAAATAACGAAATGCGTATCTGTTAATGTTTTTAAGCAAACAATTGATTTTTATAACGTAAATAGGGAATTTAACCTAGAAATTTTCTGAATGTATACATGGGTGTGCACATTTTTTTAGTTGGGGCATATTGAAAGCTTAATCCTTTAATTAACACTTGTAAGATTTCGTAGGTATGATTAATAAATTCTTATACCAGCACTCATGTGTCTGTACGGTAGAAATTTTGGCTAATAGCTGAACTCAGAGAGCAAAAATTTGATTTGCTTATACAACTCTTTGACTCACATATACTACTGAGACCAAAAAAAAAAAACGCACTAAAAATATAAACTAAAATTTATATAACGAAAAACATTTTTTTTTAATGTTGGGTTTGGTATCAAATAAAAGCTCTTAATAAAGGAACGATAATATATAAAAAATAGTGTGAGTTTTCACACATTTCAGGGTTTTGTAGGTATTTAATAAGTGTAAGAAGTCAACAAAATGCTGGATGTTAATTTTTTAAATATATTTTCTTAACCAAAATCGACAGTTTTTTATTCGTTATTTGAGTACAATTCATCTAATTTTTTTAAACTAAATTTACGAAAGTTGACTTAAAATTAACTAAGTTATGAAAATAGCGTCACAATAAAATTTAAATTAAAAAATCCCAGCGATTTTTTCTGCATTTTCTTCGTATCTAAGTCTCAGTTAAATTAATAAGAAATATATTGATAAAAATGAGCCCTTTTGAACCTTAGGATTTCAAACATTTCTGCCGCAGGTCTCCATTTGATGTAGATTTTGAGATACTATCTTTCGAAAATGAAATGTTTACAAATTTTCAAAACTACACGGATCAAAAAGACATTAAGGCAGGAGATCTTCAATTTTTATTTAGGTAGATAAAAGTCTAGACTTTAAAAATTTCAAATCAATTTCAAAAATTCAACTCCAACAATCCTTCAACAACAGAATTATCTCGCGAATATTTGGACTTAATATTAACTTTACCTTCATTTTTCTTAGGAAAAGTAAAAAAAAACTAAGTTGCCTATCTTTCTCATTTCTTAAATGATAGCCAAAAAAATGGTGACATTGTAACCGAAATTCAAAACTAAAATATACGTGATAAGTTCAAACTGTACTGCAATATTTAGTTCATAATTTGGCCACCAGTTAGCGTATTAGCTCGTGTCACTTCTGAATAACTAAGTCTTAATGCGAGCACATCTCAAGTATGGTTGTAAGTCTCTAGATGGAAGCATGTTAATATTCTTTCTAATATAGAGTAATTTGTAATTTTTAATATGTACCCACAATTTGTTGTCACTTACTAAATACATACAAGACCCTGACATGTGTGAAAATTCACACTGCACATCAATTTTAGAGTTTTGTAGGTATGACCACCAAAAAACCCTTCTAACGTCATTCATGTGTCTGTCTGTCTGTCACATCTCGAGATAAATATAAACAAATATATATTTAATAAAGAAATTCATATTTTTTTTAAATTTTGAGTGGCATATTAAATGAAACCTCTTAATGGGGGGTTAAACTAAAAATCTGAAAAAAATATAGGTAATGTATATTGATCTGAGCTGGAAACGTACGAGAAGAATTTTAGATCAGAAATATGGCAGTTTTTGTGGTTTTTGACTGAATTAATTAAATTTTTAATTCATGGTAAATTATGGCTAATAATGTTATGGATTTTTTATATTTATACGTAAGATAGTGCGTGTATTTTTTTGGAATTAAAAATATTTACAATTTAAAAAAAAAAAATATATATATTTTTTTAATAGTTGCGAACTGAGTTACTCACACCACACCAGTGGCGGCGCTAGTTGGGGGGGGGCGGTCCCCCCTAAAATTTGCTCTGGCCCCCCTAGAATAGCTTGGGAAAAATATATTTTAGAAATGAGGACCTTTTTTTAGGTCATTACTTGTATTTTCATATGTAGACGATAAAAAAAATATTTCCTGGCCCCCCCAAATTTTACTTAATTTTTTTTATATAACAAGGTTCATTAAGATTTTGAAAATTGCGCCTATGGCTTCCATTGGTTGCTTAAATCATAAGTCTCGCCCTCTGATACCTTCAAATATAGAATTAAATTATAATTTCAACACTTTCCGCTGGTTATTAAATTTACGCTTTTAAAAATTTTGTATTAGGGTTTTTTGGTCATACCTACAAAACCCTAAAAACGCTGGGATATTTGGGAAATTATTTAAATTTTGTTTAAAAAAATTAAATGGAAGCTCTTAGTTTTCCAATAACGAAAAAAAGTGATTATCAAAAAAACTGTTGATTTTGATGTGATAAATATACCTAGACATCCAGTATTATGTCGGCTTCTTACACTTATTAAATACCTACAAAATCCTGAATGTGTGAAAATGCACACTTTACTTATTTTTTTTTTTTTTACATAGATCCACTATTACAACAAACAAATGTTTAGGAAATCCAAATGATTTCATGCTACAAATATTTTATTTCGGTAATAAAAATAGCTGAACCCCACAATCGGATGATGTTTTAAAAATACTAATTAATTCTATTAATAATTATACAATATTTTGGTGGCCAGAGGGCGTCCCACGATCAGGAGACCCCACTTCAATTCAGCGAGGTAGGTATCTTTAACGGCTATCTGCTTTCAGTTCCTCTATTTTGTATTTGTCACTTGTCAATACAAGTAAAAATAACAACAGGAAATAACCGATTGGTCATAAGCCAAGACACACGCATTTTTTAACAATAATAAAAAATATGGAATGTTATAATTGATTCGTAGAATAATATTTAAAATTCTAGGTATATATTATTTAAATATCAAATTTGTGCGATTTTGCGTTGAACATGTTTGAGTATTATGTATAATAGACTTAACTACTGGGTGGAAGATAACAGAATTCTAAAAGAAAATCAAATGGGATTTAGGAAAAAAAGAGGGACTTCCGACAATATTTTCTCTCTAATGGCCATCGTGCATCTACAACTAAGATTAAAAAAGCATGACAAACCATTTGATAGAATAAATCATATCAGACTATGGAAAAAACTGTACGAAAACGGGGTAAGTTCGAAAATGATAAGAGTTATTCAAAACCTATATACAAACGCATATATTCGCATAAAAGCAAACAACATCCTAAAGTGGGAAACAGAATGCACCGTGTTCTACGACGCGTTAACGGCGTACGTACGGCACCATCTGTCAGAAGAAAGTTAAAACCAAGCTGTCGTACGCAAGTGCACAGAATGGATAACGTTCTACGCCGTTGATACTGAATGTTCGTCAACTTCCAACTTTTGACGCTGTTGAACGTTGACGCAGAACACCTAACCTCAGTTTTTACTGAATAATAAAGTGTTTGTATGTATAAATAACTTGCATACAACATAAATAACATCATTCACAAGTCTTCATCATCCATTATACTTTTAATAAAAGAAAGCGCACGTATAAATACAGATATAGGTTGTCAAGTGACACTTGACGGCGTTAAAAATTATTGCATTGTGTTCAGGCGAAATTTCTCAACGGCGCTACGCAACGCTGTCGCAAATGACGCCGCGCTGACGCTGTAGCGCGCTGTGCATTCTGTTCCAGGCTTTAGTAATAATATCGACGTAAACGAAGGTGTATTAGAGGGAGAAAAACTGTCTCCGTTATTATTTGCACTCTACATTAACGACCTAAAAGATAATATACGGAAAAATGGAGCATCGGGCCTAAACATTGACGGGTACAACGACTGCTTGCTTGTAGCATACGCAGATAACATCGCCTTGCTGTCTCATTCTCCTGTCGACCTACAAAGGAAATTAAACCTCTTGAAGAACTATTGCGAAAGTAATTCTTTATTTCTCAATACAGACAAGACTAAGATCGTAAAATTTCAAGTATCGGGAGCTCCGTCTCGTAACCTGAAATTCACATATAACGAAGCCCCAATTGAGATAGTTAAGAAATTCACGTACCTGGGCGTCACGTTTACTTCTTCTGGTAAGTTCGGGGAAATTACTCGAGCAGCGATAAACAAATCTACATTTGCTATAATTAATGTAAGGGATATTCTGGCGAAAGAAAAATCAAACTCCTGGCAAGAAAAAACGAAACTTTTTGAATCGATTGTCCAGGCAACTGGCTTATTTGGTGCCGAATCTTGGGCAATATTTCATCCATTAAAATTAGAAGTGATTCTGATGAAATATCTGAAGAGCATACTGCAATGCCAGAAATCAACCCCAAATCATATGCTGCGTCTCGAAACTGGAGCTACGCATGTTAGTATCATAATCAAAAATTCCTGTTCTACTATTCCGGTTCACACCAATGTACATTACTTAGAATTTTTTCAGATTTTTAGTTTAAACCATCTGGGCTACAGGGTGTGGGGCAAACATTTTTTCCACAATTTTGGCAAAAATCGCATCAAAATAATTTATTTTGCAAAAATAAAATTTTGATCGTTAATCCACGTACTAAGGGCTTTCATTTGATACCCTACTCAGAATTATTATTTTTTTTTATGAGCCCTTATTTGTTTATATTTTTAGGGGGATATGTTTTTTAGATGTTTTAGTATTTTTCCTATGTGCGGGTCAAAGAGTTGTATAAGCATGCCAAATTTCAACTCTCTAGGTTTAGCCGTTTGGCTACAATTTTTACCGAACAGACAGACAGACGACAAAATGACGCTATAAGGGTTTTTTGGTTATACCTACAAAACCCTAAAAAGGCGTCTGGATCGGGTATGCCCAACCCGTAACTCGCGAGCTTTAGATGTGGCTCGCAACGAATGTGGAATTTTGACGAATAACAATAATAATACAAATAATTAACTTATCAGAAAAATTATTTATTTTATTAGCATTTAAATACTGGTCAACAAATCTACATGTGTGAAAAATATCATTTTTTCCTGTTATTACAAAACTCCATTATTTAATAACATTATTTCACCACCTAAAATATTTACATGAAATAAAACTAACATTCTCTTAATTTGCGTAGTCGTAGTCGTTCGTGTGTGTCTATCACATGCTCTCTGTTTATTTTCCTATCCCATTCAAGTTTTCTGTAATTCTTTTGTTTCTGTTTCATAACAGTTAATTTCGAAATAATTTGGCAGAGGCGGCTCGAAAGGGATGTAATAATAGGGCTACCACGTGACGCAGTCATTCAACTACATGTTGTTTTTCTCGTCATAAAAATAAACTTTGTTATTTTAAAAAATGTACAGAAATATCTCGCGAAATGTTTTGCTAAAATAAACAATAGGTTTTCTTATTAGAATCTTTATATCAATTTTGTGGCATCCACGATATCACCCAAGACAATCAAGCCATTTTGGAATAAATAATTAAAAAGTTAATTTTCATCTCATTACCAAGTATGGTGGGCCAGACTAGAGATGGCAATAAAAATTAATTAATCGATTAATTGATCATTTGATTAATCGAAGTGTTATAATTAGAGTCCGGCAAAATTATGCAACGGTACTTTTGCCATAGGCGTGCTCTTTTAAACTTTATTTTGAACGAATAATTCTGTAATAATTTTTAACTTATTTTTACTTATAAAGCGCCCTCTCTGATAATAGCATACTATATATAGAGACTGTATTGGGTATATAAGCTGTTCACTTTTGTAAGATCAAACTATGGTCTATTTCAAAGTAGATAGCGCTGCGAATCGAGTACGATTTACATTGGACAAATACATTATAGCGGGAAATTTAAAATAAGTTACAACTAGGGCATGGGCGTAGCAACTGGGTTAGCAAGTGATTTTTTTTTTTAATATAAAAAAGTTTAATAAGATATTGAAATAAACAAGGCAGATAATACACACGTTATTTATACGACATAAATTCAGTTTAATGGGAAATTTGAAAAAGTTAAAAAAATATTAATTTCAAAAATTATGTACTATATATAAAAAGAGAGATTTGGCTAAAAGAGTTTAAACAAAGCAATAAAACAAACAATATATCTTCAGAGCAAAAGTTTCTTATTTAAATAGTTAGTGTAAATAAAAATTAAAAATATATGTATATATGAAGGTCTAAAAATTATATCAATAACTTCTTCTTTGGGCACAATCAGCTCGGCTGTCTTTTGGCCTCACATTAGTCCTCTCTCTTGATATGTTAATTGTCAAGTGTCAAAAAATATTTATATGTCAGATAACCTAAAAAATATATAACTGCGTAAAAACAAATTACATGGAGAATTTTCTCCATAAAATCTACGCCAATAATATAAATAAAAGTCTAAATATGTAAATAATAACAAAATATATGAGAAAAATTAAATAATATAAATAATATATATTTCCAATGTACGACACTGAACATCGTAGTCAACTTGGACTATGGTCTATTTCAAAGTAGAAAAAAGTAGATAGCGCTGCGAACCGAGTACGATTTACACTGATCAAATACAGTATAGCGGGAAATTTAAAATAAGTTACAACTAGGGCATGGGCGTAGCAACTGGGTTAGCAAGTGATTTTTTTTAAAATTTAATGAAGGTTAATAAGATATTGAAATAAACAAGGCAGATAATACATGTTATTTTTACGACATAAATTCAGGTAATGGGAAATTTGAAAAAGTTAAAAAAATATTAATTTTAAAAATTATGTACTATATATAAAAAGAGAGATTTGGCTAAAAGAGTTTAAACAAAGCAATAAAACAAACAATATATCTTCAGAGCTAAAGTTTCTTGTTTAAATAATTATTGTAAATAAAAATTAAAAATATATGTATATATGAAGGTCTAAAAATTATATCAATAACTTCTTCTTTGGGCACAATCAGCTGGGCTTTCTTTTGGCCTCACATTAGTCCTCTTTCTTGATCTGTTAATTGTCAAGTGTCAAAAAATATTTATATGTCAGATAACCTAAAAAATATATAACTGCATAAAAACAAATTACATGGAGAATTTTCTCCATAAAATCTACGCCAAGAATATAAATAAAAGTCTAAATATGTAAATAATAACAAAATATATGAGAAAAATTAAATAATATATATTTCCAATGTACGACACTGAACATCTGTCAACTTGGACTATGGTCTATTTCAAAGTAGAAAAAAGTAGATAGCGCTGCGAACCGAGTACGATTTACACTGATCAAATACAGTATAGCGGGAAATTTAAAATAAGTTACAACTAGGGCATGGGCGTAGCAACTGGGTTAGCAAGTGATTTTTTTAAAAATTTAATGAAGGTTAATAAGATATTGAAATAAACAAGGCAGATAATACATGTTATTTTTACGACATAAATTCAGGTAATGGGAAATTTGAAAAAGTTAAAAAAATATTAATTTTAAAAATTATGTACTATATATAAAAAGAGAGATTTGGCTAAAAGAGTTTAAACAAAGCAATAAAACAAACAATATATCTTCAGAGCTAAAGTTTCTTGTTTAAATAATTATTGTAAATAAAAATTAAAAATATATGTATATATGAAGGTCTAAACATTATATCAATAACTTCTTCTTTGGGCACAATCAGCTGGGCTGTCTTTTGGCCTCACATTAGTCCTCTTTCTTGATCTGTTAATTGTCAAGTGTCAAAAAATATTTATATGTCAGATAACCTAAAAAATATATAACTGCATAAAAACAAATTACATGGAGAATTTTCTCCATAAAATCTACGCCAAGAATATAAATAAAAGTCTAAATATGTAAATAATAACAAAATATATGAGAAAAATTAAATAATATAAATAATATATATTTCCAATGTACGACACTGAACATCTGTCAACTTGGACTATGGTCTATTTCAAAGTAGAAAAAAAGTAGATAGCGCTGCGAACCGAGTACGATTTACACTGATCAAATACAGTATAGCGGGAAATTTAAAATAAGTTACAACTAGGGCATGGGCGTAGCAACTGGGTTAGCAAGTGATTTTTTAAAAAATTTAATAAAGGTTAATAAGATATTGAAATAAACAAGGCAGATAATACATGTTATTTTTACGACATAAATTCAGGTAATGGGAAATTTGAAAAAGTTAAAAAAATATTAATTTTAAAAATTATGTACTATATATAAAAAGAGAGATTTGGCTAAAAGAGTTTAAACAAAGCAATAAAACAAACAATATATCTTCAGAGCTAAAGTTTCTTGTTTAAATAATTATTGTAAATAAAAATTAAAAATATATGTATATATGAAGGTCTAAAAATTATATCAATAACTTCTTCTTTGGGCACAATCAGCTGGGCTGTCTTTTGGCCTCACATTAGTCCTCTTTCTTGATCTGTTAATTGTCAACTGTCAAAAAATATTTATATGTCAGATAACCTAAAAAATATATAACTGCATAAAAACAAATTACTTGGAGAATTTTCTCCATAAAATCTACGCCAAGAATATAAATAAAAGTCTAAATATGTAAATAATAACAAAATATATGAGAAAAATTAAATAATATAAATAATATATATTTCCAATGTACGACACTGAACATCTGTCAACTTGGACTAAAAACAATATTTTTACAGTGTAATAGGGATGACGATCTAATCCAATCCGAAGCAAGGACAAACACCTCCTATCTTCTTACACATATTTTTCTACTTTGAAATAGACCATAGAAACAATTTTTTTACAGTGTAATAGGGATGACGATCTAAACCAATCCGAAGCAAGGACAAACAGCTCCTATCTTCTTACAAACATTTTTCTACTTTGAAATAGACCATAGATCTGGTTATTTTGGTTACTTTTATAGTGTATTACTGACTTTAAATGTCAATTAAAAATATTCCTTACACTGTAAAACCGACTTTAGGTTTCTAGGTTATGGTCATTATAATTAAGATATCATTTTTCATTATGACATATGTCAAATGGATCGACATTTAAAAAAAGTGACATTTTTAGGGTTTTGTAGGTATGACCAAAAAACCCTTATACCGTCATTTTGTCGTCTGTCTGTCTGTCATTTCATCATGAACTGTCCAAAGACGTTTGAGAAAACAAGAGATGGTATCCAGAAGATCTATAATTTGCCAGGCTTTTCTCGCAAATTATCGAGTTGGAAGATTGCGTTTCACTAGTGAACATATGAACTGACTGGACGCAAACTATAACAGTATATTGTGCAGGAATGAGCAGCGATTGAGTTTAATTCTCCAGATGGGCGAGAAGGAGTGTTTTGAAGGCCTAGTAATCTAGGGACTTTATTAAAAAGAAGAGAACACAGTCATCTACCGATCATTGTTTCATCACTGCAATTAAGTACCGCATTTTTCGGACCATAGGACCAAATTTTTGATACAATTTTTAGAAAAAATATTTATTATTTCGATAACTTGTACCAGCAACATTCTTTTCATCTTCACTCTCTGTACTATCACTCGTCTCGTTAATGTCACTGTTCGTATTATTTTCGTGTGAACTATTGTTGTCAATCTCTTCAAAAACCAAGTCATCTTCGACACTATCGAAATGCGTTGCTCATACCGCATTTCTGAAAGACTTTGTTATCGTCTTTTCTTTTAGAGCTTCCCATAATTTTTTTACATAAATGACAACTAATTCTGTATTCATTTCTATTACATTTTCTTGGTTGATTCTGTTTTATGCGCTTTGAATTGATTCCACACTAACATCGTACACTTTTTAAACAACTACCTCAATTTTAAGTGGATTTTTTTGCGTAAAAAGATGCGTCTTATGGCCCGAAAAATATGGTAATTTCTTGAAAATAAAATAAAATTATGGATTAATAATAAATTAATCGAGTAATTAATAATATTAGGTGTACCGGAAAGTTTATTCGTTTTTATTATTAGTGCAGTATGCGAACTAGTAACGACTTATTCGCTGAATTAAACAGACGTCTTTTGCGTTTTGATTAAACTCTGTAATCGTGAGTACCTAATTATTGTTTTAGTTTCATTTTATACCTTTGCATTTTAAAATGGTGGAAGAATTTTCATCAAAACATTTTTTATGCTGTTTAATGTTGTATGAGTACCATAAAAACAAATCTGCTACAATTGCTACATAAAACATTTGCACTGTTTATGGTGATAAACTAAGTATACGCACATGTCAACAGTGGTTTAAAAAATTTAAATCAGGAAATTTATGCTTGGATACTGAACTTCTATCTGGAAGGCCCTATAAAGGAATAATTTATTATGAGATGTTAAAACCGGGGCAAAGTATTAATTCTGATCTCTACTGTGAACAATTGGATCGACTGAATTAGAACTTGACCAGAAATTGGCCAGAAATTGTGAATAGAACAGGAGTTATTCTTCAAGGCGACAGAGCCTGACCTCATTCATCAAAAAAAGAGGTGAAAAAAAATCAGAGCTTGATTGGGAGGTTCTAACATACCCACCCTACTCACCAGATATTTCACCCTCCGACTATCACTTATTTGGATCACTGGATCACTTTTTAAGAAATAAGACAATTAGAGATATGAACCATGTTAAAATGAGCCTTGAACAATTTTTTCCTTCAAAAAATCAGGAATTTTATAAATCGGAAAGATTTTCTCTTCCTGATAAATGGTAGAGTGTTATAGATCACAATGGTTATTCAATAAAGTACATTTTTTCTTTCGATTTGTTTCAATTTTAATAATACCAAATAAACGAAAAAACTTTCCGGTACACCTAATATCATTCATCATCCCAATTTTAAGTCTATATTTCTGCGTAAAAAGGTGCGTTTTATGGTCCGAAAAATATGGTAATAAATTTACACTTTAGGTTAAATTTGAACACAAATTTAGCATTAGTGACCCGCCATCAGTGTTGTAATAGATACATTTGAAAATATATCTAGATACAGATACAGATACTTGAGGAAAAATGTATCTAGATGCAGATACAGATACAAATTTTAAAAAGTATCTAGATACAGATACATTTTTTTTTACAATGTATCAGATACTTCAAGATACTTTTAAGATACTTTCGGAAAAATGAAAACACCACAAAAAAAAAAAGAAATAACTAGAGCAAGGAATATATTTGTTCACAATAAAAAATAAGTTATGTATTATTATTACTCTTAAAATAAACACAAATAGCCTTTGAAGCTGTGTGTCAGAAATATTAACTAACTATATACCTATGTAATCTTTAAAAAAATCACTTTTATTCCAATTTCAGCGGATATCTCGAACATTTTTTGTTCGGTAATAAATTACTGATTATTAAATGAGTATTTAGGATGACAAAAATAAAACAACAGTTTTATTTATTATATTTTTCTTTATTTAATTCACATTTATAAAATTAATTCTTATTCTTAGATTAGATAAATTACTTAATGGTTGTTTTACTTAATGTTTTTAATAAAATTAATTATTTTTTTTTTATTTATTATTTTTTTAAATTTATTCAGAGCTGGAAATACAATTACACTTTATTAAAATTTTATAGATAAAAATAAATGAAATAAATAAATAAATTATAAGTTTGAGAATTATGATAAAATACAAGTTCTATATATGACTAATTAAATTTTGGAAAATATCCTTTTATTTTTTTCCTTTTTTTTAAATAAAAAATAAAAGAATGTTTTCCAAAATTTAATTAATTACATATAGAACTAGTATTTTATCATAATTCTCAAACTTATAATTTATTTATTTAATTTATTTTTATCTATAAAATTTTAATAAAATGTAATTGTATTTCCAGCTCTGAAAATGGCTTACGCCGAAACTAGTTAGCTAATAATTTTTTTTTTTTAAATGAATTAATTTTATTATCAACGGTTACCCAAACAACCTTTAAATATAGTTACTAAACGTGTTTTTTATTATTATTATTATAGTTTGCAAAGATAATTTTGTAAAGTAAATTGCCAGACTGCAAGGGTTATACGCATTTCAAATGCGAAACATGTGGTGTACATCTTTGTCGAACAAAGATAAAAACCTTCCATAAATTTCATTTAAATTAAACTTCTGTTAAAATTTGAGTTAACTTTCATAATGTTACAAATATGCAACATACTGCAGTTTTTTTTTTTTTTATAAACAACAATAAAAAAAATCCCTCCATAAATTGTTTTATTTTGATCACAGGTTTGAAAAATCGTAAGGACATATTTTGTAAAAAGACCGTGAAAAAGACAAAATAGGAAAGTAACTGAAAAAAGTACCTGAAATACAGATACTTAGATACGGATTTAAATATCTAGATACAGATACAGATACATATTTTAAAATGTACCTAGATACAGTAACTAGTTACTTGCACAGTATCTAGTTACTGTATCTAGATACAAATACCTAGATACATTACAACACTGCCCGCCATTAGTCAAGTGTAATTTTTTGCCCATGAAAAAAAAGAGAAGAAATTGTGGAACTAGAGGGTTAATAAAGTTTTACCCTTAATACCCTTAATTTACCCCGGTCTAACCTTGATTTTTTTAGCAAAACTCGAAAATGTAATTTTCTAACATTTATATTTTTATTTTGTTTAACTGACAGTAAAATATAAAATAATTTTTTGGCGCACTTGTTCTTCGCTGTGAGTTCATATTTACAAGCGTTCAGCTTCCAAAAACCACGAGAAAAATAAAAATACCATCTTGAAATAACTTGTTTGTTTCGCTAAATTAGTTCCATGACTGCCTAATAAGTCAACATCGGTCACTTCTTATATCAGGAAGTCTTAGTTATAGAAGAAACTTAACGATTACAAAATTAGCATGATGTTGTCGATGGGCAGACTGACATTCGGACAGAATGAAGAGGTGGAAATGATTCATTTGTTGGATGATGTGTAAAATTGTCAAAGAGTGGGCTGTCTGTTTAAAAGCGGTTAAATTTCGAAAATAACGGCTATTTCTGTTGCGTAAATAGGTAGATAATGTTACTCAGGGAATAATAGTTTACTAATAGTCACCTTGCAATGACATTGACCATGACTAAATGTTTCATAATCTCAAATTATTAATAAATAAGAAATTTACAACAGTATTAGGGACGCTAAAGTTTTGTCGTGCGCAGCCCCATAAATAACTACAATTTTATTTATCTTAAGACTGTTGAGATTTTATTCATAGCAATTGAAAAAATTGATGTGAAGTGTGAATTTTCACACATTGCAGGGTTTTGCAGGTATTTAATAACTGAATGATGATTATTTGGGATGCCAAAACAAATTTTATGTCAAAATATTTTTTTATGAATTTTAATTCGAATGCCTAATACCATTATTTAAGTTTCTAAATATGTGCAGTATTTTTTTTACATAGCAAGGTTCATTAAGATTTTGAAAATTGCGCCTATGGCTTCTATTGGTTGCTTAAATCATTAGCCACGCCCTCTGATTTCGTATACATCAAACAGAATTAAATTATAATTTCAACACTTCCCACTGGTTATTAAATTTACGCTTTTAAAAATTATATGCAACATTTGCCAAAATATAGCTAGAATTTTTACTGTTAAATTTTTTAATTTTTAATATTAAATAATTTAAACAAAAGAAAACTGCAAAAAAAAAAATTAAAATTGACAGGATTCGAACTCTAGTTTACAAGTTAACAGTGTTTAGCAAATTAGAAAACCAAGGACTAAACACACATCGCTATCAGCGCTGACGTCTGAACTTGGTTACATAGCGAATTAAATATTTAACATATTTTGGTTAAAAACACAAAAAATGCATTATTTTCCGAAAACATAATCTGATCAAAAATTCCTGTTGTACTATTCCGGTTCACACCAATATACATTACTTAGAATTTTTTCACATTTTTAGTTTAAACCATCTGGGCTACAGGGTGTGGGACAAAAATTTTTTTGCACAATTTTGGCAAAAATCTCGTCAAAATAATTTATTTTGCAAAAATAAAATTTTGATCGTTAATCCACGTACTAAGGGCTTTCATTTGATACCCTACTCAGAATTTAAAAAAAATATTTTTTTTTTCGATGAGCACATATTTGTTTATATTTTTAGGGGGATATGTTTTTTAGATGTTTTAGTATTTTTCCTATGTGCGGGTCAAAAAGTTGTACAATCATGCCAAATTTCAACTCTCTAGGTTTAGCCGTTTGGCTACAATTTTTACCGAACAGACAGACAGACAGACAGACAGACAGACAGACAGACAGACAGACAGACGACAAAATGACGGTATAAGGGTTTTTTGGTCATACCTACAAAACCCTAAAAACAAAGGTCACACTCCAAAAATACAAGTGATGAGCAAAAAACAGAGGCCCTCACTCAAAAATACTAGTGACGAGCAAAAAAAAAAGGTCTTCACTCCCAAAATAGAAGTAATGAGCAAAAAAAAGTATTTTTTTTATAAAAAGTAAGAGTATAGAATATATTACTCAAAAAGGAGTATAATACTCTAAAAAAGAGTACGTCTGGTCACCCTAATTATACCACACAAACAAAATAATATCGTAAAAAAAATTATAACGTAATCCAGAAGCAGAATCAATGATACCAAATAAACAATAATACCAAAAGTAATGCCAAAAAGATCAATTAAGGAATAAGATAAAACTATTTGCACGAAACAAAGTTGTGATGTGATTACAGCCAACAGTAGACTGCATATGTTAACAAATTTTTGTGTGCTTGTATCACGTGAGCGCTTTATTCCTATACAGCGTTGTCAATTTAACGGTTTTCGATTTTTAGTTATTCATTGTATTAAAAACAAAAAAATTTATAACTATTTATGTACATATAATATTTATTATATATCTATAAATTAATTCTAAAAAAAATACATATTTAAAAATTTTCGTGTTAATTGTTAATAAAAATAACAAAAAGATTATTAAGACTTGGCAACATGGCTCCTGCAGCGCTACTATGTAATGCGCCAAGTTATCACACTAAACTAATTTATTACTAAAAACGGAATCCCAGTTACCAGCCAATAAATATTTATTTATTATAAATGCCCTAAATATAACAAAACAATGTATTTTTTCCATTGCATGAATATTTAGAAAGTTAAGGAAGTCCTTATTATTGAATTAACATAAAACATGTGTATAACAGAACATAAAGGAATAAACATTTGTATTTAATACATTTTTAGTTTTATAAAATTCATATTTGTGAGCTATGAGCGATCGCCCAAGGTAAATTCGACTAAATCCCGAAGGAAGTACCGGAACCTCTGCTAGTACAAACTATGCGCCATAAATTCCTCTTAGATAGATATATAATCTAAAAATATTAAGTGAAGGCGGAATGCTGAGTGTGTAGGACATATTTTGCTTTGTAGTATTCACTGTAAAATGAACAATATTTTAAAAATAATTTATCATCTCTTAATCTAAGAGCTTTAAAAACAAATTTTATGTTAAAATATTTTTATGTTACTTTTAATTCGAGTGCCTAATACCATTATTTAGGTTTCTTAATATGTGCAGTATTTTTTTTATATAGCAAGGTTCATTAAGATTTTGAAAATTGCGCCAAATGGCTTCAAATTGCGCCAAATGGTTTCATTGGTTGTTTCTAGTCATAGCTCCTCCCTTTGATTTCGTGTACATTCAAACAAAATTAAATTATAATTTCAACAATTTCCACTGGTTATTAAATTTACGCTTTTAAAAATTAAATGCAACATTTGCCAAAATATAACTTGAATTTTGAAAAAATAATTTAAACAAAATAACAATGCAAAAAAAAAAATAAAAAATAATCTTGTCTCTTCTCGGGGATTTGAACACTCATTTTCTCGGTCAGAACGCTAGTACCGTAACCATTGCACTAAGAGACACGTTATACTTTAGTGTGTTATATAACTATAAGTTTTCAACATTATTAGCAAAAAAACACAAAAAATGCTTTTTTTTCCAAATTCATAATCTGATCAAAAATTCCTGTTGTACTATTCCGGTTCACACCAATGTACATTACTTAGAATTTTTTCAGATTTTTAGTTTAAACCATCTGGGCTACAGGGTGTGGGACAAAATTTTTTTTGCACAATTTTGGCAAAAATCGCTTCAAAATAATTTATTTTGCGAAAATAAAAATTTGATCGTTAATCCACGTACCAAGGGCTTTCATTTGATACCCTACTCAGAATTTAAAAAAAATATTTTTTTTTTCGATGAGCACATATTTGTTTATATTTTTAGGGGGATATGTTTTTTAGATGTTTTAGTATTTTTCCTATGTGCGGGTCAAAGAGTTGTATAAGCATGCCAAATTTCAACTCTCTAGCTTTAGCCGTTTGGCTACAATTTTTACCGAACAGACAGACAGACAGACAGACAGACAGACAGACAGACAGACAGACAGACAGACAGACGACAAAATGACGGTATAAGGGTTTTTTGGTCATACCTACAAAACCCTAAAAATGCTGTCCATGTTGAGATTGGATGAGAACTAAAGAGTAAATGAATGAATGTTTGGTGTATTCCATGATGATTGTCCGCGGAGACGGATGGCGTAAGATGGACTTAAGCGAAAACATTTGGTAATATATATATAGGTATATATATATATATTTTTTCATTAATCAAGAACGAAAATCAGAGGTTCGAAGGCGATCAGATACCAAGATTATTAAAGGATAAGGTTGTCTCGTAACTTGTAGTGGTGGGGGTAAATAGAGAGGCTACGCGTCATCCGTATGCTAACGGGACGTCAGTCTTTGTTTATCGTATATGTTATATACACGTGCAGTTTGATTGAAGAAATATGGACTAAGATAAGATAAAAGGTTTCTGTTAAATGGAGAGCTGATTATTTTTACGACAAAAAAAATGGGGTTTAGAGATCAAATTATTAGTTTTAAGAAAAGTGGTAAGAAAATCTTGTGAGAGACAAAACGAGTCGTTGGCATACCTTCAGAAAGTCGAGTATAACTCTCTAAAAAAATTTTGGTTTTTGGACGCCATACTAGACGGACGAACCTCCCCTCGTTTGGTTGAGAAACCCGGTACCGCGGTAGTGAATAGACTGGAAGTAGTCTGGAATTTGTTTGTGATTATTAAATGAAGTGGAAAACCGAACCTCGTTTTCCAGGTTCGGTTTTCGGTCTTAAACCCTGTGAGTGTTGTCAGGTGTTGAAGAAGCTCTTGATGACGTGTAAAGATGAATGTGCGGTTTTGTTTGGTGTCTCTCATGGGATTAATCTCAGCTGTCATTAATTGTGAGTTTAACGTAATCATGTAATGTTTAAAGTTTCATCTTTTAACTAATCATTAAACGTAGGTCAAATAAAATGTAGAATAATTCTAAATACCCTTATTCTGAAGTCATAAAGAATCAAAGCAACCAGCTGGCGAACTTTATGAGTTTTCAAACTTGATCCGCTCGCAAGTCTTGGAAACTACTTATGTGGAAGGCCGTTCAAAGTAAGTACCAGGAAATACAATGAAATATTTAACTTCAAGTAGCCAACCATGACTTTTCAACCATATTAAATAAGAAGAAGAGATATGTGGGGGGGATCTCTTCCAGCGTCGATATCATCTAAATAGAACAATATATATCTTCACTTACTTTTGTTTTCGACAACCCAAGTATTTAAAAAGTACTTGTTAAATTTACTTCTAGTATTTAACAATTATATAATAAAAATTAAAATAAAAAAAAAGATATCGTAAACTAGAAGAGTCGGCATCATAAATTCATTTAAAATTGCGATTTTTCATCGCATCATTCTCTTTGATCACAAATAGTGAAAAGTCATTTTTAGAGTCACATTTACATCATTACATCTAAGTTAATTGAAACCGCGACTAATTTAGCTCCAAAAATACAGCACTCTCCATTTGGCTTTATGAACAATTGGCACATACGCTCATGATATAAAATGACACAAGGAATGCGGCCTTGCGCACAAAAATGCATCGAGATACTTTTTTAAATATTTAACATTCCATTCTATTGTTTGGGTTCTTTTTTTTACTAATTAAATTCTAAAAATAAATCCATTAGAGAGGACAGTTAGGTCAAAACAAAATGTTTGTAACATTGGTTGTGAAATAAGAAATAAACAATCTGATTTGGCAAAACATTTACGTTTTTTAATTAGGATATTTATGATGAAATATGCCCGGAATGTCCTTTGATAATTATAAATTCTTGGCTAAATAAAGTATTTGCGCCTCTTGCCTTTTACATATTTAAATTTTACAAAAATAAGTTTAAGTACACAAGTTCTCAGATGCTAGACCTATGACATTACATAAAAACTATGCGAGAAACGTAACATTTTAACCATCCCTGTTATCTATATATACATATATAAAAGCGAATGTCCTGACTGACTGACTCACTCATCACCGCCCCTCTGGAACCGCCCAGCCTGAACCTCTGGGCCTAGAAACTTGAAATTTGTAGAGTATATTCCCTTCATGACAGAAGCACTCACTAAGAGGGGATTTATCGAAATTCAGCCCAAAAGGGGTTACATGTAATTTCAAAGATTCCCTTAATATCTCTTAGGGCCAAAAAATAGCCCTAAAATAGGCCTAAAAATTGTGAAAGACAGAAAGAAAAAATTTTTTTTTCGAAAGACCGACAGGCATCATGCTAATAATAGTCAAATCGTTATGTAGGGACCTCAATTCGTGGAGATCCATCGAAATTTCGAAATGTCAAAATCGGTATGATCACAATACGTCCCTTATATATGTTGGCGGTCGGTAAAAAATAATCCTTGCTCTAAATTAATATAGTTTCAAATTTTTGAAATAAAAATAATGTCATTCTAGTTTTTTACCGACCGCCAACATATATAAGTGAGGTATTGTGATCACACCGATTTTGACATTTCGAGATTTTGATGGATCTCCACGAATTGAGGTCCCTACAGAACGTTTTGACTATTTTTAGCATGATGTCTGTCTGTCTGTCTGTCTGTCTGTCTGTCTGTCTGTCTATCCGTCTGTCTGTCCGTCCGTCTGTCTGTGTACACGTGCAGAGCAAATTCGGCTAGAAGGATTTTTATGAAACTTTATATTTAAGCTCCTGACATCAATGGCACGAATTTATCAACTTTTGGTAAAAATCGGTTGACTGAAAATGGGAGTTTACTCGTGTCGATTTTAAGATTTTTGCGAATATTTAACAACAGAAAAATTTATTTAACAAAAGTTGCTATAAAAGCAATAACTTTTATTTGAGATATTTTTTGATAAAACGAAAAAAATTTGAAGAATTTTTCAATTCTTTTCGAAAGACAGAAAGAAAAAAAAAATTTTTTTTTTTCGATAGACATATTGACTGACAGACATCATGCTAAAAATAGTCAAATCGTTATGTAGGGACCTCAATTCGTGGAGATCCATCGAAATCTCGAAATGTCAAAATCGGTATGATCACAATACCTCCCTTATATATGTTGGCAAGAGAACGGTCGTGGCTCAGTTAGTTAGTGTGTGGACTACTGAGTGGCGGACCAGGGTTCATTCCCCGGTGCCGGAAAAACACTTTACATTTTTCCGACCGTTTCTCCCTCGGAAGGCATCGGGCAACCACCGAGGTAAAAGCCCTAGTAAAATTTCCCCAAAATAATTAGTGGTTCGGATTCCACGATACTAAATTGTAGGTCCCATACGATTGTGTTACATACAGGCAACACACACAACACAACTGTATGCGGGGAAATAGCTTACGCTCGGAATATGTTCAGTACGAAGTTGTCAGTTCAGAACATCGAATATGTTCAGTACAAACTTGTCAGTTCAGAGCATCGAGCATGGCACTCTAAGAAGAAGAAGAAGATATATGTTGGCGGTCGGTAAAAAATAGACAAGGGGGTCCAAGTAGAAAAAAAGGTTGGGAATCCTTGCTCTAAATTAATATAGTTTCAAATTTTTGAAATAAAGATAATGTCATTCTAGTGTTTTTTTTTTTTTCTATAATTTCTTGTCCCTAAATCTTCTTAGCCTTAGCTACTGCGCTGATGAAGGCTACGGCGAACAACAAACATCTTGTCAGATACAGTTGCATGTTGATACTCATCTGAGAACGCTAAAAGGAATATTGCGCTTACGAGTGGTGGATCCAATCTGTCAGAAACTTATGGGTCTATTCTGTATGAGTTTTCTACCGCTGTAAGCGCTATAACCTTGCAAAATACAGCGCTGTAAGGAAAGTGCTATTCTGTATTGACTCGCGTTGCTCTGTAAACTCTACACTGATGTAAAATATCGCTGTAAAGTTACGGCGATATTTTTCTGGCCGTAAGTCAGTTACAGTACTGTAATGAAGTCAAGTTGTATATGTTTGTATTGTTCGTGTCACCTAAAAAAAAATTAATGATCCAAATTTCGCCCTATTTCTAATGCAACTACTACAAGAGGATCATAACAGGTAATTATGCTTAAAATATCACGTTACAACCACACACAAACTTTTTTTTTTAGAAATTATGTACGAGTCAAAAAAAGATTGTTAAGGGATAGAGAAAATCCATTTTCTATCCCTGAAAATCATTTTATGAAGTTGGAATGAATTAAGATTATATAGTGGTCCTTTTTTTTTCGTGCATACATGTTTGCATTTATATATTTTTATATACAGGTTTTAGAAACACTTTATTTTTTAAGTATCCTATCAGGCTACTACTGGGGCTCACAATTTCACTTCTATGAGCCAGCCTATGGTTAGTAGATCGATAATAGAAATTTGTTATCTGATAACAACACATCTAATGCCAATTCATATAAAGTTCCCCACTACGAGGGAAGAAAAACGTGGAGTGAAAGAAGGGTAAGTTTTGCATAATATAGCAACAAAAGCAAAAATACCTAACTATGCTGAGATTGATGATGATGAGCTTGAACCTGTAAATAATGAAGATCCTGAACCTGAAAATAATGAAGATCCTGAACTTGAAAATAATGAAAATCCTGTACCAAATAGTAAAATATTTGAAAAGTACCTATTTAAAATTTTCAAAAACTGATTTAAAACTTTTTTTAACAGCTAATCAGATATGAATTTGTCCATTGTATAATTTGATGTAAAAAATATGTTTATATGGAATAAAGATACATAAGATGCAAAGAGAAACTTTTATTTTTATAAACAAATTATAACAATAATTAATAAAACTTACAAACGTAAAAAACAAGAGTATATGTGTAAATACGAATATGATATACACTTACCGATCGATGACATTGATCAATACCTCAAATTTTGAGGTTAGAAATAAACATAGTGAAGTTAGCTACAATGTAAGCAAAGTTTAAATCGACCGAAATTACAGAATGTGTTACAGAATAGCTAATGCTCAATATTTACAGAGCCGCCGTAACTTGGCACTTTACAGTGCTTATTTCACTACAGCGCTATAGTGATACAGTGCTGTAAACATGTTTTTACAGAATAGACCCATTAATTCGCGAACGAAACAAATGAAAATATTTGATGATATTCTGTATAAATTTAAAGAAAGTAGGTAATTCGGCGGAACCTTGCATTCCAAATGCAACAAGGAATGCAGAGGTCCTGGCGTTGCAGTCCACTCTATACTTAGCGGCCAGGTGAGACTGTCCGAAGACAAGAATGCACGTATGTTCTATATTTCAGACAGAATTATGTGGCAAATTGTTGAAAACATAACAGATTTATTAACGTGTTTTTCTTATAATTTATTTGATATTTTACTATTTATTTTATTTCTATTCTTTGATCGGTAATCTTTATTAATTTCTTTGTAATAAAACTTTGTTTAAATTATATTTTTCTTTGTGAAAAAATAATTTATTTGAAACTTTAGAATAGGTTTCAAGGTGTTTGTTATATTTAGAAGTCAATATTTAAAATTTATATTTGTTACAGCACCGTATCCTTATACATTATTACAAATAGCGCTGGTATAACCAAGAAATTCTTAATCTGGGTCCACATTAGCAAACCTGTAATATATCTCGTAAGGTAATGCTCGCTTGAAATCTATGTGTCGTGAACGTATTGCAAACTGTGAGCAATTCGGGATTGGAGCATGTTACGAACATACAAGAAAAAATAATAATTTTAGCTAGGGGATATTCTAAATACACATTCATTTTATGGAAAGATTCGTAGAAAACAGTTAAGACTTCGGAAAAGGGCGGAAAAACAATAGTCAGGCAGTAACTGTTGCAGTTAGCCAATACCACGCGATAGTCGGTAGATAGGTGATTTTCCGTGATTCCAAATAATATACTTGTAAGCAGTGCTTTCAAATACCTCTTTTCTATAGCTGCACCTGCATTGTACAGTACCAGTACGCTGATTTCGAACCGTTTTTGTTTTGTTGTTCATTAAACAAAAATATTTTGGCAAAATTTAATTGTCATTATTTAAATGTTATATCTTTACTTCCTTCAAATAAATGTTCAGTAAAGTGGTGGAAAATGAAAAACAGAATGAGTAATAATATAAATAAAAATCGTGCGGCCCGCGTGAATTTTACTTGGAAAAATGGCCCGGGGCTAAAATGAGTTTGACACCCCTAATTTAGAACAGAAAATAATACTTATTATTATTATTACACAGTGGCTTGTGTTCAAAAATACAATAAATTAATATACATACATCTATATTCAAACAAATCTTAATTGACTAAGTTACAATACAGAATAAACACAGTATTTCCAAAATGAAATGGCCACTCTTGTTAAGAAACTTAAAATGGGTTTATGGCAGTAATCCCAAGACTTATTGCAGTAAAAATAATATAAGAGGTATTAAGGGAATCTTAAATTTAAATCGAATAGATGTAATACTAGTTCAACTGAAGTTTCTTAAAAACCAATAAGGATATTTTCCAAATTTATAATCCTATTGTTTCTAAATTTTAGGGGTTTAGTTTCTAATTTGTTATTCTTGTTTGCTAGATAATTTTTAACGTTCATAGCGTGCATACATTTACAACATGGCTCTTTGGCGACCATTTGATTTTGAAGAAATTCCTAATTTCTATAGTGAAAATAGTGAATCTGTGCAAGGTGATTTGGAGTGCGAAAATGTGGACATTGACGTGGAATGCGAAAATGTGGACGTAGCTACTAAAGGAAAATGCCATTTGACAAACCTATACTTCGAACTGTGGAATTAACTGGTGTTCCATACAGAACAATTCAACGTGTCATTGTTCGTGGCAAAAAACAGCAGCGAAAATGACCCGATTTACAAGTTTTCAAGAAAATATATAGTTTTATGTCTAAAACAATAAAATATACGAATTTTATTCGAAAAAATATAGTGCCGGCTGTACATCTTTTAATAAAAAAGTTGGAAGAAGACGGAATAGATTTTACATACAAAGTTAGCCATATGTACAGGTATCCCAATTTCCGTTCCGAAGGGTTGGTCGTAAGTCGAATTTGGTCGTAAGTCGAGGAATTTACAAAATTTCAAAATATGTCTACATATCTTACCCCCCCCCCCCTAATCATTGTTTTAACTACAATATATGTTAAATCCCGAGTTATTGACTGCAAATGCTTGAAAAAAGGCGATAAAAATAACAAAAAAGGTCTTACCTGGAGAAAAAATACAATTTTTGTTTGAAGACTGGAAGAAAATAAAGTGCAAGAAACGTTAGAAATCATAGAAATATAGAATTTAAAAAAACGTACATTGCATATAAGAATAATTTTTATTTTATACAAACATATTATTATTATTTGTAGGAATGTACAAAACAATATGTACGAACGAAATAATATGTATGCTTACTTACATGTATAAAGATAATTTTAAAAATGGAAAGCCGTGTCCAGTGGCTTTTATGCTTATAAAGGATGCTTGTAATAAAAAGGGGCGTAATTGAAGTACATAGTTAGACAAAAATAATTTTACCTGTAGCATTGTAAGTGAATTTGACCAATATTTCTTGTTTTATAAGAATTTGTTTGTGCAAATTTGAAGTATTTAATATAGACTATAAAGACTTTAAAACAAAACGATTTTTAAACATGCCTGTATTTATAATTCAAATATGGCCATCCTAAGCCTGATAAAAATGTGAAGGAATGTCATGTGAGTAAATACAGTTCATTCTAAATAGCATATAAAAAAATACGTTTATTTTAAATAATTATTACGGTCCTGGCAACTATTTTTAACAAAACCATAAACTCAGCAGGTATAATTGTTATACTATTATTAGTCATTATTCGAATCAGAAAAGGAGAGTGGTCAATTCATTTTGGTAATACTATAAACAGAAAAGATAAAATCAATATATACAATAATTATTAATATTTAGAAAAAATCTAAGAAACTTTCCATAACAACTCCTTAGATGCGACCGTCTGTAGCGCAACTCATGTTTGTTATAAAGTTAAAAATTCACAAACCTAAACAACTAATATATTTAAAAATGTTATGACGATCACAAATATTTATCAAATAATTCAAACTCTACACAGCATGATCCAATAAAGATATGTAAACAAAGACAAAGATAATTAAGGAGTGTGGGGAGAGGAGAACCAAGGTGGGGAAGTGAGTTTTTATTTATCCAGAGAGAGAAGAATGCGTGTTGGTATGTATTAAAAGCTTAAAGCGCTCCCTACATGGTTACATATGTTGTCCAACTCTTGTAGGACAACATTAGGGATGGTTTAATAAAATATTATTATTATATAGTTTCAGATGAATCTAAAAAACTTCCTGGTTTCGATCTCCCCAGACACATATGGAAACAACTTAATCGCATATCAACTGGTCATGGAAGATGCTCTAGCGAGCTACTGATACGTTACTTTACAATGTACCATTTATTATAAACTAGGTAGCGAGCCTGTGATATTATATAAAATCTGATCTCAAACTGAATTGAGATTCCTGACTAAAGGAGTTCGGGTACTAGGCGTGAGTGCATCATTACGATATGTGAATTAAATGATACGTATTAGTACTTACCAACCTACTGATCAGGCATCTTGTAATTAGTCTGGAACTTAGCTGTTTACTTAAGTTCTTAAAGGTGAAGGTTTACACAGTTTAGTAAGAAAGTTTAAAATTAATTAATTTGATTTATTGTAATATACTTTTTACAAGAATAAGTTTAAAAGATTAAAATATAGGTATTAAAATAATGAAGAGATTAAAAAAAATAAAATCGGATAGACCACCAGAATGCCGACACAGTGCCTCTAAGAATTCAACAATTTAGATGCTTACGCTAATCGGACCGAATACTTTCTGACCCCGTCTTCAGAGATATGGGGGTTTATATAAGGCTGGTAGCGTTTCTAGTAAAAAGGGTTTAAACATTGTTTAAAGAGATGCTAGTGTTCAAATTTATTAAGCAATAACTTTGAACAAATATTCCCCGCATATCCAGACCGCACGCCACTGAATTTTTTATACACATTTTTGCTGTCAACAATAAATCAATAATGAGAGATATTTCAAATTTTAACTTTTTTCCGATTTTAGATTCAAGTTGTCCTGACGTAACACCCCAAATATTCATCTAAATGAAAAAAATGCATAGAAATAAATTATTCATTTTCTTATTATAAACTATTTTTGCCATATATGATTTTACTGTTAAATCGATAATAAAGGAGAGATATGTAGATTTTAGTTTTAGCCTCCCCCCCATAACTCCCCAAATATTCATCTAATTTAAAAAATGTATTGAACAAAAAATATGTTGTGTCTTACTATAATCAATTTCTATTGTATACATTTTTCTGTTTAGTCAATAATAAGAGAGATATTTTAAGTTTTTTAATAAACAGTTTTAACCCTAAAACACTCAATTAGAATAAAAATTCTGAAATGTCTTAGAGCCAATGTTCGAGTCCTGGTTTTAATCTATTATCATACAGTGAATTTATTTTTTAATGCAACATGTACTATGTCATTACCATGGATACAGTTTTTGACAGCAATATTAATCGTGTTCATTTTCAGTTGCAACATAGAAAAAACCATATTTACTAGCAAAATCAAAATATTTTATTGAAAATACAAAAATAATAATAATAATAATAATAATAATAATAATAAAAACTTATAATAAATGTTCAAAAGTTTCTCCGTTTACTTACATACAAAATGTTAAGCGATCATAAAAATGATTCAAAACATTCAGCAATTGCTCTTGAGGTAGGGTAAACTGTTTAACAGTGGATCAATTTTTGGTTTTTGATGTATACATCTATAATGCTAAGTCACACTGCAATACAAATTTTATATCGTGTATGATAGGGTATTACCTATCTATCCAAAGGTAATTATTGTACATAAACTTGTTAGAAAATATTTAAAAAATTATAAATACAAAGTATGTTTTTGATCCACTGTACCACATGACAGTATACACAGTGGATCGGGTGCGTGTTAACACTGGATCATGTAAAATTAAACACATAATATTTGAAACAATTTGTTTATTATTGTCAAACAGTCTTTATAAAATTACAACATATACAAAAACATCAAGAAATAATACGTACATGAGCAATAACAAAAACAAAAAATTAAACGAACCAAAGTTACCTAAATTAACTACGCCAATTTATAGGAACAACCTACTAGGTTAAATATTCTGTAATCTAATCAGAAAACGAAAAGAAATAATCTTTCTTGATCAAAAAGTAATAATATTTATAAAATTGGTAGAAAAATAAATGTATAATCAAAAACAATGCAATGAGGCGGAATAATATTTTTAATTAATTATTATGGATCTCAGCTCCACAGCAAACGTGTAGCATGACTTTTGTCGTTTTGTTGTGTAGTACCCATCACTGTTGGTTTTGGCAAAATCAATTTGATATCATGGAAAAGAACAGTGGCCAAATCCGGAATATCTGGCATGTGAAAAAGACAGTTAGTCTTTTTTCGAAGATAGCTGTCTTGATATTCACTCGACTCCTGAATTTCTTTAAAAGAAATTTGTCAATATAATATATTAAATTTTTCTTTCCGGCAAATTAAACCAAAATATAATCTCCTTCGGTGGGATTCCTTAGCAGTTGAGGAAATTTCTCAGGCAATGATAGTGATTCCTCTTCCTCTATTCAGTCATCATCGCTGCTAAGATGAATAGAAATATCTGAAGATGAAGAAATATCTTGAAGAATTTGCTTGGTGACTTTTTTAACCTTTTTCTTTTCTCTGGAACTCATTTTTTTAGTGCTCTCTCAGCCAATTCATTCTTTTTAGGAGTATCTGTAGCTATCATGCTACGACCTTTTTTCCTTTGGTTTCGATTCGTCTTCCTAGGACCAGCTTTCAGAGGTCCTCTAAAGACTTCTGGACTAAGGAACATATCTGGGCTATTAGATGGTCCTGGAGACGCTGATGGTACACAGTGGATCAATGATCCACTGTGTACATGTTTGTTTTGATCCACTGTTTATAGCAAGACAAAGATGTAGAATTTTATGAATTGTATGAAGAAGATAGTATTGAGAAATCTCATTCAAACGTCAAAATGTTACTAATAAATCATACTATATGTGATAAATTCAACATAAAATTAAACACGAACCATATGTTCACAAAAAGACCAAACTCGTAAATATAAAATAATAGTGTACCTACCTTAAAACAGAATATTGTACACACAACCGTCATTTATCAAGCAAAAACCCTAAGTGAGTGGCTGAAGGTTGGTGATGTTCAAATGTACTAAACAAACGTGTAAATACCCGCATGCTCTGTATACATAAGTATGTTGTATACAATGATCCACTGTGTACTTCGATCCACTGTTCAACAGTTTACCCTATATTGTTGGATGTTTGAACAATTTTGTCTTGCAGTTCAGCAACATCCCTAAGTTCTCCATTATATACTTCGGCCTTTAAATATCCCTAATAAAAAAAAATCATTGGTTGCCAAATCCGGATATCTCGATGGCCAATTCATCGACCTTCCTCTTCCAATCCAGCTATTTGGGAAAGTTCTATGTAAATATTCTTTAACTATTCTAGAATAATGGATTTGCGCGCCATCATGTTAAAACCATACTTGTCCATTAATATTCAGGTTTCGCAACACAGGTAATATTTGGTTTTGCAAAAGGGCTAGATATTTTGCGGCATTAAGGTTACCGTCAATAAAAATAGGCCCTATAATATTGGTTCCTATTATCCTTGCCCAAACATTTAATTTTTGCGACCTTTGAGTTCGGGAGGTATAAAACAAATGTGAATTTTCTCGACTCCAGTACCTAAAATTTTGTCTATGCACTTCACCATTTAGAGTAAACGTTGCTTCGTCAGTAAATAAAATTCTTTGAAGCACTGTTGGGTCGGAATTAATGTTTTCAAACATTTCAGAACAAAAATCCATACGTACTGCTGCGTCCCTTTCTAACAATTCTTGATGATTTTGAAATTTGTATGATCGAAACTTTTCTTTTTTTAAGAAGTTAAAAACAGATCCAATACTGACACCAACGGTTTGTGCAATTGGTCTTAAAGTATTTTGATTGTTTTCTTCCACTTGTAATAATATTTCCAACTGCTTCTCTTTTGTAAGCACGTGGGATGTTGTTCTTTTTAGGGTTTTGTAGGTATGACCAAAAAACCCTTATACCGTCATTTTGTCGTCTGTCTGTCTGTCTGTCTGTTCGGTAAAAATTGTAGCCAAACGGCTAAACCTAGAGAGTTGAAATTTGGCATGCTTATACAACTCTTTGACCCCCACATAGGAAAAATACTAAAACATCTAAAAAACATATCCCCCTAAAAATATAAACAAATATGTGCTCATCGAAAAAAAAAATATATTTTTTTATAATTCTGAGTAGGGTATCAAATGAAAGCCCTTGGTACGTGGACTAACGATCAAATTTTTACTTTTGCAAAATAAATTATTTTGAAGCGTTTTTTGCCAAAATTGTGCAAAAAAATTTTTGTCCCACGCCCTGTAGCCCAGATGGTTTAAACTAAAAATCTGAAAAAAAATCTAAGTAATGTACATTGGTGTGAACCGGAATAGTACAACAGGAATTTTTGATCAGATTACGTTTTTGGAAAAAAACGCATTTTTTGTGATTTTTGGCTAATAATGTTCACAAGTTATAGCTTTGTAACACGCTACATTGGAACGTGTATGCTGGTGTAGTGGTTTAAACGCTGGCTTTTCACCCAAGTATCTCGATCCGAAAGGGATCGAACCCTGCGAGAAGAGACAATATTATTTTTGTTTTTTTTTTTTAATTTTTATATTGTTTAAATTATTTTTTCAAAATTCTAGTTATATTTTGGCAAATGTTGCATTTAATTTTTAAACGCGTAAATTTAATAACCAGTGGAAATTGTTTAAATTATAATTTAATTCTGTTTCAATGTACACGAAATCAGAGGGGCGGAACTTATAACAACCAATGGAAGCCATAGGCGCAATTTTTAAAATTCTTAATGAACCTTGCTATATATATATAAAAAAAAAATACTGCACATATTTAGAATTAAATTAAGTGAAAATATGTCAATCCATTTTTGTATGAATCTCGGACAGATGGTCAGATAAAAATTGATTTTTTGCGGATATTGTCTTATAATCATCTGAAATGTGTAGAAATTAAATATGATGCCGAAAAAAAAAAGATGTGGCCTCCAATTTTATTAATATATGTTACCAAATCACTCAGTAGCGCGTCCGTCATTTTTCTTTAAATCCTTATAACTGATATAGAAACGCCAAGTCGGACAATATCTCTGTAGTGTATGGGGCGCTTTACGGAACGGTGCGGCGCGTGATACCTCATATCCAGTCGTTTCGTCATTCGCGTAAATATTCGGACCGTCGTTCGAAAACGACGCCAGTTTCAAGTATTTTTAAACGCATTTTTTAAAGAAGTAGCTATGAAGTGACGCCATAGAATATACAGTGGCGGACTTTTTATTTACATCTCGAAATATTAGACAGTTTTTTTGCGAATTGGTAGCTATTATTATAATCTTTATATTTTTGTCTTGACTTTTTCAGCAATTAAGACTGGAATTTATGGTTCTTGTATTATATAAACACTTTTTATAATTTTAGATCCCAAATAAACAGTGTTAATTAATTATAATAAATAAAATGTTAGTAATTTATCACAAATTTTTGAAAATATTTAGAACAGACAGATGATTAACAAACATTTAGTACATAAGTATAACAAAAACTACGGACATTTTCAAAACAAAAGATATAAAAATATAAAAGGACTAGTTTGCTGTGAGACGTTTTTGGACCTTTGCTGTGACAATCAGAAGGAAGTACCTACTGGCGTCTATCGTCACAGAACTATGGTCCTGTACTATGTCCTCTATTAAAAACAAGAAACAACACTAAACGAGGTGTACTACGCCGACTTGCTGTAGAAGTGGTGCGATGCCATTAAGGAAAAGAGGTGCGGAAGGCTGGGTCGTGTTATTCGTCACCTACAGGATTCCAAGATAATGCGCCAGTTTTCACGGACGCCGGTACCAAGGCTACCCACCCACCCTACAGTCCAGACCTAGCCCACAGTTACTATTATTTCTTCATAACTCAAAGTAAAAAACAGTGATAAAGAGTTGCCGGCGGCTCTTAATGAACATTTTACAGACGAAACTGAGGACTATTTTTCTAAGGGTATAGGAAAGTAAATTTAAGGGAATTGAAAGAACTTGAATTGAAACAAGAAATCATGTCAAAATACAAAAATCACACTGCCATTTACACAGATCGTGCTAAATTACAAAATAAAACCGGGGCCGCAATGGTAGTTGAGAAGAAAGAAACAAGAAAATACCATCTTCCAAATATGACGAGCGTCTTCACTGCCGAAGCCTGTGCTTTACCCAAGCAACAGAATATATAAAAAGCATTCCAAATAAAGAAGACTTCATAATACATATTGATTCCCTCAGCATGAAACAAGGCTATTCAAAAGACACCAACATTAAAAAAATTCAAGACAACATCCACTACAGAAAACATGAAAAAGCAGATGAAGCTGCCAAAGAGTCCATACACCAAGAAATAACTCAAATGCCCACCTCAACATATCATGCGAAGTTTTTCAAAAGAAAACTGCGAGAAGAATGGAACAACATCCGCCACAAAATTCAAAGTCCGCAAAAGTATACAACAAGACATGAACAAATAATTCTAACAAGAATCAGAATTGGACACACATGACTCACACATCAATACATATTTGCGAAAAAGACATATAAAATTTCACATAGTTTCTAATTATCTTAATTTATTATATTAAATATTTATATATTATATTGATTATGTAATTATACTAAATTTGTAAAGCAGATATTCTGGGGTGCTAATAACCTAGCAGTTGAAACACCCCTAAATAAATAGGTATATTAAAAAAAAGGAACTTTTTCAAATATTGTTTGGCGATTTGGTAGAGCATCCACCAAAATATATAATTACCGAATGTCGAAAAACTCTTTTGACAAGTTAGTATTCGACCTGAGATTAACAATTTCGAATGAAGATACTAAGATATAGCAAGATAAAAGCAGATCATACAGCTACCTACAACTAACTGAATAGACGAATGTGCTCGGCCAGAACTTGAAAAAAGTTATCCATACTTTTTCTTTTTTGGTCCGTCTATTTTGTTGGCTGTGTGCGTACCCCAATGATAAGCAGAAGTATGTACTTCGACCGAGTGGAATGTCGGTCGCCGACATTATGTCATTAGCGCCAGCCTTTATACGAGGGGTGTTTGATAAATCAGTCACTTCAAAATGATAGATTTTTTTTACCAAAATGTGACTTATTTTTCAACATAGTCTTTTTGTCGCACGATACATTTTGCTCAACGACATTCCAAATTCTTAAAGCCTTAATAAATAAAGTAAGATTTTCCGAACTCTGCAAAATAGGCGTGCGTTTCGGCGATAATATCCTCTTTCGATGCGAATCTTTTTCCAGAGTGCCATTGGAAAGGGAAAGAAATTGACCAATTTGGCCGTTGTAATTGCGAACGAGTTATATTCTCATCGTGGATTAAAACTTATTTCCCAAATGGGGCCGCTTTTTTATTAATTGAGCGTGCAATCGATTCAATAAAACGACATAATTTTGTGCTGAGATCGTTTTTCCCTTTTCCAGATAGTCGATGAATGCTTTGCGATTCTCAGAAAATCATAGCTATAATCTTTTCGGTCGAGGGAACTCTTTTTGCTTACTTTCGAACACTGAAAGAAATGTACTATTTCACAGATCTACGTGTGTAACAGTGGCGACGCTAGCTTTTAAAATTTTGGAGGGCACTAGGAAATATTGACGGGGGTGGGGTTACACATTTTATTTAATTCACATTGAATTAAAAGATGGAGGTGGAACACAGTTTGGCCTTTTTCCATCTTTCACAATTCAAAATGGAGTTTTTTCAATCATATCTGCGAGTGGGTAGCTAGGGACCAGAACAGTTTTTAGGGGGCTGCCATTGTATGTATGTCTACAAAGAATTGCAGTCCCTGCCGTATAACACCGCTCGTACTTACGAATATCTATAAATGGGGCAAGAAGACGGTACTTCAAATTTTTCTAAAGAGAAATTTCACGTTATAATAGTTTTTGTTACGCTACTGCGTTTAAAAATCCTGTTTGTCTCCTATCTGCTGATATTTTGGGACATACCTGTCCGACCTTCGTACTATTCTAATACCGAAAGGAGTGTTGCCGAGACGGTATTTTTAACTTTGTTTTCAGTTGGATACGGTTCGCAAAGGGTTATTTTGGCTGGACCGCTGCATTTTTCAATGGCACTGATTGATTGTATACTTGAATCGCTCGAACATTTAAATCTGAATGACATAAACTTTAATTCATGGTCGCATTAAGGTTAGATTTCTTGTTGGCGATGATCTGTGATTGTCAGATATATTTGGATTTTAACTTATTAAATTTGATCTTGATTTTTAGATAAGATTGAAAATTAAGTTGTCAAACATTTAAGTGAATTACTAACTCTTTCTCTCTTCTCTTCTTGGGCACTATCAGCTATCAGTCAGGTTAACTTGGCCTTTTAAAAACAGTGGCGTATAATTACAGACAAACATTAAAAAAATAAAGAAAAGATAAATCTGGAAAAGGCACATAAAAATAAAAAAATAAATTATATGGTGTAAATTTTTACTCATTCCAGGAGTTTGCAGGTATTTAATTGTTAGAAGTTTGTTGCTTGTAATTGTTTAAGTGTTAGAAGCCAACAAAATGCTGGTTGTTTAGGATAATATATTTTCTCCTAGTCCACTATAGAATTTACTAATTCTAAAATCAAATTTTGACGAAAGAAAGTTAATGTTCTAACATAAGAGTTGGAATGTTATTCTAAAGGGGTGGTCCGAGCTTCTCGGGCGAAGGTATGGCTAGAACCTTATCTCAGCCAGAAATAAGATTTTCGACTTCGGTCAAATATCAAATACAAGTGAATAAGTAATGAAAATGAAACTCCTGAAAAAAAATGTTATTCTAAAGCACTTATCCTATGCATTTCACGTGTATTTCATTCCTTCACTAGTGAAGGAAGAATTATTCCGTGCTCGTTGTAAGATATTATTGTTCACTATAAGATATGTATTCCTCCGCGCTGATAAATAGTGTGGACGGTATATACGAGCGTATGAATACCATAAACAAGTGCAACGTTTGTTTACTAAATAAACTAACATAACTTAATAAAAGTACTAAAATTATTTTTTCTGGTGGTCGTGAAGAAAGTAGGGTCTGTGACTCATTTGGAAGAGAAAATACTATTCCATAATCACATCAAAACCAATAGATTTTGTTAATCATTTTTATTCGTTATTTGAGTACTTTTCCATTTGATTTATTTAAACAAAATTGAAATAATTTGCGAAAATTTTGGTACAACACAATCTAAATTAAAAATCACTGCCTTTTTTTCTGCATTTTCTTTAAGGTATTCATTATTACAGAAATATATAGATAAATGACTTAATTTTTTTCAATTTTAGAAACGTATTTCTCAGTATCAACAATGTGCTATTTGATTTATATAATTATAAATCCATAACATTATTAGCCATAATTTAGCCATGAATAAAAAAAATAATTAATTTTGTCAAAAACACAAAATCTGCAATATTTTCCAAAAGCGGAATCTGATCAAAAATTCCTGTCGTACGTTTAAGGTTTACATCAATGTATATACCTTAAATTTTTTTAAATTTTTAGTTTAACCCCTTTACATTTTCTAGAAAAATCGTGTTAAATTAAAAAATTCAAAAAAACAACTTTTTTTCTTTAATCTACGTCTTAGGAGCATTCTTATGATATCACACAATGAACTTTTAAAAAATAATATTTTTTAACCACGTATTTTTCCTATACGTTGGTCAAAGAGTTATACACGGGCAACCTTTTAAGTTTTTACAAAAACTAAAAAAAAATTGTGACTTACCGTGAGATACAGGCACTGCAAAATCCGTATACAACATCGTTACAGGTGACGAAACTTGAATTTATTCATTTGAACCGGAAACTGCAAACCCAGCAACAATCCACTGTTTAGATCTTCCAAGATGAACCGAAACCCACAAAAGTTGTTTGTTCACGAACCACTTCCAAGAAAATGATCACTTGTTCCTTCGGTTGTACTGGACATGTCGCAACCATTCCTTTAGAGGATCGGAGAACAGTCAATGCTGAATAATATAAAACAATTTGTTTGGCAGAAGTCATTGACAAAATCAGGAAAAAAAAAAAACAAAATTTTTCATCATAACAATGCAAGCTCCCACAAAACATGTCAAACAATTGATTATTTGAAGGAGAAAAACATCGAATTAATGTCTCATTGCCCGTATTCACCTGATTTATACCCTAACGACTTTTTTTTGTTCCTCAATGCCAAACAAAAAATGCGTGGACAGTGATTTTCATCACCTCAAGGAGCTGTTGAGCCGTCGAAAACCATGTTTTTGAGATACCAACTTCAGTTGGACTTTCAAGTGGAAAAAATGTTTCGAGAATTGGTTTTAACTCATACAAAAGTGTATAAATCTTAAAGGCGAATATTTTGAAAAGCAATAAAACAGTTTGTTCCAAAAAAAAAATGATTTCCTTCTTAGTTTTTTTATAAACTTAAAAGGTAGCCCTTGTAAAAGATAAATCCAAAAATTCCGTCGTTGTGTATCATTTATTTTACGAGTTTCGAGTGAACTTTCGTATTTGTTCTAATTTTAAACTTCATGACTTCATTATTCTAAACTTCATTAACATTAAACAGAGTGACGTGCAGCGGATGTGAACGTCACACAAATTGTAAAAATTGATTATTTTCATAGTGAAGTTTATAAAAACCCACGGCATTCCTATCGCGTGCCTTTGTCCAGAATTAAACTGCTTATTCATGCCTCGAATACTTGTTTTGCATTTATTCTATTCTCGTTTTTGGGGCAGGAAATAAAACGAGTAATATTTACACTTGCAAACGTTCATGAACAAAGGATATTTAATGGATTTTAGAACAAAGTTCAGATTGTAAATGTTTTACTAACTTTTGTTATGATCGGTTATAAAATATTTTCTAAATAATTTGCAATGTATACCAGTGGTTAAATGACTTGACTTATGTCTAGTTCTAGGAAACATACTCGTATATTCGTAAATTCGTAAATCTATATGCTATAGAAAATTTGTAATGCGACTTTTATGGATTACGTAAAAGTCAGTTCCGTATCCCCATCTATATCACTAATATTTACGGACGGCAAGTTAAAGAAACTAATAACTTCACGCGTGTTATATAACCTTACAAATTGTAATATAACAATCAAAAGTGCTAAATTTTACCGACCGCCAACATATACAGGGAGGTATTGTGATCATACCGATTTTGACATTTCGAGATTTCGATGGATCTCCACGAATTGAGGTTTTAACGTTTTGACTATTTTTAGCATGACGTCTGTCGGTCTGTCTGTCTGTCGGTGCGTATACACGTGCAGAGCAAATTCGGCTAAAAGGATTTTTATGAAACTTCATATTTAAGCTTTTGACATCAATGTATTTGACATGATCGACTTTTGGTAAAAATCGGTTAACTAGAAATGGGAGTTTACTCGTGTCGGTTTTAAGATTTTTCCGAATATTTCACAACAGAGAAATATTTCGAAAAAATGTATTTAACAAAAAGTTCCTATAAAAGCAATAACTAACAACTTTTATTTGAGACATTATTTTGATAAAGCACCATAAATTGAACAGTTACTTTGTGATGGCGGTCGGTTGTGGTGGCCACAATTGTTTTTTTAAAATATATCATGCTTTGCTTTTTAGAATACCTTTTTTGGTTGCCTGTTCTTTTGAAATACCTTTTTTTTATTTATTTATTTTATTTTTTTTGTTTCTCTTGATCCTTAGAAATACCTTCTTTTTCGTCATTTGGCCTTTTGAAATACCTCTTTATTTTATTATTTTTTCATTTAGTCTTTCGGAATACCTTTTTATTTATTTATTTGCTCTCATTTGGATTTTAGAAATAACTTTTTTTTTTTCATTTGGTCACTTTAAATACTTTTTGTTTTACTTGGATTTTCGAAATACTTTTAATTTTTTTTTATCATTGTTCTTTCGAAACACATTATTATTATTATTATTTTCTGACAGCATTTCGGAATACCTTTTTATTTATTATTTTTTTGTCAGTTGATTTTTCGAAACGTCTTTTTAATATCATTTTATCATTTAGTCTTTTGAAATACATTTTATTTATTTTTTTTGTCCCTTTTATTTTCGAAATACCTTTTTAATTTTTTTTTATTTGTCATTTGGTCATTCGAAAGACTTTTTAATTGTTTTTCTTTTCATCATTTTTTGAAATACCTATTTATTTATTTTTTTTTTTTTGTCTTTTGGCCATTCGAAATACTTTTCATTTATTTATTTGTCATTTGCTGTTTCGAAACACCTTTTTAATCTTTTTTTTTTTTTCTAATTTAGTTTTTCGAAATACTTTTTATTTATTTTTTGTTATTTGGTCTTTCGAAACTCGTTTTTATTATTATTTTTTTGTCATTTAGTATTTCGAAATACCTTTTTATTCATTTACTTTTAGTCATTTGATTTTTCGAAACATCTTTTTAATATTTTTTTGTCATTTGGTCGTTTGAAATTCATTTTTATTTATTTATTTTTTGTCATTTAATCTTTTGGAATACCTTTTTATTTAATTATTTTTTTTTGTTTGTCATTTAGTCATTTGAAATACTTTTTAATTATTTTCCTTTTTTTTTGTCATTCGAAACACCTTTTTATATTTTTGTAATTTGGTTTTTGGAAATACTTTCTTTTTTTGTCATTAAATCTTTCGAAGCGCCTTATTATTTATTTACTTTTTGTCATTCAAAATATTTATTTTTTTTTTTTTTTGTCATTTGGTATTTCGAAATACCTTTTTTCTGTTGTTTGTTCTTTCGAAACACCTTTTTAATTTTTTTTTTTAATTTTATTTTCGAAATACTTTTTTTTTGTTTTTTAGTACTTTGAAACACTATTAATTATTTATTTTTTTTATTTGTTCTTTCGAAAACCTTTTTATTTATTTATTTTTTTTTTGTCATTTGGTCTTTCGAAATTCCTTTTTTATTTATTTATTTTTTTCTTGTTTCTTGGTTTTTCAAAATACTTAATCTTAATAAATCGAAAATCATTATATTTAAATTTTATAGATGCCAATAAAATTTTTGCAACCAGACTTATATTTATATTCCAACTGCACAACTGCATATGTAATTTAAATTGATTAATTCAAAAAAAAACTTAAAACAATCGACTTTATGGCAGGACATGTTTACGGGTATATGTTTAGAGGAAAATTATATCCCGTTTGAACACAATTTATACCGAAATGACAGATAGACATCTTTGTGTGACGTTATAAGGGTTTTTTGGTCATACCTACAAACCCAAAAAATCAGCTGTGGCCACCACAGGACCGACCGCCATCATAAAGTACTTATATAAAATACATTCTAGCAGCAGAGTAGAAATAACTTGGCCTAATATTTTCTAACAGAGATATTATTTATCATGACCATGGAAACGTTACATATAAGTATGAAAAAATTGAGACTTGGAAAAAATTTCGAACAAAAGTTACTATAACTTTTGTTCAATAATTTTTTTCGAAATATTTTTCTGTTGCGACATATTCACAAAAATCTTAAAATCGACAAGAGTAAACTCCCATTTTTAGTCAACCGATTTTTACCAAAAGTTGATCAACTCGTGCCATTGATGGCAGAAGCTTAAATATGAAGTTTCATAAAAATCCTTTCAGCCGAATTTGTTCTGAACGTGTACACAGACAGACGGACACACAGACAGACGGACGGACAGACAGACCGACAGACATCATGCTAAAAATAGTCAAAACGTTATGTAGAGACCTCAATTCGTGGAGATCCATCGAAATCTCGAAATGTCAAAATCGGTATGGTTACAATACCTCCCTTAGCAGGTCTACAAGTATGAAATGCGGATTTTTTTCAAACTTGCCACGCAAACAGAATGTATAGTTCAAAGTTTCAACTCATATGGCGTTTTGTTAAGTTATCATTAAGTGTCAAATGCGTATAGGTTATAATTTGAAAAGTGATCATATAGTTTTGTTTTACTGTGTTCAAAATGTCAAATTTTGTGCCAAATAAAGAGCATTCACGGACAGTACTACTGTTTTGTTTTCATTTGAAAAAAACTGCTGCTGAATCATACCGGCTGCTTCGAGAAGCTTATGGTGAATATGCTCCATCGCAAGATACGTGTGAACGATGGTTTCGGCGTGTCAAAAGTGGTGACTTTGATCTTTCAGACAAAGAACATGGAAAACCTCCAAAAAAATATGAAGATACAAAATTGGAAACATTGCTACAGGAAGACGATAGTCAATCACAAAAACAACTAGCAGAGCAGTTAGGCGTTAGTCAACAAGCTGTTTCCAATCGCCTACGAGAGATGGGTAAGATCCAGAAAGTCGGCAGATGGGTTCCACATGCATTGAATGAGAGGCAGATGGAAAAACGTAAAAACACTTGTGAAATTTTGCTTGCACGATACAAAAGAAAGTCTTTTTTGCATCGTATCATTACTGGCGATGAAAAATTGACTTATTTTGAAAATCCCAAACGCAAAAAATCGTTAGTGAACCCAGGCTCACCATCCACATCAACTGCAAGACCGAATCGCTTTGGCAAAAAGACAATGCTCTGTACTTGGTGGGACCAAAATGGTGTGGTCTATTATGCATTGTTAAAACCTGGTGAAACAGTTAATACCCAACGCTACCAACAACAACTGATCGAATTGAACCATTCGCTGCTCATAAAACGACCAGAATACGAAAGAAGACAGCACAAGGTAATCTTTCTTCACGATAACGCTCCATCACATAAGGCAAAAGCAGTTTGCAACACATTGGAGGCACTCAAGTGGGAAGTGCTACCCCATGCCGCTTACTCACCAGACTTGGCCCCTTCAGATGAGCACTTGTTCGCATCGATGGGTCACGCACTTGCCGAGCAGCACTTTTGTTCATATGAAAATGTGAAAGAATGGCTAGATGAATGGTTTGCGGGGAAAGGGGAAGAGTTCTACTGGCGAGGTATTCACAAATTGCCTGAAAGATGGGAAAAATGTATAACTTCTAATGGAGCATACTTTGAATAAATAAACTTTTACTGTTCTTTTGAGTTTAATGTGTATTTAAAAAAAAATCCGCATTTCATACTTGTAGACCTGGTATATATGTTGGCGGTCGGTAAAAAGCGGAGGTTTTCAAGTAAAACCGAATACCAGCTAAAGACGAGAATAAATGTAACCTCCGGACGAAAACAGAAGAGGTGGAAACCCTACCAAGCAAAAAGATAAAGAAGCAGATATCACGAGACTGACTCATTATAAATGTCTAAATAGCATGCCTCTCTCCATAAAAACATCAGAATTTTGCATTTTTCCATTAACACAAAGCTAGTTTATCTCCTCTTTTAAAGTTCTATCAGCTGTTTACGAATGTTTTCCGTCGAAACCATAACGTATCAAAATGAATTGTTAGCAAACACGAGAGATGACGTTTCTGGGTGTCTTCATTACGTAACCATTACGAAACAGATGGAACTGGGCGGGATAATAGTCTGTGATGCGTGGAATCTTGTAATTAAATGCCTGATTTTGACAAGTATATTTATCAATTTCACCATAGATCTAAATTAAATAAATTCCTGGAAATATTTCTTGCGTGTTTTTCGAACATATGGTTTCAATAAAATAACGTTGCAGTTATTTTAGAAATATTTCATGATTTCATAAACGAAGTAGGATTCTTGAAAATTGTTACAAGAATAATGGTTTCCTTCTTCCGTAGAATTACAGGTTTATTGTTTCTAAGTTTTATGAATTACTAGCTGAGTACCCGTGCTTCGCTACGGTTTATTGACGGTTTGCCATCATCGTGCAATTATTATAAGTCATGGTTCTTTATAGATCACATTGCTAACTCTCTCCTCAGGTGTAGATTCATCCCGGTAGAAGCTCATTAGTGTAAAATTCGTAGTTTGTTTCTAAACATGTGCACGGGTAACTTTTATAAGCAAAAACCTATTCGGACAACATCCTGAAATAAGTTTTTCGGCATTTGTATGGGTAATCTTTGTAAGCAAAATCCAAGACGATATCTTATTGATCCTAAGAGGTATTGAGGAATCTTTGAAGTCATATTTCACCCCTTTTCACTTCTTAGGGGTGGAATTTCGAAAAATTCCGTCTTAGTGGGTGCTTACGTCATAGAGGGACTATACTTCACGAATTTTATTTACCTATGTCCAAGGGATGTTCAATCGAATACAAAATTCCCATTTACCCCTTAAGGGTGAAATTTTAAAAACTGTCCATACCATTTCGAGATATTTTGAAGACACCTATATGCCAAAAGGAATTTTATAACTCAACAAACACAGGGAATATGGTGGGTTGTATAATTAACCCTGTTCCGAAATTCAACACTTTAGGGGTGGATTAGAACAAAATCCCGAAAGATGTTTTTCAACATTTATATGGGTAATCTTTGTAAGTAAAAACCAAGACAATATCTTATTGGTCCGTAGAGATATTTAGGAATCCTTGAAATTACATTTCACCCCTTAGGGGTTGAATTTCGAAAAATCCCGTCTTAGTGTATGCTTACCTCATGGAGGGAATATACTTTGCGAATATCATGTATCTATGTCCAAGGGATGTTCTATCAAATAAAAAATATCCTTTTACCTAAAAATTTTGAAAAACTATCAAAACCATTTCGACATATTTTAAAAAGACAATCTATATGCTAAATAGGAATTTAATAACTCAACAAACACAGGAAATACGTCGGGTTCTATAATTCTCCCTGATTGTAGATTCACCATATTAGGGGATGAATAGGACAAAATCCTGAAATAAGTTTTTCAACATTTATATGGATAATATTTATAAGCAAAAATGAAGGCGATATATTATTGGACCTGTGAGATATTGAGGAATCCGTCAAAACACATTTTACCCCATTCCACTCCTTAGGGGTTGAATTTCAAAAAATTATTTCTTAGGGGGTTCTTAAGTCATAAAAGGGATATACTCCCCGAATTTTATGTTTCTTTGTCTAGACGAAATTCTATCGAATAAAAAATACCAATTTACCCCTTTAGGGGTGGAATTTAAAAAAACGGTTAAAACACTTTCTAAATATTTTAAAAAGACACCTATATGCCAAAAAGGAATGTTATAACACAATAAACATAGAAGATGCGAAGGGTTCTATAATTCACCCTGATTGTAGATTCACCCCTTTAGAAGTCGTTTAGAACAAAATCCTGAAATAAGTTTTTTAATATTTACATGAGTAATCTTTGTAAGCCAAAACCAAGTCGATATCTTATTGGACCTAAGAGATATTAAGGAAACTGTGAAGCAACATTTTACCTCTTTTAACCCCCTTTTCACCCACTTAGAGGATGAGTTTCGAAAAATCCGTTCTTATTGGGTGCTTACGTCATGGAGGGAATATACTCGCCGAATTTCATGATTGTAGGTTCAGTGGTTTGGGCTGGGCGTTGATTATGAGTAGGTAGCTTAGTTACGATTTTATATATATAGATTATGTACACCAAACAGTTTTCCAGAGATCTGAGACAGACTTAAGACTCTTTGTACAGCATGAAACAAAATTATGTAAAAAGTTTGCAGCATGGCTGTTAATTTACAGTAAAATATTGATGTTAAGCGTGAAATTTCACACATTCCAGGATTTCGTAAGTATTTAGAAAGTTTATGTGATTATCAAAGGATCAGAATATTTGAGACAACATTTTTTGCTGTCTTCATCATCAACTGTCAACATATGTCAGCCATCGTCGGCTATAAGTCTCTCCTAGTTTTTTCCATTCCACTATGTTGTTCTCTCTTCCCATCCAGTTATGTCCTGCATGCCTTTTGATGTCATCGGACCACCTAGTTTGAGGTCTACCTATGGGTCGCTTTTCGGTCTTGGTCTCCATTCCATTAATTTTCGGGTCTAACGGTTATCTTTAGTTCTGCTAATGTCCATCTCCATTTTAGTTGACATATTCTTGTGACAAAATTAGTCACTTTTGATGTACTTTTTGCTATAATCCGGACAAAATGAACAATATTTTGATATTAATTTTTATTTATTTTTGACTATTATTACTTTTTTTATGAGATTATCACTAAAAATATGTCAAAAATCTTGTGTCCTTCACCCTATTTCCCAGAAGGGTTGATCTAAATATCTGAAACAAATTTTAATAATGCACATTGATGGGAATCCGAATAGTTAAAAGAAATTTTTGATCAAAATAGTTTTTCGAAAAATTTCGGTATTTTTATGTCCTTGAAAATGCAATTATTTAAAAAAAAATTATTGTTGGTATCAAAAGGAAGCTCGTAAGACGTAGATTAATGAACGAAAATTCGTTTTTTTAAATTTCCTTATTTTAACACGATTTTTGCCAAAAATGTACCAGAGAAACTTGTTCCCACAACCCAAGGGGTTAACCTAAAAAGCTGAAAAAAATCTGAGTAATGCATATTAATGTGAAACGGAATTGTACAATAGGAATATTCAATCTGATAATTATTTCGAAAGTTATCAATTTTTTTAATTTTTTTGTTGTAAGCAACACCATGCTTACAGTATTTATCTGATTGACGGAATAAGTCTTTTCAACTTCAAATTCAGGTAATCAACTACAGATTGGGGACAAACAGTTTCAAATTGGGAATAAATAATTTCAAAATGAAAATAAACAATTTCAAAATGGGAATAAACAATTTCAAATTGAGAACAAACGATTTCAAAATGGGAATAAAGAATTTCAAATTGAGAACAAACAATTTCAAAATGGGAATAAGTAATATTAAAGTGTGTAAATAAACATAAAAAACTAAAGAAGCTGTTCAAAATGACCACCATTTTTCTGAAGACACAAATTTACTTGTCTTTTCATACTATTAAAAGCATTTATTAGAATTTTTTTTAGAATTTGAGGAGTTGTATTGGCACACTGTTCGGTAATTCTGTTTTGCAGTTCCTCGATATTGTTAATAGGGGTCTTGTATACGTTATTTTTCAGATAAAGGAATATAAAGTAATCTAAAATAGTCAAGTCTGGTGATCTAGGTGGAAATTCTGGATTTGACCGTAAACTAATTATTCGATCGTCAAAAGATTTACGAAGGTGTGGGCAGTTGCGCCATCCTCTTGGACGTAGCCTTGCTGGAGCTCATCCTCATGAAGCTGATTAATAAATTTACGCACAATATTCCGGTATCTCTTAGCCGTAAGTTTCGTGGAAAAATAAGGGTTCGATAATACGCCTTCGAGACACAGCAATCCAAACGTCAACTTTTAACGGGTGAAGAGGAGTTTCGCGAAAAGTAAGCGGATTTTGAGCACTCCATAAACTTATATTTTGTATATTTATGTACCCCGAAAGGTTGAACCAGGCCTCGTCAGAAAAAAATTTAACAAATCATCATGTCAATACACAATTCGCCTATTGTGCTCTGCTGGCAGCAACTCATGTAAAGCAAGAATTTTGTATGGGAACAGCTTAAATCTTTTTTGACAATAGTATGGCAAGTTCCTAACGACAAACCAGTCTCTTGTGAAAGTGTAGTGTTGTAGTGGGTTGCTTGTTCATACGTTGACGAACATCATCAACTGTATTTTGAGTACGAAATCTTGACCTTCCAGTCTATCTCTAGAGTAATACTCCCTGTATCTCGGAATAAATCAACACATCTTCTAAGTGCGCTGTAAAAATCTACTTCAAGGAATGCAATATCTGGAAATTGTAGCCGAAATTCCTCTAAACATGACACCACACTGTAAATCCAATCGCCGTACACTCGAATACCATTTCGAAAATATTATTAAATCATAAATTTTTTTGTTTTCTATTGTAAAAACCATTATAATTGTAGCTTAATTGAATTTTCAATATAAGCTTATAACAACAACAACAGTGATGACAGTAAATTAATTCTAAAGCTTGTTGTTGACATTGCTTTTATTTTCCATAGACTACCCTTATGTAATTTCTTTTTGAACTTATGTACTATCGTTGATTTCGGTGAAACAGTTGATTTGTTTATGAGTATTAGATTGTAGCAACTCAAGGATATAACTTTGTAATAGCTAGAGCGATTATTATTATTATTTTATTTTTTATATTTTTTAGTGCAGCCCGTTTAATCACACTATTAGCGCAAATTGGCCCTATTCAAAAAAAGTTTTCCCACCGCTGATCTAGAGCAACTTTTTTGAATGTAGCTCTTAAAATATTTTCCAGTAGTAACTGCATTCTTTTGTAAATGTTATTTATATTTAAGGAATTTCTTGCAAAATAACCCATCTTTCATTGGAAAAACTCTCATTTTCTGTTGACGCTACCCACGTAAAATACCAAAGATTCCTCTGAAATGAAGATGTGACATGTCTACAATTAAACCCAAGAATAACAGTATGGAGCTTGTTGAATCTTGATCTCCTCTTGACAAGCGACTTAACGTTACTTCTTTTTTCGTCTTTTATCCCTAATTATAACTCTAAGAATACCCACAACTATTTGGGGTAAATACTTTAAATTTATGGTTCAACAAAAAAAAAAAAATGAAAATGCCAGTAAGACTGGACAGCCAAATGGTAATTTTGCGTGAGAAATACTGGGTGTACAGATATAAAATTGTTTAATAATATATGAGAAGTGTTTTATAAGTTAGTGACTTTGATAAGAGATAGCGCTCGGATCGTAAGTTTGATATTATTTCTGACATTTAGGGGAGACCGGGGATAGTTGTCACACAGGTTAGCTGTCACAAGTGTCATAATTCTGATACCTGAAAAGCGGCTCTTAAATTTTCAATAAAAATCTGAACTATACAGAACCTACAGTTACCAAATAAAATCTCGTGTGTTAAATAAATTTAAAAAAATGTAGATATGTATAGAAAACGCAGCTAACAGTGTAATGTTTGCGACACTAGTACTAGAATAAAATGAGACAACTGTGAAGGAAACACCACAGGACATATTTAAATGCTGGAACTCCTTTCCAGCTAACTATTTTAGTGCCAGAAGATTAGTTTTTGGGATTTAGCGTTACTTGGGTTCACATACAATTGCGAACAATTTTTCTCTACGATGAACTACATGAAAAACAAACATAGAAGCAGGCTGTAACATAGAACGGATGCAAGTCTAATAGCGGAACTGCTTCGGAAACGTTCGAAGTATTCTCCAAATTTGACAAAATTAGCAGAAAAACGCGAAGTCGAAAAATTGCATTAAATATTAAAATTAATAATGTTGCTATTATTTTTGCAATACTTTGTTGTATTAACCTTTACATAAATAAAATAAATATTTATAAAAAATATCGTTTTATTTAGGGGAAATATTAAAGGCACATTAAGATAGATCCTCCGCATGGTAAAATAGGTCTTTCGAACGGTAAGTTACTGAAGATGAAAAAGGTTTATTATGCACAGTAACTAACCCCAAAGTGTGTGACAACAAACCCCATAGTCGGGGCCATTTGTCACAACTGCAGTGTAATTTTCTAAATTTATAATTTAATATTTTCCTGGTTATCAGAAGTTTAATTCCAAGCCCCGTCATACCAAAAACTCAAAACTTTCAAGAGGAGAAAAATTTATTTAAATAACCAACCAAAAAAAATTTTTTAAATTAAAATTTGAAAAGTGTGACAATTATCCCCGGTCTCCCTTACCGTTCTTTGTAGATACATTAAGTTTCTTCACAAAGATTTGTGTAATAGTACATTTTTAACTACGATCGGAAGCGGAAAATTTTGTTTTTAATTGCTACAATGGAAAAAAGTGAATTTAGTGTGTTGATAAAGTACCACTTACGTGAAAAACAATTAAGGAAACTGAAGTAAACCGATAAAAAGTATTATGGGAACTCGCATCGCATGGAATTCGTTGAAGTCTTACAACAATAAATAAAGCTAAGCACCCGGGATGTCCGAATGAGAGCACAACTCAAGAGATAGTTAGTTAAATTCATTTCAGCCGAGTGAAGTTACGCGAGATAGCCAAGTTGGTAAACATCTCAGATAAACTTGTATTTCATATCCTGCATTTGGGCATGGAAAAGGTGTTAGCAAGAGGGGGGTGTCGCGTCTGCTCACAGTGGATCAAAAACGGAATCGCGTGACCATTTCGAAACAATGTTTGAACATGCATAAGCGCAATCCAATTGAGTTTTTGCATCGTTTTATAACCGATGATGAAACATGGATCCATAACTACACACCAGAAATAAAAGAACAGTCAAAACAATGGATATCTCTTGGTGAACGTGTTCCGAAGAAAGCAAAATGGGTTCCTTTGGCCGGAAAAGTTATGGCCTCGTCATTTTCTGGGATTCGCAAGACAAAATCTTCATCGACTATCTGGAAAAAAGAAAAACGATCACAGGACAATAATTTTGCCACTTTATTGAATCGATTACACGCTAAATTGAGGAAAAATCCCCATTTGGCGAAGAAAAAAGTTTTGGTGCACCATAAAAATGCATCGGCTAATTCGTCTACAATTGCAACGGCCAAGAAGGTCAAAGGGCGCTATGTATTGCTCCCTCGTCTACCTATTTCACATTGATTTAACTTCTTGCGACGTTTCTTTCCAAACATGAAAAAAATGGCTCACTGGAAAAACATTAGCATAGAAAGAGAAGATCATCGCTGAAACACATGCCCATTTTGTAGAGTTCGATAAATCGTACTTTTTGGAAAGTTTTAAGAAGTTGGAATATCGTTGGGCAAAATGTATCAAGCTAAAAGAAGACTATGGTGAAAAATAAGTCCCATTTTGGTGAATAAAAAAGTTTTGTTGATATGGAATCTTGATATGGAATAAATAAATTATATTATGTCTTATTTTGACATTGTTATTTGCCTGGGGTGTCCAGACCGAGGAAACGTCCTGAAGTCTAAAGCCAAAGTCTGAAAATATATTCGCACTTCAGAATTATACAATAATGTAATTCTAGAATACCTTTTTTTTATGCAAGAAATTAATTCCGGCTTCAAAGTTTAAATTACTACTTCAAAATTGAAAGCGTCTGTATTCTGAACACTCTGTATAGTTTGGAAAGAATCTATTTGAACAGTTTGAAGCCAAAAGGTAGTTAGTTAAATTTTGCGTGAATTATATAGGAAGTGAGGTTAAGACAGGTTAGATAGACATCGGTATTTGAGGAACAATTATAGTTATTTCTGGCAAAGTATGTGGCTTATATTTTTACTGTTGGGATAGTCTTATCTGTTTTCTAGAGCATGCAGGATAATATGTCAATTTAGAATGAAGATAGAGATTGGAACAGATGGCCAGAGTACAACGTTGGAATGCGTTTAGTTCAGACACTTTTTTGCGCAATTAATGTACTATTAATATTATCACGTATATATTCGTTTTCTTAGTTTTTTCAATAAACGTCCATAATCAGCGCAAAATTAACATACAAGCAAACCAAGCAATAGGTTTAAGGCCTGACAAAGGAATTAGTCCTGTGGGAACACGTTGGACAGGGCTGTCGATAGACTCGGGCAAACGGGAAACTTTCCCTTGGCTCTTCGCTTGAAAATTTGTGAAGAACTAATCGAAATACAAGTAACACCGATCTATATTTTGCAATACTAGAAGAAATGAATAGGTTCAAAGTATCCATAGAAGCTGAAAGAAGACCCGTCAAAAGAAGATAAGACTAGCACAATGGAAGCAATTTGTACTCGATAGCTGGAAAGAAATAGAAAGAAAGAAGTATAGAAGAAAAAAACTTGATGAGAAGTGTGAATTTTCACACATTTCAGGGTTTTGTAGGTATTTAATAAGTGTAAGAAGCCAACAGAATACTAGATGTCTAGGACAGTATTTGTTCTATAATCACATCAAAATCAACTGTTTTATGATAATCACTTTTCTTCGTTATTTGACAAAACCCAGCGTTTTTTCTGTATTTGCTTCGTATTCAAGTCTTCATTAGATTAATAAGAAATATATTGATAAATGCCTTATTTTTTTTTCAATTTCAGAAACATCTTTCTCACTATTAACAATGTGTAATTTGTTTTATAAGTATTTTATTACTACAAATGATTTATTCCTCTTTGATACTTAAAAAACAAATATGTAATGTAATTCAAAAAATAGGTTAATTCACAGAGTATAATAGTATAATAAAATAACTGAACACTCCTAACTGAACTGAAGTGTTGAGTGTAGTGTGATGTGTAACTCGGTTCGCAACAATTTAAAAAAATATATATATATATATTTTTTTTTATATTTTTAATTTCAAAAAAATACACGCACTATCTAAGCTATAAATACAAAAAATCTATAACATTATTAGCCATAATTTACCCATTAATTGAAAAAATAATTAATTTTGTCAAAAACACAAAAACTGCCATATTATTCGAAAACACAATCTGATCAAAAAATCCTCCCGTAAGTTTCCGGCTTAGATCAATGTACATTACCTATATTTTTTTCACGTTTTTAGTACATTTCTGGCTAAAATCGTGTTAAAAGAAATGAATTTAAAAAAACTAGGTTATTATAAAATGTCATTTTCATTACATTTTGATTTTTTGGATTATTATTAAAACAAATTTCCCATTTCTTTTAGCCTTTAACGCTGCGTATATACCCCAGAGGTTACTAGTTTCTTATACAAAACTATCAATCTGAAACAAAATTAGTATCAACCTATACATCAAATTTTGCACCAAATTGGTATCAATCTAATATGATAGTTTTAATTGCAGAAACATTTATTGTAAAAATATTATCGCTCAATAACTTAAAAATAGACATCAGCGATATTGTTCTGTAATTTTTTAAATCTATTAATGTTCAAATAATAAGTAAATTTTTTTTCGACTTGATTACTTATAGTTTAGATCCTTCGTCGAAAAATATTATTCTTAAAGATAATGGAATGCCATTTGGTACACGTGTTCTTCATGAAAAATAAATCATTTTTACCCGTAACACCAATTTTGAAAACCGCGGCATATTCAAGAGAACGGCAAAAATAGATTACCAAGTATAATAACTATAAGTAATTTTCACAATACAACAAAATAGTTACAAACATATTTGTAGAATGAAGCTTTAGGTACAATTTGCCGCATCGTACGCAAATATGCGTCCATTGGTTTACAAGATGGCGTCTATAATGCAATTTGCTTATTTACAACTACCTAACAGTTTTTTTTTTACAATTAAAAATATCCTATTAGATAAATAAATATTTGCTGCAAATTTTGATATATAGATTGTTATAAATTTTATTTCCGATTATTAGTTTTGTATAAGAAACTATTGAGAACTATAGGGCTGTGCGCCGCCTTAATATATTATACCATGAGTTCAAAAAAAAAAAAAAAATACATAAGAGTTAAGCCTATGGAAAAATAAAATAATGTCTACTGCAAGCTTTATATAACAATTTACTAACGTTTAGGCACAGCCTTTTTAGCGCAAGCGCCAATTGCAACAATAACAGTGATGACAATTAATTCTAAAGCTTGCTGTTGACATTACTTTTATTTTTCATAGCCAATCCTTATGTATTTTTTTTTGAACTCGTGGTATATTTTATAATAAATGTCACGCGTTTCCATGGTTTTACTATTGGAATTTTAAATTTTCATATGCCAACATGAAACATGATATAACCTAAGCAAATTCCCTTCTCGAAACAACCTAAAAGAACGAAACTCTAATTTAGTTCCGCTTAAACCAAAGAAATAGACTATGTGTATAGTAATAGTCGAGGTTATGTAAAACAAACATAATCACAACAGACATAAATTAATTTTCCCTAGCCTGTTGAGATTTTTTAAGAACCTGCATTATTATTATTAACAATTTTTGAAAAGCCCCATATTACTTGTAACCCACTGGCCACTGACACACTGCCCTATCTTTCCATTATAAGGTAATTGATGTTTCTCTCAAATATCCAAAACACATATTTGTCACTTTTCCCAAATTATTTAAGTCAGAGTGGTAAATATTTACACTAAATTTCCAGTAAACAAATGAATAAATTGTATAAAATATAAAATTGTTAAAATTAAATCAAAAATGTCTCCTTGGCATTCTTGTGCGTCATACGATATGCATGTTGCTTGTAACTCAAAAAGTTTAAAAAGAATTTTTATTATTTGTTTTTGAAGCAATTCCAAGAATTTTAGTTGCTTTATTTTTTGATAAATAACAACATCTAACGTCCTGCATTTGTCAATAGGGCCGTTAGTTTTATTACTTTAAAATTTATTTTTGAACGTAGTCATATGATTTTTTTCTGGCAGTTATTCTTATATTTTATGTCGTTTAAAAATTGAAGTGACTTGCATTTGACATAAGGTTCTCTTGAAATAATAGCCAACTTTATTTTTATACACTTTTGAAAGATTATTTACGAGGTGTATTTAATTTTTCTAGATTTGTTTAATATTTTCTGTTAATATAAGTATTAAAAGCTTTCATTGAATCTAAAAGCTTTCTATATCAGGAACAGACAATCTTTTCTCGTCGTGGGCTGCATTAAGTAACAAAAATTTTTGCCGGGCCATATTTCTTTTTCTAATTTTTTATATTTTTCCGATTCTAGGTTCTACTGAAGAGCTTACGAATTTACTTCGGCGTAACTATACCTATTGTGTAATAAGCCTAAACCTATGGTTTCCAACATAGTCATTTTGACCCGGAGATTCCAGGTTTCAATAAAATTCTTCTTAAAAACTCATTTACAGTACAGAGTCTGCAACCTGCCACTCAGGGGTACGTTCCAAAACCTATGGAGTTTACTCTAAACTTAACTCTAAGTTTAGTAAGATCGTTCCAAAACATTCGAGTTTCCGGTTTGAGTTAACACTAGAGTTTACTCTTTTAACTCTGCTTGCAAGGTGGGTAATATTTACTCCCATGCGCAGAATGCGTACGCATGTAATGTAAGTTTTGACATATCGAAATTAACAGATATTAATTATGGAAAACAGGAATTATGGAAAAAAATTAACAGAAATTCAAGATTCTGAAATAAAAAGAAAATATTTTACTTAATTATAAATTGGTATTTATGATACAATAGTTTGTAAATATTTATTAAAATTACCGTTAATAGATATACGTTGTCGAACAGTTGTTGACTCAAATCAGCAGCAATAATACATACTTCCCTCATCTTTTTATGCATCACTATTTAAAGATATTTATTATTTAAAATAATATGTCGTGTTGACAATATTTTAGCGGGAATTTTCATATAAGCACTCCTAACCTTAACATCGCCGTTCCAAAACCTGATCACATGACCACATTATCTTTGAGTAAACTCGAACTCCAAGATTTAAGTTTTGGAACGTACCCCAGTAAGCCCCGCTTTTAGGTGCGCAGTGGTATGCCGCCCACTTAAAGTCTGGAACAGAATGCACAGCGCGCTACGCCGTCAGCGCGCCACATTTGCGACGGCGTTGCGTTAAGTGGGGAACAGAATGCAACGAGTTCTACGGCGCGTTGACGGCGTTCGTACGCCGCTATCTGTCAGAAGAAAGTTAAAACCAAGTTGTCGTACGCAAGTGCACATAATGGACAACATCCTACGGCGTTCGAACGCCGTTGATACTAAATGTTCGTCAACTTCCAACTTTTGACGCCGTTGAACGTTGACGCAGAACACCTAACCTCAGTTTTTACTGAATGGTAAAGTGTTTGTATGTATAAATAACTTACAACATACAACATAAATAACATTACGCACAAGTCTTCATCATCCATTATACTTTTAATAAAAGAAAACGCACGTATAAACACAGATATAGGTTGTCACGTGACTCTTTGACGGCGTTAAAAATTATTGCATTGTTTGCAGGCGAAAATTCTCAACGGCGCTAACGCAACGCCGTCGCAAATGACGGCGCGCTGACGGCGTAGCGCGCTGTGCATTCTGTTCCAGGCTTTAGCGCCGTTGAGAACGGCGTTAAATTTTCGCCTGCACACAATGCAATAATTTTTAACGCCGCCAAAGTGTCACATGACAACCTATATCTGTGTTTATACGTGCCCTTTCTTTTATTAAAATTATAATGGATGATGAAGACTTGTGTGTGATGTTATTTATGTTGTATGCAAGTTATTTATACATACAAACACTTTACCATTCAGTAAAAACTGAGGTTAGGTGTTCTACGTCAACGTTCAACGGCGTCAAAAGTTGGAAGTTGACGAACATTCAGTATCAACGGCGTTGGTACGCCGTGCAGACGTTGCCTATTCTGTGCACTTTCGTACGACAGCTTGATTTTAACTTTCCTCTGACAGATAGCGCCGTCTAAACGCCGTAAACGCGCCGTAGAACTCGTTGCATTCTGTTCCCCACTTAAGACTACGGTTACAGTGGAAGCGTGTTCGCCCGAACTGTACTTCGCGAGATCTCGACCGATTCGACCGGTCGACTGATTCAAGCGTGTAGAAGTACGCATATGTGGCTACACTAGAAGCTTACTAATTACGCAAATAGCTGATCATCGCTAGAAGTTCAAACTGGTGTGTTTATCTCGCGCGATGTAATCATTCTCCGTACAGTTCTAATATGTTTGTCTATACAAAATAAATATTGAGGTATCAATATTTTTAGTTTTTGATCGAAGATCGTTATGGGATGGGTGTTTCTGTATATACTTAAAGTCATTTCTGTTACATATTATAACCAATAACTTTCAGAGACCGTTTTTTCACCTTTCTTATGGTGCTTTGGAGACATAGCCATACTAATAAGAAGGGTTGTTTATATTACATTCCATTACCCAGACCTCGAATTTAGCCTGAATCAATTTTTTTACAGAAAATAATTGGTCAAAAAATATCGCGTTATATTTGGGCTAATACGGTATATACATACATATATTAAAGACAAAAAAAAAATAAGTATGAGATTTATATTAAGAATGACACAAAAAATCAAAATATAATGAAAATTACATTTTATAATGATAGTAACCTTAACATAAACATATGATTTACAAAGCATAACCAAAATGGTCAAAAGCTCGAATAAAACTTAAGTTACTAGATTGCAAAATCTAGTTCCGCCTAAAGGTTTGGAATAGTCTATATTACAATTGTCTACATCTGATTTCCTGAGTGGCATTTGGAGTACAGTGCACGGATATCTTCATTTGTCAGCAAGTTTCTCTTGAAATAATAGCCAACTTTATTTTTGAACACATTTTACAATTTTTTTGCGAAATGTCTTGTTTAATTTGTCTAGACTGTGAAAGTATAGAAGATAAAGTATGTATTCTCTAATTTAATTATAATAAATGCTCACATTCTATGTCAGATTTAATAAAATAAAATTGTGAATTTATGAAAAGAAGTACGTGATATTTTTTCGTCCTTTTGAACTTGAATAAAATTAAATATGAGCAAAATATTTTTACAGGAATGTTATATTTTGCCAAAAATGTCATCCTTAATTGTCATTGTATATTTATAATGGGGATGAAACCAAAGTTAAGTGGCACACAGAAATTTTGTTTTGTCAGAAATTCCCGGTGGGTAAACTCTGATTGAACCCATTTATACCATTCTGACATTTTCAACTATGCCATCAAATAGTATAATGAAAAAATGTATGTGAAGTATGAATTTTCACACATTTCAGGATTATGTAGGTTCTAGTCAGTCAAATAAATATTGTAAACACGGTGTTGCAAAAAAATCGTTAACTTTTTAATACTTCGAAATAATTATCAGATCAAAAATTCTTGTTGCACTATTTCGGTTCATATTAATATGCATTACTCAGATTTTTTTTTCAGATTTTTAGATTAATCCCTTCGTTAAAGGGTGCGGGACAAGGGATTTTTAAACACATTTTTGGTAAAAATCGTATTGTAACAATCAAAAGCTACTAAAGAATCCCTTTATTAAGAATCCAAATTGTAACAATCAAAAGCTACTAAAAAATCCCACCGCTGCCACCAGAAATGTAGCAATCAAAATGTACTAAAAGATTATTATTTGAAAATCCCACCGCTGGCCACCATTTGTATCAGCCAGGGAGGGGGGATTTAGCAAAATGTAAAAACAAGGCGGAAGGCCACCACTATTTTAGTTTAAAACTAGGAAAATAAAAATTGATGTTAAGTGTGAATTTTCACACATTTCAGGGTTTTGCAGGTATTTAGTAAGTGAATGATGATTATTTTGGATGCGAAAACAAATTTTATATTAAAATATTTTTTTTGTTAATTTTAATTCGAACGCTTAATACCATTATTTAGGTTTCTAAATATGTGCAGTATTTTTTTTATATACCAAGGTTCATTAAGAATTTTAAAAATTGCGCCTATGGCTTCCATTGGTTGTTATAAGTTCCGCCCCTCTGATTTCGTGTACATTGAAACAGAATTAAATTATAATTTAAACAATTTCCACTGGCTATTAAATTTACGCTTTTAAAAATTAAATGCAACATTTGCCAAAATATAACTAGAATTTTGAAAAAATAATTTAAACAATATAAAAATTAAAAAAAAAAACAAAAAATAATTTAGTGTCTTCTCACAGGGTTCGATCCCTTTCGGATCGGGTTACTTGGATGAAAAATCAGCGTGAAATACCACTAGACCAGCACACACGTTCCAGTGTGGCGTGTTACAAAGCTATAACTTGTGTACATTATTAGCCAAAAATCACAAAAAATGCTTTTTTTTCCAAAAACCTAATCTGATTAAAAATTCCTGTTGAACTATTCCGGTTCACACCAATGTACATTACTTAGAATTTTTTTAGATTTTTAGTTTAAACCATCTGGGCTACAGGGTGTGGGACAAAAAAAATTTTGCACAATTTTGGCAAAAATCGCTTCAAAATAATTTATTTTGCAAAAATAAAAATTTGATCGTTAATCCACGTACCAAGGGCTTTCATTTGATACCCTACTCATAATTAAAAAAAATGTTTTTTTTTTGCGATGAGCACATATTTGTTTATATTTTTAGGGGGATATGTTTTTGCGATCTTTTAGTATTTTTCCTATGTGCGGGTCAAAGAGTTGTATAAGCATGCCAAATTTCAACTCTCTAGGTTTAGCCGTTTGGCTACAATTTTTACCGAACAGACAGACAGACAGACAGACAGACAGACAGACAGACAGACAGACAGACAGACAGACGACAAAATGACGGTATAAGGGTTTTTTGGTCATACCTACAAAACCCTAAAAAGGACTGAATTTACCTCCTTCTCTGTTGATGGAAATTTTAAAGTCAAACAAGTGGGAAAATTTATATTAGTAAACTTATTATGCAAAAAGATATAAATAAATAAATGAAAAACAAAACTTTTTTTTTTTTTTTATTAAATTTTAACGGATACATCAACTACATTGGTTATTAGTATCCCGGAACGTTAGAATACAAAAATTTTGATTTTTTACATTAAGTACATAGTTTTACATAGATAGGTAATTAGATAGGTAATAGATACATAATTTTACATTGATTGATATATATTGTGTTGCATTTTGTAAAGATTAATTAAAGATTTATATTTCATTTTTGAGTTCTGTGTCCTCCAGATATTTTAGTATTCGGGCAGTTGTTTCCAACTTGTTGGATAGCGCTTCTGTCACTGTGCCTGGTAGATTATGTCGTCTTCTCTCTCGGTTGTACTGTGGGCAGTCGATAAGTATATGTTCCACTGTGAGGTGTATGTTGCAGGTACTGCATTTAATAGGGTCAGTTTTCTGTAATATGAATTTGTGTGTTAGTCCTGTATGACCTATTCTCAGCCTGGTTAAGATTATTTGGTCTCTTCTATTGTTAACTGTTTGCCATTTTCTTGTGTCCTGTTTTATATTTCTTAATTTATTGTTTCGGGTCTGGCGCCAGTCTTCGTCCCATTCTTCTAATACTGTACGAGTTAGTAGGTTCTTAATGTCATATTGTGGAATCTGTAGGTTTATTTGCGGTGTGTTAATTGCAAGTTTGGCTGCTCTGTCTACTTCTTCATTGCCCTCGATTCCGGAATGAGATGGGATCCACAGTATTATTATTTCTTTGTCGGTTCTGATAATGTTGTGCATCGTGTCCTGGATTTTCTGGATTAGACTGTTTTTAGTATACAGTTGCTTCAAGCTATCAATTGAGCTTAACGAGTCAGTTATTATGAGAAATTTCTTGTTATTTTCATTATTTTGTATTTGTTTGATAGCCTGAAAAATGCTGTATACTTCTGCAGTAAACACACTTGTTGTCGGGGGTAGGTGGTATTGATGGATTTTCCCCTCTATCAGTAGTGCTGCACCAGTTTTGTTATTTATCTTCGACCCATCGGTGTAGATAGCTAGGTGTTGTTGGAATTTGTCCATAATTTTCAAGAACTTTTGTTTGTACATTTCAGGACTAGTAAGCTGTTTTGTTAACTTGCTTAGCTCCGTATTGTATTCAGGTGCTTCTAGTATCCATGGCGGAATATTGTTAAAACTGTGTTGTTCTAAGTTTGTGAGAGTCACGTTTGATTTATGTAGGTATCTGTTAACTTCTTCCTGGAGGCCTGAAGGGCTAGGTATGCTTAGGTGGTTATTATGTTTTTGAAAAAGATTTGAATAGGTCGGTATGTTAGGATCTGTGGCTACTTTTGAAATATAGGACATGGCTAGTTTGGTTCTTCTGTATTGAAGTGGTATTTGACCGGCTTCGACAAGGATACTTTTTACAGGACTGCTAAATTTTGAACTGCTTCTAGGGTTTTTAAATGACTTTTCTTGGCATTTCCGTAAGCGATGCTGCCATAATCTAATTTCGACTGAATCATTGCCTCGAATATTTGTAGTAAGGTTTCTCGTTGTGCACCCCATTTATGATGGTGTAATATTTTTAGTATATTTATGCGTTGCATACATTCTGTTTTAAGCTTTTTTATATGTGATTTCCATGTAAGTTTTTTATCAAAGGTTACCCCCAAAAAATTTATTTCATTAACATAATTAATATGGTTGTTATTTATTTTTAATTTTGGATTAAAGCTGTAATGTTTTCTTGAGAAGTTTATCGCTTTTGTTTTTGCTTCAGAAAACTGAAATCCAGTGATTTTGCACCATTCTTCTAGTTTTTTTATGGTATTTTGTAGCTGGAACTTTATGCTGTGATTATTTTTGCCTCTACAATATATAACCAAGTCGTCTGCATATAAGCAGGCTTTTACAGGATATGATATTTTCTTTGCTATGCTGTTTATTGCCAGCAGAAACAGGGATACACTTAGAATCTCTCCTTGAGGAATACCATTTTGCTGTCTTCTCTTTCTTGATAAACACCCGTTGCTTTTGACCTGGAAGTCTCTGTCGGAGAGAAAGTTTTTAGTATAATGAAGTATGTTACCATCTAATTCTGCTCCTTTCATGGATTTCAATATGTTGTATTTCCAGGTCATATCGTATGCCTTTTGTAGGTCAAAGAAAATGGCGATTATATTTTGATTGTTTTTAAATGAATTTTTTATTTCTGACTGCAGGCTTATAATATGACCAGTGGTGGAACGTCCTTGCCGGAAGCCACATTGTATATTGCTTAATATATTATTTTTCTCCAAGTGCCACATTAATCTTTTGTTTACCATTTTTTGCATAAGTTTGCTTAGTACGTTCGACAAGGAGATAGGGCGGTAGCTGTTAGGTTCGGTTTTGTTCTTGTCAGGTTTCAGCAGTGGAATTGTAGTGACTAGTCTCCATTGGTCTGGGTATTTTTGGTATTTCCATATGAAGTTATAAATTTTCAGTAGATATGAAATACTTCCAGTTGGTAAATTTTTAATCATTTCAGCCGGTATCCCATCTGGTCCTGGGCTTTTGTTATTTTTCAATTCCTTGATGGCATGTTGCAGTTCTTGTAAAGTAAATAGATTATTTATTTCTTTGTTGTCCGCTTCTATTTGAAGGCCTTCATTTTCTCTTTCTGTTTTATACATTCTAAATTGCATGTCATAATTTTCATCGCTGGAATTATATTGAAAATGTTCGGCAAAAGTATTCGTAATTTCTTCAGGTGTTTGATTTATTTTCCCATGGTTAATTAGTAGAGATGTTTCTTGTATGTGGCCCTTTCCTTTGATTTTCCGAATTTTTGACCATAGTTTTTGGGGAGGCGTACTGGGGTTTATTTCCAAGACAAAGTCTTGCCATGACTTCTTCTTACTTTCTAAGATGGTTCTTCTCGCACATGCTTTAGCCTTTTTAAGCTCAATAAAATTTTCTAGTGTTGAGTGTTTCTTATATGTATTTAAGGCCTTTTTTTGAATTTTTATTGCTTTTGAGCAGGAGAGGTTCCACCATGGGTTCAGATTTTTATAGTGCTTTGTTGTTTTTGCACTCATTGATTGGTTTGCTGCATTTGTGATATGGGAGACAAATTCATCAACCACATTGTTTATGTCTTCATCTTCAGAAATATCTGTTCTTATTAATCTGCAATTTTCTGCAAATTTTTCCCAGTTTGCGTCTTTAATTTTCCAGCGAGTAATTGGTTCCAGCAAAGTTGTTGTTTCTGGAAAGGCAATTTTGATGGGAAAATGTCCACCACCCTGTGCGTGTGACAGCACTGTCCAAGTCAGATTTGGTGCTAATACTGGGTCACAAATGGAGAGGTCTATTGCCGAGAAGTTTCCTGTTCTTATGCATAGATATGTTTGGGAGTTGTCGTTTAGCAATATTTTGTTATCGTCTAACAAAGACTCTATTAATTTACCTCTTTTGTCGGTTCGTTTAGATCCCCATAAAATATTATGACTGTTGAAGTCTCCTACTATTAGAAATGGTGATGGCAGTTGTTGAATTAAATTTTCCAGTTGTATTTTTGTTGTTTTGTGTGTTGGGGGTAGGTATAAATTACATATTGTAATTTTACCTATATTTGGTACGTAGCTGATAATAGCAACTGCTTCTAGATCCGATTGTAACGGTATTTGCTCGGCGTGATGTCGGTTGTCTACAAATGTGATTACACCTCCACTTGCTATATTAGCATTTGCTCTATCTTTTCTAAACGAGTTGTAGCCTGTTAGTTTTGCCTTTTGATTTTCTAATAGTCGAGATTCTTGTAAACATAAATATTGGGCTTGCGTTACAGTTGTCAAATATTGAATTTCTGGAAGATGGGAAAAGAACCCGTTACTATTCCATTGAAGCAGAGACATTTTGTGATAGTTCGGGGGTTACTTCATTTTCCTCTTTGTTACTCAGGTCTTCTTTCTCTTGTGCAATTTGCGCATTGATCTTTTTAGTTAATCTCGTAATCCTGTTTTTAATTGACGCATTTTTAAGATTGGTATGGATGTTTTTCAATGTTGAAAGGAGTTTACTAATGTCTTTCGTATATTCTCTGGCTACGCTTAGTGGATCATTTGATCCATGTACGTTTTCCATAAAGTCCACTAGTTGCTCGTATGAAACGCATTTTTCTTTAGAGTTTTTTTCTATCATGTTCTTAATTGGAAATAGCATTTCTTTCATATCAGGTATGCTTGAGATACTTTCAAGACTTTCAGATCTTTTGGGTTTCTTTAGTTTATTTTTCTTTTTATCTTTTTGTGATTTTTGAAGCGAATCTTCTGTCTCAGTATCTTCCGTGTCTTCGTTGGTTTCACCAGTCAGTTCTGAATTGTCTTCAATACTACTATTTGCTTGCCTTTTATTTTCATTTGTGTTCTCGCTTTCATTAGATTTGTTGTCAATTGGGGTTGGATTAATTTGGTTTTCTATAGTTTGGATTGGCTGTTTATTGGGACAGGTAAGTGAAGTATGTCCAATCTGTTTACAGATGAAACAAGTAGTGTCAGTCGTCAAAAATAGTCTGTAATTTGTACCTTCATACTCGATATCCAAGCTAGACGGCACGGGCTGTTCATCATTATCATTAATATATATTTGCCGTCTGAAACTTAGAATGTGGCTATATTCCGGCTCGTGCATACCTGCCCTTAGGAAGGACATAGGAGAGACTGTTTTAACATGGTTGGATTTTAATTCAGTTTCAATAAGGATGTGTGGTATAGTTGGACATACATTTGATATAATCAGTCGTTTAGCAGGGTTGATTAGTCGTCTAATTTCCGTTTGGTGATCTTTTATTGTAATTGTACTGTGTTGTTCTATAATTGTTTCAACTAAGTCTTTTTTTGACAGGTATATGCATATCCGTTGGTTAGATATCTTTGAGGCAAAAATAATATTTTTAGGTCCAACAATATTGCCTATTGCTAGTACGCAGTCTTTTGTAGTGAAGTTGTCAGTACTGTGTATGACTATAGCTTGGTCTTTTTTAGGGAAGACAATATTGTTGGTTTTCGTCACATTAGAGTAAGATCTGATTTGGGTATTGTTCATTATTTGGGTGTTAGAAACGTTGGAACTGTTTGAGGTATTCATTTTTATTAATTTGACTGCAATTTAAAGTTGCCGCCTTTTAAATAGACAGATTGTAGAGCTGGTGATTCCAAGTTAGTGACATTGTTCGCCACTTATGCAGTTGCAAAAACCTGCAGAGAACTGCAAGCAGCAGTCTCTGACTTTGTTTTTAGCAGATAGCGGGCGCTAATTTGTAATTCGCCGGCGTGCGTTCAGAAATTTTTTATTTGGTTATAGCTTAATAATTATATGGAAAGGTGAATTATGAAAAGAATAACAATGGATATATAAGTGAAGTGATGATTATAGTGAAATCTATTTTAATTAGGTAAGAAGAACAAATATTACCTTATTTTAGACAATTTCACAAAAACTCGTTGGATGCACTAATAGTCACGTGACTCTCTCTCAACAAAACTTTTTAAAACATAATGAATATGTAAAATAAAATATTGAACTTACATGGTCGACCGGACTCAGCTCTTGATTGGATCTGATGCATTAAATATACACCAGACCTCAGTCAGGAACCGAGTCAATTACAATAAATTTTCATTCCTATTTATACCATAATTTGCTAATATTATTATTTATATTCTGTCTAACCTTCATGATAAAACTGTTAACATAGCAAAATTATGTATTGCATAAACACTCGTATTGTTATTATCAAAATAATTGTGATGCAACTGTTACAACTCCTTTCCTCTTAAAATTAGTTATATTTTTGGATATAACTAACCAAAGATTATGGGGAGGGCTACGGTTACGGTTTCCTTTGTGGCTCCGTGTATTGAAACATCTTCAGTTTTCTTCTTCTATCTGGTCAGCAGTATTAACTTTGAAGAAAACGGTGAGGGATTCTTCTACGTCTGTGAATCGGTTTCCTTTTCCTTATATAACTTTGCGACGTGCAGCATCGTGGATCGGACGACTTCTTATTCATTCTTCACACTCATAACACTATTTTTTTTAAAATATTTATTTTGTCATTAATACATCCTACTATTTGTTTATATTTTATCCCCGATATGTTTCTGTATAGTTTTCCTATATGTGTAGTTTTTCTATGTTGAGTCGTTTGACTACCATTTTTACCGAGGAGACAGACAGACACATGAGTGACGTTATAAGGATTTTTGGGCATACTTACAAAACCCTAAAAAGACATGAGGTGAGAAGGTCACACGTTGAAAATTTATAATGGAGCGCTACTCAACTAAACAAAATTTTAAGAGCTTTCATTTGATATCCCATTGAAAATTTAAAACATAAAATACTTGCTGTGATCCATGAAACTTCTAAAAAATGATATCAGTGATTTAGATCAGTGTTCTTCAACCCCTGGTCCGCGGACCGATGTCGGTCGGCAGAAAATTCTTGCCGGTCCGCGAAAAATTTCGACCGAATCATGTAGATGCACACTTATATTCACGAGCACATTTTTTTTTATTCGACGTAGAAGCTAACTTTTGTCCAAACCATGATTTATTTAATATTTACTAGCCCCAATACAATGCCTCTCGCGGTTGTTTTTCATACTTCTGAAGAAGCTAGCTCTCTGAAATAGTCGCTTATAAGAGGAAGATACAGAAATGTTTTCACTTTTGGAAGAATTTTTTATTGCTGCTGATGTCAAACAGAAAGTTATATTCAACAATAAGTCAACATTTAAGAGCATTAGCTGAAAATTTTAATAATTATTTTCCTGAAAATGAGGATCCTCGTAAAGGTCACCTCTGGATTAATAATCCATTCTTGAAAGATATAAAGTCATGTGTACTTGATCCTCGTGAAAAAGAAGATGATAGAGTTGTCTTGTGATATCACTCTGGTGTCCAGACATAAAATGCGAACATGTCTCAATTTTGGAAATCGCTAGAAAAAGAATATCCATCTTTGAGTTATAAAGCTATCGAATTATTAATCATTTTTCGATTTTTTTTTTTTGTACCTATTTGTGCGAAAAGATTTTTTCAGCCATGTCAATAATAAAAACCAAACAAAGAAATCGAATGGATGTTAACGCAGCGCTTCGTCTCTCAGAAACAACTCTGCAGCCACGTTTATCAAATTTTCTAACAAAGAATCAGCAGCAGATTGTAATTATATAACTGTATAACATATTCCTATATAATAATAAAATACTATATATATATATTGGTTTTTTACCAATTTTCACCGGTCCGCGGAGGCAAAAAGGTTGAAGAACACTGATTTAGATATTTTCGATCGCAGTAAGTCATTATACAGCGCGATAACGCTCGATTCTTGCAATTTCGAAATTCAGAATTGGATTTTAAAATTTTTGGTAGCAGCGCCAAATAGCTAGAAACAGTTGTTTTAAAAAATTTTATTTTTAAAGATTGGCAATTAACTTAAAAACATTTAAAGCGAGTGAGAAAGGTCAGTAAATGTCAAATATTTGTTATTATTACGTCTAGCTCGAGCTTCTATGTTTTCATTAGGTCCTGATAACTTTTGAACAGTTTTTAGCTATTTTATTTCTGTTACAACATAAAAAAATCTGCGTCAGTTTATTTGGTCAACAGGAATGATATAAACTAAAAGCCGAAGAATATTTACGCAACGAACAAAAAAACAAAGAAGGACAAATAAATAAATAAATAACGTTTACTAGTCGTGGTCGTTAAAATTTCCAGATGAGCAAGAAAGAAGATTATAAACTCAACTGAGAATCATTTTTGTAACTACTCCAGTCTGCGTAGAAATGGCAATAAAAATTAATTAATCGATTACCTAATTGATCATTTGATAAATCGAAATGTTATAATAAATTTTCAATTAGATCGGTAGAAAATAATCGATTTATTAATTATGAAATAGAAAAACATATATAGGCTATTACAAACCTTTAGGCGGAACTAGTTGGAATTTAAGTTGTCATTAGCTAATTTTTTATATATTGAAGATGGATTTTCCTGAACAAAATGATCAAAAGCTCCAATTAATCGGTAAAATAGACTAGATTTGAAAAAATAGTTCCGCCTACACCAAAGAAACAGGCTTAACCATCGCCGACAAAAAAAAGAACTGTCTCAATATTGTATTTTAAAGGTAGATAAAAATTTATTTAACCGTTTTAATAGGAAACTATAAGTATTGGGAGGTAATTATATAACAAGTCTGCATAAACAACTATTTTTTGTTGCTAATTAAACAGGTTGTAACAATAAATAATGTCCGTTTGAACGAAGACTATATAATATCGGATATTAAGTACGTAAGTATTAATACAAATAACTCATTGTTAAAATAACATTTTGGGCATTAGTTACCCATTTTAGGGATTTCAAAACTCCTACAAGTGTTTTTTTTTTTTTGTGCAATAAAATTAAAATGTGATCCGAAGAGGTTGTATGAGCTCCGCCATTATATGAAGATGACCGCAGTATTGGAATATCGTTGGTGTTTTGGATGTAGCTAAATACACTATTAATTATGCTCTAAGCGTAATTAATAGTGTATTTCAGCGTTTCCCAAAGTGAGGGTCGCGACCCGGCACCGGGTCACAGAAAAATTTTGCCGGGTCGCCAAAAAAATTGTAAAAACACAAAAAAGATTTTTTTTTGTACATATTATTTTTTTTACGTCAGTTAGTCACTAAAATAGTGTGTATTTGTGCTCTTTATTACTATACTATATTCTTTATTAGTATACTATACTCTTTATTACTATTTATTACTCTTTATTACTATAAAGCTACTGTTTTAAAATAAAATTTGTTTTGTAAATAAATGTTTTGTTTTCATAAGGTGGGTCGCGAAAAATTTTAAAACCTCGTACCGGGTCGCGGTCAAAAAGTTTGGAACCGCTGGTGTATTTAATGAGCAGCGAATTTGTTTCTACATAAAAAAAAAACATGGTTCAAATCTTGCTCGAGCCACAAGCGTTCAAAACGAAGAAGATTCATCAAGAACTGTCCAAATAAGGTTGAGGAAACAAATGATTGTATCCAGAAGAACTTTAACTTGCTCGGCTTTTCTCGAAAATTATCGAGTTGAAAGACTCGGCTCGCTCGTGAACCTTTATTATTGTGCAGAATATTGTGCAGAAATGAGTAGCGATTGAGTTTAAAATCTCCAAATGGGCGAGAACGAGTGTTCTGAAGGCTTACTAATCTAGGAATTTTATGAATACAAGAGACCAGAGTCATTTATCGATCAGTGTTTCAACAATACAACTAAGTAATTTCTTGTAAATAAAATAAAGTTTTCGATTAATAATAAATTAATTATTAATTAATCGAAACAAAAATTTCATGTAATTCAGCAATAAACTGAAACAATATAATCGATTATTTCAAAAATTCGATTAATTGTTGCTATCTCTAAGTCCACGTCCAGTCAATCGAAAGGCTCGAGAGCAAACCGCAGTTTTTCAACTCGATGATTTGTGAGCAAAGCAGGGCAAGTTACAAGTCTTCTGAATACAAGCTCTACTTACCCCAACCTTCTTTGGACAGTTAGTGGTGAAATGGCCATATTTCGAACTTCCGCTAGACCAGTGATTCTCAAAGTGGGCGATACCGCCCCCTGGGGGGCGCTGGAACGATCCAGGGTGGCGATAGTAGCCTCGGGTGCATTTGGGGGGCATTGAAAATGATGAAGACTTGCTTACCTATTGTCAGCACTTGGAGGCTCTCCATTCTGACTTCAACCAACGATTTGAAGATATTTTTAAAATGAACATACTCGATTGAGTTTTGGATCCTTTTTGTGCAAACACTCCAAAATTACAAGAAGAACTGATGGAAGTAACAACAAATTACGATTTGAAATTTAAATTCAAACACGGCTACCAACAGTTCTGACTGCAAAAGCAGATTCCTACAGCTTATCCTGGGTTATGGGCTATAATACAAAAGTTGTTAATTGCATTTTCTTCGTCATATTTAGTGGAACGTGGGTTCAGTGCGGTCACAAATCTATTTAAAAAAAAAAAAGAAACCGACTGCAAATATCTAATCGCTGTGATTTAAGAATACTGCTGACAAAAATAAAGCCGAAGATTGATACATTGATAGCAGCGCGTCAGCTTCATCCTTCTCATTAGATGAGAATATGATTTTTAATAAATATGTTTTAATTTCAAGCTTCAAGTGTCTTATTTACATTATCTTTACTATATTTTAAAACGTAGGTAGAAATATAGATACATATATTTTTCTGTTTGTTGAAAAGGGGGCGGTAGGCCAAATAAGCTTGAGAACCACTGCGCTAAACGATGTACAAGAAAAGTGAGTGGCTATTCACGATCGCGCAGAACAATTGAATCGGTTATTTAGAAAAGGCCACATCTCCTTGTTTTTGCATAAATGAGTTAAGTCACCATTTGACTCAAAATATGCTGTAAGCTTTGTACATGTGAAAATGCTTCATCTCCACTGTTTGTTATATAATCCAGGTAAGTGTTGTTCTTTGTTTACTTTGAAAAGGCCGCTTCTCCGGACACGTTTTTTTGTTCTCCTGTAAAATTTACTTTTCTGGAGTTGTGGCCTATTCGAAATAACCAATTCAATTAGGGTAATATATAGGTCGTTGCGAGTGCTTCTGGCTCGTGACAGATTTGAACCAGGCTTTTTTATGTAATTAATGGTGTTTTTAGCTACATCCAAAACACCAGTGATATTACAATACTGCGACCATCTTCATATAATGACGAAGCTCGTAAAACCGCTTGCAAGAGTTTAAAAATCTCTAAGATGGGCACCTAAGGCATAAAATTATAGTTTAGAAATGAGTTTTTTTATGATAAAATATGTTTATTTAATATGCGATATCATATAGTTAGAGCCCTGCGCGGATAAGCTTTTCTGTATCCGCATCCGATCCGCATCCGCACATCCATGATCCGCATCCGATCCGCATCCGCAGCTTTTGTAAATAACAAATCCGCAACCGATCCGCATCCGCAAAAATATCCGCACTAGCCGCACTACAGGTTTTGCTGTCAGTTTGGAAAGAACTAACATATTTCGCCTGTTTAGGTAATATCTGCTATAAAACGCTAATGAAAATTTTTAAATTAACCAGCTTATTTATTACTAACCTAACCTAAGGGACCCCAAAAGTTTTAAGGCCTAGATGCGCTAATAACTTATTTAAATCTAGAAAGAGATAACAATTTTGGGGGGCCTAAGCGTTCTTTTTCGTAGGAAGTAAGTGGCGTGCTGCTTTTTTTAATTTTGAATTTAAAAAAAAAAATCAGAAAAGTTACTTGATAGAAGGTGCTTCATATTTTTAGGATCAAGTAATTCTCTTACGCCATTTCGCGCATTAGTTAGGCGTTGCAACTTTTTCAAATAGCAACATGTGTCATTTTTAAAATTTTTGGGATCTGCAAGACTTTTACTTCGGGTAGTATAAAAAAATTGGCAGGTTACATAATAAAATTTCGAGAAAAAATTATGTAGGTAAATTTTGGTATTTAAATAAAACTTACTAATCAGTTTTATGTAAAAAAAAAACCTTTATCAGATTTAAAAGCCAGAATTAGAGCAGAGATAGGAAGAATTACGTCGAAAGTGTACCAGGAAACTTTTGTCCAAAATATTATTTTCTATAATATATTCAATAATAAAAAGAAAGTTAAGTTGATTGTCTCAACTCAGTCTTGATCATGGACAATTGTCTTAATAAAAATAACATAAAGTGAGATTGAATGCTACAAAATATCATGTATATACAGACAACCGAAAATAACCGAGGACTGCGTAGTCAGAACACAATTGCTTGTTTCTCCGAAAGTAACCGAAGATTTAATATTCACGCGGATATTGCGGATAAGCGGATATGAAATTTAATCCGCATCCGATCCGCATCCGCATGGTTTAAATGATAATTTATCCGCATCCGCAGAAAAGTTGCGGATATCCGCGGATAATCCGCGGATACCCGCGGATTTGCAGGGCTCTACATATAGTCTTCGTTCAAACGGGCATTATTTATTGTTGCAGTCGGTTTATTTTAGCAACAAACCATATTTGTTTATGCAAACTTTGTATATAAACATAGTATTACCTCCTTATACTTATAGTTTCATATTAAAATGTTTAAATGATTTTTTATCAGCTTTTAAGGTTCAGTCGTCAGATTGTCCTATTTTATTTATTTTTGTTGTGTACTACATTTAAAATATTTACATAATTATCCCATATATGTTGTTAAATATGAAAGAAGACGTTGAAGTTGTAAAATGTACACAAAATTTGCTGTAGAAACATTCATTTGTTTTGGAGAGTAACATATATAAAAGTTATTTTTAAACTTATCAACACTTTACGAAATAAATTCTCAAATAATATACGTCCATCAATAAAAAGCGAGCAACATTCCATATGTATTTACATCAGGAATCTTGGCCTCCACTCCTGAAAAATTATTTTTAGTAAAAATTGTACTTAATATATTTTTTCCGTAGCTCTAATGGAAAGACGAATGTTGTCATATCAATTTCGGAGGTGAGACAGTCCTTGCAAATGACATCCTAAGAATTTATTAATGTTTCTGGCGAAAATAAACAACAAGAAATATTTTGAACAAAAGAATATTTTGATTTTGATTATTGTCTGCCTTTGAAGGTAACTTAAGAATAGTTAACTAGCTTAAAACTCAGTCTCTGAGTCACTTAGTCGTAGTCGCAAATAATACTATAAAATAATGTCGCTGGATGAAACAAAAATGAAGAAAAAAAAAATAGAGACAATCAGAAAAGCTATAAAATACGAAGAGAATATAATTAGACATTCGGAAAAAGAAATTTTGTATGAATGCTAGAGGGAAATGGAAAAAAGGGATCAAAAAGGAAAGCCTCTATCGAGATAGGAAAAGGAATGGAACGAAATGTATGAATATTGTGGTTACTCAACAACAACTATAAGACTACAAAGAATAAATGAACAAGAACTCTCTCGAAGCAACAGATCGCATGATCGACAGTCAACAAACGGAGCAGGAAACAAAAATAAAAGAGTCAAGGTACAATAGCAAGTATCTAAAGACCTGGACGCTGAACCAACCACAATATTTGACAGATAAGGGATGTAGTGAGAAGAAAAAACTCATAGCGAGATTTAGATGTGGAAATGAGGAGAGAGCAGTGATGTAAAATACCCGAGTATTTATGTTTTAGGGTAAATACCCGGGTAAATACCTGGGTAAATACCCGGGTATTTACCCGTTTCGGTTAAATATGAGGGTATACATTTATTGACTCGGAAAACTTACAATAGAAGTATTAATGTTGATTAAAAATATAATCAAATTATAAGAAAATGTATGTTAACTATGACACAGATTGGAATTATTGTTTTACTCAATGAAACTCTCAAAATGAAGTCAATAAACAATTATTTTAAACATATTATAATACTTAACATATTTGTTCATTTTTACAATTAATGTATTTATAAATCAAAAGTGTTCAACTTATACAAATTTATCTATGAATTAATCAAATTAATAAAAAATAGAATAATCCAATAGTTTTTAAGTAACATCTCGAGTTCAATTTCCATAAAGTCAATATTTTCCAACCCCACACCAACAGTTTGCATCAAAACATCCGGTTTCCTCATTAAAATCAACATTATTACCTTTATTAAATAAGTAAAGCACATTACAAAACAGTTTACATTTTATGTAGGTACTTCGGATCTATACAGAATGTATGGATCTTACACCACTTAGACAAGTCTGTGTGTGGTATCCCATTATACAATTTAAACTTATCAGTTCGATATAAATATAATGTCAGATAACATATACTATAAATCACAATACAATTATAATAATGTAGATTAGTTTTACTTAGGAAACGTACTTGAAAAGAAACGAAAAAATAGTTTGAATCAACGAGCTAAATACTAAGTATATCCACTAAACACATTTATGAACTCGAAAATATGTAATTTAATTCATCAAAGTCGACGTCATTTAAAAAATGTTTTGCTCTTAATTTATAATTATTTCTTTGAAGGGTCAAGTCGTTAACATCTAGATAATTTTTAAATTTATTATGAATTTTTGGGGCATAATAGAGAAAATACTTTTGTCCAATACTTTTGCTAACTTTATTCACAATTGCGCGTTCCTTATGTCCAGTACTGTAACTATGGTTAGTAAAATTAAGTTCGTTTGAATTTTTGTATGTATACTTTAATATTGCATATGAATATAATTACAAAATATGTGATATGTTTGCTTCTTGGAATAAGCCACTGGAAGGATAATCGATACTTTTACGAAGCATTATTTTAACAATTCTTTTCTGCAGTGTAATGACTTTGTTTATGTATATCTTAGCAGCTCCTCCCCATCCAATTAAGCCATAAGTAACTGATGATTGTACAAGCCCATGATAAAATAATTTTAATTTGCTGTATGGGATAATGTTGGTTAGCTTTTTAATAAAATAAATAAACTGTCTTAGTATAGAACACAAATTTTTAATATGAATATCCCACCTCAAGTGCTGATTTATTGTTATTCCTAGATATTTAATAAAATTTACTTTTATAATCCGATCACTGCAGTCACAATTTATTCTGCAACATTTACTTTAATGAACTGTAAATTCATTAAATGTATCCTTAATGTTGGAAGTAAAGTGAATAAATTTCGTTTTATTAATATTTATTGATAATAAATTATTATCAAGCCAACACTTGATTATCTGCATATCTTCTTCAATTAACTTTTTTAAATGGGTCCAAGACTTAGCTTTTAGGAACAAAACCGTATCGTCTGCAAATTACATGTCCGTGTAAATTTTGTACAGTAAGAAAATCGTTTATATAGAGAATGAATAAAATAGGTCCCAAGGAAGTTCCTTGACAAACACCACAATTAATGACTTGAGGTGAGCTTACTTGATTATCATACAGTGTTTGTTGGGTACGATCGCTCAAATACGTTCTAAAAAGGTTTAGGGCAATATCTCTTATTCCCAATCTTTCGAGTTTACTCAATAATATAGCATGATTGACCGTGTCAAAAGCTTTTTTCAAATCAAGGAAAACAGTTATATTAGCCTCAGAATTGTCGACTGCAGAATAAGCTTTTTTTGTAATTTGAGCTATTGCATCTTTCGTACTATGTCCTTAGATAAAACCATATTGAGAAGAAGACAACAATTTATTCTTAATCACGAAACGCATAAGACGTTGTTTTATTAATTTCTCTAATAATTTCACAATATTAGATGTTAGCGATATTGGCCTGAAATTATTTACATCTTTAGTACTGCCAGATTTGAACAAAGGCAAAACAATTCCTTTTTTTAGAAAGATTCCCTGTAAAAAAATATTATTAAAAATTAAACTTAAAGGTTCGGCTATATTATCAGCAATGTTTCTCAACATTATGCTAGATAATTTATCAGGACCACTGGAATGTGAAATTTTTGAATCCAAAATTATGCTTTTAATGTCCTGTTTATCTGTGGGAATTATAACATAAATCTATAATTACATAAAGAGCTATGCACTTGCGGAATGGTGAACTCACCAAAGCAAAAAAAGAAATAAATACCCAATTTATGGGTAGGTAAATAAACCTCGGATAAATACCCGGGTAAATACCCATTTATATTTACCTACCTACAACAATTTTTGGTTGAAAGAGGAAGAAAGAACTTGTAGAATGTGTAGGGAAGGCAAAGAGATAATCGAACATTTGTTGGAAGAATGTGGAGAAATAAAAAGTAACAGGAAAAGGGTATGAATGGATGAAAGAAGTGAAAAACAGAAGAAAGAAAATTAAGGAAAGGAGTCAAAATTATAATTATAATTAAATTAAACCTCTTACGGAATCAATGACTGTTGATGTCAGTACTCAGCTTCGTTCCCCCACTGAAATCCAAAAATTACCCCTGGTTGAGAACTTCTGCTGTATAGGATTAAATCCTATTAAATATTATATAATATATTTCTAATTTGACATATTTGTTAAAGCCATGAAACAGAAGTATTCCAATGTTATTCTGTTGGCAACACTAACTGGTGATAAAAGTGAATGGGTTTTTCAGTTTTGATTAATTTTAAGTTGGTATAAATAGATTTTATTTGATTTTTATGATAACTAATTTTGATTTGTTGTGTAATAAAGGAAATTTAGCGTATAATATTATGTATTTTGGTAATGGTGCTTCAAAACATTTGCTCTATCTTGATTTGTGTACTGTAAATATTATTTTAGAAAAAGATAGAAACAACTATTAAATTATAATTGACAGAGGAGTCCGTGTATTCTCGGTGAAACATATTTAAAATAAGATTAATAAATAAAACACTCGGTAAGTTTCACAAATATCAGTTTAATATGATATTACAAATTACAAACTCAGTTTGTAATTTGAACTCCTGTAGATGGCGTCACTGCTGAAATATGTAAAGAGTATATTAAACTGATATTTGTGAAACTTACCGAGTGTTTTATTTATTAATCTTAAACTATTAAATTATTTTAATATGATTACAGTGACCATATTTTTTTAGAAAAAATAAAGGACAAATCTGGAAGAGGTTCATACAAACAGAAAAACAGTTTGTATTTATAATTTCATAAATACGTATTGGACAATACGTATAGTTTAGAAACACAACGATTCGTTAAACCATTGTTAGCTTCCTGAGGTGCTATAAACAATAACAACAATATAATATTAAAATATATTTTTCTTTCCATAAATATGTATTTAATTTAATATCGACAAATTGACATTTTGAAAATGTTGTTAATTTAATAATTGTTGAAATAACGACCAAGGTAAATTTGCACTATTTTTATTTAATAACTGCTTACTAGTTTCAGATTTCGACGAATTTTTATTATGAAATTATTTAAATTTGCTTTTAGTACTCAAATAACGAATAAAAATGATTATCAAAAAAATATTATTAAATAAAAATAGTAAAAATAAAAATGTTCGTTATTTTAACAATTATTAAAAATATGTATTTAATGAAAAAATAAATATTTTTTTAATATTTTGAGTTGGGTATAAAATGAAACCTTTTAGTGCATGGATATACACTAGCAAATTTTTATTTTTGGAATGATATCTTTTTAGGGTTTTGTAGGTATGACCAAAAAACCCTTATACCGTCATTTTGTCGTCTGTCTTTCTGTTCGGTAAAAATTGTAGTCAAACGGCTAAACCTAGAGAGTTGAAATTTGGCATGCTTATACAACTCTTTGATCCGCACATAAGAAAAATACTAAAACATCTAAAAAACATATCCCCGTAAAAATATAAACAAATATGTGCTCATCGAAAAAAAAATATGTATTTAATTCTGAGTAGGGTATCAAAATTCTGCAAACAAAATTTTGTCCCACACCCTGTAGCCCAGATGGTTTGAACTGAAAATCTGTAAAAGGTAATGTACATTGATGTGAACCAGAATATTATAACAGGATTTTTTTATCAGATTATTTTTTCGGAAAATAACGCATTTTTTCTGTTTTTTGGTTGACGATGCACAAAAGTTATAGTTATGTAACACACTATACTAGAAGACATATCATGGTCTAATGGTTAGCTTGCTCGCTTGCTACCCAGCATACTAGGGACCGGTCCCGGGCAGAGGAGAGAATTTTATTTTTTGTTTTTTTTTTCCATTTTTATTTTTTTTTTAAATTTTTTTGTCAAAATCTAGTTATATTTTGGAAAATGTTGCATTTAATTTTTAAGGGCGTAAATTTAATAACCAATTGGAATTGTTGGAATTATATTTTCATTCTATGTGTCATGTATACGAAACCAGAGGTGCGGAGCATATGACTTAAAACAACCAATGGAAGTCATAGGCTCAATTTTCAAAATCTTAATGAACTTTGCTATATAAAAAAAATTACTGCACATATTTAGAAACCTAAATAATGGTATTTGGTATTCGAATTAAAATTAACAAAAAAATATTTTAACATAAAATTTGTTTTAAAAAGCTCTTAGATTAACAGACGATAAATTATTTTAAAAATATCGTTCAATATGCCGTCATTACTACAAAGCAAAATTTGTCCTACACACTCAGCTTTACTTATTATATACCTGCGAAACCCTGCAATGTGTGAAAATTCACACTTCACATCAATTTTTACCGACCGTCAACATATATAAGGGAGGTATTGTGATCATACCGGTTTTGACATTTCGAGATTTCGATAGATCTCCACGAATTGAGGTCCCTACATAACGTGTTGACTATTTTTAGCATGATGTCTGTCGGTCTGTCTGTCTGTCCGTCCGTCTGTCTGTCTGTCCGTCTGTCTGTCCGTCTGTCTGTCCGTCTGTCTGTGTACACGTGCAGAGTAAATTCGGCTGAAAGGATTTTTATGAAACTTCATATTTAAGCTTCTGCCATCAATGACACGAGTTGATCAACTTTTGGTAAAAATCGGTTGACTAAAAATGGGAGTTTACTCGTGTCGATTTTAATATTTTTGTGAATATTTCACAACAGAAAAATATTTCGAGTGCTGTCGATCGTTTGCTGTGGAGCAAATTTCAAACACACGTTAACTAAGGGCATGAATCGTACTGAACCATCGTTTGCTGTCAAGTAGCATCAAGTTGTTTGTATTTCAAACCGGTTTGAATTTCACACGACGCTCGACGCAATAGCACATGCGCATTTAAGCATATACAGTTCATAACCATATATTATTTGACAGTTGAACGTCAAAAAAAAAACAAAATTACAATATACAGTAAAATGGACTCGCTAATTAGTATTAACTGTTTGATAGTATTATTTTAGGTTGGAATATGCACTATTTGACAAGTGAGAAACAAATTTACTTGACACTGAATGATCGATAATACTCGACAGTACTTGATCAGTCAGACCAGCTTTAAATTTTTAAATGACACTACACGACTCGGCGCTACGTTACACGACGGCGCTCGATCAGTCAGACTGCTGCCTTTGTCTCAATTTTTTCATACTTAATGTAGCGTTTCCATGGTCATGATAAATAATATCTCTGTTAGAAAATATTAGGCCAAGTTATATCTACTCTGCTGCTAGAATGTATTTTATATAAGTACTTTTTGATGGCGGTCGGTCCTGTGGTGGCTACAGCTGATTATTTTTTTTATTTACCTTATTCTGATATTACAAATTTTAAAGACAATAAATGCTAAAGTTCAAGAAGTTGCTAAATATCTATTAAAGTACCGTTGGCGCTGCCACCATAAGTCGGCCACATTTTCAAACTGCTAAAACATTGCTCAATATTTAATTAAAATATTGATTCTGTTATTATTTCAACCTTATTCGAGTGATGCATCTATTTACTTGTCCTAATTATTGTTTGGCGTGCGCGTGTGGAATGCTTTGAGCGCACAGAGCTATGGACAGAGGATGGAATGCCAGTGAAAACACGCCGGTTTCCGGATTACTGCCTCACTGTCGCTATATTTAACCGACGTGCATTCCATTCACTCCAACTCGCTCTAAACAAACACTCGCTATATGATACTGTATTGAAGTTAATGTAAATATTTAGCGATAGAGTATGTGTTCATCGAGATTGCACTTGCCAAATATTTAATTCACTTTTTATTTGTTTATTTTACTTTAAATACATTTTACATATTTCTACTAGGAGTTGCTTGTAGCTCCAACGGTTGTCTACGGTAGTTTCTCAAAGTGCGGTCCACCAGTAAGCTGTCTGGTTTTCTTGGTATTTGTTTTTTTAGTTTTTCCCCTCATGTTTGGTTTATACACGTTCCAGATGATTATAAAGCGATACCAGCAAAAAACTCTATCTGTCTGACTGTCCGCCAAAAACGACTTAACATATTTTCACGTAATTTGATTCAATGATAGTAGAACCAGGATTCAATAATAGGCTATATTTCAGCTCAAAATATTTATTCTAAGGGGGTGTTTTGGGGTTAAAACTGTTTACTAATAATTTTAAAAAACTTAAAATGTCTCCCTTATTGTTGACTTGACAGAAAAATCTATGCAAATATTATTTATATAGGGTAGTCGGCGAATCAGTGCATTTGCGTCACTGGAAACGTCACATGTTTTTGTGACGTTATATTCAGTACGTTTACATTCATCCATTTAACGAATGTAATATTCGTACGCTATCACTTGTATCGAAATTAAATGAAAATATAAGAATAAGAACATAATAGAAACAAATTAACTATTCTAATACACAAAATAGTCCTAAAAGGGCTGATGTGATCCAAAAATATGATCAAAGAAAAGAAAATAGAAGTGCGTTTAATTTAATCTTAAAAGCTATGCACTACACACAATATCAAATGGAAATCTATAAGATACCTATAAGAAAATATAAAAACACAAAACTACTAAATAAACAACAAAAACTATATAAAAAAGGTTTTTAAAAATTATTAAAAGTTAGATATATGTATACAGAGTATCAAAACACTTCAGAACGTGTTATAAAATATCAAATGTAAACATTGTTTTATTTAGCGATACCAATACAAATAACCCTATATTAAATAAACACTTTTAAAATTTGTAAATCTTCAAAATGACTATAGAACACAAACTAAATATAACTTCAAAAGGTATGTTTTAGTAAAATAAAAGAGTGAAGAGCAATATTAGTCTATAATTCACATGCAAAAAAAAATTTATTTAGTTATTTTTTCGACACTAAGTTTGTCATTGAAGTTATGACGCAAAATGACCAACTGCGTTGATTGAACGACTGATCTATAATAAGAAAACAACCTTAGTTGTTCTATGCTGTTTTTCAATTGGATGGATATTTGTGGAGTTACGGTGGGGGGGGGCGCAAATCTTTTTAAATATCTCCCTTAAGGGAAAGCACCTTAAAACTAAAACACAGAAATATTTTATTTATTATTTACTTTACGTCAAAACTGTATATAAAAAATTGTTTAGAATGAAGAAACCTTTCTTTTCTGTTCAGTAATATGAATATTCAAGCAAGCCTGTAGCTACAAACGTAAAATCGTTTGTACCTGCTATTTGGCCGCCAAGCAAGGGCAATTCCTGCTTATGTCAAATAATTTGTGTAAAAATATTTATACAAATTACAGGTTCTGCTTAGCCGTTCGCAACCGGCTATAAACTGTAGGTGCCTTTCTGTGTACGCTAAAAAATTGATATAATACTGACCATATTACTCCTGAATGAACATAGATTGAAAACATGGCTATGAAACCTGGAAACCGGAGCCTAGACTCACCTCGAGCTGCCACGCTAATGATGATGATGATGAATATGAATATTCGGGTGGCCATAGGGGAGCGCTACCTAAACGTTTGAACTATCTCAGTTATTATTTATTTAAGAGCAAAAATATAAATTGTATAAGATAAGTGATTTAGATTGAACAAACGATTCTTTTCTGTTCAATGTAATTTTTAATAAGATTGATATTTGGGGACCATGGAGCGCACTATTTATACGCTTTAAATATCATAATTATCATAATAACTCATAGAGTTTTAGAAATCATCATTAGAATCTAGCATATTAAAATGTATTTAACAAAAACCATACGAAGTTCGGGCACGTCAACTACAATAGTTAATAATAATTGGCAAATTTTATATGCTACAATACTGTTTTCCAATAAGTAAATAATATTCTTTTTTCTTTTCTTTTTTTTTTGTTATCCTGAAGGGTAAAAAGTACTTTGTGAGCCATGGCAGGAAAGTGGATTTCCGAGCCTCAAGAACATTTATACATTTTCCGAGCCTCAAATACATTTCCATCTCTTCTTTCTGCATGGAAAACATTTACCGTCCTCTCTAGGTAAATAATCTACTATTTCTTTCACAATTATCTCTGTGTTATTACTATTTTAGTTCAACATCCTGAAGTCTTTAAATTATCCGGTATTTATTTTCATAAGTAAATATTATTTAAAAATGCTTCCGTGAGTATTTATTAAAGGATGTAAAGCAACATAAGAACCCCATGAAAAAACAAACCCACATATTCGTTAATGACATGGTGACAGTGACATTTCAAATGTTACTTTATCCTGAACTCACTTTAGATTTTAAGTAAAATAAACAGTAAACCTTGCTTTACCGACAGTAACGGATTCACAAATTTCAATCAATAGCAAAGTTCATCAAATTTTCGCAAATTCTTGAATATATTTATGAAACAATAAATTAAATAATTGAATTTTGATAACATGGTGGTTACCACGAATCTTCTGCGTGAAATGTTGTGTTTTTTTGGAGAAAACACAACATTTTCTTGGAAGTGCTTCGTGAACGAACAACTTTTGTGGGTTTCAGTTCATCTTGGAAGACCCAAACAGTGGATTGTTGCTTAGTTTCCGGTTCATATGAATAAATCCAAGTTTCGTCACCTGTAACGATGTTGTATACGGATTTTGCAGTGACTAGGTTGATTTTTTTAGCATTCCCTTACACCAATCAACACGAACCTTTTTTTGAGCTTGGGTCATATTATGCGGAATGCATTGGGAACAGATCTTTTTTAGAGCTAAATGTTCTTGCAAAATCGAATGTATTGCAATCTGAGATATGCCAAAGGATGCCTCTATCTCACGGTAAGTCACATGCCGATCTTCTTCAATCATATTACGCACAGCATCGATGTTTTTTTGAATCACAACCGATTTTGGTTGACTTTCATGAAATTCATCCCTAACGAACGCACGACCACGACGAAATTCTGCAAACCAATTGTAAACAGTCTTTTCTGATGGTGCTCCATTACCAAAAGTTGAACGAACCTAATCTATGCATTGTTGTTGAGTTAGGCTTTTACTAAAATCGTAAAAAATCATCCAACGAAAATCTTCACGAGTAATATCCATTTTTTCACAAATTTGTTTTTTTTTTACATGCTCAACGTCAAAAAACTACTCGGACAATTTATAAGCTGCCACTGATTTTACAATAACAAATGTCAAATTTTAAAAATATATTAATGACACATTTCAATATTGCCATCTAGTGGTCGTTCGTAAAAAAATAAAAGGTAACCCTCGTAAATATTAACAGAATGTGTATAAGTTGCTCTATAAAATATAGAGAGAAACTTTCAACCAATTCTGCATTTATTTTTTTTTACTCTTTTTCTATCCTGTGATATAACATCCTGGGCTATTAATTCTTTTATCTTCCCTTAAGCCAGTACTGAACATTTCTTTCATTGAAAACATGCACGTGTACCAACGGTAGAGATGAGTAATTTTGAGTTATTTTTAAATGGCTTTAAAACTCTTATGTAAATTGTTTGTGATCTCAGATTCTTTTGCGAATGTTTCGAAACGTAATTTTGGCAAATTTAACCAAACCTTCATTACTATATGATAAGAGATGCATCTTTCCAATGTAATATACATTGGATTCAGCTAACTAGATACGCAGTTAAAAAGACAGTAAAATGTTATGGCCATTTTTCATAAATACAGAATCTGATTAAGAAATTTTCTTATTCTTTTGGCCTTCCCTTTTTGGGTGAAAGATTTAAAATATGATATTTCAGCATCACCTAGAAATGTCTAGACTTTCTAATGTGGGGCAGTTTTTAAAAATCTCATCTACTGTATTTTTAATCAATTAACAGATTTTCCCTTTGTACTTATTTTTCCTTATAGTTGATTTATCCAGAAGGGTTCAGAGAGCAAATAACTAAGCCACTGTCTAATTAAACTTTTTTTTTAAATTATTTGGACTTAACTATTATATTATATTAACCAGGATACATGTTTTACTTATTTTATTTTTCGATACATTTTAATCATTAATACAAGGTGTCTCAAAAGAAATTTTATATTTAGTGGATCGATTAAAAAAAAAGTAAGCCGTATATAGAAAAAATGTTTATTAATTATTAAAATACACTTTTTGGGAATTTATTTCTTAAAAATAATATCGTCTAAATGTAGACCCTCGCGTTCTCGGCACTCATTTAATCGAACAGTAAAATTACTTATGACGTCTCGGCAGGTGGACTCAGGGATGGCTGCCATTTCGTGACGGATATTTTCTTTCAAATGCGCCAGTGAAGTCGGTTTATTGGCGTAAACTTTAGATTTAAGATAACCCCATAGGAAAAAGTCCATAGGGGTTAAATCTGGACTGCGTGGAGGCCAATTTATGTCACCTCTCCGGGAGATCAATTTGCCTGAGAAAATTTCACAAACACGTGGCAGAGACATATTGGACGTGTGTGAAGTTGCTCCGTCCTGTTGGAACCATCTTCTTTGGTTATAGCCAGGAAAGTTTTGCAGTTCAGGTACCAAGAAGTTGTCTAACATCTCCACATAACGCCCTGAATTCACTGTAACGGCACGCCCCCTTTCGTCTTCAAAAAAGTAAGGGCCGATAATTCCTCTCGCCGACATCGCAGCCCATACGGTCACTTTAGGCGAATGTAGGGGTTTCTGATGTTTGCGTTTCGGATTCGTTGCACTCCAGTAGCGGCAGTTCTGCTTATTTACGTGGCCATTAAGATGAAAATGAGCTTCATCCGAAAACAAAATGTTGGTAAACGTTGAAATTCGCTCAATCACCTGATTTACGAAATTAAGCCTCTGACTAGCATCTTGGAGCTTTAATTCTTGCACCAATTGAATTTTGTAGGGGTGCAGCTTTAGGTCTTTGTGCATAATGCGATGTAATGATGATCTATGCACATTTAAACCACTTGCGCGCTTCCGAATTGAAAGGTTCGGGTCGTCACGAACAGACTGATTAACATTCTCCACGTTTTCTACCGTTCTTGATGACCTAGGTCGCCCGGATTTTGATTTATCCAGCGTTGTACCAGTCTCTTCAAACTTTTTAACCCAATGTCGAATGAGAGGAATGCTTGGCGCATCATTTAAGTGGCGAAAACCTCGAATACTGCAGAATTTTCTACGCGCTACAGTCGCCGAATCACCGTTTTTGTAAAACTCTCGCACGCATAATGCGCGGTCTGCTCCCGAGAAACGCTCCATAGCGATTGAATTCCCAAGAGCCAGGCTACCGATTGACATAAGCCCCGCGCCCCTCGGATACGTTGCGTTCACGCAGTAAGCTAAATAAATATAAAATTTCTTTTGAGACACCTTGTACTACAAATGCAAACATCCATGCCATCTAGAAGTCTGCACGGGTCTATTTTAGACCAGCTTTACCCGGCCCGGCCCGTTATGTTTCCAGTTTGGCCCGGTCCGAGCCCGAAAATATTAATACAATTATTGCATCTACCCGGCCCGAACTCGACAGAATTTTAAATTCGGCCCTAATAAACCTCGTTAAAAAATATTATGATGCAAAAATTGCTTACAATTTGTAATAATTATAAAACTAGAAATTTAAAAAATATATGTATTTTTTAACGAAGGTTTAAAAATATATTAGGTGAAGGTATCACCGGGATTCGAATCCGAGCTCCCCTTTGTCTAGCATTAAATACGCTATATTGACCAATACACCATAGTAACCAGCTGAATTTTATTGAAAGACTAGCTCGTAGTAAAGCCTGTTAAAAAAAAAAAAAAAGAAACAGAATATGAAATAGGCTACAAGCTCACGAAAATCATTAATTTCAAAGCCGCAGAAACGTTAAGGAAACTACTGGAAAGTTTTCTTCCAGGGTTAAGAACGAAAATCTTCTGCATTTGCTATCTTATAGTAAATATCATTTATGGTAAACACTTTCTCTAATTTTGGAATTAAGTATCCTTGTCCTAGTCCATCTTCAAGTTTTACTGTTATTTCGGCAGTACAACGCATTCTTCAAAAATCCACGCCAAGTTAATCGCGGCTAAGCATAGATTGATGAAGATATATGCTGCCCTGGTTAGAGGTCTGCACGGGCTCGGGCTCGGCCCGCGGGCCTAGGCCCGGCCCGGCCCGAGGGCCGGGTTCGGGCCGACTGACAAGTATTATATTCGGGCTCGGGCCGGGCCGGGCCGGAGAAGAACAATAATACCTTTAAATAATATATTTTTAAACCTTCGTTAAAAAATATATATATTTTTTTTAATTTCTAGTTTTATAATTATTACAAATTGTAAGCAATTTTTGTATCAGAATATTTTTTTAACAAGGTTTATTCGGGCCAAATTTAAAATTTTGTCGGGTTCGGGCAATAATTGTATTAATATTTTCGGGCTCGGGCCGGGCCGGACTGGAATCATAACGGGCCGGGCCGGGTAAAGGTGGTCCAAAATAGGCCCGTGCAGACCTCTAGCCCTGGTCTAGGGTTTGGCCCTGAAATAAATCCCAATGATTATTCTAATAATAAATTAATCATTACAAAGGCTAAATTTACTGGAAATAACCTTATTCTCAAAGTGAAGGGGAGATCTGCGTTAGATGGTGCAAGATCAATACGGGTATAAAAATACGGGCATATATTGATATGTGGCTGTTTCAGTCAAGACTTTGACTATAACGAAATTTAGTTTAAGGTCTTTGACACAGGCACGAGTTTCATATTCTGTTGGCGTTGTTGTTGTTTTTATTAGTTTTTGGAATGCTCTTTACCCAATTGGGCTGTAGATGGCTGTAGACTAGGGTTGTACATCGAAGGCAAAACATCGATGTTTAACATCGATGTTAACATCGGCGCTTACTATCAATGTTGAAAAAACATCGAAGGAAAAACATCGATGTATCGGAAACATCGATATTTTATTGATATTAAAGAAAGCTATTTATTTATATTATATAGGTTTTATTTAATAATGTAAAGATAAAATACGAAAAAAGTAACATATAATACACAAAAAGCATTTATTAGATTTTTAAATAGAAATATTCTTTTTTAATAGTAATTAATTTCACATTAACATTATTATATAAGCTGTTCACTTTTGTAAGAACAAACTAAGAGGGAATTTTGTTTTCAATAGTTTGCACTTTTAAAGCTGTATGTCATGTTGGTATTAAAAAATGTCACTTTTTTAAAATGTTGATCCATTTGACATATGTCATAATGAAAAATGATATCTTAATTATAATGATCATAATCTTATCAACCTAAAGTCGGTTTTACAGCGTAAGGAATATTTTTAATTGACATTTAAAGTCAGTAACACACCATAAAAGTAACCAAAATAACCAGATCTAGTGTGTTCTTACAAAAGTGAACAGCTTATACCCAATATAATAACCCTAATTTGTACCTACAGTCTATTCCAAACGATTAGGCGGAACTAGCCGCGATTTTCATTTTTGTAATTTGCCATTAGATATTTTTTTTATATATTGAAGTTGACTTTTCCTGAACAAAATGATCAAAAGCTTCAATCAATCGGTAAAAGTAACTAGAATTGAAAATCTAGTTCCGCCTAAACCAAAGGAACAGACCTTACTATTTTTACATTTCTAAAATGAAATATTGGATTTTATTACAATACTAATATAGTAATCTTAATGTTAATTTTATATTATTTAACATAAAAATAACACTGTCATACACAATTATTTTTATACTTTTTTAAGTTGAAATAAAGTCTGTTCCTTTGGTTTAGGTGGAACTAGATTTTCAATTCTAGTTACTTTTACCGATTAATTGAAGCTTTTGTTCATTTTGTTCAGGAAAAGCCAACTTCAATATATAAAAAAATAGCTAATGACAACTTACAAAAATCCAGGGATTGGAAGAATAACAACTGGGAAAGTGTCAACAAGACTCAAAAAGAAAAAGTGTGTTGGCGTCTTTGGTCGTTCGCATTGTTTGCAAAAATTAGAAGTTTCTTCTTATTTTTTTCGTATTCTGCTAACTGCTAAGAAGAATAAGAACTGACACTATTAGTATTGTTATATCACAATAGATGGCGCTTATGTTTTGTGTACTAATTTTAATAAAAATTAAATTTTTAAGATCCAGCGCCTCTAGCGGTAGTTTCTGAATTTCAAAGTTTAAACATCGACATCGGTAGTAGACATCGATGTTTTATCGATACTATCGCCAGCTGACCATCGATGGTAAAAACATCGATGTTTTCGATACAAATATTCCGAAATATTTGCAGTTAAACTGTTCAAAATTCTTTGCTCTTTCGTTGCAGAAATAATCCATTTTTAAATTGTTTAGTAACTGGTGCTGGAAAACGGATAATGTATTAAAATGTGGTGATAACAAGAGTTTACTGCCAACTTAGACAGATAGAATTGCTAACAAACAAGAGAATGGTATCTATATGATGGGATAGGAAAGGATTTATTCACTATGAATTACTGAGACCAAACGATAAGATTATTGTCTTCAACTTCGTTTATTCTATGATAAAATTAAGTCAAAGTATCCAGCTTTAACTAATAAGAAAGGCGTTATCTTTCAATATGATAATCCTAGACCACATATTTCTTTACCGGCCTGCAGAAAAATGGCTGTATACGGTGGAGAAGTCATCCAGCACATTCACCAGATATTGCGCCATCCAACTGAGCATACAAAACGGTGATGAGGCCCGTTATGACCTATGGTAGCTAGACATGGCCAATAAAGAAAGCCCAGGAAAAGAAGCTGGATGTGACGGAGATAAGAATGTTGAGGTGGATGACGGGCAAAACAAAAAGAGATAGGATACGGAATGAAGGGATAAAATAAATTGCTAAAGTAGTAGAGGCTTCAAAGAAGGTGCAAGAAAGAAGACTGCACTGATATGGGTATATTATGAGGAGAGATGAGGATTATGTAGGAAGGTGAATTAACAGCTTGCAGATGGAAGGGAGAATAGGTAGAAGAAGCCTTAAGGAAGGTGGAAAGTCTGTATCGTACAAAACTTGAGTGAAAAGAGACTGAACGAGGAATCAAATCATTTTTATTAAAGCTGATTGTACATTTAGTATACAGTAACTTAGGTCAAACAATAATATGTTTCAAAATTTTACATTAAGTATAAGCATTTTATCGTATCTACAAATTCAGAGACGCTATAAAACGCTCCTTCAAGCAGTATGTTTTTTAGGCCTCTTTTGAATTTGACATCGCTGCTATTTCGGAGCACAGCTGGCAGGACATTATAGAGACCGATACCTGCAATTAAGGGTAGATTTCTAGATGCACTATACCTATGCCTAGGAATGGTAAAAAGTTCTCTGTTCCTAGTATTGTACTTATGAATCTGACTGTGCCTTAGTATGTCGTTTTCATTGTTCACAGAAGATACACAGAATGACAACGACCCGTAAATACTACTGGGAATAGTTGAAGAAGAAGAAGATTGCGCCATCCAACTATCATTTATTTTTGTTCTTTCAAATTTTTTGAGCGAAAAAAAAAAATAAAAATCGATGAAGAATTGGACTGTTTTTTCACCTCCAAGGGCGAGACGTTTCATAGAATTGAAAAGGTTCCTAAGTCAGCAAAATTTTTCTAAATATTATTTTTTTTCTTTTATTTCCAAAATTGATAAAACTTTCTAGTAATTTGTGGATGGAACATGTATTTTTCTTCAAAGTCCCTATCAAAAATTTAGCCGAACTACCACCGTCATATATTTATTTATTTTTGATTATTTATTTTACATTGGCCTATTTCTGCAACGAGGCTAATCGCCGATGCCAGGGGGCGATCTCCTACACCTGGTTGAGTGGTGAATGATTGTGAAAATTGAAGCAACGCTAACATATTATTCTCGCCCGAATAATATCTCCAACGGGGATTTGAACCAGCTACCTCACAATCCAGACTGTTATTACCAGTTAGAACTGCATGATTTAACGAGCTGGGTCACTCCATTGGCTTCATATTAAATTAAAAATGTCCTAAATACTGTCTCGTTTTCTACAGATGCATTTGGCACAAAAAATGAGTAACATTCTCTCGATGCAATTACACAGATAGTTTAGCGAAGTAAAGTCTTTCAGTGAAGTGCTGTACTTGCCAAATGCACATTTTTAAGACACAAATTCATTAACGCTATGAGTTGCAAATCTTTCTGGAGGTGATTATGACTTTATCATAATTCAGACAGTAATAGCTTCTTGTGATAGCACTTCCTGTGCGCTCTGTACTGTGCTCCATAAATAGACGCTAATAAAGAAACGTGATTTACGACGCATTGAGAAATTAAAGGAGTGAAAGGATTGATTATTCTAATTTTATAATCAATTGAAATGAAATTGGTAATTACGCCATTAAAGATAAAAAATTGCTATGAAATGTGGATCACACAAGTTTTTTTTTTTTTTTTTTTTTTTTAATTTTTTAATGGCCTTTGCTACTTTGGCAATTAGCCAGGACAATTTTTGTTTGAGAAAATTTCCATGCCATAACCGGGATTTGAACCCGAGCCCCCATGGTTGGTAGTCAAATGAGCTGACCACTACGCCATAGCGACCGGCTATCACACAAGTTCAAGATTTCGTTAGTAACTAGTTAATGAAGGAGACCCGCAGAAGGTCCAAACACTAGATGTGTGAGACAAAATATTTGAGCATCCCCCCTAATGGACTTTTTAGTATAGCTTCGACTGATATTATTTAATAGTTTCAGTGATAAAATAAAACTTGTAATGAAATTTGTGCATGCGAGTAATACGAAATAAATGTTTTCCTTGCACATTTAACGCTTTCTTGAAATTATCAACATCGTTATAAGTTGCTCCAGCTCCCAAGTTGTGACTCGATTCATACACTAATCAGAATAATTTATTATTATTTTTTTTAATTTTGTCGTGTAGTTCCAAAGATACATAATGATATGTACATATATTTCTTCAGTGACAAACTTGGTACACAATTTATAAATTAATTAGAATTGAAAGAATTTTTAAAAATTGATGTGAAGTGTGAATTTTCACACATTTCAGGGTTTTGCAGGTATTTAGTAAGTGAATGATGATTATTTGGGATGCCAAAACAAATTTTATATTAATTTTTTTTTGTTAATTTTTATTCGAACGCCTAATACCATTAAAATTAAATGCAATATTTGCCAAAATATAAGTAGAATTTTGAAAAAATAATTTAAACATAAAAATTCAAAAAAAAAAAACAAAAAAAAAAATTGTCTCTTCTCGTGAGGATCGAACTGACTTAGTTGGGTGAAAAAGCCAGCGTAAGTACCACTACACTAAGATAAGCCTTCCATTCGAGCGTGTTACAAAGCTATAACTTGTGTACATTATTAGCCAAAAAACACAAAACATGCGTTTATTTTCCAAAAACAAAATCTGGTCAAAAATTCCTGTTGTACTATTCCGGTTCACACCAATGTACATTACTTAGAATTTTTTCAGATTTTTAGTTTAAACCATCTGGGCTACAGGGTGTGGGACAAAATTTTTTTTGCACAATTTTGGCAAAAATCGCTTCAAAATAATTTATTTTGCAAAAATAAAATTTTTATCGTTAATCCACGTACCAAGGGCTTTCATTTCATACCCTACTCAGAATTATAAAAAAAAAAATATTTTCGATGAGCACATATTTGTTTATATTTTTAGGGGGATATGTTTTTTAGATGTTTTAGTATTTTTCCTATGTGCGGGTCAAAGAGTTGTATAAGCATGCCAAATTTCAACTCTCTAGGTTTAGCCGTTTGGCTACAATTTTTACCGAACAGACAGACAGACAGACGACAAAATGACGGTATAAGGGTTTTTTGGTCATACCTACAAAACCCTAAAAATGGTTCAGACGTTCAAAAGTTACATCAATGTTTACTGAAAAAGTAATATTGAGTCACTTTATATCTATCTCCAGGATTTACATACGAGGGCGTATTGAAAAGTATGGTCTCCTATTTTTTTTTTTTTTTTCATAGAAAATCAAATTTATTCACAACTTTGCGTACATCGTTGGAAAGGTTGAACATTTAGCTATTTTTCTACAAAGTCGCCTTGACAATCAATCACTTTTTGCATCCTGATAACCAGCTTTTTAATGCCGGTGTCGAACCACTCTCCCGCTGCGTCGCGAAGCCAACTGACGACTGCTTCTTGCACTTCCTCGTTTCCGGGGTGTAATGATGTGCCCAAGTTTCGTCTCCAGTCACAATCGAATCCAGAAATTCTTCGCCCTCTTCCTCATTGCGGCGGAGAAATTCTGTGGCACTTTCCACGCGCTTCTCAATATCAATTTTCTTCAATTGATGTTGAGATATTTGAAGGTACACACTATTTATAATATTATTATTTGGTCATTTTATAGTAATTTGTAAATTTCAGTTTTGCTGAGAATTAATTAAATGAAGTAAATATAGTCTGTTAATTTAGTAAGAGCAATAGTAATTATGCGATTAAAATATTCGAGGAATCCCAAGCAGAGTTATAAATCAGTTGCATTGCTCGCTACTTCTCATAATATTCTTCAAGCGTTCGAAACCAGTAGCGTAGACACAGACTACATTCATAAAAATTATATGAATTATTAATTTGAATCCATGATTATTGCCTATAATCTGCCCTGGCTTCACCTAAGGTGTGTAGAAAATCTCAAATAATAAGTGATTTTTCAAAAAATTGTTGACTTTGGTAGTAGCAAATAATTTATAGTGTAAGTATGGCTTTTCACATAATTTGTAGGTATTTCATAAGTGTAAGAAGCCAACATAATGCTGGATGTCTAGGAATATTAGTGAGTTTCTATTTCATTTTTTTAAACAAAATTGAAATAATTTGCAAAAATTTTATCACAATAAAATTTAAATACCAAGAAACCATATCATCCAGGATATCAAAGCAATGCCATATGCGCTGGGAAAAACATCATAATCATGTGGGTTCCATCATATATAGCAATACATGAAAACGAGAAAGCAGATCAAGCAGCAAAGCACTCGATTAATTTACCATCTTTAAATATACAGATCCCAGCCAATGATTTTAAAAATCATATTAAAATGAAAACAAGTTCAGAATGGAAAAAATATTGGCAATTGAGTACAAAAAACCACCTCGGATGACAAAAGAAGATACTAAACAGTGAATATGCCAAAAAGATCGTAAAAAACAAATAGTTTTAACCAGGATGCATATTGGACACACGTTGTACACGCACATATTTGACCATCAAGAACCAGCAGATTAAACGGCGCTGCTCGGGGAGTTGAAGATAAAATTTGTTAACCACAACAGTAGTTTTTAAATTACTTCATTGCAGACAATTGGCATTTTTTTTTTTCGTGTAAATAAACATTTTTTTATGATTGCCTACTTTTGATAAAGTGACATAATTATTGTTCAAGTGAAAATACATCACTTTCCAAATATGCTCCAACGAATTATATGAAGGGGAGCGTTGATCCTTTTTTCCCCCTGACACATCGACTGAAACTTTCGCCCAGTCAAATGATAAAACTGTTTTAAACAACTAATTACTCAATTCAGATAAGATAAAGTGGAAATCTTACTTCGGTATAACCTTCAGAATGTAATTTTAAAATGACACCTCAAACGTGAAATAGAGTAGAAATAGTAGAAATATTATAAGGAGAATAGTTTTGGAGACAATCGCGCTCTTAAAATCGGTATTTAGTTTTATTTTGTAGATAAATGTGAATATCAATTTCTTCTTAGATATTTTTGAAATTATGATGTTTTACACACAAAAAGGGCTGATATAAGTTGTACTGAACAACATGGCGTATTCAGAGGGGGGGGGGACACACGCCCCCTCTGAAGATCCACTGAAATGAAAATTTAACAAATTTATCATAATCGTACAGCAAAATAACTTATGTATTTTACAGTTATAATAAGCTATATTTTATTATGATTACTGTTGAAATTAACAGAAAATGCATATTTACATGTTATTTTTAGGTTTTCGTAGGTATAATCAAGAAATATTTATTTCATCACATGAGTCTGTTCGTTCGGTACAAATCGTGGCCAAGCGGCTGATTTAGAGAACTGAACATAAGTAAGAGAAATATTGAGACTTCAAAAATATATCCCGCGAAAAATATAAATAAATATGTATTTATCGAAGAAAAAATCAAGTGAAAGTTTTTGATACATGGATTAACAATTACATTTTTTTATCAACAAATAATGGAATTATTATTTGATATAAACATCAATATCCAACAGCAGGGGTGTCGAACTGATTTGGGTCGCAGTCTATTTTACATACAAAATGATAAGCAGTGACGGAACTTTAAATATCCCGAAGGGTTTCTTGACATTTTTTTATAAACAGAAAAGGGGAAGAGAGTATATTTTACATGTTTAAATATATTTTTCCCCTAAATAAGCTCAAGTGATTTTGATTACCGCTTCAGGGACCACAAAAAATGAGGTTGGGGCCGTATGAGGCCCGCGTGCCATCGAAATTTGATTCGGCCCTCCCCAAGACAAAATCCTGGCTGTGCAACTGCTGTTAACCATATACTGATAGAGTGCGAAAATTATCACATACAAAGGTTGAAACATAAAATACCAACAACGCTAAAGGAAGCTCTGAAGAATGAACATTAAGTTGAAGTAAACATAATAAAACATCTAAAAGATTGCCACCTCTACAAAATATAATGTAAAATAAATTTATATAAATTAATAATGTAATAATTTAATGTACCAGGTGCCAATAACCTCAGTAGTTGAAGCTCCCTAAATTAAAATTAAAAAAAAAAAAAATTCCAACAATTTTTTGTGCATTTTCTTTGTACTCAAATCTTCATTAAATTAATAAGAAATATATTGATAGATAGCATGAAAAAATCATAATATTAATCGTCTTAAGAGCTTTCTTTTGGTACCACACAATAAATTTCAAAAATTATAATTTTTTCAACATTAAAAATTCTTTATTTTTCGAAAAACTAACGTGACAATTTTTTAATTTTGTATCCATTAAAGTACGTTAATGAGTTTTTTGTTTTCAGATGTTTAAAACAATCTTTCTGGGAAATAAGATGGGGACAAAAGTTTTTTGATAAATTTTGAAGAAAATCTCATAAAAATAATTTTCAAAAATTATCGTTTGCTTGTTTATCCACATATTAAAAGGTTTCATTTGATACCCCTCTCAAAATTAAAAAAATATTTATTATTTTTTCATTAACTACATATTTTTTATACTTATCTGTTTTTTAAACTTTTTTTCTTATATATGGATCAAAGAGTTGTATAAGCATGCTAAATTTCAGCTTTCTATGTTCAGTCGTTTGGCTACAATTTCTACCGTACAGACAGACAGACATGAATGACTTTATAAAAGCCTTATCACACTAGATTTAATATTAATTTCTTGACTTGGAAAATTAAAGTTTTTGTATTCGAATCGAAGTCATTTATGTGTGAAAAAAACCTAGGTTTAAAGACTAGACAAATGGAACATGATTCAATTCCTCTGTCTTTCTATCCAGGTTTGACAAAAAGCGCCTGCGCCAACTGGTATTCTGTCGCTCTTAGCTATTGCATCTTTGTCTGTTTATACGTTGAGGCTATTTTGTTGTACAATTGTTGTTTTCGAATATAATATTTAAAAAAAATATTTTTGGAACAACAACTAATTAATTTAATGAAACCTCACAAATAAACTTTTCAAAGTAAAATTGTCAACTGTCATAATAACAAGATATACGCATGCGCAAACAAAAAAAAATCAAGTCTTAAATAATATTCAAATACTGTGTGATCAAAACATAAAGACGTGAATCCTGAAAAAAAACTTACAAAAGTATAACTTGGATAGCGTTCTAGTGTGAAACGCCGTTAAGGGTTTTTTGGTCGTCATACCTACAAAATCCTAAAAATGTTACCTTAGACATCCAGCATTCGGTCCCTTTGTAAACATTCTGTCCTAACCCTAACTATATACCAACGACGATTTCGTTTATTCTGCTCTTAAATGTAGGTTACCGTATCAACTGTTTAATAAAAATCCTTTGATCTTCACCCACGCAGTGCATTAGAATGCCCCAAACAAAAACGCCTCTGCCCCAATCCCATTGCTGGCAACTGCAAGCCAAGAAATTAATTCATTCAGGAATAACTTGCGCACGTGTATGTTCAAATATACGAGATAATTCTATCCAATTAGAATACCTACGTATATTTCAGGATATGGTCGATTGCGTAATCTGCAATCTTCAGAGGACTTACATACAGCACAACCAATTAGACTGTGTGTCCGTGAGTACGCACGTCCGTTACTACAAGATGCGTGGGCACTGATAAACTGATGATTGATTGATGAATTGGGATGATTTAAAACCTTTGGAATTTTTCTATTGTAGATTAATATTGGGGGAAAGAGTTTGACGTTTGATCCTTAAATATTTAATCTCTACTGCAGAGCGAAATCTCCAAAAAGCAAAATATAAGCTTTTTAAGATTTTGAAGGCATAACCAAAAAATCTTTATATCAGGAGAAGCGAACCTATGACCCGTTTGCCAGTGCTTGCACGCGAGAAAACTTAGTTAACATATTTCATATTTTATTTAATAAATCTTTGGAAAATGAGGTCTTTCCTGATATATGGAAGATAACATTCATTACGCCAATATTTAAATCCGGTGTCAAAAATAACGTCAAAAATTATAGACACATATTATATTACAATATTTGTTAAAATTTTCGAATCCTTAATAGTCGACAATCTTAAATTTATTTTTAATCAAATAATTATTCCACACCAAAATGGTTTCTGTAGTGGCAGATCAGTTCTTACCAATTTAATACCTTTCACTGAATTTGTGAGCAAAGCATTAGACAGCAAGAAACAAATTGATGTAATTTATACCGATTTTAGTAAGGCGTTTGAGAGAATAAATCACTTTTTACTTACATTAAAATTAACGAGTTACGGCATACATGGATCCCTATTACGATGGCTTGATAGTTATGGTTATATTAGAAATAGGTCACAGTTTGTGGTATGTAATGGTTTCATATCTCGTAGAATTTCAGTTAAATCAGGAGTACCTCATGGTTCACACTTGGGGCCTATTTTTTATATTATATATAAATTTATAAATGTTTTGAATTCTCCTTCAGTTATTATTTGCTGAAGATTTGAAGTTCTATAGAGTTATTGATACGACAATAGATTGTTATAAAATGCAAGAATTTGGTGGTGAAGGACGTCGCAAGAGACTACATGATCTTCTTTTGATGGTATGGAGAAAAGAGGAGCTTCTCGAAGAATGGAAAATAGTTGTGATATGTCCGATCCATAAGAAAGGAGATAAACTGGATTGTGGAAATTATCGTGCGATCTCACTTCTGTGTACATCAAATAAGATTGTCTTAAATTTTATTCTGCATCGACTTGCACCATACGCAGAGAACCTATTAGTGACTACCAGGCGGGTTTTCGAGCTAACAGATCGACAAAAGATCAAATTTTCAGATAAATTCTTGAATAAAGTTGAGAACATAACACCGACGTTCATAATGTTTTTATATTTCAGGAAAGCCTATGACAATATTATATGTGACAAACTCTGAGAAATCGTAGACGAATTTGGCATCCCTAGTAAACTTATCAAGATCACAATAGTATGTGTGTCAGGATTCATAAGCAGAATGAAAGTAGGAAACCTTTTGTTTACAGCCTTCTCATTCATACTGGAGTCAAACAAGGAGATGCCACCTCACCTTTGCTGTTTAACCTCATGCTAGAGATGGTGTTACGAAAAGCCCAACATACCAACCACATTGGTCTAGAGCTCAATGGGTATTACAAGATTTTAGGGTATGCAGATGACCTGGATATTATTTAAAATAAGGTTGAAGACGTAATATACCTTACTGACTTTATTGATGTCGAAGCTCGTAAAGTAGGACTCACCATCAGTAATGAAAAAAACATGTATCTTATTATAAGTAGACGCCGTCATGAGAACACGACCAACTTAAAAATAAATGGCGACACTTTTGAGAGAGCTTATACTATCAAATACTTGGGCACCATGATAAATCAGGTGAATCTGATACAGCAGGAAATTACGAACAGCCTTTTTGCTACTTCAAAACATTTTTTTCTAAAATAATTACTTAGGGTCGGCTTCACAAAAAATACAGTTATCGACATATTTTCAATAATTTGTTGTTTCATCATGTTAATAATTTCATCGACAACTGTATTTTTCAAGAAACCAGCCCTTAAACAGATACTGAAGAGCGTACTTTTGATTCACAAATATTCTTTCTAGTTTATTTATTTATTTATTTATTTTTTAAATTGAAATACAAATATTTAATTTATTTTGCGTCTTTTTACGCAACTTACGAACTGTAATGTGGTACCATTTTTCTTTTTTATCTTTGATTATTAGTTATCACTTTTTTGTCTTCAGTAATACGGAAATATCTGTGATAGAAGTGGAAAGAGGAATAAACATGGAGTGTAGGATATTTATTGGAAAATGATAAATACAGATTTTAGGTTATGTTTTAAAAATAATTGTGCTATTTAATAAATATTATTGTTATTATTATTATTATAGCTTAAAAATATTCAGATTTCAAATGAAATAAAAAATATATATACTTACTAGCCGGCAATATCTAGTAAAATGCTTGGTGTAGATTTACAACATCCCACTGCACACTGTGCATGCGTCACACACACGTCATTTGTTCAATATACAGAGATTCTAAACGGATGGGACTGTGCAGAACTTTTATTTATGTTATTAAACTAGAATATGGGTAGCTTGCTTCGCTCGGCTTCTTTTAACCAAAAACTTACTAACCTAACCTAACCTAAGATATTGTTTTGTCATTAAACTAGAAGATGGGTAGCTCGCTTCCAGAAACCATTGTTTTAGAGCCACTGATAATTTTTGAATTATTTAGTGTAGTCGTTATGTGCTGCCATCTGTATAGACTCTATACAGATGGCAGCCCTAACTTCAAACTCTATCCTATAGAGTTTGAAGTGGGATATTGTAAATCTTTTCCAAATAGTTTTATTGGTGTTGGTAAAGTTTGGTGTTCATGAATTCACTTTTTAAAGCGTTTTAAAACTTTTTAATTCTTTCAGCAAACAAATTCAAATAAAGACAGCTGATTTATGTCACATAAAGTACAGTTCCCATTAGCTAAAAATATCGGAGCTTAGTAAACCAATTGTTCGGCTAACCAAGCTTTAAAACATGTTTATGCAACGCAAAATAAAATTGACAGTTGTTATCATAGTTAAATGAGCTTCCAGCAACCGGCCCTAAGTGGCTATGACATCATGTCCAAAAAGATTTTTAAAATAATACTTTTTACTAGGAAAATGAAGTGGGCTAAGGTTCTTTAAGAATTTCGCCACGTTTTCTTTCATAGAATGATGTCACGCCAATAAATTTTCAAATTCCTGCTAAAAAATTGCTAAACATCCCGTAATATGTCAAAAACAAGCATAATATCAAAACACACATACGCTGATTCATTATAATTAATGATACTTTTTAATAGATAATACGGTATTTAGGACGATCTAATTTTAAATAAAATTTATTTTTTGACAAATTTTGAGAAACAAAACAACTTTGTATTATCTATAAAATGAATGTCATTTTTTTCGTATTCGCGTCATGTTTTGGCCAATATTCTTTATATTTAACGTAAACGAGTATAGAAAAATAAACATTTAGAATCAAAATAAACGATTTTAAAATTTGTTTTATTAATATATTGCTAACAGGTTGTTAGTTAAAATCTATTTAACACAAATTTAATGTGATATGTTTATTATTATTGAAATTTTGGAAGAAACATTCAAGAGCAGTTACTGAAACAACTAACAGCTGAAATGAGTAATTAATAAATAAAGAGTAAATAATAAATTTCTAACTGTCCAAACATTTCAAGGTACACAAATAAAACTACAGGTTTGATAAAAAAAATCGGGCAGGGCAGCATCGAAAATACATCCACTGCGTATAATATGTCAGTGTCGTTTTCTGCCTGTGTCATTTTCTGGTAGTGTCGTTTTATTTATTTATTTATTTATTTATGTAATTGAGTTGTATACAGGACGAACCTAAAAAACTACAACTTCGATTACTATACATTACAATATAGTAACTTAATATTTAACAAATTAAGCCATTAAGACGGTAATTGGATAATTGATAAATAAAAAAAAAAATTAAATATATATACAGAAGAATGAATTAATTTTCATTAATAGTGCTTTGAACACTAAATGTATGAAGGCGACGTTTTATAGTGTTTAAACTCAAATGAAACGGATCTGCCTCCAATAATATATTATTAAATGTCGAAACTAATCGGTTTAAGGGGGCGTTTTGGGCATAGTTACTCCTAGCAAAAGGTTGTCTAAAAAGGTATTTATTTCTTAAGTTGCGAAGTGGTATATTTAAATTTATATTCATAAGGAGATACGGTGAATCAATTAAGTTTTTAATAATTTTAGTAAGAAAAATTACATCATTGTTCATGCGTCTACAATGCAAGGTAATCATTTTGAAATAATAACATCTTGATAAGTATGAAACATGTGATATTGGGAAGCGATAACTCAAATAATTCAGAAATTTCTTTTGAATTGATTCTAAGCGACGATCATATACATTATATCTGGGATTCCATATAACGGAACAATAATTTAAATGGCATAAGACAAAGGCGTTATAAAGTGTTATAAATGTATGGTGATTTTTAATTATTTTCATGTTCTAAATATAAATCCTAGATTCTGGTACGCTTTCTTACACACATGATCAATATGTACATTGAATAGAAATTTTTGATCAAAATACATTCCCAAGTCTTTTATAACAGATACTTCCTTTAGCAAGTTGGTATCGATGTTATAGTGATTCTGGATTAAGTTAATATTTTTGGGAAACGTTATCTGATAACATTTTTCATAGTTGAGATAAAGTTTATTATTAACGCAGTAAGTATGTAAGTTAGACAGTTCCTGTTGCATTATGACACAATCCGTTAAAGAAGATATTGTTCTAAATATTTTTAAATCGTCGGCGTATAAGAGAAAATTTGAGTGATGAAAACATTCGTTTATATCATTAATAAAAACAATAAAAAGTAATGGTCCAAGGTGCGACCCTTGCGGAACACCGGACGTGGTATAAAAATATTTAGAAATAAATCCATTTAGAGCAACAGCCTGAGATCTATTCTTTATGTAAGAGCACACCCATCTCAACAGATCGCCATGTACACCGACTTGTGCCAACTTTGAAAGAAGAATATTATGATTTAGCTTATCAAAAGCTTTGCTGAAGTCGGTGTACACGGAGTTCACCTGAAGACGAGAGTCCATTGCCTGAAAAATAAAATTCGAGTAGGTTAGAAGGTTGGATTCGACTGAGCGACCCTTAAAAAATCCGTGTTGTTCCGGAATAATGACATTTTTCAACGAATTAAACAAGTGATCGTATATGATTTTTTCAAAAAGTTTAGGAATGATTGATAGAATTGAAACTGGTCTATAATTTTTAATATTATGTCTATCCCCTGATTTAAAAATTGGGAATATCAAAGATTTTTTCCACAAATTTGGGAATATTCCACTACTTACAGATTTTATAAAAATTATGGATAGGGGCACAACAAAACCTGAAGCGCAATTTTTAAGTAATATTGCTGGAATACCATCAGGTCCAGCTCCCTTATTTATATCTAAGGATAAGAGGCGTTGAAATATATCACCCTCAACTATCAAGTCTGTGGCCAAAGACAAATTATCTGCAAAAGAGGAAATATTATAAGAGGGGTCGTTATCGGGTTCGAAAACAGATTCAAAATAAGCAGCGAACATATTGACTATATCATGACCTGTGGTTGCTGAAGTATTATTGAAGTTCATTATATTAGGAATGTTAGATGATGGGCCTCTTTTCATTTTAGAAAATTTCCAAATTTGTTTGGCGTCATTTTGTAAGTTTATTTCAAGAGATTTCATATAATTTTTATAATCAGATTCAATTAAAAATTTGCATCTACTTCTAAGAATACTGAAAGTTATATAATCATTGTAATTCTTGTAAATTTTCCATTTTTTATGATATTTATGTTTTTCCTTAATTACCTTAATTGTGGAGAGAGCGTACCAGAGAGTTTTCTGGCAGCATTGTTTGTGTACAGTACAGAAACAGATGGTGAGCATCCGCCAGCTTTGCAATGCTCTCTCCAGCGCCTTGCTCGCTCGGCGTCGTTTATTGGTCTCCCATTTTGTCCTGCATTTTTTCGTTTTTAGGGTTTTGTAAATATGACCAAAAAAACCTTATAACGTCACTCATGTGTCTGTCTATCTGTCTGTTTGTCTGTACGGTAGAAATTGTAGCCAAACGGCTGAACATAGAAAGTCGAAGTTTGGCATACTTGGACATATTTTAGGACACACATATAGGAAAACTATAGAAAGTTCAAAAAAATACGCGGGATAAATATAAACAAATATGTATTAAATGGAAAAATAAATATTTTTTTAAAATTTTTAATGGGGTATCAAATGAAATCTCCTAATGCATGGATGCACAAACAAATTTTTTTATGGGGTTTTTGTCAATATAATGGCAAAAAACTTTTGTTCCCCACCCTATCTCCCAGAGGGGTCGAACTAAAAATCTGAAAAAAATCTCAATAATATACACTGATGGGAACCAGAATAGTTCAACAGGAAATTTTGATCAGATTGGTTTTTCGCAAAATTTTTTTTTGTCGTCGATTTTTTTTTTTTTTTTATTTCTTTTGTGGTATCTAAAGAAATCTCATAAGACGTAGATAAAGGAATGGGAAGTAGATTTTTATTTTTATATTTTTTTTATTTTAATACGATATTTTCCAAAAAAATTACTAAAAAATCAGTGTCCCGCACCTTTTTACCCTAAGGGGTTAAATTCAAAATCTGAAAAAATTCTAAGCAATGTATATTGCTATGAACCGAAAACATACGAGAAGATTTTTTTATAGTTTTTGTTTAATTGAAAAAAAAATTTTTTATTTAAATTTGATTGTGGGGATGTTAATTGGAAGCTCTTTTAAATTAAGGAACAGTAATTAATTTTTGAAATACATTTCATTTTGACTAAATTTTGCAAAGTATTAAGATTTTTGTTTAATATTTTAGCTAAAATTAAAAAAATATATTTGTATATACATGGATACTTTTTCTAAGAATTAGGGTGGAGACAAAAGTTTATTGACATAGTTTTGGCAAAATCCGAATTTGAAAAAAATAATAATTTATTCAAAAATAATAATTTGCTTGTTAATACACGTATTAAATGGTTTCATTTGATATGTCACTCCAAATTTAAAAAATATAAATATTTGTCTATTTTTCTGTGTTCTTTTGAACTATATTTTTCCTATATGTGGGTCAAAGATTTGTATAAGCATGCCAAATTTCAACTCCCTATGTTCAGCCGTTAAGCTGTAATTTTTACCGTGCAGACAAACAGACACATGAGTGACGTTATAAGAGTTTTTTTGTGGTCATACCTACAAAACCCTAAAAATGAGAATGGCAGATTATCAAAACCGATTAATCGGCAAAAAAACCGATACCTATTAATCGGCAAAATGGCCGATATGGTAAATTACCGATTATCTGCCGATTAATCGATACAGCCCTAATCGATATATAGCCAGTTCAGGATTCGAACCTAGGACCTTTAAAATGAGTCCTATTCTATACTCTATTTCAAATTAGAAAAGAGTAGATAGAGCTGAGAACAGATTACGATTTAGACAGAACAAATACAGTATAGCGGGAAATTTAAAATAAGTTACAACAAGGGCATGAGCGTAGTAACTGGGTTAGCAAGTGATTTTTTTAATATAAAAAAGGAATTGGTTAGTAAGATATTGAAATAAACATGGCAGATAATATATATAAAAATAGAGATTTGGCTAAAAGAGTTTAAATAAAACAATAACACAAACAATATATCTTCAGAGCTAATGTTTCTTATTCAAATATTTCTTCTTCTTCTTCTTCCCTAGCTTATCCCATGTTATATGGGGTCGCTATTCCTTATCATTCTTCTCCATGCATTTCTGTCTTTCCATTCGTATGTAAATATTTATTGTAAATAAAAATTTAAAATATAAAAGGTCCAAAAATTATATCAATAACTTCTTCTTTGGGCACAATCAGCTGGGCTGTCTTTTGGTCTCACATTAGTCCTCTATCGTGATCTGTTAATTGACAAGTGTCAAAAAATATTTATATGTCAGATAACCTAAAAAATATATAATTGCGTAAAAACAAACTAGAAATCCTCCATAAAATCTACGCTAAAAATATAAATAAAAGTCTAAATATATAAATAATAACAAAATGACAAAAGACAATGACCTGACAGACTAATCCGACAAACTAATCTGACAGTAAAAACACCGCCTAAAATTGTAGGGCTAGAATTTATAAACATTAGGTTACAACAACGCTCGCTCCGTGTTCGAGTTGCTGTGCTCCGTTAGTGCTCTATTCATAACGTCATCATCAACTGTTCGCTCAGCGCTCGCTCTACCCTGTACAACTCGAATGTACCCATTATGAAATACAATGTATGACATTGAACATATGTCAATTTGGTTCTAAACCAATCAGAAGCAAGGACAAACAGCTTCTATCTTCAAGCTGACATAGAGCATATAGTCCGAGAGCTAGCAACGTTTTCGAGAAAGAATTTTAGGTCGGCTGGTTTTTCGATATTTCCCTTTCGTATTGAAGTTAGGTAGGGATGCGGTACGTCTGGCACCTGGGAGCGGTTGCGTTTACCTGTGCGCATCTCGCCTGTACAGGTAAAAAGTGGATATTTTGAAATCATTTTAAGACATTTTATTTATTTTATATAATTTTCTACGTCTTTTTAGCATTATAAATTTATAGTTGCCAGACAGTTTCGTTGTTGCTAACATTGCGCCAGATCTAATTTAAGTATTTAAAAAATAATATTTTTCAAACCATTTTAGTATAGCTGTAATTTTAATAGGATATAGTTCTGTAATCAAAGAATACAATATTAATTTGCCAGACGGAAATTCCGTTGTTTAACTAGGAACCAGATCAATTTAAGTCCCGGGGATAATAGGTGAGTTAGAAAAGATAACAGTAAAACAATCACAGCTGCTATTTTTTAAGTTAGCGTCGTCCACATGAGTGTTTAGACTAATAGCTACCTCTGAGCTACTGAGACAGGTCCCCTAAAGTCATAGCAATCTTAACAAACAATAGAACACTAATTGACGTATGTCATTTTAAAATGATAGATTCATTATTCATAATTCTCATGCTATATCAAATGACAGAAGCCAAAATATATTGTTCAATAAACCTTACAAAAATAAATGCAATCGAAGTAAAACCAATTTCAAGTAAATTATGTGAAGATAGTTGTTCTTATGGTCAATTAGCTTACACACTTAACGATAAACATTATTTTTATTCATTTCGTCGTTGTGATACAGAAGAATGTGAAATTCATCCGGATCAAAGAACGAGTATGTTGGAGGATAAATTTAAGTCTGAGTTACCTGAAAGTAAAGACATGATTGTAGCGGTACGATGTTGCAATGCCAATTTGTGTAATGAACCGAACCACTACGACCTTATTAATGAAAATGTGTTTAATAACAAATCTGAGTGGATGAATGACATGTATAGTCCGAAATCCGGCGTTAGTATCCATTTTAATATTGATTTTTTGTGTTTTGTATCTATTATTTTAAGGATCAATTTTTAATTATAAAGTTTTCAAAAAAATCGTATTGTTTTATTTTAAGGAGTAGGTGGGATTAAGGACAATACGAGGGCTACCTTTTAAATTTTTACAAAAACTATGAAAGAATTTTTTTTTTTTTTGTTCAATCCTTTTTTTTTCTTTTCAAAATATTCGCCTTTAAGATTTATACACTTTTGCATGCGTTCAAACCAATTCACGAAACATTTTTTCCACTCTGAAAATGTAATCTCAAAAACATGGTTTTCGAAGGCTTCAACATCTTTTTGAGGTGATCGCTGTCCACGCATTTTTTGTTTGACATTAGGGAACAAAAAAAAGTTGTTACGGGATAAAACAGGTGAATTCGATGTTTTTTTCCTTCAAATAATCAATTGTTTAACATGCTGTGTGGGAGCTTGTATTGTCATCATGAAGAATGATGCGACGTTTTTAGTTGTTTTTCCTGATTTTGTCGATGTTGTTTTTGTTGCTATTGGTTGGGTGGTGGGTATCAACCAATATCTGCATATCGCCAGGGTTTGGGATGCAGTCGTGTGTATTTAGCTCCACTAGTCTCTTGTATGACGCGGCTCAAAAGGTTGCTGAAGTTTGAGATTAGTGGACGCTTGTCAAGACCTGACAAACCCCATAATAATACATCTTTGATCTGCAGGATGCAGAGAGCCGTGCTGCTCAGGTCACTCCGCTTTGTGCGGGCACTGGATCTGGCGTAATTTCCGCGTCTGCATATCGCCAGGGTTTGGGATGCAGTCGTGAGTATTTAGCTCCAGTAGTCTCTAGTATGACGCGGCTCAAAAGGTTGCTGAAATTTGAGATTAATGGACGCTTGTCAAGATCTGACAAACCCCATAATAATAATAATATATTTATTTATTTAGCTAAAAATGCTAATAATTACAATTGCAAACAATAAATCTAATTATATAAATGTCCTATAAAAAATAAATGTTAATATTTACAAAATAATACAATATTAGTCTACAAAAAATAGAGAGAAAAAAAAGTAATTTACATATACAAAAATTAATTTTTTTTTTTAAATATTGCAATATTCATACAGTGCTTAATATCACTGTCCAGTTCGTTTTTTATTTTATTATACCTTTAATAAATATCGAATTATATGCTACATTTTTCTTTTTACATTCAATATGAAAGTTGTTCTTATTACGCGTGTTTTAGTTATGAATTACATTGCACTCAGTTAAAATATTTTCAAAATATGATGGCATTTAATTTTGTGTCAAAAAAACAAGAGTTTGGTATTCAATTATATCTCTAATATTTAACCAGTTTAATGTTGTCAACATAGCATCTACTTTAGTAAGTCTGTTACATTGCAGTATAATTCGCATTGCTCGATTTTGCAGTTTTTGTCAAAACTTACAAAATTTAAAAATATGTGATATGTCATTTAAATATAACACAAATAGAAGTGGACCGAGTATGTTGCCTTGTGATACTCCTATATTAACGTCTTTCTCTTCTGAAAACACTTGACCACATTTCACTCTCTGCTTTCTGTTAGTTAAATAATCCACGAACCATTTTAACACCTTACCACGTATTCCATACTTCCACAGTTTCTCAATTAACTGGATGCGGTTCACAGTTTCAAAAGCACGTTTTAAGTCTAAAAAAACAACAAAAACGGCTAAATTATTATCCATAGTCTCTATCCAGTCATTCAACACGTATTGCAAAGCCGTTTCACAATTGAAACCTTTGCGAAAACCAGATTGATAAATAGTTAATAAACCATGTTCATTAACAAAATCAACCAATTTTTCATACACCACTTTTTCCAAAATTTTCTCAATTCCCGGCAACATATTTATTGGTTGGAATTCATCACTTCTATGCGTCCCAGCAACTTTTCTGATGGGAATAATTGTTGCTGTTTTCAATGCATCAGGTACATTAACTTCTTCCAATGACACATTTATAAAGTGAAGTAGAGGTTCCTATACATTATCAAAATATTCTAAAATAAAAAAAAAACATGGTAAAGCTTCATTCACACAAATATGTAAAACAAATGATGTATTATGTTTAATCTTATTAATGAATCCAATAATTTAAATTTAAAAATTTTTCATGTGGACCCCTAGAAATTATCATACGGGTCAGGAATCCAAAAGTCGGAACTCAAGATTATTTGATTCAAGAAATCCACATGCTGCTCATTCAGAAAGACTGTGTTGTCTGTAAAGTCGCACGTTTTTGCAATAAACAGGTTTTTATAAATGTCCAAGTGGGCCAAGGAGCTATTAGCAAACCTTTTCAACCGTATCTATTGATAACTATTGAAGATCTTAATTTTGTCTACGGAAAGGCGACGACTTTGAATCAAAAATAGTACCACGGACGTTGCTCTTTAATTTATTAATTGATAAAAAAAATATAGAATTAAAATATAAATATATCTAGTGTTCTGGATCTGTTTTTATGTATATGCATTCCTGCAAAACTAGGCAAAATGCTGAAGTATAGTGATCTGTTGTTTTTTACGTTTTTAGCGTCTTTAATTATTTGCGGAAATACCCCGAGTTTTTCGGAATCAGGCCGTATGAGTTATACAGGAAAAATTTTTACCAAGGAAAATATCTCTTAAGAAAAAGATGTGAAATGTGAATTTTCACATAATACATATAATAATAATAACTTTATTTACAGTTTTAACATATAATTTAATAGAAAAAATGCAAATAAGGAAATAAATATATTGTCTAATACACTCGTTCCCAACCTTTTTTTAATCGCGACCCTTTTTAGAATTTTTAAAAATGTTCGCTACTCCCCTTTCTCATTCGCCATATATGATCAATAAAACAAAATATAAAGGGTTTGACAATAGTATATTATGAAACGAGCATGGAATGATGGTCATTTTACACGAGTATGAAAGCTACGCCACGAGTAGCAGGCGAGTAGCGCAATTCATACGAGTGAAAAATGACTATTTCATCTAAGTTTCATACTACGCTTTTTCCACGACTATAACTTTATTACTTATTTACTTTTTATTCAGTTCCTTTTAAAAACTAGCAATAATTTGGCAGTTGCTTTCAACCTATTTATTACGTTACCTAGCAACGGTCATGTACGTGTCATACAGAATGTAAATTCAGTTAAAATAACAATACTTGTGTCAGTTGATTAACTTACTGACCAAGAGTAATTCTATTAAAAAATATATTTGCAAAATTCGACAACTTTAATTGTATTTAATTTTAATTCGTTTTCATTTACAAACTAACAATATTTTGACATATGCTTTCAACCTATTTATTACGTTGCCTAGCAACGGTCGACCATTGGTGCTTGAATCTGTTATGTAATGATCTTAATCTGTTACGTAATGAGCTCATTACGTAACAGGTCAGCGGTGTGTAATAAAAATTTATGTGAAGTGTGAATCTTCACACATTTCTGGGTTTTGCAGGTATTTAGTAACTGAATGATGATTATTTGGGATGCCAAAACAAATTTTATGTCAAAATATTTTTTTATGAATTTTAATTCGAATGCCTAATACCATTATTTAAGTTTCTAAATATGTACAGTATTTTATTTATACAGCAAGGTTCAGTAAGATTTTTAAAATTGCGCCTATGGCTTCCATTGGTTGCTTATATCATAAGTCCCGCCCTCTGATTTCGTCAAACAGAATTAAATTATAATTTCAACACTTCCCACTGGTTATTAAATTTACGCTTTTAAAAAATAAATGCAACATATACCAAAATATAACTAGAATTTTGACAAAATAATTTAAACAAAATAGAAATGCAAAAAAAAACAGAAAAAAATAAAATTAACAGGATTCGAACTCTGCAACGTTCGCACTGCAATTTACAAAGTGCGTTACGAAACCATCTGGGCTACCAGAGTTTCTTATCTGAAGTGTTACATAGCGAATTAAATATTTAACATATTTTAGTTAAAAACACAAAAAATGCGTTATTTTCCGAAAACATAATCTGATCAAAAATTCCTGTTGTACTATTCCGGTTCACACCAATATACATTACTTAGTTTTTTTTCAGATTTTTAGTTTAAACCATCTGGGCTACAGGGTGTGGGACAAAAAATTTTTTGCACAATTTTGGCAAAAATCGCATCAAAATAATTTATTTTGCAAAAATAAAATTTTGATCGTTAATCCACGTACTAGGGCTTTCATTTGATACCCTACTCAGAATTTAAAAAAAATATATTTTTTTTTTGATGAGCACATTTTTGTTTATATTTTTAGGGGGATATGTTTTTTAGATGTTTTAGTATTTTTTCTATGTGTGGGTCAAAGAGTTCTATAAGCATGCCAAATTTCAACTCTCTAGGTTTAGCCGTTTGGCTACAATTTTTACCGAACAGACAGACAGACAGACAGACAGACGACAAAATGACGGTATAAGGGTTTTTTGGTCATACCTACAAAACCCTAAAAAGAAGTGGGGAACGTGCTACATTTACTAACCACTGACACGTCTGTAATGAACGTATATCTATATAGTCGTGGAATAAATATATTTTAGGACTTAACAAAAGTGATGATATTTTTTATCAAGTATTAATTATTTGTACCAAAAACCGACTGACAGTGCCCAAGAAGATACTATTTGAGAGTGTAAACTATGATCAGCGGCAGCTACAAACAATTGCTTTATCCAAAATGTCAGAAGATGTGTCAAACTTATATTTTGACAGTTTTAATAATATTACCTTCAACATATGCTATAATATCAAAAGATAAAATCCAGTGCTACAGTTCTGGAACAAATTATTCCCGCCAAATTTTACCCGAAGAATGGACTATCATAGATTGTTATCCACGTGATATGTCTGATCCAAAGTGCATGTATGGCTATTATCATTTCTTCGAAAATGGTCGAAATAGTACATTATTAGTAGCAGGTTGTGGTGATTTGGAAATATGTCTTCTTCAATCACCCCCAATCAATTATATGTTCAAACAATATCGACCAACTTCGAGAAACTTTGGGATGACAACTGCTTGCTGTGGTGACCGTTTGTGCAACAAAGTTACAATACCAGGAACAGAAAATGATCAAAGGCAAAATAATGAAATGTTTAGTTTTCGAAAAAATAAAACAAGGTCTGCTCGAATAACGAAGAATAAAATGGACAGTATATTATGGCCAATAATAATTATGTACGGATTTTCATAGAAATAATTACGCTTGTCACTAAAATTATGTCTCCATTTTAGGATATCGTAGACTATTCCAAAAGTTTAAGCGGAAATAACTGGAATTTTAATTTTAATAATTTGTCATGAGCTGTCTTTTTAATGAATAAAGTGGACTTTGCTAAATAAAATGATCAAAAGCTTCACGTATGGTGCAATTCTGTGGTAAATCTGTCAGCTTACAGACAAAATTTATAATAAACTATCCATAACAACACATAAAACAACTCCTTAGATACGATCGCTTATAGATTTGCAACAGAATTGCACCATTAATCGATAAAAGTTACTAAAATTCAATACCTATGGTCTATTTAGTCTATTTCAAAGTAGAAAAATGTGTCTAAGAAGATAGGAGCTGTTTGTCCTTGCTTCGGATTGGTTTAGATCGTTATCCCTATTACACTGTTAAAATATTGTTTTTAGTCCAAGTTTACAGATGTTCAGTGTCGTACATTGGAAATATATATTATTTATATTATTTAATTTTTTTCATATATTTTGTTATTATTTACATATTTAGACTTTTATTTATATTCTTGGCGTAGATTTTATGGAGAAAATTCTCCATGTAATTTGTTTTTACGCAGTTATATATTTTTTAGGTTATCTGACATATAAATATTTTTTGACACTTGACAATTAACAGATCAAAAGAGAGGACTAATGCTGATTGTGCCCAAAGAAGAAGTTATTGATATAATTTTTAGACCTTCATATACAGGGTGTTTGTTTGAAACGGGGCACCCCGAAAATATCCTTTATTTGTAAAGATACAAAAAATCTTCAGAACAAAAGTTAAACTAGACAAAAAGGCCCATCTAAAGGTTACTATAAGATTTCTGAGGCACTTCCGGTTTCACCGGAAATGATGTCAACTTTTGATCTAGCATAGGGAATCAATAATTTTATATTTTTTTCCTAAAAGTACATTAAATTATCTTTACAATGACACCAAAAAGTCATATTTTTATGTTAACCATTTCAAAATGGCGACCATTTATTTACAAAATAATAATCAACATAATTTTTACAAAGTTGAACGTAGCAAACTTTGAAAACAATAAAAAAAGAAACAAAATATCTCTAAGTTTTTTTTTGCTCAGTAAAGAGGAAATCGTTTTCTTCATTATAAATATTATGTTTGTTCAATTAATTAATTTTTGATATGAATAAAATTATTTACCAACAGAGTGGCCGAGCTCGTTAAATCACGCAGTTCTGACTGATATAAATAGTCAGAATTATAATGTAGCATTTTTATTTTTTACCGTCAAAAAACGAATAGCACCACGAACTTCACAATCGGCGGTAGGAGCAAGTGGAGTCTCCATAGTGGCTGGAGCCTGACTGTCGGATCAATCAATGCACACGCATAGAAATTTTACAGTGCTGCCACCACACCCAGACGTAAATTCACTGAGACTCCCAAACTTTTCCCGCCAACCAAACGGATTAAAAAAAATAGTCTAACTTACTTTTGAGAACTCTCGTAGAAAAAGGGGTAATAGATTTTAATCTTCGCATTGCATAACAGATGGAGGTTAGTTAATTTGCAATTAAATTAATGTGAATACACCATTTGAGAGTACTGTCTATTGTTATTCCTAAATGTTTAATAGGCTTGACAAAATTCAAGGAGCTTTTATCGATCTTTATTAATAAATCAAGTCCCCGTTGGTGATATTATTTGGGCGAGAATATTATGTTAACATTACAATACTCCCATTTTCGCAATCATTCACCCTTCATCCAGCTACACTGCAAATCTTAGTGAGTAATAGTACTCCTTTTAAATAAGTACTTTTTATATTACTCATTTAAAGTGCGTACTTGTACTCACTTTGAAGAAGGAGATAAGTGTACGCACTTGAAGTGAGTACTAGTACTCGTTATAAATGAGTACTTCAAAATACTCACGTAAAACGAGTACAAGTACTCACTTCTAAAGCGGAACTGAAACTACGCGTTATATGTGAGTTCTAATACTCATTTTAAATGCTTACTTTTAATACGCGTTATATGTGAGTACTAATACTCATTTTAAATGCGTACTTTCAATATACTTGCGATGAATTTCTAACCTAACCTAACATATTAAATTTCCTGTCATATAAGCTCTTTAAAACTAAACAACCAAATAATAGTACAATATTAACGTTTATTAGACAATTAAAAATTAAAAAAAAGTGCCAAAGTATCTGCTGATTAATAAGTGAATTTAAAGTTAAGTAAAAGTGAAAAATAATAATAATAAAGTGAAATGTAGCATTGAGAGGCTGCTGAAGCCAGAATTTATTTTTGCATAGTTTTTGTTTAAGAAGGTTCGGAAGCCTCAAAGTTAGTTATACAAATATGCAGTTTTAATTTAAATGCGATATAATAATAGCACATGTGATGATTGCATTATTTTAGGAATAAATGCGCTCAGATTAATTCAGGTACCTTCTAGATATGTTTAAAAATTTAACATTGATTCTATTATACGACATAATTACCGAGACAATTACATTATATTTTAGATACTAAAATAATACGTTTCAAAATGTAACTAAGGAGAAAATCATAATTTTTATCTTCTATTATTCGTAGAAATTGTTTAGAATAATTTATTGAATTTTAGATGATAACTAAGTTCATACTTATACTTAATCATTATGATTATTTTAGTTGTAATATCTGAAAGGTTTGAAATTTTTTTAAATAAATATATTCAAGAAATAATAATAATCGCATTTTATTATTTACAGAAAAATATGAAGCTTCATAAATTCTGGAAAAGGATTGCATTGAAAATTGTCAAAAAAGTGTATAAATTATTGATTATAATAATTTAAAAACAATTTTTCTGATGTTCAATCAACATTTTTACTTTTCCTGAATTTTAAAGCTTTATTGTGACGTCACTCAAGAAAAGAGTTTTATACCTATGTACGCACTATAAGTGCGTATTACTACCCTCTCTTCCTTTCCACTACCCATTTAAAACGCGTACTAGTACTCACTTTAAGTGAGTACTAGTACTCATTTAAAGTGCGTACAAAAGTACTCACTTGTACGTGAGTAAAAACGAGGACAAGCAACGTACGCACTTTAAATGAGTACTAGTACTCACTTAAGATTTGCAGTGTAATTATAGGTCCTTTCGTCAATCTCATAAAATGTAATTTACTGACATATGTGTGATATATACAGATCAATTCTATAAAACTTTACTGTGTAGTAACGTTACCTCAAGATAAAATATTATAAAAAGTATAATGACTTTCATTCATGATAGTAACTGACCTTGCTCATAGAGACAAATTTAGTTACAATGATCATAGTAACTGAGTTACAGAATTGGTCTGATAGTCCTATCTGATAGTCCAATAGTAATATTGGACTGTCAGATCGTCGCGGATAACGGTGTTTCATATATTAATACGAGTACTGCAGGTTTAAAATAATTGAAATTCCATTCAGAACAAAAATAATATCTTTAAGATAAATATAGCAGCATTCGCGTCATATTTAGGATATATTTGACACCAAATTAACGTACCTTTCTTGCTCTGTTTAGTTTACTGCCAAATAAGACTTGGAATGCATTTTTTCAAAAGAAAAAATAATCTGTTTACCGGGGCAAAAAGCCAAGAACGAAGATTTGTCAAAAATGTTTCTGTTACATAACAAAAATCTGTGGCTATCGTCGCCTGAAATAGATCAACAGAGGATAGTAACAAGAGCGTGCTTTTACCTATTACTAAATATTTATACCAGACCATGTCATAACTGCAAACTGCAAATGCCTTTGGATACATTCCGATAATAGACGATAATGTACACAAGGAATTTTACTTAATGCACCCGACAGGATTTATAGCATTTCTGAAGTTTTAAAACGATCAACTACACCCAAGCTTTACCAAGATACTAATTTTTACCTTCTTGTATTGGTGACTTAAAAAACGTGTATCCCTCTAGCGACAATAAAGCGAACACTGCAAAAAAGTATACTGTCATTGTTTACGTATAGTTCAACATGTGTTTTTTTGTTTCTGTCCATTCTCATACCGTTTTTACAACGAATAAAGTGATTCAGAGGAAGAACATCTTCGAATATTAGATGAATTTTATTAGAAAAATTATATTGTATGACAAAGTTTCTTTATTAGGGGTATAGGGGTATAGCACTAAAATTAATGGAAAGTTATTTAAGTAATAGAAAACAAACAACCAGTATAAATTGTGTTCAAAGCTCGGCAAAAACAAATTCGTCTGGGGTTCCTCAGGGCACTGTGCTAGGGCCCTTATTATTCATAATGTACGTTAATGACATGTTGACACTTAATGGCTCTAAAATAATGTCCTACGCCGGTAATACTGTCATGTATATAGAAGCCGAGTCTTGGAACCAAGTCAATGAAATAGCTATGGAGGACTTAAAAAAAGTCAAACTTTGGCTGGATATAAATAAGCTATCATTAAATGCGGATAAATCGCATTTCCTAACATTCTCCTGTAGTATAAGTACTCAACCCCATATTGAATCTATCGTATTTCACGAATTTAACTGCACTAATCCAAGCAATTGTGACTGTACATCTATAATAACAGAACTAAACCACATCAAATATTTAGGTGTTATAATAGATAATCACCTCAGATGGAATTTCCACATTGAGCAAGTGTGTAATAAAATTCTATTTTACAATATGCAATACTAGCTTGGGGTGGCACGTCTAATCAACAACGTCATATCAATAGACTAAAAATATTGCAAAAAACTATCATTAAAATAATGACATTTAAACCAAAGAGATTTCCATCGGAGTTGGTTTTCACTGAAACTGGCATTTTCTCCATAAACCAATTATATGTGGAAGCAATTGCCAAGCAGATTACAAAAGAAAGCACTGTTATTGAAGTACACGACCACAGTTACTCTACTCGAGCTATCACTAATAAATTAGCAGTACCTCTTAAACACCAAAAACAAAAGCTAACATGTGCATTTTTCTATCATACCTCCAAAATCTACAATCATTTAAGAAAATATTGTATTGTTAACAATATCAACATACATCCTAAAAATTGTAAAAAAATTATTAAGAAATGGATTATCTCACTTAGTAAGTCAGAAATTCTCAACATATTAAGTAAATCTTTATAACCTTTGCCTGTACTATTTTGTAAACTTTATATCTAAAATTATTATTGTTATTAATTTTATCTATTTGTTTATATATTTATTTTATTTCTTTAAATTTATATACATGTACCTGTATTTACATCTGTGTGTTCATAGTATTACGTTCTAATATAAATGAGCACACCTTTAGACCGGCACAAGCGTACACAAGAACAAATTATGTATTAAGATACCGCCATGCACTGAGCTTTGCTCATAATGCTGTAACAATTTGTATGTTCTCATGTAAACTGTGTAATTTATTTTTATTTGAAAATAAATTATTATTATTATTATTATTTTGGGGTTTGTCAGGTCTTGACAAGCGTCCACTAATCTCAAACTTCAGCAACCTTTTGAGCCGCGTCATACTAGAGACTAGTGGAGCTAAATACACACGACTGCATCCCAAACCCTGGCGATATGCAGCCGCGGAAATTACGCCAGATCCAGCGTAGATATTATTATTATTATTATTATTATTATTATTATTATTATTATTATTATTATTATTATTATTATTATTATTATTATTATTATTATTAGTTCTGCAATTTAATTTTAATACCAATGATAAAAATGCTTTAAAAGTTAATAAATGCACCTTTTATACTTATGTTTTGCTACAAGTGAAGAGGAAAGTTTATTAATGATTCTAAAATTTTATTTCTATTTATTGAAGGGAATTTCTACTGTTCAGATGTTTATAAACAAGCTTTTAACGTTGAATGTTTCATTTTCCCTGTCTCACATGTGCAAGAAATTCGTTTAATATTGTGTAAACTATTGTTAATATAATTAATCCCTTTGTTATTTCATTGGGTGTTCCGTTTTTTTGGCCCGCAAGCTGGTTTTATTATACATTTTTTCTATTATTTTATGATTTTTTTAACTAGTTGGGCCCGCAATGCCTAGGGCCCCGATTTTCATTAGTTCGTTACTGTCTATGAGTATAACCTGGCACCAACATTATAACCTCTGAAAATATTTATTTACAAACAGCAAATTTTATCATAAAATGGATTCACATATAATTGAACACTTTTTTAATACTCGGTTATAATTCAAATATACCGTATAAAGCAAGACAACGTAAATTTGACCAAAAATTGTTTATAAACCAATACTGTTTAAAAACCGTTTGACAATCCTTTTTCGTGTCAAAAGTTCAGAAGGCGATAGTGGCGCCGTTTCGGTAATTTTAGTCGCGAATAGTCAGTTAGAAATAAAATGTTCTATAAAACAAAGTATTGAGCACATATAAACATGAGTAGAAGGTAGTATCTACGTAAAATAATGAGACAAAATATATGCATTTGTTAGCGGAACACTCAGACCGAACATTAAAATCTTCCACTTCAACAAAAAAATTGCAGCTTATCAACGTCAGGCTCCAACAGTTATACACCCTAATCAGCCGAAAATAAAGTTTAAATTAAACTGCTGCTCAACGTTTAGGCAGAACTAAATAGGAATGTCAAAATTACATTTTAAAATGATATAAACTTAACGAAAAAAAATGTTTATTGTAAGTACAGTCTGTTTCAAACGGTTAGGCGGAACTAAATGGGAATTTTGTTCTTTTAGGTTGTCACGAGAAGGGACCTTGCTAGGGTTATTTAATTTTTCACGTTGGAATGTCAAAATTTAAAATTCCAACAATGAAACCATGGAAACGAATGATATATGTCAATGTCAATTATTTTTTTTTATGTATTTTAATGACAAAAATATAAATAATTGGGAAATTTGTAATAAGAATGACACAAAAAATTAACATATAAAGAAAATGACATTTTAAAATGATGAAAAAAATTACCAAAAAATGTTTATTGTAAGTATGATTTACAAAGCTTAAACAAATCGACCGAAAAGAATGATTTAAACGATGAAAGTAACTAGATTGCAAAATCTAGTTCCGCTTAACCGTTTAGAACACACTGTATGATTTTAAAATTCTTAATGAACCTTGCTATATAAATAAAAAAAATACTGCACATATTTAGAAACCTAAATAATGGTATTAGGCGGTCGAATTAAAATTAACAAAAAAAATATTTTAATATAAAATTTGTTTTGGCATCCCAAATAATCATCATTCACATACTAAATACCTGCAAATCCCTGAAATGTGTCAAAATTCACACTTCACATCAATTTTTTTTCAGGTCTTCGCTTCAAATTTAGAAGTGAGGACCTTTTTTTTTTTAGGTCTTCATTTGACAGGCTAGTTACACCCTGCACCTAGGGGCGCTCAATTAAATCTTGCCTACGGGCGCCATAGTCCCTCGCGCCGGCTCTGTATTTGGATGCGTTTGCTGTTCCGCTAAATTCAACACTAAATTCAAAGCAATTCCGTCTTCATCGAAAAACATATGTTCCATTTTTTATAAACTTTTTAATCTTTTTTTCCAAAAGACATATATTCCTGTCATTATCATCGGTCATTGTTCAGATATTGTAATTTTCATTTTTCATATATACCGTTCGACAGCCCTGTCAAAAATATACATTCAGTAAAATTCACCGGTAAGTTTGTACCGGTAAGTCACCGATGAGTCTGCTGAATGCGGCCAATGATGTAATCGTATTAGTGGACGCCGAAATACGTTTGTAGTTTGGAGACTTACTGCACTTTATTGTTGTAAAGTTAAAATTGTTCTCCAAAAATAGACCATACATTCCTAAAAATTTTTCATCTCATTTCTCAGTTCTATTTTCCAATAACCCAATTAAAATATTGTTGTTAAAACCCAAACTAACGATTAATATTTGTTGCAGATCCAACACGAAACATCATTTATAAAGCTGTGTTTAAAATAAATCTTACTTAAACCATTTGGTTTGTATGCATCTAGTAGGCATATACAAATGCCTTTCATGTTTGTTATGACACAGAAACATAAGGAATGAAACAAAATCATAGAGAGTGCAGAAGAAATCAGAAGGAATGCGACGCGTGCGCAAGACGCCGGAATTCCAACGTCAAACGCGCAGGTAAGCGAGATTTTCATCTGTGACTCAACGAGCGCTTAGTCTTAATTGAAACGCTGTAAAAAGCACACGGTTTTAATTTTACTCCGATTCGAACGAATGTTTGTTGAACTTGTATGAACTTGTAGAATTTATCCACATATTAATAAAGCGAACTGACATTTCTGACGGGTCTAAAATTTTGTTTTGTTTAAATTTTGTCAATTGTTTTTGACGTTTGAGTGATTGTTTACAACAATGAAGGTTCTTGAAGAAAATGTGGTGGAAAAAACTGAAAATAAAAATGATGTTCAAGAAATTTTGAATGGCAATGTCCCAGAAGATACTGTTAAAAGGTATGTTTCGTTTTTGGGTGTTTTTAACGTAAAATATATTTAAACAATATTAAGAATTGAATTTAAAATACACACACCGGCAAATTTAAAGGAACAGATTGAAAATTATGTTTTTTTTTTTTAATTTTACATTTTTTTAGTCTATATCAAGATAGCTTTGAAAGCTCCACTAAACAATGAACGAAACGCAAATTTAAAGGAACATATTGAAAATTATGTTTTTTTTTAAATTTCATTATTTTGTAGCCTATATCTAGATAGCTTTGAATGCTCTGCTAAACAATGAACGAAGATTGTATCGACGCCAAGGAGAACAAAATACACCATTTAATTTTGCTACTACTGTATCTTTTGGTGGATGTTCAATTATGGTGTGGGGTGGAATATGTTTGGGAGCTCGCACAGAGTTAGTGGTGATTGATGGCGGAGCGTTAACTGCAGATAGGTACATCAGAGATATTCTTCAAGACCATGTTGTACCTTTTGCCCCATATATCGGAATTTCACCCTAATGTAGGATATGCGCGCCCACACGTCGCCCATTGTGTAACAGACTTTTTAAATTAAGTGGGTATAACAACAATAGGTTGGCCAGCGTGTTCCCCTGACCTCAACCCGTTTGAACATTATTCCAAAAAACATAGTATTAGAAGATTACCTGAGAGATATCAACAATATGTACACTACAGGGAAAATAATTAGAGTTTTATGTGTGTTCCTTTAAATTTGCCGGTGTGTGTGATAATGTGAAAAATGAACATCACTTTCGGGTCCAATGGATAAATACAATCAAAGCTCATTTTTCGCAGTGGATACATTCGGGCGATATTCCGCGAATACAGAAACCAGGATGGTAAAACAGGTTCCAAGATTACGAAAAAAAAAGATAATTTATTACAAAAGACTTTAAATTATACCTGGTTTAACAATTCAAAACTTAATTATTATTAGGTATAGGTATCGGTTTAAAGATTTTAAGGTGGGAAGCAAGCTCGGATTGTTCTGAGTCACTCTGTTTAACTCCAGACCACTCGAGGAAACGCGTTTAGGCCTTTTCTCGAACGCTCTGGTGTTAAACAGAATGACTCGGAGCACTCCGACAAGTAAATCTGACACATAATCACATATGGCTGAATGCTGAATATAAATATAAACATTGCTGTTGTTAATACTGCCAATAGCAACAAAATTAAAATCTTAATTTTTACTTAATAATAGTTGAAACTAGTCAAATCTCTTAATAAATAAAATTATAATTGTTGTTTTTCATTAATATATGTTTATAATAGATAGGGTGACCAGACGTCCCGATTTATCGGGATTTGTCCCGAATTTAGCTTATATGTCCCGGTGACCCCAGTGATGTCTTTCGGGACTATTTAGTGTCCCGATTTACATTATATTACCGATTTTAATTAATGACAATATATTAATTGATCAATTCCATGTATTAAAAAATTTCGTCTCTTCGAAACTGGAGAGCAACAAATCCGCTTGGTCAGAAATTACTTGTTGCGATCGATGGGCGAAATTTTTTAATACAGTGACATATCAGGAACAAATATCTGAGATTGAAAATATGTGCCAGTATTTGTTTTCTTTGCCAGCACATAATGCCGATGTAGAGAGAGTTTTTTCACAAATAAATAGCCAGTGGAGCAAAGAACGCAACCGTTTGGACGTAGAAACGATGAGTTCCATAATTTGTTGCAATTTTAACATGAATATGACGTGTGCAGAATGCACTAAATATGCAAAGGAGAACAAATTATTGCAGGATGTAAGCAAAAGCACAAAATATAAATAAATAAACACATCATTATTTAATTATTTTTCTATTAAATATTATTTTTCTATCACTATGTATTTTTTTCGAAATGTTATGATATCTATTGTTTCTGTATTTTTTCTTAAATTTTTGGAAACATAATTTTATTATAAATAAAAAATTAATAAAAAGTAAAAATTCAAGTAAATTACTTTTTCTCTTTCCTTTTTTTGCCAATTCAGAAAATTGTAAAATTAATGTATTATAATGCTTTAAAATAGCACTTTAAAAGGTACTTTCTTGAAAATTTGTAAAACAAGTAAAAATTCATTAAAATTAGTATAGTTGTATATAGTTGTATAGTAAATATAAATATATAATAAATATTTACAAGCCCCCCCCCCGGTGTCTCGTTTTGCGATGTCAATAATCTGGTCACCCTAATCATACATAATATTAACAAATACATACAAATTCGTATATTAATTCTTTTTAAATATTTGACGTTTAGAAATATTTAATTTTGAAGGTTTTTTTTTAAGTTATTTTCTACCGTAAATCCTCTGACATTATGAATCACCTATATGTAGTTTCTTATATCAAATAAGCTAGCTATAATTGCTGTTAACATTACTGTAATGAAATAAAAATTTATCTAACCATTTTATTTCTGTACAGTTATTTTTATAAAGCATGTATGAAAATAATGGTTTTCTAAATTTAAGTCTAAAGCATTCAGCGTGAAATATATTTGTCAAATTGACGGTAATTGTTTATGTTGTAGAGGAAATTTCACATAAGATAGTATTAATATTTCTCTATGTTATGACAACAAATGTCGCGCCTGCATAAAATATTATCAAAACGAGATCAATATTCCCTTAAAAATGTCAAATTATTTTATATATTAGGAATGTTAACAGAACAACTGTCCAACAGTTTATTTTAAAACCAAACTAATGCTAGTAGAATTAGAAATATTTGTAGGTTTTCCAAGATTCCCTTATACCAGGCATGACCAAATTTTACCTATGCGGGCTATATTTAGGGCTCAAAATGAAAAATTTCACGAACCGATTATTTTCCGCCACTTTATAATTATTGTGCGACTAAACAATATAATATTTTCAGTAATTTCATGTTCTAATACATTTCGTGATTGTTTGTTTTGTATTATTATTGTTTTCTTTTTTTTTTAATTATATTTTTAATGTGTATATGGTGACATTATATTTATGTTATTTTATGTATATGTATATTAATAAAAAAGGTATTTTATGAATAATAGGACATGATTTTATTGATCAACTAATACGTCTCGCACATCTTAAGATATATTTTCCACAAATTATAAAACAAGGAAGATAGCGGACTCCCACGTTACGGCCTTGGACGGCGATAGTTGCGACATTCGTGGTTGTAATATGAACTAGGATTAGATAGTATGCAACCCGCAGTGCACACAAATATATTTTTATATTTTAAATTGCTATGAATCGCGCGATCATTAATTTTCTACCAAAATTGAAAAATAAAATGTAATTTTGGTAGAAAATTAAAGATTGCCTTGAACCGAAAATTATGATTAATTTATTTACAACTCTCATAATTAATTTCCTAAAATTAAAATTAATTACAATTGTTAAAAGTTAATACTTCAGTAAGCATTAAGTTTTATTATTTTATTTGCAAGCAAGCATATGAAATAAATAAACAAGTATTTATTTTTTACTTTTATATTTACTTTTATTGTACATATTAAATTTAGTCTGTGCCATTTTTTTTATTGCACTATTTATATTTCTTTTGCATTTACCATTTATAATATTATTAATTACACTACACCATTTGAAAATAAAAAATGTGGTGCTAATATTTAAAATTTCTTATAAAATTCATCACTGTCACAATCACAATTTACTATCACCTAACGTTACGACGTCAAAAAGAATTGCCGCAAATTGCCGATAATGAAGTGTTCTCAAAATGTTGGTTAAAAAACACGCTTTTAGCGCTGTCGGTGGATGGAATATAACTTAAAACCGTTTCAAGGCCGTGTATATGAGTTTCATACCCCTGATATTTTCTACTATTCTATTTACATAAAACAATATGCCTTAGCAACGATATAGCACACCACGATCGTTAATAAGGGTAAATGTTGAATAATGATATTCTCGCTAACATGTATGTATTATCTTCTGCAGTGTTTCTCAATCTTTTTACTCTCGTGGCACATTTTCCAAAGAAGAAAAATTTCGCGGCACACCTACGTAATCATAGAAGAAGGAATTTTGAATACAGACTTCCTGTATTCAGGAAAAAAGGGATGTGTCAATTTCAATTCGTCATAAAATGATCTTTCGTGTACATTATTCTTATTAATGGTATTGTACGTATATTCGGTCAAAAATGTTAAAATAAAAACGACGCTAGTTTTTTTTTTTTTTAGTTTTTGCGGCACACTTATTAAATTTTGCGGCACACCCGTTGAGAAACACTGCTTTTCTGAATAAACTTATACATAAACATTGCTAGCCCTGGCTGTATTCTGTTTGAAAGATGCCGTCGCAGAAAATGAATTTAGCGTGCTGGTACTGGCACACAGGCCGTAGTTTGACCATACCTGGTTTATATCATCACTCCCCCTTATATGTCTATACCCCTGAAGCCCCCAAAGATTCATCCAACTAAAAAAATACAAACACCAAAAAAGATTTTTTCATTATTCGAAAAAAAAAAAATCATGTGCATTTAAGTTGTTCAATAATAAGTAAGATATTTCAAATTTTTTAGTAAACTTCCTAAAAAATTTGAGAAGCCAAGAAGTATAGCTCATGTTTGAGTATTGTTCTGTCGCCCTACCAAATTACGACTTTTTGGCATGCATCTCGTACATGCAAACAGACAGATATTTTTTTTTTTTACGATTATCGTTTAACATTCACCTGAAACCTTTAGAAACGAAATATGAGAACGAAACCGTAATGAAGACAGACAATTTTTTTGTGGATATCGTCTTATAATCATCTAAACGTGTAAGAACGAAGTTTGAGGTCGAAATATATAAGAACAGATATAGCCTCCAATTTTATGTGTATAGAAGACTATCAGAACACTCATTCTTCTCACAAGATAAGTTCAATTAAGTTGATTATAAAATAAATAATCGCGTATTTCTCTGTATACCACGTTTGCGGTGTTCCCATTCGGCGCACAATTAATAATAATAATCTTTATTTATATAGCAAAAGAAATAATCTATGCTTTTACTCACTCTTGACCCGATAACATAAAGCTGATAGCGGGAAAAACATCTCGTACACGCCGTACACGTTAACGCCTGCAATTTTAAGTGTACACAAATTATAATACAAGGTGTCTCAAAAGAAATTTTATATTTATTTAGCTTACTGCGTGAACGCAACGTATCCGAGGGGCGCGGGGGTTATGTCAATCGGTAGCCTGGCTCTTGGGAATTTAGTCGCTATGGAGCGTTTCTCGGGAGCAGACCGCGCGTTATGCGTGGGAGAGTTTTACAAAAACGATTCGGCGACTGTAGCGCGTAGAAAATTCTGCAGTATTCGAGGCAGTAGTGGGTTAAAAAGTTTGAAGAGACTGGTACAACGCTGGATAAATCAAAATCCGGGCGACCTAGGTCATCAAGAACGGTAGAAAACGTGGAGAATGTTAATCAGTCTGTTCGTGACGACCCGAACCTTTCAATTCGGAAGCGCGCAAGTGCTTTAAATGTGCATAGATCATCATTACATCGCATTATACACAAAGACCTAAAGCTGCACCCCTACAAAATTCAATTGGTGCAAGAATTAAAGCCCCAAGATGCCAGTCAGAGGCTTAATTTCGTAAATCAGGTGATTGAGCGATTTTCAACGTTTACCAACATTTTGTTTTCGGATGAAGCTCATTTTCATCTTAATGGCCACGTAAATAAGCAGAACTGCCGCTACTGGAGTGCAACGAATCCGAAACGCAAACATCAGAAACCCCTACATTCGCCTAAAGTGACCGTATGGGCTGCGATGTCGGCGCGAGGAATTATCGGCCCTTACTTTTTTGAAGACGAAAGGGGGCGTGCAGTTACAGTAAATTCAGAGCGTTATGTGGAGATGTTAGACAACTTCTTGGTACCTGAACTACAAAACTTTCCTGGCTATAACCAAAGAACATGGTTCCAACAGGACGGAGCAACTTCACACACGTCCAATATGTCTCTGCCACGTGTTCGTGAAATTTTCTCAGGCAAATTGATCTCCCGGAGAGGTGACATAAATTGGCCTCCACGCAGTCCAGATTTAACCCCTATGGACTTTTTCCTATGGGGTTATCTTAAATCTAAAGTTTACGCCAATAAACCGACTTCACTGGCGCATTTGAAAGAAAATATCCGTCACGAAATGGCAGCCATCCCTGAGTCCACCTGCCGAGACGTCATAAGTAATTTTACTGTTCAATTAAATGAGTGCCGAGAACGCGAGGGTCTACATTTAGACGATATTATTTTTAAGAAATAAATCCCCAAAAAGTGTATTTTAATAATTAATAAACATTTTTTCTATATACGGCTTACTTTTTTTTAATCGATCCACTAAATATAAAATTTCTTTTGAGACAACTTGTATTTTAAATCTGTCGTAATTTAGGGTCAAACCCACTAATATATATATAAATTCTGTTTTGTTTTATTAAGTTCAAATAAGACGTTATGTAATTTTCATAAACAAATTACCACGAAAAAGATTTCTAGGCGCTTTCTAACATTCACAAAATTCAGATAATTTTTTCTTAAAATCTATTATAGAGGTATTATGTAAGAATAGCTTTTTTTAGTTTTTTATGCTTTTTTTAACAAAAGATTATGATGAATAATTTTAGAGTTATACATAAAAAATCGATCCCCCTTAAACTACCACTTTAAAATAAAATTCTAATATTCAATATAGCCTATAATCTGCCCGGATTCACTTTAAAATGTGTTGAAAATCTCGTGACAATCGGCCTGCCCAAAGAGACAGATAAACTTTCACATTTATATATACAGAATAGAGAACTGGAAAATAGCAGCAGAAGTTTTTAGAATTTCGCTTGTCCGTTTATCTGTCTGTCTACCTGAGTTGGTCGTAAAAGATTATAATTATGCAGTTGTATTATAAAATTTTATTATTAAAAGTACTTTGTTGTCGAGTTATTGCGTGCGTATAATAATTTAATTAAAATTAATTTTGTTACAAAAATAGTAAACTGAAATTTCATAAAAATTCCGGATCAATAGTTTCGCGGAGAATATAAAACAATAGCGTGCAAGCAATTTTAAATGAATTCACTTTGCAGACAATCAATAAAGCAGTACTACCACAGTATAAACATAAAAACTTAGAACTATAGTTCAGTGCCCTTTACTCATCTATTTACAATTATTACTGTTATTATAAGACTCTTCTTGCATTATTATGTCGGTCGTTAGCATTCTGGCCCATATTCCTAGATTACATTGCTAGAGCTTCGGAGAACGATGTCATCTCTCCACATCATAAGAGATCGTCCGAGATCCCGTACACATATTGCCTGAACTTTACTTGCCTGTTGGTTTCGATTACGAATAATAATGATGAAAATCTGTAGCTTACAACAAGACTGTCTAAAGCAGTAACCAAAACGTGTGAATGAGAACTTTGTTTGAACCTTTTGAGTTCCATATATACGTCATGTTAAAAAATGTAGTTGCTTAACTTTGTTTCTTCTTTTTTTTTATTAAAAAGAGTTTTCCGGTTCACTCCGTTAATGGATCTGTAATCTGTTAGTAAATAAAAATATATTGCAGCAGAGCCGGACCAATGTATTTCTACGCCCAGGACAAAGTACCTGTATTGTGCCTCCGTCGTTGATGATGACCAAAAAAGTGAATTTACGCTCCTGTCTACTCTACCTTAATCACCAAATCCTTTCTTTGCGATTAACCGCAAACAAAACCGAAACCGTTTATTTTTTTTAGAAAATGTATTGAAAACATTTAGCCGATTGTTCTGAAAAACCAGATAGTCGTAATTTTCTCTATAATTTACAACGTCTTGAAAAAATAAAAATAAATTAAATTTAATTGCAGTCAGACAAGAAGGCACATCAGTGGTTTTACTTTGCTTGCGACATCTTCGAGTCTGTGTCCACAGAACATTTACTAAAGAAGTAACATTTCCATGATGAAGTTTCCACAGTATTACTGCACTCTGTGAACTCTCCAGAAACTAAAAACTAAAACCAAAATTTGTCGAGATTTGAGATAGCTAATGTGTAGATAGCTAATGTAGATAGCTAATGTAGACCTAATGTAGACCTAATGTAGATAGCTAATGTACCAAAATATTTGGTAATTTTTACTTTTGTTTCTATTATATTTAAGTTTTTAATCGTACTATTTTTATAAGTTTGTAAAGTTGATATCCTCGTTATTAAAAAAATTTCATTATTTACATGTTTAGTTTTTAAGACAAAAAAAATCGTTATTCCAATGGCTTAACAATATACAGGGTATTCCATTTAAAAAAATGTTTATTTTCTAAATATCTGGTCAACAAAACATACAAAAATATTTTTGAGTGTGTCATAATATCTCCTACAAAAAATATTCGAACTTGGTTCATTTAACCGAATCTCTATCTATATCATTAACAAAGATAGCAATGGTAAGCCACTTGGCTGGGACACCTGTATATTAAATCAAATTTATTTTAAATATAAAAAAAAAAAATAATAATCCTCTTAACTGGCTAACCGAGATTCTGTAAACCAGTTTATCGAAACACTATTCATTATACAATTATACAGAAAATGTTGTTCGTACTACGCTGTACAGGTACAATCGTAGTCGTTACTTCTTGGCGACACAATTGTCGAACGACATATAATTTCTTTAATAGTTTCCTTTTATATATTTAGAAATAACCACAAGAATGATCATTGCGATCATTTTGTTAAATATCTAAGACTATGCACTGAAGTAAACACTTTCATTTTCCACCAAAAATACTTTCCATTCATAATTTTGAGTAATTTTCACTACGTCTCCCTTTATCTTTCTCGTCTCGTGATTGTCCCATCAATCTAGCATCGTCCCACGAGTCACGGCATTCCCCCCGACACCCACATAATGTTGACATCGAAAACGTCCTGATCACAGCATAGATACTATTTAAATCTAGCGTCTACGAATCACGGCGTCTTCGCATTCCAGGACTATGATCACATTTACTCAATATTTTGGCAAACGTATCTATTGGCAATAGTTTAATGTAAATTTCGAATATTTAATTATGTAATTTGTATATTTGTTGATGTTTTCTGAAAAATTTCAAGTATTTTATTGAAATCAATGCCAATTATAAATTAAATGACATTTACAGTAGTTAGGCACCGAAATAGAAAACTTTGTTAAAATTATTTCTTCTTTTATTTTGCTGTATTTGGATGTACAGTAATACCTAGATTAAAAGAAGGATGAATATAACAGTTCTGTTCAACAATCAAAAGAAAAATTATTAGCAATCTAGACATCAAAATTTGCAGCGATTTTTTTATCTATTTTAGAAAAAATTGTTATGGAATTAGTAGTAGGAAAGTAAAAGTTGATGTTAAGTGTGAATTTTCACACATTTCAATTGTGGTTACGTATTAAAAATCATAAATTTCGATAACTTTTGAAAGAATAATCGACGTGCTTCCATCTAAAGACTTACAAACGTACTTAATTACAAGATGCGCTTTCATCAAAACCCAGATATAGGTATCCAGTTGTCCAGTCTGTCAGATAAAGTTCTAAAAAATTGATGAATTTCGAAATAACGATCAGATCAAAAATTCCTGTTATACTATACCCGTTTACATTACTATGTATTAGTCAGATTTTTTTTTTCAGATTTTTATATTAACCCCGTTGGATTATAGGGTGTAGGACGAAAGTTTTTTTGCACATTATTGGAAAAAATCGTGTTAAAATAAAGAAATTCAAAACAACTACTTTTCGTTCCTTAATCTACATCTTAAGAGCTTTCTTTTGATGATTTAAATTATAATCTTTTTCAGTGATAAAAAATTGGAAATTTTTCTAAAAACTAATCTGATCGAAAATTTCTGTTGAACTATTCCACTCATCATTTATATACATGATTTTTTGAGATTTTTTCAGATTTTTCGATCAACCCCTCTGGTAAATAGAATAGGGAACAAAAGTATTTTCTTATAAATATTTGAAGAACTTCTTTTAAAAATATTTCGAAAATAAAAATGTGTTGCCACGCATTAAGTGGATTAATTAAATATCTCACTGAAAATAAAAAAAAAAACCTTTATTTTTTCCTTGAATACTTCTTCTTTGGGCACTATCAGTCAGGTTGACATTGCCTTGTGCCCTGTATACTTGTTAGATCTTCGGTTAGCTGATCTCTCCATCTCTTGCGAGGTCTTCCCACTGGTCGACGGGTATTCAATCTTCCTTCCCAGATCTTCCTGACCATTCTGTCCTCCCTCATCCTCATCACGTGTCCTATCCACTGCAATCGTCTGTCTCTCAGTTCTTGTGTGATACTCGGCTTTGAGTGCAGTTCTTGGATATCTTTTTTCTTACGGATTCTCGATTCACCATTAATTTTAATGGGACCAAAGATTCGGTGTAATATTTTATTATTGAAAACTATGAGGTGTTGCCGATCTCGCTTTGTTGAGGTTGACTACATATTTGTTTATAATTTCCTGCGATGTGTGTGTGCGATTTTGTGTGTGCAATTTTTTTTTTTTTTTTTTTTTATCTCAATATTTTTCCTTCATTTGGGCCAAAGAGTTTTATAATCATGGCAAATTTCCATTTTCTATATCCAGTCGTTCGGTCACAAATTCCACCGTACAGACAGACGCATGAGTGACGTTATAGAGCTTTTTGGTCACACTTACAAAACCCTAAAAAATTGCATTATGGACTGTATCTTGTAAGCTAATTGACGCATATTGCATACGACACGACAAATTGTAGCTAAAACTTTTATTAGATAGATAAAAATTGGCTGCAAAATTTGATGTATAGAATGTTCTTATTTTATTTCTTATTTTGTTTTGATTGTTATTTTTTTCTCCGTAGTGTTTATGTTCATGCCTTTCTATTCGTAGTAATTAATATCGCGTTGATAATAAAATTTATCTTAATTTAGCTGGTTAAGTATAATGCATTCTTAATAACATTTGATGGCATTTAATTTTCGGTTGATTAAAGTGAGTTAAGTGCGTCCTAGACCCCGCACAATTGGCCAAGAATTCCATTCATCTTTGCCTGTGTACCGTTCGTTCGGACGCGCTATGTAACACGCTGCTTGTAGCACGCCGTACCGAGCTATTTATAAAACTCAGCACGTCAAGTAAATACAGAACCTTCCACAATCTACCAATGACGATTGATACGACAAATTAAGTTTATATTATTGGGATTATGTGTTTTAATTTGAAAAATTGATTCATTTATACATTAATAATACAAATTAAGCCACAGGTATTGAGATTGCTCTATTTTCGTGCTACTAACATGTAAAAGGCTAATGGTGATTTCGGAATTCAAAAAAATCTCTAGATTTGTTTTGTCGCGGACATTTCCGCCTTCAATGGCACGCCATGTTATTGCATCATTATTGATACCAATGTATGATATCTTAATTTTCCCAACTGGATTCCAAATTAAAAAAATGAAATACCAATGCCCGAGAATCCAATCCCGGAAACTCTTTGAATAGAAGGTGTATTATTTATTATGCCAGGGAAATACTAGATGTCTCGCACAAGTCTACGTAAATTCTACACAATTGTTTAAAAACTTCTTAGCCCTGCGACCCTGCGTCTTATTAATAATTGCCTTAAACCACCAAAAAAACTGGGTCTTTGTAGGCCTGCTGAAGTTTTACAAATAATCATCGCAAAACAAACCCTGGCAGAAAATTTGAGGCTCTTGAACTGAAATGAAAAAATTGTAAGAATCATCGGTATCCTAGGGATTACCACTAGAGGGAAAATTCTTTAATTTTTATTTCCCGTTTCCCGGAAAAAACGAAACATTTCCCGGGAAACAAAAACAAATTATTATTCATGCTGATTGCGATACCGATACCGAAATCTTTGTTTAGTTAACTGTAATAGTCGTAATAAATATAAAATTTCATAATCAACATATTATAACGCACTTATCAAATCAGCATTCATCACTTTATAAATCAAAACATCGCTTAACAAAAATAAATTGATTATTTATTTTACGTGGAAAAATTATAAAATGCTGACATGTGTTTCTTTCGGTCTGATGGTACAGTTACTCAATTTAATATTCGGACACATATACAAGTTTAAAAGAAATCCATAAATTTACCGAAACAATCGAAACAAAAACAAATTTACAAAAAGAATTTAACATGTATGAAACAACTGGAAATATTACTACAAATCTGCAAAAGTTATTGGATGCTTTAATGACTATACAGCCCACATCAATTGAAAGTGAGACGATATTCTCGGTGTCATCCAATTTTTGTTCCAAGAGAAGATCATCTTTAAGCGACTTTTCCCTTGATTGCCTCTCGTTTGTAAGATGTTATTTTCTAAACAAGTAAAAGAAAATAATTATGTTTATGTTATATTTTATTGATTATATATTATATCTTACTGTATTTATTTTATTTATGAATTAAATTTATTTTGTTTTTTTGAAAAACAACATTTATTTAACTTTTCCGTAAAACTTTTACAATTTCCACCTTAAATTTAATATTTTTTTAAATTTCCCGGGAAATTCATTTTTAAATTTCCCGTTTCCCGGGAACGAAAATAATCCGGGAAAAATTACCCTCTAATTACCACATTTACACCTGTACCTCAACCAGTCATAATGGGTACCTCTAGCTACTACATAGTCTCTTAAACTGTTAACTTGTAAGAGTGTTTCATTACATAATTTTGACGGGTTTATGTTCCTCAGCAACAGCAACTTTATTAGTGCACCTGCTTTCAAAGTAAGCGCGTGAAATGGTAATCCTGATGGGTTAAGAAAATTTAGGAATTCAGAACTGACGGGATAGGTCAAATAACAAATAATTCATATTTATTAATTATTGTTTTCATAAAAATAACACATCAGTGACAAAAACAAGATTCTGACTCATTTGGAACACATTTTTCATGTGTTTTCATCTTTTCCATTCTTGCGAAATCAAATAGCTAAAAATTCCAACAGAAGGTCAGAACTCTTAAAAAAATACTTTTCTATATTTACAAATAACTATAAATTTTAGCATTTATTACTTTGGCACAACTTTGTTACAATTACCTAAATATAACTGGTTCATGAGTTTTTATACCAAATAAACAGTGCACATTTGGACACATACTTTTTTTTACACGATATGCGACATAAAAAAATGATGGGACAAAATCTTTTGAAATTGATTAAAGGCTTTCTGACCTAACTTTTCTAGTAAATATCAATAAATGTCTGTCTATTCCACGTATTGTACAAAGTAGTGTTCCCCAAGGTTCAGTTTTAGGGTCCTTTTATTTTTAACATATATTTCTAATCTTGATTACGTCGTCCTATCAAAAAAGTATTTTTTTGCGGATGTCTTAAAAAATTTCAATTCATCTCTTACGGATGCCGCCATTATATACCAGGATCTTGCTCATATTGCTACGTAGTCAACAGATTGGACGGTACCTTTTAACAGCAATAAATCTAACATACTACATATAGGCCACAACAACCCACACTTGGTATTTTATTGAGGGTCAAATAATGAGCAAATCATTAGAAAATGTTGATCTCGGTATTATGATTTGTAGTGATCTTTTTCGGTCTAAACATATGGTTGAGATAGTTAAAAAGGTCAACCGTATTGCTTATCTAATAAGAAAGAGTTCTTCTTTAACACCTGCCCTTCTTGCAAAGCTTTTCTCCACGTACGTATGTCCAATTCTCGAATTTAGTGCACCAGTACGGTCTCCCAATCTTTTAAAAGATAAAAGCCTACTAGAATGTATTTAGAGACGATTCACTAAGGTTCTAAATACTGTTCGTAATTTACCATATACGGTGCGGTTATGCCGGCTAATGCATCATTTTCATGGTAGTGTCAAAGGCGCGACAGGGGTGAGAGGCGTGGTGTTATATTTACAAGGTCGAATTTCATGGTGGGGTTGGAGGCGTGATAAATGCGCGTTTTCGGTTTTGACAACATTTGTATCTAACCCAAATCTAACCTAAATGTTTATGCAAGTATTTGGAGTAAACGGTTATTCAATTTCATTAAATATGTCGTCAAATCGAAGGAGACGTCTAGTTCTTTTTTATGCATATTTAGACTTATTACGATATGAAGAAAAGCGATAGTGGGTACGTCCCATATATACATAGAAGCAGAAGGCAACAGGGAGATTATTTTAACTGGTTGCAAAAAATTAGACACAAAAAACACAGACAGTTACTTCAATTACAAGAAAAGAATTTAATACACAATATTTTTTACTTGACATCACAGTTTGGAATGAAGATTCTGTTGGCCCCTGCTTGGGGGTGTAGTATACACTGCATGACATTTCTGCAGACCAGATATTTGAAACAGAATCTATAATAATAAACTTTATGACTGGCGACAACATTGTAAAAGTCGCTATTTCGCTGCATCAATTTACTTTTTTAATAATTTTTTTTTAGAAAATTAATATAAGTGTCTCGCTAAAGATCTCACCATTCCGAAAAAATATATCTGTTTCTATGGTTTCGACGGTGCCAGCGCTAGAGTTGAAATTTCTGAACTTGCGACACCGCGCTTGTAACACCGCGCCTACGACACGATGGTACGGGTTTTTTCAAAATAGAGCGATCCTATTGGTTGAATTTCTTGTTCCACGCTTCCAACACCTAAATGATACATAAGACTACCATCACTGGAACTCATCGAACCTATGGAGTGCACTTTACAACGAGCATCTTCGAGGGAACAGATTTAAGCTAACGCATGAGAAATACAAAAATAATGCGTGCTAATTTTCTGTGCAATCGTGTCTTTACGTCATGGAACTGGTTACCTGCTGAAGTCACCAATGCTCCAAGTGTTGATGCGTTCAAAATACATTTATTTTTTTCAATGTATCTTTTAGAAATTAACTCTAATTAATACAGAGCGTTCACACATTTAATCAGAAACTGATTTGGAGTAAGAATTAGTTAAATCAACGGCAAGTTGGTTATCAAAACCTAGTACATGCAAACAGACAAAATATTTGCTTGCTACCCAACCTGAAGGTAGCTGAAGGTACTACAAAGTAAAGAGCACGATTATCTGATAGCTCAAATAATACTCTATACCTCTTAAAGTTTCATTTTAAAAGTGATAAATTAAAATTAATTGAACATTTCTAGTTGAATGTCAGAAACCATTAACTAAAAACTGCATTCTAGTATGTTATTAAATTTAAGAACATTGCACTCCTGAGTCACGAGTATTTTTCAGCATAAGTCACATTTTTGATATAGTTGTTGATTTCAAAATAACACGAGAATTTTGTTTACATTATAAATAATTTGTCAACAGTTTTTTTTCGCGAAAAGTTTTCGCACATCTTAAATAGATATTTAGAACTCAAATATTTAGGAGTTTTAGAATTAAAAATAGAAAAAGAGAGTTGTCTTTTTAAATGTTGGAAGTATTTTAATTAGGCAGGATAAAAAGAATTTATTTTGGCGCTAATTTTAAAACAGTGGCAGTGACTTTTTATTTATAATACGAATATGTCATCTATTTTTGTACAAGAATTTTATCCAGGGAATCATTTATAATTCCTATTAAATTTGTTATATATTCCTTTATTTTATTTTACTTATTTATTAATTTATTTTACTTACTGTAGAACCTATGATGTGTCGGTAATATGAGATTTTCTTGCGGACGTTTCGATTTAATTGTTTCGAAACGGCGTTCGCATCAGAACAAATAAAATTTCAGCTTAGAATTGCTTTTACAATGCTAACATAGCACTTATTTACATTTATTGCGCTTAGTTAGACCATTTGACATTTCTCATACTTATGCTAATCTAAAGAAAGGAAATTATAGTAACATTAAATTACCGATAAAATCATTCAACTTCACATTAGCATATGATTTGATTTAGGTGTGTCAAATTGGTAATGAACGATATGTCAGATCAAGGTCTATTGCAAAAAAAAAACTCTTTATTAAACTAAGTTTAAATAGCTGGCCATGACTCTTGCAAACTATTTCCGTAACGTCATTACATAACTCTCTGTTTCAACATACTAACTTTGATCTTTTGTCTTTGATCTAGAATAATCTATTGATATTTAATTTTGCATATAATTGTAGCAGTTGATAATGCAAATTATTGGTTCCTGTCATTCGAAATTTGAAAAAAAAGTTAAATCATAGCCTAGCGTCATAAAACATTATTAATAAAAAATTATTTTACATTTAAATTAGAGTTTCACCGATAAACAAATTGTCTGATTACACCGGTCAACAGGAATTTTGAGTCTGGGTTCTGCATATCTGATTTTACTATCTTCCACATTATTAATTAAAGAAAAAATAGTTTTACCCGAAAAAGTTTGTTTTTGTAGCTATCAGAATGAAATTACGGATTTTAAGAAAATTTCCCTTTTTTCAGACCTTTATTGTATGGAAAAATAATACAAACTTTTGTTATGAATTTGAATCAGTTTTATTTACAAGAAAACCATTCGAAACAAACAACTACTGTAACAGAATATATAAAAAAGTTTAGAAATGATTATTTTTCGTATTTCTTCTGTGATTGTATGGACTTTCTCGTATTAGCCCCCAAATATAGTCCCTCATCATACTCTCATTGTATTGCCCCTGATAACGACGTCCATCACGTCTTGATGAAAACGTTCACCTTGTTCTTCCGAATAGGCTCCCATGTTATTTTTCCATTGCTCCAAGTACGCATGTAACTTATACACTTTAAGGGACATTCTGCAACCCATGAGTTTAAAGTTATCAAGCATAGTTGTAATAAGCTCTTTGTAATTGTCTACTTTGTTGTTTCCGAGAAAACCATGAACCACTGCTTTCAGGCTTTCCTTTCATGAGTATTGAGTATTTGTGATAATTCGTCACTGGCCATTATTTTCTTTATTTGTGTTCCGACAAAAATAAAGGTAGCAAGGATATTTAGTATAACCGCCTATGCACGGCGGTCGGAATCTCATGCATTCCTTCTGACTGGCGTCTTTTCGTAGACAGTTCTACAAAAAGTTTAAAAGCTGTCCTTCTTCACAATGGAAATAGATTTCCATCTCTTCCTTTGGCTCATTCCGTAAAGCTCAAAGAAAATTACGAAAATTTTAAAATGGTGCTTGAGAGTTTAAAGTATGATGAGTATACCTGGCTGGGATGCATTCCCATCAGAAATCCAACCATTCTCTTGTTTTGATAAATTCGCCGCAAATATAGAAGGATGAGTCTACCTCGTGTTTACAACTTTTTGACGTCAGTTTTGCATCTGCCGCCACACAAAATGCGTTGTATCGCTGCAATGCGCATGCCCCCCCACTCGTCCCCACCCATACTTAATATAACGCGCTTCTCCTTATATGGTCATAAAAATAAATAAATATATATTGATCGTTGTAAAATGTACAAAAGCAAATTTTTTCAAAAATAAACGAATGTTTTAGATATTTTTCGATATAAAGAATCAGAAAATAGTCATTAAAATAGAGACTCAAAAAAAAATATTTTTTTGTTGACCTGTGTTATCGATTAATCGACCGCCGATTATTTATAATGTATATCTAATAAAGTAAAGTTTTAGCATTATACGTGGCTATTCTTAATGTCCGTGTTTTATAATTTATCTTGGTCGAATTTCTTTCAAGTTTGTGCTCCCCCCTCGTATCTTTGTAACAAACTAAATTTTCAGTGTGGGATTTTGACTTAGTAGTCATACCCACCTGGGGTATTACCTGATTTAAACATTTCCATTAAAATAAAATTGGGGATTTGGTAGAATAAAACACCACGCTTGCTCCTGCGTGTTGGCAAGTGGTTTAATCAGCCGCCCATTCTGGGTGCCGTTACTATGGGTCAGACATTGCAGTAGTGGAAATGGAACTGATAACCGAAAGCGTAAATCCACAAATTAACTAAAAGACAGAGAAAATGAGACATTTTTAAGGGAGGCTTATATCAGCAGTGGATACGAAAGATTGAAGGATGATGATGATACCTAATAATATGGAATCAGCTGGCTAGCGATACATATATAGTAGAGATGGGAATTTCGGCTCAGTTTGCGGAACCGGATCAGTGGAGGTCGTTCAGTTTGTTTGCCGGTTCATTGATCCGGCTCAGTGATCCGGTTAAGTAAACATGTTTTCGAGACACAGGTCGGTCGTTAGTTCGTAGGTGGAACGTCGCTTAGAGCCGGTCAGTTGTCGGTCGTTCGCTTGTAGGTAGACGTCGCTTAGAGCCGGCTCTTTCTTAGACCCGGCTCTTTCTTAGATCGGGTCAGTTGTCGGTCGTTCGCTCGTAGGTAGAACGTCGCTTAACCCGGTCAGTTGTCGGTCGTTCGCTTGTAGGTAGACGTCGCTTAGAGCGGGCTCTTTCTTAGACCGGGTCAGTTGTCGGTCGTTCGCTCGTAGGTAGAACGTCGTTTAACCCGGTCAGTTGTCGGTCGTTCGCTCGTAGGTAGAACGTCGCTTAACCCGGTCAGTTGTCGGTCGTTCGCTCGTAGGTAGAACGTCGCTTTGCCCCGGTTCTTATCTAACATTTTTGAAACAAACAATTCACTTTATGTAGCTACTGTATTTTAAACCAGATGTGTTAAGTTTATGGCGATGTTTATTGCCCTTATAAATCGGACATCTGGGATTTGGGCAATATTTTTAATATTTTTATATAGTATGGTTGTAAGAAAATACAGACTAAGCCTATTAGTTTCAAATAAACTGCCCTACAAATTGATGACAATAAATAATACACTTTATGATAATACATTACACGCCGAGTTCTCGCGAAGTTCAACATGACATCGATCCAGATCCGGATCACTCCGGTCACTGCTCACAATCGCCCGACCACTCGTATCTTTGAAACTTGAAACTATACAGTGAGCCGTAAGCCGGCTCATTTCAATTTGGTGAACCGTGTCACTTCGGTCAGTGTACTGAGTCGGCTCAGTGAGCCGGTTCGTTCATGAACGACCCATCTCTAATGTATAGTACCTCTGATTGTTTTTAGGTATTGGATGTTTGAAATAATCATTCTTTGTTAGATGGCCTTCTGATTTGTCCTTCTAGGTCAAACTTGGTAGTTTACCAATACAGATAACTTACATGAATGTAAATGATATGTTGTCCGCAATATTTTCCAATATTTTGTAATATGATACGCTAATTGAGAAATTTCTGTACCGGTCGAAGAGAGTGAACATTGATATAGTGAACAGTGATATAGTGCAGATACCGGCAATGTTTCTTTGATCGGAATAATTATTGAGAGCACCATTTGAATTTCAGTATTTTTTTAATATAACGTTGTCACTACTAGGTAATTTGAAATAATAGACTAAAATGAGGTAAACTTAAAGAGATTCTTTACTTCACAAATTATTTTATTGTCAATAGACGTACATTTCGGCTACGAAGTCATCTAAATAAAACTGAGTCTCAGTTTTATTCAAGATTCTACTGAAGATGGCTACTTCGTAGCCGAAATGTACGTCTAGAAGTCTTCGTGAAGTTTACCTTATTTTAAACTTCACGTTAACTCAACAATTAATATTTAGACTAAAATTAATAAAGTCTTAATATAAATATAATATTTAAGGTGCGTTTTCAAAGATAAAATAGTTAAATATTCACTGTTGAAAAATTTTTAAATTTAATTTTCATTTCAGATCTGAGCCAAGAATGTAACATCGTCGAATATTTCGAAAAATTCAATAACTAAAGAAAATACGAGATATGCGTCTAAAGTTTATGGCCCAGCTATGTTCTAAAAGCGATTGAATAAAACGACGGAATTGTCAAGTAGCTCCATCTATGTGTGGAATAATATAAATTATTCGCCTGCCAATTTATGTCAGTCGAAGGAAGCACTCGTTTCGCAGTCACACATACACTGCCCCCAAATCTTAAAAGCAACAATGCATGACTTGTTGTGAGACATTTTTGGACCTTCGCCATGACAATCAGAAGGAAGTACTGGGATCGATCGTCACAGGGGATGAAACTATAGTCCTATGATCAACTATCAAAAAAATAATCCATAGAATGGCGTAAGCCAAACGAAACGTGTTCCAGTTGACCAAGAGGATTATGACCACGTTTTTTTAGGATTCGAAATAAATTTTAATGATTGACTTGAAGAAAATAAACACGACAATAAACGGGAGTACTACACCGGCCTGATGCATAAGTTGTACAATGCCATGAAGTAGAAGTGGCGCGGAAAATAAATTCACAGTATTGCCTCCTGCAGAAGAAGGCGCCAGTTCGCACACCCATTTTTGCCATGGCTTCTGTAAAGTGTGGGTTCAAAGAGCTTGACTACTCACTCTACAACCCAGACCTGGTCCCTAGAGGCTCGACCTTCGATGTAGAACATTTAATAGTGATGGAACCTTGCAGCACACGCAGTTTTTGAGCATTCTGCACTCAAAACTGCATACTATTTTTCTAAGGGTATTGAAATGTTAATTCAAATATGGATGAAGTGTGTTGAAGTACAAGGAGACTATATTGCAAAATGACACCGTTTTATATTTCTATTACCCCAGAAATATAGTTAGGCTGAAAACCTTTGACGCCTATAGACTATCCCAGTGATGGCGATGTATGTCCCGCGAGTCACACAGTGACTCGTGTGATAATTTCAAATGGCACACACAAGAGAAGATCTTTGTGGTTCTGAAGATTCTGAAGAGAGATTATAAGATAACTAAGGTTGGGTCTACATCAACAAATATGAAACACAAAGCCGCTAGCTCAGGTAGAGTTGACGAGATCAGGAGATTCCACACAAATATTTACACTCTAAAGTAGCCTATTTTTATTTACGTTTTTTATATTTGACCCACGATTTGACTCTAAAAAACTTCAAATTCAATTTTGACTTATCTGGAGTAAAAGGTTCTCCATCGCTGGTCTATCCTAAATGTATAAGTTGATCTAAACGGGATTTTTTTCTTCTTAAGCTTGCGGTATGCTGTTTTTTAAAGCTGAATGAGGTTTTCGATACTTCTGGTCAAACAAATTGGTCAAAAAACCCTAACAATCATAAAAATGTACTAGATTTCAAAATCTAGTTCCGCTTAATGTATAGAAACAGACAATATTACGTATAGAAACAAATTTCGTTAAAAGAAAAAATGTTGTTCTTCACTGCACTGAGACTATCACAAAATAATTCGACTCAGTTATTAAATAATATACCGGTGTTTCTTAAAATATGTACTAATAAGTCATCTGCAGACTTCCCGGCGACTTCAAGAATGATAACGACATAAAATGGCTCGCGAGTGTGTAAATTAATCCTAGCTACGAGTATCGAACATTTGGACAAGACTGGTAGACGACTATATTATGTCTAAAACAATTTCTAACTTTTAGGATTCTTTTCAATCAGCAAATAAATGTATTTGTTAGACAGTTATAAAAACGCTTTAAATTTGTTTCTTATTTAACATTGTTCTCCAAACATGCAATATAATTTTATTCACTAATGCCCAAATGCACCAGTTTTCCTTAAATATAAGCAACACAACTTGAATCACAAAAATACCTAGCAACACAATACGTTGCTACGTATTTTTACGATTTAAGCAACGCTAAAAATTTAAGAAAAGCTGGGGCTACTAGGTATAAATAAATTACTAGTAAAATTAATTATCTTGTTAAAAAGAGCTGACTTAAAACTTAATACTGTCATTTATCCTTGAAACCTCACCTTTTAACACAAATTTAAGACATTTCGACAATCATAAAACACTTAATCCTCATTTTGTCTATATATTTTTTTATTATTATTTTTTTTTTGTTAATTTTTTCTTAATTTTCTCCTCTTGTTTCAGATGCACTGCTGAACAGTCTGTGTTAACAGGCATCGCAGAACTGACGCCGTCGCTGTATCTCTGCTCAGCGGTGGCAATTAAACCGACGCTGCTAGCGGCGCGAGGCGTCACGTGTGTTGTGAACGCCGCCGCCGAACTACCAGACACTCCACTTCCTTCAAATGACACCCAGTACCACAGGGTTTGCGTTCAGGACAGAGTCCATTGTGATCTTAGCGAACATTTTGATACAGTTTCTGATTTAATAGAAGAGGTGAGAAAAAATAAATATTGTAAATAAGCATTTTTTTTTTTCAATTGCATAATTCTATTCTGAATTCAGTGATAAACAAGTCATAGCCTTCAAATATCACAAAATAAGTGGGAAAAATGTAATTTACATTTATATTAATTTTATTTAAATTTCATTGTAACAATAATGCTATGAATTATAATAATTGAACATTCTTTGGACGTAGAGTACGGCAATCATTTTGTTCTAGTACTGGGTTTCTCGATAAAAATCCGTGTGTCCCCAAAAAGTGTACACCAGACTTCCTTCAGTAATTAAAAAACTATAAAAGCTAGCAACAATATAATAACTTAGTTGAAGAGAGCAAGGTCCAAAGAGTGTACCGATATAGCGTTCAAAGTCATATTACGCAATAGGAAGCAGCGCGCGCGTGCTTCATTTTGTGGTGAAATTGGCGCTTGCGGGAAAATTGGTTTAACTTGGGACCGCGACCTTCATGAACAGGGGAAATTCCTACTGGAACCCGAAAGTGAAGGATAGCATCCGTGTCCCTATACTCTTAGCACGAATTAGATAAATATAGGGGGCACACAACCGTATAGTTTCTTATACAAAACTAAAAATCTGAAATAAAATTAGTAACGAATTTACAACCAGTTTTTATCTATCTAATAAAATATTTTTTACTGTACACAAAACAATCATGTAATTGTAATTAAATATATTGCATTATAACATATTTCACTTGTAAACCATTAGACGTAACGATACCTAATAACGTTATAATAACGATTCAACTGCAATTTCTAATACAATAACGTAACGATATTTTTATAACGTTAATAACCTATAACAGAGGTCGGCAGAACGCGGCTCGCGAGCCTCTTGCGGCTCTTTGAGGACATTCGTGTGGCTCTTTAAATTAAGTTGATAAGGAATAAAATTTAGAAAATATTCAAAAAGTCATGAATTAAAACAAAATTATGACTCTTTAAAATGTTTCCAGATGCCGTAAAGGGTGAATTTGGCTCTTTGGCGTCTAAAGTTTGCTGACCCCTGACCTATAACGATTCATAAAAAGTTATTTTGTAACGTTATTTTAATAAAATTATATAACGTTATTTGTATTAAATAAATGTATTGCGATTTCAAGTAAGTTTCAATTTTTGTAGACACATTTATATTTCCTAAAAACAGTTTTCAAACACAAACCAAGTAGATATAATTTGATTTATTTTATTTGTTTATTTATTTATTTATTTATTTATTTATTTATTTATTTATTTAATTTTTTTACATCGGCCTATTTCTGCAACAAGGCTAATCGCCGATGCCAGGGGGCGAGCTCCTACACCTGGATGAGGGGTGAATGATTGTGAAATGAGAGTAATGTAAACATATTATTATCGCCCGAATAATATCACCAACGGAGAATCGAACTACCGACCGCACAATCCAGACTGCTTTTCATCAGCCCAAACTGCACGACTTAATGCGCTCGGCACTCCGTTGGCTTATATAATTTGATATTCACCACCAAAACATATCCCAAATAGCTAAATTTCAGAGTTACAAAAATTATTTTTATAACGTTATATAACATTTGCATAACGTTATAAAAATTAAAAAAAAAATAAAGTTATTTATAACATTATGTAACGAAACCAAATAAAATAACGTAATACAATAACGTAACGATTTGAAACGTTATTTCATCCCAACTACAAATGTGTTTCTAGCTGTTTTGTTCTATTGTGAAACTTATAGTTACTGTATTTGGTAGTCTATTTTTGCCGCCATCTTGAATCTGCAGTGGTTCTCAATATAGATGTTGTAGGTAAAAATGATTTAATATTCATAAAAAAACATATACGAAGTACCATTCCGTTATCATCAAGTATAATATTTTTCGACGAAGTTCCAACTATAAAAATTCATGGCGAAAAATATAGTGACGTATTATTTAAACATTTCTACACAAAATTATATAAATATAAAAGTTATTTGAAACCCATAAATATTGTCACGGTGTGGATTCAAGAACGGACATCTTTTTTACAAAATTTATTATATAATAATAATTTTACATCAGAATACAATTAACTGTCAGAATGGCTTCTGGTGTTGTCTGTTAGTAGCTGATGTAAGTCCCGTTCTTGACCCGGCTTCTCCAGGATCGGTCGAACCACCCCAGGTATCCGCACGAGGCGAACACGTGGAGAAGCCCTGTAGACGGCACTCACATCTCGGGTGGATGACTTGAACAGCTGGGCTGGTCCTTGGGTAGCGTGCTCACAAAAATGATCGAATGAATAACTACTGAAAAAAGACTAACTTGAATGACTCACTCGAATGACTGACTACTGAAAAAGACTAACTTGATGACTCACTCGAATGACTGACTAACGACTCTATTCCCTAAGACCATTTTATAACTGTTAACCAGGACACTATGACGTCAGGTCCTACCTCAATTTTTCCTAAAAAAACAAGATCAGGCAATAGCCTGATATCTATTGTTAAACTATTGAGCAATAATATTAATAGAACATTTGTTTTACAATTAAAAATATCCTATTAGGTAGATAAAAATTCGATGCAATATGTGATGTATAGATTGTTACTAATTTTATTTCAGATTATTAGTTTTGTATAAGAAACTTGTAATCTCAAAAATCAAGGTTGGCCAGGGATTATTTGAGGAGGGCACCATTTTTTATTGTTATTAATACTCATGAAAGTAGATGGCAAAAAGAAAACAAAGGTCCTCATTTCTAAAATACAATTGATGATCTAAAAAAAGGTCTTCACCTCTAAAACACAAGTGATAATTCTCCAAGGCATTTCTGCTGGGGGGCAGAGCTTTTTTGGGGGCAGAGCTTCTTGAGGGAGGCAAGCTCTCCCTCTGGATAACCCACTAGTGCCGCCACTGGGATTATACATACCGTTATGTAACTTTTCTAAAAAGATGTTTTAATGAATGTTGTATGTGCAAATCTATTCATCGTTGTGGTTCGCAGAGCCGTAGCAATGTTTTTGGCGCTCTTGGCAAATAAAGTAAATTGTTTAAACAACAAAAAAGTCCTAACCCCCCAAATCCAAGTGATGAGCAAAAAAAAGGTCCTCATCCCCTATACACAATGGTGCCCCTCATCAAACCTCGCGCCCTTGGCAAGTGCCTCAATGCCAACCCATTCCTACGGTTCTGGTGGTCCGTTTACTTTTTTTCTTACACAACAAAATTGGAAATGGAATATTTTTAGACCATAAAGAATGCATTAAAATAATAAAAGATCAGAGAAAAATACACCATTAATTTTATATGCGTTTTAAGTCATTATAATATTAGAAATAGATGCTTTATGTTGACTTTAGTTTCGCTGTAAAATTTAATGTGCACTAAGTCATTGTTCTTATAAATAACCAGAAATACCGAGCTTTATTTTACATTGGGCAAATGTGAGCCACGTAGTTTATTGTTATTGTTTAAAGTTTATAGTTCTACTGGTTTATTATGTACACAGGCTGTAAATTATTAAGTGACAAACTTGTAAAATATAGACTATTAAAAGCAGGAGCGGATGGTCTATAAAAGTGTTCGGTGCCATCTCCTAGCTGGACTGAGCTAAAGCAGTTTTTGAGACGTCGAAAAAATACAATATGATCGAAAAAAAGTCGTCTAGTATGCCTTGTTGGCAATATTGTACCGTTTATGGTTTTGATGGATACTTAATGTATGACAGTTTTTGCTTATAACACTAGTAAACAAAAATGAACTTATTTTTTGTGACTTGGGCAAAACATAGTGTATCCCACTTAAAATTTGACCTAAAAGCCAAAAATGACCTCTATCACCCATCATTTTTAGGGTTTTGTAGGTATGACCAAAAAACCCTTATACCGTCATTTTGTCGTCTGTCTGTCTGTTCGGTAAAAATTTTAGCCAAACGGCTAAACCTAGAGAGTTGAAATTTGGCATTCTTATACAATTCTTTGACCCGCACATAGGAAAAATACTAAAACATCTAAAAAACATATCCCCCTAAAATGATAAACAAATGTGTGCTCATCGAAAAAAAAATATTTTTTTATAATTCTGAGTAGGGTATCAAATGAAAGCCCTTGGTACGTGGATTAACGATCAAATTTTTATTTTCGCAAAATAAATTATTTTGAAGCGATTTTTGCCAAAATTGTGCAAAAAAATTTTTGTCCCACACCTGTAACCCAGATGGTTTAAACTAAAAATCTGAAAAAATTCTAAGTAATGTACATTGGTGTGAACCGGAATAGTACAACAGGAATTTTTGATCAGATTACGTTTTTGGAAAAAAACGCATTTTTTGTGATTTTTTGCTAATAATGTACACAAGTTATAGCTTTGTAACACGCTACAATGGAACGTGTATGCTGGTGTAGTGGTTTTGATGCTGGCGTTTCACCCAAGAACCCTGCGAGAAGAGACAAGTTTTCGTTTTATAGAAAATATATGCATTTTTCCTTTCGATACTTGAATATATCGATATTTTTTTTCGATATGATACCGGTATCGATAATTTTTATTCGATATTATCGATGCCCAAATATCGATACTTTCTCAGTATCGCAAAACTCTAAACGTTATTATTTCTAACTATAGTTCCACCTAAATGTTTGAAATAGACTATAAAAAAGTCACAAAAAAGGGTCAGTAAAAAATTCATATTAAGGCGGCGCATAACCCTATAGATTTTTAGTTTCCTATACAAGACTAACATACCTGAAATAAAATTAGTACTAATTATACATCAAATTTTGCACCAATTTTTTCTCTATCTAATAGGATATTTTTAATTTCAAACAAATTTGTAATAAAAATTTTATCGCTCAATAACTTAATTATAAGCATGAGGTAACAAGTTTCTGTAATTTTTTAAATATATTAGTGAGCTTCAAATAACTCTTAAATTTAGATGTCTAGATGGAGAAATGTTTAAACAATACGTTAATATTTTTTTCGATATGATTGTTTATTTTATATTCGAATAATGTATATGAAACTTATAGTTTATATCTTACCAATGTTATTTTTTGGTTCGAGTTTATACCACAGATGGTGCTGCGACCGATATTTAGTTACAGTGACTGTATAAAGACAGTGTGGCCATATGAACTGTAGCCGCCATGGTTATTCCAGATTTGTATTGGGTTATCACGGATTCTTTAATATCTCTTCGGGTCGATGGGATATCGACTTAGTTTTTGCTTACAAAGATTACACATACATATGCCGAAAAACTTATTTCAGGATTTTGTCCTAATCAACCCCTAAAGGGGTGAATCTACAAACGGGGTGAATTTTACATCCCGTCGTATTTCCTGTGTTTGTTGAGTTATAAGGTTTCTTTTTGGCACATAGGTGTCTTTTTATAATATCTCGAAATGGTTTTGACAGTTTTTTAAAATTTCACCCCTAAAGGGTGAAAAGGGGTAATATGTGATTTCAAGGATTCTTTAATATCTCTTAGGACCAATAAGATATCCACTTGCTTTTTGCTTACAAAAAATACCCATACAAAACCGAAAAACTAATTCCAGCATTTTGTCCTTATCAACCCCTAAAGGGGTGAATCTACAATTGGGGCGAATTATACATCCCGCCGTATTTCCTGTGATTGTTGAGATGTGACATTACTGTTTGGCACATAGGTGTATTTTTAAAATATTTCGAAATGGTTTTGACAGTTTTTTTAAATTTCAGCCCCAAAGGGTGAAAAGGGGTGACATGTGATTTCAAGGATTCCTTAATATTTCTTAGGACCAATAAGATATCAACTTAGTTTTTGCTTACGAAGATTACCCATACAAATGCCGAAAAACTTATTTCAGGATTTTGCCCTAATCAACCCCTAAAGGGGTGAATCTACAATCGGGGTGAATTTTACATCCCGTCGTATTTCCTGTGTTTGTTGAGTTCTAAGGTTTCTTTTTGGCACATAGGTGTCTTTTTATAATATCTCGAAATGGTTTTGACAGTTTTTTAAAATTTCACCCCTAAAGGGTGAAAAGGGGTAATATGTGATTTCAAGGATTCTTTAATATCTCTTAGGACCAATAAGATATCCACTTGCTTTTTGCTTACAAAAAATACCCATACAAAACCGAAAAACTAATTCCAGCATTTTGTCCTTATCAACCCCTAAAGGGGTGAATCTACAATTGGGGCGAATTATACATCCCGCCGTATTTCCTGTGATTGTTGAGATGTGACATTACTGTTTGGCACATAGGTGTATTTTTAAAATATTTCGAAATGGTTTTGACAGTTTTTTTAAATTTCACCCCTAAAGGGTGAAAAGGGGTAATATGTGATTTCAAGGATTCTTTAATATCTCTTAGGACCAATAAGATATCGACTTGCTTTTTGCTTACAAAAATTACCCATACAAATACCGAAAAACTAATTTCAGGATTTTGTTCTTATCAACCCCTAAAGGGGTGAATCTACAATTGGGGTGAATTATACATCCCGTCGTATTTCCTGTGATTGTTGAGATGTAACATTACTTTTTGGCACATAGGTGTATTTTTAAAATATTTCGAAATGACAGTTTTATAAATTTCAGCCCCAAAGGGGGAAAAAGGGTGACATGTGATTTCAAGGATTCCTTAATATCTCTTAGGACCAATAAGATACCGACTTGGTTTTTGCTTACAAAGATTACTCATACAAATGCCGAAAAACTTATTTCAGGATTTTGCCTAATCAACCCCTGAAGGTGTGAATCTACAAACGGGGTGAATTATACATCCCGTCGTATTTCCTGTGTTTGTTGTGTTATACAATTTCTTTTTTGCACAAATGTGTCTTTTTAAAATATCTCGAAATAGTATTGAAAAACGCATGTTTATATAAAAAAAAAATAGGATATTTTCATATTAAAAAAGAATAAGCAGAACATGTTATATACCCTGACTTCAAAAAGAAATTACATAAGAGTTGGCTATGGAAAAATAAAATAATGTATACTACAAGCTTTATGTAACAATAAATAACTTATGACAACAAGAGTGATTTAATTAATTCAGACAGTAAATTAATTCTAAAGCTTTCTGTTGACATTACTTTTATTTTCCATAGCCAACCCTTATACAATTTCTTTTTGAACTCATGGTATAAATGATATATTAATAAAGAAAACTGATGTATATATTATCAATTATGCATTTATTCAACTAAAATTATGGTCAGGTGAAAAATAAAATGAAATCAGTATGGAATAACATTAAAATTAATGAAAGTAAATACTTCTTATAATTGTGAAACCATCCATTTATCCATGATTTACTGGCATAATGTTTTTTTATGTTCATTTAGCCTTTTTTCCCAGCAATTTTTAACCTAAACATAACAAAACGTTTCCTTATTTTTAATTTTAATTTGTAACAATTTAAAATATGTGCACAGTTTACATTATCTACATTACTCATCACAAACACAACAATATTCACTATTAAACGTCTAAATATACGTATAATATTTGAAAATATCACTTAAATCTGTTGAAACACAAGCTAAACACATGTAAACCATATATAATCTGTAACAAAGTTGGTAGAAACATGGCGGACTTCAGCTCGACCAATAGAAAATGAGACCATCGTATGGCCACACTGTCTTTATACAGTCACTGTATATTTAGTGAAGTCAGAATTTTTTGTACGTAGTAATATATAGTAAACGCCCACTAGTTTACTATCCTTTTCTAATTCATTGATGTAACCCTCTCTACATTTTTTCTTACAGTTCCAAACATCGGTAAGCATATTGAAAATGAAATACTGATTTTCTGACATTTTATTTAGTTTTATTCATAATTAGTTTCTTTAAATTTATTCTACAATTTTAAATGAAATTAGTTAGATGTATATTAATTAATTATTTATTATTATTTTTTTTATTATTAATAAGATAAATCTTGGTTTAGTACTAAAATATTATACCAATATTATAAAAGCATTCAATTATAATTATAATACACGAAATAAAAATTCTTTTACATTAAATCTAAAAAATACTACAGCAGCACAGAATTATTTATTTTTTAAGGTAATTTATAATAAGTTACTTTAGTATAAGAGAAATAGGTACGACAAGACAATTTAAATTTAAATTAAAAAAACTATTATTTAGAAAAATAATAAAAATAAATTTTTTACTATTAATTGGACGTTGTAACTGCATCTTTTAGAATAAGATTGATCATATCATTTGTTCAGAATTATTTTTAAATATTTTATATGAAATCTATACCTAATGGATTTACATTGTATTATTTATTCTGTTTATTTAGCAAATTCTAAATAAAGTTTAATCTAATCTAATATATTTTCAGAATTTTTATTAATTGTAATGAATTTCAATTATTGTTATGCACAATATTTGAATCTTTTCTTCATTCTAAACTTTTTTATATAAATATACCTACATTTTTATTGTTAGCTATATAAATTATAAGTGAGATATTATAAGATGTAAGTAGCGACACCACGCCCCCAAAAATTCATCTTATTACAAAAATCTTTGAATTGAAAATAAGCGTTTTTTAATTTTATACATCTTTTATTAAAAAATGATGACATTTTTATATCAAATATATTGCCAGTGTTGTCGAATGAATAATTCTTCTAGAATGTCACATGAATTATATTTTACACGGATTCAAAGGGTTTGTGGCACATTTCTTGCAGTAACATTAATATCTTATCACAACCGTAAAGTTCTCAAAAGTTTCTTCTAGAAAACATCATTTCTAAACTAGGAATAATCAGTCGAAAGAAGTATTGACGTAGATATAATTTGAATATACGGGTTTACAAAAAATTAAATAAAAAAATAATAATGAATAATTCTACAAAAAAAATATTTGAATTTAAAAATTACAGAACATTAATCTCTGGTATCTTATTATTAAAAAATTATTAATATTTATCACTACCGTTAAATTAAAAAAAAAACCTTTGTTGTTTATAATTAGTTAGGTATAAGCCTATTCGCCATTTTCCGAAGCTGCACTTTTTGTACTGTATGTACCATGAATTCAAAAAGAAATTATATAAGGGTTGGCTATGGAAAAATAAAATAATATCTACTGCAAGCTTTATAAAACAATATAAACTTATGACAACAACAACAGTGATGACAGTTAATTAATTCTAAAGTTTGCTGTTGACATTACTTTTATTTTCCATAGCCAACCCTTATGTAATTTCTTTTTGAACTCATGGTATATTCGGCACTTAGTAATTTTTATCAAATATCCGGGACAAAATGACAAACTGGCCGGGACGCCGGGACCATACCTTCAAACCGGGACAGTCCCGGTCAAACCGGGCCTGGGTATAATATCTGAAGAAAAGATATAAAATATAGGGACTTTGTTTGAATTTCTCGGCGCTTGGTCCTCGTAAACGATATGTGAGTAAAAAAGACCTAATTTAATAAAAATTGGGAACTATAACTTTTTTACCAGTTTACAAACAATAATAAGTTGTCTATTTATTATGATTGTGAAAGATGATATTTTTATAAGTAACTAAATATAAATAAACAGTTACCTTATGCATATATTTATATTATTTAATATTTATAATATTTATATTTGAAAACTTCAACAGCCGTAATTACTTCTGTCAACAATTGCTTTTTATTATGAGCATCGAGATAAGAGAATTCCAAATACATTGTTTATTTTTAATACATTGTTTGCCTTCAATTGTAAAGTAAAATACCTGTAGAATTTTTCCGTTTCACATCAGTGTGCATTACGTGAAATAATGCAAAAATATTTGACATAATCCCGACAAAATGGCGTTTTTTTTTTTTCAATAATATCTAGGTACCTATATTCTTTTCGCGTAATTTTAGAATTTTCAATATTTTTCTTACTTAGGAATCATAGAATGAAATTAAATATAAATGTATACAAATAAAAATAATATATAAATGTATATGTACTAAATTAAGTAAAATGTAGGAAATTCATTTAATTTAAAATATTTATTATATTATATTCTATCGATCTTGACTTTGAGCAATCATTGTCACGTTCCAGATAAAAGAAGTAAAGGTTTATAATCATCTTTTTCATTTGTTTTACCAGATACAATTAACTACTCAGTAGCATTCAGCTTAGATGCAAGCAATATAGATATAGAGTTGCCATCTTTTCAAAACAAACAAATATCACAACAGATATTTTAAAATATTCTATTGTGACGTAATATTACTCTTATTGGTTGATGTACTTATGAATGAAATATAGACACTCCCATTTGACTTCGATACTAACTACATCTATCGGACTAGAAACAGATGTGTCACCCACTTGCCTGACCTTAACGACCTGGCTCATCAATTCCAGTCCGCCCCTGTTCTCAAGTGCTACAACCATTTTTTTTTTTTTTTTAATTATTAATATTCACTCATACACTGTAGTATTTGGTCTATCTAGTTACTAAAACAGTATTTTTATTTTTCAGACAAGAAAATCAGGAGGAAAAACTTTGCTACACTGTGTCGCTGGCGTAAGCAGATCGGCTGCTCTCTGCATAGCATATCTCATGAAATATCAACAGATGGCACTACTGGAGGCTTACAATCACGTAAAAAGCAAACGGCCCCTTATCAGACCAAACAATGGATTCTTCCGGCAACTCATCGAATACGAAATGAAGCTATATGGACAAAATAGTGTGAAAATGGTGTACAACGACTATGTTAATGCTGAAATTCCCGATGTTTACGACTGTTATTACCAGAAAATGGTTTGGTTCCAGAAAACGTACAATAGAAATTTTGGTAGACATTAGATTAAATTGATCTCGTAGATTTAATATCTTGTTTTAATTTATAAATCCAGTTTTTTTTTTAAACTAGCTGACTTCGTTTCTTGTTATGTACCTTTTCATAGCCCGTTCAAACGTTAGAATGCAGTATTGCTCTTATGAGATATGGGAACAGTGTTGCCAAATGTTGTCAAATATGTCAATGAACCCAGCATATTATACGAAATTTTATGTTCTTTTGTTGTTAATTCGTGGAAACTAAATGGAGAAAGCATCGAAGACTTGTATAACTTACAAAAATCAAATAACATGTATGAAAAAGAACTACTCCGTTTGCACTGTACTGCATTGTAACGTTTGAACGTTTGAACTATAGCTGTAAAAGAAATGAGAAGTGAGATATTTCAAGTTCATATGTAACGTTCCCCATAGTCCCCCAAATATTCATCTTATTAAAAACAGAAAAAAACAGGGCTTCGAACCGGAACTGAACCGAAAACCGAAAAAAACCGTTATTTTTGTCAAAACGAAAACCGGAATTGAACCGAAAAAAAATATCGGTTTATTTCGGTTCAGATAATGTTTATGTGAGTGAATATAAAATACATTTTATTTAAGATTATTTTTTAAACTGATGAGCAGAAAAAGTCGTAATTCGTAATTTATTAACTCATAAGTAAAAAAAATGCACTTCTATTATTTCGGGGAAGGGGGGGCGTTGAACGACCAGAACCCCCCCCCTATCTGCGACCTTGGTATGATTATCACAGAATAAGGAATAAAATGTTCTTCTAAATTATAGTAGAAAATAAATTTCTAATACAAATAAAAGCATTTAAAAATTTATCACTCGGAACTGAACCGAAAAAAACCGTTATTTTTGCTGGAACGAAAACCGGAACCGAACCGATATATATTTTTTTAATTGAACCGGAACGAAAACCGAAACGAAAAAAATAACGATTCGAAGCCCTGGAAAAAAATGCAGATTAAACAAAATTGAACGAAAAAAATGTTTCTTCATTCTAAATAAATTTTCTTATATACAATTTTGATGAAAAGTACATAATAAGTAATATTTCAAGTTTATAGGTAGCGCTCTATTTTAGTTTGAGGGAGCCCCCCCCCCGTAATTTTCCAAATATTTTTGCAATATAAAAAAATGTATATAATAAAAAAGATTTGTTTCTTGTTTTAAATAGTTTTCGTCATACACATTTTTGCTGTTAATAATAAGTGAGATATTTTTTAGTATCGTCCCCCCAAAATTTTGAGATATCTTAGAGTATGAACACGTAAAAAAAAAAAATCCGGCGCCGATAAACCAGCACCAATTTTCGGCGCTATATTAATGCCGGTTAGTGCACACGTAGAAATATTGTTATCAGCGCCGATTTACTAAAATTTCTTCCAAAAATGACCTGGTTTAATTCTGGTTTAGAATTTATGTTCCTGTACCTGCTTGGGGGTCTTATATGCCTACCAAAATTTGCCACTTTTGCACACTAGATGTTGTAAAACAAATCTATAATAAAATTATTCTGCTGATAAATAAATGTAAACGTCTATTATTCGCTAGATCAAGGATATTTTTTAAAATTAAGCTAAAAAAAATCAACTAAATATCAAAAAAAGTGACTGCTAGCTTGTTATATGCTAGCAAATTCCCGTTTACTTATCGACGCATGTTGCTTGCCATTTGAAAGTAGGGCGATATTTATTCTCGGTGGTCGGCGTATGTGAACATGCACTTATAGGCGCCGACAAGAACCTTCCTACATGTTCGTATTGTCCTTGTTCTGCTTTTGTTTTGTCATCATACCAAATTACGTGAATATGTTCAGCCTTTTTAACCGAAGGGAAACTTTCAATCTATTTATTAATAATATCTGGTATAATTAAAATAAGATATTAACTTAAATTGCACGATTTTTGACTGTTAATAATTTTTATGTAATATGTATAAATTACTTATGATATTTATTACTTTAAATTATATGTAAAATTATGACTAATTTTTGTATAGTAATAATTTTAGGGGACCAATATATTATATTTAATTTTTAATTGTAAAATTTTAGTTGTATAGATTATTTGTAATATGCATTTGTTTATTGAAATGTTATTTTAATAATAACAAATTATTATAATTTATTAATGTGTTTTATTTATCACATTTTCGATCACATTTTTCAAGATTTTAAAGGGTTAAAAGATTTTAAAATTACTGTTGTTCAGATTTATTGCTTAATAACTTTGAACACTGAAATATCCTTGAAAAATTTTAAATTTTCATTACTGGAAATGCTATCAGAACCCTTATATAAGCACCCGTCTCTCTGAATGCAGGGATCAGAAATATTTGGTTCGGTTCGCGAGTAGAACTAAAAGTCGATTATCTGGTGGTTTACTTGGACCTGTTTTTATCTAAATTGATATATATTTTAACTTAAACTTCTTTATAGTAAATATTATATTATAATAAATCTTAAAATTACTTTTAATCCATCGTACCTAAAGTGTGTAAACCTTCACCATTAACAACTTAAGTGATCCGCTCCCAGACTAACTACAAGATGCTTGATCAGTCGGTTGGTAAGTACCAATACATATCATTTAATACACATATCATAATGACGAACCCTGGCTAAAACTCATGCCTAGTACCCGAACTCCTTTAGTCAAGTATCTCAATTCAGTTTAAGATCAATGTTTACATTATATCACAGGCTCGCTACCTAGTTGCTAATAAATGGTATGATATAAAATAACGTACCAGTGACCCGCTACACCTTTGTTGAGTTAGCAATGGTCAAGAGTAAAAATAAAAGAAAATACACTGTTGTCAAAATTTACTAAAATCAACATTATATACAATTTAATCAGTTAATTTAGCTAACATATCACAATACATATATACGTCACAATACGTAAAAATAAGGGCCAGTGAACTAAAATTTCAGTCCAGGAACTCTAAAATGATTAAAAATAGATCTTTACTTATTATAATTAAGTAAATAACAAAAATTACGTCTTACAATTACGAATGGAATACAACTAGACTGAAACTGTATGTCACTGTATTTAAATGATAGATCAGTCGAAGATCTGGTTCGCCTTAGACCGTATTTTCACCAATCAGACTCGGTATTTCACCAATTTCTGTTGATAGACAAAGCTATGGCATTTTTTACTAACCATTACGATGAAAATCGAAGCACAAGTGTTGTTATTGCTACTACAATAATGAAATAGTCCATCAAATGAATTACATTTTAACTAACCACATTTATTGGGCTCAACAATAACCGATAGCCGCGCTGCGAACGCTGTAAATCAGCTGATTGAAACGAGTAATATGAAACTTGTCCGTATTTGTTTACATGTTAACTCGAATTTTTGTAATGCATATATTCTCCGTTTTTTTTTTATGCCTATACGCGGTGATACTTTAGCGCGGTTCAGTTCAATTGTCGCGATACTTTCCCGATCAGATCAGGGAATCCCAGGCGTACGATAGCTAATTCAGCGCAGGCGTAAAGTAAGGTGACCATTCGTACTGGTTTTACCAGTACTGTACTGTTTTTTTGGTCATTGGTCCTGGTTAGTCGTGAAATATAACCAGTACAGTTTAGGGAGACAAAATCAAAAATTATTAATTTTTCAAAAGATCGAGTAATCGTTCCATCTTTCAGTACGCGCGTAAATTTAAACACAAAATACGGCTCAGCAGTGTAGTGGCCTTTTCAAAATTACTTAATCTATAATATAAATAAAAGAAGTACATTTTATTTTTTCACTTAAAGTCAAAAAAACTAAGCTTACTCTGCAATATTTTTTTAATATATATTCTACGATAGCCACTTTTCTTCATGCTGACTGAGCAGGCGCGCTCCTAGAAAAATTAACTGAGAGGGGGGTCTATTTCTAAAAAATATCCGATAAATAATATAAAATTTATTATTGCCTCTTTACGGGGAGGGGTGGTCTTATATGTTAATTACATTTTGACTATGATTTCTTTTTCCTCGGGGGGGGGGGGGATATCAGGACCCAAGGACCCCTCTCCTATTGCACGCGCCTGTACTTGGGCTATTTTAAATGTCCTGGTTTTATATTTGACAAAAAATTGTCACCTTACGTAAAGGGAATCGGCGTACATCGAACCGGCGTATATCGAGTTCTACCTCTATTTATGCATTAGGCTGTAGTTACTGATAATTACCGCTCTTACCGCGTTAACAACTTTTTGAGGATAACAATTGTTTTAATGTAGTACAATAAAAAATCTTAAATGTATAAATGTATATGCTTATTGCGAATATGACTTTTTTTAAATGCATAAACTTATATGCAATTATTTCTGGGTTAAGGAGCACTGATCTAAGTGACGGAAAAGTTATAGAAGGTAAGTTTGTCGTTTCTAAACAACATTATATGTAAAGCATATGGTCAGCGTAATATTTTTACCGAAAGATGAAAATCCGAAGTGGTGTCTGAAATTTAAATCCGCAGCCCTTGTGATTCATCGGTATCCTAACATTTTTCAACCTTGTCGCTCCAAGACGAGCGTTGTTAAACCTCTAAAATGCCTCTATTATATCGTCCGTTTGGTGAAAATTCGATCTCAGCAATAAACCAGGCCAAAGACTTAATTTATTTTTTACTAATTATAATATTATAGTCGCTCATCCTCAAAGGTGGCATTATCGTGGCCTGTATCCCCATTCAGACACTTGGGGGTCTTCTCCTGGCTTTTGTCGTTAATAGGTTCACTTTCCTTAGCCCACGGTTGCAGTTCTCCAGAAGCAAATGTCCAGTAGATGATGCAACCGAAGAAATAAATACTAGAGGCGATGTAGAAGACTATTTTCCATTCATCTGCAGTCTGGAAATAAAAACGCCTTAATTATATACAACCTGCATTGTCACAATGCTGTATGTGCTGCTCGGGTGTAGATAATGGTAACCAGCAAAAGCGAACTTTTTTGATTCTGTTAATTAACATTTTAAACTTGTACTTACCGGAGTTGTGACAATATATCCAGAAATAATAGGACTGAGAATGCCTGGAAGAGTGGCAAATGTATTTCCAAGACCCATAAGTACACTGGCATGTTGTGGAGCAATGTCCAAATGATTTACACTGAAAAAATGGCATGTATAAGCACAAAATAAAAAATGTGTATAATCCAGCCATTGAAAACTGACAATAACTGAAGTGACGCCTAGCGAAATATTTTGGAACTTAACGGAATAGGATTTTGTTGGATGTGGCTCATTTAATTGCATTGTTTGTATGTGTTAAAGTGAAGAAAACTTTTAATAAAATGTCTTTAAAATCGCAACAGAAAATTAACTGCAATGTGAATTGTTGTGTATCAAACGGCAAATGTCAAAAATATTCCAATAGACCATATTAGTAACTACGTCACAAAATGGGATTCAGTGCTGCCGTCTCGCGGTTGGATTCCTTTTATTTGAATTTAGCATTTTGTTTTTTTGTTAAATTGTATTTTGGAAATATAAATTAAGTTTTCAAAGTAAGAGAGTGGTTCACATCAAAACTACAAGTCAATATTTATTTATTAAAATTCTTATTTTATACATTATAATTTAATATGTCATTATTTTTGCAGAACAATATTATTTTGCAGGTTAATTTTGAAAAATTTACGTTAATAATCGTTATTATGGCAAGTAACATAGCAATAAGTGTGTGTGTCATATCTAAATGGTTTAAAGAAATGTGTTGTTTTTAATTTTCCATTATTGTTTTTCATTTTCATCTGTCAAAAAACGAAAAAATTTGCGATTAATAATGTAGATGTAATTGTTACAATTCGGAGCAAAACAATGCACCAATATGCATTCTAAAACAAAATATTAATGATTACTTATGGCGGGTTGCTAACGTAAGAGTTTTCGCTAACTCAAGTTAAAATCATTTGTTTTTGTATGCTACAACATACAAAAACAAATGATTTTAACTCGAGTTAGGAATAATTCTTACTTTAGCAACCGGCCATTAGTGTTAATTAAATAAATACTAAAGATATTCCGATTTTCATATTATTTAAAAACGTAACCTATAAATATATCTTCGAATCTTATTTATATATTTATAAAATCATTATTCTATAATATAAAGTGTCTGGACTGTATATATTAGTATATATTTATCAAAAATACATATTTTTTGCTCCAAAATTTAAAATATTTAGCAAAAGCAATGTCCCATGTATTTTAAACTTCAAAAGGACTCAGCTCTCAGATGGCAGCACATGTATGTGACGACACACTAATATGGTCTATAGCCATTTTGTAAGCGACAACAGCGCCTCTATATGTTATGTTTATTCTCAATATTAGAATATATCCCTTACCTAAATCCGCACCAAGCGAAGGCACCGATACCAACAGCAAATGTAAGGCAGACAGTACTTCCAACGGGAGACAACCAGAAGGCAGCACCCAACATGAATATAGTCTGCGCTATGAAGGCCGTGCAGTTGAAGTACTTCCTCACTTGAGTGACAGTCAAGATACGTTTCACCAGGAAGTAGTCAGCGAACTGGCCAGCAATCGGCACCATTATAGCCATGGCAAGATAAGGAACAGCAGACATGAAACCCGTTTTAGAAAGATCCCAACCCATAGTATCTGAAATAATTAAAATGTTTTATATCAGCTAGTCAATTGAGAACTGACACGCTCGGATACGCAGTCTGGTGGTCAAATATTGTACTAGGCGTCTGTAGTACTGTTTGAACTTATTACATATGTTCTAGTGTTGATTTTTTGTTAGAATGTCGATAGAAGTTGTGAAAAACTGTAAAAGTAGAACAAATTGTAGTGTCTTTGTCTTGTCATTCAAGACAGGACAAAGATAGGCATCTTAGTTTTTTTCTTTTCTTAAGATAAATGGAGGGAAAGTTAATATTAAGTCCAGATTGGAAAAGATTTGGTTATGGACAGGAGGAAGGCATGGGAATATATTTTGAGTTAAAAAGTAACTGATACTATGCGAGTTTGTTCATTACATTTGTCGCAGAAAAACTGCACTAATATATTAATAATAATAGCTAATAATATTAGCTGCTTCTGTCCAACTAAAACTAATTTTATTTCATGAGGCAATGAACATAATGCACTTGTTTACAAACATAATCCATATATTGTAAATTCAGATGACCGACGAAATGGTGTTCATTTTCCCAAGCATGTTCAGCCAGTTTTGAACTGTAAATTTCGCCCTGCTGAACGTTTACCCTAACATGTAAAGGTCTGCAAGTCTCGCCAATATATTGTTTCCCGCACTGGCAGGGAATAGAGTAGACACAGTTTTTGTTTAGGACAGATTTGGGTTTCGTACATGATAGGATAGATCTTAAAGTCGAACTCGATTTGAAGGCTACTTGGATATTATGCTTCTTTAGTATCTTACCAATTTTCTCAGATACTCCTTTATAATAGGGCATAGAGACATATCTCACTTAGTCAGTTCTAGGTGCGTCATTTTTCTTATGATTGATAGCATCAGTAATAATTTTATGACTATAGCCATTATCCTGTAAGGTGAAACGGATGTTCTTCAATTCAACTTTTAGAAGTCTTTTAGGAGAACAAATTACTTTGGCTCTATTAACTAGACTCAGTGCAACAGCTCTCATAGTGCTATTATGGTGGACTGAGTTGAAATTAAGATATAGACCTGTGTGTGTTGGTTTTCTGTAGACTGTGGTTGCTAGAACCCCCTTGCCATTTCTTATTATCAATACATCTAGGAAAGGCAGTTGATTGCTAACTTCCAGTTCAACAGTAAACTTAATGTTAGTGTGTACTGAATTTAGGTATTGATGGAATTAGTGGAGTTTATGATTACCATGTGGCCATGTGACAAAAGTATCATCGACGTATCTTAACCATTTATTCGGTTTGTACTTGGCTTTTTTTAAGGCTTTCGCTTCAAAATGTTCCATGTATAGATTAGCAATAATAGGTGACAGTAGAGACATTTATTTTTTATATACTCATTAAGTATTATATCTTTTTGATACTAATACTCATTATATTGTACTATTCTAGCCTAGTACTATCAGCAATGGCAAACGTCCAAAATAACGGTGTCTGAATAAGTACATAAAGCATTACTTTTTTACTTTTTTTCACGAATGGGAAGTTTAATCGCGTGAGCCGTAGACAAGTGCAACAATCCCATAAGTGAAAAAATGTGCTTTATTCATGAGTTTCATACAATATTTTTTATACGACTGCCTGCAATTAGAAAAAAATAAACATTGATAATTAAAGTAAAAATCTAGGGCAAAACTAATATTTAAGATTTTTTAAGCTCAGATCACGAATTGACTTAAACGCACTCTTTGATTCTTTTCGGACTGCACGGACACACCTACAGTCTTTGGAGATGATTCCATAAGCTCATGCAAGTTCGTAGAGATCGTTTTGTAGCCACCATTAGCTGATGTATCATGCTTATGGAAAGTGTGAAATAATGAAACGCTTATGAGATTTTTTTAACACTTTTTACATTTTTTAACAATCGCCAGACACTCATTTTATTACGCAAGTGAAATATAGTACAGTTTATTTAACAGTCGCAGAAAAACACTTCTATTTTCAAATTTATACTTCACAAAATATTTAAAAAATGTTAGATTGCGGTTGTGTTCCCGAACACACCCATCCCGTTCTTTTTTTAATTATTGAAAAACAATATTACCATTCATAAACTTTGGTAGTTGAGTGAGAAGTGTGTAGAAACCCCAATTTTCACTGACATGGGACGCTACGATAGCCCAGACTGGTCCTGACGTCAGGATGCTCTTCCATGGATGTTTGATCTTCTTGTTACCATCCCCCATGGGACCGAGAGACTTCCTTATGTATTTCAGTTCAGATTCGGAAATATGTGGATCGTCTTGAGGAGATTCCTTCACCACAATCACCCAGATTGCGTACCAAATTAAACCGATAGTACCTATAAATAAATATTTTATTAAAATTGTCTCTAATCACATTTCTAAAAGATATTTTATTGGTTCCTAAATACATTGAGGAATATTTGAAATCATATTTCACTATATTTCACCCCCTTAGGGATCGAATTTCAAAAAATTTCTTGTTTGTGGGTGCTTACATCTTGGAGAAAATATGCTTGCCGAATTTCATGACTATGTCCAACGGACGTTTTATAGAAAAAAAATAGCAATTAACTCCTTTCGGGGTGCAATTAAAAAAATATGTTAAAAAGATATTTTAAGTTTTTAAGTTAACAGTTTTAATCCCGAAACACTCCCTTAGAATGAAAATTTTGAGATGTTATATGCCTTCTGTTCGAATCCTGGTTTTACTCTATTATCATACTAAATTTGGTTAAAATATGTCGAACTGTTTTTAAAAAAGATTCGTCAAAAACAAAAATAAATAAACCAAAATAATAAAGTTCATAAATATCGGCAAAAATAAAAAAATATAATATAGATGTTGTCTCGTTTTACATAGACTAATCATAGTTTTGCTAAATAACTGAATAAAGATCAGTCCAGTTTACCGATTAATATTTGAGCCGAACAATTCCGATGCCGCCCGAAGAAACACTATCAAAATATAGTCATCCAATCAACTATTGAACGAAAATTCCTTTTCCCTCACTGCATATTTAATAGATATTCCAATGGTCCAATATAATTAAAAACAAAATTATTAATTTCTCGTTTCTAGTGGGACTTTTTTTTTAGATTTCCTAGTTATGATGAAGGCATTTCCTGCCTGTATGCAAAATTTCAACTCTGTAGCATATCTGGAAGTGGGTTAGAATTTCCGGACATACCCACAAATATTCAGTATTATTTATAAAGATTTCCAGCCAAGTTACTTTAAATTTTAATTTTCAAAAAGTGGATGTGACATGTTTGGATAGGGGCACAATTTTATGTTTGCCATGGGCGCCATTTACCCTAGATACGCCCCTGTACATAATACAATTGACATCATGAATCATGTGCTTTTCTTCGCCCTCGCTACTAATTTCATCCACCTGATATCCCATCTGGCTTCGTGGAGTATGGAGTACATTGACTTTGTGTTCTTCAATAGAGTGTCCTCTCCTCCATTGCAAACCGTGCATCTCCTCTCTTCCTTTCTTTCCAGGAATCATTGTAGTTTCCTTCATTCCTCATTCTGAATCTTGCTATCGTTTTTATGTTTTTGTTTTCTGAAACGAGATGTGAAAGAATGTTTAAATATATTATATTCTTATGGCGGTAGTTAGACGTGTATTTTCTAATCTTCACTCTTCTTTCCTGTATTTTATTATCTTCAAGGCGTTTCACTAGCTCTTATCTCATACTCTGTCCTAGATTTAATTTATTCTTTTTAATATATAGCAGTGATGGGCGCGTAGAATACATGATGTAGACTAAAGTAGATTTTACGCGTAAACATGTCAAGTAGAATATGCCTTTGTTTACGTGTCGAATATAGAATTTAAACTGTACATGCGCAGTACGTTTAAATGTAATATTTGAAATAATAGAATGGTAATAGTTTAAAAAGTTTACTTTAATGTTTATGTTTATTTCAATTTTATGTAGTTCTAATTACATATATTGTTTCCAAAAATGTTATCTCACAAATCGTATGTTGTTATGGACAATATAAATTACTTGGTTTCTGTATGTATGAACTACTAAAGTAAAATTAAAATTAAAAGTTAGTAGTTGTTTTAATCAGGAAGCTGTCAAAAATATTAAATTTGAGTTCTTTACTGCCTTTTCTGCTTAAAACTGGCGGTATTTTATTTTTTTAAACGTTAATAACCTCATTTTTCATTATTCTACGCTAGATTCTACGTGTCTACACAGTCTACACTTCTCTACGCTGTCTACGGTAAATTTACACGTAGACGTAAAAAATTCAAGTTTACGCGTAGACGCCCATCTCTGATATACAGTAATACCTCGACTTACGCTACCCCGACTTACGCGAACTCGCAGTTACGCGGTTTTTGATTTTTTCGTTTGACAACACTGCCATCTTCAGTGTATCTTTTGCTGTGATACGTATTGGACGCGTTTCGCGCGAAATCTATGTGCACGATTATGATTCTACGATCGACGAAAGTTAAGATTGTTTTGTTAAAAAAGATATGTCGTCCAAACGAAGTAAATCTTATTCTCGTGCACCTAGTAAGAAAAGGAAAACGATATATTTGGAATGTAAACCCAACAAGTAAACATTACCAAGGATTTTGATAGCAAAATGACAGAGGGTCTCAGATCAATTGAAAAGGACTTAAAAATTTTAAAAAGATAGACTGTAATGAAGCACGCGTTATAGCTACAAAGCAAGGAATGAAAAAATTATTCTACGAAGAAATTCGGCGTGAAAAAAGCAGGTATTGTATTGTTAGATTTTATGAAGCCATCGACATCGAAATAACTTTTTTAGGTAACTCATTTATTTTTTTAATATATTGTATTAATATGTATAAAAAACTGTAAATTTACTAAATATTTTCTTCTAAACCAATTTTTTTTGTTAGTCCTTGGTCCCAATTAAACAAAATTTATATGTATTTATATGCAAAATTCGCGTAAGTCGGGGTACTTACGTGAATTCGACTTAAGCGATTTTCGTCGGACCCACCTATCGCGTAACTTCGGGGTATTACTATATATACTCTCCTTTATCTTTTCAATATATATACTCTCCTTTAGATGGGCTGTGTTAGGCTCAAATAGCTATCGTTGCTATTCGCCAAAAATTTTAACTGTCTAACTAACTCATACTCTGTCCTAGTAATCGTCTGTTCTCTTGTTGGTACCTCTTTTCTTCGTAATATGTCGCTCTACCTTGTTCCCATTCATTCCTTATCTTTCTCACTTCCCTTCTTGCCATTTCCTTCCAACAATCGTACACTACGCAATTTTTTCTTCCAACAATCCATGGTTCACAGTCTTTCTTCGTAGTTCTTTGCCTGTTTTCCTACTGCAATTGCCAACTGGATTCTTTTTGTATTTTCTTGTAAAATATACGTAGGAGTAGATTGTCGAATGCCGAGTAACCATCGTAAATATTTGTACTGCATCATTTCTATGTCGTCAGATTCGTTCCAGTCCATTATTTCAGAACCTGTTTCTGAATTTTTGATGTCCTATCGCTCACACTTGGGATAAAGCTACCTTTGCCTTTTTACATAGGTTCTTGATATGTTGGTTGTATTTTCCGCATTCCATTTTTTTTTTTTTTTAATCTGAATCTCGGATGAATTTTGTTTCTGCGAATTATTTCAATAATTAAATATCTATACTAACCAAAGACGTAAAAGATGCTGTCCCATCCCAACTTTATTGCCAAAAGTCCACACACAGGCATAGATACTACTGTGCCTACATAACTTCCAGCAAATGCGAGTGTAGCCAGTCGACTCCTTTCTAATGGAGGGGCCCATCTAGACCATACTGCATGGATACACGGATAAGTCACCCCCTACAAAATTAAAAACCAAGTTAATCCAGCTTAATAAATTCAACAATTAAACAAATAATAAGTAATTTGCAATACAACAAAACATGCTAAATTTAAACTAAAATAGTATATTGTGCATCTAGCGCTGATTATGTATACTGCGCGTGTTGCTCACTATGCTTTTCCTTCGATTACCATTTTTCAATAAATAAATAAACAAGAAAATTCAATATAAATATGGTTAACATCCATTAATGCGCGCGCAGCCAGTACGGGAATGAAAATTCACGGAAACTGCACATGCGCATTGCTGCGAATTTATTTTTTCCCGCACAACGCACATGCGTGTTGGGGCGCATCTATCATTCCCGCATTACCTGCGCGCGCATGAGGGTAACATGCGAAATTAAGCTAATTTCCTGTCAACTAACAGTATTGAAATGAGACAGTTCCATAGTAGTCGTAGGAAAACATATTTATAGAATGAAGATTGATTTACAAGAAGGTGTCTATAATATAATTTGTTTATTTACAGTTAGAAAACAATTTTGTTTAGAATTATAAATATCCTATTAGATAGATAAAAATTCGATGCAAATTTTGATGTATAGTTAGTTATTAATTTAATTTCAGATTATCTGTTTTGTATAAGAAACTTTTAGGAATTATACTGTTGTGCCTTCCCGTAAATTATGATTTGTTAACTAATCTAGGATTCTGTTCTTTTCTAAAATATGTTTGTTACCTCAAATATTCCTTCGATGATTCGAACTGCTAACAGTAGATAGACATTTGTTCTTGCCAGCCAAGGAGTTATTAAGGTTAGGAGGGCAGTCATTGCTATTCCAAAACCAAATACTTTATGGCCTCCTATCTTCATAGCCAGCCATCCTCCTGGGATTTGTGTTATGATGTACCCGTAGAAAAAGGAACTAAGTAGATAACCCTGCATTTCACGAGACCAGTCGAATTCTCGATACTGAAACACAAATTAAATAAATAATTAATACCCAATCTTTCACAACTATTAAAAAGCAATATTCTGTTATATTTGGCTGTAAAAATAATTGTTGTTAAATATACTTTTATCTTTTTTGTTATAAACAGTAATAAAGAAAAAATTAAGGTGATATATAGCTAGCAGATAGTAAATAATTTAAAAAGATAAATGTCGTATTAAAAGAAAGTTAAAACATCATTACAAAAATAGAAAAATTTTATGTGAAGTATGAATTAACACACATTTCAAAATTTTGAAATTCATAGATTGTAGATTTTCTCTTGTAAATCTCCGGAAATATCATCTTCTTAAGTGTCATCAACATGACAGGAGTAGCCAAATGCTACAGTACATTGTCTACGTCATTCACCTTGTTTCATCTCATCACGTAGGCATTGTTACATTACCACAACAAGATACATTATACAGGGTGCTGTTGGAAACTGTTAAAGCGTTGCTAACTTCTTTATTATAAGAGATACGTCATATGTTAAATTAGATAGGAAGTATTTTATTCTACATATAGGAATATTAAATTGAAAAATCAATTGAACGTCAAATAAATACGTTATATTAAAAGAAAGTAGATTTTTTTAAACGAAGTACCTTGTATTTTACTAATTAAATAGGTCCCTAAAAAAATACGCCTTAGGAGTAATAATGTAGGAGATGTCAAAGGAAGTTATTTTTTTTTCAAATATTGGACAGTATTATTAGATAGGGTAGCGTTTCAAAAGTTATTCGGTAAACTGGAACACAATGGCATTCGCGGACAAATTCTGCAGTGGATCTCCGCATATCTCTCCAACAGAACCTTCAACGTGCGTATAAGGAAGTCTAGTTCAAGACACTACCCGGTTACAAGCGGCGTACCTCAAGGCAGCGTAATAGGCCCTATCCTGTTTCTGCTATTCGTCTCTGACTTGGTAGGCCATCTAATATCCCAGCACCAGATGTTTGCAGACGACTTAAAAATTTACAATAAGTCAGAAAACCAAGCCCATATATAAGCCGATATCAACACGATCGAAGAATGGTGTAGTAGGTGGCTTCTACCATTAAACACGTCCAAATGCAATATTCTGCACCTGGGTTCTACCAACCCAAGGCACACATACTACATCGCGGGACACGCAATCCAACATGTCGCACGTGTAGTAGATCTTGGACTTACTGTGACAACTACACTAGACTGGTCACCGCACGTAGTCACGGTAGCAATAAAAGCAAATCCTCTATCTGATTTTCAAATCCTTTCCTCACTTAACTTCTACCTTATTCCGCACAATCTACTTATCATATATCCGTCCCCTTCTTGAATTTGCATTTGTAGTTTGGTCGCCTTACTTACAAAAGGACATTCAACTTCTGGAGGGGGTTCAGAGTCGTGCCACCATATTGCCAAGAGGTCTCCGCCATATGCCTTATGAAGAGCGCTTAAGAATTCTCGACAATCAACCTCTGTCAGAGCGCCGAAAACGTGGAGACTTAATCCAAATATATAGGATTGTAACGGGCAAGTTCTCTACCGATATGTCGTCACTATTCCACCTTAATACCGACCAGAGGTTCCCTGGTCACCACCTTAAGTTGAAGCACGAGAAGTTTAAACGACAGCCAAGCCAGTTTTTCGTCACCAACCGTGTCTTCGACCTGTGAAATTCTTTCCCGGAAGAAGCTGTGTCTGCCCCAAGCATAAACACCTTTAAAGCCAGAATATGTCAATTATTTCCCCGAGCAATGCAATTTTAGTTCTATATTTAATTTAATTGTAAAATCAGCATTTCTTAATTTAATAAATTATGTAATTACTAGGTTATTACCCGTCAACAATGACGGATTTATAATATAAAAATTTCAATTATTTGTATGTGTATTTGGTTGTATTTTTTAACGTATCCTAATTTCGTCGCCAGTCTGCGAATCATGGGATAGGATATCACCAGTTAGCTAATCAGGGGAGAGGGCATCACCAGTCAGCCAATCAAGAAACAGGGTGTCCCCAGTTAGCCAATCACGAGAACTTTAGAAAAATTGACATCATAATGTTACCGACACTACATACATGCTAATTATATAGTTAGATTATTTATTCATTAACTTTTTAAGATGAGAAAACGATTCATTTTTACTTAGTACATTACATTTACATTGTTAAAACTAAAATTAATTTGAGACGTTAATTTATGCCTACGAAACCCTAGACATTTCTATATGTAATTATGTATATTCGTAGATACTTAGAGAATACATCTGCAAAATATTGTTCATATCGGTTAAAGGATATAGGCTTGTCTAGAGTTTCTCGTTTATGCCTACGAAACCCAAAACATTTATATATAAAATTTTATCCGCAGTTTCTTAGAGAATAAATCTGCAAAATATTGTTCATATCGGTCAAAGGAAACAGGAGTATCTACAGTCTCTTGTTTATGCCTACGAAACCCTAGACATTTATTAATGTAATTATATTCGTAGATTTTTAGAGAATAAATGTGCAAAATATTGTTCATATCGGTCAAAGGAAACAGGAGTATCTAGAGTCTCTTGTTTATGGCTATGAAACCATAGGCATTTATGTATGTAATTATATTCGTAGATTCTTAAGAGAATAAATCTGCAAAATATTGTTTATATCGGTCAAAGGAAACAGGAGTATCTAGAGTCTCTTGTTTATGCCTACGAAACTCTAGACATTTATGCATATAATTATATTCGTAGATTCTTGGAAAATAAATCTGAAAAATACTGTTCATATCTGTAAAAGGATATAGGATTACCCTAGGGTTTCTTGTGTATGCCCACGAAACCTTATACATTTCTATAGATTATTTTATCCGCAGATTTTTAAATAATAAATCTGCAAAATATTTTTCATATCGATCAAAGAATATAGAAGTGTCTACAGTTTCTTATTTATGCCTACGAAACTCTAGATATTTCTATACGATGCTTTATCCGCAGATTTTTAGAGAATAAATTTGCAAAGTGTTTTTCATATCGATCAAAGAATATAGGAGTGTCTAGAGTTTCTTATTTATATCTACGAAACCCTAGATATTTCTGTATGTTATTTTATCCGCAGATTCTTAAAGAATAAATCTGCAAAATATTGTTCATATCGGTCAAAGGATATAGGAGTCTCTTGTTTATGCCTACGAAATCCTAGACATTTATGTATGTAATTATATTTGTAGACTCTTAGAGAATATATCTGCAAAATATTGTTCATATTGGTCAAAGGATATAGCAGTGTCTAGAGTTTCTTGTTTATGCCTACGAAACCCTAGATATTTCTGTAAATAATCATATTTGTAGATTCTAAGAAAATAAATCTGCAAAATATTATTCATATTAGTCGAAGGATTTAGCAGTGTATATAGTTTCTTGTTTATGCCTACGAAACCCTAGACATTTCTATATGTTATTTTATTCGCAGTTTCTTAGAGAATAAATCTGCAAAATATTGTTGATGTCAGTCAAATGATATAGGAGTATCTAGAGTTTCTTGTTTATGCCTACGAAATCCTACAAATTTCTATATGTAATTATATTCGTAGATTCTTAGAGAATAAATCTGCAAAATACCTGTCAATCAAGTCAAATTGGGAACACCCTGTTTCCCAGTTAGCCATCACGAGAACCTTAGGAAAAATAACGTCACAGTGTTACAAAATCACTAACACACGGTAGCTAATTATATATGTACGATTACAGTCAGCCGATGGTAATCCATCTTAATGACGTCAGTTTGAAATTTTACAATTGCCGCTCAAAATTTATTTTTTAAATTATTAAACTATTTTTTCTAATGATAAAACTATGTAGTTGTTGATAAAGTATTTTATTTGACTCGCATATAATGACTATATTACAATCGGATGATTACAACCCTCACCAACGGCTAGGGTGGTAATCTTTATCCTCATGAAATATAACCTCCATTATATGCTTGTTAAATAAAATACTATTATTATATGGTTCATTTTTGAAATATAAAAACATAATATTATATCCTAATATGGAAATCATTTTCGTAACAAAAAATCTTTCTATAGCTTTCTAATGACATTTTAAATTGAGGTAGGTTCTATTTATGCTAATGACTTTTTATTAATTCAACTTTTTATATTATTTTAAAGTTTTTTATTATTTCATTATTTATCCACTGCTCTGTTATCAAATGACAAAATTGGTTAGTAGGTATTGTTTAATATAACAGGAATAGTTACTCTATAAAAATAATGGTAAAAATATTTTACCATATATTAAGTATTTTTATTTCTATTTAAATTTGTCAAAATTTATAATTTATTAATTTTCCATTCGCAATTTTTTACCAGCAGATATTACATCACTAAATAAAAATAATTTTAATAATAGATATAATATAATTTTTTCTATTATTTCCAGTTTGTAATTTTTTGTATCTATTTTTTTTCTTGTATTTTAGTATTCATATTTATTTTAGTATTTAGTATTTATTTTAGTACTTCATAAGTACGTTCCTCACCATAGTTAAATACACTTCCATTTTACTGTTTAAAAGACGAAATTTATTTTTTTCCAACAATGTTTGATTTTAATAATAGAGAGATATTGCAAAGTGAAAAAAAGCTGACTTTATTAAAAGAAACCTCTAATAAAGTATCCTGTATTAAAATTTTTCAAGTTAACTGCAACTCTTATATGAGTTAACTGCAACAGACTATTTTTTTCCCATACGGCATACTCGCATATAGGGTTGCCAGGCGTCCGGATAAAGCAGGACATAGTTAGGCTTTTTGATTGCGTGTCCGGCCAAAATAAACGGTGTCCGGCTTGTCCGGCTTTTGTTAGGCTTTTTACATTTTGCAAACGAGCGAGCGCCGAGCAAGGTCGATCGCCGACGTTAAAGTTGACGATAGCAAATGTTTTGATCAACTGCAAAACTTTAAAAGTTTTCTGAACAATAACAAAGAGAACGTTAATTTCAAGAAGCTGTTAGCACACAGGAAATGGGTAGCCTATTTTAAATCGATGAGTAATCAAGATTGCTTTTCAGAATTCCTAACTATTTGTCAGTATTACTTTGCGATCCCAGGACATAACGCAAACGTTGAAAGAATTTTTTCTTTGATAGGTCAACAATGGTCAAAAGAACGCAACAGATTACATGTTAACACTGTAGCTAAAATGTTGTTAGTAGAATTTAATTTAAAACATTTGACGTGTAAGTATTTTTACAACTGCATTTTGAAAGAAACTGAGCTTTTAAAGCAGATTTCTGCCAACCAAAAATATGAATAATTATTTTTATTGTTTAACTTAAAGTTTTGTTTTGTTTTTGTTTTGTTTAGATTGTTTTTTATTTTGTTTTGCTTTGGGAAGTAATAGCAAGTAAATAATACTTATTTGTGCAATTGCCTTTATTTAATTTAAGAAGAATTTAAAAATGTTGATAAATGTTTATCTAGAATATAATTTTGACTGATCACTTTATTTGACTGATTAATAATAAATTATTTAGACTGATTTGGCGTTTTATTTATTTTTTTATTTATTTTTCAGTAGAATTTAACAAGATTTATGGTAATAATCAAAAAAGCTTGATTCTACATAAAAAAAATTGTCGTACCTATTAATACTGAGAAACAAAATCCTCCATAATGTAGGGTGTCCGGCTTTTTTACCCAAACGTCCGGCCAAATTGGTTGGTCTGTTCGGCTATTAGATTTGGCGACCTGGCAACCCTACTCGCATACGGCACAACCAATCGCAAAAGGGTTTCGTGACACAATTTCTCGGAGAAGAATAACATCGTCCTCGTATTTAAATCGTCAACGTTTTTTATCTTTAGCTTGCATCATTACTCACAAGAAAAGTCACCAATTTTTTGTTCGAATTTACTCCGTTGTTAATTTTGAGGTTACATTGACAGAAGACTTGTCAAAATTAAGGTGCTTTAAATAAAAAATGCTTTGCCGTTATTTAAATTAAATATAGGTTGCCTGTATTTTAATAAAAGAAAGAAATTAAGGATATATCAACTGCGCATGCGCACATGTCTTTATTAAAAGATCAGTAGAACAGAGGATGCAATAGTTCTCTACTATTAAATTTTTTTTACAGCTCTAATTAAACTGACATTTTTAATCTAATTGTTCCGACAATAAAGCCCGATTTACTGTGTTAAAACAGTCGGTAGTTCACTCTGTGCTAGTTCCGCACGAAGCTAAGAAATGAATTATTAATCCATTTCTTACTTTCGAGGGGAACTTGATTTTGAAATCTAGTATATTTTAACGATTGATTGAGGCTTTTGGTCATGTTGTTTAGCAAAAGCCCGCTTCAGTTGTTAAGAAGTGAGCTCGTGACAACTTAGAAAAATAAAAATTCCATTTAGTTCCGCAGAAAACTAAGAAACGAATTATATATTCTTTTATACTACTGTAGTTACATTAAATTGCTATAAACTTGAAATATTTTTTTAAAAAATCGGTTAGTGTTTTCTAGGGCTTACGAATTAGGCTATTAATTAGGCTATATTAGGCGTAGGAACGAATTAGGCTATTTTATATTAATTCTTAAATTCGATTAACACGATTTCGAATAGCGCGCCATTTTCCAGTAATAAATTGATAGCGCTGATTGAGGGATTCCTATACTTTGTACATTGCAAAAATTCCTATGTTGGAATCCTAGTCTGAACATGAATGTCACTATAAATATCTAAAATATCACAACATAAAAATATAAAAAAATGTACATCCTATATAACGATCATCGTAACTAACCCAATAAAAATAATAGTTTATGTGTCAGAACTTGCGAAACAGCACATATGATTCTATTTTTCCTACATTTTTATGAAGTAAAATACAATAAAAATTACTTATAAAAGATATATTTATTGCTTTATTCTCATTTTTATGACCCCAGATGGAGCAGGATTTGTAATCAATATTAATTAAATGACAGGTTAGATAAGAAATGAATGTAATTCAATTACTGATAATTATTGGTAATAAATATTGATAATTAGGATAAAATAGGATATTTGCCGTAATTTCATGCCGTAACTAGGTAGGTGCAAGAAGTGCACGAGCCCAGGGCCGAAAACGAATGGACAGTGCCGGAGCAAATTATAATATATTTCATTATCGATTATTTTTTCGGAAAGATAATTCGTAAGTTTTTTTTTTCAACTCCGTTACAGCGATAATTAGTTAAGGAGGTTCCGTTAAGCGAGGTTTTGATATAAACCGAAATGGTAACCAGACCAGAGCCGCCCCTAGGCGGGGGCAAGTGGGGCACCTGCCCCAGGTCCCGCGCCTGTAAGGGACCCGCACTTCGACCGTCAAGTAATAAAATAATAAAATACATTAAAAATATTATTCCAAGTTTTATAAATAGTTGGAAAAAAATTATATTTTCATTGAATATAAGTATGTGTACTTTGTTAATAGATACTAATATTAAAGAAAATATCGTTATTCAATATATATATATATATATATATATATAAATATAGATGGGGCCTCGCAAATCTAGTTTTGGGGTCCCGCAGTTCCAGTTTTGCCACACGATTGGGGCCGTAAGACAATTCGGGCCGTTCACAATTGGGGCTTTTCACAACTGGGGCCATTAACAACTGGGGCGATGGACAATTCGAGCCGTACACAATTGGGGCTTTTCACAACTGGGGCCATTAACAACTGGGGCGATAGACAATTCGGGCCGTTCACAACTGGGGCTTTTGACAACAGGGGCCATAACTATAAGAGCTAGAGTTTTCTTTTGTTTAAAATAAAAAATAATTATTTTACAAGTTGGTATAAATTAAATTGCGTGTTATTTTGAAAAAAAAAAAATATTTTAATGGTTTGATTAAGTACATTTTGCGTGGGAATTAGAATAAATAAAAAAATTGTATTTTAGGGGTTGGCTTAAATTTTCGTGTTAATTGATTAAAAATAAATTGTATATTAAGGCTTAGATTGAGTAATATTGAATGCTCTTTTGACTACATAAATAAATCAGTGGCGAAAACAGACGTCCGCTAGACTTGGCCTCCCATAAAAAAAAATAATAATAATAATTTTAAAAAAATAAATAAATAAATAAAAAAAAAAGATTTAGGTAAATCTTCAAACATACAATTAATTATGTTTTATACAAATTTTGGTTCAAGGCTTTGTTTACTAGTTATGAATTTTTTTAAATTTTAAAGTTTAATAACTTCCGTTTCCGGTTTTGGATTTTCATAAAAAACAATAGAGTTCTTCCCAATTAATAGGAGAATTTTTTAGCAGCAGAACGAATTCTCTAAGTTTAACCATTTTTGAGTTATCGTGTATACACAAATCCACACACACAGACACACACACAGCACAGACAAACACACACACACACATACGGACGGCACTTCGAAAATAGGTTTTTTGGATTCCCTGGACCATGAAACGTAGTCATCAGTCAAAATCTCGACATCGAAAATTTTCGCGATTACAATACTTGCCCCTTATATATTAAGGTCGGGCAAGTAAAAATGTATTTTAAGGGTTGGCTTAAGTACATTTAAGTGTTCTTTTGAATAAATAAGTAAAAAATGTATTTAATTTTAGAAGTAAATATTTTGTAACTAAATTTAATTAATATGCGTCAACTACGAGAAAATCAGTTATTTTTTGTTTGACTATTTGATTTTCCTTGTTTTTTTTTTTTATTTTTTATGTATGATATTATTTTTTTGTACATAGGTATTTTATATATCTCGTTTATATAAAACGGGCAAAATTTTCTAGATAAACATAATAAAAATTAAAAATTGATAATACCTATCATATCTCTAATGTGACTAAATTTGCGGGGAAATTTTAAAGTACAGGGAATATATAGTCAAAAGAGCACCAAATTTTACTTAATCTAACCTTTAAAATACAATTTCTTTTTAATCAAATGAACACGAAAATTTCCTTAAGCCAACCCTTAAAATACATTTGTTTTTATTTATTCTAATTCCCAGCAAAATGTACTTAATCAAACCATTAAAATATATATATTTTTTTTTTTCAAAAGAACACGCAATTTAATATATGCCAAATTGTAAAATAATTGTTTTTTATTTTAAACAAATGAAGACTCTAGCTCTTATAGTTATGGCCCCAGTTGTCAAAAGCCCCAATTGTGAACAGCCCGAATTGTCCATCGCCCCAGTTGTGCAAAGCCCCAATTGTGTACGGCTCGAATTGTCCATCGCCCCAGTTGTGAAAAGCTGCAATTGTGAACGGCCATAATTGTCTTGCGGCCCTAGTAATCATGGAACCATATGAAATATTATTAAAATTTATCAAACAAATATAAAAACACATTTAGTTATCAGAAAAATAATATTTATAACTTAATATTCCACAAAAATAATCATTTTTACTACAAATGACTAATTTTAGCAACGAAATGTATTTCAAGGTTTAAAAATGACCCAAAATGGTAATAAAAAATTATAAAGAAATTAGGAATTCTGTGTATATCTTTTTTACATCAGTCTCGAATAATAATATATGACTTTGTCAAAGTCAAACACCTGTAAAAGTGGTTAATTTGTGACAAAAACCTGTATTTTATTGCTGACATATCACGAATTGTTCAATAAATTATATTATTACGCAAGATCTCTTTATGTATTACAAAATATATCAGAATAAATTGACTTTATTAGAACAATAATGTGTTGTGGTAGTCCTATCAAGACTAGGGTGACCAGACGTCCTGTTTTTCAGGACATTTCCTGTTTTTTCATTTAATCGGGCATGTCCTGGCTAGTTTTTAAAAACTGTCCTGGTTATCCTGTTTATTTTATTATCCTAGGATTTTGTAGGTATGACCACCAAAATGTCACTCATGTGTCTGTCTGTCTGTCTATCTGTCTGTCTGCCTGTCTGTACAGTAGAAATTGTAGCCCAACAGCTGAACATAGAAAGTTGATATTTGGCATTCTTGTACAACTTTTTGACCCACATAAAGGAAAACTATAGAGAGTTCAAAAAAATACAGCGCTGGATAAATATAAACAAATATGTATTTAATGGAAAAATAAATATATATTTTTTTAATTTTGAGTGGGGTATCAATTGATACCTCTTAATGCGTGGATCAACAAACAAATTTCTATTTTTGAAAAATCAATTTTGTCTCCACCCTAATCTCACAAAGGGATTGATCTAAAAATCTGAAAAAAAACTCCGTAATGAACATTGATGGGAACCGAAATAGTTCAACAGGAATTTTTGATCAGATAAGTTTTTCGAATAAGGTCGATTTTTGTGTTGATAAAAAAAATATGTTTTTAAAATTTATTGGTTGATATCAAAAATTATATTGTGTGGTGAAAGCTCTTAAGGCGTAGATTAAGGAACGATAGATAGTTTTTTGAAAATCGTTTCTTTTAACACGATTTTAGCCAAAAATGTGCAAAAGTTCTTGTCCCGCATCGTTTTACCAAAAAAGGGTTAAACAAAAATTCTGAAAATAATGTAGGTAATGTACATTGATCTGAACTGGAAACGTCCAAAAGGAATATTTGATCAGATTGTATTTTTTTAAAATATAGTAGTTTTTGTGTTTTAGACAAAATTAAATATTTTTCTGAAAAAAATCTCCATAATGAGCAGTGATAGGACCTGAAATACTTCACCAGGAATTTTTGATAAGATTAGTATTTCGAAAAATGTGGATTTTTTTAGGTCGTCGATTAAAAAATAATTTTTTTAAACTTTATTTTGTGGTATCAAAAGTTTTAATTCATGGCTGAATAATGGCTAATAATGTTATGGATTTTTTGAATTTATAGCTAAAATAGTGCGTGTATTTTTTAGAAGTTAAAAATATTAAAAAAATATATATATTTTTTTAAATAGTTGCAAACCGAGTTACACACCACACTACACTCAACACTTCAGTTCAGTTATTTTATTATACTAGGTATTATACGCTGTGAATTAACCTAATTTTTGAATTACATTAGATATTTGTTTTTAAAGTATCAAAGAGGAATAAATCATTTGTAGTAATAAAATACTTATAAATCAAATAACGCATTGTTAACAGTGAGAAATACGTTTCTTAAATTGAAAAAAAATAAGCCATTTATTAATATATTTCATATTAATCTAATGAATACTTGAATACAAAGAAAATGCAGAAAAAAAAAATGCTGGGATTTTTGTCAAATAACGAAGAAAAGTGATAATCAAAAAATTCGATGTGAATTGTGAATTTTCACACATTGCAGGGTTTCGCAGGTATATAATAAGTGAAGGCGGCATGCTGAGTGTGTAGGACAAATTTTGCTTTGTAGTAACCACGGAAAAATGAGCGATCTTTTTAAAATAATTTATCGTCTGTTAATCTCAGAGCTTTAAAAACAAATTTTATGTTAAAATATTTTTTTGTTAATTTTAATTCGAATACCTAATATCATTATTTAGGTTTCTAAATAAGTGCAGTATTTTTTTTATATAACAATGTTGATTAAGATTTTGAAAATTGGGCCTATGGCTTTCATTGGTTGTCTTAAATCATACGCACCGCCCCTCTGGCTTCGTATAAATGACACAGAATGAAAATATAATTCCAATTGGTTATTAAATTTACGCTCTTGAAAATTAAATTCAAAATGTGCTAAAATATAACTAGAATTTTAACAAATTAATTTAAACAAAATAAATATGAAAAAAAAAATCAAAAAATAAAATTGACTCCACAAGCCAGGAACGAACCTGTGTAGTGAATAACGATCCTGTGTAGTTGTCGCGCAACTGAGCCGCTAGACCACCAAACGCTTATCAACTTAGTGTGTTAAGGCGGCGCACAACCCTATAGTCCTCATTAGTTTCTTATACAAAACTAATAATCAGAAATAAAATTAATAACAATCTATATAGCAAAATTTGCAGCGAATTTTTATCTATCTAATAAGATATTTTTAATTGTAGAAAAAACTGTTAGGTAGTTGTAAATAAGCAAATTGCATTATAGGCGGCATCTTGTAAACCAATCGACGCATATTTGCGTACGATGCGGCAAATTGTACCTAAAGCCTCATTCTACAAATATGATTCTAGCTATTTTGTTGTAGTGTGAAAATTACTTATACTTATTGTACTTTGTAATCTATTTTTGCCGCCCTTTTGAATCTGCCGCGGTTTTCAAAATTGGTGTTACGGGCAAAAATGATTTATTTTTCGTGAAGAATACGTGTACCAAGTGGCATTCTATTATCTTTAAGTATAATATTTTTCGACGAAGGCTCTAAACTATAAGTAATCAAATCGAAAAAAAAAATTGACGTATTATTTGAACATTTCTACACAAAACTATATAAATATAAAAGTTATTCGAAACCCACAAATAGATTTAAAAAATTACAGAACAATATCGCTGATGTCTATTTTTAAGTTAATGAGCGATAATATTTTTACTATAAATGTTTCTACAATTAAAACTATCATATTAGATAGACACAAATTCGGTGCAAAATTTGATGTATAGGTTGATACTAATTTTATTTCAGATTGTTAGTTTTGTATAAGATACTAGTAACCTCCAGAGGTTATACGCAGCCTTAAAAGAGTATAACATGTATGCATCGTCAACCAAAAATCACAAAAAACGCGTTATTTTCCGAAAACATAATCTGATCAAAAATTCCTGTTGTACTATTCCGGTTCACACCAATATACATTACTTAGAATTTTTTCACATTTTTAGTTTAAACCATCTGGGCTACAGGGTGTGGGACAAAAATTTTTTTGCACATTTTTGGCAAAAATCGCATCAAAATAATTTATTTTGCAAAAATAAAAATTTGATCGTTAATCCACGTACTAAGGGCTTTCATTTGATACCCAACTCAGAATTTAAAAAAAAAAATTTTTTTTTCGATGAGCACATATTTGTTTATGTTTTTAGGGGGATATGTTTTTTAGATGTTTTAGTATTTTTCCTATGTGCGGGTCAAAGAGTTGTACAAGCATGCCAAATTTCAACTCTCTAGGTTTAGTTGTTTGGCTACAATTTTTACCGAACAGACAGACAGACAGACAGACAGACAGACAGACAGACAGACAGACAGACAGACAGACAGACAGACAGACAGACAGACAGACAGACAGACAGACAGACAGACAGACAGACTGACAGACAGACGACAAAATGACGGTATAAGGGTTTTTTGGTCATACCTACAAAACCCTAAAAACTGTTGATTTTGATGTGATTATAGAACAAATATTCCTAGATCTCCAGTATTATGTTAGCTTCTTACACTTATTAAATACCTACAAAATCCTGAAATATGTGAAAATTCACACTTCACATCAATTTTTTAGGTCATGACTTGATTTTTTGTTTTTAGGTAAACACCTGCATATTGAAAAATATTGTGCTTTTGGTCAGCATTTCTTGCAGAGTAATTTCCCGATTCATACCCTTTTAAAACAATTTTGTATTTTGAGCCCCACCCAAGAAAAAATAAAGGATGCGCGCCTTCCTTGAGCTAATGTGTCCACCGGGTGCGCGACTGTTTTATATTATTATACAAAGAACAAACGATACAGTGCTTGTAAGCTAAGTGACCAGAATTTAAAATGCCTGAAGACAACCAAATAAAAAAATAATAAATAAATTGAGCAGTAATTAGCTCCCAAATTAAATTTTTTGTATTTTAAACGAAATAAAAACTCGAAATAAAAACTCATATACCAGGTCTACAAGTATGAAATGCGGATTTTTTTAAAAAATAAAACACATTAAACTCAAAAGAACAGTAAAAGTTTATTTATTCAAAGTATGCTCCATTAGAAGTTATACATTTTTCCCATCTTTCAGGCAATTTGTGAATACCTCGCCAGTAGAACTCTTCCCCTTTCCCCGCAAACCATTCATCTAGCCATTCTTTCACATTTTCATATGAACAAAAGTGCTGCTCGGCAAGTGCGTGACCCATCGATGCGAACAAGTGGTAATCTGAAGGGGCCAAGTCTGGTGAGTAAGCAGCATGGGGTAGCACTTCCCACTTGAGTGCCTCCAATGTGTTGCAAACTGATTTTGCCTTATGTGCTGGAGCGTTATTGTGAAGAAAGATTACCATGTGCTGTCTTCTTTCGTATTCTGGTCGTTTTATGAGCAGCGAATGGTTCAATTCGATCAGTTGTTGTTGGTAGCGTTAGGTACTAACTGTTTCACCAGGTTATAACAATTTATAATAGACCACACCCTTTTGGTCCCACCAAGTACAGAGCATTGTCTTTTTGCCAAAGTGATTCGGTAATGCAGTTGATGTGGATGGTGAGCCTGGGTTCACCCATGACTATTTGCGTTTGTGATTTACAAAATAAATCCATTTTTCATCGCCCGTAATGATACGATGCAAAAAAGACTTTCTTCTGTATCGTGCAAGCAAAATTTCACAAGTGTTTTTGCGTTTTTCCATCTGCCTCTCATCTAATGCATGTGGAACCCATCTGCCGACTTTCTGGATCTTACCCATCTCTCGTAGGCGATTGGAAACAGCTTGTTGACTAACGACTAACTGCTCTGCTAGTTGTTTTTGTGATTGACTATCGTCTTCCTGTAGCAATGTTTCCAATTTTGTATCTTCATATTTTTTTGGAGGTTTCCATGTTCTTTGCCTGTAAGATCAAAGTCACCACTTTTGAAACGCCGAAACCATCGTTCACACGTATCTTGCGATGGAGCATATTCACCATAAGCTTCTCGAAGCAGTCGGTATGATTCAGCAGCAGTTTTTTTCAAATGAAAACAAAACAGTAGTACTGTCCGCGAATGCTCTTTATTGGGCACAAAATTTGACATTTTTAACACAGTAAAACACTTGATCACTTTTCAAATTATAACCTATACGCATTTGACACTTAATGATAACTTAACAAAACGCCATATGTGTTGAAACTTTGAAATATACACTCTGTTGGGCGGTAAGTTAGAAAAAAATCCGCATTTCATACTTATAGACCTGGTAATTTATAACACAGATCTTTGTCGAATATTCTTAACTTTTCTTCTTAATATTCTCCAATTTTGGTATTTGTTGTAAGTGACTTTAAAAAGAATGTTCCTGGTCTAAAGTCTACGAACTTACCAAAATAGTGGTGCCATTTTCTAATGTGACATTTTTAAATTCAGTCATGTCGACAATAGCAATACTGAGATTAACCCTGAGGGCGTACACATTGAAGAATCCGAAAAATGCCAATAGTGCGACAACAAACCGCCTCCTCTTCCAGAACATCCAGCCCGGAAATTCATTTTTCTCACTGCAACAAACATAAAATATATTAGAATACACTAACCAATCATCAATATGTTGAGGCAAGTAAACACCATCAAAAACATTTCTTTGAAAATTAATATTCGTGTCAATCGAAAAATAAAGTATCAAGAGGTTTCATATAATACCACACATAGGGCCGGCTTTTTGCATAATGAGGCCCAGTTGTAAGTACGTTTTTGGGATCAAAACAATTTGTTGATTATAAAGAAACCTGACATCCGAAAAAATAAATACAGACGATTCCGTTTAATTGGGCCACTGCTTAATTGGGCTAGCCGCTTATTTGGGCCAAATCTCAAAGAACAGAAACCAAACCAAGGAACCAACAGTAAATTTACATGTTTAATTGGGACAACATTCCGCTTAATTGGGACAGTAAATTTAAGATCACAGTACATATTATGTTACACATATTCTCAAGAAAAAATATGTACAAAGAATTTAATATTACAGCGTTATTTTATGCAGGAAGGAAATGAAGGGAGCCCTACATCCGCACTGAATACATGTGCTGATTTTGTAGAAGTGAAATGTTACAAAAATAAAAGACAGACTACACTTGACTCATTTTTGCATTGAATTAAATTGTATGTACCTATTTATTATTTTATTTTGGAATTTATTATTATTTTTTCTTAAAAGTTTATATTTTATGGTTATATGTAATTTATAGTTTTGTCCAAGAGTTTATAAAATAAAATTATTGAAAGAAAAATATGCATTGTTTAATTTTATGTGAAATTTGTACATATTTTTTCTTGAGAATATGTGTAACATAATATGTACTGTGATCTTAAATTTAATGTCCCAATTAAGCGGAATGTTGTCCCAATTAAACATGTAAATTTACTGTTGGTACCTTGGTTTGGTTTCTGTTCTTTGAGATTTGGCCCAAATAAGCGGCTGCCCCAATTAAGCGGTTGCCCAATTAAGCGGAATCGTCTGTATATAATTTGCGTAATTTTCGGTCCAATAAAATTTAGATTAAAAACCTTTTTTTCTTCATTTGCTTCGTATCATTCTTCATTACATTAATAAAAAATGTGTTGATAAGTGGATTTTTTTTTTTTTTTCAATTTTAGAAACTCTCTCTGTCTACTATCACATGTGTTATTTGATTTATAAATATTTCACTATTATTTTATTTTATATAATTATTTACATAATATTTCACTATTCTTAATAGTAATAATATTATACATGATTATTTTCCTCTTTGATACCTTAGTAACAAAAAACTAAAATAATTCAAACAATAGATTGAATCATGACGTAGGCCGAGCTTAGACAGATGAACTCGATACTTAGCTGTTATTTTTTTTATAAATTTTATTTCTAATTTTTAAAGAAAACATACACTATATTAGATATAAATAAAAAAAAATACATAACATTACTAGCCATAATTTAGCCATGAATTAAAATATTAATTAAATTTGTCAAAAACCGCAATATTTTCCAAAAACGCAATTTGATTAAAAATTCGTTTCGTACATTCCCGGTTCAAGTAAATTTACTTAGAACTTTTTTCAGATTTTTAATTTCACTTCTTTGTGTTAAAGGGTGCGGGATAGTATTTGTTTGCAAAGCTAGCGCAGCACAGCATACAGGGTATGCGAAACATGTGGGCGCCGCTATAAGGGGGGCGCTGACGTGAGATTCAAAAGGGCGCCAAATGCCAAATGAATGTAAAAGTAATTTAGTGAAATTTAGTGAAACAATAGTTTTAATACAGTTTTTGAAAAAAAAAAGTGTTAAAATAACAAATAACTACTTTCCTTTTTAATCTATGTTTTAAGAGCTTTCTTTTGATACCACACATAAATATTAAAAAAATTGATGTGAAGTGTCAATATTCACACATATATTCACACGCTGAGTGTGTAGGACAAATTTTACTTTGTAGTAATCACGGCAAAATGAACGATATTTTTAAAATAATTTATCGTCTGTTAATCATATAATAAGACTGGTTATTAAAATTACGCTCTTAAAAATTAAATACAACATTTGTCAAAATATAACTAGAATTTTGACAAAATAATTTAAACAAAATAAAAATGCAAAAAAAAAAACAGAAAAAATAAAAATTGACGGGAATCGAACGGTTTTCAACTTTTCGAGAACGTTACCACTGGACTACGGACGTTCACTTGTTTACTGTGTTAAATAGCGGATTAAATATTTTAGTTAAAAACACAAAAAATGCGTTATTTTCTGGTTATTAAAATTACGCTCTTAAAAATTAAATACAACATTTGTCAAAATATAACTAGAATTTTTACAAAATAATTTCAACTTAATAAAAATGCAAAAAAAAACAGAAAAAATAAAATTCACTCCGTACTCGAATTCGAAAACCCTTCGTTTTCCAGAGAATTTTAGCTTCCGACACCAGTGCTCTAACCCATCACGCCATCGTACGCCATGCATGTAAGTGCCTTACATTGGTATAACTTTTGTACTTTGTGAACCAAAAACCACAAAAAATACGTTATTTTCCAAAAACATAATCTGATCAAAAATTCCTGTTGTACTATTTCGGTTCACACCAATATACATTACTTAGAATTTTTTCAGATTTTTAGTTTAAACCATCTGGGCTACAAGGTGTGGGACAAAAAAAATTTTGCACAGTTTTGGCAAAAATCGCTTCAAAATAATTTATTTTGCAAAAATAAAAATTTGATCGTTAATCCACGTACCAAGGGCTTTCATTTGATACCCTACTCAGAATTATAAAAAAATATTTTTTTTTTTCGATGAGCACATATTTGTTTATATGTTTAGGGGGATATGTTTTTTAGATGTTTTAGTATTTTTCCTATGTGCGGGTCAAAGAGTTGTATAAGCATGCCAAATTTCAACTCTCTAGGTTTAGCCGTTTGGCTACAATTTTTACCGAACAGACAGACAGACAGACAGACAGACAGACAGACGACAAAATGACGGTATAAGGGTTTTTTGGTCATACCTACAAAACCCAAAAATCGATATTTTTCAAAAACTAATCAAAAATTTGTTTTCAACTGTAGTTAATCAGGTTGCGGGTAATTAACGAGTAGTGGGTAATTAATGCATAGCAGGTAACTGTATCGGATACCCTGTTCCAGAATTTTTCGTCATTCCTATTTGAGAACAAAAATTGGTTCTCAATCCGGGGGTTGGGAATCACTGATGTGCATGAAAGACTTGTTTAGCTCAACTATTTACCGACAATTTAAGCTTTTATAATGAACATTAATTTGTTAGTGTTTACATTTGGTAATTACTTTTTATCATTGTGTCACTCATGTCATGATTTACGAAATTTGATAGCAAATGCGTAAACAAAATTTTTCTAGTACGTTGGTTTTATTCGTATGTTAATTAATATTTTAGAACATGGCATTTATGATCATTAGATAAAATAGTTAAATATTTAATAGGAGTAGCATTTAATCTAGTGTCCTTTTAGATCAAACAATATAGATTAAAAAAATTGATGTGAAGTGTGAATTTTCACACATTTCAGGGTTTTGCAAGTATTTAGTAAGTGAATGATGATTATTTGGGATGCCAAAACAAATTTTATGTTAAAATATTTTTTTATTAATTTTAATTCGAATGCCTAATACCATTATTTGGGTTTCTAAATATTTGCAGTATTTTTTTTTTAATATAGTAAGGTTCATAAATATTTTGAAAATTGCGCCTATGGCTTCCATTGGTTGTTTAAGTCAACTCCGCCCCTCTGATTTCGTATACATTCAAACATAGAATTAAATTATAATTTCAACACTTCCCACTGGTTATTAAATTTACGCTTTTAAAAATTAAATGCTACATTTGCCAAAATATAACTAGAATTTTGACAAAATAATTTAAACAAAATAAAAATGCAAAAAAAAAAACAGAAAAAATAAAAATTGACGGGAATCGAACGGTTTTCAACTTTTCGAGAACGTTACCACTGGACTACGGACGTTCACTTGTTTACTGTGTTAAATAGCGGATTAAATATTTTAGTTAAAAACACAAAAAATGCGTTATTTTCCGAAAACATAATCTGATCAAAAATTCCTGTTTTACTATTCCGGTTCACGCCAATGTACATCACTTAGAATTTTTTCAGATTTTTAGTTTAAACCATCTGGGCTACAGAGTGTGGGACAAAATCTTTTTTTGCGAAATATTGGCAAAAATCGCTTCAAAATAATTTATTTTGCAAAAATAAAATTTTGATCGTTAATCCATGTACCAAGGGCTTTCATTTGATACCCTACACAGAATTGTAAAAAAATATTATTTTTTTTTCGATGAGCATATTTTTGTTTATATTTTTAGGGGGATATGTTTTTTAGATGTTTTAGTATTTTTCCTATGTGCAGGTCAAAGAGTTGTATAAGCATGCCAAATTTCAACTCTCTAGGTTTAGCCGTTTGGCTACAATTTTTACCGAACAGACAGACAGACAGACAGACCGACAGACAGACCGACAGACAGACCGACAGACAGACCGACAGACAGACCGACAGACAGACCGACAGACAGACCGACAGACAGACCGACAGACAGACCGACAGACAGACCGACAGACAGACCGACAGACAGACCGACAGACAGACCGACAGACAGACCGACAGACAGACGACAAAATGACGGTATAAGGGTTTTTTGGTCATACCTATAAAACCCTAAAAAATTGATGTGAAGTGTGAATTTCAGAAATTTGTAGGTATCTAGTAACAACAATTTTTGGGTTATTATTATAATTTGTAAGAACTTTTATTAATTCCTCACATGAAATAAAGAACACATATTTTTCAAAAATTTAATGAAAAATATACGTGTTTCCATCTAGAAACTTGCAAACGTACTTAATTACGAGATGCGCTCTCATCAAGTACCAGCTGTAACACTGCCCAGTTCTCCAGTCAATCAGATAAATATTGTAGGCACGGTGTTGCAGAAATGATTACTTTCGAAATAATTATCAAAAATTCCTGTTATACTATTCCGGTTTACATTAATATACATTACTCTGTAACAGTTACACCATCAGAATTATTTTGATAACAAAGATATTATTCATAACAATACTTAAAGTGTTTATGCAATACATAATTTTGCTATGTTAACAGTTTTATTATGAAGGTTAGACAGAATATAAATAATAATATTATTTATATTCTTGCAAATTATGTGTGGTATAAATAAGAATCAAAATTAATTGTAAGGGACTCTGTCCTGGCTGTGGTCTGGTGTATATGTAACGCATCAGATCCAGTTAAGAGTTGAGTCCGGTCGACCGCGTAAGTTTTATATTTTACTTTGCATTTTACTTGTTTGACAAAAGTGGCCAACTCGGTTCCTGGCTGTGGTCTGGTGTATAAGTAATGGATCAAATCCAGTCAAGAGCTCAGTTCGTCGATAATGTAAGTGTTATATTTTATTTTATAGATTTATTCTGTTTCAAAATGTTTGTCTTCATTTGATAATCACGTAATTAAATTAATAACTTTTAAATTTCGTTATTAATTTATTAATGTTTTTTACTTTTTATACAATAAAATAACTATTATCAATTGTACCCACTTGTTTGACTTTAAAATTACTATTAACAGAGAAGCCGGTAAAATCAGTTAAATTATTTTTCCAAATTTCCCCCACTGGTGCTACACTTTGGCACCAGCGGTGGGATTTTTAAATAATAGATTTTTTAGTAGCTTTTGCCTGTTACAATAATAAATAAAAACTCTATTTTTATCACCATATACCCTTTTCACACTAGATCTTTAAGATCGGATGTTAAAGTGAATGTATCTTTAAACGCTAATGTGAAACCGTATGGCCTCGTCTAAATACAAGCGATGTTTAAGACAGAGATCTGCGTCTTAAACTTCGTCCGCATTGCCAATTTAATTTCTATTATAAAAAAATACTCCTTGAATTTGTGCTGTCAACATTTTATATTACCATAAACCAGAATATTGTATTATATCGACGTTATAAGAAGTTTATACTTATTGTTATAATAAAATTATTTATTTTAATAATGTGTTTAATAAAATACAGAGCTACAATAATTGAGATAAAATGTATCGACTAACATGTTAATACAGGTGTAATATATTCTTTATTGTAGTGCCTTTATTGTAGAATGAAATGAAATATCCTTAATTGTTTATAATAATTCAAAATGTGCGTCTGCGCAGACAGTTCAAAACTGGTAATTTCATGACGGTAACTAAAGAACAAAATTACTGTAGCTGATGACAGCACCAGAGATTTAAACATCAAGTGTGAAAGCATACCGATCTTAAACATCGGTGAACTTTAAGTTCACTCGTCTTAAAGATCTAGTGTGAAAAGGGTATTAGATTTATCCTGTAGCTGCAGTTGGTTTATGACCCATCTAATGGAAATTCCCTAGTAATTTTACAATTCCATTTATTTTACGACCTTATTTACCATTATTAGATTTTACAAATAGCCACGTATTTTTCCTTCACATAAGAAATTATTTTTAACCTAAAAGAGGTCATAAACCATTTAGCTCCTACGAGAAATGATCCATCTAGTTAGCAACATTTAGTCAGTTACCGATACACCTCCGAACAGTAAACATCATATCAGTCCAAATACAAATCATTTAAAATTTTTTCTAACACTGACTGAAAATTCTAGCACTGACATTTTTATTTAAAATTCTGCAGACACAATAATCCCACAATTCTTTGTAAGTGTACATATTGTACGAAATACCTGCATGAAACCGTACTTTTTTGACAGTTGCAGAAAAAAGAACTTATATTTAACCAAGATCTTCTCAACAAAAAATAACACAAAAAAATTACAAAAATAGAAACCAAAAAAACACCATCTTAATAACCAGCTCTTCGTTGTTTACCTCGTAAAATTTCATCAACATATAATTTACCCAAAAACATTACGTCATTAAATTATAATTTTCGGATGTGAACTATTAAAATTCCTGCTATATTAAAATTTACTCTTTACAAACCTGTGAAATATAAATTAAATATCAAATAGCTAAACATTTTTATATCGTTATTATTTTTCCAAGGACTTTTGAAATAATTCACAGTGTTAGATGGTATCATTTTTACTTTATTGAACAAATAGCAATAAGAAACAATCTTCGTTTGAAAAGTGTTATTAAAATAATTTCTTGATTATATTATATTACGATAATGTAATAATTTTGCGAATATAATGTAGTAAATTAATTATGTTTCTGATTTGTTTATATCTACGGAATTCTAAGAACTTACGGTTGTTAAACTAAATAATAGACTACTTTTAGTTACGAAGATACAAGGATTGAGCAAAAAAAAATAAAAATCATGGACCAGCGGAATAACCAGATTCGGAAAACCCCGAAAATTTTGGAAGGGTTCATCTCTATATAAAGGGTGTTTGTTTGAAACGCTGCACCTTGAATAACTCCTTTATTTTAAGAGATACAACAAATTCTTCAGAAGGAAAGTTAAACTAGACAAAAGGGCCCACTTATGGACTATAATAAGAATTCTGCATCACTTCCGGTTTCAGCGAAAATTGTTTCAACTTTTTATCTAGCATAGGGTACTTTATTTATTTATTTATTTATTTTTTTTTTTCTTGAAAATACACAAATCAGTTTTCCTAGAATATGAAAATATCCTACTTTAATTATAATCATTTGAAAATGGCGACCATTTATTTACAAAGTAATAAATAACATAAAAATCGTAGAAACTCAATTATAAAAAGATGTAACATTATGTAACTAGCAAAAACAATAAAATAAAATATGACTAAAGTTAGTAATAAACTAAGGATAATTTACAAATGGTCAATATGACCGCCGTTGTTTCCACACATTTTCTCATTCGTAATAAAAACTGTTCCATTACATTTAGAACTGTATATTCTTGAATTTCCCGGATGGCTGTTCTTACCCCATGTTCTAAGTCTTCTAACCTTCAGGATATCTTTTTTGGTAGAGTTGCTGGGCCCTAACAGAATTTATTTGACATTCCCCGAATGTCAGAACTATATCTGTCATTTCTTCATTTGAATAACGTACGTAAGCCATAATTACAAACGATTTGATAGTATCACCTTTAACATAAAACTCGTACTAACAAGCAAGAACATTTGCAGGTTTTAGTAGTGGTAACACATGTGCTCTGCGTTGCGAAGGTCTCGGATTCGAATCCCGTTCAGGCATGGAAATTTTCTCAAATAAAAATTGTCCTGGCTAATTGCCACAGCAGCAAAGGCCATTAAATTAAATTAAAAAGAAAAAAAAATCTTTTTCAAAGCTTGCTATGTTTAACTTTGTACGATTTATGTTATTTGTTGTTGTTGTTAATCCTGAAGCCTTTCTACCTTGCGGTGTATGGCTATAGTCGAGTTACTTATTTTCTGGTGTTGTTCTCCATACTTCTTTCCATCGTGTTCTGTCCTTTGTATATTTTCTTATCTCCTCCCACTTTACTCCTCTCTTCGTTGCAGCTTCTTTTGTTTCTTGGTGCCAGATTTTTCTCGGTCTTCCTGGTCTAACTTTCTTCACTGTTCTTGCTTCATAAATTCTTTTTACTATTTTGTCTTCACTCATTCTGTGTATATGTCCCAGCCATCTTAGCTGCCCTTCTTCTATTATAGTCTCTACTGGTTTTGTGCCTAGTTTTTCCCTAAATACTTCATTTCTTATTCTGTCCAGTTTTGTTTTACCTTCGATTTTCCTTAAAAATCTCATTTCGGAGCTTCTTATTTTAGACCTGTGCGTCTCTGTAGTGGTCCAGGATTCTGAGGCATATGTCAAAGTTGGTACTGTCACTTTTTTGAAGATCTCTACCTTGATGTTAGTTGGTATTTCTTTTTTAGTTAAGAACGGTGCTTTGATGCTGTTGAACATTCTTCCTGCTGCGCCTACTCTTTCCATAATTTCTTGATCCATTTTTCCATCTTCGGCGAAAACTGTACCTAGGTATTTGAATTTTCCAACCTGTTCTATTATTTTGTCATATATTTTTATCTTGTGTTATTTGTTATTTATGTTATTTATTATTTTGTAAATAAATGGTCGTCATTTTGAAATGGTTAAAATTAAAGTATGGTATTTTGATATCCTTCTAAAGATGATATAATGTACTTTCAAGAAAAAATAAATAAAGTACTAATTCCCCATGCTAGATAAAAAGATGAAACAATTTCCGCTGAAACCGGAAGTGGTGTAGAATTTTTATTATAGTCCTTAAGTGGGTCCTTTTGTCTTTAACTTTTTGTGTTTAACTTTTCTGAAGAATTTGTATCTATTTGTATCTTTTAAAATAACGGAGTTTTTCCAGATGCGGCGTTTCAAACAAACACCTTGTATAAAAATCAATTTAGGATTATCTGTCCATTATACAAAGCGGATGGACCGATTTTCACCAGATTTAGTGCCAGGGGAGGGGGGAGTAGTACCAATAATCCGAGGATGGTTTAGTGAGGATTCCAACATCGTCCATGTTCCCCTCGGAGGCGTTATGGGGGGAAACCATCATTTTTCACTCTCCGTGCAGTTTAAATTGATTTGTAGGCTAACTTTTAAGAGATATATCGATATAATGTAGACAAAAACTGTAAATCCTAACTAGGTCTAAAAAAAAAGGTCCGGAGAGCATATACCTATCATGCACCGATATGGTGTATTGAGCAATTTTCTGTTTTTAAACGTAATAGTTTTTGTATTATAAAGTTTGTGGGTGCATAACATCGGAGTTTTATAGTGATGTATCAATTATTTTAGAATAACAAATTAGAGCATTTCATGTAGAGTCATAATGTATTCAACACTATACATCAAATATTAATAATAAAGAAGTTATCACAGTGTAAAGTGTACGCATGCACAGAAATGTTTAAAGTTTTACATGTATGTCGCTATTTTGTGCAAAACTTACCAATAGATGGTAGTGCTGGAGATTTTTGTATTTCCCATCGTCTAATAGTTAATTGCAAATTATATTATAACGTTTTATATATTTAATAATAATAATATAACTTTTATTTAACTTTAACTTTGTGAGCATTGTGTTCTACTTTCTTGGTTTTAAAGTAGTAAAAGAAACACGGGAATACCTACTAGTTATGAAATAAATTTAACACCTACGTAGAGCGCTAGGAAGGTTTTTAGATACGTGCTTACTTTTTAAACTTTTTCAAAGTAAAAATAAAAATATTTTCCAAATAAAAATAAGTGAATTCATATTTGACACCCCTTTCAAATTTCTGAGTACCCCAATGAGTAATATGTACATTTGAGCGTTCGTTATGGCGCCCCTAACAATGGGCCTGTACCCCTCTCGCCCCTGTCTTTCGCCATTGCTGACCCTACGTATGTGAAAATTTACACATCTCATCGTAGGCTGACCAGATTTTTTTTTTACAGAAAAAGTGTAGTCTAAAAAAAAAGATCACACTCCAAAAATACAAGTGATGAGCAAAAAACAGAGGTCCTCACTCAAAAATATTAGTAACGAGCAAAAAAAAGGTCCTCACTCCCAAAATAGAAGTAATGAGCAAAAAAAAGGTCCTCACTTCCAAAATAGACGTGATAAAAACAAGTGATCAGCAAAAAATAGTATATTCAGGGTTTTTTTTTTATAAAAAGTAAGAGTATAGAAAATATTACTCAAAAAAGAGTATAATACTCTAAAAAAAGAGTACGTCTGGTCACCCTATCTCGTTTTTACACACCTCGTAATCTTGAATTTGTTGATGACAAAAAATAAACAGACCATGAGTAAGCCATAAATTCAGATGGTTGAGAACTACTGATTTAACCTAGTATAACCCAACAATCAACTGAAAATACACGCCAACACTGACTTATTACTCAAATAAAATAATACAACATAACATAAAACAATACAGAAAAAATCCTTATCAAATACAACACCTGATTTCCTCAATCGTTTATTTAACAAATGAAATAAAAACATATGTGCTATAAAATATAAATGATTGTTTTGATATTTACATTATAACACGGCGCATAACACAACGGTACACTCAGCTGATCCACGTGTACTGCTCTTGCCTGCTCGTACATTCACTTCCATACCTTGATTTTACCTTGATCGACAGAAGATCGCTTCAACAAACTTTCTTTATTTTAATTTGAAATGTTATTAAATTTTAATTAATCGTTTAATATTATTAGCAAATATTGACATTATGAATAATAATTTATTTAAAATATTTTAATTTCTAATTACGTAGAAATTTAAATTTAGGTACAATTTCGGTAAAATTGGAGGCTATATCTGTTTTATTTATTTATTCTGCCTCATATTTGGTTTCTACACGTTTCAGATGATTAGAAGACAATATCCGCAAGAAAAAGTGTTTTTTGTCTGTCTGTCTGTCCAAGATTCATGCAAAACCGGTACTACATATAAGATTAAAATCGATTAAAACAATGAAATCATAGCTAAATTGATTTCAAGCTACATGATATTGTTATAATGAATAGTTTACATATTATATTAAATAAAAATGATCGTTAGCTGCCGACATAACGGAGTAAAGATCGTCAGTTATATCATTGATTACATTATAAAATGCTTAGGTTAAATGTCCGCTCAGCAATTATAATCCCTCAACTGACGGTCTTACCCCATTGTGTAGGGTTGTCAACAGGTCTCTTTTAAAGAGAACATGTTCTCTTTTTCAACAAAATATTTGCATGATTAAATATTTAAATATTACAAATTTAAATCATTACTAGTTTAGACATCGAACATAGCAGACGATTCTAAATCAGTGCCTATAACTGCAATCATAGCGGTACGTCAGTGAGAAGTTATATACTATTAAATTCAGTTAGAGTGTGTTCCTAAAATATAAAAAGTGGGGACAAATTCATTCTAACCACCGACCAGGGTCGGTGGCCTTTCGAAGGGGATGGAGGAGGACGAAGATCGTCCCATGGAGCAAGATGCTGGAGAGGAGTCCACTACTTCGGACAATCAAACATCAGGCTACAAAACGGTAACCGATCGCGAGGTAGGCCTAAAGCTAAGAAATTGACCTATAAGACCAAATGTAATAAACCAACTTCCGATACTAACATTAAAATTAACAAATCTGTACAAAATCAACTATTAGATATGTTAAATAAAGCAAAATCTCCCAGCCCGCCTATGCCTTCAACTGAGTATAGACAAGTTGTAGCCGAATCTAGCGAGCCAAGTAACGTCGTTCACCAGGCGAACAAGCAAAGTGTACCGGCAAGTTCCGTTCAACTCACCTCTACAGAAGGAGTCAATAAATATTAATATAAACAAAACAAATTTAACTGAAAAAACAAAATTAAGATTTGATGAAACAGACTCTAGTCCATACACTTTATATGTTGAAAGTAAAGACAAAAATCTAGGTAATTTACACCCAATCACTTTAGGGCAGTTGTTACAAAATTTAGACAAAGACATTTATAATAACATTACAGAAATCAAAAAAATGGGTCGTAACCGGATTAAACTATGTCTTAAAAATCCCAATTTCGCAAATTCCTTACTGGATAATAACATTTTTGAATCTAAAAATTTAATTGCTTACATACCTGCATTTACATTATTTAGACAAGGCATAGTAATAAATATTCACCCCTCCCTAACGGAAGAATATTTATTAAAGAACATTGAATCGGACAAGAAAGTCACAAACGTTAGGAGAATTTCTAAGAAAATTGTAATGAACGATAAAATAGAATACAAGCCTACTTATTCTACAGTGATAAGTTTTAAATGCCAATTTTTACCGTCTCATATTTATATCCACCATGTATGTTGTCCAGTTGAGCCGTATATTCAAAGAGTTTTGCAATGCTTTAATTGTTTAAAATACGGTCATACCAGCAAGCAGTGCCGGAGTGCAACCGCCTGTCATAAATGCGGAGAACAGCATCGCTCTTCTGAGTGTTCATCTCTCCAGTTTCGATGTATTCATTGTAAAAAAGATCACTCTTCTATAAATAAGCAATGTGAGGAATTCGAAAAGCAGCACAAAATTAAAAAATTGATGGCAACTGAAAATCTATCATACCAAGAAGCCTTCCAATTTATAAACGGTAAAACGTATTCCCAGGTAACACAAATACAAAATTTTAATGAATTCCCTCTACTAAATAATCAACCAATATCTGTTGACAAAAATTTTAACATTCACCGCATACCCCCACCATTATCAATAAACAATAACAATAGAAAACATATTAACTTTTCTAGTCCTAAAAAAAGTAGTGTAAGAGAGCAAATCCCGCAAAATGTATTTCCAACAATATCTAGGAACTACACTTCAGGGAAACCATCGACTCCCATTCAAAACCCATACCCGCCACAACCACATCAATTAACTGAACCACGAAACGAAAACAATCAACTTATTGTATCCATACTATTAGAAATAATTCAAACCTTACTCGCGCAGACGGAGGAATCATTGTCGCTCAAAAACAAAATTGAATCAGTCTCAAATCTATTAAGTAACAATGGAGCCAATCAAAATTAAAATATTACAGTGGAACGCACGAACGTCTGTACGTGCAAATAAAGAAAGTCTACTATACACTCTTCACGACAAAAATATCTCGATCGCTCTTTTATCAGAAACTTGGTTTCATCCCGAAAAGCAAATTTCTCTGGACGGTTACAAAATTATCAGAGCAGATCGTTCGGATGGCTACGGGGAATTTGCAATACTCATTCAGAATCATCTAAATTTCAATGTACTAAAATTTAACAGTCAAGATAATAACATTCAAATAAGTGGTATTCTGCTCACTCTCATTGGGAATAAACAAATTGGATTAGCGTCCATTTATTGTGCCCCAGGATCGAAAATCTCCAAAAATAGCTGGACTGATATGTGCAAAAAACTGGGAAACACTTTCATAATCGGTGGTGATTTTAACGCACACAGTGTTGAGTGGGGCTGCTTATCCTCAGATAAAGCAGGAGAGACTCTCCAGCAATATGCAGACGACCATAATTTATTCATATTAAATGACGGATCACCTACCTTAGTTGGAAACACTGTCCACGGACCATCAGCACCTGATATCACACTCTGTTCGGCAGATATAGCACTAAATTGCGAATGGTCAACATTGAAAGACACAATGGGATCAAACCATGCACCTATTATTATTTCTACAGGAGCAGAGGCAGAAGATATTCCAAAATATATTCCGTCCCAAAGATGGAAGGCTAAAGATGCAAATTGGGATGTATACCAGCAGATCATTAATACTAAATTAAAGGACATTAAGCCATCAGAAAAAAATTTAAAATCTTTCATCAAAATAATAACAGAAGCAGCAGATTCATCAATTCCCATAAGAAAACCTTCCGTCAGAAAGAAACGCCCAGTCTTGTGGTGGGATGAGGATTGCGCCAGAATAATTAGAAAAAGAAAAGCGGCATATCAAAAATATTTAGCCAGTCCATCGTTGGAAAATTTTTTGGATTATAAGCGATCCGACGCAAGCAGCAAAAAATTACTCAGGAAAAAAAGAACAACATCTTGGCATGAACGATGCGAAGCATTTAATGTGAATCAGTTAGTAAGTGATATTTGGCGCACTGTTAAAAATGTAAAAGGTTATGTCATTAACGAGAGAACACATCCCTCAAACTCCAATGACACTTGGATTGAAGACTTTCTTCATAAATTAGCACCACCTTACGTCGATAATAAACTTAACTTCTTACATGATTCGCATAGCGACAACCAAGTTTTGACCTCCAATTTCACAATAGAAAAGTTAGAAATAGCTACAAAAACCACAAATACCTCCCCTGGGATGGACAACATTACTTACTGCATGATAAAAAACCTGCCCCTCCTGGCAAAACAAGTTCTAATAAATATCTTTAATCAGTCTTGGACATCCCATAACTTTGATAAAATCTGGAAAACCCAATTAGTTATTCCAATTCTCAAATCCGGAAAAGATCCTAATATAGCTTCATCGTATCGTCCTATTTCACTTAATTCTTGCATTACAAAAACTCTAGAAAGAATTGTCAAAAGAAGATTAGAGTGGTGGCTAGAACATGAAGACTTACTCCCAGAATCGCAATTTGGATTTCGGAAAAGCAGAAGCACTATGGATAATCTGTCAATATTTACAACAGATATAAACCTTGCGTTTAGCAAAAACAATTATCTTTCGGCAATATTCTTAGACATAAAAGGAGCTTATGACAACGTCCAACTTCCAGTTCTAAACAATATTCTCCTGAAACTTGGTATACCTAGTAGCTTCACACAGTCTATTTTGAGTCTTCTGTCTGACAGACCATTGTATGTAAAATGGAAAAACCAAATTCAAGGTCCTAGAAATGCCAATATAGGCCTTCCGCAAGGGGCTATTCTAAGTCCAATTCTATTCAACATATACATGTCCGCTATAGAGCACTACATTTCCCCTTCCACAAAAATATTGCAATTTGCAGACGATGTTGTTTTGTACACAGACCATAAACATTTACTACGTTGCACGGAAGCACTAAATGCATCTATGAAAAAACTAACAAATTGGTTATTCACTTCACAAGGACTAGAATTATCAAATGAGAAATGTCAGATTACAATATTCACAAGACATCATCCAACACATCTACCATCGGAAATAACATTAAATAATTTTTCTTACCCCGTAAAGCCGGTGTCCAAATTTTTGGGTATGTACTTGGACAGGAAATTAACATGGAGCGCCCACATCCAACAGTTAATTACAGCATGCGATAAGCTCACTAATATTATCAAAGCTATAGCAGGAAATAAATGGGGTTCTCATCCAAAAATCTGTCTATTAGTATACAAAGCCATCATACGCGCAAGACTAGACTATGGTAGTATATTTTATGGAGGTGCCAACCAGACAAGACTAACAAATATTGACCGAGTACAATACAGAGCTCTTCGGGCCTGTATTGGAGCACTACGTACAACACCGATACCTGCCCTTCTAGCAGAATCGGGAGAATGTCCGCTATGGATTAGAAGAAGGAAACTCGCAGATACATACATGCTGAAAAGAAATTCTCTTCCTATATGCGATCTATTAAATAAGCTGGATGAATTATCCCATCTCTGTGAAACAAATAGGTATTGGGCAAAGAAACCTACACCTGCTCTGGTTGAGGCCAATAAATCGGTCCAAATGCAAAAGAATCTTATTATGAGTACAAATAAACCAGTATGCTTCTTGTATCCGTTCCACTTTAGTGACAAACATGAATTTGCACATCATCTGAAGGAAAACCCTACGTCGGAATACAAAATATACACAGATGCATCGAAGAATGAAACAAGTGTAGGCTGCGCATTCTATGATCCGCAGTCAGATCATTCAGCTTTGTTTAAACTTCCAAACCAAACGTCCATTTTTACAGCCGAGGTGGTAGCCATACAGAAAGCCGTGGAGTTCTGCCGTGAAATACAACAACAAAACATATCTATAATATCTGACTCCCAAAGTGCTATTAAAGGGATACATATGCCTATGGATAAGAATAACAAATTTCTCTATGACATACTCCAAACTGTATACGAACTTGCGGAAAAACAACAAATCGTATTCCATTGGACAAAAGGACATAGTGGTACTCTAGGAAATGAAACAGCGGATAAATTAGCGAAAGAAGCCACCAGCAAGGGTACTCCACTGGATATATCTCTCCCCCCAAGCGATATAAAAACAATTCTCAAAAAAAGAACAGAAAACATATGGCAAAGAGAATACACTGCAATGAGTTTGACTGTAGGAACAAGATATGCAGAGATTCAGCCGGTGATAAGAAAACCTTGGTTTTTTGATTACAACTGGAAAAGAGGTGAGATAGTTAAAATCGTACGAATAAGAAATAATCATGGGTGTTACCCAGCACACCTATACAAGATGGGCATAATTGAGTCGCCAGTATGCGACTGTGACTATGAGTCTGATGCAACTATGGAACACATCATATTTGACTGCCTACACTTCACGGACGAAAGACGCGACTACATACAGGAATTATCAATAAACGGAATTAACGTTCCTACAACAATGACGGAGTTATGCAGAAACGAAAAAAATTACAAATACGTAATAAAATTTCTCAACAACATAAAGCTAGACATTTAAAACTGTTCTTAGAATTAACTGTGCATCTCTACTGTCTTCCCTTCCGATGGTCTGATTCCAGTTTGTATAAATCCCGCAGAGACGGACCCCTCTGCACTATACTTTCCTTCTTGTGTACTTGTGTTATCCTCAGTTAGGAAATATTCAACAAATACCATGTCTGGCTCATTGTTCTAGTTAACAAAGGCCGTTAATAAAATTAAAAAAAAAAAAAAATTTAAATATTAAAAATGATTAAATTACAATTTTATGTGCAATTAGAAGTGTACTGTTTAGGTTACCAATGTTATATAATTGTAAAAAAAGTATATACGAATAAATATATTTTTTAAATAAATGTTCTCTTTTTTTGTTTTTAACAGTTGACAACCCTACCATTGTGCAAACAGCTGATTGTTGTTATTATTATTCTAATTATATAATAAGTTCAATGTATAAGTTTCATTAAATTTGAAATGACTTTACATCATATTTTTTATGACAGGTTTATAAAGGATGATCCAATTTGGACTCTAGGATTTGTTTTTTGAATAAAACACAACATATTGAAAAAAATCCGAATTTTATTGTTATTAGCGTAAAGTACAGACTTGGTAATTATTTATGAAATATGATGTCGGCCAAATGCCCTCCACGACTCGGCTGACATGATACCATTCTTTTAGCGAAGTTTTCCGTAGTCGTTTCCAATAAATGCGGTTCGATTTCAGCAATTGCACGTCTGATGTTCTCTTTTAGTTCTGGAATCGTAGCAGGCTTGTTGACATAGACCCTTTCCTTCAAATAGCCCCAGAGAAAAAAGTGTAATGGGGTTAGATCGCAAGACCTCGCTGGCTAATTGATATCGCCCCTCTGAGAGACAACATGACCAGGAAATTTGGTTTGAAGTAATCGTAACTGATCGCCTGTTTTCATAATAAACTTGCACGATATTTATGCGTTGCTGCACAGTATACGGCGCCATTATGAATTTGCAATGTGTTTAGATACCAACTGTAAAAATGCAAAATTCCAATATTTACTGAACGAAAATGGCGAGCAATTCAAATCCTGGAGTCCACAAGCGACTGACGTATAATCCCCCACTACGCACGCAGCTGACTTTTTTTTTTATTATTATTATCACTTAAACAATAATTGTGCAAATTTTCAAGTGGGTTGAAATGACTTTTGGATTTTTTTAAAAATATATATTTTTTTCTTTAAATACATCTCGCGATTTTTTAAACCTTAAAAATGTGCAAAAATTCAAACTTCACATCAATTTTAACTCACTTTAAGTATTTTATTTTGTCCTAATACTTTGGGCGCCAAGATGGCCCCTGGGCCCCTGTAAAACAATAATTCTGGACCCTAGGAATAACATAATTCCGCCACAATCCCGGGAAATTCATCCGCTCATTAAGTTAGTTCACAATTTAATTTAATTTAAACATTTAACATTTATTTTTGCAATAGTTATAATGAGGTAAGTATGTTACAAAGTTTAAATAAATAATTTAAATCTTAGAATTAAAATAATCAAGATCTTGACACAAATTTGTCATATAACCTTAATTTTAATATTATAATCTTGTTAAATCTTCAATTTTAGACATTCACCTTAAATATACAAAAAATTATTTACTCATACTCACCATCTTGTTTTTCTAAACTAAACCACGTGACAGGTACAATTTTTTCATTTATTTTAGTATTAAGATAGGGACTCTAATACTTTAAATCCGGCTTTTCCTATTTTATGATATTTTGTTGAAACAGTTTTACATATAATAAATAATGAATTAGAATATAAAACAATAGATTGTAAAGAAGTAGAAACACGTAAGTAAAGATAACAACGCGATAAAAAATCACGTTTTAAATGAAAATGTTTCTAATTTGTAATAATTCGATTTCTCTGAATCCATATGAATAATTTGTAATAATAATATTTATTGTACGGTAACCTTCAGTCAGGCGCCGATAGTAATTATGCAAATCAGTGTTTCCCAACCGTCGGTCTGTGGACCGTTACCAGTCCCCGAGATTTTTTTCCGGTCGCGAGATTTTTTTTTACTTTGTAACTATTCGCCTAATAAGTTATACCCCACTTAATTTTGAAATGAAAATCTCAGTCCTTAATCTGTTAATTGCTTAAGTAATAATTTGTTTCTTTTGTCACTAATTATATGTAAATTTTTATTTGTTTTTTTTTTTGTGTTTGTAATCAGTGCAATATAAAATATAAAACTTTTGCGATACACATTAGTTTCTAAACTTGCCGGCGAATTTTTTCTAGGTCGCTTGTCGGTACGCCAATAAAAAAGGTTGGGAAACGCTGAAGTAAATCAAGCGCGCACAAAGGGGCGGCTTAGGGGGGGGGGGGCTCAGAGGCTTGAACCTTCCTCCAAGAGCTCCAAAAAACACATGATTTTACGAGTTTTTGTCAAAATATAAGTGATGAGAAATATAAGGTAATTTCATAATTTTACCATAATCCGCCCCTAAGGGGTGAATCAACATTCGGGGTAAATGCGTCTCTTCGACATAACCAGGGATGGGAAGTCGGAGTCGGAGTCGGGAGTCGGGAGTCGAGGAGTCGAAGCTTTTTGGAGGAGTCGGAGTCGGAGTCGGGAGTCGGAAAAAGTTATCGACTCCCGACTCTTTGATTACATATTTATCAAGGATCAGAACAATCCGAAAACGAAAGTAAAATACCATACTACCAGAATTTTTTAAAGTACGGAAACAGGAACGACATTTTTTCTCTGTTCATGAACGAAAATGAAATTAAAAATATTCAATTCCGGTTTCCTTCACGCTTTCCAGTTAAAAATTTAATTAATTTTTAGTCATATCTAATTTTTCTTTTTCTGTATACTTTGTTTATTATGTTAAAACGAAACTAAACTGGATTTTTATTTTCTCAAGTTGTAACGGGCTTTGTGATTATTTTATGTTTCATGTTGGCAGCTAAAATTTATATGTCAAAAGAAAAAAGTGACATGTTATGAAAAATAAAGTATAGTCTGTTCCAAACGATTAGGCGGAATTAGATTTTCGGTTAGTTCCGCCTAATCGTTTGGAACAGACTAACCGAAAATCAGACTAACCGAAAATCTAGTTCCGCCTAAACCAAAGGAACAGACTTTATATAAAATACAAAACAATTTTTTTTTAAACTAATATATTTGAAAATTTGTATTAAAAATGACTCAATAGTCAAGATGAAATGAAAATGACATTTTATAAAAACAGCTCACCCAAACCCAAGATATTTAATGTAAGTATAGTCTGTTTCTTTGGTTTAAGCGGAATTAGATATCGAAATCTACTAACTTTTAAGGATTGAATGAAGCTTTGTATCATTTTGTTTAACAAAAGCCCACTTTGATAGTTAAAAAGTGAACTCGTGATAAATTAAGAAAATAAAAATTCCATTTAGTTCCGCTTAAACATTTGGAATAGACTTTACAATTTACCAGTGAAAGGAGTCGGGAGTCGGAGTCGGAGTCGGAGTCGATTTTCGAAAATACCGACTCCGGAGTCGAGAGTCGGGAGTCGATAATTTTTCTGTCGACTCCCCATCCCTGGACATAACAACGTGAAATTCGTGAACTATATTCCTTCCATGATGTAAGCACCCACCAAGAAGGGATGTTTTGAAATTCAACCCTTAAGAGGATATAAAGGGATGAAATGAGATTTCAGGGATTCCTCAATATCTCTTAGGATCAATAAAATATCAACTTGGTTTTTGCTTACCATGGTTACCAAGGTTACCCATACTTTTTAAAACCAAAATTCAGGATTTTGCTCTAATCACCCCCAATAAAGGGGTGAATTTACATTCGGGGTAAATTATAGAAACCTTTGTATTTTCTGAGTTATAACAGTCCTATATGAAAAAGGGGAAATGCTATCAAACTATAAATGCCAGATTGTTCCAATTCCGAAAAAAACAGTTCCAATTCCAAAATTTCCGCACGATAAGCCTCGTTTCGCACACATTTTTACGTAAATTTTTTGCATAAAATAATTGAGCCAAAACTAAATTATTATCGGAAATTCGGATTCAGAAAAGGGTCCGGAACAAGAGAAGCAATTCTAGCTATGAGATTAGTTCTAGATAAGAGGATCAAGAAAAATCAAAATACTTTTATCGCCTTTATAGAATTAGAAAAGGAATTTGATAATATCTATTGGAACATTATGTACAAGATCCTCAAAAAAGCTGGAATTTATCATAAGGATAGGCATTTGATCTGGAATCTGTGTAAAAACGAAACTGATGTTATTAAGATCGGTAACACAACAGAAGAAGTTGTTATCCGGAAAAGTGTAAGACAGGGCTGCGCTTTATCGCCAATTATATTTAACGCCTACATTCAGGAAGCCATAAATTCTGTCAGAGAAAAAATAAACGTAGGCATCAAAATACATGGACATAACATCGACATGTTGAGGTATGCTGACGATATCGCTATGCTGGCAAATAGTGCAGAAGAACTACAATCTATCATGAATGATAACAGATCAAAGAGGGACATCATAAGTAGAATTGCTCAGGCTAAGCTCGCTTTTAACAAGAAACGAAATCTATTCACCTCGAATAATAACGCAATAACACTGATGAAGCTTCTAAAAATATATGTATGGAGCATGGCACTCTATGGGTGTAAAACGTGGACAATAGCAACTACAGAAAAAAGAATGCCTAATACCATTATTTAAGTTTCTAAATATGTGCAGTATTGTTTTTTATATAGCAAGGTTCATTAAGATTTTGAAAATTGCGCCTATGACTTCCATTGGTTGCTTAAATCTAAGCCCCGCCCTCTGATTTCGTCAAACATGGAATTAAATTATAATTCGAACACTTCCCACTGGTTATTAAATTTACGCTTTTAAAAATTAAATGCAACATTTACCAAAATATAACTAGAATTTTGACAAAAAAAATTTAAACAAAATAAAAATGCAAATAAAAACAAAAAAAAATAAAATTAACAGGATTCGAACCCTAGTTTGCTAATTAAGTTACATTACTAAGCGAACGTCAAAACCAACTACGGTATTAGAGCTACTAATCTGGTGTGTTACATAGCGAATTAAATATTTAACATATTTTAGTTAAAAACACAAAAAATGCGTTATTTTCCGAAAACATAATCTGATCAAAATACATGTACATAACTTAGAATTTTTAAAGATTTTTAGTTTAAACCATCTGGGTTACAGGGTGTGGGACAAAAAATTTTTTGCACAATTTTGGCAAAAATCGCATCAAAATAATTTATTTTGCAAAAATAAAATTTTGAACGTTAATCCACGTACTAAGGGCTTTCATTTGATACCTTACTCAGAATTTAAAAAAAATATTTTTTTTTAATATTACCGAACAGACAGACAGACGACAAAATTACGGTATAAGGGTTTTTGGTCATACCTACAAAACCCTAAAAACGAGCTAGCCTGATGGGACATATTTTGCGACTTGAGGGTTTGTTGAAAATAATCATGGAAGGTATGGCCGAAGAAACAAACCCCAAACGAAGACCCCCCCCCTAAACTATATGAATCAGTTGAAGGAGCAGTTTAACTGTCAGAAATATGTAGATCTGAAGAGAAAATCAGAATTCAGGGAGGAATGGAGAGCTTCTGCCAACCAATCTTAGGATTGTAAACTATAAGAGAGAACATTCTTTTCTGGATGTCTTTTTAGGGTTTTGTAGGTATGACCAAAAAACCCTTATACCGTCATTTTGTCGTCTGTCTGTCTGTCTGTCTGTCTGTCTGTCTGTCTGTCTGTCTGTCTGTCTGTCTGTTCGGTAAAAATTGTAGCCAAACGGCTAAACCTAGAGAGTTGAAATTTGGCATGATTGTACAACTTTTTGACCCGCACATAGGAAAAATACTAAAACATCTAAAAAACATATCCCCCTAAAAATATAAACAAATATGTGCTCATCGAAAAAAAAAATATTTTTTTTAAATTCTGAGTAGGGTATCAAATGAAAGCCCTTAGTACGTGGATTAACGATCAAAATTTTGCTTTTGCAAAATAAATTATTTTGACGAGGCTTTTGCCAAAATTGTGCAAAAAAATTTTTGTCCCACACCCTGTAGCCCAGATGGTTTAAACTAAAAATGTGAAAAAATTCTAAGTAATGTATATTGGTGTGAACCGGAATAGTACAACAGGAATTTTTGATCAGATTATGTTTTCGGAAAATAATGCATTTTTTGTGTTTTTAACCAAAATATGTTAAATATTTAATTCGCTATGTAACCAAGTTCAGACGTCAGCGCTGATAGCGATGTGTGTTTAGTCATTGGTTTTCTAATTTGCTAAACACAGTTAACTTGCAAACTAGAGTTCGAATCCTGTCAATTTTAATTTTTTTTTTTTTTTTTGCAGTTTTCTTTTGTTTAAATTATTTAATATTAAAAATTAAAAAATTTAACAGTAAAAATTCTAGCTATATTTTGGCAAATGTTGCATATAATTTTTAAAAGCGTAAATTTAATAACCAGTGGGAAGTGTTGAAATTATAATTTAATTCTGTTTGATGTATACGAAATCAGAGGGCGTGGCTAATGATTTAAGCAACCAATAGAAGCCATAGGCGCAATTTTCAAAATCTTAATGAACCTTGCTATGTAAAAAAAATACTGCACATATTTAGAAACTTAAATAATGGTATTAGTCATTCGAATTAAAATTCATAAAAAAATATTTTGACATAAAATTTGTTTTGGCATCCCAAATAATCATCATTCAGTTATTAAATACCTGCAAAACCCTGCAATGTGTGAAAATTCACACTTCACATCAATTTTTAAAATATGTCGACAGTGTTATGAAAGTTGTTTTTTTTTTTCATTTCATTTCTAAAGTGTAAATTAGTATATTTTTATTATAAATAAGAAATTCGGGAAGTACATTTCTCCGTATGACATAAGAACCTACTAAGAAGCGATTTTAACAAGTTCGACCCCTAGGAGGCGAATAGGAGTAAAATGTTTTTTCACGAATTCCTTAATGTCTCCTTGGACAGATAAGATATTGACTAGGTATTTACCTGCAAAGGTTACACATACACATTTTTAGTAACATAACTCCCACTAATTTCCCACTAATCAGCCCCTAACGAGGCGAATCTGAGTTCGGGCTACAGGATAAACCTTGAAGTAAGCCATTAAACGAGACTTCTCTACGTGGCCTGCTCCAGAGTGAGCTCACCCAGCAGCCTGGTGATCCTAGCACTAGACGGGAAAGTCACTAATGTGATGTAACAAAGAACCATGAATTTTAACAATAGGGGATACGCATAAAATTTATATTTCCTTAAAACTACATTTTTTTGATATGTTAAAGTTAGTTATGTCACCTAACATAATAAAAATCACATTTTAATTAATATTACAGTCAAATTTTGTAATTAAAATATTGTAAATTTGAAATAAGCCGACCACAACGCGAAGGTTGCCGAGTAAATACGACTGAGCATGACGTCAAACCCCAGACAGCCCAGACTACAACTGTAAAATTTAATTTTGTAGTAATAGTATATCGGGGCTAGTCTGTAATTTATTTAATTTAATTTAATTTATGTATTTTTTTGTATGTATTTACTTATTTATTGTATTATCTTTTAATTGTATGTCTCCAATTTGTAAATAAAGAGATTTGAATTGAATTGAATTGAATATTGTGTGTATATTGTATTGTTCGAGAGTTTTGTATTTGTTTTTAAACAATTTTTCACGCATTTATTATTAAAATGGCAGATAAAGATTTTGTTAGGGCTCAGAGTGATAATTTACCCAACATTGATGCATTTATGCTCATGGAATATATAAAAAATAATGAATGCTACAGTGCTGAAGAAATACGTGGTGTCAAAACAGACTTGTAAGTAAACCATTTATGTATTCTATAACTTTATGTAAACAATAAACGCTGCAACTCTGTAAAATGTAAATATTTATGTAATTTAGATGTCAGAATCTTACTACAAGGTGTCTCAAAAGAAATTTTATATTTATTTAGCTTACTGCGTGAACGCAACGTATACGAGGGGCGCGGGGGTTATGTCAATCGGTAGCCTGGCTCTTGGGAATTCAGTCGCTATGGAGCGTTTCTCGGGAGCAGACCGCGCGTTATGCGTGCGAGAGTTTTACAAAAACGGTGATTCGGCGACTGTAGCGCGTAGGAAATTCTGCAGTATTCGAGGTTTTCGCCACTTAAATGATGCGCCAAGCATTCCTCTCATTCCACATTGGGTTAAAAAGTTTGAAGAGACTGGTACAACGCTAGATAAATCAAAATCCGGGCGACCTAGGTCATCAAGAACGGTAGAAAACGTGGAGAATGTTAATCAGTCTGTTCGTGACGACCCGAACCTTTCAATTCGGAAGCGCGCAAGTGCTTTAAATGTGCATAGATCATCATTACATCGCATTATGCCCAAAGACCTAAAGCTGCACCCCTACAAAATTCAATTGGTGCAAGAATTAAAGCCCCAAGATGCCAGTCAGAGGCTTAATTCTCAGGCAAATTGATCTCCCGGAGAGGTGACATAAATTGGCCTCCACGCAGTCCAGATTAAACCCCTATGGACTTTTTCCTATGGGGTTATCTTAAATCTAAAGTTTACGCCAATAAACCGACTTCACTGGCGCATTTGAAAGAAAATATCCGTCACGAAATGGCAGCCATTCCTGAGTCCACCTGCCGAGACGTCATAAGTAATTTTACTGTTCGATTAAATGAGTGCCGAGAACGCGAGGGTCTACATTTAGACGATATTATTTTTAAGAAATAAATCCCCAAAAAGTGTATTTTAATAATTAATAAACATTTTTTCTATATACGGCTTACTTTTTTTTTAATCGATCCACTAAATATAAAATTTTTTTTGAGACACCTGTTACATAGTTTACATGAAGTTACAAAACGTTAGAGGCATAATTGAAATACTGCAATATAGGTTATATATTTTACTATAAAATTTAATTCGGTAAACATGTATAAATTGTTTTTATAGAATTAAACTTTATTTTAATTAAAATCACTCTAACTTTACACAATCTATAAAAGTTATACAAGCAAATAAGTTCACGACAGACTGTGTAGGCTGTACGCTGTACAATGGGTAGGTTGTACGCAGTACACTTATGTAGGGTATGAAGTCACACGTGGTTTTCGCGCACTACATATATTTATGATTTTTTTAAGCCTTTGAATTAAAAAAAAAAGATGCAAAACTGTTTTTTATGTTATATGCAACAAGAGGAATATAAGAAAATTTTAAAAAAATCATGCCTATCCCCTATTGCAGGATGATGGCAGACCGTCAATATACCGTAGCGAAGCATGGGTACTCGACTGTACATTTAAAACAAAAATTTAAAAGATTTTGAAGCTAACAAATTTCGAATCCACTAGTCTAGACAGGTATCAATATCAGTTTAATTCCTTCGACGTATCAACTTTACAAAACATTCAAAGAACGAATGCTATGTAAAAAATGTAAATATAATAGGAATATTTGTATAATTAGTAATTAAAGGTGTTTTACAAATTGGTACATTTAATTTGCTAGTCTAGTTCATGGAGAATTGAAGCGTAGAGTATTTAAAATGCATTAACTCGGCCAATACTGCACTTTCCAACAGACACTATCTAAAACTTGTTATATTTAAAACCAGTCTCTGTGCCCAGAAAAATAAACTTAAATGTGGTACAAGAGAAAGGTACAGTGACAGAACACTTAATCCAATTTTCTTTCCTATGTGTTTAAAGAAATTAAAGAAAAAGGCACATCTTTTTATACTATTACTTCCTCATTTCGAAAAAACTTTTATTAAACAACAGATGTCAAATTATAACCCAAGTATAATAATATTTTAACTAATTCTTATAATTATAAAATAAACTAATTTTGTCCAAATTTAACAACCACTTGTAGGTGGACTAGTCAATTCCTGGTTAACCCAGCGGTTTGAGGGTAGACGCTTCCTACCTTAAGTTAACCCAGCCATTTGCGGGAGGACACATCTTATCCTAGTTAAGAGCGTAATGTACCTGGGTTACGCGCAACGGAAACGTGCATTTGGAAGGGCCAAAGAATTTGAACCAAATGTTGTCGGATCAATTTGATTTTTTTTTAAATTTGAAGATAAAGATTGGCTCCGTTGGATTTAAGAGTTAAAATTTGGTTTTATTTTTAATTTTCAGTTTTACATTGTCCTAAACTTTGTTTAAATTCTCATCACTGTTACTCCGTAAATCAATATCAATTGCAAATTCCATAGCTGGAATCCTATAGATTGTACTTTTATCTTTAAAATGAGCCCTTGTTTATGAAAATTAATTAATATTTAGCACCAATTCTTTGACCCACACCGAAACACTATTTATATGAAATACTGGCATTCACAAGCATCGAGAGATGTATCCATCTGGTAGCGTGGTTTTAAACTAATCTAGTCATAGTAGAGGGTCATACTACATACTACACATCTAGTATGTAGTATGACCTAATCTACTAATCTACTAATCTACCGTATCTACTAATCTAGTCATACTACACATATCTTTGAATTCGGTTGAAATGGGTAACTGAAGATCTTTGGAATAAAACAGTTTGTGACGTCAAATTTACCTCAAATTTAACTTATTTCAGGATTTTGTCCTAATGAACCCCTAACGGGGTGAATCTACTATTGGAATCAATTATACATCTCGTCGTATTTTTTGTGTTTGTTGAGTTATAAAATTACTTTTTGGCACATGTGTATTTTTAAAATATCTATAAAAAGAAAAAATGTTGAGAACCACCGGTTTACAATGAGGGTCAGAGACGTAGCGGGCGGGGGGGGGGCATTTGGGAGAAACTTCTTCACACATATTATTATTATTACATTAATGATTATTAACATAATTTTTTGATGATAAAAAAAAACTATTATTTCTACAAAATTATCTGTAAAATCAGAATTGGTAATAAATATTAATCACTTTAAACATACAAGGGCTTATTTTAAAGATAAAATTACAATATAGAGTGGTCAAGTGTTAATATTTGTAATTTTTATTCATTTACTGAGTAACAGTCATGTGAAATTGAAAAAAGTATAACACTGTAAAATTGAAAATTAAAAATAAACCAAATACAAATTTAAACTTATTAATATATTAACTTTATTTAATTTATTTTTTATTAAAATTTATATACTTATTTACTTATTAAAATTTTGATATTTTCTTTCATATCTTAAAATTAAAAAAAAAAATCAAATTGATTCGAATATATTTAGTCTATATTTTATGATTCCCAAAAATACAGGTTGATTTATAAATAAATATTAGCAATTTTCGCTCTCCCTGTAAGCTACTTCGACTGTGGTCACTCCCCTAATGACGTAATAAGACTTCTCGCCACCGCACCCCGCGTGCAACGATGGACTTTGGTGGTAGCTACATTCGGACCTTAACCCAGTCTTTCACAGGTGGCTGCTGCACATTTTACATAACCCAGCCTTTTGCGGGTAGACCTTATCCTATTTAAGGTGCGTTCGGCTAAAGCTAATAATCTACACATTCTGCATAATTTACACAAGAAACGTTCGGCATAAAGTTTTTGTGTGCTCTGTGCAGTGATGGCATCCTAAATTTTCAGGAAGCAGTTCTATAAAGTCATGTGATATCTAGGAACCTATTCTGTATTTTTAAGAGTGAAAACAAATCACTTACTTCCATTTATTAAATATAAGGAAACAATTTTAAGAGCGTATTATTAATAACCTATAAAATAAATATTACATTTGCAACACTGCAGGGCACGGCGCACGATTCAAAACTGAAGTCAGAATAACCAATTTATTTTTAATAATTATAACAACCGGTTCCCTAAGGTTTCAATAATTTTAAGAAACGGTTCATGCGAACCTTTCCGAACCGGTAGGATGCCATCACTGGCTCTGTGCTGCAAGAAAATCTACAATCAAGATATCACTGTTTATGCCTGCAGCATTTGCAATATAAATAGTACAGACATGAACCTCATGATGGAACATGTAAATACACTCAAAAAGACCCAAATTTTCTGGATACAAGCGGAAATATACTTTAAATTGATTTGTAGTCATGTGACTCTCCGCATAGACAAACTTTTTTTCCAAAATATTGTCTGGTTTGGAAAATTCTTCTGAATTGAGTTCCTCATCAAATAAAATTTCTTTTATTTTACTTAAAAGCATCCCAAAACCTTCATGCGTCATTTTTATATTATCGTACAAAACAAGTAGCAGGAGACAGACTTCATGTAATCAAATACACATAATATATTTGTTTACAAAAAAAAGGTTAGAATAACAAGAATAACTGCACAATCTGAACAAAGCGTTCGTCTTTGACTTTCTTGCATAGTGTGCACAGTGGTCACGTGACAAAAAACTTGCACGACACAGAGTTAACCCTGCACAGTTATGCCGAACGCACCTTTAGACGCATGTTTTCCTAGTTATCACAGCCTTTTGTAAGTGGATGTTTCCTACATTAAGCGCAAATAGCCTTTGTTGCTGTGCGCCAAAAATTGTAACTAACTAACTTCCTACATTAAGTTAAACTAGCCGTTTGCTGGTGCAACCAGCATTTACACGAAACAAGTAAAAATTTGTCAGGTACGATAAGTCATTTGAATCAATATTGAGTTGGTATCAAACTAATAGGTTGATTTGTGTGCACATATTTTGTGCAACCGACGATATTTCCTAATTTTGAAATATTCTAAAGAGTTTATAGCTTGTTTCTTTGATTTAAGCGGAACTAGATTTTAAATTCAAGTAACTTTTACAGTTTAAGTGAGGCTTTTGATAATTTTGTTTGGCAAAAGCCCACTTCACACCCTAAAATGAAAGCTCATGACAACTTACAAAAATGAAAATTCCAGTTAGTTTCGCTTTGGAATAGCCTATAAGCCTTTAGTTTTATTTTTGCGAACAGCAACGAATGCTATTTTGGAAATGCATTTGGTTCTGAAATATGGAAATACGCGAATTTTTAGTAAAGATCCAAATTATATAGTTTCGCATGTCCCCGTAACAAACTATTCTATTGGGTCTCTATTTTTAAATATAAAATAGACACCTGAGTGACGGTATAATAAAAAAAAAAAAACTAACAAAAACTTAACTTGACGGAATAAATAACAGCAACTAGAAAAATATATATTTGACCATGACCTCAACAATTAATAAACGAGAAAGCAACAGGTGATATTTATCAAATATATCGCGGGCTCACTGCGAAAAGTGACCTAGTAAATTATTGACAGTTGAGACAATGTTGAGAAAATCGCATTACAAGTTCAGGTACTTCCCAAATATTTTAAAATAATGTAACCCTCGCCTCCAGCTCAGGTGTTAAACTTCATCCTCGTGAATTATAGCCATTACATGCGAGTCAAATACAATATTTTCTCTACAACTATATAGTTTTAACATTAAAAAATCAGCTGTGGCCACCACAGGACCGACCGCCATCATAAAGTACTTGGAATAAAGAAATAACTTGGCCTAATATTTTCTAACAGAGATATTATTTATCATGACCAAGGAAACATTACATATAAGAACAAAAAATTGAGATTTTAAAAAAATTTTACAAAAAAATTTCGAAATTATTCGTTTTATCAAAAAACCTCTCAAATAAAAGTTATTATTTATTGCCTTTATAGCAACTTTTGTTCAATAAATTTTTTCGAAATATTTTTCTGTTGCTAAATATTCACAAAAATCTTAAAATCGACACGAGTAAACTCCCATTTCTAGTCAACCGATTTTTACCAAAAGTTGATCAACTCGTGTCATTGATGTCAAAAGCTTAAATATGCAGTTTCATAAAAATTCTTTCAGCCGAATTTTCTCTGCACGTGTACACAGACAGACAAACGGACGGACGGACAGACAGACCGACAGACATCATGCTAAAAATAGTCAAAATGTTATGTAGGGACCTCAGTTCGTGGAGAAAATCGGTATGATCACAATACCTCCGTTATATTTGTTGGGAAAATTGTTCTGCTCCACCCCAGGTATGCTTGAAGAAAATTTAAAATTTTAGATAAAAGTGCCCGGTTCATTTTGGGAATTATGAAAGATGAAAGCAGGTCAAAAGGCCGTTTACATCTTTCATCTTTTGAAAATTCAAAACTATCATGTTCATTAATATTTATTACGATAAAAGAAATGGTGCTCCCCCTCACATATTTCCTGCCCCCCCCCCAGATTTTAAAAGCTAACGCCACCACTGGCTACTAATAAAATTTTGCTCAATGTAATATTTTTACATAAAATAGATACCGTATTTTTCGGACCATAAGACGCACCTTTTTACACAGAAAAATCGACTCACAATTGGAGTGCGTCTTATGGTCCGAAGATACAGGTGCGTTGTTTCAAAAGTGTGCGATATTAGTGTGGAATCAATTCGGAGCGCAAAAACAGAATCAACCAAGAAAATATAATAGAAATGAATACAGAATTAGTAATTTCTGGAGACCTTACAAGTCAACGACAACCCTTGGGTCGATTAATAAACCATTTAATAATTTTACGCGGGAAGAGTGGAACAAACGAATGATACAGACAAATCGCGATGTTACAGCAACGGATGAAACGGACGACAATTTCAAAAGTACCTGGGTAAAAAATTCATGGGAAGCTGTAAAAGAAAAGACGATTATAAAGTCTTTTAAGAAATTCGGTATAAGCAACGCATTGGATAGTATCGAAGATGACTTGGTTTTTGAAGAGATTGACTACAATAGTTCAGACGAAAATAATACGAACAATGACATTAACGAGACGAGTGATAGTACAGAGAGTGAAGATGAACAGAATGTTGCTGGTACAAGTTATTGTAATAATAAATATTCTTTCTAAAAATTGTCTCATAAATTTGGGGTGCGTCTTATGGTCCGAAAAATACGGTATATTTATTCACTGCTATATATTTATTATTTTAATGCAATTTCGCTTTAATGCACGTATCTTTTTAAATAAATCCCATTTAATTTGTTTGTAATTTGTATTCATTGTAGCTTTGAAAATAGTTTAAATCGGAACAGCACTCAATATGACGAATGCAGATTTTGGTATAACTTTACCAAGCACTCCATTTAAAAACTTTTACCTATATTTGAGTTTCACCAAGTAAAACTATCAACAATTCAGTGTACTCATGTTATTATTGTTTACTACAAAATTTCGGAGAATAAATTGTTATTCATATATTCTTTAAAATGCATGCAGAATTTCTAAATAATTATTTGGTTACATTAAGGGAAAACACCAAGTATTATATAATGACCACATTTATACTTATGTTAAATATATGAGATTAAAAATTATGTAAAGTTAATTTGAATAATAGATATTTAACATGTTACACAGGGACGGCTGGTCATAAGGAGCCTCGTCCAATAGTGCAGCCAGGAGGATGGGAGGTACAAGAGCAGCAATTGCACCTCCTTGCTAGTAATTAATCATTTTTAGAGTTCTGTAGATATGACTAAAAAACCCTTATATACTTGGAGAGAATTTACTTGACCAATGTGCGTTAGAAAAAGGGATTGGATCAATGTAGAAGAACATCAGAATTAAACGATTCCATTCGTGCGGTTATTGAGAAAGAAATATGGGTCCTTTTCAGTCGTTCTAGCCACAGTTGCAGTAAAAGCACTAATTTATCTGAACATATTCAAATATAATAAACGAAGATAAAATTACGGACTTGAATACGAGTAGCTCAAATACGTTATTGATACATACACTCTAAAAAAAGTGGTGCTAAAGAACTTCATGGTATACTAACAATAAACTTTTAGTGTGCCATAAAGTACCTCGCTTTTCGCGTTAATTATTTACACTTCTTTTTGCCGACCGCTAACATATATAAGAGAGGTATTGTGATCATACCAATTTTGACGTTTCGAGATTTCGATGGATCTCCACGAATTGAGGTCCCTACATAACGTGTTGACTATTTTTAGCATGATGTCTGTCGGTCTGTCTGTCCGTCCGTCTGTCTGTCTGTCCGTCTGTCTGTCCGTCTGTCCGTCTGTCTGTGTACATGTGCAGAGCAAATTCGGCTGAAAGGATTTTTATGAAACTTCATATTTAAGCTTCTGCCATCAATGGCACGAGTTGATCAACTTTTGGTAAAAATCGGTTGACTAAAAATGGCAGTTTGCTCGTGTCGATTTTAAGATTTTTGCGAATATTTCACAACAGAAAAATATCTTGAAAAAATTTATTAAACAAAAGTTGCTATAAAAGCAATAACTAATAACTTTGATTTGAGACGTTTTTTGATAAAACGAAAAATTTCGAATAATTTCTGTAAAATTTTTCGAAATTTTTTCCAAGTCTCAATTTTTTTATATTTATATGTAATGTTTCCATGGTCATGATAAATAATATCTCTGTTAGAAAATATTAGGTCAAGTTATTTCTACTCTGCTGCTAGAATGTAATTTATATAAGTACTTTATGATGGCGGTCGGTCCTGTGGTGGCCACAGCTGATTTTTTGGTTAAATTTAGTGTAAAGTTTACAGTTACATACTGGTTAAATTATAGTGTTAGAAAATAAATAGTATTAAAGTAGTGTTAATATTAACACTGAAAAAGTTATATTTCATAAAAAAAATCAGCTGTGGTCACCACAGGACCGACCGCCATCATAAAGTTCTTACATAAAATAATGTATTTATTTAGCAGCAGAGTAGAAATAATTTGGCCTAATATTTTCTAACAGAGATATTATTTATCATGACCATGGAAACGTTACATATAAGTAAAAAAAAAAATCCTATTGAACAATTCCGGTTCCAATCAATGTACATTAATGAGATTTTTTTCAGATTTTCCCCCTCTGGGAAATAGAATGGAAACAAAAATTTGTTTGACACATTTTTAGCGAAAATCTCTAAAATAATTGATTTTTTAAAAATAATTATTGTTTATCCACGCATTAAGAGGTTTCATTTAATACCACGCATAATTTTTTTAAAAAATACTTATTTTTTCAAAAAATACATATTTGTTTACAAATGTATTGTGGTATATTTTTTGTAGTCTCTATAATTTTCCTACATGTGGGTCAAAGAATTGTACAAACATGCCAAATATCAACTTTCTATGTTCAGCTGTTTGACTACAATTTCTACCGTACGTACAGACAGATACATGAGTGACATTATAAAAATTTTTCGGTTGTCATACCTACAAAACTCTAAAAATGATAAATGTATAATGCTAACCCATAATTAGCATCGATAAAAAAATGCAGGACAAATTTGAACCAGCCTCGTACATTCCTTCTTAGCTTAAAAGAAAAAGCTAATATTCGCAATTTGTTTTCTTTCTTTTAGTCATAATGAAATGTAATAAAATCTAAACAAGTGATTTGCGTGACTGTAAAATATATGTTTTTTTTTATAAATAATGCGTAAAATCAGCTGTTATAGGTCTTTAGCCTGTAAGAACAACTTTATGACGTGTTTAAGTGCTTTGAGTGAACCTTTAGTGGAACACTCCCTGCATTCTTGCGGGAAAAAAATCTAAGACGAACCTTAAAAATCAAGGTTCTAAAGTGAAGGTAAGCAAGAAATTTAACTTCGCATTCTTAATCTTTAGTTCCTTGTTACTCGATCAACGGTTGGTCAATGAATAATGAAATATTGGTAAAATTCAAATAATTAACCCTTTACGGTTGAAAGCTGGAATATACCCTGGCATGACACTTTTATGTATTGTATTAAAATTATAAGACACCAGAGTTTTTTCTTTGTTGACCACCATCTGGAAAGAGATCAGATGATCTCTTTGGGATCTTTGGGGATCAATCTGACGATGATCCTTGTCAAATCCAATTGTCAAATTAACGCATTTTGCCACTTATTAAAAATATACGTAAAACATACAGTTTACATGTATAATACACGTTTTTGAGAACTGTTTAAAGCTGCGTTCAGAGCTCTTAAAATTAGTAGACAGTTTACTGAGCATTGTGGATAAGTTTACTAAATAGTACTAACGTTTAAGGCAGTATTTACAGTTATGGAAATTAGTGCGTTACGAATAGTTGGACATCTATGTGTCTTTAAACCAACTACGAGGGCGTCATCTGGCAAAAGTTCATATACACACCAGTTTTGCCAATGATACACCGAGAACCCCTTCATAAAATGATTATTATCTATTATCGTTTACCTAATTCTACTGTCCTAGATTTTTACTAATTAAACCTAGCCTAATTACCTCTAAATTAAATAGTTCATATTTATTCTTTGTAATTTACTGTTCGTCTTTGTAATTTTGGGCGAGAATAGTTGTAACCGGCGTGATGACATTTTGTCAGCTTATGTAAAGGCATACAATGTAAAAGTTCTCTACGATGTAGACTGAGATAGTCAATGTGTGTTGATATGTCTATCTCATTAAAACAACTCACTAACTATAAAGTTTGAAAAACGTACAACGTCTTAAATTTAGAGCTCTGAATGGTTGCTTGCGTTACCATATGACAAACTTGTTAGTGACAATCAACAGTGCACAAGTTTATAGTGCACTATGTCTATATAATAAAATAGTCATAGTCTATAACTAAATGGTAAAAATATAATAAATCATACATATGAAAATATATAAATAAATAAAAAATATAATAAAATAAACCACAAATTAAAATTTTTATATACCTTAGATCAGTGTTTCCCAACCTTTTTTTTCATGCCCCACCTAAGTCTTTCTAAAATTCTGATGCCCCCTATGTAACATATACATATTTTTTTATATTCAAAAATTGAATTCTTCCCTTGTTGGTTTTCAAACTCTAGACAAGCTTATTTTCGAATTGCCCCCCTGAATAATCAAATTGCCCCCAAGTGGGGTGTAGGACCCACGTTGAAAACACCGCCTTAGATAAACAGTCATGAAATAAAATAAAATTTAATATAATAAAATTATATCTATGCAATTCTTACAGCTCTGATGAAGATTTAAAATATAAATCGAAACGTTTGCGAAGTTAAAATATTGTATTAATTTTCTGACCAGTCCGAAGCCCATTACTTCCTTATAATATAAAGGAGTTGTCTAAATAAAAATACATTTTTACCGACCGCCAACATATATAAGGGAGGTATTGTGATCATACCAATTTTGACGTTTCGAAATTTCGATGGATCTTCACGAATTGAGGTCCCTACATACCGTTTTGACTATTTTTAGCATGATGTCTGTCGGTCTGTCTGTCCGTCCGTCTGTCTGTATGTCCGTGTCTGTCTGTCTGTCTGTCTGTCCGTCTGTCTGTGTACACGTGCAGAGCAAATTCGGCTGAAAGGATTTTTATGAAACTTCATATTTAAGCTTCTGCCATCAATAGCACGAGTTGATCAACTTTTGGTAAAAATCGGTTAACTAAAAATGGGAGTTTACTCGTGTCGATTTTACGATTTTTGCGAATATTTCACAACAGAAAAATATATCGAAAAAATTTATTAAACAAAAATTGGTATAAAAGCAATAACTAATAACTTTTATTTGAGACGTTTTTTGATAAAACGAAAAATTTCGAATAATTTCTGTAAAATTTTTCGAAATATTTTAAGTCTAAATTTTTTCATATTTATATGTAACATTTCCATGGTCATGATAAATAATATCTCTGTTAGAAAATATTAGGTCAAGTTATTTCTACTCTGTTGCTAGAATGTAATTTATATAAGTACTTTATGATGGCGGTCGGTCCTGTGGTGGCCACAGCTGATTTTTTTAATAGTGTCCGCTAAAGTTGGGAATATTTGAAGTATTTCAGTTACTTTCTAGTATTTATTTATTTATTTTTATTTTTTTAACACAAACAGGACAGGCACACAACTGTGTTCACTTTTTGTACAAACAGTATTTTCAATATATCAAAAACAAATGTTGATATACAAAGTATATCAAAAATATGTATTTGAAATATTTCATATACTTACAAAAAAATGCTTTTAAATATCTATCGAACAGACAGACAGACACATGAGTGACATTTTTCTCATACCTGCAAAATCCTGAAACAATTTTTCATAAACAAAATACAATGGGTTCCATTTAAAAAAAAATGTAATTTTTCTGGCAGAATGAAATGCTTTATTTTTCCTAATGTAACCTCCTTCGTATATCTCATTATAAAGAAGCAATAGGTACTTAAACAGTTCCAAAATCATCCTGTATACTATATTTTTAAATTCATTTGGCGTCAATTCGATACCTTTGAATGTTATCGGAAATTTCAAAATTCAATTTAGAATGGGGCAGGATTATTTCTTTATATTATGCTCCAACCTATCGATAGCTCAAAATAAGGAAATGTTTTAAATCAAAATGGAAGGCACTTTAAACACTTGTAAAAATACTTTACTTTCAAGTTGTTATACAGAATACAATTTTTTCGTAAACCGTAAAAGATATTAACAAAATGTTTAAGTAAAAGTTATTTCTTTTAAAAAGCTCTGTCCAAAGATATCCAACATGACACACGTTTCCATTTAAAATATCAAAATTGTCCATGATATCCTGTACTTCCGGTTTATTCCGGAAAATTTCAAAACTACCATTCGATTCTTTGGTAAACTTTGGCCCCGTGTTTTCGAGAAAATTAGTATTCCCTCCATCTTGATAACCCAAAGCGGGTTTATAAAAACTTTTATAACAATTTGCCTTCTATCTTGTAATCAGTAGTATTATGCGTTAAATGCCTCCACAGCATACTTAGTTTTGTATTGTTGTTGTTAACCTTGACATCCAAATATTATTTATTATAATAATAACATCGTATTAGAAAAACCACTGCTATTTAACCAATTAACGAATTATAGAATATTCCGTAATCAAGTTTACTCCTATATATCTTGAAATTTCCGAAGTCACTTTACATAACCACTACATTTTTTTCTTTTAGTTTTAATAAAAATATTCCATAAGATTTGATAGTAATGACCCGGTCATGGACAAAAATAAGTTGTCATCGATTTTTATTTTTGAGTTTTATTGTAAATTAAAAATAAACAGTCAACAACAGTGTGTATTATTTTACATATAAAACCACATTTTATCGTCTGTTGACAGGTTAAGTAGTACCGAAGTAAAAAATCCCTTTTAGTTTCGGTTCTAGTTCGCGACACGAGGATGCACAATGAGTTAGTTAATTTTTTCGCTCAGCATCTGATGCTATTAGCGTCTATCAGAGCCCATCTACTTGCCTAGATATTGCAGAATAACAGACAAACAGTTGTGTAACCAGAACTGTGTCAAATACTCAGTAAAAGTATTTCAAATACCAAATGCCGATCAAAGAATTTTAAATAACAAATACTATTAGTCACCATTGATAAAATGTATTGTCATCAGACACTACCGATAGAGACGCCACTGCATTGTACATCATGGCTGACGCAGATAGGATATTTTTGACAGGTTCCATGGTATCTTCATGTGATATTTATTGAAATTAATTTATTATTCAATATGAGGGTTGTGTTAAATGAAATTTTACGTTTTCTCAGTGCCCAAGTAACCTCTAGGGTTATAATTGAAGGTAAAAAGGCTTTTTTGCCACGTTTCGAAACACGATGAAAACTTAGGTCTCTATCACGACCTACTTTTGCATTGCAAAGATAAACACAACAATTCACGTTGCATTTAATTTTTTTTTGCAATTTTAAAGACATTTTTTAAAAACTCGCTATGAAAACAACAGTAAACAAACTCGACTATCCTCCACCTGTCAGTTTCTCAAAATCTCACTAGAGGCGCTTCAGTTATTGTCAGTTGACAATAGCCTGTTTCTTTGGTTTAAGTGGAACTAGATCTTTAGTTCTAGTAACTTTTACCGTTTAAGTCAGACTTTTGATCATTTTTAGGGTTTTGTAGGTATAACCACCAAAAAACCCTTATAACGTCACTGATGTGTCGGTCAGTCTGTCTGTACGGTAGAAATTGTAGCCAAACGGCTTAACATACAAAGTTAAAATTTGGCATGGTTATACAACTCTTTGACCCACATGTAAGAAAAATACTGAGAGAAAAAAAAACACATCTCGAGATAAATTAAACAAATATGTAACTAATAAAAAAATAAATATTTAAAAAAAATTAATTCGTTGATCCACACGCAAATTTTTATTTTTGAAAAATCTTTTTTTTATGGGATTTTCGCCAAAAAGATGTCAAAAAACTTTTGTCCCCCACCCTATTTTCCAGAGAGGCTGATCTTAAAAACTGAAAAAAAATCTTCGTAATGAACATTGATGGAAACAAGAATAGTTCAACAGGAATTTTTAATCAGATAAGTTTTTTGAAAAATGTCGATTTTTGTGTCGTTGATAAAAAAAAATATTTAAAAAAAATTTATTGTGTGGTATCAAAAGAAAGCTCTTAAGACGTAGATTAAGAAATGATAAATAGTTTTTTGTAATTCGTTTCTTTTACCACGATTTTAGCCGAAAATATGCTAAAATAGTTCTTGTCCCGCACCCTTTTACCCAAAGGGGTTAAAAATTATAAGTAATGTATATTGATCTGAAACGTCCGAAAGGAATTTTTGAACAGATTGTATTTTTGAAAAATATGGCAGTTTTTGTGTTTTTGACCAAATTAATTATTTTCTTAATTCATGGTTCAATTATGGCTAATAATATTATGGATTTTTTGTATTTATAGCTAAGATAGTGCGTGTATATTATTGAAATTAAAAATATTAAAAAACTAATATTATTTTTTTTTTTTTTTAGTTGCGAACTCAGTTACTCCCATCACACCACACTGCACTCTACGCTGTAAAATATTTCTTATTAATCTAATGAAGACTACGAAGCAAATGCAGAAAAAAACGCTGGGATATTTGGCAAATTATTTAAATTTTGTTTAAAAAAATTAAATGGAAGCTCTTAGTTCTCAAATAACGAATAAAAGTGATAATCAAAAAAACTGTTGATTTTAATGTGATAAATATACCTAGACATCCAGTATTATGTTGGCTTCTTACACTTATTCCCTGCAAAATACCTACAAAACCCTGATATGTGTGAAAATTCTTTACTTCGATTTTTTTTTAGCAAAAGCCGTCTTTAAGCCATAAAAGAAGAGCTCATGACAACTTCCAAAAATGAAAATTCCAGTTAGTTCCGTTTAAACGTTTGGAATAGCCTAATATTTGTAATAACAAATACTTTTAAAAACAAATTGAAATATTGTATTTCAAATACTTTAAATGTTTGAATTGCAGAGAGTATTTGAAAAAATAAGAATATTTCAAGTAAAAAATTATTTGAAGTATCAAAAGTATTTCAATTTTATGAAATATCCAAAATACTTACATTTTTCAAAGAAAAAGAAATATTTTGATATACTTAACCTAGAATCGAACAAAATACATTATGGATTATAATGACTAAATTATTAGTTTTAAAAAATAAATAAAATAAATAAGAAGAAAAATATCTATAAAAATTGGATTCCATATTTTATTTTTCTATAAAACAATATAGTCAATAAACGATAAATTTTTATATTTCAGCAAAATAAATCGTGAATAATACAAACAAACAAAAATCCGGGGGAGGGATAATCACCCCATTCCCCCTTTGGTAGGATCTGCCTTTGGTGACAAAAGATTTTATGGATATATTTTTGATCAAAATAATTTTTTTAAACATTACTTCCGATCCTCAATCTGCGTTTCAAAATATTTATAATGATATTTTTTTAATTGTTAATTTTTTCGATGATACAAAAATATTGTAATTTTTTGAAAAATTAATATATTCAAACTATTCTGATTAATACTAATGTGCATTACTCAAAAAAATTCAGATATTTAGACCGACCTCACTGGATTATAGGGTTGAGGACAAACATTTTTTGAACAAATTTCGCAAAAATCACAGCAATATAAAATGATTCAAATAATTTTTAACCATTATCTAGTTAGTGTTTGAATTCTTTCATTGGATGCCCCATGTATTTTTTAAAATAATATATATTTTGAACAATATAAAAAATTTGATAAAGAGAAAATTACTATTCCAGCTCCCATAAACATGCATTACTCTATAGTCTATTTGGTTTAAGCGAAACTAGCTTTTGAAAACTTTTATCGATTAAATGAGGCTTTTGATAATTTTGTTTAGCAAAAGTCCACTTCAATCATTAAAAAATGAGCTCGTGGCAACTTACAAAAATAAAATTTCCATTTAGTTCCACGCTTAAACGTTTGTAATAGCCTATATATTTCCGATTTCAAAGCCAACCCTCCTGGGAAAAAGGAGGCAACAAATTTTATGCGATAACCGCATCATAATAAATGTTTATAAATTCACATTGTTCATTAAAAAACATATTTTGTGTTTGATAATATTTTTCGAAATCACAGTATTTTTTCTACATCCGGATATAAGAACTGTATATGCATGTCAAATTTTTACTCTCTAGGTTCTGCCGCTTGGCCACAATGTCTACTTTATGGACAGACAGACAGACAAACACTTGATTGTATAAGGGATTTTTGGTTTCACCTTGCGTAAACGTCGAAACAAGTCCAAAAATTCAATTTCAAGTACCTACAAGCACTTCTCACAAAGTCGGACCCCTTGTAATTCTTTGAAAATTTAAGGTTTTCATAAATATTGAAATAAATATAGAACTTTCAAAAATGTTTTATTGACTGACAAAATAAAGCTTTTAAATACAATTGTATACCTATTTTTCCCGATATTTTATCGAACCAAGTAGAGCCGCAGTAAGTAAAACTTGCGCTAGGGGCAGAGCCGTGTTTTGGCGCCCTTGCCAAATAAAAACAAGGTTCTCACCTTTCAAAATTTAAGTGATGAGCAAAAAAAAGGTCCTCACCTCCCAAAATCTAAGTTATGACAAAAAAAAAGGTCTTCGCTTTCGCAATGGCGACCCTTAGTCAAGCTCATCAGCGCCCTTTTCCTTATTGCGCCCAGGGCCGTCGCCCCCTCCGCCCCCCCCTTACTGCGGCTCTGGAACCAAGTCTCCAAATGGACAATTTCACTAACCGGAACACTACTTCAAAATTATTGTGACTAAACTATACAACATTTCAATATTTTTAATTATTTCATGAACCGGAAAAATATTTTCCATAATATCACGAACCGGAATATCTTTCCAGTTTGCTCCGGTACATGTCAAGTCCTGCATAGTACCCTAAGTTTCCATAGAACCCCTGTCGAAAATTCATATAAACATATAGAAAAATTCGTAAAATTTTAAAAATAAAATAGTATTCATATTCTTTAAATTGCCATAAATATTATCATAATTATTCATTATTTTAAATTTTAATTTTAAAACTACGCGAGTATTTCCGCGAAAAATTAAAAAAGAAAACGTACCTGGTATCCTCGGTAGTTTTCTCATTGTCTGTGTGTGTATCCATGGCCTAAAAACACTCAATTCACATACCGCGCACTGGCTACCTGTTCAGGAGTCGGCTGTCAACTGACCCGAGTACCAAGTATCGCAGGTAACTTTCCTTCTCGCCTACTATCGAAAGTTTCAATACGCGATCTGATAACCGCAATCACATGTAACACATGTGTTCACTCTTGGGATTTTGTAATTTTGGACATTCCACCACTATTACAAATATTTATAATTATTGTAATTTGAGTTTTTTGAAGTATTGTTAATTTTTAATGATGGGTAATAAATAATTGGAAATTATTACGAAATTTGGGGTTTTATAAACCTCAATATAAGCCTGTGGGCCGCTTTAAATAAAATCTTGCGGCCCGCGACGCTTGAAGGAAAGATACAGAAACATCGGCGCCTGCAGATTTTTTTCAAGGAGGGGACTAAATATAACGGCATATTTTTGAAAATATTTAGTAATTTATTAAATAAACTTTCATAAATACAGAGCACTATTTAAATAGAAACTGAAGGCAACTGCGATCATTGGCAAATTGGCATTGACATGACTTTTTCTGTAAAATCTACTCTGTTATTTAGGGTGAGCATTCGTCCCGCATTTTAACATTATGTCCCGCATTAAGATGCGTCCGACAAAAGTCCCGCATTTTAACATTTTGTCCCGCATTGTCCCGCATTTTGGATTTGGGAGGTGAGGACCTTTTTTTTGCTCTTCACTTGGATTTGGGACGTGAAGACCTTTTTTTTGCTCTTCACTTGGATTTGGGAGGTGAAGACCTTTTTTTTGCTCTTCACTTGGATTTGGGAGATGAGGACCTTTTTATGCTCCGTCCCGCATTGCCTTCTTAAGAAAATGGTCACCCTACTGTTATTAGTGTAAATGCGGAGCCCTGCAATGTTCTCAGACGGAGACATTGACCAGGTTCCTGCTCTGAGGATCAAGTTCGCGACGATCGTAAGGCAAGACTCACGATCTGGATGAAAATGCTCAATAAAGCGAATGGACTTTATTGGGCGCAATCTCACGCGATTGTAGAATGCTGAATTGGATATACAGGTAGATGGACTTACCTAGTGGTTGAAAAGTCACATAGCCCTTTGGGATGCTGTAGTATTCGTAATACACCAGGTCTGGAATGGAGAGTTTGGACACACAGCCACAATTGATTTCACAAGTTCACACGGTATATTCGCGAAATATACACACACGAATGTGAATGCTTGCGCAAAATGCGTTCACGATAACAAAACAGAGTAAACGAACTGAGGTAGAATAAGACTAAGTCTGTCTCTGCTTAAAGAAGCACGAGATTAAGAGCTCAGATGATGCGGTGCCAAAATGAGCGACTAAAACACACTAAGACACGAGACGAAGGTATATGCAACATACATTCGTGAACTGCAACATTACAGGTAACCTGACGGTAGTCGCGTACAGGAAGAACTGAGTACAAAAATAGACACGACATATATGGTTCGAATGTTATTCCGTAACTAAACTAAAAATAATGTTTAACTGAGTACCCCCCCCCCACTTAAATATTAATAATTCGCGCGACTGGCGCGAACAATTAGTAATTTTTTCCCTGTGCACACTTAAAATACTTAAACTGGATAAACGATCATCCGTCATAGTTGACTTAATAATAATTGTAATAATAGTGTTTTTGGTCCGGAGTAGTCCCGATTTGTCTGTGCACTTTTGTGCAATTTTTTTACTACATTTTTGGAAACAAATCGTTTTAAAATTAAAAAAAAACTTAAAAAACTACTTTCTGTTCAATAATCTACATTAAGATGTGGCTTCAAAAGGAAGCCACATAATAAATTTTTTTAAAATAATTCTTTTTTTTAAACACAAACATTCTAAATTTTTCAAAAAACTAATCTGATTAAATATTACTGTTGAACTGTTTCGGTTCTCATCAATGTACATTACTGAATTTTTTTCAGATTTTTAGATCAATCCTTTAAGGAAACAGGATGGGGGACCATTTTTTTGATATATTATTGGCGATAAGCCCATAAAAAAATCAAAAATGGTTAATTTTGCATTTTTTAAGCATATTTTTAAGAACGATTTGTGGAAATCTGGTAAAGGTAAGCTAATATTAAGCTAAAATATTGAAAAATGAGCCATTGGCGTCATTTTTTAGTACACTCCAAAAAAAAAGTTGATTTGCGGTGTACACGATATCTAGTGACACAATCATGTGAAACATATAATTCAAAAAGTTTTGGTTAGTTTAAAAGTTTCTTCAGGTAGTGACGTCGAGTTTTTTTTATTAAATTGAGTTTTAAATTTTTGGTACGACTTTAAAGTCAAAAAAATCCAAAAAAAAACGTAAAAAATCGTGTTTGGTAATCGGAAAAATGGTTATAAAAAAAAATATTCAAAATAAAAGCAAAAACTCAACGTCACTACCTAGTAAAATGATTTATAAAGAAGTGTGCAAAATTTCAGAAAGATCCATTCATTAGTTTTTGAGTTATGATGTACACCGCATCAAAAAAAAACTATTTTTCAGAAAACGCGTTTAAAAATAAAGAATGTGAAGAACTTGAAATTTTAATGGGATACTCTTGAAGATATATACAATCGAATAAGCCAATAAAAAAAATTGAAAAAAATCATCAAAAATACCATACCCCCCCCCCTTAAGGGGTTTCATTAGTAACCCACTCAAAATTTAAAAAAAATCAATATTTTTTCATTAAATACATATATTGTTCATATTTATGTTTTGATGTGTTTTTTTGGAACTCACTATAGTTTTTCTATATGTGGGTAAGAGTTGTACAAGCATGCTAAATTCCAACTTTCTATGTTTAGCCGTTTGGCTACGATTTCTAACATACCGACAGATAGACAGGCAGACACACAAACAGACAGACACGCAGATCAACAGACATACAGTCAGACAGACAGATACATGAGTTACGTTATAAAGGTTTTTTGGTGGTCATACCTACAAAACCCTAAAAAAGAAAAACATCATTCCGAAACGCAGGCCTTTCGATGAGCCCTGTTGTGTCCTTTTTAAGCGGCGCCGAAAAAGAAGTAAGAAAGGTACAGATAGAAGTTACTAGTTCCCATGTGCAGAAACCAAATTTCGTCCATTACGTTATCAACAGTAAGTTGACACATTTCAGTGGCGTCACTTACTTTGATTTGTTTTTGAATACGCTTAGTGTGCGATGTTATTTGTTTATTTCCGTTATTATTAAATAATAATAATTTATCGTACGTTTTCGGGTAAGCCATGTACTAAAATGAGTAAAAATTAATTTCAAATACATACAAATACCCAATTGTCGAAGATGTCCTAATAAACCTAAATGGTGATACCTCACCGGGATTAGACTATGTTCATCCCTTATTTTTGAAAAAATGCGCCTCAACATTATCTACTCATTTATCAGAATTATTTGTAAAAACTTTTGAAGAAGGGATACTGCCAGCCACATGGAAACGCGTATAAGTTACGCCAATATTTAAGAAAGGTGATAAATTTGGTGTATCAAATTACCGCCCTATCAGCTTGACCTCTGCTATTTGTAAGGTAGCTGAAAGGATAATTACTAACCAACTTATAAAATTTCTACTTGACAACAACATTCTTCCCGATAATCAGCATGGATTTCTTCCCGGTCGTTCAGTTACCACAAATTTACTTTCCGCTGTGAATTCCTGGACAATCAGTCTAGACAAGAATGCCCCAGTTGATGTCATTTACTTGGATTTCGAAAAAGCATTTGATCGAGTTCCGCACCGAAGGTTACTTTCAAAACTTGAACATTACGGTGTCCGCGGGAAACTTCTTAACTGGATTAAATCATATCTACATAACAGATCTTTTTGCGTCCGCATCGGAAACCATATTTCATCGGAGCACCCAGTTATAAGCGGCGTACCACAGGGTAGTGTGCTCGGTCCAGTACTTTTTATCGTCTACATCAGTGATTTGCCTAAGTGTGTAACCTCACCCTCCTTATTGTATGCAGATGATACAAAACTTTATAATAATCCCGTTACTGACTCAATCTCCATTCAAAGTGATTTGGATCAAATATCTGCCTGGTGTGACAACTGGTTGCTATCCCTTAATTCCTCAAAATGCAATATTCTGCATTTGGGTAAGAATAATCCAAGAATACATTATATGTTGAATGGATGTTTGCTTAACAGCGTCAGTGTACAAAATGATCTTGGTGTTCTGGTGTCCAAAGACTTAAAGTGGTCGTTACAGACGGTAGCAGTTTGCAAGAAAGCGAATTCCTTAATTTATATTATACGAAAAGCATTTAAAAACATAAGTCCGTCCTTGCTATTGAAACTATATAAAACTTATGTGCGACCCCTGCTAGAACATGCAATAACTATTTGGAACCCATATTTTAAAAAGGACATTGATCTGTTAGATAAAGTGCAACGTAAAGTGACAAAAATCCCTTATTCGCTCAAAAGTTTAAGTTATGGTGAAAGACTTAGCAAATTATCTCTTTTTACTTTATCGCTAAGACGTTCTCGTGGTGACTTGATTGAAACATATAAAATTTTGCACAATCACTATTCTTGTAGTCTTATTGATATGTTTATGTTCAGTCAGGTCACTAACTTGAGAGGCCATAACTTTAAACTTAAGAAAAGTATATATAAGAAAAACTGCAGGGAACATTTCTTTTCCAATAGGATCGTCCCTTTGTGGAACTCTCTACCAGCTACTTCTGTAAATGTAATAAGTGTTAATTCGTTTAAAAACAAAATTGATGTGTCATTGTGTTAATCGTCTGTATTTCAGTTTTGTACTATTTTTTCATATATTGTTTGTTTATATATTCTGTAATATATTTATTCTGGGCTTCATCGGCCTTTGCCGCCTGCCCATTGTTGTACTTAATAATAATAATAATAATAATAATTTTGTTTGTTTGGTATGCACAACAATTGTTTTAAACTCTTATGTACGTCAATGTGTTCAGCTGTTGTTCTTGCGCAGAATTAATGTAGTTTCTGATATCCTGTAGCTTTCTTGTAATGAACAACCTTTACACCCTGTCGAAGGTACTGTTCGCAAGTAGTTTACTATTGGTAATTATTTCTAAAGTGGTTTGCGAATAATAAAAGTTTGAGGAAGCCTTTAGTAAAAAACAGTTCTGTAAAATAAAAATACATTTTTCTTTCATTATAGTACAATACTAAATCACATAATTATTCTGAAAAATATAAATAATAGATTCCCAACATCTATGTGGCGCATAGGGTGGAGAATGAACACAATACAAATTCATAAAATTTCATAGCTGTGTGACGTGCGTTTTCATATGTGCGCTAAGTGTTCCGGTTTGTGAGAAACTTTTGGCGCAGACATTGCAAGAGTAGGGCTTCTCCCCAGTATGTATTCGCATGTGGACCTTGAGGGTGGAGCCCTGGTAGAAGCCCTTGTTACACACAGAGCAAATATGGTTCCGATTTCCTGTATGTGTTTTAATGTGGATCTTCAAATCTTCACTTCTCGGGAATGCTTTGGTGCAGTGTACGCATTTGTATGGCTTCTCCCCTGACAATAAAAAATATATACACATTCCTGTATTTAAAAAATTGTGTACAGTGTCAATTTTAACATATTTCAGGATTTCATAGATATCTGATAAAACAAAACAATAATTGTTGTATCTTTTTATATAGAACAATTATTTTTAGATATATTTTTGATTGTAATTGCATGAAATCAAAACGTATTTTAGTAAAACTTTACATTTATTAATTTAAGTAATAAAAGTTTACATTCAGTGCTTCACATGAAATAAAAAAACTATTGTTATCTAAATGTCATAAAATTCGACATCTAAAGCCTGGAACAGAATGCATAGCGCGCTACGCCGTCAGCGCGCCGTCATTTGCGACGGCGTTGCGTTAGCGCCGTTGAGAATTTTCGCCTGCACACAATGCAATCATTTTTAATGCCGTCAAAGTGTCACGTGACAACCTATATCTGTGTTTATACGTGCGCTTTCTTTTATTAAAATTATAATGGATGATGAAGACTTGTGTGTGATGTTATTTATGTTGTATGCAAGATATTTATGGCGAAGTCTTAGAAGATGTGGAAGAATTCTGCTACCTCGGTAGTGCAATAACGAGAGATGGAGGAACTACAAGGGACGTGAACAACAGAATACTTAAAGCTCAACAAGCTTTCGACTTGTTGAAAGAAGTCTGGAAATCCAACAAGATCTCTCGTAACACTAAGGTACGCATATTTAAAACCAATGTAAAATCAGTTCTGATGTATGGCTGCGAAACTTGGAAAGTCACTAAAGAAATTACCCATAAACTCCAAGTTTTTATTAACAGATGTCTGCGCAGAATTTTTCGCATTACTTGGTCAGATCATATTCCCAATACTCATCTTTGGGAATCGACAGCACAAAAACCTATCCACTTGGAAATTCAGGCAAGAAAGTGGAACTGGATTGGGCATACCCTCCGGAAGGCAGTAAACGACATCTCCAGAATGGCATTAGAGTGGAACCCTCAGGGAAACCGTCGTAGAGGCCGACCTGTATCCACATGGAGGAGAACAATATACAAAGAACTTGATGCTCACGGAACTACCTGGCGCCAGGTGAAAAGGCTTGCTCTTCACAGACCCCGATGGCGCGAGTTTGTAAAGGCCCTATGCTCCAGCGAGGAGATCTAGGACACAATATATATGCAAGTTATTTATACATACAAACACTTTACCATTCAGTAAAAACTGAGGTTAGGTGTTCTGCAGCAACGTTCAACGGCGTCAAAAGTTGGAAGTTGACGAACATTCATTATCAACGGCGTTCGAACGCCGCTAGGACGTTACACATTCTGTGCACTTGCGTACGACAGCTTGGTTTTAACTTTCTTCTGACAGATAGCGCCGTCCGAACGCCGTCAACGTGCCGTAGAACTCGTTGCATTCTGTTTTACCCCACTTTACGAAATAACAAACTGATCAAACGTTCCGTTTGTAATAACTTGGCTCATATTAATGTGCATTGCTCTAATATTATTCATATTTTTAAACCAGCCCCTCCGGCATACAGACAGGGTGTGAAAAAAATGAATATATCTTTGATAAAAAAAAATACGTTTTAAGAGCTTTCATTTGAAACCCAATTCTAAATTTAAAAAAAAATAGTTAATTTAATCAACGACTTAAAAAACATCGATATTATTCGTAAACATTCTGGTTCACACTTATTAAGAATGTGTGATTTACTAAGAATGTGTTTCTTTTTTTTTAGACCGGATTTTAGGATGGGAGACAAAACAAAATTGGTACTTAATTTGCAAAAATCTCGTCACAATAAAAATTAATTACTGTTCGTTACCGACTTTTAATAATATCGCTCATTAGTAAAAAATAATGAATTAGTTGGGAGGAGTCGAACCCCTGTCCTGTGCTCCATAGGCAAACATCTTACCACGGAGCTACGGCAACTACGAAAGACTAAAAAACAATAGCAAAAAATAGAAAAACAAGTGAATACCTGTGTGTAATCTCATATGTTTCTTCAACTCAGACGAGGTAACGCATCCCCTATGACACACACTACAGACGTACGGTTTCTCGCCGCTATGAGAGCGTTGATGTACCCGGCGTCGGGAGGCGTCCGGGAATCCCTTGCCGCAGATCTCGCAGATGTAGGGCTTCTCTCCCGTATGCATTCGGGTGTGGATGGTGAGGTGACCGGGATACGCGAAAGCCTTCCCGCATAGGTTGCAGATATGGTCCTTCTGACCAGTATGAGTTTTCATATGAAGGTTTAAAGCTCCACTGCTCGACAATCTGAAAAAAAGTCAGATATAAACTGTTGACGATTTTTAACTTTCTGTTTGTATTGTGTCTAAACGCGCTTACAGACGGTGTGACAAGTAACGGACAATGTTTACATTTGTCTAGTTCCGCGTATCGTATGTATTCTTATTACAAGTTAAGGGGTTTGACCAACGTTGGTGCAGGCTTGCATAATCATGTCGCTATCATACACACGACGCGCACTCATTTGTGAAAGAAGAGTTGGGTATCTTTGGATAGAACTTTTAAAAAGAAACAACTTTTACTTAACATTTTTTTAATATCTTTTACGGTTTACGAAAAATTGTAATCTCTGTAACGACTTGAAAGTAAAGCCGCATTCAGACCTCTTTAAATTAACGAGTTATAGACTGTTCGTTGTGTCGCTCTGAGTTATGCATTAATGCATTCTTTTAATGTTCCATGTACTGTTCACATCTGTTATAAATTAGTACGTTACGAATAGCCCGTCATCTGTGAATTTTGAAAACAACTATTTAGCTTTGTAAAATATTTTATATGTATTATCGTTCTTATAATTCTGTTGCCTTAGATTTTAACTACCTAATTACCTAAATTGATCATATTTACTGTCCGTCTTTGTAATTTTGAGCAAGATTTGTTAATGCTGACATTATGTTAGGTTATGTAAAGGTATTCGATAACTACGGTATACTTGATAGAATGCGATAGCCAATGTGTTTATATGTCTGTCTCATTAAAACAACTCACTAGCTATAAGTTTAGAAAATTATGGACAATCCATAACAAACAGCGTATTAAATTTGGAGGTCTGAACGGTTTCACGTCTTATCATATGACAAACTTTCTGGTGACAGTGAACAGTCCATAAAGTACAGTACATAAGCTATTCATTTAAGAGCTCTGAATGCGGCTTAAAGTATTTTTAATTACAAGTTTTCAAGGTGTCTTCTATTTTGATTTAAACACTTTCACAACCTTACTAATGAGCTATTTGTAGCAAGAAGCAAAAAAAAAAAAAAAACACTTGCAAGTCATACTTGAAAGTACGTCTTGATATTTTCGAAATTGCTAATCCTTATAGATCATTTAGATTTAATTTTGGCTGGATTATAATCAGAAGAATCATGCATAAAAGGTATAATTAATAATTGATAAACAGATTTAATATATAGGTATCAAAAAGTCTCAAATAAAAGTTGTTAGTTATTGCTTTTATAGCAACTTTTGTTAAGCGGCGTCCACACTATGCCGCAGTTTGCCAGTTGGCAAGGCCAGTTGGCAATGCCAGCAGTAATGTAGACTTAAGAAAGCCGATAAGAACGGTGAGTGGGGACGTGCCAACTGGCATCACGCGGCTTTAGGCTTAAATTCAGGTTGTGATTCAGACGCATATGAGCAACGTTGTTTATAGATGGAGTGGACAAACGAAAAAGTGTTTAATTTGATCCATTTATACCGGGATCGTCCTGTTTTGTGGTACTGTCGTTTAAAGGACTATGAAGACAGGAATAAGAGATGTGACGCTCTATTGGAAATTGCGGTTAGTTTTGGAGTACAAAAAGAAGAAATTGATAGAAAAATCAAAAACTTGGTGTGTCATTTTTCGCGCGAAATAAAAAAAGAGAGAGAAGGTAATAAGTCCGGTGCGTGATCTACTTTGAAGACTTGGACGTACCCAAAACAGTCGTTTGCGCCGTTTGCGTATTTTTTCTTCACTGTCAAGTATGATAACAGCAGCTGAAGCAATTAGTAAATATTCCTCGGTGAACATTGTGCGACTAAACTAAATGCCAACACAGATGTGGACGTTTATACAGCCACTGGCTTTGCCAGTTGGCTTCGCCAGCTGGCCTTGCCAACTGGCAAACTGCGGCATAGTGGGGATGCGCCTTTACATAATGTTTTTCGAAATATTTTTCTGTTGTGAAATATTAGCAAAAATCTTAAGCCTGTAATACATGATGCGATTTCTCGTTTTGAATCTCGTACGATTTATCGTACGATAATTATTCCTAACGGTATCGGTCACGTGACTATGCGCAATAATCTACTGCGTCGATATCTGTTCATTTCTATACAATATTTTAGGTCTGGAGCATAAATATTGGATGGTTTTCAATATCGTACAAGATCTCGTACGAAAATCCTGTAGTACACGATACAATAATTCTTGTACGATAAATCGTACGAGATTCAAAACGAGAAATCGCATCATGTATTACAGGCTTTAAAACGGACACGACTGAACTCCCATTTCTAGTGAACCGATTTTTACCAAAAGTTGATTTCATTGATGTCAAAAGCTTAAATATGAAGTTTCATAAAAATCCTTTTAACCGAATTTGCTCTGCACGTGTACTCGGACCGACAGAAATCATGCTAAAAATAGTCAAAACATTATGTAGGGACCTCAATTCGAGGAGATCCATCGAAATCTCGAAATGTCATAATCGGTATGATCACAATGCCTCCCTTATATAGGTTGGCGGTCGGTAAAAAACTAATTATACGACTTAGTAGTAGTCTTACCCTTTTCCGCAAACTCCACAAATATGGCTCTTTCCTCCTGTATGAATTTTCATATGTCCACTCAGACTATTGTATCGGGAAAACGCTTTGCCGCATGTCGTACAAACGAAGCTCTTTTGATCTGCGTGCGCGCGCAGATGTTCTTGCAGTTGCGAGGACTGCGTAAAGGCTTTCTGACACACGTAACAAGAGTAAGGACGTTCTCCGCTGTGTGTGCGCATGTGCTGTGTCAAATCATCTGATCGAGTGAATCCCTTGCCGCATTCTGAACATAAGTGTGGTTTTATGCCTGCATGAATCTGTACAAAAATTTTAATTGTTTTTACACTGTTAACATATCGATACATTTTTCAATATCTTTATTTTATAAATACGAAATAAGATCAACTTATGTAAATTATATAGCAGGTTTAGGAAGAAATGTCAGTTTCATGATATCTCCTAGTTTCATGTCTTTTACTAATTGTTATACACAATTTTCATCAGTAAACATTGCTCTACCCCGAATATTTTGGATTTCCTCTGTATCAGACTTTTAACCAGTGATGTGCTGCTATGGGATCACACCAGCTCGATAGAGTTATTAGCTATTAAAAATCTAGTTCGTAGAGGTAGTTCTTAAGTACTCAAGCTTTCAAATATCATAAGCTATGAATTAAAAAAGTCTTTTTGTAATACATAAAATAAAATGAACATGTTAATTATATAAATTTAGTATTTTTTTTTATATGGGGGGCTGATTGAGTTGGTAGGGGCGCAAAAGTGTTAGGACCGGGTCTTAGAATTTAAGCAGCATAGCACTGCTTTTAACTGTGTGTCTCATGATATACTACTTCCTAAGCTTTCAGTGTACAGGTTCAATCATAGTAGCGGTTTACTTAAAGAATCATACCTAACTAATAGAAAACAGTTTGTTTGTATAAATAATTCTAAATCATACTCGCTTCAACTTAGCTATGGAGTACAACAGGGTTCAATTTTAGGTCCATTACTATTTCTAATTTACTTTAACGATTTCTGCTGTTGAGACTAAATCTATTTTATATATCGACGATAAAACTCTTATAACCAGATCATTGACACTTAATAATAGTGGATATCGTTTACAACGACATCTGATATAATAACATATCGGATTTTGCGGCAAAATTTCAAAGTCCCGCTCAGAAGCATATCTTTTTATACGTGAGACTTATTGTTTATAACGACATCAGATAATCCGACGAAATTAATATAACGACGAGAAATGGCTTGAAATTTGGGTCAAATTATCTTTTATAACGACGTATCGCGACTGCTTAACGCAAAAACGCTAGGGAAGTGCCGAATTGGCTAGGGGAATTACCGAGTTATGAAACGCGATTCAGTGATTAACTACGAGTTGAAGGTACGTCATCGATGTCGATATGGCGAAGCGAAAAGCGTTAATGTAAATTTTTCAAATATTAATGAAGAACTAGAAACGGAGGAGGATATGACAGAAGATGAAATTTCAGATCCGAATTTGGAGTCAGTAATAAACAACGACGAAGTGGAAATGGAAGAAACAACCGAGTTCCAAACACCTACTATAAAGGATTAATTTTCAACAGTTGAAACAATAAGGGATACGCATAAAATTTATATTTCCTTAAAACTACATTTTTTTGATATGTTAATGTTAGTTATGTCACCTAACAAAACAAAAATCACATTTGAATTAATGTTATAGCCAAATTTTTTAATTAAAATATTGTAAATTTGAAATAAGCCGGCCACAGCGCAAAGGTTGCCGAGTAAATACGACTGAGCATGACGTCAAACCCCAGACAGCCCAGACTACAGCATAATTTTTACGTGTGTATATTGTATTGTTCGAGAGCTTTGTATTTGTTTTTAAACAATTTTTCACGCATTTATTATTAAAATGGCAAATAAAGATTTTGTTTGATCTCAGAGTGATAATTTACCCAACATTGATGCTTTTATGCTCATGGAATATATGAAAAATAATAAATACTACAGTGCTGAAGAAATACGTGGTGTCAAAACAGACTTGTAAGTAAACCATTTATGTATTCTATAACTTTATGTAAACAATAAACGCTGCAACTCTGTAAAATGTAAATATTTATGTAATTTATATATCAGAATTTTACTACATTGTTTACATGAAGTTACAAAACGTTAGAGGCATAATTGAAATACTGCAATATAGGTTATATATTTTAATATAAAATTTAATTCGGTAAACATGTATAAATTGTTTTTATAGAATTAAACTTTATTTTAATTAAAATCACTATAACTTTACACAATCTATAAAAGTTATACAAGCAAATAAGTTCACGACAGACTGTGTAGGCTGTACGCTGTACACTGGGTAGACTGCATGCAGTACACTTATGTAGGGTATGACGTCACACGTGGTTTTCGCGCGCTACATACATTTATGATGTTTTTAAGCCTTCAAATTAAAAAAAAAAAATGCAATACTGTTTTTCTGTTAAATGCAACAAGAGGAATATAATAAAAAATCATGCCTATCCCCTATTCAGATATTAAATTCAGATTTCAGGTACTAAAATGGCTGAGCACAACCACGAACGATAATGAAATTATTATGAATCATTTAAAAAATTACCTTCATATGCCTTGATAAGGAACTAGAGCTTGCAAATTGTTGCCTACAAATTTTACATACATGTTGAACTTTTCTTGGATGGCTTTGTTTATGGACCTAAAATAGATTTAATTTACCAAATTTCTAAATAATTAATAATTAATTTATTATATTTTATTTGATTCATTATGTGGAATATTTACTTACTTTTAGATCTTCGGCAGTTGTGAAACACAATGTACATTCTGGACAGGGATAAATAGGCTGTTTAGTATCATCTTCAAAATTTTCCTCAAAATCTCGCGAATTTTCGCTACTATTTTCATCAATTTCATTTAAAAAATCAGTCTTTGTTTTTCTAGTTTTTCTTACACTTTGTTTGGGGTGTGAATCTTTACTAAAGCTATCTAAATCTTAAAATAAAAGGAACAGTAAAAAAAAGTTAAAATTTTAAGGTGTTTTAATTACCTTCATAATTATTTTGTTCTATTAACGAAGAATCATTTTCATTAAATATATTTTGTGCTAAACTTTCCGCTATATGATCTTGTTGTTTGTTTATATACTGTCGTAACTGAAAATCTGATCGTTCACAAAGTTGCCGAAAGGTATATGCTCTTGTCAAATAATCAACACACTGTGTACAAACTTGGACTGGAAGACCATCATTTTCTAAAATCTAGAAAGTGGGATGACATTAGTTTTATTATAATGAAATAAGGACCTAAACTGTAAAAGAGCCAGAAATAAAGAATGTTTATCTATACTAGCTACAGTTCCCTTATTTCCTATATTTTTTTATTTTACATTTTTCCTGTAAAGGAAACACAGTAGGCTTTTTTCGCGCACAGCAACGATGGCTATTTGCGCGAGTATGAATTGCAGGCAATCAGTGAATGTTAAATAAAAATACAATATCAAATATTTTATTATACCTGAATCGGTGTACAAGCTAATAACATGTCATACAATTTAATAGAAAATGTTTCATCTAAATTAAAAATAGAAGACATATCTCCTTCACTTGTTAAACAAGTTCTACATATTTTGTTTATTTGTATACTATTAAAATTGTTTATATCAAACACCATTGTTTCAAGGATTATTTTAATCGTATAATTTTATTGCACTCGTCATAAAAATGTAGTTTTTTTCATCTTTTCACTCAAAATATGTAAATATTTTGAAATGTAAATAGTAAACAATTGTCACTGTTTTAAGGTTATGTTATTATTTTCAGAGATTCCAAAACTTTTCAGTTACAATAATTTTTTTAACGTTAAAATTATTTACAAATAAAAACACAAACTAAATAAATTAACCTAAAATATGCAATACATTGATATCATTCATATTGCAAGCATTAAGGGTTGACAATATCAGCTTGCTTTTAAAACTTTTTTATTTTTTATATTCTAAAAATTTTAGCAGCACTGTTATAAACAACGGCTGGTTGTTTTGACGTTTGAAAAACACAAAAATTTGTTAAAAGTATGAATGAGTTATCAAATATTTGTCGCACTTGTTTTCAAAATTCAGACAATATGCAATCAATCTTTGAACTAACAGAAATATCAGAAAATAACTTATCTTTTGCTTATTTGGTTATGAAATGTTCATCTGTGGAGGTAATATCAAAAGTAAATATAATTTAGAATATTAATTGCTTAGTATTTCATTCAATTTTTGCTTGGTAAATTTTGTGCTTTGCTCACTACAATCTGTTTTTTTTTTTAAATTACTTTTTTTTTGGTCTTAGCTACGATGGCCATTAACCAGGATATCTTAATTTTTATTATGGGTACATTAGAAATTTTATAACAAATACAATCATCCATGCCATCACCGGGATTAGAACCCGAGCCCCCATGATTAGCAGTCAAATGAGCTGACCACTAGGCCATAGCGACCAGCACACTATTATCTGTTAAATATAAAATAAATTTTTGACAGTAAAAATATTGATAAGTAAACCATTTTTTAAGTTAAAAACCAATTCACCTTGCAAAAAATATATTTGTACTATTATTAACGCTAAGTAGAATTAATAATTATTAGTAAAAACTATTTTTAAAGGAGAAAAAATAATGGCATGCAAAGTGAAAGTAATGACTCGCTCAGTAAATTTTTTAACTCGCACAGTTGATATTTTATTTTGTCGTAGTGTATATAAAACTGTAGGCACTAGATCAAATTGTTGGTAAAGATATAATAAAGAGACTGATAAAATTAATGCTACATAAAATATATTAGAGGATAAAATTAAACAAATATTTCATTATAAATATTTCTTTTATTGGGCCCAGAGTTGTTAAGTTTAAAGCTTTGTCAAAATTGGTCACATTGTGCGATAGTTATCTTGTTAACAAAATAATATTTTTTCGGCACAGGGCACCTCAAAATGTAAAGGATCGGAATTTTGCACAACCGCATAACTTTCCAGTACATAGATGATTGGTCGCAAAGCAATAGTATAAATTAGTACATTACTTTTATTGTGCCGAAGAAAATAATTACTGTACAAGTCATAATATTTGTTATGCAAGTTATGGTCATTACTTTACTAGTTAAGATTTTTTTATTAGCCTGCCATGATTCGTATTGTAGATGTTACGACTTTCCGTAGCTAGTCATGATTTTTCCTGTGCACATACCTACTTACTTTTAAGGAATTAAAATACTTTTCTTATCATATTAATGTACAGGTACAACACGACGGACTATAGGCGTTTCACATGAAAAATTCGTTTTAGTGTTTTGTAGGTATGACCACCAAAAAACCTTTATAATGTCACTCATGTGTCTGTCTGTATGGTAGAAATTGTAGCCAAATGGCTTAATATAGAAAATTGAAATTTGGCACGCTTATACAACTCTTTGCCCACATATACTTAGGCAAAATTGTCAACTGACAATAACTGAAGCGCCTCTAGTGAGATTTTGAGAAACTGACGGTTGTAGGATAGTCGAGTTTGTGACAAGCATGGGAATATTTTCTTAGAAGTGGAAAGACAGTTAAAGACCATTTTAGAGTGTGTTCCCGTGTGTTTGAATAAATATCACATGAAGATACCATTGAACCTGTCAAAAATATCCTACCAAAGTCAGCCATGATGTGAATGCAGTAGCGCCTCTATCGGTAGTGTTAGATGCCAATACTGAGATTTCAAAAAACACGTCCCGAGATAAATATAAACAAATAAGTATTTAATGAAAAAATAAATATTTTGTTAAAATTTTGATTGGCATATCAAATGAAACCTCTTAATGCGTGGATTAATTTTTTTATGGGATTTACGCATTTTCTACGGTACAGCGATTATTTTGATAGACAAAAAACGTTTTTATTAATTTTTCATATTATTTACGAAAATAAAATAGGACTTTTTTATATGGTTAAATAGCGAAAAAAGCTCTATTCAAAAATATTATAACCTACTATAAGCTTCATATGAAAAATTAAAATTGACCACGACCCCGATAGTTTGAAACGGTACAACAAAAAAAAAAAAATTGGGAACCTCTGTAAATTCACCATAAAAAAATTGTCTCAAGAAAGTGCACACCAAAATCACTTAATATTTTAATTTATATTTTATAATAAATATTAAAATTAAAAACCGGAAAATTTACATTTTCGTTCATATCTATATATTTTTTTAGGAGAACAAAGACATCATTAAAATGGTCTCTTAATAACAACTTTGGTCTAATTTAAGCGACCTCGTATCTCTTACCGTTCTCGAGATCCTCATGCTAAACAAGTTATTTGGGACACCTTGTATATGGCATACCACACTAGTTGTACAATATTCTATTTATATGAGCAAAGATTTTTTTTTCTGATAAAAAATTAATAAATAAACTACAAACGTATTTAAATTTAAGAAAGAGACTTTTTAGTTACTGTTTCTTTTTTACTTTAATATTTCTGAAATATGAATGCTATTATTTTAGGTTGCAGAAGATGATGGATTACCAATTTTAATATGTGAAAATTGTACAAAACTTTTGATACAAAGTTACCAATTTAAACAACAAATTGAAAATGTGGATGCCAAATTAAGATTTTATTTTAATAATATAAAGGAAGAATCTGAGTTTGAGAATGAAATAAAAAATTCTGATAATATAATATCAGATATTTTGGAAGACTATCCAAAAGAAAGTGATTACGTAGATATAGACAACGTGGAATCACCAGATTTTGATGATAGTAAAATAGATATTATTGATAACAATTCAACTCAATTTGAACAAGAAATAAGTGATTGTGTTGAAAAATCAGATATAAATGATCGGACATGTTATATCTGTACGAAAATATTTGCAAATACTAAATCTTTAAGTAAACACATGACATTGCATGACACAAATAAATTAACTTGTCCAATTTGTTGTAAAATATTTTCTCGATCTTATGATGTACAAAGGCATATGACAAAACACACTGGATTGAAGCCGTTTAAATGTGATTTTTGTAATAAGAGTTTTACGCAGAGTGGAACGCTAGTGCAGCATTTGAGGACGCATGGGGATGTTTTGAAGTCGAGGAAAAAGGAACGTGTGCCAGGAGAGAAGTCGCATTTATGTAATATTTGCGGGAAGTCTTTTAAGGATGCGAGCAGTTTAACGATTCATATTAGAAGACATACAGGGGATAAACCTTACCATTGCCAGTACTGCACGATGAAGTAAGTTATTTTTATTTTTATATTGGCTTACGTCTAAAAGGTATGTGATTATGAAAATTTTACAGAGTTTTCTATCGGTCTGGCTGTACAGTAGAAATTGTGACCAAATGGTTAGCTCAAATGTGATTAATACAATGATAGAGAAATTTATAATCATGAGAATATAGTAGCCATGACAAAAAACTGGTCCAAAAAAGGTTCATCCACTTGCGCAGACTTGTGTGTGTTCCCAAGGATAGATTTTGTTCATGTCATTTCCTAAATAATATTTAAATGGCAAAATCAACTAGTTATGGAAATCCAAAAACTACCTCTAAGCAGTAAGGAAATCCAGTTTAAAGAAGCTTATCCTCCTGCTGCGATCTTGCCTTTCTTCCGGAGCGAAGATTTTGTTCTTTTCATTTTCTAAATAATCTTGAGATAGAAAAATCTAGCAAAAATCACAATTTTACAGAAAACTAAATACTATTCCTAAACGATAAGGAAAACCGATCAAAAACGAACCGATGTAGTAGTAAAATAACTTAATCATTTGGAAAATTTAATTTGTAATGAAAAACGAAATTGTGATAGTTATATTTTATTAATACTACTCAAAATAAAAATTTTTTCACATAAAAAAATTTAATAATACATAATATTTAATTGCTACATAAATTATTGAATACCACACATTTTACAACTGTATATTTTTCAATTTAGTTTTGTTCTAATTTTAAATTTTAACACATTCGTTTATCGTAAAAAACTATCCGTGCCGATTGATAAATTCACTTTTTTCCTAACTTGTTGATAAATCAACAACACGGCTTTGAAGAAAAAAAAAACATTTTTTATTAATAAAAAATAATAAGTATGAAAAATTTACCTCCCTTTCGAAATAAAATACGCCTTATCATTAAAAAAAAATATCATCCGGTTAAGACGGCAGTTAATAATAATAATAATTTTGTTTTAATCGCAATACATTTATTCAACACAAATGAAACATTCAAAAAATATTTTTATAACATTATATAACATTATTAAAATAACGTTACAAAATAACTTTTATGAAACGTTATAGGTTACTATAACGTTATAAAAATATCATTACATTATTGTACTAGAAATTGTAGTTGAATTGTTATTATAACGTTATCAGGTATCATTACGTTACGTTACAAACAGGGATGGATAACGCAACATAACAATAACCGATAACGTTATAATAACGATTCAACTACAATTTTTACTACAATAACGTAATGATATTTTTATAACGTTATAATAACCTATAACGATTCATAAAAAGTTATTTTGTATCGTTATTTTAATAACATTATAAAAATATTTTTTGTAATAAATGTATTGCGATTTCAAGAGTTTCCATTTCCGTAGACACATTTATATTTCCTAAAAACAGTTTTCAATAACAAGACCAGTAGATATAATTTGATATTTATCACCAAAACAGATCATAAATATAGTAATTTCAGAGTTACAAATAAAAATTATTTTTATAACGTTATATAACATAATAATTCATTTTTTAACGTTATTTGTAACGTTATGTAACGAAAACAAAAAATAAATAACGTTATAAAATAACGTAACGACTTGAAACGTTATTTCATCCCTGGTTTGTAATACTTAAAATTTTCCAGATTCGTTTCTTCGGGTCGATTAACCGCTCACCTAAGAGTCCATACTGGTGAACGCCCCTTTATATGCACCGTTTGCAACAAAAGTTTCGCTCACTCCACCGTCATTGGACTACATATGAAAACTCATTCTGGACACAAATCATACCAGTGTACGGTATGCAATAAGGGATTCAACACCCTCTACTGTCTCAACATCCACACCAGGCAACATACTGGGGAAAAGCCCCATGAATGTCATATTTGCCACAAGAAATTCGCAGATCCGAAGGTATTACGTAGACACACTCAGATTCATTCCGGAGAAAAAAGTCATCTTTGTAATGTCTGCGGTAAAGGGTTTGGGAGACCACATCATTTAAAACAACACATGAAAACACATGATTAAAAAAATGATATAATGGTAGGTATAACCAAGAAACCCTTATTCCGTCTCCTATGTCTGTCTGTACTGTGGAAATTGTGACCTAGGGAGTTGAAATTTGTAAACCTGTATTTAGGTAATAAGCAATTTGCATACGAGCGGCAAAATTCACTAAAAATATTTTATTTGTAAAATTGTGATAGACAGATATTAAACGGATTGTATTGATTATTACGGGCGGTATGTACCCTAAATACAGCAGTGGAAATTTGGTATACATATACAGTTCTTTGACCCACAAGCTATAAGAAAAGTACTGACTTCAAAAGAACACAGCGTACGAAACAAATACGTATTTCTCAAAAAATAGTTATTTGTGTACATGTCAAAAAAGTCGATCTTTTTGGCCAAGGTGCACATTATATTTTTTGGGCGACCAAAAGTAATTTTTATTAGGAAAATTAAATTTATTTACATTGGATAATTTATGTTTACTGAACAATTATTACAATTATAAATGTATTGACTGTCAGTTGTTTCAATGTAACCATTGAGATCTTGTAACTTAAGAAATAACACATAGATGGCTGTAGTATCCAGCGGCCAAAAAAATAAGCGAAAAAGATTTACTTTTTGGCCGGTACTAGATGATAAAAAAGAATTGATTTTGATATGGTCGCCCAAAAAAATTTTTTTTAATTTTGTTTGGGGTATTAAATGATAGCTTTTGAAAAAATTTCTCGTTAATCCACGGTAACGAGAAATTTTATTTATGCAAAAAAATATATACTTTGTCGCGATTTTGCCCAAAATGTGTCAAAAATTTGTCCTCACCCTATTTCCGAGAAAGTCTGGTTTAAAAATCTGAAAAATTCGGAGAAATGCATATTTATGAACTAGAATAGTTCTAATTACTTTTACAAACAATATTGAATTTTTTGAGCTGTGGAAATTTTAAAATTTAGAAATCTTAAATAAGTAACGAACATTTATGTGAAACGAAATAGCCCACTAGAAAATTTGGTTGAAAATGCGCAGACTTGAATTTTTGAAAAAATATTATATCATTGGACATTACATACTCTACATATAAATATATTTATAATAATGTAGGGTATTAAATGAAAGCTTTTAGAACTTAATTTAACAAACGAAAGGTTTATTTTCTAAAAATGGTTAACTAATTTAATATATAAGGAGATCAGATTATGTTATGAATAAAATATGTGATATCACATCAATTTTTAAGGAAGATGTTTAAAAAAATGGAAATATTACTAAACATAATACTAAGTTTGAAACCGAATTTAAATATTTAAACTAGGGTTATTTACCAAATATAACTTTACAGTTTTAATACATTTTATTCCATACTTAAGCCACTAATAGCATTAGTTACTGTGCGCCAAATATTTTAACTTAATATTGCAACAATATAAATGCAATAAAACAGTAGATTTACGAAGAATTGTCAAGTGATTATATGAGTAGCCCATTGGTATAAGCAGATAAACATTCTAAAAAATATATACATATATTTTTTTTATAGCAAAATTTTTACTTAAGATTTCGGTAAGGTTTTTTCTTAGTACTTAGTTTTTTTTTTTTTAGTTACGAAAAATCATTGTTTTAGTAAAACAAATTATATATAATATGGCACCAGAAATACAATGAATATTAAATAAAATATAATGCTCTTAACTGGTTTTGCAGCGGAACAAAATTTTAGCTGATTTTGGAACTTTATTGTCCACCTTTTTTTTTACTTGCCCGACCTTAATATATAAGGGGCAAGTATTGTAATCGCGAAAATTTTCGATGTCGAGATTTTGACGGATGACCACGTTTCATGGTCCAGGGAATCCAAAAAACCTATTTTCGAAGTGCCGTCCGTATGTGTGTGTGTGTGTGTCTGTCTGTGTGTCTGTGTGTATACACGATAACTCAAAAACGGTTTAACTTAAAGAGTTCGTTCTGGTACTAAAAAATTCTCCTATTAAATGGGAAGAACCCTATTGTTTTTTATGAAAATCGGTTGACTAGAAATGGGAGTTTACTCGTGTCGATTTTAATATTTTTGCGAATATTTAGCAACAGAAAAATAATTCGAAAAAATTTATTGAGCAAAAGTTACTATAAATGCAATAACTAATAACTTTTATTTGAGACATTTTTGATAAAACGAAAAATTTCGAAAATTTTTTGTAAAATTATTTAAAATTTCAATTCAGTCTCAATTTTTTCATACTTATATTAGTACAGGAAATAAAGCATTTTGGCTCGCAATTTTTTCGTCCAGCATGGAATTACGTGAAATTTTCACAGAAGGTAGGGAATAGCCCAAGGATCATTTTCTACATCATGCCGGTGTACGCTAAAACCTTGGGGGTGGTTGCCATCCCATCTCGGGGGTGGAAATTTTTGACTACATTTTAACTATAGGAATCGATGGGAAAAGTAATTCTAAGAAAAAAATGTTCTTTACGTTTTCTTCGTAAAACTAATATTTTTTGAGTTATTCGCGGTTGAAAGTAACAGTTTTTCGCCAAAAAAATCGATGTTTTTAAAAAGTTTTTTGCGAATAACTCGAAAAATATGCATTTTATCAAAAAAACTGTAGAAAGCAAAATTATAGCTTTTAAAAAAACAAACAATATACTTTTTTTATTATTTTTTTACGACCAATACGAACCGAGATACGGCATGTTAATGGTTAACTTTTTTTCGACAAATGCATAATTTGAAAGATTCAAAGTCAAATAACAGGAAAAATTTGCATTTTTCGAGGAAAACTCATTGAATCTTTTTTAAAGTATTTGATTAGACCTTACAAACAAAAACAAAAAAAAAGTCTCTAGCATAAAAATTAAGCGACTTATGATCAAAATAAGGTCGGTACCTACTTTTTTCTACGAAAAAATCAGTGAAAACAACCCCCTATTTACCCCTCTAATTAAAATTGATCCTCACCCTTTTGTGGTTCTTTTCATATATGTATTTTCAGTACACCCAAGAAGTTTGACCAATTTAAAATGCCTAATTTTAGAAAAATTGGAGTTTAAAGAAAAAACGATTTTTTGCGATTTCGTATTTTTCACCCTTTTCTTCCAAATATCTCCGAAATTACTGGAGATACGAAAAAAATGATAGAGCACTAAATTGTAGCTTTTTTAATGACTTAAATTTCCCTGTGCATATATTTTCTGTACAGTGAATATTTGGCGAGATATAGCCGTTTAAAACCTCTATTTACAAGCGAACACCATCTTATTCGAGCTCTTCAAACTCACCCCATTTAAAAACTAAGAGATCTTAAGGAATTTAATTTACATAGTCTTATAGCTCTTGAAAAGCCCTACAAAATCGTTTTTGAAAAAACTTTCTACCACTAAAAATGAAGGAGCTATGTTTAAAAAACCAATAAATTTTTTTTCGAAACATTCGAATAGCACGGTTCGGAGCGTAGTTTTCACTTTTAAAATTAAACAGTGCCCATGAGCATGATATAAAATTTGAAGTTAAGGGTGAGATGAGCCTAATCCCAAATTTTTATGCAAATCGATGAAAGACGAAATCATTTTTTTAGGATAAATAATTTTTTTTATATCAAGCTCTAACAAGGGTGGGTTTTTAAGGGTTGAAACATTATAAATTGTATTCCAAAGCATGAAACAATCATTATTCAACTAATCCAAACCAAATTTTACCCATCTTAAGGTTTACAACGTTATTTTATAATTTTTGACAATTAGGGGTAGTTTTCACCCTTAAAAAATAAACAGTGCCCATGAGCATGATATAAAATTTAAAGTAGAGGGTGAGACAAACCTAATTTCAAATTTTGGTGCAAATCGATGCAAGATGAAATCATTTATTAAGATTTTTTTTTTACATTAAGCTCCAACAAGGGTTGATTTTTAAGGGTTGAAACATTATGAAATTGTATTCTAAAGAATAAAACGATCCATATTTAGCTAATCCAAACCAAATTTTACACATATTAAGGTTTAAAATGTTATTTTATAATTTTTTACAATTAGGGGTAGTTTTCACCCTTAAAAAACAAAAAGCATACAACGGCACAATGTAGAAAATGAACTAGAGGGTGAAATGAACCTAATTCCAAATTTTTATCCAAATCGATGCTGGACGAAAAAATTGCGAGGTTTTGTCATTTTTTGAGCTTCATTTCCTGTACTATATGTAACGTTTCCATGGTCATGATAATTAATTCGTAACTAGTAAAGCAAGCCTTGGACAAAAATTTGTATAGAACATAATTTGATGTATTTTTGAAGATTTATCTAAATAATTAATTTTTTTTTTTTAGTTTACATTTTTTAAATTTTTTTTTTTTTTTATGGGAGGGCATGTCTAGCGGAGGTTTCCTTTCGCCACTGGTTTTTCTTTACATTGAATTAAACTGTTTTTTATGATTTTCAAGCAGTTTTATTGAAAAAACTTAAAAGGATGAAGCTACTTTTGCAACTTGAAGTTTGTGTCATTTGGTTAATATGGTTTAACACCTTTTGCAATTGTAAATATCAGGCGGGCACACAGAAAATTGGTTTGGGGAGGGGTCCATCTTCGAAAAATATCCATAAATTTATTATTGTTTTCTTACGGAGAAGGGTGAGCTTTTATATTAATTAAATTTTGATTATAATTTAATTTTTATTCAGGCAAAAGGTGGTTTTTATTTTCAATTGCTTTGTTTTTATTAAATAAGTATATGTTTTTTCCATTCCTGGGGGAGTCCGGACTCGAGGAACACACTCTTGTGTGCGTGCCTGGTAAATATACAACTGCACACAGTAGAGATTTACCTTCTTTTGCAATAGGTAGTATTTTGTTTACCTAAAATTTATATGTTTTGTAACACGTTCTACACATGTTTTAAATATTCAATGGGAGCTAAGGAATCTCTAATATGTACCAATATCTAAGTTTATTTAATTTTTTGATATAACTGCTTTTGGCATTGAGCTACTCATATATATATGACTCAGAATGGGATCTTCCATAATTTATATATTATAAACACCAATTTTTACTATTTATTTATAATAGTGTGGCTTTTATTTATTTATTTATTTATTTGCTTAAATATGTGCAGCTAACAATATACAGCTTTTTACCCTTTTTACAGTAACCACTGTCAACTTGTATAACAGTATTAGATTTAGATTTTCTTCCAAAGATTAGATCATTTAGATTATTTTTAAATAATATAAGACGTATTTTGGATGGTGATAATATTTATAGACAGTGAACAGAAAGTATCTCTGAACATTAATAGAATATTAAATACAATGAAGCCACTAAAAGAGTGCAACATCTCATGGTGCGTCCACAGTATTGCCAACTGGTAAAGCCTCATAAGTATGGATCAAAGAAAGCCACGCCAACGCTCATAGTGTAGGCGTGCAAACCGTGCCAAGCGACATACAAATACAACTTGAACTTAATAATGTATTTCACAAGCTATGCTATACACCTCTTGGCCTTGCCAGTTTGTACACCAAGCTTTTAGGACTCAAAAAACACGAGTTTTTAAGGAACACACCTGAATTGAAGAGCTCATGAGTTTTTTTTTTTTAGTCATCACTTGTATTTTGAATGTGAGGACCTTCTTTTTAAGTCAACACATTTGCATTTCAGTAGTGAAGACTTTTTTATTTTAGGTCAACTACACTTGTATTTTAGCAGCGAGAACCTATTTAGACGACCAAAAAACTCTTATATCGTCACTCTTATGTCTGTCTGTCTGTACGGCAGAAATTGTAGCCAAACGGCTTAACATAGAAAGTTGAAATTTGGTCTGCTTATACAACTTTTTGACCCACATTTAGGAAAAAAACTGAAAGTTCAAAAAATATATAATATAAATAAAAATATTTAATATTTTATTAATGAAATAATTTTTTTTTTTTTTACTTGTGAGTGGATGCGTGGATCGACAAGAAAATTTTTATTTTTGAAAAAACATTTTTTTTTATGGGATTTTTCCCAAACCTATGTAAAAAAAAAACTTTTGTCCCCCACCCTATCTTCCATATTCCAGAGGAGTTGAAAATCTGAAAAAAAATCTCCATAATGTACATTGATCGGAACCAGAACAGTTCAACAGGAATTTTTGATCAGATTAGTATTTCGAAAAATAACGATTTTTTTTGTGTCGTGGAAAAAAATATTTTTTTAAAATTTATTGGGTGGTATCAAAAGAAAGCGCTATTTACGCTAAAAAAAAAAAAAAATGGACGTAGTACTGACCATATTACTCCTGAATGTACATAAATTGAAAACATGGTCACGAAACCTGGAAAGAGGAGGCCTTGGCTCACCTCGGGCTGTCGCGCCAATGATGATGATGATCAAAAGAAAGCTCTTAAAATGTAGATTAAGGAACGAGAATTATTTTTTTTTAAATTCGTTTCTTTTAACACTATTTTAGTCAAAAATGTGCCTAAAAAGTTCTTGTCCCGCCCCTTTTTACCCAAGGGGGTTAGGCTAAACAACTAAAAAAATTATAAGTAATGTAAATTGATCTGAGTCGGAAGTATACGAGAGGAATTTTTTATCAGATTTCGGTTTTGGAAAATATTGCAATATTTGTGTTTTAGACAAACTTTATTATTTTTTTAATTCATAGCTAAACTATCGCTAATTTAGATAAAAATAAATCTTTTATAGTAGAGAAATATTTATAAATCAAATAGCACATTGTTAATAGTGAGAAATACGTTTCTGAAACTGAAAAAATATGAAGTGTAACAGAACTATATTTTGCGGCGGACGCGAACAATGTCAATAGTATATCTCCGACAATGTGACAAAATTGTTATTTAGTTAAATCTAAATCAATATATATTTATCATTTTCGATAATTTGTGAGTGGTCAAATAATAAAAAGAATTTAAATCTTTATAGAGAACGTATATTTAATATGAACCCGCTATAGAAGCTATTTATCAATATATTTCTTATTAATTTAATGAAGACTTCGGTACGAACTAAATGCAGAAAAAATCGCTAGGCTTATTCATTTACATTTTCCTATGATGTAATATTCGCAAATTATTTAAATTTAGTTTAAACAAATGAAATGGAAGCTCTTAGTACTCAAATATCGAATAAAAATGATTTTCAAAAATCTGTGGATTTTGATTGTGACTAGAAAAAAATTTGTCTTATGTCGGGTTGCTAACGTAAGAGTTTTCTCTAACTCAAGTTAAAATCATTTGTTTTTATATGTTACAACATACAAAAACAAATGATTTTAACTTGTGTTAGGGATAATTCTTACTTTAGCAACCGGCCATTAGACATCCAGCATTCTGTTGACTACTTACACTTATTAAATATCTACAAAAACCTGAAATGTGTGAAAATTCACACTTCACATCAATTTTTTAGGCCAGCACTTGCATTTTAGTAGCGAGGACTTTTTTGTTTTAGGTCAACACTTGTATTTTAGTAGTGAGGACTTTTTTTAGTCATCACTTGCATTTTAGTAATTAGCACCTTTTTTTAAGTCAACACTTGCATTTTGGACGGTAAAGTGCTTTTGGTCAGCACTTGTTGCCCAGTAATTTCCCGATCCCTAACCCTTTTGTCTTCTGAGACCCCTCCCCAAGAAAAAATACTGGGTGCACGCCTACCTGGAACACATATATATATATTCAGAAGGAATATATCAAAATTACTGTGATAATTTTTTTTGTCGTTTCAAATGTAGCTTCTATTCTATCACTTATAATTATAAATTGCATAGAAACTTTCTGTTCACTCCATGTTTGTTTTGAATGAACACTACGGAGTTAAAATTTCATGCTATATAAATTCGTTATTAAAAAAATATGTTGTTTTGATATTTATAAATGTTTTGACTATACAAATTTAATGTAAAAAAGGAGAAATTTTACCTCCAGAGTGTCCAATAAAAAAAGAATTTATCTGTGATTGTCAAAATTAAATAATGAAAAAATTATATTAAAAATTGTATTATATTTTGTTGAATAAAATTTACATTCCTATTACAAAACTTGTATGTACATAATTTTTATTAATTTAAAAATCCTACTAATCATCTAATTCATACAATTTTTGATACCTAATTTTAGATTGCATAGTATCATCATCTGAAGTTCTAACAATATTTGGTGGTATAAATGCTCCAGCTACACATCGTCCTTCTGAATTCAAAAAATTAAACGTAGAAACAGCTTGATCGGTGGGAAGTATTTCAATACTTATTTTATGTTTTCTTGAGAATTTTATAGCGGTTAACATAAAGTCTGTATCGTTTGTTTGATCACCTGTACCTAAGACTAGTATGTCTAATTTGGGTTCTAGAATACTGAAGACACTTAATGAATCTTCGTTGATATCGTGAAAGCTTTTAATATTCCATGATAAGACCGTCCTAAAAAATTGCTAACATTACTTTTTTATTCAATATAAATATTAGGTAACCAAATATGTTCCCGCTAAAATATAATAATTCCTCCAATGCAATTATTTTTTCAGTAGCCATAACTCGCAACGCGAAGAAATCACGTTGAAAACATAAACGAAAATCAAATATCTAGCAAAACAATGAGGTTATATTTGTATTTTGGCTCCATTTTTCAGGATTGCTCTATTTGAACTGTGTCGTGAGACAGATCAAACTGAGCGTTTGAAAATCACTCACGTTCCGATCGATCGAGTAAATCGAAAATGAATTTGAGAGCGCTCCAACTGCTCTAAACCAAATCAAAAACGTTTTTTGCTTTGAGAGTGATCTGAGAGCAATCTCGGAGCGCTCCGAGCATACAGATCGAAAACGCTATTAATATTTAGACCAGTGGCGTAATTATTTGGTCCGCTAAGCCCGAAACCGTGATATGAGGGCATTTTGGGACCAATCGGACCTCCAAGTGTTTTTTTTTTTTTTGTTGCTTGGTCTCTTTTGAAAAAGTCTTCAAACCTACTAGGAGGCCTAAAAGAGATTATGGGGGGGGGCGAGTACTATGTGAACTTACGCGATTTAGACTGTACGCATGCGGATTTTTTTATGTGTACATGCGGATACAGAATACTTATCCACACTACTCTCTGTATAGTTCAAATCACGGTAAATAATGACTAGTAATATCAGTTATTTGCCCACTAACAAGTATTAACAGGTACAGCGCATTTGTTTTTGCGCAATTTTTTGAAAGAGTGACATTACTGGTTGAGCTAATTTGAAGTATTATGACCACAAACTATTTGATATAGGCAGGACAGCATTTTTAATCAAAATAAATTTTGGACTTTGTTCATTTTATACATGCATTATTTTCGTTAAACATATTTGGTTACCTAATATTGAATTAAATTTTGACTTGTATATACAATGTGTACAGGTTATTCCAAACGATTAGGCGGAACTAACTGGAATTTTCATTTTTGTAAGTTGTCATTAGCTATTTTTTTATATATTGAAGTTGGCTTTTCCTGAACAAAATTATCAAAAGCTTCAATCAATCTGTAAAAATTACTAGATTTGAAAATCTAATCGTTTGGAATAGTTTTTATCTATATGTAGAACTGCATTACTCGCTGGCATTGTAAACTTCAAGTTTCAACGTTAAGTTTACCCAAGAATTTATAAGAATACTTACTTTGGGAAAATTGCCATAGGACCTAAAACCGTCATATTATTATTTAATCGGAAACCAATCTGTAAAATAAAAATAATTCATGTAAAAAATATGAATGTAATTAACCTGCTAATACGTACTGTGCTATAACCATTAACCATAAGACCTAATTCAGCATCTTCGTTCATTATCTTCGCTTTAGTTTTTCCATCCCCTTCATAACTACTTTTAAATCGAGGTAGAATTCTAAAACGTGAATATTTTTGTAAACCTAAATGAAAGAACTGTAACAGCTTTTCTTACCTTTGAGTTGAGCATGCAGGTATATTTTTTATATTAACTAAATTTCTTAAAATTAAATATCTTGTTAATAACATTTTTCCTGAGAAAATTATATCATAACCTAAATTATTTGACAAGTGCCAAATAAATGCTTAGTATTTTTTGTGTCATGTTAAATTAAATAATTAATTTATTTATATTAATTATTTAAGTTCTATTTATTCCAATTTATAACTAGTGATTTTTTTACATTTTTTACTCGTAAGTCAGTTATATTTATATAAAAAATATTTTTTTAATAGGTTATTTGTTTTGCAGTTCAAAAATGTCTCTAACTACGAATAAACCACACGCTCAGACAGATATTTTATCAGAACTAAATAGTTTTATCATTGGAGCTACCCAAAATCAAGCATCGAACCCAATAGATTTATCGAAAACTGCTATTTATCTTCTAAAAAATTTACCCGCTGCCCGAGATGCTATCCTTGAATACTTCTGCAATTTATTTGACGTAGCAGTCAAGAATTACATCGTAAGAATAGAAAAAGAAATCGCAACAGGTGAAATGCCTGATTCATCTTCAAGAGAAGAAACAACAGTAGCTGAAATACATAATGTACTATGTAATTTTGTAAATTTAAATCCGCAAGCATGGGCACCAGTTATTAGTACTTGGTCGTTGGAGTTATTAGGTGAATTGTCTACGAAATATGCTGGAAGAGCACATGTATCAGTCTCTGCAGGGTTAAATGAAATATTACAACTTTGGATGGGTTGCCGATCTACTAGAACTTTAATTGATATAACAACGCAATGTTTGACGAGTTTAATGAATTCAGATAGTGAAACTTGGATGAATGCATTATTAGATACATCTGTAAAACATTCACCGAACTTTGATTGGGTCGTAGCACACGTCGGAAGCTGTTTTCCAAACACTGTCATCACTAGAGTTTTATCGTGTGGTTTAAAAGATTTTTGTCAGTACAAAAGTATTGAAACAGGGTCAAAAGCACCAAAACTAGTATCAGTTGTTGGTATATTGAGCCATTTAGCTGGTAGCCATTTTCTTGATATAAGATCTGCACTTTTAGAATTATTTTGTTGGAGCGTTCGCCCTTACGATTTACTAGACATGGATATAAAATCTCAAAAATTATCTACCGTACCATTTTTATTACAACTCGCAACAATGTCACCGACTTTACTAAAAGCAATGAGTACCGATATACAACATACGTTACGTGGAAATATAATATTTCAATTATTCGGTCATGTACAGGACTGGTGCAAATACTTTAGTTCACCAAAAAATTTACAGGACATCGTTGTTAATTTAATTTTACAAACAGAACAAGATGGCATACAAATTATAAATTTGTTACTGAGTTATGTATTTTTGACTGCATCTGATATACGAAATCAACAACCCGCAGCTATAATTCAAGAAACAACACATGAAATTTTAGAAAATATATTACAAGAACTCGATACGCAAACAAGAGTTCAACAAAATGTAAACTTATTAGATTCATTGTTAAATGATTTAAACAGTTTACATGAATTATTACTTGATCCAGAACAACTGAAATATGAAACAGCTACGAGGATCATAATAATGATTGGTCGAACAAATAATTCTGCTCTTTTAAAATCGGCTTGTTACTTATTACAAAAATCGAGAACAGATGAACATTTAGCAATGCTTATTCGAATGGTCTGTAATCAGATATTAAACGAAAAGAACGAACATGATAATGATGCATTTACACAAATATTAAAACAATGTCTTCTTGAAATAATGAATAGGGAAGATATATATTCAAATGATGAATATATTCCCGAACAATTGTGGCTTAATTTTTTGACAATACTAAAATGGGAAAAATCCAAAAAAATTGCTTTACTTCAAAATGAAATAATATCAAAAGCAATATTCGCCAATCTCGAGGACATGGCTATAATATTCGGTAATGCAAAAACGAATATTAAAGTCTCGCACATAATCGTTGAAATATTACACATTTGCTTTTCATACGATACAAATTTAGGATGTTCTCCATATTTAATATACAATATAACACATTCAGCTGTAAATTATTTTTTCCAGAACTGTACAGAAAAACATATGAGCAGTAAAGAAAAAGGAAACAAACTCATTTGTAGTGTATTTGAAAAACTTACCATTTACTCTAAAGCTGCAAGAGTTATAGCTCTTCGTAAACTACTAGAAAGTTGTTTATTCAAAAAAGAAAGTCTACTCTTCGGAGCTGATGTGTTAGAACATCTTACCGAGAATAAAAACCCAGATTCGTTACTTAAAATGAACCACAAACAAAGTACGACAATGATGCTAACACAACGTCATTCCAGTATTTTCCACGCAGGTATTATTGGGACTGGAGTACGTAAACCATTACCTCTCAATCCATACACGAAAGAAGAAATATCTTCAAATACTGAACATTTGATACGAGCAATTAAAAGTTGTTGTTTAATCCCACAAAAAACCTACGATATGGAGTCTTTAAAAAAATCTCCCGTGTCACTAGAATCGTTAACTTTAGTCTCGTTACTATTAGTACAGTTTGTAAGTCCTGATGTTATGTACAACGGACTTCCATGGCCTGAGGAAGAGTTTTCAAAAGTCACCATCGAGAGAGATTTATATATTCGTAGATTATTCACTAAAACTCCGATTTTATGGGAGTTGATGAACTTGATTGCAGTTTACCGACCAGTTTTATGTTACTGTTCTGTTCTTTTGAGAGCTATAACAGCTACGTTGTTGCACCAATGGAACAACACCGGTTGTCAAACAAATACAGTTGACAGCACTAACTATAAATCACTAATGCAAACAACAGTCAAACTAATTGATCTAATGGCTGTAGGACAGTTATTACCCCCTCCATTAGCTAATATGAGAGATGTTATACCACTCTTAAAACCACATGAAATAGTGCAGTTATTAAGAGACTGCGTTTGGAATTATATGCGAGATCATATTCCTTCACCAGCGTTGTTTGGTTGTGATATTACGGGATTGCATTGGAGAGATCCAACAATTGCCAGACCACCTCCTTTGTATGCTGATACGTTGAGGATTATTATGCAGAGTAATATTGAAAAGTTGGGAGATCAGTATGCGCAGTTGTTTTATAATATACAACCAAATGAATGATTTTTACTTTCTTGTCCAACTTCATAAAATGTCTCTACATCATCGTACTTCGAATTATGTACGTATGTGGTACCCTGGAGAAACACTGGTCTAAACTTCATTTGTGAAACTGTTCCGGTGATATGTTGGATTGGTTAAAGTGAAAAACAAATTGTACATTTTAATTATAATTTTAGTATATTATTAATGATATTAGTTAAATTAAGTATTTTTGTCAGTTTTTAAATTTATTTTTAGGAAGTAAATTATGTAATACATATTTGTAAATAAAATATAGTTTTTTCTATTTGTATTTTTATTCTTTTCTGAAACCGACATTTTGCACCCATGCTATTATGCTCTGGGGTTTGTAGTAAGACTAATGGGTTGATTCTGTGTATCACTCACTGGTAAATGTTTAATCTACGACTGTACAATTTACGATCATATATCATATGATTTGTTTAAATGCTGTCACCGTTTATCTCAAGTACATGGTCGAATATTACACAGATGTTGATATTCGACCATACATTTTCAGTGATATGGTACGAAGTCAAAATGAGAGTCAAAATTAATTATTTGGGTTTATGAATTATTGGGAGTAGAAATATGAGTCTTCAAGATTTTTAAGTTAAAAGGTTTTTGTTGTTAATTGGAGAACTGATTATTTTTACAACGACAAAAAATTGGGTTCAGAGATCAAATTATTAGTATTAAGAAAAGAAAAAAAATTTGCCCAAATTTTGTTGATCTGTGACCAAAAATACATAATTGTACCAATTTTCAATAAAATCGGAAACAATTTTTTTTTGCTTTCAATCACGATTTTTTTAGGTATCATTTTTTTAAAATATAAACATTGTAGTAGAATTTTAAAAATTAAAACCGCAGATTTCTATCTTTAACCATTTTTTAGTTAGGATTTATCAAAATTTCAATCAATTTCAAGTCAATTAGGACCTCAAGATTTCAAAAATTTCAATCGAATTTTCCAACAAAATTCTAAATTTTTATTTCCGTAAAATTTTTTGACTTCGATTTTAACCAAAATACAGATTAAGGCCAATTTTGGGGTGAGGATTATGAAAACAATATTTAAAAAATGTATGCTTTCCTAGTTTCAGAGTTAGAGCCGATTTGGGTCAGTTTTTTGCCAATAATTCCAAATTTTTTGCTCAAACTTCAAAATGGACCCAATTTTCTTGATCTATGACCAAAAATACATACTTATACCAATTTTCAATAAAATCGAAGACAAAAATTTTTTGTTTAAAAATCTATTCTTTTAAGGGTTACCCTTACGAATTTTGGCAATTTCCAAGGGTTTTGGATTACTGCTGATACAAAACTTAATAATTGGTTTATTAAAGCCCAAATTTTTCTTTGAACTGAACAATGTAGCAGAATTTTAAAAATTCAAACAGCAAATTTCTATCCCTAACCATTTTTTAGTTAGAATTTATCAAAATTTTCAAAAAGCTAAAAAAAAAAAATTTTCAAATTTTTTTTTTTTGTTTCACAATATAATTACAAGTCAATGAGGTCTTCAAGATTTTAAAAAAATTAATCGCTGGTCTTTATCTCATTTCGATTTTGAGATACATCCATGCGAAATGAAAATTTCTATAAATCACGCTAAATTAAAATTTGTCATAATTTTAAAATACGCAAAACGAATAAAGCCCCACATTTTTTCTAGACTAAATACTACGAGGAATCCTATAATGCTAACCGCAGGTCGCTATCTCTAACCGTTTTTGAGTTATTCATTTTTTAATTCACAATTTTCACAAAAAATGTAAATTGTCATTAAAATGTCTTAATCTCAAAACGTTTCACGCGTTTTGAGAGTTTAATCACCGATAATCAGAATATATCAATAAATCATACAATCAGAGGTACTAGACTTCATTCAACATAAGAAAAACACAGGGTATCAAAAATTACGTCATCAATTCCGCGCGATAAAACAGTTAGTTAGTTAGTTAAAATTTTTGGCGCACCGCAACAAAATCTATTTGCGCCTAACGTAGCCCATCTAAATATGACTACACCGCGCGAAAAAACAGCTGATACATTGACGTACGTAAGGGTTTTAAACAATCGTTGTGGATCCTAAACAAACAATATCATGTATTTGAAATACATTTTTACTCATTTTAGTACACGGTATACCTTGAAACGTACGAAAAATAAATAATAATAACGGAAATAAATAAACAAAATCGCGCAATATTTGTAGTCAAAAACAAATCAAAGTAAGTGACGCCACTGAAATGTGTTAAACTAACTGCTGATAGCGTAATGGACGAAATTTGGTTCCTACACATGGGAGCCGCTAACATCCGCCTGTGTTTTTCTTATGTTGAACGAAGTCTATACATGTATAGCTAGCCGTCAGATTCCATATACGAGGGCATATTGAAAACTAATGCCTCCATGGCCATAACTTTTATAATGACGGGCCAGACTGTGTCAAAAGTGGTTTGTCATTTACCTTAAGTATCTGTACATAAGTCCTCCTAGCGGAGATTCTCAGCAACATCGTGTTTGCGCATGACAGTTCTAAACATGGCGGCCGGCATGGATGTGCGGTTAAAACAAAGAGCTGTCATTGAATTTATTACTGCAGTGGGTGTAGCGCCCATTGATAACTATCGAAGGTTAAGTGCCGACTACCATGAGGCGTGTGTTGATGTGAGTACTGTTAGGAGTTGGGTAAGGACTGTGAAAGACGCAAGTCCTGCTGAAACGGATGTCCATGATCGGGCACGCAGTGGCCGACCAGTGTCTGCATGTGGTGAAAGGCAGGTGGCTCTCGTGGATGAACTGGTTCGTGACAATCGACGGTGTAAACACACTAACATAGCCAACAGGGTGGGTATTTCACAAGAAAGAGTACATCACATTATCTGCAATGTGCTGCAGGACAAGAGAGTATGCGCGCGTTGGGTGCCCCGAATGCTTACTGATGAAATGAAAGCCAATCGGAAAAGGGGTAACTCAATTGGAAAAAGGATATTGGATGTTTTGTTTCCCTTTGCATTTCGGATGCAGAGGTGCGGAAATAATGCCATGGCAAGACTTTTTCCGTGACGGACTTGAAAAACTCGTATCACGTTGTCGTAAATGTATTACTGTCAATGGCGATTATGTGGAAAAGTGAATATATCAGTGCGTAGAGGACAGTTTATACTATTATTTCACATTTATATGTAAACCATATATCAATTACTAATATAGTTATAGCCATGGAGGCATTAGTTTTCAATATTCCCTCGTACAATATAAATAATCGGCAGCCGATTAATCGGTAATCAGCTAATTTGCTTATCAACCTAAAGCCTAGCAGTGTTGCGCACCTAATAACTTCTGTTGGACCTCAACACTAGCATCCTGTTTCATTTTTCTGCACATCAAATTGGTATAATTGACTTGAATTATGTATTACAAAAACTACGGCTTGATATGTGACATATACTTAACTTGGCTTCTGGATAACGGTTTTATCTACTGGCACACATTCAACATTTAGGTACCCAGATGGGCCTCCCTCACTATATAAACTACAAAAATCTGAAAAGTGTGAAAAATCAGGATTCACATTTAGGCGTTTACGTTAAGTCAATTAGATTAATCCGAGCGATCAGTTCGTAAAGTCAGTCGGAGCGTACACATTGGCTTACTTTTAGTTTATCCGATTGATCCGCCGAAGTAATCCGAGCGTTTCCCAAGCAATCCGGTGAACTAACAGGATTGCTGGTGGTGGGGGTTAGCGCGGGTAAATTGAATCTTACAGACAATTTTAATATGTTGAAAACATAACTTAACAAAATATACGAAATAAGTGCCATTTGTGATAGAATTCTATTATTAGTAATAAATTCATATTTATAAAAAAAATGCGGTAGTTGTAATCAACGACAGAAATTTGACAGTTGCAGGTATCGCCACCATCACTACTTAACTACAGACAAATATTGCTTACGAAAATGTTAACAAAATCCGAGCAAACCAACTAATCTTGTGACGTCACCAGATCAATCTGAGCAATCTCGTGAACTAAATACACGTAAACGCCTAATAATATTTGTTGCAGGATTTATGGTTCCACACTTGAACTTTTTTTTTTATTATTTTAACAAGTAAATTTAATTGCAATTATGTAAATGATACAAAAAAGGGTATTTTTATGATTACAAAATAAAACTAAATTATATTTACCGGTAACCCAGTTTTATGCAAGATTACAGGGATGAAGAGTCATAAGAAAAATAGACTTCAGATTCCTTAGACTACGGCACTACAAATTATTTTGTAGTCTGTTTAATAGAACTAAAGTGTAAGAACAAAAATCTTTTCTGCCTCATCGTATTAATCTGTTAATACGAGTAGTTTGTGAAAATTGGTATTGAATATTTTCAATTTTGTTTTCTTTTCTAAAAAACAACAAAATGTTTCCGTTTCCGTTCTTTAAAAATTAAATCGATGGATTCAGTTGTAGGCTCTCGTTGAAACATATTGAAATAAAATAAATCTCATGAACGAATAAGTTGAGTTTAGATGGTCGCTTCTTCTTAATCCCTTTTAATCCTATCTCTCATATATACCTTTTAGTTAGGGTTTTTCTAATTATAGCCACATTTGTTTCAATACCCTCTCCTCTCTCATAGTTTGTAATTTTTCTATTTATATGAATGTATTTCGTAAACCTTTTGTATTTCTGAAGATGGCGAATAAGTCGAAATACGTATCAAATAAACTTGTTTTATTCTTTGAAACTATCAAGTGTTTTATTCTTTTCCTGTTCTTTAAAAAAATTCGGTTTGTTCTCATTCTTGATAAAAACTGAAGGGTCAAGAGCCAATAGTTTTTCCGACACCCCATCTCTGGATTTTTAAATATTTTTTTATTGATTATTATTATAGTACTATTTTATTATTAGTTAATTGTATTTGTTGCGAGGTTGTGAATTATTTGACTGTTATTCATAAATTTCACATAATATATGCAGACAAAGAAATCAAGGTATTTTTTATACACTAAATTAATTTTGCAACGTGTTGTAAAAAATAAACTAGTGTACCTTGATTTTCTTTTCTGCGGTTATTGTGTTTTTCTTTCCAGTGTTTTTCCAAATTTATATTACTTTTCTTTTGTTAGGTGCTTTCAGGATAGGTGTGAAATAACCTGAACTACTCCCAAATGTTCTACTACAATCTACTTTGAAAATTTTTGCGCATGGAAATCTTTTGTTGAGTATATAGTGGAAAGAGGCGAGTATATAGTGGAAGAGAAAACTATCCTAAACGTACAAATTATTTTAAATTTTACATATTTATGATACGATAAATGGATTTTATTTAATATTAAAGAAATATCAGCTGTTTAACCCCTCTACAAAGGAACTCCAAGTTCTAAAATAGTTAGATATTTCAGAAGACGGGGGAAGATAATTCTCGAATAGTTAAGAGTGTGAAGTACTTTTACTTGAAACAACCACTGAATTGTTGAGAGTAACTTGGAGCTACACTTTTTGATAGCCTGGAAAGCGCCTATTAAGTTTACTTTGCAATTATTGTTTAGTTCATTAATAGTGTTGTTTTATATTTTAATTACATTTTTTTGTTTGTTAATTTTAATTACATATCCCTCGTTACATTTGCTTCAGTATACTTCCTTCTCGTATTCTGCGCTACACGTAAAATATCTTCATCAAAATGTACATTTGGATCGTCTTCATAATACACATTTGAATGTATTGGAGAATAATAATCTTCACGATACTCAATTTCTTCTTCTGGTAACTCTTCGCCAAATGCTAAGGCCACGTTATGTAGTATACACGCACTATGAATAATTTCTGCTGCTTTGTCTGGTAAATATCTTAACGTAGAAAACCTCGATAAAGCTCTAAATCTTCCTTTCAGAATGCCATTTGTTTTTTCCATCACAGTCTGTACAGTTTTCAACAGATAATTGAAACTATTTTCTTTAGAATTTGTCGCCAATTCTGTATATGGTACTAACAGCCATGGCTCCAGAAGGTATTTAGCATCACCGATTAAATATGTACTTTTGTCTCCGTTATTGTATTGTTGTTGCATAAAACTGCGAATATCACTCATGTCCCAGATATCGCTACCACCATAGCCACCAGGAGATCTAGCATGACACTCTATTATTTTGTAGTCTGAGTCACAAATCAACATAACATTTAACGAATGTTTTTTTTTCGAATTTTCGAAAATAAAAGGTGGATTTTTTTTATCAGTGATCGGTGGAGGAATAATTTCTACATGAGTGTTACCTATAACACCTACCACATCTCGAATGTTACATTTACTATAAAATCCTTGTTTAATATTTCTTTTTACCTTACGTGACTTTGGGAATTTAACCCAGCTTTCGAACATTAGCATATTAATTAGTTCCGACACTTCATTTATACTAGTGTTAATTTCGGTTTGATTACCAGATACTGCTTCGGCAGGACTTTGTTTAGAACCAAGAAAATGTAAAAATGCTAAGACTTTTACATGTAAAGGAATTTCATTCTTAGATACTAAAATATCCAACTCACTTATCACATACATTACTGTATGCTTGTTAAGGCGGAATATCTCTGTAAAAAGAAAATCCGGCATTTCGAAAAGATTTTGTTGATCCCTCAGAATCCTTTTTTCTAAGTGCGGTTTTCTATAATTGAAAAAAAATATATTTTTCAGGTTATTTTGTTAAATACACAAAACTAATCACTTTAATATAACTCACTTGTCCATTTCTTCTTTCAATACGGCACTAGTATGTAAATGATTTTGATCCATTATTTAAAGAAAACACATGTAAAAAGAACTTCTTTCTATTAACTATTATAGTTTACCTACAAACCTTATGGTAATCTATACCACATAACGGTAACCACAATCAAACAGAAAAACTAACGGAAACTTTACGCGTGCGCGTAGAAACAACCAATTGTTTACATAGTACGTGTAACGCCCATAGCTTACTTACAGACTGCGTTACGGGTTGCATAGAACTGAACCGGAATTTGTTTACCGGAGTTTAATCTTTTGGTTAATTTTGCACTATTATCCAATGTAGCGTCGCTCGAGTATTAAAAAAGGTTGCCTCTGGTATAAAAGTTTCTTGGTCATACATACGAAAACCTAAATAAAATAAAATAGGTAAAAAAAATAAAACAAAAAATGTCAAAAGATTTTTTTATTTAGGTATGAAATCTATATTATGGTCAAATAATGCACATCACTATAATACTTTTATGAAAATGATATAATGTAGATTCAGCATAATACTTAGCAAGTCGCCAAATGTATAGCGACTGAATGAAGTAAAACCCAAACAAATCCGTAGAAAAATTGCTAAAAATCAGCCAAATATCATACAAACAAATAGATATTAAGTGTCTAAGCCATTCTTGTTTTATAATAAAATATTATATAAAATTATTATCGCCTTATTTAAGTTTAACAATAAAATTTTCAGTTTTTAATCACATTTTGTAATACCAAAAGATGAAATAAGAGGAAAAAATATTTTTGTAGTCATTTTTTCATGATGTTATAGAATTTCCCTAGCTCCGTAGTAAAACGGTTGTCTATAGAGCACAGGAATACAGGTTCAAATACGGGTGACCACCTTTTTATTTTCACATTTCAATAGGCGTTTACGTTTAGTCAGTCAGATTAATCCGAGCGATCCGAGTGCTCCCGATCCGTTCGTAATGTCAGTTGGAGCGTACACATTAGCTTATTTTTAGTCAATCTGATTGAACCACCGGAGAAATCAGAGCGTTTCCAAGCAATCCGATGATCTGGCAGGATTGCTGGGATTAATGGATTGCTCGCGGTGGGGGTTAGCGCGGGTAAATTGAATCTTACAGCCAATTGGAATGCGTTGAAAACATAACTCAACAAAATAAACAAAATAAGTGCCATTTGTGATAGAATTCTATTATTAGTAATAAACTCATATTTATAAAACGAAATGCGGTAGCAGTTGTAATCAACAACAGAAATTTGACAGTTGCAGTTAGCACCACCGTCACCAGGCGTCACTACTTAACTACAGACAAATATTGCTTACGAAAATGTTGACAAAATATGAGCAATCAGACTAATCTTGTGACGTCACCAGATCAATCTGAGCAATCTTGTGGATTGAATAAACGTAAATGCCTACTGTGCATTACTCTGATTTGATCAGATTTTTAAACAATGTGGCAAAAAAACCTCAGGATTTGGCAAAAATTGCATCTAAATTAGAAGGTTTTTAAAATTAAATTTGTGTTCGTTTATCTAGGCTTAATGTAATCAAAGGGCTAAAAAACAACAATGCGGCCGGAAGAGATAACGTCACCGACAAAATGCTGAAACAAGGGAGCAAGGAAATGCTACAAGCTTTCAAACACTTGTTTAACAAACATTTCGAGGAAGAATATTTACCTACCCGAAACAAGGAAGAAAGCGCTCACAGTTTTATTGTTTAAACAAGAAAACAAGACAAACTACAGGCTAATAACACTCCTTTCACAAATATATAAAATCGGTGAAACGGGGCTTACTTGTTGTAGGACACGAAATGATTTCATAATTATAATGAGCAGCCATTGACTACGATGTATACCCGGACATAATTGTATTTTGTATATGAAGGTTAATAAAAATTATTATTAGAAGGGGGGGTTTGTAGTCTCGCCAGTACCGTCCAGGTTTGCTCGCAACTTACCTTTACGAGAAGGTCGAGAGAGCTTTTGCCCAGCAATCGGTCGCAACCCAAACTCTGGCGATATGCGACTGATGGGTTCACACCAAATCCAGCGACCGCACAATGCAAAGCTATCCGAGCAGCACTGCTTTTTGCAATCTGCAGACCAGAGAGGTAGCAGATGCTCTGCAGTAATAAAAGATGGAAGGTATCGCTGTCTCTTATTTTTTTCTCACACTATTCTGTAGTATCAAAAGTTGAAATGACGTCAGAGTTCGATAGTATTGAAAAAAGTATAATGTAGAATGGACTTAACATGCGACACTTTAACATGGACAGGTTAGCATGCGACAGATGAACATAGACACATTTTAATACACGACAAATGAACACTGTGACAATATTATCATAGCGACAGATGAACATAAGTCAATTGAATATACGACATTTCATCTCAAATTTCATTTGATCAACACTTAACTTAAAAATTAAAGGATTTTTGTAAGTGAGGCAATAGTAAACCCAACTACAGTGTCAAAGTAGAGAAGAATATAAATTACAAAAACAAAAAAAATAAATAAATAAATAAAAAATAAAACAAGCGTAGAATTTATACAAATATGTTTTTTCCTCTTTTTCTTAAAATGACATTACACATAATAGTACGTAAAAATATACTTATATAAAACCAATAAACTCATGAGCCATTCTCGAAAGCTCAATATATATGTACATTCGATATTTAATGGAAAAAAAAATAATTCGATTATAAAAAAATAAAAGTAAGCGGGGTATAGAAAAACTACTACACACTTACTAATTAAAACAAATACAATATTGTGAAAAATATGCAAAATATCCCTGAAAATAAGATCCAAAACTCCATGTTAATATCCATAAATTAACAATAAATTCACAATATATTGTTTTGTTTGTAATGAGGTTAATTGTTCAACAGTTCAAAAAAAAAAATCACTTCGCTCATTGATATTCTCTTATAAAAAGGCAATTGTTCTAATTTAACCAGTATTGTAGTTCTTATCCAGAGTGTTCAAAGTTACCTCGACATCATTGCTAAATCTGTTACTAGCATAGCTACAATTACGATTAAATGGAGAATCTACTAGTATTTTTAGGGTTTTGTAGGTATGACAAAAAAACCCTTATACCGTCATTTTGTCGTCTGTCTGTCTGTTCGGTAAAAATTGTAGCCAAACGGCTAAACCTAAAGAGTTGAAATTGGGCATTATCGCGCCCGTAAGGCCGCCATTATTATTAAATTAAATTAAATTAAATTTAATTTAATTTTAAACATAAAAACATTTTGTGTTTTTAATAAATGTTGAATGCCGCTACCTGTCGGATTCAACATTGTTATCTCACCTATTTATTCCGATACTGACTTGTTCAGTGTGTAGTTCGCTTGACGAAATATTATTACAAGTTTCTTTATATGTTGATGAATTAAATCCGTAAATAATATAATAGTTAAGTTTATGGGAGTCGGACAGGGGTAGAAGTAAATAAAAAAAGAGTTTATTTAACTAAGCTTACGTTTCGATTTTAATCAATTTTACGTAACTCATATTTTATTATTTAACGTTATATTTTAAATTATGTGACTAACTAGGTATTACAAATTTTATTTATGTTATTTATTTTAATTATTTATTTATTTTTTTTAAATCAAATTTTGCGTAACTCATATATTTTTTATTATTTGACTTTTTTATATTTAACTGTATTACCATCTATAATCTATCTATAACAAATAATTATTCATGTATACTTAGTACCTAAATCATTTAGCTGTAGTTTGATAATGTATTCGTATAAACAATATTAATTATGTAATTTCTAACTGATTCAAAATCTTTTCAGCTCTGAGGAAGATTTGATTAAAATCGAAACGTAAGCTTAGTTAAATAAACTTTTTTTTATTTACTTCTACCCCTGTCCGACTCCCATAAACTTAACTATTATATTATTATTTAAGTTTCTTTATTAAAATACGCGTCTCTATCGCGGTTCAAGTGATTTTACGCCCTCTTGGTGTCATCATTTGAATATTTGTGCGTCTACATCTGCCAAGGAACCATCCGAAGACCCAGGAACCTGTTTTTTGGGATACCAGTGCCACATATGTAAAATTGGAAATAAATATTCTACATATTTATTAGGAAAACATCTATTGTAAGTCTGTTCCAATTTTACATGCATTCAAATTCATTGTTAACTTAATATATTTTTGTAACTTATATTTCTATTGTGATATTATATTTTTTTGTTCGCACACGCTGATCTCTTGATCACGTGTGCTGATTTATTTTGAATTTAAATTTAACATCTGTATTTTTTTGTATTTATTATTCATTTTTGTTATATTATCAGTTTGTTATTTAATATTGTATTCTGAGGTACTGTAATTTTATTTATGTGATACATCCATCGTGTTGAGCAACGTTTCCGCATTGTTTGGCTAGGGTTTTCAGGGACGTCGTGGGATTTCTAGGTTTGGTTCCTCCATAGCCATTACTTGTGGGCCTAGGATTTTACCCGTTTACACCCCAGCTAGGGCTACCATTTCCCTTGTGTTAGTCTCCTAGAGCAGCTCCTAGGAGCAGAAGAGTTTATATCCCCTTCCCCTTCCTCTAGGTCGTCCGTGTCTTCCTCAGGTGCTCAACTCGGCGCGTCTCCGTGTCACATCACAGTTTTTTCATTTTTATATTCCAGCTTTCTGCTGGTGGTCCTTCGAGGTCTCCGCCGCGAAAACCATTTGTGTGACTGTCTAGCCACCCTACCTTATTTAGGCTGGGAGCGGGCGCCACATGTTTATACAATTCTTTGACCCGCACATAGGAAAAATACTAAAACATCTAAAAAACTTATCCCCCTAAAAATATAAACAAATATGTGCTCATCCAAAAAAAAAAATATATATATATATATAGTTGGATTGTTGTTCTTGACGAAAAATGTAGGAGGAAATAAAAATTCTTGAATACTCGTCAAAAGTTTATTTATAAAATATTAAGAGACGTTTCGACTGGTAAATCCAGTCATCCTCAGTCTAGAGTACGTTGTCAATATTTTACAAAAGTATATTCTTATAAAAAAATATACGGAAATGAAAATGGAAAAACCATCCCAAACACATTCAGAGTAGACATGGCAGTGTAAAGTTAGTGTCAAAATTGTTTCGCGGACCCCAGTTTAAGAACCGCTAATCTAGGCAATCACGGTTCTCGTGACAACTTAAGAAAATAAAACTCGGTAAATTTTTTGTATAGGACCCGAACACTAAATTTTTTTTAACAACAGATGGTAGTCATTACAAACATTTTCTAGCGATAATCATACAGTAGTTTCTTGAATAAGAGAGAGTTTAATTCAAAAGATTTTTTTAAGCTTACTTCGAGTCATTCAGCTTCCTCTGTTCTAACCTTTTACTAACCTAACATAACCAAATCACCTAGATTTTAGTTGCAATGTACTTTAAATTGTTTCTCTGAGTCGTACCACGGTTTTGTGCCACTGTGTTGCTGAGTTCGTGTACATTCCACAGCAGCATTGTATACTGAACTTGAAGCTGAACCCGATGCTAAATTTGAGTTAAAAACGTCCCGTTTAGTTCTGCTTAAACCAAAAAAGCAAACTCTAGCTTTGTTCGTAACAAAGTTAGCAATGATGCTGAGATAACTTTGAATACGAAATGAGAATTGAATAAACAAATTGAAATGTACATCTTCAATATTAAGTGATTTCTATTTTTATATTGTTCGATTAAATTGTGAATTCAAGTTAATTATAAAAAATATAAAATCTCACCTAAAATGACAATGAATTAAATGATGTGTTCAATACAGTGAGCGCCAGGTGATGATTTATGTGTTTTCATATGTGTTGAAAGAGGTCCGGTCTGTGAGAAGGACTTCTCGCACATGCTGCATGAGTATGGTTTCTCACCGGTATGAATTCGAAGATGGACTTTTAACGTGGAAGCCTGGTAGAAACCTTTGTTGCATACCTCGCACACATGATTACGATCACCTGCAATAAATATATACAGGATTAGCTTAACCTGTGCCAAACTACGCAAGTGGAAGAGATTTCGTGTAATCGTGCGTATCGTTTCGATTAAGTACATAGAAACACTGACGCTAGTTATCAGTAGGGATGTAAATAATTGTCATCTGACACTACCGATAGAGGCGCCACTGCATTGTACGTCATGGCTGACGCAGATAGGATATTTTTGACAGGTTCAATGGTATCTTCATGTGATATTTATTAAAATTAATTTATTATTCAATATGAGGGTTGAGTTAAATGAAATTTTCCGTTTTCTCAGTGCCCAAGTAATCTCTAGGGTTATAATTAAAGATAATAAGGCTTTTTTGCCACGTTTCGGAACACGATGAAAACTTAGGTCTCTATCACGACCTACTTTTGCATTGCAAAGACAAACACAACAATTCACGTTGAATTTAATTTTTTCTTGCAATTTTAAAGACATTTTTTAAAAACTCGCTATGAAAACAACAGTAAACAAACTCGACTATCCTCCACCTGTCAGTTTCTCAAAATCTCACTAGAGGCGCTTCAGTTATTGTCAGTTGACAATAGTATATTCTCTCTTTCAACCGAATCACAGACCCTACTTTCTGCACGACCACCAGAAAAAACTATTTTAGTACTTTTTAGTAAGTTATGTTGGTTTATTTTGTAAACAAACGTTGCAATTGTTTATAGTATTTATACGCTCATAGATACCGTCCGCACTACTTATCAGCGCGGAGGAATGCATGCCTTATAGTGAATAATAATATCGAACAACGAGCATGAAATAATTTTTCCTTCACTAGTCAAGGAATCATATATACGCAAAATGCATAAGATAAGTGCTTTAGAATAACATTCCAACTCTTATGTTAGAATATTAACTTTCTGTAGTCAAAATTAATTTTAGAATTGGTAAATTCTATAGTGCGAATTTCTGACCGTTCCATTTTCAACAAAATTAATTTAAAAAAAAGTTTTTGATATTTTTTAGAACATACAATGATTTCTTTAAAAAGGCGAGATGTGTAACTTTCCAACAAAAAAAAAAAACAAAACGGTAAAATATTAAGCCAATGTCAAATAATAAACTGTTAAAGTTGGCAATATTATTAACTAAAAATTTCATCTATGACGACCTGATAAAAAGATTTTAAAATCATCCTGTACATACCTGTATGAGTTTTGATATGTATCCTCAAATCCTCACTCCTTGGAAAAGCTTTTGGACACAAATTACATTGGTACGGTTTCTCACCCGTGTGAATTCTCATATGTTTTTTGAGTTGTGAACTACTCACACATCCCCTACCGCACACACTACACACATATGGTTTCTCCCCGCTGTGGGAACGATGGTGAACAGTCAGTCTACTCGGGTCTGGGAATCCCTTCCCGCACACATTGCATATGTACGGTCTCTCACCCGTATGTGTTCGTTTATGGATAATGAGATTGGAGGGAGTTGTAAAGCCTTTACCACAGTACGGACAGATGTGGTCTTTTAGACCTGTGTGTGTTTTCATATGCATTGCTAAAGAACCTGAACCACATAATCTGCAAATATAAAAGTGTGATTAAATTTAATCCCAACTGGGGGTTGGGGTGTTGGTGTTGAACCCAGAGTTGAACACCAGTTGGAGCTGAACACAGGGGTCCAACGCCATCCGAAGCTAGCGATGGCCTTGAGTGGTCTAGAACGTGTATAGCAGTACTACTATCATGTATTAGACCATGGATGTATGCGTGATATTTACTGGCTTGAGTTTGAGACGGCACTGGTACGTGTAAGCACGTGAGACAAAAATTACGCTATTCCGCGCCACTTTAGCAATCAAAACTCGGCAATCGGAGAGACTATACCCAACTATACTACAGTACTATTCTAAAATTTTCATAAATATTTAGTTGCCTACCTTTTTCCGCAAACACCACATTCATGACTTTTAATTCCGCTATGTGTCTTGTTGTGAGCTGCGAGACTGGTGTACCTGGAGAATGCTTTACCGCAGATGGAGCACACAAAGGATTTTTCCCCCGCATGGGCTCTCATATGTTCGAGAAGTCGGAAAGATTGTGCAAATGATTTATTACATATCGTGCAAGGGAATGGTTTTTCACCTGTATGTGTTCGAAGATGACGAGTTAGATCATCAGAACGGGAGAATCCTTTACCACATTCAGAACACAGATGTCTTTTTGCTCCATCATGAACCTAAAAAAAAATAATTAATATAACAATTATGGCCCAGGTTTAGGGATGGGAATTTATTTTTGAATATCGATATATGCGGGTTTCGATATATCGTAAGTGTAATAATCGATATTTGATATAAATCGAAGTAAAAATATCGATATTTTCGATATATCGAAATAATTAACACGTAACATGTAAGATATATAAATTGCAGTTTTTTTTGTTGGCTTGGCGGGAAAAGAAGTCCCCACTTGACAGACAATCACTTTACAGTTGGTACTCGCCCAGCTATCAACTAACTTTCTAATATTTTCCTAGTTAACTGCTCTTAATCCTAATTAATTAAATATATATTATCCGTCTCATTTTGTAATACGTAACTAACAGGTAAAGTTCATATTTTATGTTGTATATTGACAATACATTTATAATATTATCATAGTATTGGTTCACACGGATACGCCAAAGTCTGTTTACACCACAACAGTCACCAAAGTAACCAGATCTAGTTTCGTATTACAAATTGAGACGGATTATATGTGCTGTCCACTTTTGTAAGGACAAACCAGATCTTTTTGGTTACTTTTATAGTGTATTATGGACTTTAAATGTCAATCAAAAATATTCCTTACGCAGTAATACCGACTTTAGATTTATTGGTTATGATCATTATTAAGAAAGTGACATTTTTTATAATTTTTTAATACCAACATGACATATAATTTTAAAGGTACAAATTATAAAATCAAAATTTCGTCTTACAGGCTATTTCAATCGATTAGGCGAAACTAAATGGAAATTTCGTTATTTTAGGTTGCTACGAAAACGGACCTTGCTTGGGTTATTTCATGTTTCAGTTTTAGTATGTGAAAATTTAAAATTCCAACAGTGAAACCACGGAAATGAATGACATATGTCAAATATTTTAATACATTTTTCCATATTTTGACAAAACATAAATAAATGGGAAATTGTTATTAAGAATATCAAAAAATTAAAATGCAATGAAAAGGACATTTTATAATGACAATCAACTTAATCTAGAATTTAAATGTGAGTATGATTTACAAAGCTTAAACAAAATGACCAAAAGTCCGAATTAATAGATAAAAATTACTAGATTTCAAAATCTAGTGCCGCCTAAACGTTTGGAATAGCCTACATTTGTTTTTACAAAAGTGAACAGCATATATTTAAATGTAAAAAATATACAAGAATACCGATATTTTGTGCGAATATCGATATTTTGCGCGATATATCGCATTTCAAATATCGATATATTTTTCTAAAGTATCGATATTTTCGAAATATCGATATATCGTTCCCATCCCTACCCAAGTTATACCTATGAAATTCTTAAAAAGATACTATTAAAAAATGTAAACTTACTTTTATATGTCTACAAAGAGTGCTGGCGCTTGCAAAACCTTGATTACAAATTTTACAAATATGTCGAGAGTCTTTTGGATGTGTTCTAGCGTGTACTTTTAGATCTGCTTGCGTTGTGAAACACTGTGTACAGTCCTCACAGGGGTAAATGGGCTGATCCGTATCATCTTTAAGTTTACGTTTCCGTCCAGGTTTATGCAAATTACTATCCTCAGGTAAAACACTATTACTTATATCATTTCCAGTCGTATCATCCGAATCATCATCCTGTGTATGGTCTGGAAACAAAATTATGGTTAATGGTCCGTATGATCCTACCAGTTTAAATTGGTATTTTGGCTAAATTTCATTCTAACTAGTTTGCGCTTTCTCTCTAAATGGTGGGATCATACGGAACATTAATGCATCATTTTCATGGTAGTGTCAAAGGCGCGACAGGGGTGAGAGGCGTGGTGTTATATTTACAAGTTCGAATTTCATGGTGGGGTTGGAGGCGTGATAAGTGCGCGTTTTCGGTTTTGACGACATTTGTATCTAACCCAAATCTAACCTAAAAGTTTATACAAGTGTTTGGGGTAAACGGTTATTCAATTTCATTAAATATGTTGTCAAGTCGAAGGAGAAGTCTAGCTCTTTTTTATGCATATTTAGACTTAATGCGATATGAAGAAAAGCGATGGTGGGTATGTCCCATTTATACATAGAAACAGAAGGCAACAGGGAGATTATTTTAACTTGTTGCAAGATATGAGGCACAAAAAACAGTTACTTCAATTACACTTCAATCAGAAAAGAATTTAATACACAATTTTTTTTACTTGACATCACCAGTTTAGAATGAAGATTCTGTTGGCCCCTGTTAGGGGGTGTATTATTAATATACCCACTGCATGACATTTCTGCAGACCAGTTATTTAAAACAGAATCCATAATAATAAACTTTATGACTGCCGACAACTTTGAAAAGTCGCTATTTCGCTACATCAATTTACGTTTTTTAATTTTTTTTTTAGGAATTTAATATAAGTGTCTTGCTAAAGATCTCACCATTCCGAAAAAATATATCTGTTTCTAGGGTTTCGACGGTGCGGTCAGCGCTAGAGTTGAAATTTCTGAACTTGCGACACCGCGCCTACGACACCATGGTAAGTTCACAACAACTTTTTTTTATTATCACAGAACAGGACCTAAGTCTCAATGACATCCATACTCTGACCCCTGACCGGAATACGAACCCGGGACCTTTGGCCCGTGAAGTAGGATCGTTACTTGTACACTACCAAGTTTTTAATTTTAATGTATAAACTGATTTTAAAATTATAATTTATAAGTTTTAATTTTAATATGACAAACCATATGAACTTATATTGCTATACATAGTCTGTTTATTACATTTAAGCGGAACAAGATTTTGAAATCTTGTAACTTTTAATGACTTAAAGGGGCTTTTGACCATTTTGTTTAACAAAAGCCCCATTCAATCATTAAAAAATTGATGTGAAGTGTGAATTTTCACACATTTCAGGGTTTTGCAGGTATTTAGTAAGTGAATGATGGTTATTTGGGATGCCAAAACAAATTTTATATTAATTTATGTAAAAATATTTATCCAATAAATTCAAATTCAAATTCAAATTAATTTTTTTTTTTTGTTAATTTTAATTCGAACGCCTAATACTATTATTTAGGTTTCTAAATATGTGCAGTATTTTTTTTTTTTTTTTATATAGCAAGGTTCTTTAAGATTTTGAAAATTGCGCCTATGGCTTTCATTGGTTGTTATAAACTCCGCCCCTCGGATTTCGTGTACATTGAAACAGAATTTAATTATAATTTCAACAATTTCCACTGGTTATTAAATTTACGCTTTTAAAAATTAAATGCAATATTTGCCAAAATATAACTAGAATTTTCAAACAATAATTTAAACATAAAAATGCAAAAAAAAGCAAAAAAAAATATTGTCTCTTCTCGTGGGGATCGAACTGACTTACTTGGGTTAAAAAGCTAGCGCAAGTACCACTACACCAAGATAAGCCTTCCATTCGAGCGTGTTACAAAGCTATAACTTGTGTACACTATTAGCAAAAAAACACAAAAAATGCGTTTTTTTCCAAAAACATAATCTGATCAAAAATTCCTGTTGTACTATTCCGGTTCACACCAATGTACATTTCTTAGAATTTTTTCAGATTTTTAGTTTAAACCATCTGGGCTACAGGGTGTGGGACAAAATTTTTTTTGGACAATTTTGGCAAAAATCGCTTCAAAATAATTTATTTTGCAAAAATAAAAATTTGATCGTTAATCCATGTACCAAGGGCTTTCATTTGATAACCTACTCAGATTTATAAAAAAATATTTTTTTTTTCGATGAGCACATATTTGTTTATAGTTTTAGGGGGATATGTTTTTTAGATGTTTTAGTATTTTTCCTATGTGAGGGTCAAAGAGTTGTATAAGCATGCCAAATTTCAACTCCCTAGGTTTAGCCGTTTGGCTACAATTTTTACCGAACAGACACACAGACAGACAGACGACAAAATGACGGTATAAGGGTTTTTTGGTCATACCTACAAAATCCTAAAAATGAGCTTACAAATGAGGAACAACGTAAGAAAAAAAGTATCTTGTTTAGTTCCACTTAAATATTTGGGATTGATTACAGGGCCGCCCTAACCACAGGGCTAAATGGGCTATAGCCACAGGGCGCAAGCCTTTTGGGGCGGCAATTTTTATTTCCCCGTTTGCTATTCTGTGAATTTTCTAACGAAGAGGGGTACATTATTTTTGGTAGCCCACGGGCGCCGAATTTCTGAAGACGGCCCTGATTGATTACAATATACTTATATATGAAATTATTTTAATCTATATTATATCAATAACAAAACTAATAAGAATCTTACGTGACTGAAGAGCTTCACTAGCAGCAGCAGCAGCATCTAAAATTTCAATTTTTGGTTCCAAAACCTCGTCTTTACACACATTCACCTGTTCTTGAATATGAATCGGAATAAACACTTGTTGCACATGTGACACATTTTCAACTTGCACTGGATGTAAAACTTGCGGTACCACCTGTTGTGGTTCCGCTTCAGTAGTAGTTTCTAAAATTTGTACAGGTACTAATGGAATTATATCTTTCGATGACAGTTCTGTCAAAATAGGCTTTCCGAGATATTGTCGTAAAGTAGCATCAGATCTCTCGCACAATTGTTTAAATGAAAAAGCTCGATTTATATAATGAACACATTGTAAGCAGACTTGACTCGGTAAACCATCTCCTTCGATAACCTAGAAATTAAAAGTTAAATAACAATAAACAATTCAATTATTTTAAGGTTAAATTATTGTAAATTTGTTTTTTACCTGCACTGAGGCACAAGACATTAACATTTCAAATATTCGGGTATTTTCACCTAAGGTTTCATCCAAACTAAACACAGATTTCATATCGCCTCCATCTGATAGACATGTCCGGCAAATTTTGTCAGTTTGTAAAACAGTAAAAGCCATCATTTGGAATAAATTATGTTTTAAAATTTTATGCATAAAATTTTTAATAAATGATTTTTAATAATAAAAGATTCAGATGATTACGGCAAACACAGCATAATCAGTCGCCATTTAAGAAATAAACAGAGATCACCAAAATGTTGAACTATAAAAGATATATCAGGACTTATTTATATATTGTTTTTAAATAATGAACAGCATAAACAATGTACAGTATAAATTAAAATGAAAATACTGTAAATATCTCATTAATTCAAATTTCAGAAAACCCTCCTGTGTAATAATTTTTTAGAATTTGTTTTATACTGTACTAAACAGTGGCGTTCAATAAACTAGGGTCTCATTTAGTTTCTACAAATTTATAATATTACGATAATTTTATTCAATACATTGGTTATATACACAAATAAATAACTTTACTATAAAACATATAATTAACGTTCACACAATCTTTGAACATTGCAAATATATGCAATTTTCTGTTCTTCTGTTGCATTGACGAAAAATAAATCTGCTTTAGACATTGGTCTCGGGAGTTGTATTAGAACTAATTCGTATGCAATAATCGTTCCACTCACCTATAAAAAAATATTTATTGTTATCAAATTATTTAGAAAAAATATTCTTAGGCAACGTCCAGACCAAACGAGCCGCGTCAAACGTCATGATTGTCCTATTTGGACGACAAACTACGCGCAAACACGCCGATTTGCGCAACTCTAATCTCAAACGAACAAGGTCAGTTGAGTGTCGGTACTTCAAAGAAAATTACGTTTTAGCGCAGTTTTTGGACAAGAATCACGAAATACGTAAGTTTGCGAGTAACATGCGTAATCTGGAATGTAGATGAACATAACTGAATCATGTTCGAGAACGCGATAGCAAAAAGTCTGTTAATACTGCCATTTCTAACTGTTTATTATAGTCAGACGCAAGTGCAGAGCTCGTAAGAGTGCGTTAGATAACTTAGCGCTTGCGTTTGACTATAATAAACCGTTAGAAATGGCTCTACAAACCAGAGCTACATCCTCAACTTACGCACTTAGCTCTGCACGGTTCGATGTTGTATAGCGTAGTTCAGAGCAGTACGACGCGTTTGGTCTGAAGGCGGCTTTACTATTCTACTTACACTTATTAACAAATTTCTTGTAACTGGAAAGAAATTAGATCCAGTCATTGCCACAACCATAGTATGAATTTGTTGAATAAATCTACTGACCTGTAGAAAAATATTATTCTATTTATTTTTTTATGCATACAATATTCATTGATTTAATAAAATTTATTTGTAATTTTTATTAGTAAATTAGGTTATGAAATCACAATAGATAGAATTATAACAAATAATATTAAATTCTCGCCTAGATGGCGTATAAGGTAAGGTCTCCGTTTTCCGACCTTCGGTTCATATATGAAAGTCAGGTGGTCCTCGTAACATTTCGACGGGTTCTATTATCCCTGTATAAACGGGTACTCATTTTATGTATTGAATACTTAAAGTAGAGTCGACCTGACACAATTTGTTAAACTGTTCATATTATTTTACGATTCTATTAAATGTATTTACCTCATCGTTGTACCAAAGCGAGGGTACTGAATTGAGTACCTTCATTGGTACTCTACTTTCATCATAGATGGCTGATGCATATACTGACACCATTATAGCGCGGGCTATTATGAATCCTAGTGAACAATAATAGTAAAAATATTCTATTAATGTATCTCTGTCTCTAAAACGTAAGAAAAATTGGTTTTAAAATAATATATAATGCTTCTAAGCAAACAAAAGCCCTGAATGGACATGTACGTTGCTGTGTTCATTTTACAAATTCACTGAACTTCGCAAATACGACCCGCGCCGGTTTCAGATGTTCAAAAATTTGAATTGTAAATAGTAATAATTAGTGGATTCGGGCAGCAAGCTCGGATTGTTCCGAGTCACTCTGTTTAACTCCAAACCGCTCGAGGCAACGCGTTTAGGCCCTTTCTCGAACACGCTAGAGTTGAGTGACTCGGAGCACTCCGAGCTTACTTCCCGAACCCAGCTATAGAAATAACTATAGATATAATGAAAAGCGGGAAGGCGCTGTATCGAGGCCATGTTAGAAATGAATAAATGCGCAGGGTTTAGGTTTAGAGAAATTTATTGTTATTTATTTATTTTTTTCGGCTGTCTAATCAATTTTTTTCATAAATATTATTACATATATTGGTAGATCTCGCGTAAATGAAACGAATGGTACCTTGCGGTACGTGCTATCAAGTCGCGGTCCCGAGTTATACTAATTTGTCCGCGAGTGCCGAGTGCTGATCGGACCAAAAAACAACGAACGCAGTTGCCGCATACATTTGCGGCATCTGACCTTGAACGCTATTTTATTAGACTCTCTTCTACTTAGTTAATAGGTGCTTTCCAGTTAGATGTGAAATACTCCGAACTACTCTGAACTGTTCTACTCCGAACTGTTCAGAAATTATTACACTTGAAACACTGTCGACTCCAGAAAGGCGCAATTTAAATGAGATTTGAATTAAACCGTTTATCCCCATTACAATCGAACTCGATGTTCTGAAATTTAGGTAGGTACTTCAGGGGAAGAGAGAAGGTAGTTCTAGCATAGTTTGGGAGCGTGGAGTACTTTAACTTGGAACACTAATGAACTGCTCGGAGTAACTCCGAGTTACTCTTTACAGCAACCTGGAAAGCGCCTATTATATTGTTGCCAGCATTTATAATTTTGAACTTACTGAAGGAAGTTTGGTGTACACTTTTTTTGGGACATCCGGATTTTTACCGAAGTACTCAGTACTGGAACGAAACGATAGACATATTCTTCGTCAAAATAGTATAATATCTATACATTTTTATAAATATAAATACGACCCAGTTAAACTTGTATATATTATATAATATATAAAACATAAATACTAAAACACAAATAATACATCAACTTTTAAGAGTTTAATGGTTGGGTCGCTGAGTGGTGGACCAAAATTCCGCTTCAAGTTTTTCAAATTAATTCAGATATTTTATGGGGCTTTTGTTTGCTTATTTAATATAATACACACCATATTTATTATAAGATATAAGAAATACCTTAATATGTTGTAGAGCTGAATACAAATTTGTAGAATATTGCTCAAAAATGATAAAGAAACTAAATGGCAAGTTGCACCGTTCAAAGAATTGCACAGGTGAGACAATCTTGTGTAATCTTCACGTAGAATTCGAAAAAAATTACTATTTATTTGACTGTACTGAAAAATATATTGTTTAATACATCATTTATTAAATGAAATACAAATATAAATTGCATCGAGGGTCGTCCAGAAAGTAAAAAAGTTCGGTTATTTTAAATATGAAAGCCAATAAATTTCAATGAATACGTATTTTTGGAATATTTTGGAAAACTCTTTCCTTGAATTTTTTTGTCTTTTCAGTGCCGTCGAGAGGACCGCAATACATTTATTATCTATTTGATGCTATTACATGCACTGCACAGCTAACAGGCCTTTTTACTTACATTTATATTTTTCATTCTTGCATTTATTTGTCTAAATTTTTCTGTCATTGCTTCTGCAATCAATACTATAAAAATATCATTGAAATTCCAGTTAAATGTTGCTACCCAGTTGAAATACTAAAAATCAAAAAAATCTTATAAAACAATGAAACAATCTTATAAAAACAATATAATCTTCATCAGAAAAAAATGGATTCAAATAAATTCAAAAGCAGGGTGGTTCCTGGGTTCCCAGGTGCAAAAACCAATATCGCCGCCATTATTAATTAAATATTATTTAATTAAGAATTTGATATGCAATGTTTACTTTTATATCTGTACTAGCAGTGTACCCGCTGCTTCGCTACCGAAATAAAGTAGTCGTAGCCCGCTTAGATCTGGCCCATTTAGAAATCGGTTCAAGACTGGTTGCTACGAATCGTTTTATATTCAAATATATTTATTTGTTTTAATCTACAATTGTATTAATATGTGCTTCTTATACAAATAATTTAAGTACGAATTTCTTTGTAAACATTGGTAGTACAGACATTTAATATCAACACGTATAAGTATCCCGATGTGCCAACCTAGGAAAATACCCATGTGAGAATCATTGCCAAAGGCAGCGCCAGTCACGTAAAGCATTTTATGTTGCACCTTACGAAATTATTTATTATAATTTTTATGATATTTATTATAATTACTTCGTGATTATTCCTGATTTATAAATCGTACCTATATAGATCAGAGCACTTTTTTTCGTTAGTAAATATTCTTGCCACCGAAGTAAGTTTTCTTCGTATTGCTTTAGGGGGTTACAATAATGTTCAATAGCGAATTTAACGTTACAATTGTCGTCTAAAATGAAAATAAAGAAAATTGTGATATATATCCTCGGGAACATTTTTGTTGCAATATTAAACCCAAAATTCGTTAATATAGGTATATTTTGAATATGTGTATCTTTTATAGTTTAAATATTTCTTAATTGATCGGAAACCTGGTGTCTTACCGCGATGATATATAGCTTAAAATCTTTCCAGACAAATTTGGAATACGCTGTTGCAAATAGCACTAAAATCGGTTTATCCGTTTTTGAGTTTTAATACATATACCGATTTTAAACAGACGCCTATGTGCCAAAAAGAAATGAAACAGGTCACTTGAAGGGTTTTATGAATATCCTTGAATCTAGATTTGCCTTGTATGGGTTGATCAGAGCAAAATACTGAACCTCGTTTTTGTACATGTGTATGGGTAATCTTTGTAACCAAAAACCAAGTCGATATCTCATTATAGGTCTGAGATATTGAGGAATCCGTGAAAGAAACATTTCACCACATTAGGGGTCGAATTTAAAAAAAATCTTTCTTAATAGGTGCTCACATCATGGAAGGAACATTCCTTCCTCCACGAATTTCATGTTTCTATGTCCAGGGGGCGTTCTATTGAATAAAAAATACCAATTTACCCTTTTAGGCGTGAAAATTTAAAAGAAAACTGTCAAAAAGTTTCTAAGATTTTAAAAAGACATCTATATGCCAAAACACAATGTTATAACTCAACATACATAGGAAATACGAAGGGTTCTATAATTCACTCCGAATACATAATAAATTTATCCCTTTAAGGGTTGATTAGAACAAAATCCTGAATTTAGTTCTTAACATTTGTATGTGTAACCTTTGTAAGCAAAAACTAAGTCAATATCTCATTGGGCCTAAGAGATATTGAGGAATCCCTGAAATCACTTAACAGCCCCTTAGGGGTCGTATTTCGAAAATTCTCTTCTTAGTGATCGCTTACGACATGGAGGAAATATACTTCTCGAATTTCATGTTTCTAGGTCTAGTGATTTGGGCTGAACGTTGATGAGTCAGTCAGGTCATGTATTTATATACATATATAAGAAAATTTTATAAATGATATACCTATATACAGAAGAAGATTAAACAGAAAAGATTTGTTTATTTATCTTTATATATAAAAATGGATATTTGTGGCTATGTCCGGAAATTCTAACCCACTTCCAGATACGCTACCGAGTTGAAATTTTGCATACAGGTAGGGAATGCTTTCATCATAACTAGAAAAATCGAAAATTTCAAAAAAGTCCCATCAGAAACGAGAAATTAATAATTTTGTTTTTAATTATATTGGACCATCGAAGTATGTATGATGCGTTCAGCGAGATCGCGGGAATTTCGTTTCAATGGTTGTTTGGACAACTATAGTAAGTTCGTGAAACATCGTTCAATGTCGTTCGGCGCGATTCATCTTTACTCTGCTCTAGCTGATAAGATTTATATATTGTTATTTAGTAAAATTTTTGATTAGTTTATGCAGAGCGAGACTAAAGTGGAGCACCTGTTTTCTGGTTTTTAATTTTAGGGCATTTTTATGAACTTTGTTATTTTTATTTATTTTTTTTTTCTATTCTTTTATTTAAATGTTTAAATATAATAGTAAAATCTTTTATATATATATATAAAACAGAAAATCTGTGTGTACCGAGTTGGAATTTGGTATATAGGTAGGAAATGCAGTCAATATAAGGAGGCAAATTGAAAATCAGAAGAAAAAAAATGGCATCACTTAAGACGTAGGCTTAACAGAAAAATTGCTTATACAGTGAAACCTCTATCTATCGTTTTTGAAGGGACCTATTGAAATAAACTATGGATGCGGGAAAACAATGAAAAACACATTAATACATATTTAAATGTTTAATATGTACGTACATATATATTCTAAAAATGATACATGTTTCAGGTATAAATCAATTTTTTTAAATAAAAAATATCGTAGCGAAATAAAAAAGGAAGCTGCATGCCGACAAAAAAAATTATACTTTGTATTGTATATAATCTTTCATCGTCATTTACTTTTTGGCTTTTTATATTGCCGTAAGAAATCAATATTCTTTCGGTGTTACAAATTAAATTTTTTTCGGCATCAGTTATCGAATGCGCATAAAAAAAGTTTTCAATTTGAAAAAACACGAAATTTGCTGCGTAATTTAAACGATGAATGCGGTAAAATGATACAGAGAGAAATGATCGATGCGATCTATTTTTGCGTGTTTTGTATGAAATTAATTCGGAACCGCAAGAAATAACGATATATACGGGAAAATTATTATTCGAGGAACGATAGATAGAGGTTTCACTGTAATAAGAAAGCAAATATTTTTTTTTAATGATTTTTTTTTATTGGATTGATTTACGGGAGTAACGAAGGGACAACCTAAAACTAAACTTTTGAAATATCTCATTTACTATTGACTTAACAGCAAAAACGCACATGAGAAAAGCTGTTTAAAATAAAAATACAAATACCTGTTATCCTATAAATTTTTCAATTGGTTAAGAAGCAGGGGAAGGGAGATGGGGGAGGTGCTAAAACTAAAATACTGGAAATATCTCGCTTATTATTTACTTTACATCAACAATTTATAAAGATAATTTATAAAGACTTTGAATGAAGAACGATTATTTTCTGTTTAGTGTAGCTTCTGAATATTTAGGGGGACAGAAGGAGCGCTACTTATAAACTTGAAATATCTCTTAATATTGACTTAACATTAAACATGTGTATAACAGAAGTTGTTACAATATCAATAATATAAATAAATAAATAAACAAATCTTTTCTGTTTAATCTTCTTCTGTATATAGGTATATCATTTATAAAATTTTCTTATATATGTATATAAATACATGACCTGACTGACTCATCAACGTTCAGCCCAAATCACTAGACCTAGAAACATGAAATTCGAGAAGTATATTTCCTCCATGTCGTAAGCGATCACTAAGAAGAGAATTTTCGAAATACGACCCCTAAGGGGCTGTTAAGTGATTTCAGGGATTCCTCAATATCTCTTAGGCCCAATGAGATATTGACTTAGTTTTTGCTTACAAAGGTTACACATACAAATGTTAAGAACTAAATTCAGGATTTTGTTCTAATCAACCCTTAAAGGGATAAATTTATTATGTATTCGGAGTGAATTATAGAACCCTTCGTATTTCCTATGTATGTTGAGTTATAACATTGTGTTTTGGCATATAGATGTCTTTTTAAAATCTTAGAAACTTTTTGACAGTTTTCTTTTAAATTTTCACGCCTAAAAGGGTAAATTGGTATTTTTTATTCAATAGAACGCCCCCTGGACATAGAAACATGAAATTCGTGGAGGAAGGAATGTTCCTTCCATGATGTGAGCACCTATTAAGAAAGATTTTTTTTAAATTCGACCCCTAATGTGGTGAAATGTTTCTTTCACGGATTCCTCAATATCTCAGACCTATAATGAGATATCGACTTGGTTTTTGGTTACAAAGATTACCCATACACATGTACAAAAACGAGGTTCAGTATTTTGCTCTGATCAACCCATACAAGGCAAATCTAGATTCAAGGATATTCATAAAACCCTTCAAGTGACCTGTTTCATTTCTTTTTGGCACATAGGCGTCTGTTTAAAATCGGTATATGTATTAAAACTCAAAAACGGATAAACCGATTTTAGTGCTATTTGCAACAGCGTATTCCAAATTTGTCTGGAAAGATTTTAAGCTATATATCATCGCGGTAAGACACCAGGTTTCCGATCAATTAAGAAATATTTAAACTATAAAAGATACACATATTCAAAATATACCTATATTAACGAATTTTGGGTTTAATATTGCAACAAAAATGTTCCCGAGGATATATATCACAATTTTCTTTATTTTCATTTTAGACGACAATTGTAACGTTAAATTCGCTATTGAACATTATTGTAACCCCCTAAAGCAATACGAAGAAAACTTACTTCGGTGGCAAGAATATTTACTAACGAAAAAAAGTGCTCTGATCTATATAGGTACGATTTATAAATCAGGAATAATCACGAAGTAATTATAATAAATATCATAAAAATTATAATAAATAATTTCGTAAGGTGCAACATAAAATGCTTTACGTGACTGGCGCTGCCTTTGGCAATGATTCTCACATGGGCATTTTCCTAGGTTGGCACATCGGGATACTTATACGTGTTGATATTAAATGTCTGTACTACCAATGTTTACAAAGAAATTCGTACTTAAATTATTTGTATAAGAAGCACATATTAATACAATTGTAGATTAAAACAAATAAATATATTTGAATATAAAACGATTCGTAGCAACCAGTCTTGAACCGATTTCAAAATGGGCCAGATCTAAGCGGGCTACGACTACTTTATTTCGGTAGCGAAGCAGCGGGTACACTGCTAGTTTATTTATATTATTGATATTGTAACAACTTCTGTTATACACATGTTTAATGTTAAGTCAATATTAAGAGATATTTCAAGTTTATAAGTAGCGCTCCTTCTGTCCCCCTAAATATTCAGAAGCTACACTAAACAGAAAATAATCGTTCTTCATTCAAAGTCTTTATAAATTATCTTTATAAATTGTTGATGTAAAGTAAATAATAAGCGAGATATTTCCAGTATTTTAGTTTTAGCACCTCCCCCATCTCCCTTCCCCTGCTTCTTAACCAATTGAAAAATTTATAGGATAACAGGTATTTGTATTTTTATTTTAAACAGCTTTTCTCATGTGCGTTTTTGCTGTTAAGTCAATAGTAAATGAGATATTTCAAAAGTTTAGTTTTAGGTTGTCCCTTCGTTACTCCCGTAAATCAATCCAATAAAAAAAAATCATTAAAAAAAAATATTTGCTTTCTTATTACAGTGAAACCTCTATCTATCGTTCCTCGAATAATAATTTTCCCGTATATATCGTTATTTCTTGCGGTTCCGAATTAATTTCATACAAAACACGCAAAAATAGATCGCATCGATCATTTCTCTCTGTATCATTTTACCGCATTCATCGTTTAAATTACGCAGCAAATTTCGTGTTTTTTCAAATTGAAAACTTTTTTTATGCGCATTCGATAACTGATGCCGAAAAAAATTTAATTTGTAACACCGAAAGAATATTGATTTCTTACGGCAATATAAAAAGCCAAAAAGTAAATGACGATGAAAGATTATATACAATACAAAGTATAATTTTTTTTGTCGGCATGCAGCTTCCTTTTTTATTTCGCTACGATATTTTTTATTTAAAAAAATTGATTTATACCTGAAACATGTATCATTTTTAGAATATATATGTACGTACATATTAAACATTTAAATATGTATTAATGTGTTTTTCATTGTTTTCCCGCATCCATAGTTTATTTCAATAGGTCCCTTCAAAAACGATAGATAGAGGTTTCACTGTATAAGCAATTTTTCTGTTAAGCCTACGTCTTAAGTGATGCCATTTTTTTTCTTCTGATTTTCAATTTGCCTCCTTATATTGACTGCATTTCCTACCTATATACCAAATTCCAACTCGGTACACACAGATTTTCTGTTTTATATATATATAAAAAATTTTACTATTATATTTAAACATTTAAATAAAAGAATAGAAAAAAAAATAAATAAATAAAAATAACAAAGTTCATAAAAATGCCCTAAAATTAAAAACCAGAAAACAGGTGCTCCACTTTAGTCTCGCTCTGCATAAACTAATCAAAAATTTTACTAAATAACAATATATAAATCTTATCAGCTAGAGCAGAGTAAAGATGAATCGCGCCGAACGACATTGAACGATGTTTCACGAACTTACTATAGTTGTCCAAACAACCATTGAAACGAAATTCCCGCGATCTCGCTGAACGCATCATACATACTTCGATGGTCCAATATAATTAAAAACAAAATTATTAATTTCTCGTTTCTGATGGGACTTTTTTGAAATTTTCGATTTTTCTAGTTATGATGAAAGCATTCCCTACCTGTATGCAAAATTTCAACTCGGTAGCGTATCTGGAAGTGGGTTAGAATTTCCGGACATAGCCACAAATATCCATTTTTATATATAAAGATATACACAGTTTTAAATATTTATCATGCAAAATAAATATTCTCTAATTTACATTTTCATAAAATTAAGATCCTTAAAAACAAACGGTTTTATTAAAGATGCATATTTTATTCCATATATAAATACAAAACTATTAAAACAGAACAAAGACAACTATGAGTATTAAATATATTGAAAGTGAAATAAATAAATTTTGACAAATCCAATTTCTCGCAAATATCTCTATTAACAATCATATAAAATCAGTGAGCCTTTTCTGTGACATCGTCGACTTAAGGTAATTTTTGATTAGATCTCGATATAGAAAAACCTCTGATGCCATTTGGAATCATGTTAAAATCTAATGGGGCAGCTGAAAATGCTGTTAAGACTTTTAAAACTGCATTATTAAAGCAATGCATACACGATTTGAGAAAGAATGATAAAATGTATTTACAACATAAAATTGCTTGCTTCTTGTTTGCCTACAGAAATACCCCACAGAACTTTTTCTGAAAAGGACAGTTCGAACAAAATTAACTATGTTGAAGCCCAATTTTTCTGAAGAAATGGAATTTAAACAAGAAATTCTTAAAGAAAATATAGACAAAAAGAGAGACAATCGAGAATTTCCATTAGATGAAGAAATCTGGGTTCGAAGCGTTCGAAATGAACACATATTATGGTTCAAGGGAAAAATATTAAAAATATGTAGCCCTACAACCTACTTAGTAAAAGTGGGGAACAAGACACGATTTTGTCATGCTGATCACTTATGTAAAATTCCAGAAAATGGGACTAATATTTTAGTTAAAACCCATGATCAAAGTAAAACAATTTTAAATTACAGATCAGTTTCCAGACCAACAGCAAGATAATCTTCAGCGTTCAGCCGAAGATCCAATAGGAGCTCCTGCACAATTAGATTCAACAAGACTGTCAGATCAATTCTGTAAAAAATTACTGTGTAGTAACGTTACTACAAGATAAAATATTCTAAAAAGTATAATGACTTTCATTCATGATAGTAACTGACCTTGCTCATGGAGACAAATTTAGTTACTATGATCATAGTAACTGAGTTACAGAATTGGTCTGAGAATCTGGAGAGAACACTACGGCCGCAACGATAAAATCGTGCTCCTGAACGCCCCAAATATGATCGTTTGGGGGGGTAATTAACTAATTTTATTTGGGGGGAAAGAAATGTGATAAGTAGGCTGTTGGCTATGGTTAGAAACAGTCGTCGGTATAAATAAGTCAGTCAAATAATCGAATACAATTCTAGTAATATTTCTTAAGTTATTACATCACTGTTACAGACAGAGTTAAAAAATTCTTAATGCTGTAGTATAATTAGGAAATGAAGATATTAATTTATTGTCTATTATCTACTCCAAAGTAATTAATGGTTTTGTAGAAATGGGAAATATGTCCCTAAAACTTAATATTTCATTAAATAATTCAAGTCAAGTCTGGGTTCGGCCGCCTAGGTGTGGAAGCATCTTTTGCACCCTCGCCAGGAACGGTCCAAATCCAAAGAATAAATAGTTTTTCTTACCTCAGATAAAAATGCTTTAAAATGTGAATAATCTATAAAACAAAACCATTGTGGAAAATCTGCTCTAATATGCAAAATAGCCAAATTTTCATTAGGACATTTTGAAATCCATCCGAACGAAATTGCTATCGCTAAAATGTGTTCAACTGCAAAACAATATTTATATGTTTTTAACAAGATTAGGTACATAAAATACTGATATTTCTTACTTAATGCTAAAAATAATACAATTCCTAAAATCAGTTGAAATTTTAACGCAACATTGGAGACGGGTGGATAACTGGCCAAGGTGAGTTCAACAGCTGCCCATTCTTGAGACAATTTAGGCCACACATAAGCCAGTCTGAAGAACAATATTGTACAGAATAATGACGTTGAATAAAAACAAAGAGAACCTGAAAAGAAATTAATATATTAATATGATTTTCGAATAAGGTCAATGCATTCGGTTCTGGTTTGGATTCAAAAATAATAATTTTAAATGGCCCATTTCTGGTGGCGATATAGATATTTGGCAACTGTTTCGGTTCAGTTCTGTTTCGGTTTGGAGCCTTGCAAAAAATACATTAAATGAAGAGAGAAAAATATATGATTTGCAGTTTTACTCTTCAAACATTAGTGGCTCGTTCTGTAAAAATCTGAGGGTTGCAACTTTTATATGTACCAGTTATTATAGGTTATGTAAGTTAAAAGTTACTAACTATACCTCGGGTCCAAACCCCACCTCTAGGAATAAAAAAAATCATATAATTATTAACTAAAAACTAAGCAATTAAAATATATAAAAATTATAAACAAAAGCAAATTAATATATAGGCTCACCCCTCTCTGTAAAAAAATCATAAATTTGTATTATTATCCGAATATACAGTATTGGCCATAAAGATTGCAACTTTTAACATTTTTCAATTTTTCAAATTTTAAGAATAATATTGAAAAATAAATACTCTTAGTTCTATAATTTAATCATATTTTGTCTGTTACATCAATCAATAGTCAAATAATCTGACTTACAGATTAATAATAAATTATTTCTTCATTTTTGCTTGGACAAAAATATTGCAACTACTTGAATTTTCTTGTTATATGCAGGTTTTATCCATAAATAATATGTTGTGCACAAGTAATATTTCAGTTTATATTTGTCAATCATGGGTCGTAGTAAAACTGTTTCAAGTGAAATTAGAAACTTAATAATTTCTGGTTTTAAAGACGGGCTGCTGCAAAATGTGATTTCACAAAATTTAAATGATAATAAATCTACTGTGTCGCGAATTATAAAACGATTTCGAGAAGAAGGTTCGTTTGAAATTTAAAAAATTCCAGGACGGCCACGTAAAACTACAAAACGAACTGATAAAAAAATTATTTATTTATTTATCTACCAATAACCCCTTTCTGTCATCGGAGAAAATTTTGGGCCTTTTGCCACGAATGGATCAAGAAAACATCTCAACAAGAACTATTCGCAGAAGATTTGTTAGTGAGGGTCTTTTTAATCCCCGTCCTGCTAAAAAAGAACTTCTATCGAAAAAGAATGTGAAGGCCCGATTAGAATTTGCTAAAAATCATATTGACTGGACTGTGGATCAATGGAATAAAGTTATTTTTAGTGATGAATCTAAATTCAATTTGTTTAAAAGTGATGGTGTAAGTTACGTTAGGAAGCCTGCTAATAAAAGATTAGTTCAAAAATACACCTTGCCAACAGTTAAACATGGCGGAAGCGGTGTGATGGTATGGGGTTGTTTCTCGGGATATGGTATGGGTCCTCTATACCACATTGAAGGAATAATGGATCGATTTAAATATAAAGACATCCTTCAGAATGTTATTGACCCTTATTCTGATGAGTTCATGCCTTTAAAACATATTTTTCAGCATGATAATGACCCAAAACATTCTTCGAAGTTGGTCAAAAAATGGTTCGAGGATACAAAAATTAACGTAATAACTTGGCCGTCACAGTCACCCGATTTAAATCCAATAGAAAACCTTTGGGAGATTGTCGACAGAAAGATTAGAAACAAAACGCATTCAAATATTGAAGATTTGTTTAAAGCTTTGCAGGGTGCCTGGTCTAATATTGATAATGAAATGATTACGAAACTATTTGAATCAATACCGAAAAGATATCGGGAAGTTATAAATACTGGTGGTTACTATACAAAATATTAAAAATGATCTGTTAATAATAATTCATTTTCTTAATTAATAAAAAAAAGATTTTTTTAAGAGTAGTTGCTATCTTTATGTCCAGGTAAAAATAATAAATACTATAAAAAAAAAAAATAGAATTTACTATTAACATTTAATTTTTTACTATAATATTTGTAGGGGATTATAAAGGTAACAATTACATTTTTTAATTTAAAAAATATTTAATAGAATAAAAATAAAAGAGGATTATCAAAAGTTGCTATCTTTATGGCCAATACTGTATATATTTTTTTTAAATGGACCCTTCCGCAATCCAAAAACTCGATATTTTTCAGAAAAATCAAAAATTCTGGTTGTACAACTGCGGGTGACCCTAATTTTTAATAATTTTCTAATATTTAGAACTCCAAAGGTATTAATCTGCTTCGTTCATTGCTTACCCATATTTTCAAGTTTCATTCCTCGATGTCCAAGCCACCAGAAAAAGAAAAATGCCATCACAATATTCCCACTAACACAGAAAGTAGCATAGAGTGTCCTTAAAGAGATCCACCGGAACTCCAGAGCATCGACGGTCCCTCCCGCTACACCGGAAACTGGAAATAATCCACAACATTGCGCCACGATCATCGGTGTCTTCATCAGTTTAAACAAAGTGGTTTCTGGTGCAAGTTTTTGTAATGTTGGTTTCGGTGGTGGCGGCAGTGCTAACTCTGCTTTTGTTTGATTCTGTTTGATAGATTTGCTCATGAATTCTTCCACCATAAAATATTTCTCAGGCATTTTATAGATGTTTTAATTATTAACTAAAAAAAAAAATGGTTTAGAATTATTTTACAAACAAAATTTGTGAAGATATTAAAACAAAATTAAAAAGTAATTTTTTTTTACAATTTATTGTATATAACAAAATTAATGCGCATGAACTTGAGTTTGAGAATGCACATGAATTAGTAGAATAAATCTACAAAATATTGTTCATATCGGTTAAAGGATATAGGCGTGTCTAGAGTTTCTCGTTTATGCCTACGAAACCCTAAACATTTCTATATGTAATTTTATCCGCAGTTTCTTAGAGAATAAATCTGCAAAATATTTTTCATATCGGCCAAACGATTTAGAAGTATCTAGAGTAGGGTGACCATTTGTCCCGCATTTTGATTTGGTGTCCCCAGGGCCGAATTTTGCTCTGAACTTATATTTGGGAGGTGAAAACCTTTTTTTTGCTCTTTACTTATATTTGGGAGGTGAGGACCTTTTTTGTTTGATCTTCACTTATATTTCGGAAGTGACGACCTTTTTTTTGCACCGTCCCGCATTGCCTTCTCCAAGAAAATGGTCACCCTAATCTAGAGTCTCTTGCTTATGCCTCCGAAACCCTAGACATTTATGTATGTAATTATTTTGGCCTACGAGACCCTAGACATTTATGTATGTAATTATATTCGTAGATTCTTAGAGAATAATTCTTCAAAATATTGTTCATATCGGTCAAAGGATATAGGAGTATCTTGTTTATGCCTACGAAACCCTAGACATTTATGTATGTAATTATATTCGTAGATTTTTAGAAAATAAATCTGCAAAATATTGTTCATATCGGTCAAAGGATATAGGAGTCTCTTGTTTATGCCTACGAAACCCTAAACATTTCTGTATGTAATTATATTCGTAGATTCTTATAAAATAAATCTGCAAAATATTTTTCATATCGATCAAAGGACATAGAAGTGTATAGAGTTTCTTTTTTATGCCTACGAAACTCTAGACATTTCTATATGTTGTTTTATCCGCAGGTTCTTAGAGAATAAATCTGCAAAATATTTTTCATATCGATCAAAGAATATAGGAGTATCTGAGTTTCTTATTTATGTCTACGAAACCTACTTAGAGAATAAATCTGCAAAATATTGTTCATATCGGTCAAAGGATATAGGAGTCTCTTGTTTATGCCTACGAAACCCTAGACATTTATGTATGTAATTATATTTGTGGATTCTTAGAGAATAAATCTGCAAAATATTGTTCATATCGGTCAAAGGATATATGATTGTCTGCCAATCACGAGAACCTTAGGAAAAATTGATGTCACAATGTTTCCGACACTACATACAGACACTTGCTAATTATATATGTCAGATTATAATATTTTAAGGGTGTGAAAAGACGAGGACAAAGACGACGAAAAAGTGTCTAAAAACGACAAAAGTGAAAATCTGCCACGGCCCAAAGGAAGACCAAAACTCAGATGGGAAGATAGTGTTAAGTCAAATATAAGAATCATAAGCATTAACAAACAGCGACAATTAGTAAAAAACCGATTAACGAAGATGAATTAACAATGTAAGAAGCACCGATAATTATGAAGAATGGTCATAATTACCAAAAAAATTAATCCAAATCCCAATATAAAACCAAAATCTATCCTATAAAATATTAGCCACTTGTACAACTTAATTCAACAAAGGTAAACTTGACATTGAAACGTTTGCCAGCAAACATTTAAACGGACGTATCACCAATAATCTACTAAAACGAACCACTTAAAAGGAGATTTATGTCAGAATTCAGGATAACATCAATATTTGTCCTGTCAATCAAATCGCCGCTAAAAATATGAACCTTTAAACGTTCAAACCATCAATTGTCTGCCTGTTTTATGGTCATTTATGCCACATTGTTATGTAGTATTACTTAAAAGTACATTTGTTACTTTACATTATGCATAAGTAACGCCCTTTGTTTAATTATTCACTAAATTACGAACTTTAAAATGTTTGCAGTTGATGGATGATTTTTTGCTGTAATATGTAATAGTCCGAGAGCTAGCAACGTTTTCGAGAAAGAATTTTAGGTCGGCTGGTTTTTCGATATTTCCCTTTCGTATTGAAGTTAGGTAGGGATGCGGTACGTCTGGCACCTGGGAGCGGTTGCGTTTACCTGTGCGCATCTCGCCTGTACAGTTAAAAAGTGGATATTTTGAAATCATTTTAAGACATTTTATTTATTTTATATAATTTTCTATGTCTTTTTAGCATTATAAATTTATAGTTGCCAGACAGTTTCGTTGTTGCTAACATTGCGCCAGATCTAATTTAAGTATTTAAAAAATAATATTTTTCAAACCATTTTAGTATAGCTGTAATTTTAATAGGATATAGTTCTGTAATCAAAGAATACAATATTAATTTGCCAGACGGAAATTCCGTTGTTTAACTAGGAACCAGACCAATTTAAGTCCCGGGGAGAAGAGGTAAGTTAGAAGAGTGTGGCAGCTTATTCGTTGGTTGCGTGAGAGAGATAGCTGCAACAGAGGGCGTTAGAGAGAGACAGGTTATATAGGTTAGAATTTCATAAAAAAATAGAGCAAAATAATAATTAAAGTAAAATGAGATGAGAACAACTGATAAAAAATATTATTAGCAAAATAAAACAAATCATTTATTTTAAATATGTAGGAAATTAAACATAAAATGTAATTCAGTATTTTTATTGAATAATTCTGTCACAATGCAATGACCTGAGTATCTGTTAAAAAAATTTAAAAAAAAAAATTAAAAATAAAAAATTTAAAAAAAATTAAATTAAATTATTATTATTTTTTAAATTTTATTATTTTACCACTTTTGTTTGAACAAAAAACACATTTTTCTTTTTCCTCACTCATCACGATAAAATTCTGCTTCTATTTTATTTTATAAAAACAAGCAAACATAAACACTCATGTGGACGACGCCAACTTAAAAAATAGCAGCTGTGATTGTTTTACTGTTATCTCTTCTAACTCACCTATTCTCCCCGGGACTTAAATTGGTCTGGTTCCTAGTTAAACAACGGAATTTCCGTCTGGCAAATTAATATTGTATTCTTTGATTACAGAACTATATCCTATTAAAATTACAGCTATACTAAAATGGTTTGAAAAATATTATTTTTTAAATACTTAAATTAGATCTGGCGCAATGTTAGCAACAACGAAACTGTCTGGCAACTATAAATTTATAATGCTAAAAAGACATAGAAAATTATATTTAAAAAAAAAATGTCTTAAAATGATTTCAAAATATCCACTTTTTACCTATACAGGCGAGTTGCGCACAGGTAAACGCAACCGCTCCCAGGTGCCAGACGTACCGCATCCCTACCTAACTTCAATAAGAAAGAGAAATATCGAAAAACCAGCCGACCTAAAATAAACTTTTTTGTGACGTTGCTAGCTCTTAGACTATAACTTTAATGTAAATAATACAAGATTTGACACGTGTTTAAAAAATTGAAATCATTTTGATTAAGTTAGTTATGAGTAAGTTCGGACATAATTATGCTTTGAACTTGTTTTAATAAGCCTACATAGGCGTAGTTTTTAAATTTTAAATTAACATCTTTGAAATTCGAAGATGCCATTGTTAGCTTTGGCGATTTTATAGACAGCTAACTTAAAGTTCAACCGAACAAAGCTCATGACTCAAAAAAATGATATAAAAGAAAAAACAAATTTCACTACAATTTTTCTCTACACAGGTCCACTCAATTAGTGTTGACTTGGATTTGTATAAACACATTTTAAGAGTTTTGTAGGTATGAGCAAAACAAAATTTATAACGTTACTTATGTGTCTCTCTGTCTGTTCGGTAGATAATTTGTAAATTCGATTTGACGCGCTTCGAGTGCTCCGAGCCCATTCTGTACACTCAAACTTGTTCGATTTGGCGCTCGGAGTACACCCAATTACATCGGTTTGCGGTCGAGGGTGTACTTAGAGTGCGCTCTATTTACCCGTGGTTTTAAGATCGGTCATATGGGGTACGACGTAAAAAAGTGGGGGAACGGTGGGAAAAGTACTACCATTTATAGGGTTTTGTAGGTATGACCAAAAAACCCTTATACCGTCATTTTGTCGTCTGTCTGTCTGTCTGTCTGTCTGTCTGTCTGTCTGTCTGTCTGTCTGTCTGTTCGGTTAAAATTGTAGCCAAACGGCTAAACCTAGAGAGTTGAAATTTGACATGCTTTTACAACTCTTTGACCCGCACATAGGAAAAATACTAAAACATCTAAAAAACATACCCCCCTAAAAATATAAACAAATATGTGCTCATCGAAAACAAACATATTTTTTTTTAATTCTGAGTACGGTATCAAATGAAAGCCCTTAGTACGTGGATTAACGATCAAATTTTTATTTTTGCAAAATAAATTATTTTGATGCGATTTTTGCCAAAATTGTGCAAAAAATTTTTTGTCCCACACCCTGTAGCCCAGATGGTTTAAACTAAAAATCTAAAAAAATTCCAAGTAATGTATATTGGTGTGAACCGAAATAGTACAACAGGAATTTTTGATCAAATTATGTTTTCGGAAAATAACGCATTTTTTGTGGTTTTTGGTTCACAAAGTACAAAAGTTATGCCAATGTAAGACACTCATATGCAAAGCGTCCGATGGCGCAACGGGTTAGAGCGCTGGTGTCGGAAGCTAAAATTCTCTGGAAAACGAAGGGTTTCGAGTTCGAGTACGGACGGAGTGAGTTTTATTTTTTCTGTTTTTTTTTTTTTGCATTTTTATTATGTTGAAATTATTTTGTCAAAATTCTAGTTATATTTTGACAAATGTTGTATTTAATTTTTAAGAGCGTAAATTTAATAACCAGTCTTATTATATAATTAACAGACGATAAATTATTTTAAAAATATCGTTCATTTTGCCGTGATTACTATAAAGTAAAATTTGTCCTACACACTCAGCATACCGCCTTCACTTATTATATACCTGCGAAACCCTGAAATGTGTGAATATTCACACTTCACATCAATTTTTTGCATTTGTGACGTTTCTATTAACTTCGAAAGCTGTATTGTGTTTATAAACACAGCATACAAATAATTAAATACACCATGAATAAAATTAAAATGGAAGAAACAGAGTTATGTTCTATTTGTAAATTTATAGGAGCTCTCAATGTTGGCAAGTTTTGTTTCGGGATTTCCTTCTGGTCTCAGATGAATTTCATCTGGCACTGCTTGCAGTTTTCCAATATTTTCGAAAACTGTAGGAGATACCCGAAAATGTAATTTGAATTGACGATCTGTAAAATTTAGCACCGTATTTTCCGCAAACCCCCATACTTTTTCTAAAATTAATTGTTCAGATTCATTAACTTCATCATTGAAGAATAATTCAACGGCAAATCGAAGTATATAATTTTGATTCATGACTGACGTGAACTAACCTGACAGTGAAAACACCGCCTAAAATTGTAGGGTTAGATTTTATAAAAATTGCGTCACAATCCAAGCTCGCTCCGTGTTCGAGTTGCTGCTCTCCGTCAGTGTTCTATTCATGACGTCACCATCCACTGTTTGCTCAGCGCTCGCTCTACCCTGTACAACTTGAATGTACCCATTGTAGCCAACGGCTGAACATAAAAAATTAAAATTTGGCATACTTGTAGAACTCTTCAATCCACATATAGGAAAACTATAAGGAGTTCAAAAAACAAGTCACGAGATAAATATAAACAAATAAAGTCTATTCCAAACGATTAGGAGAAACTAACTGGAATTTTAATTTTTGTTGTCATTAGCTATTTTTTTATATATTGAAGTTGACTTTTCCTGAACAAAATGATCAAAAGCTTCAATCAATCGGTAAAAGTAACTAGAATTGAAAATCTAGTTCCGCTTAAACCAATGAAACAGACTTTATGTATTTTATGAAAAAATTAATATATATTTTTTTTAGTTTGATTTGAAATATTTTAATGAGCTATCCGCGCACGAAAATACCAACAAATTTTTATTTTTGAAAAATCAAATATTTCATTTGTGGATTTATGGATTCCTCGTAGTTTATTTAGTCTAGAAAAAATATGAGGCCTTATTCGTTTTGCGTATCTTAAAATTATGACAAATTTTAATATGGCGTGATTTACAGAAATTTTTATCTTCGCATAGACTCATAGACGTATCTCAAAAACTAAATGCGATAATGACCTGCGGTTAAAATTTTAAAAATCTGGAGACGCTAATTGAGTTATAAATAAATTTTGGAATTTTTGTTTTTTATTTATTTTTTTGAAAATGTAATAAATCCTAACTAAACCAGTGGCGAAGGGAAACTAGCGGAGACTTGCCCTCCTAAAAATAAATAAATAAAAAAAATAAATAAAAAAAAATTATTTTAAAGTTTCTTATTTAAATAATTATTGTAAATAAAAATTAAAAATATATGTATATATGAAGGTCTAAAAATTATATCAATAACTTCTTCTTTGGGCACAATCAGCTGGGCTGTCTTTTGGCCTCACATTAGTCCTCTCCCTTGATCTCTTAATTGTCAAGTGTCAAAAAATATTTATATGTCAGATAACCTAAAAAATATATAACTGCGTAAAAAAAAAATTACATGGAGAATGTTCTCCATAAAATCTACGCCAAAAATATAAATAATAGTCTAAATATGTAAATAATAACAAAATATATGACAAAAGTTAAATAATATAAATAATATATATTGCCAATGTACGACACTGAACATCTGTCAACTTGGGCTAAAAACAATATTTTAACAGTGTAATAGGGATGACGATCTAAACCAATCCGAAGCAAGGACAAACAGCTCCTATCTTCTTACACACATTTTTCTACTTTGAAATAGACCATAGATAAATCTTCAAAAATACATCAATGTATGTTCTATACAAATTTTTGTCCAAGGCTAGGTTTACTTGTTACGAATTAATTATCATGACCAGGGAAACGTTACATATAAATATGAAAAAATGGAGACTTGGAAAAATTTTAAATAATTTTACAAAAAATTTTCAAAATTTTTCGTTTTATCAAAAAACGTCTCAAATAAAAGTTATTAGTTATTGCATTTATATTAACTTTTGTTCAATACATTTTTTCGAAATATTTTTCTGTTGCTAAATATTCGCAAAAATCTTAAAATCGACACGAGTAAACTCCCATTTCTATTCAAACGATCTTTATAAAAAACAATAGGGTTCTTCCCATTTAATAGGAGAATTTTTTAATACCAAAACGAATTCTCTAAGTTGAACCGTTCTTGAGTTATCGTGTATACATACAGACACACACACAGACACACACACAGACACACACACAGACACACACACAGACACACACACATACGGACAGCACTTCGAAAATAGGTTTTTTGGATTCCCTGGACCATGAAACGTGGTCATCAGTCAAAATCTTGACATCGAAAATTTTCGCGATTACAATACTTGCCCCTTATATATTAAGGTCGGGCAAGTAAAAATGGTTTTAAAATTCTCCTACATTGATTCTAGAAAAAAATTATTAAGTTTTGTATAGGCTGTAATCCAAAACCCTTGAAAATGGCCAAAAATCTAAAAAATCGTAAGGGGTAGACCTTAAAAAATCGTGATTTTTTAATCAAAACATGTTTGTCTCCGATCTTATTGAAAATTGATATAAGTATGTATTTTTGTTCATAGATCAACAAAATTGGGTCCATTTTGAAGTTTGGGCAAAAGTTTTTGATTGATAGGCAAACAACTGACCCAAATCGGATCTAACTCAAAAACTAGGAAAGCATGAATTTTTTAAATATTTTTTTCATAATCCTCACCCTAAAATTAGCTTAAAAGTATATTTTGGCTAAAATAGGAGTCAAAAAATTTTTGATCAAAGTTTTGGAATCTTTTTTTTTTTTAATTTTGAAAAAATTTGATATAATTATTATAGTTTGTTATACTTACAAATATATGGTCACTTTTGAGTTACGATCTAAAAATTTTACATTTGCGGCAAAAAAATAAATAAAAAAAGACGTTCACAAAAAGGCTCAGAGACGATGAAATGTAAGCCTGCCTCATTTTTTAAACTGTACTTCTGAGACTTACTTAGATGATTCTTTAAAAACTAATACTTCCTAAAACTAAAATCTTGAAATATCTCACTTATTATTTAGTTTACATCAAGAATGAGGAACCATTTTTTTTTTCTCATAGTGCAGTTTATAATAAGCAGATTATTTAAGGGGCTAAGGGGAGTGTTACTTATAAGGTTGAAATCATTTACTTAACAGCATATGAATTATGAACTTAAATGAATATGAGAAAAGAAAATATTCCTATGTGTTTAATGCGCGATCTCTGTTTAATCGAGTCAATTTTTAATAAGATATATTTTGGGGAGCTATGGGGAGAAGTACCTATAAACGAAGTATCTCACTTTTTAATGTCTTTGAAATTATTTTGCAATGGTCCAATGGTCCAATATTAATGCGGACACCGTTATTTTGAACGTTTGCCATTGCTGATAGTACTAGGTATAGTAACGATATAATGAGTATTAGTATCAAAAATATATAATACTTCATTAGTATACAAGGTGTTAGGTAATATGTCCGGCACAATTTAAAAGACAGCATGGTGACGTAGAATGCAATCGATTTTTCCTTTGCTAATTTTCTCTAAAATGTGAATTTCGTCCAAAAATAAACAAACAAAAAGATGCCCCAAATTTTGAAATCCACTGACTTTTTTTTATTTTTCATATTAATCCAGAAGTTGTGTAGTTGCCATAGAGAAAAAATATTTTAATTGTAGTTCAATAATAGAATATCAAAGTAAGTGTTTTTTTTCTCTATGGTTCTTTATAGTTGTTCTTAATTTATTTATAAATAAACTTTGATTTTAATAATGTTCCTTTTAACAATATAAGTTAATTATCTGTGATTGAACATTTTTATTCATGATTAATTATAATTATTTATTGTATATAATTTGTATAAAAAAAATAATTACATAATTATATTTGAATATTGAACTAAATCCGAAATTGAATATTGAAACCTGTCCCGAATTTTGAACTAAAAAATATGACCACCTTAGTTCAACTTGAAATTGAAATATCTCACTTATCATTTACGTAAAAGCAAAATATACATTACAAAAACTGTACGAAGTACGGGTACTCCAGCTAGTGATAAATAGAAAATTAGAACCTGAGCTTAAATAATTTTGCTGCCAAACTGCTTGAGCGTGTGATTATGCAACTCGCAGAACACCGCTGTTAAAATGGTCACATCAACCTCAACAATCATTAAAATTTTACTTTAAAACAGGAAAAAAAGCTATAAAAAGTATCAATTTTAGACAAATAAGGTAATACAATTGTTAATTAGTATTCATTTAGTTACTTGATTGTAAAAAATATAACCTAGATCAAAACAAAACGATTAAAATCATATTTTAATTTAAACACATGTTTAAATTTCGATTTTATGACATTAATTATATATTTCAAAGAAAAACTCTTTAGGTTTAAACAGAAAGACTAATGATAATATCAAATAGGACAGGCTGACAAAACGAAAATAGACTTGTTTTCAATTAATAACTAAAATAAAAGACATAAGTAAATCTGTCAATAATCATAATAAATTATTGTTTACCTTTGCTCGTTTAAATATTATCTTGAGGTGACATATTTAAATATATTAAAACTATTATGGTTCTAAGATTTTATTTTAGTTTAATAAAAGATTCTGAAGTATTTAAACATAGTTGTTTCAATAAAAATAATATACTGTGTACTGACGAATAGTTTCATTAATTTTGAACATAAATCTACCAAATATTCAAAATGGCGGCTCCAAGTGTCAAAAGCAGCGCTGCCGTTAACGTTATCAGAGTTGAGCAAAAACAAAAGACTTACACAAATTCTAGTTTGCAGAAGTCAATGAAATATGCTATTCTTCTAGCGCAAATTTTTGCTCTAATGCCTATTAATGGCGTTACTTCTAAGGATATTTCAAAAATTAGTTTTAAATGGAAAAGCTGGAAGACTGTGCATTGTCTGACGAATATTTTTGGGTCAACTGTTTTGCTTATAATGAATTTTTTGAGATTTTTAAATACAGGCATGCATTTTGGAGACTTAGGTACAACTTTACCAGGCTTTAGGCCTGATTTAAAATAGATTTTCTATGGATACAAAAGCATATGAATTACACTACTCTCTTTGTTCTATTTATTACAAATATATGTTTTGAAGGGTCAAATCCTTTGTTTCATACTTATGCGTTATGTTATTGACTTATTATATAACAGGCTTGAAGCCTGGTTTATAATAAATACCTAACATAGCCATATAGTCCGGGAGGCAGCTTTGCAAGTGACCTGGTCATTTCATCCCGATTGATTCCTATTGGAAATTATTCCTTTCGGGTAGTAAGTTGTTGATCTAAGCGTCAACTGCGTTGGTAGTGGTGGGCCTGGTAGTGAGAAAATGTACATCTTGTAAAAAAAAAATCCAAAAGTCATTTCAAGCCACTTGAAAATTTGCACAGTTATTGTTTAAGTGATAATAATAATAATAAAAAAAGTCAGCTGCGTGCGTAGTGGGGGATTATACATCAGTCGCTTGTATAAACCTGTCATAAAAAAAAGATGTAAAGTCATTTCAAATTCAATGAAACTTATACATCGAACTTATTATATAATTAGAATAATAAAAACAACAATCAGCTGTTTGCACAATGGGGGTAAGACCGTCAGCTGAGGGATTATAATTGCTGAGCAGGCATTTAGCTTAAGCATTTTATAATGTATTCAGTGATGTAACTGACGATCTTTACCCTGTTATGTCGGCAGCTGACGATCATTATTAGGGTTTTGTAGGTATGACCAAAAAACCCTTATACCGTCATTTTGTCGTCTGTCTGTCTGTCTGTCTGTCTGTCTGTCTGTCTGTCTGTCTGTCTGTCTGTCTGTCTGTCTGTCTGTCTGTCTGTCTGTCTGTCTGTCTGTCTGTCTGTCTGTCTGTCTGTCTGTCTGTCTGTCTGTCTGTCTGTCTGTCTGTCTGTCTGTCTGTCTGTCTGTCTGTCTGTCTGTCTGTCTGTCTGTCTGTCTGTCTGTCTGTCTGTCTGTCTGTCTGTCTGTCTGTCTGTCTGTTCGGTAAAAATTTTAACCAAACGGCTAAACCTAGAGAGTTGAAATTTGGCATGCTTATACAACTCTTTGACCCGCACATAGGAAAAATACTAAAACATCTAAATAACAGATACCCCTAAAAATACAAACAAATATGTGCTCATCGAAAAAAATATAGTTTTTTATAATTTTGAGTAGGTTGATACCCTACTCAAAGCCCTTGGTACGTGGATTAACGATCAAATTTTTATTTTTGCAAAATAAATTATTTTGAAGCGATTTTTGCCAAAATTGTGCAAACAAATTTTTGTCCACACCCTGTAGCCCAGATGGTTTAAACTAAAAATCTGAAAAAATTCTAAGTAATGTACATTGGTGTGAACCGGAATAGTACAACAGGAATTTTTGATCAGATGTTTTTGAAAAAAAACGCATTTTTTGTGTTTTTTTGGCTAATAATGTACACAAATTATAACTTTGTAACACGCTACTCTGGAAGGTATATCCTGGTGTAGTGGTTATGATACTGGTTTCTCACCCAACTAACTCGATCGAAAGAGGGATCGAACCCTGCGAGAAGCGACAATAATATTTTTTGTTTTTTTTTTTGAATTTTTATATTGTTAAAATTATTTTTTCAAAATTTTAGTTATATTTTGGCAAATGTTGCATTTAATTTTTAAATGCGTAAATTTAATAACCACTGGAAATTGTTTAAATTATAATTTAATTCTGTTTCAATGTACACGAAATCAGAGAGGCGGAGCTTATAACAACCAATGAAAGCCATAGGCGCAATTTTTAATATTCTTAATGAACCTATTTAGAAACCTAAATAATGGTATTAGGCGTTCGAATTAAAATTAACAAAAAAAATATTTTAATATAAAATTTGTTTTGGCATCCCAAATAATCACCATTCACTTACTAAATACCTGCAAAACCCTGAAATGTGTGAAAATTCAAACTTCACATCAATTTTTATTTAATACAATATGTAAACTATTCATTATAAAATTTTCAAGTGGCTTGAAATGACTTTTGGAAACATTTTTTTTTACAAGATGCACATTTTTTCTCGACCAGCCCCACCACGATTCTGGCGGCTGACCTTTGTTTCGATTATTAGCCATATCTAAACTATCAATTACAAAAAAAAAAAAAATTAAGCGGGATGAAATTACCACTAAAAATGCAACGCTGCTTCCCGGACTAATAGCCTAGTGATCATACTAATCTCTTTGTTCTGTGTATTACAAACAGATGTTCAAAGCAATAAAACCTTTTGTAAAACCGTATGGATATGCCTATGCGTTGTGTTACGTATCTATTATAAACAAGGCTTAAATACATAAAGCTGCTCACCGTTTTATAATACACGCCGTGGAATATGAAATTTTAGACATAATATTTTAAGTTACAACCAGCTGATGTTTCGGTAGCCACCTTTAAGTTTAACAATTGACGGCCAGAATTTCTGTTTTTATTTTAAAAATTTTTAATTAATTTAAAAATTTTATTAAAATCCTTCAACTAGTCGTTATCAAAACCTTTATAGTTGTGGATAAAATATTGTATTTAACTCGCATGTAATGCCTATATTACAAATCGTACTTGTATGATTACAAAAAACGCCTTCAACTCGTATTGTAAACTTCATCCTCGTGTAATATAGACTAAATTATATGCATATTAAATAAAATACTATTTTTTAGTTGCTGTCATATTTTTCACTAGTGCAGTTTTGGCAATATCGCTTCTTATTAAAATAGCACAAAAATGGTCTACTTTAAGCAAAAAATGGTTGGCTATGGAAACCATTATGAACAAATATGAATACCAACCAAACCTAACTTGGAAATTCAATATCACAACATTTGTTCTTATGACACTTGCTTTAGGTAAGAAAATATTTGTAATATTATCCATCAAAATAATTGAATCGATTATACTGAAAAAGGCCCATCTTAAATTTGTTTACATTTTTTTTTAAAGTAATTCAATGTTCATTATTTGGTTAGTAATTTGAAAGCGAAAATATATAATCTCCCTAACGTTAAAATACGCCATTCTCCACAAATTTGCAAAACGGGCATGATTCTCAGAGCTGTGCCCTTTTCGCAACCGGTTGTCTCCACTTTGTTAGCACGCATTTATTCTTAGTTATTTATTTATTTATTTCTTAATAAACAATTAATTTATTTTAGGCGAGCATCTGCTATTCATATCAAAAATCGTTCTATTGACCTTTAAGTGTCCATTAATGAGAACAGATCCAATCAAAGCTTACTTTGGAGCGGCATTTTCTCCAATTTTCGCTGTAACAGAATATGCTTTATGGAAATCCATCGCTTTAGAAGTAAGGCACGCTGTGGAAGCAACTCAAATTCATTAATTTGTAATGAATATATTTTTTAGTCTTTGAACATTATGGCAACATTCGTTTGGAATTTCATGGATTTATTTATAATGCTCATGGGTAGAGCATTGGCAGAAAGATTCAGACAAATTAATAAGAAAGTCAAGAAATCAGCAGTAAGAATCTATTATAATCATTTAATTCATAAATAAAAATGTATGTATGGACGTAATTCAGTGCCGCAACAACAGAATTGGCGCCTGGTGCGTAAAATTAGTTGGCGCATTAACAAATTATATTACAAATCTTTTAATAAATTCAAAAATCATGATAATCAACTAATATAAAAAGAGGCAAAATATAAACTCTAGGTCAGTGATTCTCAAAGTGGAAGATACCGACCCCTGGGGGTGCTGGAACGATCCAGGGGGCGATAGTAGCCTCGGGTGCATTTGGAAGGCGTCATATTTAGTGGAACGTGGATTCAGTGCGGTCACAAATCTATTAACAAAAAAAAAAGAAACTGACTGCAAATAGCCAATCGCGGTGATTTAAGAATACTACTGACAAAAATAGAGCCGAGTATTGATACACTGATAGCAGCGTACCAGGATTTCTAGTGCACCTCCTACTCATTAGATGAGAATATGATTTTAATAAATAATTTTTAATTTCAAGCTTCAAGGTGTCTTTTTGACAACATCTTTCTTTACTATATTTTAGAACTGTTTGTTCGCTTAAAGAATGTAGATTTCCAGGGGGCGCTGAGTCATTTTTTTCTGAAAAGGGGACGGTAGGCCAAATAAGTTTGAAAACCACTGTTCTAGGTCAATGAAACACAAATTGAAAAACACCTAAAATGAAACACAAAAGGGCTAAAGAAATAATATATTACATAATTGAATAACAGAATAAATAAAACAATATATATTTAATGACTTAATATATTACATATACACTTTAACGGAATGTAAAATTAAATAAATTGAACTTTTCTGGCTTTTAACTGTGAGAATTCGTTAATTAAGTCTTCATAATTTAATGATGGCGCTATAGTATTTTCTATTGATATTAAAGTTAAATTTGACAATCTATCTTGGCCCATTGTAGAACGCAAATAATTTTTTATTAACTTTAATTTATTAAATTGCGTAATAAATAATAATTAAAAAAAAAGAAATTTGGCCATTTGGCGCCCCTATGAAACCGGCGCCTGGTGCGGTGGCACCACTCGCACCACTCTAGTTGCGGCACTGGGACGTATGTAGGGTTCGTAGGTATGTAGGTAAAAAATAATAATTTTATATTTTCAAAATCCCGCGAAAAATTGGTCGGAAAATCGGGAAAACAGGAAAATTTTTTTGAACCTAGGAGTACAGTGGGCATTAAACGCCACTATTCACAATATATCTATTAGAAATTAAGTTTAATTAACCTTACAGAGGTTTTTCACAGGGTTATACAGCGCTTAAGTCTCTGCGATCACACGTAAATAGAATTACGACGGATTTTTACAGAAAAACTCTCCACTGCCATCATCAGGGAGCGCTTCAGACCAGTTATTTCGAGTGCCTCTTCTCACAAGTCATGTCCTGAAGCATGGACCAAAATTTGTAATCCAAGGGATTGAGGTCAAAGCTGCCAAGCGGCCAATCAGCAGAAGAAATAAAGTCCAGTACATTCCTTTTAAGCCACGATTGCGCAGCCTTCGCATTATGAGTTGGTGCTTAATCTGGCTTGAAGCTCCAGTGGTGACCTGTGAAGAGAGAATTGTTCAGTTCGACTATCGACTTCAACACGGTTTTTTAGTAGACTCTGACCGGAGTTTTTACTCCTTTCTCGTAAAAATAAAGCTTAGTGGTACTGTCATAGCTCCCGCCTCATCAAACCATAACTGAAGAATGTAATGACTCCTTAGGATTGACGGCGTTTTCTCACAAGTTTCTCGTGAACTTGTAGTATTCAGCATGCCGTTCTGGCGATTGAAAGCCTTCTCAATATTATAGGTATTAATCTCTTTAAGAAACCCTTCGAATTTCTATTGACTAGTGGCCGCGTGTAATGGCTCGAGTGAGGCACTTACCTCACCTTTACTGGCAAAAAGGGGTGTCAAAACTGAAAAAAGGGGTGATGATTTCTTTTTTTTTTGTCATCACCTAAATTTTTAAGAGTGTTTCCATTTTTTTCTATAATATTTCGTTAATATGTTCTGCCTCAGGCGCCAAAATTGCTCGGCACGGCCCTGCTTTTATACTGGCGTGGACACCGCTATTCGCGACTCCAAATAACATCTAGTGAGACATCTAGTGGCGGCTTGGTATATTAAACAGAAGCGTATATTTGTATAATATTTGTAGTATGTAATAAGTGTAGTGCAGTTTATGTGAATTAAGACGTATTTTTAAATATAGTGACTTAAATACTGTTTGCCGAAATATTGTTTGAACAGATAAATATTAAGAAAAAACTTCTGACATATACGCTTCTCGTCCGCCATCAACTGTTGTCAGCAGCGCGGCCAATGCTAGTTTGAGTCGCGAATTGCCGAACCACGTTATGGTTTCTGAATTTATGCATTTTTTTGTGTCTTCGAAATAATTTTGACTTTTTGATAGGCCATATGATTTTTTCTTGTCAAAATCAAACCTGTTTTAGAAGCTGGCTATATGAAAAATCCAAAGCCATAATAATAAGTGGAATATGTTTTTGATATTTTATCTTTTGTATTATATCAGGATATTATTTTAGGTTGATTTGAGGAATGAAGATTTCTGGAAAGAAACACGAGAAGATTATAACAATCTATCACTGCTTTGTGATGATCTGGATGCAGTCATCTGTCATTTAGTTACTTTATCTTTTGCTAATAATTTATTTTTTATTTGCGTCCAATTATTCAACAGTTTACAGTAAGATATTTCAAAAATAAACTATAAATAACTTTTATAAATATCTGGCTGGCGGACAAAAGAACATGTCAAGAAATTCAAAAATGTTTATGTTCACTTATAAATAACAAAATACATTTTCTCACTACATTTTACTTTTGGTACAATACATTTCTGACACTAAATTTTCCTATAAAGGACTAAAAACTTAAAGTATCCTATCAAGTTATGCAAATTGACTTCAGTTCTTTTGTTCGTTTGCCTGAGAAATATTATAATACTTTTTCAAACAAAAAATATTTTTTAGACCAATAAGAGGACTTATGGATCAAATATACTTTTGCCTATCATTCGGATTTTTAATAGGAAGAACTGCGGCAGTCTCTATGTATGCATCCTGGATTCATGATGAAAGCAGAAAACTATTACCATACTTGTTTGAAGTATCAACAGAGAATTATGGAACTGAAGTAAAGATTATATGTACCTTTATTACACAGTAAAACTACAACAATTCTACGTTATCTGTATACTTTTTTCCGCGGTTTGGTTGTACGCGGTTGTGAAATTACAAAAAAAAGCAATTAAATAAATAGCGTAGCAATGTACAGTAGCAGCCGATTGCTCTGGAACGTACTCCTATAGTCGGATTGCTGATAGGTGACTGTTCGTTGCTACAAGTATCGATATACAATACTATATGCTTTCTCTGTCTATATCATTATAATTATTTGCATACCCATAGTAACGAATAGTGACGCAAGTTGACAACTAACCTTCCAAATTATTTTAATAAAAAACAAAGCATTAGAAAGAAACGGCATGATTCATAGATATCTTTACTAATTAGAGCACGAAAATAAATTCACAGCAGTACTCAAACAAACTAAATTATTAATTTTAAGGTAATAATATATAAGGAAATATAAATAAGGAAAAATTTATACTCATACGTAAATTTTGGATTATAATTTGTTGTTTAATTAAATTAAATTTTTATGTTTCCCCTAAGTACAAAGTAATAAAATATTAAGTAAAAATATATTTATTCATATAATATATTGCTACAAGTTGTATTTAAATGTTTATTTTTATTTTTAAAAAATTAGTCACTGCATGATATCGTTGTCATCTGAACTATCGTTGTCATTTCTTGTATTTATTATTATTGGATTAATATCATCAACAATCCTTTCCCTTTCCCACCATTCATTTTTTAAAATTTTCGATTTTTTTAACAGATTTTGCCCAAGTTTCACAACTAATTTGAAGCCATAGGCCAATGTTTACAATATCCCCCTTCAAACTTTATACAGATGGCAGCACATAACGACTACACTAAATAATTCAAGAATTGTCAGTGGCTCTAAAACAATGGTTTCTAGAAGCGAGCTAACCATCTTCTAGTTTAATGACAAAACACTATCTTAGGTTAGGTTAGGTTAGTAAGTGTTTGGTTAGAAGAAGCCGAGCGAAGCGAGCTACCCATCTTCTAGTTTAATGACATAAATAAAAGTTCTGCATAGTCCCACTTGTTTAGAATCTCTGTATATTAAACAAATGACATGTGTTTGACGTATGCGCAAGTGTGAAGTGGGATGTTGTAAGCCATATTTTAATTAATATTTATTACCAGACACTGACAGCTAAGACAAATAACAAAAAACATTTTTAAAATCGCTGAAAAATGGTAACTAGATTATTATGCACTACTTGATACATACATGTAACAGTCACCTATCAGCAATCCGACTATAGCACTTTATGCGTCATGCTTTGCCCCTGATTGATCACTATCACGCATCAAACCCCTCTTTATAATACCTATACTCTATTCAGAATGGAAAATAGTGGTAAAACCACGTGAAAGATTGAAGTCGCTCCTATTGGCTGTTGCCTATTATGACCGACGCAACGAACGCCCAGGGATCGACGAAATTATCACGTAAATAATGCGTGATTACTATTTCTGCATTCTGAATAGAGTACATTTAATCTTATGAGAACAACTCAAGTCATAAGTAAAACATTGTTATGGTCGACGAGAACTTACAAGGCCGTTCGATTGATTGAGAACCGATAAACAAATACAAGCCCCATCTCAGTGAAGTTGGCCCAACTATTTAAATCATGAAAATTGTGAATTTATGTTAAAATAAAATAAATATAATTTAAGATAAATGGTTTTCGTGGAATCAGTACTTTGTTAAAATTATTTCAATACATATTTTCCTATATTTTCAATTATAAGTTATCATAGATGCGTTCGGCATAACAGTGCAGTGTTAATTTTGTGTCGTTTAAAGATGCGTTCGGCATAAGCTAATAATCTACACATTCTGCATAATTTACACAAGAAGCGTTCGTCATAAAGTTTCTGTGGGCTTTGTGCTGCTCGAAGATCGTTCGGCACATACTGTGCAGTGCAGTTTGTGTTGCACAATCGTCACAAGTTCAGATCGTACGACAGTCTGTGCAATACTGTTTTTCGCGGTAAAAATACAAAGTTATTATTTCTACAAAACAATATGTGAAAACAATCAACATATCATTATGCTTATGCCTGCAGCATTTGCAAAATAAATAGTACAGACATGAACCTCATGATGGAACATGTAAATACACTCAAAAAGACTTAAAATTTTCTGTATACAAACGGAAATGTACTTTAAATTGATTTGTAGTCAAGTTTGGAACAGTACTCTCTGCATATTCAAATACTTTTTCCAAAATATTTTCTGGTTTGGAAAATTCTTCTAAATCGTCTTCCTTATCAAATAAAATTTCTTTTACATTACTTAAAAGCATCGCAAAACATTAATCGCATGAATGGCACAAAACAATTAGCAGGAGACAGACTTGATGTAATCACACACATACAATACATTTGTTTACAAAGAAAAAAAAAAAATAGGTTAGAATAATAATTTGAATAACTGCACAATCCGAACAAAGCGTTCGTCTTTGACTATTTTGTACAGTATGCACAGTGGTCACGTGACAAAAAACTTGCACAACACAGAGTTAACATTGCACAGTTATGCCGAACGCACCTTAAGTTGTTTGTCACGTGACCTCTGTGCAGACTGTGTAAGAAAGTCAAAGACGAACGCTTTGTTCAGATTGTGCAGTTATTCAAATTATTATTCTAACCTATTTTTTTTTTTTTTTTGTACACAAATGAAATATATGTGTTTGATTACATCAAGTCTGTCTCCTGCTAATTGTTTTGTTCGATAATATATAAATGGCGCATGAAGGTTTAAGAAATATAAAAGAAATTTTATTTGATGAAGAAGACAATTCAAAAGAATTTTCCAAACTAGAAAATATTTTGGAAAAAGTGTTTGAATATGCAGAGAGTACTGTTCCAAACAAGACTACAAATCAATTTAAAGTACATTTCCACTTGTATCCAGAAAATATTGAGTCTTTTTGAGAGTATTTACATGTTCCATCATGATGTTCCTGTCTGTACTATTTATGTTGCAAATGCTGCAGGCATAAACAATGATATCTTGATTGTTTTCACTCATATTGTTTTGTAGAAATAATAACTTGTATTTTTACCACGAAACAACACTATTTCACAGTCTGCCACACGATCTGAACTTGTGACGATTGTGCAACACAAACTGCACTGCACAGTATATGCAGAACGATCTTCGTGCAGCACAACGCACACAGAAACTTTATGACGAACGCTTCTTGTGTAAATTATGCAGAATGTGTAGATTATTAGCTTATGCCGAACGCACCTCATATATCTAGAAGAGAAGACAGCATGAAAAAGTAAGGCATGCAAGAGATAGTAGATACACGTCGATCGAGGCAGATATCCCATATCCTGTGTCGAACAAATGAAGCTATTAGTCAACCACATACTACAAGATACTACACATTTGGTCAAAGATCGAGAAGTGTAAGCTCCGAAAACGAAAACTATTGTGTGGACATGACGCCGCCAAATCCCCCTGTAAGGAAATAGATCGAAAAATAAGAAAGAAATAAAATGAGAGAGGGAGAGAAAAATTTCCCTTCTAATATAAATATTTACTTTGAAAACACTATTTTTGTTAGTTTGGCCAACTTCACTGAGACGGGGCTCGTATATATACTAGCGTCGGTGAATCAACGGAGTTACGCCACACAACGTAACAAACGACTGTAATGTCTGGAACAATGCAATTGTTTGTTACGTCGTGTGACGTAACTGCGTTGATTCGCCGACGCTAGTATAGCTATTTCACGCAGTTCTATGTAAATTATCAATAACGTATTTGAACTACTCGTATCAACGTACATCCATAGTTTTATCTTTTAAACCGAATAGGCCATCTAAATTCTCGCCGAGTATATCAGTCATTATAAATTATAATGCATTTAACACAGTTCCATGTTTAAAGCTTTTTTTATTCACACGCCATCTCTTGATAGAATTTTAAATTAAATCATAGAACTTTATAAACTGTGCTAACATGTTTCAGGTTTCAAGATTAATACAACAAATATCCACTTCACCAGTTGCACTTAGTGGTTCCAAATATTTCTGGGTAACTCGAAGTTTATGCTTAACGGTACACAATTATTTTGAATATGTATTAAAGTGTTTATTATTTATTAATATGAGGTGTGTAAATTATCAGGCTGGCAATCAAAAAATCAAATCAGCATGCATATGATCTTCGACTTGCTCATTCTTGTTTTTTTGGGCCTTGGAGAGCTTGAAGTGTGCGCCATTCCATGCTCTGGCGCTTGGTTTCCAGGTCGTACTCAAACACTCAAGTCTCGTCACCAGTAATGACACGTTCCAGAAAATGGGTATAATTTTCAATCGATTCCAAAAAGTCAAGGCACCTTTGCCTCCTGATGTCCTTTTGGACCTGTGAAAGGTTTTTTGGAACCATTTTTGCGCAGATTTTTCTCATCCCCAATTCATTGGTCAAAATCTGATGAACGGTAGTGTGAGTCAAATTCAAGTCTTCCCCGATCATTCTGACTGTCAACCGACGATCTGAACGCACAAGATCTCGAAATCTGTCGACATTTTCATCGGTTCTTGAAGATGAAGGCCTTCCGCTGCGTGATTCATCTTCAATCAACTCTCTTCCTTCTGAAAATGTCTTATGGCCGGTATTATAAAAACCTAACCAAAGGACCAACTATCTAGTTGCAAACTAAATTTAGTTGATAACTAATATAACAAGTTATTTAATTTCGGTATTATAAATCAGAACAGCCAACTAAGTAACTAGTTCACAACTAAAACAATTTAGTGTCAAGATTTACCGACCGAACGTTAGTTATACAACTGACGGGTAGATGCCTACCTATAATTTTGACAGTGAAAAAGAATTTTCAAATGGAAAAAAAAAACGGGATAGAGGTTAAAACTATACAGAAATTTAAAAAGAGCAATTAATTGATATAGTACATAAATATAAAAATGTAGTGGAAAACAAAAAAACTGATAATGTTAGTGTTATTGAAAAACTAAATTAATGGAACATAACGGATGGTGATGAAACACTACTGACAGATGATACACTACTGACAGATGATACTGATGACATAATATGTAAATTTATGTTGATTATGTATATAAATCTACTAATACGAATTTTTTTTTATGTACAATATTATCCTTACTTTGCAGTTATTATTATCAAGTATATATTTTAGTATAAATAATATAAACAAGTTATTTCAATGTAAACAAAATGCTTATTATTTAAATTTAATACAAATATAGTTGCCAACTATAATTTAGTACCCAGAAATTCTGTCAACTAATTTAGTTTGTAGATTTAGTTGGGAACTTTTTTAAACCAACTTTTATAATACCGAAATCTACGGTTTAAATTAGTTTAACTCTTAACTAAAATTTAGTAGCAAACTATTTTGCTTTATAATACCGGCCATTAAACCACCAAAAAAACTGGGTCCTTAACAAAACACTGTCTCCGTAGGCCTGCTGAAGTTTTGCAAACGTTTCTGTTGTACTGAGCCTAGGTCTGAAGCAAAATCTGATAGCACACCGTTGCTCGAAATTAATGTCACTCATTTTTAGAACGCACTAGAAAAAACTGTTTCACGAAAAAAATCGCTACGGACAACAAAATTACTCGAGCGAGTTTAAATTCGTACTGCAGGCGTATCACAAATGTTCCCCGCCAAATCCCGCGTCCCAAATGTTGCCAGATCAAACGCTATGTTGCCAGTCCGGTTACTTAATTTACACACCTCGTATGATCTTTATTACCTTATCTTACTTTATATCTTATTCTATTTCAGGTTGCTGGAACAATAATAACATTTGAATTAATTTTACAACAAATAAGTCCATTTATGTTAAATATGGAAGGAGATAATACAGAAGCAACTGTTTTTTGTGTTACTTAACTTAAAAAAAAAGATAAAATAAAATAGAAAACTACTGTAACTTTTAACAAAATATATCACATATATGTAACATTGAAAATATAATAGTTATTTTTTTTAAATTAATTTAATTATTCCAGTTTTAAAACACAGTAAAACTTTTGGGCGACGTTGAACGGGGAAACTTTAACCAGAGTTTTACTCTATATTGTTTTTTATATACTAAGCAGAAATACCCGGCGTTGCCCGGGAAAAAAATAAAGTTTATTAAACAATATTTAATAAATTAGATGTCAGCATTTCTAAAGTGAATAAAATCGCTGCACAACAATCGAGAGTGAAGCTGTCAGTAGGTCGAAAAAGAAACGAAAATGTACTAAATCAGTTGGGATACGTCATGTAATTTATGAGATGTATCGAAATAGTAAGGACACTTTACCAACATCTGTACGTGAGGCCTCTTAACATAATTTATTTTTACTGTATTTGAACTGTTTGTATATTTAAATACTTTCCATGTTGGGTGATATTTCTATAACATACTTTTATCTTATTCTGTATATTGGGTTTCTATATTTTAAAAGGTTTTGTTATCTGTAATGTGACTGAGCAAAAATTATATTTCATTTTGTATCTTGGTCGATAAATAAATATTATATTATATTAATAAAATATGTTCTATTTACATTTGTTACTTTCATTCTTTTTTCTAATTTTAACCTATAGATCTGTTACGTAGAGTCATAACGGTTTATTATCATCAGATGTAAGTGAAAAGTAATTTTAGCGTACTCGCGAAATTTACACTAGCAGCTAGCGGTAATAAACTGTTCGGACTGGCAATAATATTTGAATATTCACTATTACATTCAACTGTGACGTCATCTCATTGTTATGGTAAATGGACTCTAGTCGCTTTCACTCTGTCAAGGTTATTTTTATGCATAATGTACTGTAGTCTCTCCGACACTTCATAGATAGTGACAGGCCAAACAGTAAACGAAAACGAACAAATTCGTTCGGTTTCGTTGATATTTCTACCGGTGTCAGCACATCTAAGGAAGTTCGGGTTCGCTTGGATTCGATATGAACAATTACACGTAGTTAAAATTTCAGTGAATTCGCTGGTAAGATTAGATTAGATTTTATTAATACTAGGTAAATATAATTTCATATAATATATTAGGTCTGCTAATTATAGATAATGGTGTGCGATGCCGTAGTTCCACGTAAGAACTCATACTTCATAATAGTGCGAATTTCCGACCGTTCCATTTTCAAGTAAATTAATTTTTAAATAAAGTTTTTGATATTTTTTAGAGCATACAATAATTTCTTTAAACAGGCGAAATGTGTAACTTTCCAACAGAAAAAAAAACAGAACGGTAAAAAATTAAGCAAATGTCAAATAATAAACGGTTAAAGTTGGCAATATTATTAACTACAAATTTCATCCTTGACGACCTGATATTTAAAAGTAAATCTAAACAGTTGCCGACCGGCGTAACGTAGTGGTAACACATGTGCTCTGCGTTGCGAAAGTCTCGGGGTCGTTGTCCTGGCTAATTGCCACAGCAGCAAAGGCCATTAAATTTAAAAAAATCTAAACAGTTAATATTAATATTTCACACTTATTCTAAAGTACAGTAATACCCCGCCACTCGACGTTAATTCGTTCTGAAAAAGCGTCGAGTAGCGATTACGTCGAGTGGCGAGTCGAATTTCTCCATAAGAAATAAAGGGAATCATATGTACATATATACATATTCATGTAAGGAAATACATATATGTATATGTTTTCCTTTCAGCTATGCTTGCATTTCTATCCTTTGGACCCATAATTATAAATATAAATCACTTATTTTAGCAAAAAACAAAAAGTTCATAGCTGCACTAAATCTGAGTTGTTGTCGTCAAGACATCTAGGCCCGAACTGCTGGCCTTGCGTTCATTTTGTTTTGTTTACCAAAATATGTATCCCGTGATCGGTACTCGACCACGCATCGGATAGCGATGCTTCCGTCGACTCTCACTCTCGACATTTACGTCGAGTGGCGAAAACGTCGAGCTAAGAGGCAGTCGAGTAACGGGGTATTACTGTATATAGTTTTAACAAAACATTAAAATAACAAAAACAAGAACAGACAGTTTTATAATGTTTTTATAAATAAATAAATAAATAAATAATACTAAATAATATAATCCGTCTCAATTTGTAATACGAAACTAGATCTGGTTACTTTGGTGACTGTTATGGTGTAAACTGACTTTGAACCAATACAATGATAATATTATAAATGTATTGTCAATATACAACATAAAAAAAGAATTTTCCGTGTTAGTTACAAAATGAGACAGATAATAGGTTCCCAATGTCTAGGTTGCGTATTAGGACAAACCAGGTAAGTTCTCAGTTTCTAGACCTCACCATGTGAAAGAATCGAATTCTTTTTTTTTTATCAAAAGCCCATTTTTGTTAGCGTTCCGGCAAGACATTTTTGCTATTTTCATCCCTGAAGTAAACCATCATAATATAATTAAACTAATTTCATGGTTACGCCACTGGTAACCAAGACATTGAGCGCGATTTTCAAATATTCTGTATATTACTATGGTTTAGTACTGCTGAAAAATTATTAAAATGCGCATGCATGACATTTGTGTACAAAATTTTCTAACCTTTTGCAATTCTTCATGAAATAATCAGTAATTTCTCATTTAAAATGGTAAAAAGACTAAAAAAAATATTGTCATATATAATAAATATGTATTTTTCAGAATTTTTTTCGACAAGGCTTGACAAAATTTCTAACATCAGTTCCTAAACCAGTATTCACAAATGTGGCTAGATGTTCAAATGTGACTGCAGTTGTGGATGTAGAGGTCGCAAAACCAAAAACAGTGCCGGCAGAAAAATTAATTTTGAAGTTTGAAAAAGACAAATTATATAAATGTATTGAATTGGAGTTACGATGCAATGATCCTGCTGTCGTAAGAAGTTTTGCAGCATTTGCTTCGACGGCTGCTAGCTATTTTGATGTGCCTGCTCAAAGGTAAATAATTATATTACTATAAAAATGACAATACATATCCACATTATAGGAGTCTCATTTATGAAACTGTTATGAAATTATTAAATAACTAAATATATTCGTAAGAGTTAATATAGTAACTAAATTATTTTTTAGCTGGGCACTAAGAAAACCACAACATGATCGTTTGACCTTATTGAAATCAGTGCACATCTACAAGAAACACCGAGTTCAATATGAATACCGTACTTATTTCCACTTCGTTAAATTTTCACATCTCACTGGATCAACGGCTGATACACTCCTGGAATATATACAAAGAAATATTCCAGAGGGAGTTTCATTAAAAACAACCAAGGTAAGACAGTAATCTATTGTACAATGGTTTCAGAATGCCTTCAGTGTAGCACGTTTTAAAATTCAATTTTCTAAGCAATACAATATTTCATACAGTTTGTTACAAAAATTATATTTTATATCAAATTTCTTGCAGAATTGAGATATTCTCAATTACCTTTTATAACTTAACTAGTAGACATATCCGTCGATGCTCGGGAGAAATAATATATCAAAAATATTTTGATTCAGAAAAATAAATGATTGCTGCACAATCAAAAAATTCAAATTATTTCAATGATTGGTTCAATACCAACATATGTTATCTTTGATTTTAGTTATTTAATTAAAGAACTTTTAAATTATCAAAATAGTTTTATGTAGGGCTTTAAGAATGTACGATCTCTCATAAATTGGTATGTGTAACATGTAAACAGCACAAGTTCGGCAGTAACAATGTTATTAATTTAACAGTTTCATTGTTGCTTAGGCAACAATTCTATTGCGTATGTCAAATCAAATATGAGAAATGATAAGTAAAAGATCTAGTGTAATAAAACACAATATTTAAGGAAAGTTTTTCAATGTTAGTATTTAATATAATCAATACAATAATATACAAATAACAAATAATCAAAATACAATTTAAAATTTACTTCAACTAAGCACAACTTGAATTTTTTAACCAGCAGTATATTAACCCACTGGCACCCCTCTCTACCGCCTAACGATCAGACTGACCAGCGTAGCATCTACCAATACACGCATCAGATTAATTTATTTACTATGATGTTCTTTCTGTGATTACTTCTGATCTATAAACGATAAGTACATGGGTCAAAGGGCTTTTTTCGTTAATAAATACTCTTGCCATTTAAGTAATTTTTCTCCGTAAATCTTTAAAGATATCGACAATATTCCACAGCAAACTGAAAGTTATAATTTTCGCCGAAAATGAAAACTTATAAATGATAATTGTTGGGTTACCTATTGACCTGCGATATATGCTCCCCCGGACTTTTTTGTATTAATATTAAACCTTAAAAGCCTGTCATATATATTTTCGTTATATCTATTACAGTGTAGCCGTCGTAACGATTTTAATGTTCCGTACGCAAGACTTATTTCCATCCGAAGGCTCTAAAAATATGTACATCATTGAAAAACCGATTATTTGTTTTTGTACCATTAATTGCGCACGGTCCTAAAGAGCAACTGTGCAAAATTTGGTTTAAATCGGTTAAACGGCCTAGGAATGTATAGCGAAAAAACTAACGAACAATTTTTTATATATATAGATTTATTTTTCAACCATACTGGTGATAAAAAGTCTTTCATGGTTCTCAGTGGCAGCTGGTACATAAGAGCTGTGGAGCTGCAGCACCCCCAAAATTAAATTAATTTAGATCTCTTTCTGTCTCCAAGTTACTTAGTTTTTGATTAAAAACACACAATACTGTTATGCGTCATGCATAAAACAAATAGTTTGTCTACAAGTTATGATTTACAATGTGCTGCAAGCACTAGCAGCTCGAGTTGTTATGGTAACGCGACGATTGGAATTGAGTAGGGGTAAAATGCTTATATTCGATTTCGACATAGATGATTTACTCTATTTAAAATTAATTATGATGGATGTACTGCTTCAGAAATTTACTATATATGCTTTTTGTAATTTAAAATGCTTAATTTTTTATGCTTAACATTTTTTTGTGATAATATTTATACTTACATTATTTCCATTTTTTTGCAGATCATGCTGGAGGCAGTTCCCGAGCATATTACTCCACCACAAGCAGAAATTACGCCAGTTAAACAATAATTTTGTACATGTTAGTGAAAATTAAACAGCGTGTTTTTTGTGTTTAAAAAAGTTGTTATCAGTGTATTTTTTAACGAAACAAACATTTAATATCAAACAAAAATTTATTTCACATGTATATAGACATCAGTTTACATAATGTATAGATTAATAACAAAATAATTAGTATAAACATTTACATAATTAATATCACGTATTATTGTAGACAAATATATTTTTATAAAAGTTCAGATTGAGTTTCCCCAAACTGAAAACGACAGCTTATATTGGAGCTACACAAATCATCAGACACAGAATAGGGCTAACGTATGTTGAGGCAAAAAATCTATGTAGGTGTATACGGTCCATTATAGCAGTCCCCAAGCAGCTCGTGCCTATTTCGGAGAGTTCAGGGAACACAAATTCCGCGAGAAAAAGAAAATACACACTACTTTTCCTCTCCACCAACTGAGAAAGTTGAACCCCAGGTTGTAATTTTCTCATATTCATTATCAGCTACGGAATATGCGGCACCAATAATAAAATATCGCTAATAAATACTATCTGACTAAAGTGGGTTTTACACGATTCAATTTGTTGATCAATTAATTGAAAAAGTTCAATTCAATTAATTGATGTGTGTAAAATGTAAAAATTTGATCAATTTATTTTGAAAATAGAACAACTTCTATTTTTCGTCAATTTTTCATCTATTTTTTAGGGAATTCTAGGTATATTTTTATCTGTTAAGATATTGCCAACTGTTTAGTTGTAGCATAACCACAGTATATCCAGTAGGCCGACTCGTGTCGGCAGCTTTGATATTGACGTACCACATTTTCGTGACCTCGAGCTACCTCGACCTAACCAAAATTCTAAAGAATGATATAGACTATTAGGCGTATGGATACGGACGAATAAGCTTTATATGACAACTAACAAAAGAATTTTGCATTTTATGACTCTAAAATGAATTTAAAAAATATACAAAAACTATTGAAAGTAGTATAATAATAAAGTAGGAAAATTACTTAAATATAAAATAATATTTAATATTTTTTAATTTATTCACTTATCAAAACTGCGCGTCCTCACCAGGAGTCACACATGCGCATGAAAAATCTGGTACAGAAAAACGGTCGAGTGAAACTACTGTGTATACTGTGGCATAACCTCGAAATATATTATTTGTGTTTCGTTTTCAAATCTAACATAACCTCAAACGTTCTAATTTATCATCATCTAGGTTATTTCTTTAGTTTTTGTTCACAGCTCGTAATTTTGTGAAGATTTTTACAATATAAAAAATATTTTCATTTTGGTAAATATGTCACCATGTTTTACAGTTGGTAACGTAAATATTTTCAAAAAAATTGATATTGATGTGTGTAAAGTGATGTTTTTTTTCCCAAGGTTACCAATAAATTTTTCAATTAATTGACAAAAAAACTTGATCAATTAATTGAACTGTGCAAAACCAACTTAACTTAAGTTGGCCGGTTGCGCAGTAGCGATAAAATATAACGGAAAGGGGGTTGAGTAGTGTCACACAAAAATGAATTTTCAGCTTTATGTCCTTTGCTACAGAGGCAATTAACCAGGACAATTTTAACTTTTTGTAATGAGATTTCCATGCCTGAACGGAATTTGAACCCGAGACCTTAGCAACGCAGGGCACGTGTGTTACCATTATGCTACGCCGGTCGGCAGAGCAAATTTGGAAGCGCTCGTGCGTTAAAAAGTAATTTTTTTTCAACTGTACTCGGGTGGCAACAACTTGCATTCGCCTCACTCACAAAGTATTGTATAGAATGGAACAGTAAGCGCACTCTGCGCAGTACAGTGTCCCACTGGCCAGCTTAAGATAGCCCGACAGTAACAATTATTTCTCAAATGATTTCAATGACAATCTTCAAAAAATAAGTCCAGTAGATCCTAAAAGCCAGGAAGAAAAAATAGGGACAAGATTTACAATATCCCACTTCAAACTCTATACAGATGGCAGCACATAACGACTACACTAAATAATTCAAGAATTATCAGTGGCCCTAAAACAATGGTTTCTGTTTATTTATCACATTAAAATATCATTTACTTTTTAGTTTAGGTTAGAATCACCTTAAAAGCACTATCTTAGGTTATGGTTGATAACTGTTTATTTATTTTTTTTATAAACCACCTAAAAATAAATTGTATTTTAACTGTTCTGTGCAGGGCCAGGGACAGTGATTCACCTTAAAAGCATTATCTTAGGTTATGGTTGATAACTGTTTATTTATTTTTTTTTATAAACCACTTAAAAATAAATTGTGTTTTAAAAGTTCTGCACAGTCCCACCTGTTTAGAATCTCTGTATATTGAACAAATGACGTGTGCGTGACGCATGCGCATTGTACAGTGGGATGTTGTAAATCTACACCAAAAATAGTTTTTGAGCCGCAATCTAAAGTTGGTTTAACACAGTTTAATTTATTGATCAATTTTTTTTATCAATAATAGGCTATTCCAAACCTTTAGGCGGAACTAGATTTTGCAATCTAGTAACGTTTATAGTTTGATTCGAGCTTTTAACCATTTTGGTTAATCTTTGTAAATTATACTTACAATAAACATTTTTAAGTTAAGGTAAATATCATTATAAAATGTCATTTTCAATATATTTTAAATTTTTATGTCATTCTTAATACAAATTTCCTATTTATTTATTTTATCTGTCTTTAAAATATGTAAAAATGTTTTAGGTTTTCAATAAATGTCATTCTTTTCCATGGTTTCAATGTTGGAATTTTAAATTTTCAAATAACAATGTCAAACATGAAATAACCCAAGCGAGGTCCCTTCTCGTGACAACCTAAAACAGGGGTACTCAACCTTTTCATACCTACCGCCCACTTTAGCATCTCTATTGGTAGAAAAAATTTCATACCGCCCACCTGTTATATAATAATAATAACTTACCAAATACTTTCGCAAAATTTAGCTGCAAAAATCTTTATAAAACAACTTACTGCATCATTTTTTAAATAATACTTTAAAAAAATTCCATTTTAATGTTTTTAAAACGTCAATTAAATCTAAAAAACGGAAAGTAGCCAGCTTGGTAAAACCCCTACCGCCCACCAAAAAATTCCTACCACCCACTAGTGGGCGGTAGGGACCAGGTTGAGTACCACTGACCTAAAAGAACGAAATTCCCATTTAGTTCAGCCTAAACGTTTGGAATAGCTCGTACATTTCTTGTTTATGCTAGAACTAAACAGTTGGCAATAACTAAATAGATAAAAATATACCTACAATTCCCTAAAAAACTGATGAAAAATAGAACTTGTTCTACTTTCAAAATTAATTAATCAAGTTTTTCATCAATAAATTGAACAATTTATTGATTTAACACTTTACACACCAACAAATTGAATGTCTACTTTTTCAATTAATTGATCAATAAATTGAACCGTGTAAAACCTACTTAAGAATAAACCTAGAATAATTAGGTTATGCCGATTTTCTTCCAAGCAGAAATGAGTAGTCCATGAATTCAGTGGAACTGTAACGGCGTATTTAAGCGCTATGAAGAATATGTACTTACACTTCTTGGGAAAAGCACACAACTCCTCCATGACATATAAAATTAACCTCTGACTAGTTAATACACATATTTTTCCTTTATTTTTAAGGTTTCGAATCAAAATTACTACCTTCTAAAAATTGCTTGTTTGCTCATACCAGAGCACTGCTTGATTATATTACTTTCGGTTATTTTCCTGTATGTTCACTCACTCAATTATTACGTTATTTCTTAGCCGACGAGGCTATATAACCGCATGACCAAAATATCACAATTGGGGGGGGGAGGAGTTTCTACTACTGACTTACAACAAATTAGTAACTTTGTAACAGGATAAAACCAACAACAGGGCTGAATAGAGGAAGATTTTGCAGGCCTGTATGCTTTAATTGGTTGTTTTTTTTTTTTGATATTAATGTGGTCAACAGATCTCAAAATAACAACAAATAAATTTTACTATAACTTAACTTACTATTTAAGTGAAGTTACTATAAAAGTAAAGTTAATGAGTCTTCATGTGATGATATAACGTTCCACTCTGTGTAAAACTTTTCGGACAAACTGAACATTTATATGGTCGTTCCCCAGTATGGACCCTAAGGTGTATCTTCAAATTTGAACTTTCCTTAAATCTCTTATCGCAAACATTACATTTAAATGGTTTTTCTCCCGTATGAACTCTGCGGTGTGCATTCAAATTTCCTGAAACCAGGAAAGATTTACCACATATATCACATTTGAATGGACGTTCTCCTGTATGTGAACGGTAATGAACTTTGAGATCAGAGGAGTTTGAACATTGCTTTCCGCACATTGAACATACGACTTTCATCACTGGTTTTTCACCCGTGTGTTTACGGATGTGAGCATGGAGTTTTTCTTTGGTTACGAAACTGAGTTCACAACGATCACATGGGTATGGTTTTTCACCTGAAAAGAAAAATACTCAATGTCTAGTTGCATAAAACTCTTAAAACTAATTTTAGGCTATAACCACAGTGTATACAGTAGTTTCACAGTATTTTTTCGTACCAGAATTTTCATGCGCATGCGTGATCCGAGGTAGTATGCGAACTTTTCCGAAGTTATACGGGTCAAGACGAAACAGGCAGCCAAATAAACCATATTAGTAATTACGTCACAATATGGGATTCAGTGCTGTCGCCTCGCGGTTGGTTTCCTTTTATTTGAATTTAGCATGTTGTTCTTTTTTTAAATTGTATTTTGGAAGTATAAATTAAGTTTTCAAAGTAAGAAAAAACACTTCTTAACATCAAAACTACCTGCAGAAAAGATCACTCCCAAATGTACTCGGGCGAAAGTAAATACGATTCATGGTATGTGGAAGCGAGACAAGGCATAATTATTAATTATGACGAATAAAAATGAATATTTTTTTTATGAATTTCTTTTATTTCTCTACCCACACTATGCACCATAATATCAACTTACAATCCCATTTTGGGCCCGAAATGGCTTTTATGAAAGATATTGTCAACTGACAATAACTGAAGCGCCTCTAGTGAGATTTTGAAAAACTGACGGTTGTAGGATAGTCGAGTTTGTTCAAAATGTCTTTAAAATTGCAAGAAAAAATTAAATGCAACGTGAATTGTTGTGTTTATCCAGTGATGGGCGCGTAAGTTACATGATGTAAGTTACCTCATTGTTGACGCGTAAACAATGATGTAAAGTAAACACAAAAACTCTTGTAAACAATGTAAACAATGATTTAGACATGCGCACTTGTTTTGAATTACAGAACCTCATTATCAATACATTTTTATAAATAATAAAATTTTAATGAAACGATTTTAAATGAAAAAGTAGGTATATAAAATTAGGACAAGCCAATATACATATTAATAAAAATCGAATTTGCATCATTATACAGGTGTTACATACAAATTAGTAAATATGAATATGAAAAATAAAAAACTTTTTTCTTTAAAAAATTCAGTCTAATAATGTTATTAACAAAATACATTAAATTTCACCTTAAAGAAAATCAGCCTATATTTTTTAATAACGAAAAGATTCATTGCAAATTTTACATAACGCCCTATATTTTCTTTTATTTTCTTTCATTAAAACAAAACCTAGTTCTTCAGAACTATTCCTTCGCTTTCTTCCCACCATTTTTTTAATAAATTTATTGTTTTGAACTGAATATACTTGTTCATTAAATCTCTATTATTCGTAATAAATAACTAAAACTAACCTCATTATTTGACAGTTTACAAAGTTTACATTGTTTACATTGTTGACAAGTTTACCAATTGTTTACATAAGTTTACACGTAAACGTAAACAATTAAAGTTTACGTGTAAACGCCCATCACTGTGTTTATCTTTGCAATGCAAAAGTAGGTCGTGATAGAGACCTAAGTTTTTATCGTGTTCCGAAACGTGGCAAAAAAAACGTGTTTCTGAATTTACGTGGTGGTGCACGTGTAGTTATGGATAGAAGACAACTGTCTTTCCACTTCTTAGAAGTGGAAAGACAGTTAAAGACCATTTTAGAGTGTGTTCCCGTGTGTTTCAATAAATATCACATGAAGATACCATTGAACATGTCAAAAATATCCTACCAAAGTCAGCCATGATGTAAAATACAGTAGCGCCTCTATCGGTAGTGTCAGATGTCAATATGTGTTCAGTAAATAAAATTCATTCATAAATAAAATTGTTTATTTTTTTTCATTTTTAAATTTTTTAATGATTACTGAAGGGGTTAATATGTCTTTATTTTTGCAGAACAATATAATTTTTTTACTTTAATAATCGTTGCTGTGTAATTAATTTGAAAATTAGCAGAAAAAGATAAAATATGTATAATTTTTTCTCGAACTGTTTGAATTGAACCAAATAAACTTTTTCATCTGCTTTATTACAGATATTTATAATTATTAACTGGTCTGTAGCACTATAGAAATCCGCAAAGAAATTCCTATGTTTAATTTTAAAATAATTTCACGATATATATATTTCTTACCTGTATGTAATCGTAAATGAACTCTCAGTGTTCCACTATGCGTAAACTTCTTATGACACACCGAACATTCATACGGCTTCTCTCCGTTATGTCTCCGTTTATGCACTTTGAGATACCACTTCTCGCTAAAACCCTCTCCGCAGATATCGCACATGTGGTTTTTCTCTCCCGTATGTACCTTCCAGTGCACTTCCATCTGTGTAGTGGTGGCGAAGGCTTTCATGCACATACCACATTTGAACGGTTTTTCTCCAGTATGTGTTCGCATATGAACCGTTAGGATATTGTTCTCGTAGAAACTCTTTCCACAGATTGGACAGAGATGGGTTTTTTCACCACGGTGACGTTTAAGATGTTTGCTTAGATCACCTAAAAATAGGATTAAGAATTTTGTACTGGGTGTCTCATTTAAACGGGAATGTACCGTGCGATCATTATTTCTTGTCTGTTATATAACAGTAAATAGGCGTTTACGTTTATTGAATCCATAAGATTGCTCAGATTGATCTGGTGACGTCGCAGGATTAGTCGGATTACTCAGATTTTGTTAACATTTTCGTAAGCAATATTTGTCTGAAGTTAAGTAGTGACGGTGGCGTTAACTGCAACTGTCAAATTTCTGTCCTTCATTACAACTGCTACCGCGTTTTGTTTTGTAAATATAAGTTTATTACTAATAATAGAATTCTATCACAAACGGCACTTTTTTCGTATATTTTGTTAAGTTATGTTTTCAACACATTCCAATTGGCTGTAAGATTCAATTTACCCGCGTTAACCCCCACCACCAGCAATTCATTAATCCCAGCAATCCTGCCAGATCATCGGATTGCTTGGAAACGCTCGGATTGCTCCGACGGATCAATTGGATTGATTAAAAATAAGCTAATGTGTACGCTCCAACTGACTTTACGAAGGGATCGGGAGCACTTGGATCGCTCGGATTAATCTAACTGACTGACTAAACGTAAACGCCTATTGAGTTTAAAAATATCAAAACTGTATTCTAATTCACAGCTGTAAATCCCAATTTAACAAATAACCAATCAGATTACTTCGTTTGCCCGAACTCAGGACCATTGTAAATATGTGTTGCTAACTTAATATTCTTTTATCAACTCATTGGCGTGTAGAGAAAAATAGTGTTCATTTAATAATCAATTCGTATAAGATAATAAAAATAGAATGTACGCCTATGTGTACATGTCCTTGGATATAAGTTTGATAACTAAATGTTTCTGTCAAGTATTGCATAATAGGGAAAACTTCTTAAGCGCCCTGACATCTGGTGGCTATTTGCGGAAGATTGCAATTTGTTCAATGGATTTTTTTGTTGTTTGTGTTTTATTTTTGTGAATCATGGAAAAAAAAACAATCAATTTTGTTGTGTGCCGCAATGTAATTCGTGAATAAGGAAGAACATTTTTCTTAAACATTCCATAATTTACCTAAATCGAAACGACGTTTGAAGGCAGAGAGAAAGTGGATCGTAGGTTTTTATGGACCCAAAAACTAAAAATGGGCAAAAATCCAAGCTCATGCATGCACGTTTGCTCGTTGCATTTTATGGAAAGTGTTTTTTTACGTCCAAGAAAAGACTGAATAAAAGCATTTACCCCACCTAAAAGTTGCCTAAATCATCAGTTGATATATTAAAAGGCCCTTCTACTTTTTCAGTAGACAGTCAAAAGTAATTAAAAATACAATGAAAACTAAAAATTTATTTGAAATTTCTTTAGAATAATATATTATTACATATCTTGTAAATCGTAGATTACCTTTAAATAAAAAAAAAAAAAGCTCGGAAAACAGGAAAAATACAACTCGTGTTCATTTTCACCATGTAAACAAATACACGAGTAACAGTTTAATGTCACTTTCGAGTGTTCCAGCTTTGCCGCATATGGCGCTATGATCTTAAAAAGTTTCTAAGTAAGTTTTCTAGTAGACGTGTATAAATTTACATACCTGCTTCATAAAATCTCTTGTTACAAATGTCACAAGCATGTGGCTTGACATCGGAATGAATTTTCATATGTCTCCGTAATGCAGCTCCCGTTCCTAACACTTTCGAACAAACATTGCACATAAAATCACTATTCTCCAAATGCACCTTCTGATGTCTCTTCAAACTCAATGCAGACTTAAATTCTTTATCACAGACATTACAAACTATAGCATGTATGCTTTTATGTTTTTCCAACGATTCAAAATCATGAAATATATCTTCGCAATTATCACAAGAGTATTTTGTATCGCCAAGTGTTATTTCTTCGGCTTCTTGTTCTTGTGTTACAGGAACGAGTAGCTGGTATTGTACTTCTTCTTTAATAGTTTCTTCTTCTTTGATCGTTGTGGTAATATTTGGTTCGGGACATTGTGGATTAAGTTGTAGGTATTCTCGGAGTATTCCATCGGCTTTTTCACAGGTTGTTTTGAAACTACAGAAACTGTCTATTAATGAATGACAGTGTTCACAAATTTGTTCTGGAAGTCCTTCACCAATTGAAAGCTACAAATTAAAAATTAAATATAATAAAATTATCAGCGAAATAGACAAACGCGGTTGACATGTCGAAATAAAAAAAATAAAATAAAAAACTCGACAATATCTCCAAAAGTGTAGTCTTCTGATGTGTCATCAACATGTCAAGCGTAGATCAACGCTACAGCACATATGAGGAACATCAAATGAAGGATCTTGAAGTCTAGATTAACAAACTATATTTTATTCAATTCCGAAATTATTTTTGTGCAGTTAGTTGTGAAGTCGAGAGAACATTTTCTACATTTAATAACATTCTTACTCTTAGTCGAAACAGTTTCACTATTGAAAATTTGTAAAAAGTGTGCATTATAACTTAAAACTCTAATAAAATTGATGAAAATAATTTAAAACTTTCACAACATTTAATTTTTATTAATATTTTTTTTTATTGTATAGTTTTTATTACTTTATTTATTCGTACTTGGCTCTGGTATTATCGGTTGATATTACCCAGAACCGGAACCCCTCAATTTTTTTTAAGGGTTCAGTTACAGTCTATTATTTCAATATGGGTACAGTTCCACAAAAAACAAATTTGGAACACCGGTTTCAGGGTTAGGTTGAATTATTTAATTTTGGAAAAAATCATTTAAAAGTACAGTCAGCGCTCGCTTAACGTACGTTCGATGATACGTACATGATTAATTACGGATCCTATGTTCGTACGAACGTACACGTTGTTCGTACGAACGTACATCGCGTAACATGAAAATGTCGCTTTTGTACGAACGTACATCGTGTCACACGAAAACGTCGTTTTATATTTGATATAGCAACTTATGGTTAAAAAAAGGAAAAGAAATAGCACACAATGTATAATGTATAATCGGACTCACGAAAAATGTCCGATTATTAAATGACGGGACCGCATTTAATTTGGAAAGAGTAAACTTAACTTAAAATTTGTTTGAATAAAACTTGCAGATTTTAAAATTTTCTACAAAAAAATATTCTTACACTTTTTTTTTTCATGAATGATCATTTGCAAGATATTGAAGTTTATTAATTTAATGCCCCTAATATTTTCGTAAATCCGAATAGAACAGCAAACACATAGTACTAACATATAAATACATGTTAAAAAAATAAAAATAAACCATACATTATATAAAATAAACATGTTTAGAAAAATAAATAAGTACTTAAAAAATTATTATTTGTTGTTTTTAATTAGAAATTTGTCCATTGTCAATTGTACCGCAATTTTCTTTTTGTCTTGATATAAAAGTTTATAACAAGCGGTGCTATTGCGTATATTATTAGCAACACTGAAACTTCTATCAATATCCAGGTCCGAGTGTCAAGCTTTGAAAACAATAAAAAAAGAAACAAAATATCTCTAAAATAAACTATTAAACTCTTGTTATTTATAAAACATTTAATTGAAAAATTAAAATTTAAGTTATTTCATGTTATTTCATATAATAACTAGTTATAACAATTTATTTTAGAGATATTTTGTTTCTTTTTTTATTGTTTTCAAAGCTTGCTACGTCCAACTTTGTAAAACTTATGTTGATTATTATTTTGTAAATAAATGGTCGCCATTTTGAAATGGTTAACATAAAAATATGATTTTTTGGTGTGATTGTAAAGCTAATTTAATGTACTTTTAGAAAAAAAAATATAAAATTATCAATTCCCTTTGCTAGATCAAAAGTTGACATCATTTCCGGTGAAACCGGAAGTGCCTCAGAATACTTATAGTAAACTTTAGATGGGCCTTTTTGTCTAGTTTAACTTTTGTTCTGAAGATTTTTTGTATCTTTACAAATAAAGGAGATTTTCGGGGTGCCCCGTTTCAAACAAACACCCTGTATATTTTTGGAAAAAATCCCATTAAAAAACTAAATTTTTCAAAAATAAAAATTGTCTATTAAGATGTTTTATTTATTACCCCACTCACAATTTAAAAAAAAATATATATAAATTTTTTCATTTATTACATATTTGTTTATATTTATCTGGGGATGTGTTTTTTGAACTCTCAGTATTTTTTCTATATGTCGGCCAGAGTTTTATAAGCATAAAAAATTTCAACTTTCTATGTTAAGCCGTTTGGCTACAATTTCTACCGTACCGACAAACAGACAGACACATGAGTGACGTTATAAGGGTTTTTTGGTGGTCATACCTATAAAACTAATTCTCAAATCTATTTTTGAGAATTACAAAAAAATTAGACATAATAAAAAATAAATAATTCTTAATATGTGATCAGCATTCGCCATTCTACTTAAATCTGTCTTTAAAATTAAAAGCGGCGAAAAAAATATTTTTTTCACACTTCTGTATTATTAATTAATAAAATTTTACGACATAATCCCAGATGTTTTTTAATCAAATTTCGTATAAATTACATAAATAAATATATAACCTGTAAAAACATCAATTAAAGTAAAGTTAAAAATAACATTTTAAGGTAACAAAGCTCTTATAAAACTGTTGTTTATTTAAACTATGCCCTACAAAACTATTTTAATAAATCTATAAATTACCCAAAAATTCACAATGTTTATTAAAAGCCACTCCTAGTGGGGGTAACATAATTTCATAAATAATGTTACAAAAATAAATAATACGCTGCAATACATAAATATATCAAAGTGAGTAAAAAATGCCAAATAGAATGAAAGATATATATCTGTACAGTAATAAAATACGGATTTAAACTACTTGGAAACAGATAAAAATAACAGAACAAATATAGCAAATCCAATTGGAGATTTAAAATAAACAAATTTTTTACTTGATAATTTTAAACCAAGTTATTTATGAATTATTAAAAATAGATTAGGTTATATTTAACGGTTAACATGTAAAACAATTAATAACAATTGAATATATATTAAACAAATGACATGTAAAAACACGAAAAGTTAAAATTTTTAAACAAACCACCCAAATAATATAAACTATTCTTATGTTTTTGACATTTACCTGAACAGATGTACAAAATTGTATTTTTTTAACAACAGTTGAATTAATTTTAAATTGTACACTATTTTCTGCTAAACAAACACGGCAAATTTTATTAAAATCGTAGAAAATCGTTGACGTTTCTTCCATTTTAATTTAAAAATAACTTTAGTCTTTTCGGATTCACTGACTGACATAAACTACACAGCATAAACTGTCCGGCGCGACTTATATACAACACATCCGGCGATTTTAAACCTTAAGTAATTGTACATAAGGGTGATTTGTAAAACATGAAAATCAATATTTAACTATATTTAAACGATATTTTTATCATTATAAGTTCTAAAATTAAATTTTATTACAGTTTTTAGAAATAAAATCGTAATATAAATATTTTATAAATAAAAACTTACCATTTAAATGTTTTTGTTCCAATGTTTCTTTTTGTCGGTAATTGTATTCATTTTGTTGTTCTTTATTTTGATGGTTCATTTTTTTTATTATGAGTTTTCATATGTTTTGTTAGAGTACAGGACTGTGTAAATCTTTTATCGCACACTGTACATTTATACGGTTTTTGTCCTGTATGAATTCGTAAGTGTTTTGTTAGACTGTACGATTCATAAAATCCTTTTCCGCATACATTGCAAATATATTGTTTATTACCTACAAATGAAATGAATTATTATCGATATTGTTACGTGATAACAATAAAATAAAAGACGAATTTTGTTATAATTTTGTATATTTATTAAAATATTTAAATACTGGACTTATAGACTAATTATCTTCAATAGTGTCACTTAATTAATTAACACCACTAGTCACTACGCTCATGCCCCAGTTAATTCTTCACGGTATATCACTCTGTAGTCCAGACTAACCCAGGTTTTTTTATAAGTATGCAGGCCAAAAATAGTATATTGTCCGGCATATACATATGCGCGTGTTTTACTTTAATTAAAAAATAATATGATAATAATCAAGACAATACAATATAAATATTGTTTATAATCATTAATGCGCAGGCGCAACGATGCGAGAATAAATTAATGCACATGCGCAGCGGTGTATGAATGAATTACTTGTACACAGTTACCATGGTAACGGATTCCCGCACCGCGCCTCATGCGCACTGGTAAAAATAGCATATCGATTTAAGTTAATAACCTATTAACTTTTCTTCCCATGCACGCCACATTAACCATAAATATTTACCTGTATGTTTTCTCATATGAATAGCCAGTCCACCCGTTGTGATAAAATTCTTATCGCACACTGTACAGACATTCACTCTCTCTCCTGTATGGACTCGTAAATGTACTTTAAGGTCACAGCCCTGAGCGAAGGCTTTTCCGCAGTGAGTGCAAGTGAATGGTCGATCACCTGTATGAAAGCGAGTATGCACTGTGAGATGAGATGATCGAGAGAAGCCCTTGCCGCAATATGTACATAAGTATGGCTTCTCACCTGTATGTAAACGAGTATGAAGAACCAGCGAATTTGATTGGGAGAATCTGTAAATTTTTATAAGATTTTAGAACTGCGAGCATAGTATAAAAATCTAGACATTTTTTTGGTAAAATATTGCCGTTCGGCAAAGCTGGGCAAAGTATCAAATAAAATTAGTAACCACCAGTAGCCGCTGGTGAGTAAAATACGGTCTGCGGACCGAATCAGACCCAACAATAAGTTTCAAACGGCCCGCCCGAAATTTCTGCCCCTTGTTTTTTTGGGGAATCAATACTCTCACCATCTTTAATTGATTTTCTAAATTTCTACCAACCACCCGTCCTCTATGGTTTTTAAATATCTGACCCTTTCAACGTATCTATTAGTTAGGGAAAAAAATTTGAAGACCAAAGATGGTCATAATAAAAATAAAAATAATTCAAAATATTTTACTTTCAAAAACTTTGTCATTAAAAAAATTAGTTGCCCCATTCTAAATTATTACTATTGTTTTTTACTGAACTTTCTATTGAATGCTCTATTTCCATTTTTATTTGATTGCGAAATATTCAATTTTGGCTAATGAGGACCAATATTTTTTATTAATAATTTTGTTTCATATAATTTTTGGTTATTATCGTCAAACAAAAGCATTAGAGTTATATCCGAAGAAAATGTTTTTTACAAAAGGTTACTGATACTGTTCGTTTCCAATAGCAACACAAAACCACACACACACCACGACACGACACAGCAAAAAAAAACACTATAATACGCGATGTTTTCTACATGCAACCGTAACTCGAACTAACGGGTCAAGATCTAGCTGATTCGCTTTAATGTAATTCAACCGCATGAACTGACCACCCCCTCTTACCCACCAACTTTCCGCGGTGGCCTACAAACCGTCCGAAAACGGACCCAGTTTCGGTTTGGCTCGCCTGCCTAAAAAAAATACAAAGCGTGCTTCTTCGCATCAAAAGCATGGCAATAGCAGCGTTCCATATTTAAACGCGTGCATGTTTATTTGTATCTATCTGTATTTTTAGGGAAAATAAAAGCTTTTGAATGATTAATTTGTGATGGTGTTGCCATAATTTTGCAATGGTAGAGCCATGGCTCTTCATGAGGAACCGCCACTGGTATTTATACGTATTTTGCCATCTTCATAATGAATTAATGAAATTCTGAAAATGACGTAGTGCACTGAATATTCTTTATGTCCCGTGATAAATAACTGGGCAGCAGGTTATTTTCCATTTTAAAAATAAAAGACATTACATCCACCTTTATAAAATTTAAGATCGTAGTAAGGGTAATATTAAATATATACGTATTATAAAACATATGTTAAACGGATGTACGATAAGTACGTATTATTAAAATTTTCTCACCTTTTTCCACAAGTTGAACAAATATATGGCTTAATTCCTGAATGAATTCTTCCATGCATATCTAAATTTCTCTGTGAAGAAAACTTTTTCAGACAAATTGTACAAGTATATTTCTTCTCCTTACTATGCGTTTCAAGATGTTGTTTTAAAATGCCATGGCTTGCAAATTTCTTATCACATTTAGTACAAGCCATCGGACGTTCTCCAGAATGTATGCGTTCATGGACAATTAATGAACTGTGCTGTACGAATGCTTTGCTACATGTTTTACAAACGTATTTCTTTTCATTGCTGTGAATTTTCATGTGGACTTTTAGATAAGGGAACTGTGCGAAGGTTTTTCCACATATTTTGCATTTGCAATCTTTTGCTAGTGTATGTAAACGCATATGTCTAAAAAAATACAAATATTATATGTATAGAGGCCTTGAAATATAAATTCATAGTAGTTGCAATATGTACTTTTAAAATTCACGTTCGCTCTTCTTACAGTAAGTAAATTTCAGTGTAATAATTTCTAATAATTCCTGCCTACCTTTTCAATTTAAAAGTTGTTTCAAACAATTTGTTACAAACTGTACATATTGTGTTATCCTTTTTATTATCATTACATGGTGTTTTGTTTCTCTTAATTTTATTTTGTACCTCTTCTAATTTAGGTAGCTGATCAATTTCATTATTGTCAGAATATTCTTCTTGAAGATCTGGCAACGTAAATATATTTTGTACTGAATCTAAAGAAACTGTATCATCGTAATCTGAAGCCAAATTTGAATTTGGTTCATCCTGAAATGATTCTGACTAATTTATACAATAAACAGCTAATTTAGAATTAATTTACCTTTGAATTATAGTACTGTTTTAAAATGTTGTCCGAATTTTCACATTGTTTTCTAAAATTATAAAAATCAACTATCTTTTGTTTACAAGACTCGCATACTGACTTGGGATAGCCATCGTTTTGATTGATCTATAAATTATAAATATAATAACATTATTTAATAATAAAAATTAAATTATAAAAATAAACCAACCTGAATGGAAATAAAAGTTTTATAAATATCCCATAATTTAATTTCCTCACTTTCTACAGTATTAAACAAAGATATCATATTTTTATTTTGTGTTAAACAAGTTCGGCACGCTTTGTTATAATTTAAATTGTTTATTTCCATTATTTTTATTGTTTCTAAACAAAAATATTTGACGTTTACTTCATAACCTAACTTTTTCAGTAAACAATCCCGTACTTTTAAGCTGGTTGTACACGAATTTTTTTTAAAGGGCTACAGTGAAACGATGTTTATTTATAGTCCTTAAATACATAGTACCGACAACCAGAGCCGTAGCAACAGCCTGGCATCGGGACAAGTGCCAGGGGCGCGAGGCTTGATGAGGGGCGCCAATCTTTTGTTTTTGGTCATAATTCAATTGTATTTTGGAAGTGAGGACCTTTTTTTAGGTCATCACTTGTATTTTCACCTGTCTATTAAAATAAGAATTATGCTCTCCTTAAATAAAATAAAAGAAGATATAAAGGGCGCTATTTTAAGTTATTCATTTATTTACCAAAACATGTACATCAGACATTTTCTTTTTTAAACGTGGTAACGTTGCGTCACGTGATATTACTACGCAGCTATATTTTTAACGTAAATAGATTTTATTAACTCTTTCAATAATGTTACCATTAATTTGTAAGTTGTCCGTTGTTTCATGACTGCGTCTACTAACAATAAGATTCATTTAGTTTTTATTTTTTATTATTACTAAAATAAAAACCCAGTTTTCAAATATTAATTTTATTGATAAATTCTTGTATATACAGGATATATATTAAGCATTTTCTTACAATACCCTACAACAAATTTTACAAAATATACCTTAAAAATAGGTATGTCGTAAGCTGCTCCTATCCATATCTTCCATGTAGGACATTAAGGCACTACATTAAAATAGTGTTTAACCGACGACAAGTTTAAACAGTATTACAATGTGTGTGTATGTTATCGTTACTACAGAATGGTTTATTTATAATATATCACTAGAAAACAAATGAAACAGTAAAGTTTTTAAAATAAAGTGTTGATCCACGATTTAGTTCAAATTTATATCAAAAGGTGGCGCTGGCGTTAGATTAAGTTAGGCATTGCTGTCCAGTTGGTCGCCTACTTTTGCTTTATTTCCAATTTTAGACATACAACCAAAATATAAATACGTTCGAATGTGCAGTAGTAATTGAAAAAGCCTTCATACTAGGATTGCACCGATAAGCAAATTGACTGCTTACCGATTAATCGGTCTCCGATTATTTATAATGTATATGGAATCAGCAGGCTAGGATCTATAGTTCCTCCAATTGTACGGTCTGTACGATTTATTATTTACTTTAATCATGAAATTTTATCATTTTTACCTTTAAATAAACATCAGAACCTCTATAATTTTTTAATTGATCCATTTTTAGAGATCACACAACCTACATAATATATATAAAAAACACTTTTAAGTTAAACGATTTCATTTAGAAATACAGCAAAAAGTATAATTTATATATTTTTTGTTCTTAAAATTAATGTTATGTTAACAAAACTAAAAAAAAAAAACTAATATTTTTATTCATAGAATGTTTTTTATCATGACATACTCTTGCGTTTTATATTATTAGATGAAAATACATACAGTGCGATCATTAAATCTTGAACGTTACATAAGGGTAAACAATGGATTTTAAAGTATCAAAACTGTATTCTAATTCACAGCTGAAAATACCAATTTAACAAAGAACCAATCAGATTACTTCATTAGCCCGAACTCACCCGAGGAACAACGAAATTCTGATGCTTAATATCTGTTATAAACTCGATTACTAACTATCCGTCAATTAGTCGGTACAAACCTACTACATACGTAAATTAAAGTCGGCACATTACAAACCTCCAAATAAACAAAAAAATTGTATACCTAAATAATAGTTATTTGTGTACCATGGCCAAAAAGATCTTTTTGGCAAAGGTGCACATTATATTTTTTGGGCAACCAAAATTAATTTTTATTAGAAAAATTTAATTTATTTACTTAAGTTGCATAATTTATGGTTATTGAACAATTATTACAATTATAAATGTTTGACTGTCCGTTGTTTCTCTATAACCATGGAGATCTTGTAACTTAAGAAATGACACATAGATGGTGCTAGTATCTAGCGGCCAAAAAAAGTAAGCGAATCGGCCTAAGCCGAAAAAGATTTACTTTTTGGCCGGCACTAGATGATGAAAATGAACTGTTTCTGATATGGTCGACAAAAAAATATATTTTTCCTTTATATGACACTAATTCATCATTTTCATGGTGGTGTCACTGACGTGGTAAAGGCGACTGGCGTGATGTAATACTTGAAAGTTTGAATTTCATGGTAGCATTAGAAGCATGGTAAGTGTGTCTTTCTGGTTATATCTAACCTATAAATTTATACAAATACTTGGAGTAATATGTTCTTGAATTTCATTAAATATACCATCAAGTTGGAGGCGTCTATTTCATTTATATACATATTTAAAATTACTGCGATACGAATAAATATTTGTAAATAAGATGGCTTAACTTAAGCTACAATTCTGACGTAAAATTCAGCAAAGTGCGCATGCCCAACGATGCAGCTAGCGCTGAAAATTGATATTTCTGAACGACACCGCACCAACTGATTGGTTGAATTTCAAGTAGCACGTTTCCAAAGCCTGCATGAAAATTATACATGACTTCTTTTATACATACAGACAATATGTTTCTTTTATGAAGCACCAGACTTGAAATGAAAAAATAAAAACAACTACAATCAATATATTTTTTACAGAATATACAAAATAATTCAAAAATCTCAATAAATCTTTGAACTAAACCATGAAACAACTATATAACATTTCATTGTTAAAATAAAACATGCTATGTGGAAGTCAAAAATAATAATTTTATCCAAAGTGTTAGATATGAGAGTTTATACAAAGAAACACATCGTGCGCGAAAATAGCAGTGGGTATTTTACATATTACTTGAGCTTCAGGTTTTGTTGGTCCATTTTTTGGCATTGGAAATCATTTTGGTAGGACAGTCGTATTTTGAATTTATAAGGTTTACCAAACCTAAGTGTTTTCTTTTTTTTTTTTAAATCAGTTCACGTTCGTTTGTACAATTTGCTCTACCCACTTTTACAGCAAAAGAATAGTGAGATTTAATATTTATCTTTTAATTTTCAATACAAAAACATCTTACCTTGTAATGTGAACATAATTTTATATAAATATAATACTTTTTTTGTTATTTGATATAGTTAAACAAATATTAATTAAAATTAGCAGATACTACAATTTTCAGACACGAAAGGACATTTTTATTTGATTTCAGAACACAACATATTTATTTAAAAATCCAATACTGCCTACTTAAATAAATTCACAGTGAGTTACTGCACAGGCAATTTAAAATAATAAATATACAACTAAACATTTGCAATACCCTGTTATTTTCGCGCACTGGACTGCACTGTACAAAATTTCTAGAAACTTGTTTAAACTAGTGTTTCTCAAAGACAGCAGTTTCGTTGGTAGCCTTCTAATGGCGTTTGAATTATCAAAAGAGTCGTCAGATATAGAAGGGGTGACATAATATCTAAAGCCCCTTTTAGTTATTAAACGGGTAGTAGCGATTAGGTTATAAAAAAATATGCAAATACAATTTTCGAAAATATTATTAATTGCTCAGTGCCAACATTTTAATCATTTAACAAGTTTGAAATGGAACAGTGGCGTAGTAACGTTTCATTGTACTATTAACGTAACATGATATTGTAAAGTACAATTTAAATATTATTATTTGTTTAAACATGTCAAAATTTTCCATACCAAACATTTTTTTAGAATTTTTTTTTTCTTTAGCGTGTATTCATCCACTGCTGGACGTAGGCCTCCCTCGACGTATTCCACGCATCTCTATTTTGAGCTTTTCTAGCTTTACCATTGGTTCCCGGCAGAGCCGTAACTAGTATTTTGGACACCTATGGCCAAGAATGAAAATGGCGCCTTTTTAATTTTTGTTAGGTGTTCGGAAGTAAATTATTGTAGATAAAATTAAATATCCATACTTATGAACCTCAATAACAATAAAAATGGTAGTTTATTTTTGAAATGTATATTCGTAGAAATTACAGGTCATAAATACTATAAAATAATAGGGTCCCAACACCTAGATTGGCGTATATAGAACAGAGAAGGTAAGTTCTCCGTTATAGACCGTCGGCCATAAATACTATATAAATATAAATATAATTTTTTTTTTTTTTTTTTTTGTTTTATTAATTTCGAATACTTATTATTCCCAAACCTTCTCATTGGCGCATTTATTAAGTGGGCGCCTATGGCGGGGGCCACATTGACCAAACCCTAGTTACGGCTCAGGTTCCCGACGATGTTCTTTATATCGTCAAGCCAGCGCAAACTTACACCAAGCATGACACACTCCATTGCTCCTTGTGTTGTTCTCGGTATGTTAGCATTTTTGATTGTCAACGTCATCGTTTCCTGGCCGTAAGTGGCAACAGGCAGGATGCACGAATCATAAACTTTGGCTGTCAGTGATATGAGCATCTCTGTTTTTTTTAAATGTGTCCAAGTTTCCCAAATGTAGTCCAGCTTAGTCTTATTTGTCGAAATATTGTTGTTATTTGGTTATTTTTCCCGAGCGTAATAAGATGGCCTAAGTATACGTATTCGTTTACGATTTCTAAGGGCTTATTTTCAAGATTGATCTGCCTGATCTCCTGGCTTTTTTTTTGTCTTGGACCAATTTACCTGAAGACCTACACATTTGGATACTTCGGTGAGTTCTTTTAGAATAGTGTTAAGCTCTGTAATATCACTGCTAATGATGACTATGTCGTCGGCGAAACGCAGGTGGATTACTTACCCTTAATGATGTAATTTCACTAATTACATTCCTAACCTGCTGAAATGAAAAACTGTATATAAAATGTGGTGCAATGGGTCTTTAATTAGTTTGCTTTCAGTTTCAATATTGTTTATTTGGTATAAAATATTATTTTAGAATTTGTAATAAAAAAGTTTTGCATAGTTAGTTGCGGGAAATGATTTTTAATGTATTTAATTATTTTAAAACGAAAACCCACTGGGGCAACCGCCATAATAAAAACGGTTAATGTACAAAACGTCTATCACAAGCAGGGTGACCAGGTCTCAAGGTTTCATCCAGAGTCTCAGGGTTTCCGGCCAGAGTCTCAGAGCTCCGGGTTTTGTTATATAATCTCCGGGTTAAGCTAATTTTATCTAGACCTTTTCTCATCACTTATATTTTGGAGGCGAGGACCTTTTGTTTTGCTCATCACTTGTATTTTGGAAGTGAAGTCTTTTTTTTGCTCATCACTTGTATTTTGGAGGTGAACAAAATAGAATAAAATATACTGTATTTCCATTTTTTTTTTTTTTTCAATCTCAGGGTTTACCTCAAGTGAAATCTGGTCAGCCTGTTTACAAGGGTAGTTTGGAAATAACTTAATATTATTTTACTTTTTTAAAGGCGCAAATAGCCTTTGTTGCTGTGCGCCAAAAATTTTAACTAACTAACTTATTTTACTTTTTTAAAGCAATTCTACCTATTTAATTTTAACAAAAATATTCCTATTAATTATTTTTTATGTGAGGAAAATTATTACTTAAATTATATTTTTAAAACGATTTGATGTTTACTTGTAAAAAAGTTGTACAATAAATCTCTTTTCTACTATGCCACTGAGTTAATCAAGCAACTTTATCGTTTGGAAGTGTCATATTAGACCAGGGGTCCCCAAAGTGGTCGATATCAACCCCCAAGGATCGTAAAATTGTCATAAACTTTAGAACTACTGAACAGATTTTAAAAATTCCTTCAATTCTGATTAGTGTATAAATCGTGAACCAACTTTGCCACTGAGGAAACCCATGTTGTTGCTGATAATTTCAAGAAAATGAGTTAAATATTAGCGGCATACATGAATTTCGTTTTACACGCGCGCACAAATATCATTATAACTTTGGATCTACTGAATCACTTTTAATAAAAATCAGTTGGAAACCTGTATAGATGATGTAGCTACAGACAGAAATAAAAGGCTCATGAAAATCGGAACAGCAGTTCTTGAGTGAAAAAGGCATAGACGGACAGACAGAGAGTCGCTGCTTTATATATAAAAAGATTAACAACTGTAATTAAGATTGTAGTTAATAAACAAAAAAAATTATCTGCTACGTAAAGAAATATTGTAGCTTTTTCGATATTCTATTTTTTATCATTCTATTTTTGTGATTATCTACTGTTATCGAATTATCTTCATGCCATCACTTGTTCATCGTTAAAACTAGTTCTACTTACGTAGTCTAGTATATGTATTCGTAAGTAAATTTCTGAATGAATCAGATTTTCTAACACGATATATCAATATTATTTTTAACTTCCACACATGTACATAAAATCATCTTCCATTGAACATTCAACACTGCTTATGATTTTATATACACTATTATATAATGTATCGAAAATAAAAACTACAATTGTACTCTGCAAAGAATATAATAAAAAAGAAAAATCACTTTGACTAAAATATAATATAAACCTCCATGATCAATTTTCAGTACAGAAATATACCTTAATATAATTTGTGACATTTTTACAACTATAAATCCTAGAGGTCCTTTTCTCTTGTTCTTCATAACGTAAAATAATAGTTGGAAACCAGAAATATATGTGAGATTCAGAACAAAATTTAGTTTTATCGGTTTTATTACAAATTTTATACTATAATCATTTACTTAACCTTTTTGCTATGAATTGTTCCGTCCGCAAACGTATCTCTGTGTACGAATGGTCACTATAGTGGGCACTCATCGATTCTACCGCTGTGTAGAGTGACACGGCCGTAAAACTATCTACATAAGCTTTGTTCGTAGAGCCATTTCTTCAGGTTTATTATCGTCACACGCAAGCGCAGAGTTATTTTAACGCTATTCTACAAACTCTACGCTTGCGTCTGACGATAATAAACCGTTAGAAATGATTCTACGAACAGACCTGAAGTAATAAAAGGCTTCCTATTTCCTAGCGCAGCGCTTTGTGGCCAGTTCTAGCAAAAAAGTTAACGCAATAAAATATTAGGAATAGTTATCAAAATAAATTTTATTTCTAAAGACTTGATAAATTAAGGTTTAAATTAGTCAAATAAGCAGACCAAGCATGAAATACGAAACATTGAAACAAGCCAAAGGGTTCTATAGTATAATTTAACTAGTGGTTGCAGAATGAACTAAATGCAAATTTTGGCTCTAGTTTTTCTTTTAGGGTTTTGTGAGTATTACCAAAAATCTCTTATAACGTCACTCATGTGTCTGTATGGTAGAAATTGTAGCCAAACGGCTGAACCCCGGAAAGTTGATATTTGGCATGCTTGTAAAACTCTTTGACCCACATACTGGAAAATTATAAGTTCAAAAAAATACTGCGCGGGATAAATATAAACAAATATATATTTAATGGAAAAATAAATATTATATTATAATTTTGATTGGTTTATCAAATTAAACCTCTCAATGCGTGGATAAACAAACACATTTTCTTTTTGAAAAATATATTTTTTTATCAAATTATAATTTTTTTTTTCAGTTCAAAAAACACATCGCTGTGAAAATATAAACAAATATGTATTCAAAGAAAAAAATAAACATGTATATTTTTTGGTTGGAGTACCAAATTAATGGGATTTTGGCGAAATATGAATTTCAATAATGTACATATTTGCAATAATGATGGAAATCGGAATAGTTCAACAGGAATTTTTGATCAAATTAGTTTTTCGAATAATGTCGAATTTTTTATGACGTTGAAAAAACTTACTATTTTTCAAAACTTTATTGTGTGGTATCCAAAGAAAGCTCTTAAGACACAGATTAAGGAACGCAAAGAAGTTTTTTAAAATGTCTTTATTTTAACACGATGTTTGCCAGAAATGTGCTAAAAAAACTCTTGTCCGACGCCCTATAACACAAGGGCGTTAATCTAAAAAAAAAAAAACATGCATACACGTCAACATAAACAGTACAACAGAAATTTTTGATCTGATAATTATTCCGAAAGTTATCGATTTTTGTGTTTACAACATTTATCCAACTCACTGGAGAGTTGGGTAGCTATAGCTGGTCCTTGATGTGATCAGCATCTCGTAATTTAATATGTTTGTAAGCCTATAGACGGTAACACGTGGATTATTCTTTAAACATTTATTATCATCATTTTAGTATTTATTATAATTTATTATTTATTAAGTTATGATTTTTAAAATGTACTCACAATTTGTTAGCACTTATTAAATATCTACAAAACCCGGAACTGTGTAAAAATTCACATCAACTTTTTACATATCCTGAGAAGGAACTGTATAGGAAAGAACTATGTCTCAACATTTAAACAATAATTTTCAGGAGATTGAAATATGAACTGAAAGTAAAAACGCGTAGAAACATCTATCCTTTCTGATAAATGTTCTTTCACTTATGAGCATTTAAATTGTTTCTTTATGTTCTATTGTCAAATAATATTAATAACAGGTTTCTAAAGGTCGGTTGTAAGGGCAGAGAAAATAAGTTCTGTTTCTAGACCTTCAGTACTTTATACACGAAAATTAAATAGGCGTGAAGTTTCAGCCGGTCTTATTATCATAAGTATTAAATACTTTAGACTCAATTGACCCCTAACCTGAAAGCACAGTATCAGAAACGGATAATTTCGAAGTGGTATTCGGGATTTGAATTTGAATTCCTAATAATACGTTGGGTATTGAACCGTTTTACAATGAACTTGATTAATAAATAAAAATTGATGTGAAGAGTGAATTTTCACACATTTCAGGGTTTTGCAGGTATTTAATAACTGAATGATGATTATTTGGGATGCTAAAACAAATTTTATGTTCAAATATTTTTTTATGAATTTTAATTCGAATGCCTAATACCATTATTTAAGTTTCTAAATATGTGCAGTATTTTTTTTACATAGCAAGGTTCATTAAGATTTTGAAATTTGCGCCTATGGCTTCTATTGGTTGCTTAAATCATTAGCCCCGCCCTCTGATTTCGTATACATCAAACAGAATTAAATTATAATTGCAACACTTCCCACTGGTTATTAAATTTACGCTTTTAAAAATTAAATGCAACATTTACCAAAATATAACTAGAATTTTGACAAAATAATTTAAACAAATGAAAACTGCAAAAAAAAAACAAAAAAATTAAAATTGACAGGATTCGAACCCTAGTTTGCAAGTTACCTGCTTGACAAATTAGAAAACCAATGACTAAACGCACATAGCTATGAGCGGTGACGTATCAACTTGGTTACATAACGAATTAAATATTTAACATATTTTGGTTAAAAACACAAAAAATGCATTATTTTCCGAAAACCTAATCTAATCAAAAATTCCTGTTGTACTATTCCAAAGTCAAAAGTCCAAGTCAAAATAATTTATTTTGCAAAAATAAAATTTTGATCGTTAATCCACGTACCAAGAGCTTTCATTTGATGCCCTACTCAGAATTTAAAAAAAATATTTTATTTTTCGTTGAGCACATATTTCTTTATATTTTTAGGGGGATATTTTTTTTAGATGTTTTAGTATTTTTCCTATGTGCGGGTCAAAAAGTTGTACAATCATGCCAAATTTCAACTCTGTAGGTTTAGCCGTTTGGCTACGATTTTTACCGAACAGACAGACAGACAGACAGACAGACAGACAAACAGACAGACAGACGACAAAATGACGCTATAAGGGTTTTTTGGTCATACCTACAAAACCCTAAAAATGATTTAGTTGAAAATAAAAAATATACATACATTTACTTAATGATTGTAGAAATGTTGTCACATAATTTTTATATCTAAAATTTCAAAATATTAAACCGAAATTATTGACACCAATTTTTTTCTTAGTGGTTAAATAACATATCACAAAGATAAAGAAATTGATTATTGAGCAATACCATTTAAATTATAAACAAATATAATAACGTTGGAATTTTTAAATTCCTTTTTGTAAAACCATCATAATAATTATTATATGTGTTGCACAACATACTACCAAATTTCGGAAGGATGGTACAATTTTAAGCAGAAAGTTAATAATAAAATTATAAATTTACATTTTAATACTATAAAATTTCTCATATATTATAATTTGAATATTTGTCATGAAAAACTAAATAATGTTCTGAATTATTTCGGAGTTTGTTAGTACTTAGATTTAATTGCACATATATATTTAGTTCTTAATTGTTGAGCAAAGATCTTAAAATATTCAAATATAAACTACAGTAAATTTCAAACGAATTTAAACAAAATACAATCGTATAATGATAGTGTACTTTAGAGATGGGTAGCCAGTTTCTCAGGATCGTACAGTCAATAACGAAGCTATTTTGGGGTGATCATAGAACAGTTTATCCAACTCTAAAAATTGAACCAGTCGATCTGAATTCCACACTCGATATAGGAATTATTTCGACTCAATCGTAAAACATTTTAGAAAGAAATATTAAAATAACATAATATCCAAAATAACAATATAATTTTAAAGTATTCAAAGAGTAGGAATTATTCAAACGTTAATTTAGAAAGCACATATTTTCTTTTTAATTAACCCTTTGACGCAGGAACTTATTTCCATGAATTTAAAAAAAATATATATTGAATTACATTAACATATAATTCTGAAATGTGAATATGCATGTAATATATTTTTCAGACTCCTCCTTCAGGACGATTCCTCGATCTGGAGACCCCAGGCAAATAACAATGTCAAAATATAACATAATATTTCTTATATTTATTTATTCGATATTAAGATAAATAAATCTATCTAAATAGTGAAATGAAGTGAAATCAGTTTTTTTTGTCACTGAGTCATAGACCTACATCGCATGTAGAACTACTAGAAAACAGTTCATGAACATAAGCGCTATGAGAACACGTGAATTTACGTAAAGAGCGAGTAAACAAATGACAAACACGCAAAAGCTGAGAGCGAGAGAACACCAGTTGGCGCACGCGCTTATTTAAAAACCTGGATAGAAATACAGAGGAATTGAATTATGTTCCATTTGCCTAGTCATTAAAACCTAGGTTTTTTTTCATACTATCACACACAAAAGACTTCGATTCGAATGCAAAAACTTTTATTTTCCACGTCAAGACGTTAATATTAACTCTGGTGTGTTAATGACTTTACTGTAAATGCAATTTTTATACGGAAATTGTTCCGAGAACCAAAAAAATATTCAACTGAAAAGGAAGCCGCGCAAAATAAGATGAACCTCCCAATGTGCATACAAGATTCCGCTAATGAATATTACCCGACGTGAAAACATTGGCCTTTGTCTGTGTGTTCGAAGAAAACAGGCAGGACGCATGAGCAATTGAAACACTCATATTTTATCAAATGGACTAGGTCCAAAGAAAACGCAATCTTTGCGCAAATCACGTGTTTTTTATTTTTTTGTTGCGTGTAATCTAATATTTAAATTTATTTTTGAAATTTACTGTAGTATATTAATATAGTTAGCTAGTATACTCACAAAAAAAAATGAAATTCTAACACTATAATATACAAAAGGATTGTGTTAAAATTTCTTATGGCTTCAGGGTATAAAAAGGTTGGACCAACTCAAAAATATAAAACAAAAACATAAAAATCGATAATAAAACATCTTAATAACATCTAAATATGAAAACGTTATGAAAACATTATAAAAAATCCTTTTAACATTACATGATAAGTATTAAAACTATAGTTTTTTTTATAAAGGACATTTTTTAACAAAATTGAAATTTTTTTTTGAATCAGTCCAATCCAGGGTGCTCTCACCGTGGACTTACCTTAGTATTAGTCTTAAGTATCTGAAACAAAAACAGATGGTGCTGTTAATCCTCTAACGGTTAATTTAGGTACTACTACTAAGCATTATGCTGAAAATAGAATCGAATCCTGTTTAGAAATGAAATTTTCAACAAATTAAGGCGACGTGGCAACCAAAATGGGCGATTTTTTAAATTATATGGACGTAAACACATCTCTTGAACAATAAATAGTTACCTATTTTTCGAAAAAGATATTTAATATTAGGTGTACCGGAAAGTTTTTTCGTTTATTTGGTATTATTAAAATAGAAACAAATCGAACGAAAAAAATGTACTTTATTGAGTAAAATAGTTACCATTGTGATCTATAACAATCTGCCATTTATCATCAGGAAGAGAAAATATTCTCGATTTATAAAATTCCTGATTTTTTGAAGGAAAAAATTGTTAAAGACTCATTTTAACATGGTTCATATCTCTAAGTATCTTGTTTCTTAAAAAGTGTTCCAGTGACCAAAATAAATGTTGTCGGAAGGCGAAATGTCTGGTGAGTAGGGTGGGTGTGTTAGAATCTCCCAATCAAGCTCGGAAATTTTTTCACGTGTCTTTTGTTAATGAATGAGGTCAGACATTGTCGCCTTGAAGAATAACTCCTCTTCTATTCACAATTTCTGGCCGATTTCTGGTCAAGTTCTGATTCAGTCGATCCAATTGTTCACAGCAGAGATCAGAATTAAAACTTTGCCCCGGTTTTAACATATAATAATAAATTATACCTTTATAGGGCCTTCCAGATCGAAGTTCATCATCCAAGCATAAATTTCCTGATTTATATTTTTTAAACCACTGTTGACATGTGCGTACACTTAGTTTATCACCATAAACAGTGCAAAAGTTTTATGTAGCAACTGTAGCAATTTTTTTGTTATGGTACTCATACAACATTAAACAGCATAAAAAATGTTTTGATGAAAATTCTTCCGCCATTTTAAAATGCAAGGGTTTAAAATGAAACGAAAACAATAATTAGGTACTCAAGATTACAGAGTTTAATCAAAACGAAAACGACGTCTGTTTAATTCAGCGAATAAGTCGTGACTAGTTCGTATACTGCACTAATAATAAAAACGAAAAAACTTTTCGGTACACCTAATAATTTTGAGTGGGTACTATTTTCGTCATAAAAATTAAATATTTGCATAAAATTTGATTTAACTTTTAAACTTTCACGTATGCCTGAATTCTTACATTTATACGGCCAGCAACGATCTTATACTATAATAAATTTATGTACTATATGTCTTATATAATATAAAAATTTATTTGAACGAAAATATGAGGTATTTACAGATTCTGTTTGGGGCGCGGCGTCAAGACTTCGACAAAGGGCGGAAAACCAATAGTCAGGCAGTAACTGTTGTAGTTAGCCAAGACCGTGCGATAGTTGGTAGATCGGTGATTCCCCGTGATTCCAAATAATATACTCGTAAGCAGAGCTTTCAAATAGCTCTTTTTATAGGTGCAACTGCTGTGTACAGTACCAGTACGCTGATTTCAACCAGTTTTTGTTTTGTTGTTCGATAAAGAAAATATTTTACAATATTTAATTATTATTATTTTAATGATATTTCTTTACTTCCTTCAAATAAATATTCAGCAAAATAATGGAAAAGAAAAACAGAATAAGTAATAATATAATACATAACAGACGAGTGAATTTTATTCGTTAAAAAAATGGCCCGGGCTGAAATGAGTTTGACACCTCTAACTTATGGTAATATAAATATTGAAAATATTGCAAACCTTGTAACAATGATTGTAATTATGGATAAACAGGTCTTGAGGACATAACAGCTTGTCTTGCTTCATCGGCTAACTTCTCCGGGTCAGCTAATATCTCCGTCTTTGTACACAGGTATCGTAGCGAATTTAAAACAACTGCAATAAAAAATATTAGTTAAAAATTGGAAGGAATGATAGAGTAAGGTCAATTTACCTGGTCTGAGATCTACTAAAGTACAATGTTGTTCCACCCATATCATTGTCGATCGGTACAAATCTTCAAGACTGGACGTAGAGACAAAATTGTTATATGATGTTAGTAATGGCTTTATCATTAAACTAAACTGTTTCAAAGAATTAAGGAATAATATTTAGTCAAAACAAGTCTTTCCATATGTTACCATTTCTGTCTTGAAATTGTTGATTCATAATCACCTCTTTCATTACTATAGTTAAATTTTTGTAACAAGAACACGACATCATCAAGCGATCAGACATATGTAACGGGTGTTTTTTTTAGAGGTATAGAACTTTAAATTGCAATAAAACAACGATGGATTATTCGATTGACATGAATTTTTTTTTATTCGAAAGATAATCTTGTGGCATTACATTAAATCATACCAACAAGACGGCGCAACATGTCACACAGCTCGTGCCACAATCGATTTATTGAAAGACACGTTTGGTGACCGCCTAATTTCACGTTTTGGACCTGTGAATTGGCCTCCAAGATCTTGTGATTTAACACCGCTGGACTACTTTCTGTGGGGCTATGTAAAGTCATTGGGCTATGCGGATAAGCCACAAACGCTTGACCATTTGGAAGACAACATTCGCCGTGTTATTGCCGATATACGGCCACAAATGTTGGAAAAAGTCATCGAAAATTGGACGTCCAGATTGGACTACATCCGAGCCAGCCGTGGCGGTCATATGCCAGAAATCATATTTAAAATGTAATGCCACAAGATTATCTTTCGAATAAAAAAAAATTCATGTCAATCGAATAATCCATCGTTGTTTTATTGCAATTTAAAGTTCTATACCTCTAAAAAAAACACCCATTATATATACAGGTAACATCAGCAATTTTACTGTGCCGCCTTACTAACATCATTACATAAAACTTACTAATGCGAACATTTACTTGTGCCGTCTGTTGATGAAAAGTTGATCTACTAAACTTTTAAATACCCTATTTTTTTTTTTTTTATATATTACGTTGGTTACAAGTGTATTGTGTCGAACTTGCTTTTATTTGTACGATTTTTTGAGTATTTTTACAGGTATAATCGTGTTATTTGGTTTACGTTATTGTTACTCATTTTTTGTAAGGTGCAAATTATCTTATTAAATATATTCATTTTATGATTTCAAATTTTTGATTTCAGATTTTCAGTTTTTCAATTACAATACTAAAAATGGTTCCATGGGCAATATTATGAAAATTACATTATTTATAGGTTATACAGCCAATCCTTACATATTTTGTTTTTGGCAATTCAATAGTTTTTTTCATCAACTGATGGCTCTACGAGTTTTGGGTTAGTTTCACAGCTTTTAAAACACAGTATAGGCACAATAAAATCGCCGACGTTACTGCTTCATTTTATAATTCACCCTTTAAATAAAAAGGATACAATCCAAAACTTCCAGTTATCTAAAGTTCTGGTCCTAACATAATCATCGAACATCTCCTGCATTTTGCTATCCCTTCTCCTGGAAACAGGAGCTCCTGTAGCAGGCAGCATCGACTGACAATTACTTATCGATGTATTTAAGCACTCGATCTGTTGTCTTAAAGTATCCATCTCTTCTTTCAACTGATTTCTTTCTGATCGTAACTGCCTGATGTAGTCTGCTCCTTTTTGTAACATCGCTGCTTTACTAAGCTAAAATATAAAACAAATTGCTAATAATCCGGCATAGGATTATAATGTATGACTTGCTATTCAACTAGTCAAAATCAGACAAAAATATATTTAAAGATCCTAGATTATTCAATATATCAATTGTATAGTCTATTTCTTTGGTTTAAGCAGAACTAAGAAATTTTTTTTAAATGACATTTAAAGTAAAAATACACTGTAAAAGTAAATAAAATAACCAGATCTGGTTTGTCCTTATAAAAGTGAAAACAATATACGAACATTTTTTTATTCGGGATTTGTTTCAAAATGTTACCAAAGTTCATTTGAAGCCTCAAAATTCAAAGCCACATAGCTTCAAAACAGATTCAAAACCAATATATTTTACTTATTTTAATAGGTCGGTATTCTTCTGCGTGTGCCATATTTTGAAGGCGATAGTGGCGCAGTTTTGGTAATTTTAGTAGCGAGTACAAGAAACCAGAATTATTTAATAACAGAAAAAGTAAACTTTATATACTTACTTTAGCATTTGGATTTTGGTTAAGATGTGGTATTAATGAGTGAATCATATCGAATCCATTCTTAATATTATATCTACGCTTCTGTTCGGCATGTATATGTCCTACTCTACGATCTCTATGGGGGGATGTCGAATCACAGCTCCTGCCTGGGGAACCAATCACTCCACTCAAACTTGTCGGCGAATCTGGTGAATCGAGACTACGTGAACTATGATCTAATGATGGACTTGATGATGTGCTCATAGAACTAAGGAGAATCTGAAACAAATTATTAAATCATGCAAACGTAGCACAAAGTCGAAATATGCTTCATCAAGTATGATTTTCAGCAAATTTCTGTAACTTTATTGTATTTGTAGTTTATTGTACTTTGTACCTTTTTTTTACGAAACTTTCATTAATTCACAATGAAATAAATTATGCGACCCCTTTCAATTTAGTGAGAAGTAACAAAAGACATGTGTTGAATGCCTCTTTCTGACGCTAATACTACAGAAAGAAGTTTTAGAAATTTGAATAACGTCAGAAATTTTAAAGTGTAGTAAAAATTATAATGTAAAATAGCCTTAAGAGGTCAACCTAAATATTTCTGTACTACTGGAATACTAAAACTTGTAAAGGGTGGGTCTAATGTATTGCGAAAGAATGTGATTATATTGAAATATGACTATAATTTCGCTTTTTGTAATGCATTTGTATAAAACCTTTTACAAGTTTTTCTGACATTTTTCTGTATACTTATTATACTTCCCTCGTATATTGAATTACTAAACCAAACTTCATATCAGAAACGAATTCATATAAATAAAGTCAAAATAATTTGTCGTTACTAGGGAAACCATGCATAATAATATTTTCAATGTTGCAGGATAAAAGAAATTCACTGTATTTAACATGCATATACACCTTTGAGGCACATCCACGAAAAATACTGAGACTTCAAAAAACACAATACCCGAAAAATATTGTATTTAAGAAATTTGTATTTAAGGCGGCGCACAAGCCTATAGTTCTCAATAGTTTATTATATAAAACTAATAACCGGAAATAAAATTAATAACAATCTATATATCAAAATTTGCAGCGAATTTTTATCTATCTAATAGGATATTTTTAATTGTAGAAAAAACTGTTATGTAATTTTAAATAAGCAAATTGCATTATAGACGCCGTCTTGTAAACCAATCGACGCATATTTGCGTACGATGCGGCAAATTGTAGCTGAAGCTTCATTCTACAAATATTTTTCTAGCTATTATGCTCTATCGTGAAAACTACTTATAGTTATTGTACTTGGTAGACTATTTTTGCCGCCATCTTGAATCCGCCACGGTTTTCAAAATAGGTGTTACGGGTAAAAATGATTTAACTCTCGTGAAGATTACGTGTATCAAGTGGCATTCCATTATCATCAAGTATAATATTTATCGACGAAAGTTCTAAACTATAAGTAATCAAGTCGAAAAAAATGTTGACGTGTTATTTGGACATTTCTACACAAAACTATATAAATATAAAAGTTATTCGAAACCCACAAATAGATTTAAAAAACATTATCGCTGATGTGTATTTTAAAGTTATTGAGCGATAATATTTTTACAATAAATGTTTCTACAATTTAAAATATCCTATTAGATAGATAAAAATTCTGTGCAAAATTTGATGTATAGATTGATACTAATTTTATTTCATATTGTTAGTTTTGTATTAGAAACTAGTAGCATCTGGGGGTTATACGCAGCCTTAAAGAAAAAAAAAGTTTTTTTTTAAATTTGAGTTGGCTAGGAAATATAACCCCTTGAATCGTAAATAAACGAACAAAATTTTAATTTTAAAATATCAAATATTTTTACACGATTTTTAGAAAAATAAATATTTTGTATTGTTGAAAAATAATTTTTATTTTTTTAAATTTATTATGTGGTATAATCCGTCTCAATTTGTAATACGAAACTAGATCTGGTTACTTTGGTGACTGTTGTGGTGTAAACAGACTTTGGCGTATCCGTGTGAACCAATACTATGATAATATTATAAATGTATTGTCAATATACAACAAATGAACTTTCCCTGTTAGTTACGTATTACAAAATGACAGATAATATCAAAAGAAAGCTCTTGAGGCATATATTAAAAAAACTAAAAGCAGCTTTTTAAAATTTATTTAACACAATTTTTGGCAAAATATTGCTAAAAAAAACTGTTGTCCCACACCCTAAAACCCCGGGGGGTTAAACTAAATTTCTCAAAAAATTATTAATAATGTACATTGTTGTGAACCGAAAAAATTCAACAGGAATTTTTGATTTGATTATTTTTTCATTACTTATCAATTTTTTTGCAATACCGTGCTCACAATATTTATCTAATGTAATTACAATAATTTATCGACGTGCTGCCACGTCGATAACTATTTCAAAAGTTATACACATTATTATTTAATTGGTTAACTGGACAACTGGCTTGATACGCGTACATCTCGTAATTACGTATACTTGTAAGTTGACAGATGGAAGGATTATAGAATTTTATGATTTTTAATTTTTTTTTTTTTTTGTTTTATTTATGGCCGGTTGCTAAAGTAAGAATTATCCCTAACTCGAGTTAAAATCATTTGTTTTTGTATGTTGTAGCATACAAAAACAAATGATTTTAACTTGTGTTAGAAAAAACTCTTACGTTAGCGACCCGACATTAGGAAATTAATTAGATTTGTCGCCATATAATGTTCAATATCATACATTTTGTTTATATCATCATACTGTTTTGTGTAGATGTACCCACAATTTCTTGTTACTAGATATCTACAAAATCCAGACATTTGTGAAAATTCACATACATTTTCTATATTTTAAGTTAAAAATATAGGTTTAAAAAATCCGTGTTTTTTGTGATATAAAAACTGAAATTTTGCTGGCCTAGGCTACAACCAACTTAGCTTTGTAGTAAATCCGCTGCTGTTTCACATCAATTTTTGTTTCAATAATATGTCACAAATATAATTCACAAAAATATAATTCACTAATGGCGGGTTGCTAACGTAAGAGTTTTCTCTAATGGCCGGTTGCTAAAGTAATGGCCGGTTGCTAAAGTAAGAATTATCCTTAACTCAAGTTAAAATCATTTGTTTTTGTATGTTGTAGTATATAAAAACAAATGATTTTAACTTGAGTTAGAGAAAACTCTTACGTTAGCAACCCGACATTAGAGTTTTCTCTAACTCAAGTTAAAATCATTTGTTTTTGTATGTTGTAGCATACAAAAACAAATGATTTTAACTCGAGTTAGAGAAAACTCTTACATTAGCAACCCGCCATAACACAAGTTAAAATCATTTGTTTCCATATCTTACAACATACAAAAACAAATGATTTTAACTCGAGTTAGGGATAATTCTTATTTTAGCAACCGGCCATAAGTTAATTTGTCGACATTAAATTATATTATTGAAGCAAGTACAGCACTCAAAGTCGACCTATATTATTTCAACCATTATTAAATATAGAACATTTTCACAAAGTTAATTTGTCGACATTAAATTATATCAATATTTGTTACTGTCCAAGAACAATCTACATGACATAAATTCTTCAAATTATTACCTGATCTCCGGTGCTAGAAGATGGCGTAGTGATGATAAGTGTGGTAACAGGTGGAGGAGGAAGAATCGCAACTGTCTGCGGCTCTTCTCGTTTAACAAGTATAGGCGAGCCCGTATCCGAAGAAGAAGTCAATGCTGCTGTCATACTAGCTCGTCGGTGATTATCTGGAAAAGCAATTTTAAGATGTTTTTAGATTTACTTAGTTCAACTTTATACTAATAAAAAGTATCATTCAGAAAATTACCATAATTTACTCGAGAAAAACATTTGAATTCTTATAAAACAAAACAGAACAACACTAAAGTAAACAACGCGTATCATTTAATTCGATACTGTTTATTATCTGAACTACGATAAATTAATTACCAATGAAATAATTTAAATACCAATTCAATTATGAAATTAAATTGGAATTGCTGTAATGAATTAATTTACTGCTTTCTGTTCCTGTACATTGTTTGAATAATTGATATTTTTAAGCAAATAAAAAACCGCCGACTTGGAATTTTAGTGAAATTTTAGAATAATTAAAAAAAAATGTACTTTCATTTATTAATGTAAGTCAAACTACACTAATAACTCGCTGTACGGAATTTCACTACAACAGAACTGAAATTAAAAAAAAAAAAAACAACATATAAATTCTAAAAAAATTATGTATACGATATCTATCTACAGGATAGTGAATTGACCTGTCGGCCATAGCACTAAACATGTAAAATAATAAATATGATATATCCTGCTTCCTGTTTTAGAAAAAATGGATGTGAAGTGTGAATTTTCACACATTGCAGGGTTTCGCAGGTATATAAGTGAATGCGGCATGCTGAGTGTGTAGGCTTTGTAGCAATCATGATAATGTACGATATTTTTAAAATAATTTACCGTCTCTTAATCTAAGAGCTTTAAAAACAAATTTTATGTTAAAATATTTTTTTGTTAATTTTAATTCGAATACCTAATACCATTATTTAGGTTTCTAAATATATGCAGTATTTATTTATTTTTTTATATAGCAAGGTTCATTAAGATTTTGATTTGCGCTTATGGCTTCCATTGGTTGTTTTAAGTCATATGCTCTACTCCTCTAGTTTCGTATATATGACACATAGAATGAAAATATAATTCCAACAATTCAAATTGGTTATTAAATTTACGCTCTTAAAAATTAAATGCAACATTTCCAAAATATAACTAGAATTTTGACAAAATAATTTTAAAAAAAAAATGGAAAAAAACCAAAAATAAAATTGCCTCCTATGCCCGAGAGCGAACCCTAGTTTGTTGCGTAGTAAGTGAGCAAGCTAACCATTAGACCAGGATACGCCTTCTAGTATACTGTGTTACATAACTATAACTTTTGTACATCGTCAACCAAAAAACACAAAAAATGCGTTATTTTCCGAAAACATAATCTGATCCAAATTTTTTGTTATACTATTCCGGTTCACACCAATGTGCATTACTTAGAATTTTTTCAGATTTTTAGTCTAAACCATCTGGGCTACTGGGTGTGGGACAAGATATTTTTTGCACAATTTTGACAAAAATCGCATCAAAATAATTTATTTTACAAAAATAAAATTTGGATTGTTAATCCACGTACAAAGGGCTTTCATTTGATGCCCTACTAAGAACTTAAAAAATATATATATATATATTTTTTTTTTTTTCGATGAGCACATATTTGTTTATATTTTTAGGGGGATATGTTTTGGTTGATATTTAGTTAATACTTTTGTTAAAGTCTTAAGAAAATGCATACACTAACTAGTAAGAAGATGAGGAAGTAATGGGATTCGGACTGGTCAGAAATTAAAATTAAAACAATATTTTAACTTCGCTAACGTTTCGATTTAATATTAAATCTTCATCAGAGCTAGAATGAAAATATAGCTATAATTTAAGACGATACAATTTTTTTATACAATATAAAGTATAAGAAATTAATTTTACAAAATTTGATCAATATCTAACTACAACTAAATGTGAAAAATATGGTAATATTAAAAGATGAAAATAAATAAATAAATAAATAAAATAATAATACAATAAATCACAAATTAAGATTTTTACATACCTAGGTTAAAAAGTCACAAAATAAAATAAATTAGTCAGATAAATAAAATTTAACGTCCACATAATGTGAGAAGTCATTGAACTTAGAGAAAAAATAATCCGTGAACTAATCAAGTTTGAATAGGAAAAGTGATACGATAAAATCAAACAACTAGTGTAATCTATGAGAATAAAAGAAAAAATTTCTTATACTTTATATTGTATAAAAAAATTGTATCATCTTAAATTATAGCTATATTTTCATTCTAGCTCTGATGAAGATTTAATATTAAATCGAAACGTTAGCGAAGTTAAAATATTGTTTTAATTTTAATTTCTGACCAGTCCGAATCCCATTACTTCCTCATCTTATTACATTTTACGGACGTAACCATCTAATGCAAGTCTAACTAGTAAGTGCATACTTTTATGCTTTTACTGTAACGTGTAATATGTCTTACTTGTGGTTAGAAGCTGCGTAAGTAATGCGCTGGAATTATTGGTGTTTATTATGGCTGGATCACTGACAGCGCTCAACAATGGAGGTCGTTGCTGAGGTTCTCGGGTCGTGCTGCGAGATCTGGGACGTCTTTGAATATTTTTCGTTCGAGGCACAACTCCAGATTCTGCTTTAATGTCACTCGTCTCCATTTCTTTTGCCTAGATGCAAGTTTTACAGATTTATATATTAATTTTTGTAATATAGAGGGAACATGATTTTTCTCTGATGTAGTTCTTAGAAGTGAGGACCTTTTTTTAGGTCATCACTTGTATTTTCACCTGTCCCTTAATAACGATAAAAAATGATTCCCTCCTCAAATATTTCCAACCCCCCACCCCAGGTTTTACTCAAATATTTCTTGGACCCTCCAGATTTTAAGAGCTAGTGCCGCCACTGTCTAAGAGTTCGCAATAGATATATACTTTTTAATTTATTTAATATGTATCTAAAAAATGTATGTGAAGTGTGAATTTTCACATATTGTAGGGTTTCGCAGGAATATAATAAGTGAACGCGGCATGCTGAGTGTGTACGACAAATTTTACTTTGTAGTAATCACGGCAAAATGAACGATATTTTTAAAATAATTTATCCTCTGTTAATCTAAGAGCTTTAAAAACAAATTCTATGTTAAAATATTTTTTTGTTAATTTTAATTCGAATATCTAATATCATTATTTAGGTTTTTAAATATATGCAGTATTTTTTTTTTTTTTATACAGCAAGATTGATTAAGATTTTGAAAATTGCGCCTATGGCTTCCATTGGTTGTTTTAAGTCATATAATCCGCCCCTCTGATTTCGTATACATGACACATAGAATGAAAATATAATTCCAACAAGTTATTAAATTTACGCTCTTGAAATTTAAATACAACATTTGCCAAAATATAACTAGAATTTTGACAAAATAATTTTAACAAAATAATAATGGAAAGAAAAAAACAAAAATTAAACTGTCTCCTCTGCCCGGGAGCGAACCCTAGTACGCTGGGTAGCAAACGAGCAAACTAACCATTAGACCAGGATACGCCTTTTAATTTAGTGTGTTACATAACTATAACTTTTGTGCATCGTCAACAAATAAACACAAAAAATGCGTTATTTTCCGAAAACATAATCTGTATCATAAAGTTGTATATGCATGCCAAATTTCAACTCTCTAGCCGTTTGGCTACAATTTTACCGACAGACAGACGATAAAATGCCGTCATACCTACAAAAACCTAAAAATTATTAATTTTAAGAGGGGAGGGGGTAAAATTATTTAAAAAATAAAGTAAAATAACATATTTTTGTATAGTAATTTACAGAGAGTTCGAAATAAAATCTGATATATCACCTAGAAGTGAAACATTTTTTTATTACGATCAAGACTTATATAGCATACTAAAAATACTACATATTTCCTTTTAACTATTTTTTATATCTCCGAACAGATAAGATCAATCGTGATCCCTTTATCTTGTTACATCCTGTACACATTATTACAACTTAACTTAAGGGACTATTACCGGTTATAATTTTCAAAAAATCGTTTTTTTTTTACATTTTTTGATTCCTTATACCTTCAGAAATCATATCCTAAATTTTTATAACGAAATTCAAAAAAATAAGAAATTGGTGGCAATTTTAGCGCATGCGCTTTTTCGGAGGTCCAAGAATATATTAAACCGATTTTTGAAAAACTAACAGATGAAGAGTTGCTGAAACGATGTTTGGGAAAGAATACCCAAAATAATAATGAGTGTTACAACAAAACACTTTGGGCTATCGTTCCCAAACATACGTTTGTGGGAAGAGAAGTTACTGAGTTGGCTGCTAATATTTCATTAGCAATATTTAATGAAGGTAGAACATCCCTCTTGAAAATATTGGCGGTAATGGGATGCATAATTGGACACTCTGCGTATGATTATGTTAAAAAAAAAGATGAGGAACGCATTGAGATGGCCAATAAAGCGAGTACAGCGGCGTCGAAAGAAGCTCGCTTGGCAAAGCAAACTACTCAGCAAGAGGAACAGCAACAAATGATTGATTCGGGAGTACTTTTATATGGACCAGGGATTGCTGATTAACCAATTGTAAGTGCTGAAACTTATTTTTTTTTTTAAATATTACAATACAAATATTAAAAAAAAACTTTAAAAGTGATTTTCTCGAAATGGTGTTTTTTCAATCGGCCCAGACTTATTCTCCATAACTACACAACGGAAATTTTTAAATTTTAGTGAATTTTGTTCATTTTGATACCCTCTACGGTAATTTACCAGAAAATTGCAAAAAAAAATTGAAAAAAAAAAAAATTGATAAGGGTAAAAGGGGAAAAAAACATGTTTAGAAAAAAAATTTCACCTATCCGCCATTTTGTTTTTACACCCTTTTTTTTATAATAGGTGGTAAATTACGATGTAAGACACCTTCATCTTTAAACTTATTTTTGAATTTTTTGTTTCAAACTTGTCAATTTCGAGATTAACCCCGGGCCATGGAGCATCATAATTTTTTGTTACCGAACTTTGGCGCCATCTATATAATTATCTATGTATTGAAAAAAAAAAAAAAAAATTTTTTTTATAATCTTGAATATAATATTAATAAAATAAAAAAAGTTGCACAACGTTCTATAATAAAGGAAACGAGAAAAAAAAATTTAATTATAGGTCATTTTTTGCCTTTCTAACCGGTAATAGTCCCTTAAAAATAAAATCTCACCTGAATCGTAATGGTTTCATTTCTACTAACATTAGACATCATCTGTTGCACATTATGTGTCCCATGAGGCAAAATATATTGTTCACCGCTCGTTGGCTGTGCACTGAATTTAAAATTAGGTTGCAACGGTGGTGCAAACTTATACTTTTTCCCTCGATCAACTTGCTGCTGAATAGGTTGTACAGGTGGTTGTATAATAGCAACATTCTGTGCCTCCTGACTAACAACTGTTGCAGGTTTACTTATACTGTTCATTGGAAAACTCTGGTACATCGGTTTGTATATATTCCCTTGTGCTTGATTGGACGATAACTTGATATGTTGTTGCGTTATGTTTTTGTGTTTACTAGAATTAGTTTTTGATATCACAGTTGGAAATGGTAGATCGGTTTGCTGCGTTTGAATACATTCGTTCGGGAAACCTAATATTATTTCATTACTTATTGGTTCTACCTGTAAAGTTAAGAAAAATTTATTAATAAAATACTAAATAGTTGATAATTTTACTTGCTGAAACTCGAATAAACGTCAAAACTTTTTAAAAGAAGCACTTGGAAAAATATTAACACTTAATGATATATAAAAATATTAACACTAGATGAAATTATAAAATTGACAACCCCCTTTAAAACATCATTGAACTTTCCAATTTTCCTTTCGTAGGATTAGATATTAGTTAATAATGTTTTTGTTTGTTCTTAACAACATATGATTTATATCTCGTATTCATTTTTAGGGTTTTGTAGGTATGACCAAAAAACCCTTATACCGTCATTTTGTCGTCTGTCTGTCTGTCTGTCTGTTCGGTAAAAATTGTAGCCAAACGGCTAAACCTAGAGAATTGAAATTTGGCATTCTTATACAAATCTTTGACCCGCACATAGGAAAAATACTAAAACATCTAAAAAACATATCCCCCTAAAAATATAAACAAATATTTGCTCATCGAAAAAAAATATATTTTTTTATAATTCTGAGTAGGGTATCAAATGAAAGCCCTTGGTACGTGGATTAACGATCAAATTTTTATTTTTGCTAAATAAATTATTCTGATGCGATTTTTGCCAAAATTGTGCAAAATTTTTTTTGTCCCACACCCTGTAGCCCAGATGGTTTAAACTAAAAATCTGAAAAAACTCTAAGTAATGTACATTGGTGTGAACCGGAATATTTTAACAGGAATTTTTGATCAAATTAGGTTTTTGGAAAAAAACGCATTTTTTGTGATTTTTGACTAATAATGTACACAAGTTATAGCTTTGTAACACGCCACACTGTAACATGTCTGCTGGTATAGTGGTATTAGACGCTGATTTTTCACCCAAGTAACCCGATCCGAAAGGGATCGAACCCTGTGAGAAGAGACTATATTATTTTGTTTTTTTTTTTTTAAATTTTTATATTGTTTAAATTATTTTTTCAAAATTCTTATATTTTATATGTTATATTTTGGCAAATGTTGCATTTAATTTTTAAAAGCGTAAATTTAATAGCCAGTGGAAATTGTTTAAATTATAATATAATTCTGTTTCAATGTACACGAAATCAGAGGGGCGGAACTTATAACAACCAATGGAAGCCATAGGCGCAATTTTTAAAATTCTTAATGAACCTTGCTATATAAAAAAAAAAAAAAATACTGCACATATTTAGAAAACTAAATAATGGTATTAGGAGTTCGAATTAAAATTAACAAAAAAAATATTTTAATATAAAATTTGTTTTCACATCCAAAAGAATCATCATTCACTTACTAAATACCTGCAAAACCCTGAAATGTGTGAAAATTCACACTTCACATCAATTTTTAATTTAATAAAAATATGTTTTTACTCTCGTGTGTATATTTTTCAAGAGATATGTAAGTTTCAGTGTCTTTCTCTGTATGAGGGTCGCAAAAGGGTATATGCATACTAAAAATATTAAACGAAAATCTTAATACTTGGCAAAATTTAGTCAAAACGAAATGTATTTCAAAAATAAATTACCATTCCTTAATCTGCACTTAAAGAGCTTCCATTTAATATCCCCACAACAAAATTTAAATTAAAAAAAAAAAATGTTTTCAATAATACAAAAACTGTAATATTTTCCAAAAACGAAATCGGATAAAAATTCCTCTCGTCCGTTTCCGGTTCATAGAAATATTGCTTAGAATTTTTTCAGATTTTTAATTTAACCTCTTAGGGTTAAAAGGTGCGGGATACTGATTTTTTTAGTACTTTTTACCGACCGCCAACATATATAAGGGAGGTATAGTGATCATACCGATTTTGACATTTCGAGATTTCGATGGATCTCCATGAATTGAGGTCCCTACATAACGTTTTGACTATTTTTAGCATGATGTCTGTCGGTCTGTCTGTCGGTCTGTCTGCCGGGTATAGTCTGTAAGAAATGCGTTAAAATTAGCGTCAGGTTAATATTTTTATTTTAACGTCATTATCCAAAAAGGCTATTCTGTAAGAGCATTTGTTAAGGTAAGCGTTAATACAATATTTGTTAACGCGATGCGCTAACTCACCCTGTAGAGAGGCTAATATTTACTGTACGCGCATGCGCTGTTACGTTGAATTTTAACAGGAGTATTTATTTAGTCAAATGCCGAGAGAATCTTAACCTAATATTTCGGTGTTGAATTAAATATTCAGTGGCGAAATTTATTTTAAAAATGGAACAGAAATGTTTGGTCCTGTGATACTCATTATAACTGGTTTCCACAATGTATTAAATAAAAATATAACTTTCTTCAACTTTTATTTAGTCAATTTATATACTACATTGTATTATAACAGTTTATCTAATATTTGAATAAAATGTGAATTATATATTCTATTTTTAAAAAGATGTTCAGTGATATTAATTATTAAATAATTAATTGATTTATTACGCTATTTCTACCCTGGAATAACACTGTTGTGATCGTCATTATAAATCTCATCAATTGTTTCTTCAAATAATACACCATTAAAATGTACAGCGATATTTTGAAACACGGCGGAGGCATAAGTGAAGTATTGTAGCTTTCAGATGATTATAATTTTAAGTTCTGTGTCTCATCAAAAACCAAAACTGCTCTTCAATACTCCATTTACTTGTCTGGGTTACTTGTATAACAAAAATTATGAAGCGTCATTCTTATCTCTACTGTAAAAAATTCACTTTAAAAAGTAATAGAAAGTTGATTAATATTCCTACTGTCTTGTGTTTTATTCATTTTTTTAAATAACATGACATTTACTTAAATAGGATCGGCCATTTTTGCAAACTAAACACCAGCGTTAACTTTTAAAGCCACCGTTTTAGTAGGCGCTTATTGTAGAACGTTAACTGGCTATTTTAACGCAGCCGCGCTCTAATTTTAACACATATATGTTTAGCGAATAGCATTTACGTTAAAATTGGTGTTAAAAAAATTAACGTCAGTTTCTGACGCTAAGATTTTAACATAATGCTTAGAGAATAGACCCGTGTGTCTGTCAGTCTGTGTTAACATGCAGAGCAAATTCGGCTAAAAGAATTTCCTCCTATAAAATTCTGCCCACAAGAATTTTATAGCTGCTCAGTCAAATTTTTTAGCGCCCAGTGCCCCTTTCGGCTTAAGTGGGTTTTACACGATTCAATTAATTGATCAATAAATTGAAAAAGTTGACATTCAATTAATTGATGTGTGTAAAGCGTAAAAATTTCGTCAATTAATTGATCAATTAATTGACAAAAAATTTGATCAATTTATTTTGAAAATAGAACAAGTTCTATTTTTCGTCAATTTTTCATCAATTTTTTAGGGAATTCTAGATATATTTTTATCTGTTAAGATATGGCCAACTGTTTAGTTGTAGCATAACCTCGAAACTCGAAACATATTACTTTTGTTTCGTTTTCAAATCTAACATAACCTGAAACGTTCTAATTTATCATCATCTAGGTTATTTCTTTTGTTTTTGTTCACAGCTCGTAATTTTGTGAAGATTTTTTCAATATTTTCATTTTGATAAATATGTCAACATGTTTTACAGTTGGTAATGTAAAAATTTTCAAAAAAATTGATAAATAAATTGATGTGTGTAAAGTGTTGTTTTTGTTCCCAAGGTTACCAATAAATTTTTCAATTACTTGACAAAAAACTTGATCAATTTGTTGATCAATTAATTGAACTGGGTAAATCTAACTTTAGAGGGAACATTGAGTGAGACCTATACGTCACATAACTTTTTCTTCAAATAAATTGATTATTTGAGTTTTTAAAAACTGAGTATTCGTACTTTGTGGACATGCCTCATATATGTATCTACTTACCGTTGTATAGGGTGCTACAATTTCTGTTGTCGTAGGAGGTATAATTTGATATTCCGGAAAATCCCATCCTAAAGTTTTATATGTCATCGTATCAGAGCCTTGCTCTTCTGGTACGGGTGGAAGTTTAGCATTAATGAGGTCTGAAAATAATGTGAGAACTAAACAAAATAATAATTATTATTAAGTGCGTTATTACCGTTAAGGGGTTCTAATGTGTCCATGATATCGTCAAGGTTAGGTTGCAGAGGTCCTAAACTTGGTTGGATGAAATCGGCAAGGCCTGCCTTGGCTGTGGAAAATAACAGGGTCACAACATGAGTAATTTTAAATTTAGTCTAAACACTTTTATTTGATAATACTTAAAAAAAGTAAAATATTATTCATATTCGAAGCTAATTTCAAATAAAAGTTATCAGACCATAAATTGTGCTATTCAATTTTATTATTACTATAAAACTACTGTTACTTAATTTATAACCAGAGTATAATTGAAATAATGTATTTGAAAAAGTATTTCAATTATTTTAGTTATTTGAAATATTGTATTTCAAATTCTTCATAAATGCTTTTGGTATTTGAAAATACTTTCTCCGTGGTATTTATATTTGATAAATTGTTGTCTGAAAATGTCAGTATTTGAAATACTTAAGAAACGTTTCAAATATTTCCTTAGTATTTCAAATACTTCCGTAGTATTTCAAATATTTTCCATAGTACATATTTCAAATATTTCTTAATATTTCAAATATTTTCCTAGTATTTAAAATTTTCCTTACTATTGCAAATTTCCCCTAGTATTTCAAATCTTCCCTAGCATTTCAAATGTTTTCTAGTATTTTAAATCTTCCCTACCATTTCAAATCTCCCCTACTACTTCAAATATCCCCTGTTATTTCAAATCTCCTGTAGTATTTCAAATATTTCTCTAATATTTCAAATGTCGCTTGGTATTTCAAGTATTCCCTAGTATTTAAAATATTTCTCTAGTATTTTATATCGTCCCTAGTATTTCAAATCTTCCCTAGTATTTCAAATCTTCCCAAATATTTTAAATATTTTCCTACAAATTCAAATGCTCTCGTATATTAAAAAAAAATGTCAGTTTAGATCGCCATGCGACCCAAAGTAAGAAGGTAATTTAGGAATTTAATTTTCAAGAGTGATCTAAAACAATAAAAAAAATTGACGTGAAGTGTGAATTTTCATACATTTCAGGGTTTTGTAGGTATTTAGTCAGTGAATGATTATTATTAGAAGGCTAAACGATGAATACTTGTTACTACATAACACAATTACAAGTGTTGGTTTTAAATCCTTTAAATCAATAGGCACGACAAGAAGGTTGCAATTAGATTTTTTTCATATATCATAAATTTATAATACAACCATAATGTATATTTTAACGCTTTTTTTTTTTTTTTGTATAATTGCAATAATATCATTCAAATCCAGACCAGGCAACACTGCGAGCGATCTTTTATCACGCAAGAGCATAACGCCTACAGAGACATTGTTTATATTGCGACTATATGAAAAACTAACAGATTCTGTACTAGAAATGGAATCCCAGCAACCGGTCAGTTATTTATTTATTTTCCTAGTCGATATTTGCAAAATAAATTAACGTACCTTTTCTCTACCCATAACAAAATGTATCCATATACAGTATTGGCCATAAAGATTGCAACTTTTAATATTTCTCAATTTTTCAAATTTTAATAATAATATTGGAAAATAAATACTCTTAGTTCTATAATTTAATCATATTTTGTCTGTTACATCAATCAATAGTTAAATAATCTGACTCACAGATTAATAATAAATCATTTCTTCATTTTTGCTGGACAAAAATATTGCAACTACTTGAATTTTCTTGTTATATGCAGATTTTATCCATAAATAATATGTTGTGCACAAGTAATATTTCAGTTTATATTTGTCAATTATGGGTCGTAGTAACACTGTTTCAAGTGAAATTAGAAACTTAATAATTTCTGGTTTTGAAGATGTGATTTCACAAAATTTAAATGTTCATAAATCTACTGTGTCGCGAATTATAAAACGATTTCGAGAAGAAGGTACGTTTGAAGTTTCAAAAATTCCAGGACGGCCACGAAAAACTACAAAACGAACTGATAAAAAAATTATTTATTTATCTACCAATAACCCCTTTCTGTCATCGGAGAAAATTTTGGGCCTTTTGCCACAAATGGATCAAGAAAACATCTCAACAAGAACTATTCGCAGAAGATTAGTTAGTGAGGATCTTTTTAGTCGCCTTCCTGCTAAAAAACCAATTCTATCCAAAAAGAATCTGAAGGCCCGATTAAAATTTGCTAAAAATCATAATGACTGGACTGTGGATCAATGGAAAAAAGTTATTTTTAGTGATGAATCTAAGTTCAATTTGTTTAAAAGTGATGGTGTAAGTTATGTTAGGAGGCCTGCTAATAAAAGATTTGTTCAAAAATACACCTTGCCAACAGTTAAACATGGCGGAGGCGGTGTGATGGTATGGGGCTGTTTCTCGGGATATGGTATGGGTCCTCTATACCACATTGAAGGAATAATGGATCGATTTAAATATATAGACATCCTTCAAAATGTTATGGAACCTTATTCTGATGAGTTCATGCCTTTAAAACATATTATTCAGCATGATAATGACACAAAACATTCTTCGAAGTTGGTAAAAAAATGGTTCGAGGATTCAAAAATTAACGTAATGACTTGGCTGTCACAGTCACTCGATTTAAATCCAATAAAAAACCTTTGGGAGATTGTCAACAGAAAGATTAGAAACAAAACGCATTCAAATATTGAAGAATTGTTTAAAGCTTTGCAGGGTGCCTGGTCTAATATTGATAATGAAATGATCACGAAATTATTAGAATCAATGGCGAAAAGATGTCGGGAAGTTATAAATACTGGTGTTTACTATACAAAATATTAAAAATGATCTGTTAATAATAATTCATTTTCTTAATTAATAAAAAAAAAAGATTTTTTTAACAGTAGTTGCTATCTTTATGTCCAGGTAAAAATAATAAATACTATAAAAAAAAATAGAATTTACTATTAAAATTAAATTTTTTACTATAATATATGTAGAGGATTGTTAAAGGTAAGAATTACATTTTTTTAATTTTAAAAATATTGAATAGAATAAAAATAAAATAGGATAATCAAAAGTTGCTATCTTTATGGCCAATACTGTATATACAAATATATTTTTTTTAATTTTAGCTAAGATTTTAAACGAAAATCTTAATACTTACGTGCGTGGTAAAAATACGTGCAATGCGAATTATAATTGTGTTGTTTTAAGCATTTGATTAATATGTATGTTTCTAATAAATATATTCATTTGTACATATAGAAATATAAAACTGACAGTAATAAATACATTTTATTTTAAAAGAAATTATCGAAAAAATTTCGTAATTCAATGTGCAGCTACGAAACCCTAGAATAAAAAACCGCGGAGATTGAGACTGTATTCACTCAAAAATATATTTAATTCTACATTCTTCAAAAACTTATTCGAAAAATTTCAAGCGTACTATTTCGATTTACATCAATGTCAATACACATTGAATTACACTCTACACTGATTTTGTTCGGAATGTTTGTCCAATCCTTGTGAGAAATGTATGGGAAATAACAATTCGTTAGTATGTTTTTAGCAAAAACTGACTAATTATCACCCGCGCTCACGAAGTAATCGTGAGTGATTTTCTGCACCCCATTCTAAATTTGTTCTTCAACTAATTGAGTGATTTTCAATAAAATTTAAATAGCACAGTTAGACCGGGAGCTCATGACATTTTTGGTCTCCGATTTCATACAGCATGCCTTTTGGAGGACAGAATATTTACCCTGTGACAACAAAAAAGGGATGGTACTAAACCCCTGCACGCTTTCCGGTCATAGGGAAAATTGCATTTCCACTTGCACAAAATTTTTGTGTCTTTCTCTGATTTAATATTGCTTGCCCTTTTGTCAAAAGAAAGTTTTAACAAATTTAAAGTCGTTTAATTATAGGCATGCTGTATGAAAACGCGGAAAATCATATTTTTTTATTACAAGATCACATGACCGTTTGAGCCCTTTGGGACCCTCCGAATCGCATGCATATATTTAAAAGACTTTAAATTTGTTATAACTTTCTTTTGACAAAAGGGCAAGCAATATTAAATCAGAGAAAAGCACAAAAATTTTGTGTTTAAGTGGAAATGCAATTTTCCCTATGACCGGAAAGCGTGCAGGGGTTTAGTACCATCCCTTTTTTGTTGTCACAGGGTAAATATTCTCTCCTCCAAAAGGCATGCTGTATGAAATCGGAGACCAAAAACTGTCATGAGCTCCCGGTCTAAGTAAAATTAGTCGATAAAACATTACAGAAAACAAAAGAAAAACATATGGAAAAATAGAATGGCAATAAAACAAAAAAATAACATTCAAGCAAAAGGTAACATCTAGTGCAAAAGGTTACATTTAATGTAAAAGGAAAACTGAATGATTTTAAAACTTAAAAATGTGATATCAATAATATTCACTTTTATAAACTATGTAAAGTTCAGTTTTTTTAAGAAGTCTGTTTAATGACAATTGAACGAATCAACAATCAACTTATTTATGAGGAGGTACAAAACAGCTTTATCACACTCATCAAAACTTTGGGTATTCAAAAAAAAAAACGTTTTTAGTTAAGTTTAATCACTACAATGATTTTTTTTTTATGTAATACTGTTTATGGTAATACGATTAAGATTAAATAAGTGACCTATATCGAAAATTTAATAGTTTGTGAGATAATTCACTTTTTTATTTGGATAAAGTTGGTTTTGATGAGATTTGTCTGGATAAAGTAGGTATTGCTGAGATTTGACTGGATAAAGTAGGTTTTGCTGAGATTTGACTGGATAAAGTTGGTTTTGCATCAAATCGCTTCTAGTCTCATTTCTTAAGAACAATATAATAAAAGCAAAATAAAATATTTGATGCAAAAGTCATGGAATAAAATTTAATTAGGGATTGAAAAAAAATATATTTCAAAAAATTTTCAATTAATTGTTACGAGAGTTATGTACGTGTTATAACTTGTTTTGTCAACTTGTATTTATCTATATGTGTTTGTAGCCTGCGCAAATTATATATATAAAAGCCCTAATTTCTGTGTGTCATCGTAACGCTAAGTTCCTGGGTCCTAGCGGGTCTTGCGGCAAGCGGGCGGCCACGAATTGAGTGGAGAAACGACGTACCTCGACAAAGCTGACTTACCAGAGCTCTCAAATCAGTACGTTCGGTCACCTGACGGAAGGATGTTGTCTTAATTGATGTTATGCCCGCGGACTGACCGGTCCGATACTAATTTTTAAACGACACGCATTGAGCGGCTTTTTAGGATTACCTAGGTATAATCAGAAACAGCTATACCATTGATGTTCAGAATATGGCCCGCGGGTCGTATCCGGCGCGTTACTAATTTTGAAACGACACGCATTAAGCAACTTTTTAGGATTTCCTAGGTATAATCAAGAAACGTTTTTGTTTTGTTAATATACGCAGAATCATGCATATTTTAATAATTGATTCCTGTTTATATTGATTTATTTTCGTTACCAGTTTGCCAACGTTGTTGGCAAGGGGTCTGCTAGTAGAGAAAATAATAGACTGATGTGACTGGCCGAAATGGAAATAATTGATTTTGCACCAGACTCGTTTGTGGATAAAGTTGGTTCTGTTTTGTCTTGCACAATTCGATGAGACATTGTAAACCAATATCGTTGATTTTGTTCATATTTTTTCTGTTTTCTGAATAGCTTTCAAGGGGTAAGAAATGATAATCACATGTTATCTTGATTTTGAAAAAAATGTGATAAAGTCGGTTTTGCATTGTGCCTCCTCTTATATATTTCTTTCTCACTCATGCTTGCAAGGAATGTGCGAGTCAGAAATATATAAATAAGTTGGGTGTCGCTTCATTCATTTATTGAATAGACTTCTTTAAAAAACTGAATTATACACCATTTTTTTCCTGTAAGACTCTTCGAGGAATGTATCAGATGTTAATGAAATAATTTACTTACCAATCTCTCTAGAATCTGGAAAAACGAAAGGTTGATTTCCAATGGTAGAAAATAAAGTATCGCTCATGAAATCCATGTAATCTTCATCAACCATCATATTAAGTGCATCGTTACTTTGTGAATTCCAACATAAGGCTTCTCGATCGTCGGCCTACAAAACATTTAGCTTTCATTATTTTAATTCTACACATTTTCTAACTTTATAAAATTAACAATCTGTGCCCATTTCAGACGTAGTACGTCATCCGATGATAGAAGAAGCTTGATAACCATGATGAACTAAATGGATAATATAAGAATAGTGAAACAAGTGTATAACAAAAACGAGCAAAATGAAAATCAAGAGCAAGATTTGTGACATAGTATAGAGCCAAATTTTGCACACTTTAAAAAGGCTGATATTAAACTTATCAAGAATTTAATTCAGTTTTTGATCAGAAAATTTTGTGTTTCTAATCAGAAATATGTGATGAGTTTTAAATTATTTTTTGATCAGAAGAAAATAATGATTTAATCACAAAAAAATAATTACTATAATCTGTCTCAATTTGTAATACGAAACTAGATATGGTTACTTTGGTGACTGTTGTGGTGTAAACAGACTGCCGTATCCGTGTGAACCAATACTAAGACAATATTATAAATGTATTGTCAATATACAACATAAAAAATGAACTGTTACTGTTAGTTCCGTATTACAAAATGAGACAGATAATATATAGATCAGAAAAAAAATCAGCTGTGACATATTTTTTATTTCAAAATTCGGGACGGGAGCTTATCGACGGGGGATGCCCCCCCCGAATTTTTTTAAAACAAATTACTTACAATAAATAATTGTAATTTATAATAAATAAAAATTTCCAATCACAGATAATTAGCTTATATCAGTGTTTCCCAAAGGGTGTGCCGCAAAATTTTCCAAATGTGCCGCGAAATCTTAAAGTGAAAGAATCAGCTGTGGCCAGCACAGGACCGACCGCCATCACAAATTACTTGTTTAATTTATGCTGCTTTATCAAAAAATTTCTCAATAAAAGTTGTTAGTTATTGCTTTTATACCAATTTTTGTTAAATAATTTTTTTCGAAATATTTCTGTTGTGTAATATTCGCAAAAATCTTAAAATCGATACGAGATAAACTTCCATTTATAGTTAACTGCTTTTTGTTTTAGAAAAAAAAAAAAATTTTGATAAAAATTCTTATTAAAATCAAAAGTTGATCGTGCCATTAATGTCAAAAGCTTAAATATGAAGTTTCATAAAAATCCTTTTAGCCGAATTTGTTCTGCACGCGTACACAGACAGACAGACGGACGGACGGACGGACTGACAGACATCATGCTAAAAATAGTCAAAACGTTATGTAGGGACCTCAATTCGCGGAGATCCATCGAAATCTCGAAATGTCAAAATCGGTATGATCACAATACCTCCCTTATTTATATATGTTTGCGGTCGGAAAAAAAATGTTGACTTAAAAAATAATTCAGAAAATAAAAGTAGAGAGCCGGTCACTATGGCGTAGTGGTCAGCTCATTTGACTGCTACCCATGGGGGCTCGGGTTCGAATCCCGGTGATGGCATGGATGTTTGTATTTGTTGTAAAAATTGATGTATCCATAATAAAAATAAAGCTATCCTGGTTAATGGCCATCCTAGCTAAGACCAAAAATTAATTAAAAAAAAAAAAAAAGTAATGAAATATTTCATTATAAATATTTTTTCCATTCAGGGTTTCGTAGGTATAGTCAAGTAACCTCTATACCAGGGCTTCTTAAACTTTTTCATATAGCGACCCCCTTCATGCCTAGGAAATTTTAAACGACCCACCATGTAATGAAATTAATATTGACCATAGATGTAGGTGTAATATCGCGACATTGTAGAATCTACCTTGTAGATTCTAAAAATTTATTTATTATTAGGCAAAAGTAGCAGATCTTTGCGACCCCCTTCAGTAGCCTTGCGACCCCCCGGGGGGTCGGGACCCACAGTTTAAGAAGCCCTGCTCTATACCAATGGTGTCCAACATACGGTCCGCGAGCCGTATCCGACCAAAATTTTATGGGCTGTAATGTCAAAATTAAGACAGAGTTTGGTTCAAGACGTTTTCAGCTAAATTCAAGCTACTCGGGTTTTTCTGTGCTAACTTCTTTACTATCATAACCTAACTTGAGTGGATCTGAACAGAAATTATGGCAGTTTTTGATTTGTGCACATTGAGAATTGTACGCGTTGCGTTAAGAACAAGTTGTTTCTCCCACGGTTAGCTCAAAATTATCCGTCCAAGGGTGAGTAAAAGCATAAAATGTTTCATTTGTCCCCCGAACGGGAACACCACAAACGTTGTGTACAAAAAAGTTCTTTTGACATGCTAAGTATTATTCAACTTAATGAACTTATCTAGTATACTATAATTTTGACTTACGGTTTCGTGCATATCTTTTAGATGACAACCTAAAGCTTGATTTCGATAGTACATCCTCCATTTTTTGTATTCCGCAGTGACTGCCTGTAACTTTCTCTTCCAATATTTTCCTTCCAGAACAACAGCCTAAAAAATATATCATTAATTACTCAAGTATATAATAAATAAAAAAAAAAGTATAAGCTATTTCAAACGTTTAAATAGAACTAACTAGAATTTTCATTATCCTAAGTTGTCATGAGCTCTCTTTTTAACAATTGAAGCTGACTTTTGTTAAACAAAATTATCAAAGGCTCACTTAATCAGTAAATGTTATTAGAATTCAAAATTTAGTTCCGCTAAACCAGAACTGGGCAATAATTAAATACTTTTGTAATTAATTACTGATTAAATTACTTTTCCCACAAAGTAATTTGTAATTGAATTACTTTGTAAAAAAGTAATTGTATTCAATTACATTTCAAATTTTGAAAAATAATTGATAAAGTAATTGTTTTTGGTAATTTAATTACTTCAAGTAATTTAAATACTTCAAATTTAAAAGATTCTTTTAAGGAGACAGAATTATTGTACCTATACTCTATCTCAGAAAGACTGATAGTAATAAATCATTTTGTCAGGCAGTTACCAATGGCGTGCACATTTTAAACACGTTTAAATTGGTTTTGTGTATTTCTATATTACTATTTATCATTTTAATAAACGCACGCCTGTGACCATATTTATCATATCATTAAACACACCCCTGTGACCATATTTTTCCTCAAAATTTTAGGGTAAAATTTTTATGGTCTATTGTGTTTAACCCTAGTTCGTATTCCCATATAATATGTGCGGCACACTCGGTTGTTTTTAACAATATTTCGTTTCGAACTATTCATATTTTGTCGCTTTTGTTTTGTCGCTTTTGTTTTGTCGCTTCTGTGTGAAAAAACAATAACTTTTTACAAATAATAAATTTTATTACTATCAGTCTTTCCGAGATAGAGTATAGAAGAATACGCAAAAGTTTTACAACCGATTGCAAAAACACTTGATTTTTTACAAAGTGAAAAAAATACTATTTATGGATTTTTATTACCCAGTATTATATCTTTAAAAGTAAAATTTGAAAAAATTATAGAAAATGATGAACACTCTAAAACTATAAATATAATTGGAAAATTTGATTTAAATAGTTTAGTTGGAAGGTTTTCTTATTTTTTTTAATTTTATTTATTTATTTTTTTAATAAATAAAGAGTCTAAGGATGCTATAATAATGGGTGTTTTTTTTAGAGGTATAGAACTTTAAATTGCAATAAAACAACGATGGATTATTCGATTGACATGATTTTTTTTTTATTCGAAAGATAATCTTGTGGCATTACATTTTAAATATGATTTCTGGCATATGACCGCCACGGCTGGCTCGGATGTAGTCCAATCTGGACGTCCAATTTTCGATGACTTTTTCCAACATTTGTGGCCGTATATCGGCAATAACACGGCGAATGTTGTCTTCCAAATGGTCAAGCGTTTGTGGCTTATCCGCATAGACCAATGACTTTACATAGCCCCACAGAAAGTAGTCCAGCGGTGTTAAATCACAAGATCTTGGAGGCCAATTCACAGGTCCAAAACGTGAAATTAGGCGGTCACCAAACGTGTCTTTCAATAAATCGATTGTGGCACGAGCTGTGTGACATGTTGCGCCGTCTTGTTGGTATGATTTAATGTAATGCCACAAGATTATCTTTCGAATAAAAAAAAATTCATGTCAATCGAATAATCCATCGCTGTTTTATTGCAATTTAAAGTTCTATACCTCTAAAAAAAACACCCGTTAGCTGCAGCTGTCACACCAACAATAAAATTACGCTGGCTAAATGTTTGAGCAATTGGTGGTATTAAAAGGAAATAAAAATATAAATTAACAATGTTATAAGTATTAATTGTATTTGTTTTTTCTTGTTAAAAATGAGAAAGAGAAATGATATTTAATTATCTTTTATTTAACATTATAATAATCTTTTTTTTAAATTTATATATTAATGTTTTTTTTTTTTATATATACATATATAAAGTAATTGAAAAGGTATTTAAAATTACTACCAGGGCTTCGAACCGTTATTTTTTTCGTTTCGGTTTTTGTTCCGGTTCAATTAAAAAAATAAATATCGGTTCGGTTCCGGTTTTCGTTCCGTCAAAAATAACGGTTTTTTTCGGTTTTCGGTTCAGTTCCGAGTGATAAATTTTTAAAGGCTTTTATTTGTATTATAGTACAGGAAATGAAGCATTTTGGCTCGCAATTTTTTCGTCCAGCATGGACTTAAGTGAAATTTTCACAGATTTTCTACATCATGCCGGTGTACGCTAAAACCTTGGGGGTGGTTGCCACCCCATCTCGGGGGTGGAAATTTTTTACTACATTTTAACTATAGGAATCGATGGGAAAAGTAATTCTAAGAAAAAAATGTTCTTTACATTTTCTTCGTAAAACTAATATTTTTTTAGTTATTCGCGGTTGAAAGTAACAGTTTTTCGATGAAAAAATCGATGTTTTTAAAAAGTTTTTTGCGAATAACTCAAAAAATACGCATTTTATCAAAAAAAACTGTAGAAAGCAAAATTGTAGCTTTTAAAAAAACAAACAAAATCCTTTTTTTATTAATTTTCTACGACCAATACGAACCGAGATACGGCATGTTAATGGTTAACTTTTTTTCGCCAAATGCATAATTTGAAAGATTCAAAGTCAAATAACAGGAAAAATTTGCATTTTTCGAGGAAAACTCATTGAATCTTTTTTAAAGTATTTCAATAGACCTTTCAAACAAAAAAAACAAAAAAGTCTCTAGCATAAAAATTAAGCGACTTATGATCAAAATAAGGTCGGTACGTACTTTTTTCTACGAAAAAATCAGTGAAAACAACCCGCTATTTACCCCTCTAATTCAAATTGATCCTCACCCTTCCGTGATTCTCTTCATATATGTATTTTCAGTACACCCAAGAAGTTTGACCAATTTAAAATGCCTAATTTTAGAAAAATTGGAGTTTAAAGAAAAAACTATTTTTTGCGATTTCGTATTTTTCACCCTTTTCTTCAAAATATCTCCGAAATTACTGGAGATACGAAAAAAATGATAGAGCACTAAATTGTAGCTTTTTTAATGACTTAAATTTTCCTGTGCATATATTTTCTGTATAGTGAATATTTGGCGAGATATAGCCGTTTAAAACCTATATTTACAAGCGAACACCACCTTATTCGAGCCCTTCAAACTCACCCCATTTAAAAACTAAGGGATCTTAAGGAATTTAATTTACATAGTCTTATAGCTCTTGAAAAGCCCTACAAAATCATTTTGAAAAAACTTTCTATCGCTAAAAATGAAGGAGCTATGTTTAAAAAACCAATACATTTTTTTTCGAAACATTCGAATAGCACGGTTCGGAGCGTAATAATCTACAATTTTCGGCAGTAATACGTTACATGTTCCACTTTTTCCATTCAAACTAAAATTTGAAGTAGAGGGTGAGATGAGCCTAATCCCAAATTTTTATGCAAATCGATGAAAGACGAAATAATTTTTTTAGGATAAATAATTTTTTTTATATCAAGCTCTAACAAGGGTGGGTTTTTAAGGGTTGAAACATTAGAAATTGTATTCCAAAGCATGAAACAATCATTATTCAACTAATCCAAACCAAATTTTGCCCAGCTTAAGGTTTACAACGTTATTTTATAATTTTTGACAATTAGGGGTAGTTTTCACCCTTAAAAAATAAACAGTACCCATGAGCATGATATAAAATTTGAAGTAGAGGGTGAGACGAACCTAATTTCAAATTTTTGTGCAAATCGATGCAAGATCATTTTTTAAGATAAATACTTTTTTTTTACATTAAGCTCCAACAATGGTTGAAACATTATGAAATTGTATTCTAAAGCATAAAACGATCCATATTTAGCTAATCCAAACCAAATTTTACCCATGTTAAGGTTTAAAATGTTATTTTATAATTTTTTACAATTAGGGGTAGTTTTCACCCTTAAAAAACAAAAAGCGTACAACGGCACAATGTAGAAAATGAACTAGAGGGTGAAATGAGCCTAATTCCAAATTTTTATCCAAATCGATGCTGGACGAAAAAATTGCCAGGTGTTGTCATTTTTTGAGCTTCATTTCCTGTACTATTAGTAATCTATTTTCCACTATAATTTAGAAGAACATTTTATTCCTTATTTTGTAATAATCATACCAAGGCCGCTGGGGCGGTGTTCTGCCCCCCCTCCCTCCCGAAATAATAGAAGCGCATTTTTTTTAACTTGACATTTAAAAAAAAAATTATGTTTTCTGCTCATCAGTTTAAAAAATAATCTTAAATAAAATGTATTTTATATTCACTCCCATAAACATTATCTGAACCTAAATAAACCGATATTTTTTTTCGGTTCAGCTCCGGTTTTCGTTCAGACAAAAATAACGGTTTTATTCGGTTTTCGGTTTTCAGTTCAGTTCCGGTTCGAAGCCCTGATTACTACAATTACAATAGTAATTGGTAATTGAATTACTTTTTTCCTAGCAGTAATTATTTCAAAAGTATTTTAATTACTTTTTTGTCAGAGTAATTTGTAATTGTAATTAATTACTTTTTGTACGTAATTTGCCCAGCTCTGCGCTAAACCAAAGAAACAGGCTATGTGGTAAAAACATTAAAAATTCTTACTTCTGGTTTATTATGTTGGTCGACATCAAGAGGAGATGCAAACTGACATATCAATGTGTTTTGTTTCATGATAACTGGAATAAAAAATTATTCATAAACTTGTTTCATCCTGCCACATACTTACATGACAATGGAAAATAATTAAACAATATATGTATTTTGCAATGTATGTTTTTCACAAGATGAAACATGAAAAATGATCATTCAGGATGAGTGAAAACCTTACACTGCATATGCCAGCATCTCCATATGACATTGTTCAGTCTTATTTTGTCCTTCCATCGCAAACGTATGCCTCGGAATCTGTTCCATTTTGGAGAAGTTAGTTTTTGTCTGCAACAAAAAAATAAAATAAATACATGTACATTTCAAAATACACAGAGTTCTAGTATACTAGCGTCGGCGAATCAACGCACTTGCGCACAAACGATTGCATTGTTCCAGACAATACAGTAGTTTGTTACGTCGTGTGACGTAAGTGCGTTGATTCGCCGACACTACTATAACTACTTAAGCATAAAGCAAATATTGTACTAGACACTTAAGTACTATTTGAATTTATTTCGCATGTATTAGTGTTAAATTTTTGTTAGAATGTCGACAGAATTTGTGAAAAACTATAAAAGCAGAATATCGCTGGTGACCTGGCAATATCTCCTATCTGCATAAATAGAAATTTAAAGAAGAGGTAAAAAACTGCTTTATGTCAGGCGTTTTTGCGTAGTGTAAGATAAACGGTATTGCTTTGTACAGAATTTAGACCTTAAATATTTTTTTTGTTTAAGAATTACTGTCACAACTTGTACATTGCTGCGTGGGTTACAATGCAAACAAAGAGCAAGTTTTCGCTAAAAATTGTAGATAGGAGGTATTGTCAGGTCACCAGCGATATACTGTATGTAGTGTTTTTGGCTGTCAGTCAAGACAAGGAATATTGGCAACTGAGTATTAGAGCCAACAGCCATATTGCCTTGGATCACAGCGCCGCTACCGGTAATGTCACTTCTCAATAGGCTAGTCCAGCGTTTCCCAAAGTGTGGGTCGCGACCCGGCATAGGGTCGCAGAAAAATTTTGCCGGGTCGCGAAAAAAATTGTAAAAACACAAAAAAGATTTTTTTTGTACATATTATTTTTTTTTTTACGTCAGTTAATCACTAGAATAGTGTGTATTTGTGCTCTTTATTACTATACTATATTCTTTATTACTATACTATACTCATTATTACTATTTATTACTCTTTATTACTATAAAGCTACTGCTTTAAAATAAAATTTGTTTCGTAAATAAATGTTTTTTTTTGATAAGGTGGGTCGCGTAAAAATTTTAAAACCTCGTACCGGGTCGCGGTCGAAAAAGTTTTGGGAACCGCTGGGCTAGTCCAAACGTTTAAGAGAAACTAAATGGATTTTAATTTTCTTATGTTGTCACTAGCTAACTTTTTAACTATTGAAGTGGGTTTTTATAAGCAAATTGATCAAAAGCTTCAATGAATCGTTAAAAATTACTATATTTGAAAATCTATTTCCGCTTAAATCAAAGAAACCGACTATAAGGAGATACGACTTCGGTATTTCTAACTCATTCTTTTGCCAAGATAACAGAAAACGAAGAATAAAAAAGTTCTATCTTTGCCGACCGGCATAGTGTAGTGGTAACACACGTGCCCTGTGTTGCTAAGGTCTTCGGTTCGAATTCCGTTCAGGCATGGAATTTTAATTAAGAAATTTAATTATAATTGTCCTAGCTAATTGCCTCAGTAGCAAATGCGCAAATAGCCTTTGTTGCTGTGCGCCAAAAATTGTAAGTAACTAACCTCATTAGCAAAGGTGATAAATGTGAAATTTAAAAAAAAAATCAAACTCACATGTACGATTATACAAAATTTTCGTTTATACTTCCTTAAGGAACTTTATTTAGATTACGACGTTTTTTTTTTTAAGACATAATGTACATTATTTATGAAAATTGTGAATTAAAAAAAAAAAAACACAACTCAAAAACAATTAAAGATGTGGAGATAGCGACCTGTAGTTGAAATTTGTGGGTTTTCCGTAATATGTTTAGTCTAGAAAAAGTTAGGGCTTTAATCGTTTAACGCGTTTTGAGATTACGGGAATTCTTTTTAATGGTATAATTTACAATACTTGTGAAAATTGAAAATTATAAAAAACCCAACTCAAAAACGGTTAGTGATAGTGAACTGCAGATGAAATTTTTGGATTCTCCCTGGTTCATTTAGTCTAGAAAAAATTTGGGGTTTTAATAGTTTAGCGCGTTTAAATAACTGACAATTTTTTTAATGGCATATTTTACATTATTACTGAAATTTGTAAATTTAAAAAAAAAGGTAAACTCAGAAACGGTTAGAGAAACGGCGATTGGTGGTTAAAATTTTTTGATTATCCGTATTTTATTTATTCTAGAAAAAAATTGGGGCTTTAATAGTTGCGTTTTGAGATTATGCCAGTTTTTTTAATGGCATAAATTGCGTTATTTCTGAAAATTGTGATTTAAAAAAAAATTCTTACGCAAAAACGATTAGAGAAAACGACATGATATTAAAATTTTTGGATTCCTCGTGATTTATTTAGTATAGGAAAGATTCAAGGCGTCATTCGTTTTGCGTATTTTAAAATTATGACAAATTTTAATATAACGTGATTTATAGAAATTTTCGCCGGGAATGCGACAAAGACCTGCGATTAAATTTTTTTTTTTTTTTGAAAATTTGGTAAATCCTCACTAAGTAATGGTTAAGGACAGAAACCTGCAATTTGAATTTTTAAAATTCAACTACACTGTTTAGTCTAAAAAAATATTTGGGCTTTAATAAATCGATTATTAAGTTTTGTATGGGCAGTAATCCCTTGAAAATGGCAACAAACCGAAAAAATCGTAAGGGGTAGACCTTAAAAAAATCGTAATTTTTAAGCAAAAAATGTTTGTTTCCGTTTTTATTGAATATTGGTATAAACATGTATTTTTGGTCATAGATAAATAAAATTGGGTCCGTTATGAAGTTTGGGCAAAAGTTTTGGAATTATAGGCAAAAAACTTACCCAAATCGACTCACTTAAAAAACAGGAAAATATGAATATTTTAAATATTTTTTTCATAATACTCAGCACAACATTAGCTTAAAACTATATTTAATAACATTATATTTTGGCGAAAATCGAAACATTATATTGAGTCGAAAAATTTTTGATTTTTAATAATAAAAATTATTTTCCCCAAAAATTTTGAATTTTTGGTGAAAATAAAATTTTAACTTTGTTGGAAAATTGGTATACTTATACATTTTTCCCTTTAATCACAAATATAATCACTTTTGAGTTACGGTCTAAAATTTTGACATTTACGGCAAAAAAAAGTAAAAAAAGACAGTTCACAAACATAGCCGATGAAATATGAACTTGCCCCCCTTTTTAAACTATATTAATATTAATAATTAACAACTATATTAATAAAATTTAAGGCTATATCTGTTTTATTATTTTGTCGGCCTCATATTTAGTTTCTATACGGTTCAGACGTTTATAATACAATATACGCAAAAAAAAACATTTTTTTGTCTGCCTGTCCGAGATTGGCGCAAAAACGGCTGAACATATTTTCACGTAATTTGGTATAATGAAAGAGTAAAACCAGGATTCAAACATAGGCTATAAGGCATCTCAAAAATTTTATTTTAGGGAGATGTTTCGGGGTTAAAACTGTTAACAAAACAATTTAAAATATCTCCCTTATTATTGGCTTAACAGAAAAATGTATATATAAAAAATTGTTTATAAAAAGAAGACAAATCTTTTTTGTTCAATACATTTTTTAATTAGATGAATATTTGGGGAGTTACAGGTCGGACAACCTAAAAATCTACATATATATATATCTTCCTTATTATTGACTTAACAGCAAATTTATATATAAGAAAAATTTATAAGATAACAAATCTGTTTTGTTCTATACATATTTCGATTGAATGAATATTTGGGGAGTTACAGGCTGACACCCTAAAACTAAAATCTTGCATTTCCCACTTATTAGTTGCTTTAAATCAAAAATGTGTATGAGGAAACACTTTTGTGATTTCTCTTCAACACAGATTAAGATTATTTAGGGGTAAAGGGGAGTGTTACTTATGAGGTTGAAATCTCTCATGAAATGTATGATTTACTTAACAGCAAAAATTAATATAAGAAAAGAAACTATTCCTTTCTGTTTAATGCAGTTTTTAACAAGATATATATTTGGAGAGCTATGGTGAGAGATACATATAAACGAAGTATCTCACTTATTATTTACTTAACATCAAAAATATACACAAAAGTGGTTTAGAATAAAGAAACGATTATTTTGTGTCCTACTTGAAACTGAAATATCTCTTATAATTTAAGTTACAGTAAAATATATATAACAAAAACCGTAGGAAGTACAGATACTCTAACTAGTTCAGAATAAAAGTCTGTATTATTGGATTTTTAACAAATACGAATACAAATCGAAACAATTACGAGAGAAATATCAAAAATTCTCAATCAAAAAAAAGATAACAAAACAAGAAAAACAATTGAGCAAAAAGAGAGTACATGTTATCTTTAAAAGAGACCTTCTGGCCACCCTACACCCGTGTAGGGTGAGTAAAGTACTACATTGTTTCCTTGTTACATAAACAACTATATTTAACAACTTATTTCACGCTGTCATGCATTTCCTTGATACTTCCTGAATTAATTTGGATAACCCAACATAACCTAATTAAAAAATATGACAAGATAAAAAGCAATCTATATATTTTTGATTTTATCAAGTTGCATGTAACTAATAAATGATTAACTAATTTCGAGGTCAAATGTCATGAGAAAACAAAAACATTCTATTCTATTGTGTAATAATTCTTAATACATTTGACTCACCTATAGGCTAAAGACATGCACTGAAACAATTTCGACAAGCTAGTTTCAATGGACAACTGTTGATTGGTTTTTCCGTTATCAGTATTACTCGGAATCTGTATATTAAACTGGAGTTGCTCCGGTATATTCTCCAGTGAGTTTTTAACCTCCGTTTCAGGTACTGGTACAGCAACATCATCTTCATCGTCTTGTTCTTCCGCTTCGAAATGAGACACCATGAAATGTCCCGAATGTATCGCCTCTTTCTCGGGCTTGTCACGAGCATATATTTCCTGCATTGTCGCTGTCAAATACTCATGCACATCTCATATAATTAAAGTTAAATCTTTGGTTCCTTATGGTACACTTATAACACTTCAATTAATACAGAATTCTTCTATGTACATTATAGTTATCAATTTACTAAAAAAGATCAAGGTTAGATTAGAAAGGTCATATTTGGAATAAAATATACTTAAGACATACATCGCTGATAGTAATCTGCTTTATTTCAAAATAATGAATTATTTCTAATTCTGTTGGTATGTTTTGTAAACAGATTTATTAATAGAAAACATTTACACAACGTTTATCTCGTACCTTTTATGTTTTTGTATCAAGTTAAATTGGTTAATAACATATTAACAAATACAAAAATGTTATATTCTTTTCATAAAAGTTAATAAATTACAATAAACACTTGTTTACTACGCAAGAAAATTACCATTTTTTAAGTTGGTACTTTTATTGTCTGTATTTTATAGTAATTGACCTTTAATATTTCAATTAAACTAGTGGAATTTCCAATTTATCCCATTTAGACGTCACATTAAACTATATTTCAACATATTTGCATAAATTAAGGTCAAAATCTTAACAAATACTCACAATTAACAATCAACCATTAAATATACTTTCCACTAGGGATATTTTCCATCATTTTACTTTATCCGCAATTGGTAACAAAATCCTTCCTGATCGTTTTTCAATGTTTTTGTTTATAATGTATTATAAACATTCTTTAAATAGATAACAAACAGTTTAATGAAATTTGATTATTGTTACCAAGTGTTTCGTTAACAAATGATTAACAGGAGACATTAAACAGATGATTCACTACTATTTTGAACAAACGAAGGGAGCCAAAAACAAGATAAAAAACTGATTTTCAAAATATTCTATATTTAAGCTCATGAATACTAACATAAGAAAACATTATAAAATTACTAAAACTAAAATAAACAATCAAAAAATCACAATTAATATGTTTCAAGGCAGTTCAGATCATAATTAGACCAAATATTAGAATTTTAAGCACAAAACTTACATTTTGCTCAGATAAACATAATTATACAATAAATACGCGATATTTTAATTACAACTAAAAGATTTAATAATACTGTTTAAAATGTTCTGTAGTTTTCCAAATAAGCTAATTATATAAAAAAATATATTTTAAAATACCTTCTTTTAAAGAGTTTTAACTATCCGACATAAAATATAAGAAATACTGGTAGAGATTTCAATGTTTTTCCTAAAAAGTTAAATAATATAAGTATTTATAAATAAACATGAGTAATTTAATAATATTGACATAGAATGTAGTTCTTGTTATGCAGTAAAGGAAATTTATACTTGAAATTAAATAATTTGAGCCGTGGACACAGAACTGACATATATACAAATTACAGGAAATCCTAAATTATGAATAGAATGTGTTAGTATGTTGAAGAGGGCTCTAATGAGCGTCGTCGGTGGCAAGTATCTAACTTGTGCCTTTTCGAATATTTTGTTTGAAAATTCAAGCAAACATAAAAAAGATAAAAAAAAAAAATACGCTGCGTTTTCCATCCAGTTGTGCCTGTGACGAGCGCAGATTATGTAAATTGAAATTATTTTTTCGTAATTAATAATATTAAAATGGATTTTATCGAATAGAAAACCAATTGTCATAAGAGCAGGGTTTTGTTTTTGTGGGATTATAATGTTAAATGAAATATGGCAATGTTAGAGTTTTTAATAATTTTTGTATCAGAGAGTGAATTAGAATATGAGATGTTGACTGCTTGAAAATGTACCGATAACTGTCTAATATTGTTAACTCAGGGGCTGTGTGACCGTAGCGGCTAGGGTTTATGGCCCTTTGGGATAAATGGTTTCTAGGAAAGCAATATACAAAACGTGACAATTGGTAAGATATAAAATTTTGTAAAAATATTGAATTTCTAAATACTTAAGAAACATTTTAAACCCTACAAAAATATGTAATATTGGACCAAACGCCGTCACATTTTCGTTAGTGAAATAAGCGATCCGATATTATTAGATCGTAGTCCGAAGTGTTACTAGTGGGTTAATTCTGTGCAACCCGTAACGCGTTATGTAAGCAATCTATAGGCGTTACGGGTATCTATAGGTAATTAGTTGATTCTGCGCGCAGCCGTAATATTTACATGTAACGTTAAGGTTGCGCGGGTAATCAACCAATTGCGTATAGGTACCCGTAATGCCTATATATTGTTAACGGAAGGTTTTACTGGTTGCGCAGAATTGACCCATTAAGGGTTAATTGTTAACTTAAAGCACTGTTTCCCAAAATGGGTTCCGCAGAAACTCGCATGGGTACCGCAAGACATGTTGTTTAATAATAATAATAAATTTATTAATTAATTTCTATAGCTAAAGGCTATTCCAAACGTTTAGGCGGAACTAGATTTTCAAATCTAGTAACTTTTACAGATTGATTGAAGCTTTTGATCATTTTGTTCAGGAAAAGCCAACTTCAATTTATAAAAAAATAGTTAATGACAACTTACAAAAATAAAAATTCTAGATAGTTCCGCCTAAACGTTTGGAATAGCCTGTAGTACAAAATACTACAATTATGCCCGGTTGCTAAAGTAAGAATTTTCTCTAACTCAAGTTAAAAGCATTTGTTTTTGTATATTATAACTATTTTGTATATATTAATATATATATAAAAACAAATGATTTTAACTAGAGTTAGAGAAAACTCACGTTAGCAACCAGACATAAGTCATAAAATTCTATGTTTTGCTTTTACGATTATTAATTTCGGTTGTCTAAGCCTGGATTTCGAGGTTCAATTGTGGTTTTTGATGTGAAATGTTAATTTTTACACATTTCAGGTTTTCGTAGGTATATTATAAGTAACAACTATTTTAGGCAAGGTTTGACTGTAATTGCGTCAAAATCTTTCTTTTTATCAATTTACGGCTGTTAATGTCATTATTAAGAGGTTAAATTTAAAACTTCGCTTGAAATTAAAAAAAAAATACATTTTTTTTCCAAATAAAACTTTTCTCGAAAAAATAATCTGATCAAAAATTCGATGTGTACAAATTTGGCTCACTTCAATGTGCATTGCTCTGAATTTTATTAGATTTTTAGACCAATCCCCCTGGGTTACAAGTGTGACAAAAAAAAAAATGGATTTTTAAAAAAAATCAAATAGAAGACAGTAAGCGTTTTAAAAATTATTTTATGATTTTCAATTTATAATTTACGAGCGATATTAATAAATTTTAAAAATAATAAGTAATTTTCAAGTGTTTAATAAAAAATTTCTGTTGAACTATTCCAATGTACTTGATTCACATCAATGTACAATATTTAGAACTGGCGCGTACCCAGAATTTGGAGGGGGGCTCTGAAGCCATTTTCTTGGCAGGAGGGCTCAGAAGCCAAATTTTTTCTTCAGGGGGACTTATGTTTTTTTACAAGAAAAATATGTCCCTTACGTTTTTTTTTAGTGTTTGGGGGGCTCAAGCCCGTAAGCCTCCCTGGGTATGTTCCTGATTCAGAATTATTTCAGATTTTTAGACCAAATCCTCTGGGTTACAATGTGTGGGTGTTGAGATTTCATTCTTTCAACTAATAAAGATTAAGGTTTCAAGTAATAAAGTCAAGTTAACAAAACCAAAATACAGAGCTACTATTGTTCTAATATACAAACATAAATTTTAGGCTGAGGCTGCATAATAATGCGGTGACATCAAGCTTTCATATAAGATAAAATACTTATGTTGAAGTAGTTCTTTTCTGGCTATGATTGAATAAAGATGTTTAAAGCCTATGTATGAGTTTTATTTAACAATCTCTAAAAAATCCATATTCCAATAGTGGGATACAGGGATGTAGCCAGAGGGGGGGCATAGGGAGCATTTGCCCCCCCCCCCAGGATAGTTTACCCTACATAAAATATAATTTAGGTTGTTATAAGTTTTCTTCACCGGAGGTTATAAAAAAATCGTTATAACTTTTCCGGACTTTTATAATTTAATATACTACAAAAGACCTAGAACGCTGTTATTTTCTACCCAATGTAATTAAGGTCGTACCGACCAATTTAGAATATTTTGTTATTTTTGCCCCCCCCCCAAGCTCAAATCCTGGCTACGTCCCTGTTGATATAATATTACATGTACATATTTAGAAAAAAAAAAACCTAATATAATTTTTTTTTAATTAATACATAAATTTAAAAAAATATTTTCGTTGTAAATGAGTTTTCATTTGATAACTCTGAAGTGTCAGTATTTTTCTTTTATCTGGGCCAACGAACTAAATATTCATGCCAAATTTCAACTCACTAGGTACGGTTGTTTGGCTACAATTTCTATTGTACAGACACACAATAGTTAGGTATAAAGGTTTTATGATCATACTTACGCAATCCTTATAATTAAAATAATAAAATATAAATAAATATCTCAATTTTATTAGTAAACATAGTTTTATTTACCTCAAAATTCTGCGTAAATAAAAAGTATCGAATGAAATTATAATAAACTTAACTGCTTGGATAGTATTACACAGTAGAATTTTTTAAATCACAATGCAAGTAGTAAATTAAATTTAACAACTTTTCTGGAGATTATTTAACAATAAAATGCAGTCAATAAATAACTCTTTCCCCTTATTAAATTCTTATCACTTTTCAAAACATACTCGAATTTTTAACTTTGTGTATTAATTTTATCTCGGTTTTGCAATCTTTCTGTATTCTGTTGATGCTGCTAATCATTTGGCACTGATAAAATGATATAATTTGTTGATAAAGAGATAACAAAAATATTAGCTTAATATTAACACTGAACATTATCTTTTATGTAACTGGTTTGATAAGTACGCAAAAAATGTTTCAATTATATTAATTGAAAGAGTACATATGTGACACGAAAATATTAATTTTGAGTATGATAATGTACTAATAAAATAAATAAACATAAATAATAAGATATACAATCTATATATGACATCTGTTTGGTTGCCATTTTGTATATTTTGTTAAGTGATTATTATATTTTGTTACTTATAAATAAAGCTGGGAATTTTTGAAATAAAGTATATGAAAAAGAATTTCAATTACTTTTTTCAAAATAATGCTCTTGATCAGGGCCGGCGGAAGCGGGCATGCAAGGCATGCGGTGAATGCGGGCGCCGCTGCGCGGGGGGCGCTGACGTGAGACTCAAAAGGGCGCCAAATGCCAAATTAATGTAAAAGTAATTTAGTGAAATGTAATTTTACAAGTGAGGACCTTTTTTTTAAGTCTTCACTTGAAATTTAGAAGTGAGGACCTTTTATTTTTTAGGTCTTCATTTGAAATTTAGAAGGAAACTTCATTTGACATGCTCGAAAAAAGCTAGTTACGCCCTGCCTAGGGGCGCTCAATTAAATCTTGCCTACGGGCGCCACAGACCCTCGCGCCGGCTCTGCTCTTGATATTTGGATTTGCAAATACATTCTCCGTGGTGTATGTCTTTGATCTTTGTTGTCTGAAGACATCAGTATTTGAAATATTTTACGATTATAGAAAATATTTCTTAATATTTCAAATATTTCCCTAATAATTGAAATATTTCCCTAGTGCATATTTTCAATATTTCCTAGTATTTTATATACTTAGTATTTCCTAGTGTAATATTACCTAGTATTTTAAATAGTTTCCTAGTATTTCAAATATTTCCCTAGCATTTCAAATTTTTCCCTAATATTTCAAATATTTCCCTAGTGCATATTCCAAATATTTCCTAGTATTTTAATTATTTCCCTAGTGTTTCAGATATTTCCCTAGTATTTCAAATATTTCCCTAATATTTCAAATATTTCCCTAGTGCATATTTCAAATATTTCCTAGTATTTCTAATATTTTCTAGTATTTCAATTCTTTCCTAGTATTTCAGATATTTGCCTAGTATTTCCATTATTACCCTAGTGCATATCAGGTCGTCCAGGATGAAATTTGTAGTTAATAATATTGCCAACTTTAACAGCTTATTATTTGACATTGGCTTAATATTTTACCGTTCTGTTATTTTTTTTTTGTGAAAATGTATAAATAAATAAATAAATAAATAAATAAATAAATAAATAAATAAATAAATAAATAAATAAATAAATAAATAAATAAATAAATAAATAAATAAATAAATAAATAAATAAATAAATAAATAAATAAATAAATAAATAAATAAATAAATAAATAAATTAAAGTTATACATCTCGCCAGTTTAAAGAAATCATTGTATGCTCTAAAAAATATCAAAAACTTTTTTTAAAACTAATTTTGTTGAAAATGGTACGGTCGGAAATTCGCACTATTATGAAGTATGAGTTCTTACGTGGAACTACGGCATCGCAGACCACGCGAAACATTAAATACGATTATATAATTACAAAATATAATTTCAATTATTATTTATTACGGCTTCCCAACGTTGTACTAATTTTTCGTAACCCGCTCTATAGAAATTTTCCGGTTTGATTTAAAATAACTGATTTTTTTATCTCTAAGTGTATGTAGACCTAAATAGGTGAAAACCGGAAGGCGTAATACCAGGTGAATACGGTGGATGTGGAAGAATTTTCCAGTTTAAGTCTTGCATTGTTTCGCGGGTTTTTTTTTTTGCTGAGAGTGTCAACAATTAGAGAGAATAAATCAGAACCTAAAGGAAAAACGTCCAAATTTAATTAACCAAAAAGGAATATTTTTTCATCATGACAACATATGTCCTCAGCAAAAATAAACCGAGAAAAAATTCAGGACTTAAACTGGGAAATTATTCCACATCCACCGTATTCACCCGATCTCGCGCCTTCCGATTTTCACCTATTTAGGTCTATGGAACACACTCAGGGCCGGTTTCTGAAAGCCTAGTTAACTATAACCAAATAGTTAGAAAATGGTTGCTATGGTTACTTATGATATTATTATATTGTAACCGAGTTTAACCAAAAGATTAAACTCGGCTAAGCTTTCAGATACCGGCCCTCAGAGATAAAATTTTTATAGTATTTGAAATACTTCTAGTATTAGTATTTCAATTTGTTATAAGCAGCTCTGCTTATAAAGACATTAAGAGAGATGTTATTAACACTTTCTTTGCGGTTCCGCAGTTTTTGCAAAGAAGTTACTCTCGTTCCCCATCTACCATACTCACCGCATTAGGCTTTATTTTCGTTCTTAAAATTGAAGAGTTCGTTAAAAGATCGCTGTTTTTAAATGACTGAAGAGATAAAAAAAAACTGAAACTGATCTAAAAGCGATTCGAAAAAGTGCTTGTGTTTCCAAAAGTGGACAAGAAGTTGAAAGCGTAAGAAAGGACAATATTTCGTTTTATGACGCTATTCGCTAGTTTCTTTATGCCGCTAATTTTTTAATCAAACTTCCTAAAGTTATGTTTTTGTTCCAACAAAAATTTAAATGTAGCGGTTATTTTATTAGTAACATTTCATATCACCAAGTTTGTATGAATGGCTTTCTTACGCGTGTGGCTGTCAAATATTTAAGGTTATGTTTACGTTTTTGCGTCTGTCACTGTAAATTAATAAAACAGAATAAGTATTACATAAATAAAGTAAATTAAGTATTTCTTTTAAAATATGTCGTCTGGATCTGGATCGGATAGTGAGTCTAATCGTAGTTTAAGTCCAGCTCCAAGTTTAAGTCATGGTCCAGTTCCTACTCCTGGCAAGGGGTTAGATCAAGGCTCACGGTAAGTCTAATAAGTTTTACAGTAATTAAGAACTTATTACAATGGATTCCGGTTAGGACATATCGAGGCTAAACTGGCCAAATTTATATGGACTATTGGTGCAAGTTTCACTTCACCAATCAAGTGAAAGTTACTCTAATTATCTGAAAAACATTCTGGTTCACATTCGGTATGGGGTACTAGCTATGCCCTATATGAAATACTAAGAGAGTCAATGTAAAGTACAGTACACCAAAAAGTATTGGATACCTCCTTAATGAATTTTTATCAACATCCTTTATGTTTTGAGAAGGAATAGAGATCATTTTCAACTAACAAAGTGTTCGTAAATAATTAACAATCGTCTCGTTAAAATAAAGGATACTGGCCGATATAACTGTTCATTTCACACTAGATGCGTTCGCAGATGAAAAATCCCACACAAGGTGTTCGACACAAGCACATTATGTTATGTACATCGAATCAAAGTCACAATAAATGAAATGCAAGTTATGTTTCATTTTATATTCTTACCTTAACAGTTCGGTGTAAAATACTGAGTAATACAATTTATTGAGTAATTAATATATTTGTTCTTTATATTTATCTGTAATTTTATGCACTTTTTAATAATGAGTATGTTTACCTGCTGGCTTGAAATATTTAAAACAACCAGATCGGAAAATTCATAAAAATTTAAAAACCTGTTTGCGAGAGTGTAGGCAGTAGTGTGTTGAGCCCCTCACTGTCTATACATTTATTTATTTCACACTAGATACGTTTACGGGTGAAAAATCCCAGACGGTCCATTATTCGTTCTGAACTGCAAATATCCAATCAGAATTACAATCGTAATCGCCAAAGCAATAAATTAAATACGGATTGCATTTCATTTATATCTTATTTCTATGTATTTCTTACAATAAAGGTTCAATGTAAAATATTGCTTAATAATTCTTTTAAAGTAAATAATGTTTTTGTTTTGAATACTTAATTGTAATTTAATTTTTAATAATGAGTTCTATCAACCGGCTCCCAAATGTTATGAAAATTTCGAAACCAGCACTCGCGAACCTGATTTAAGAAACCAACAACCGGCTCGCTAAATTCATGAAAATTTAAAAACATGCACCCGTGAATCGGTTACATCTCACTTAGAATGTTCCATAGCTATTAGTAGCTAAGTGGGTTAAGTTTTTTTTTTGTCGTGGAAGGAAACATGAAATTGTAAGTTTTACAAAATTCGTTACATCTGACCGCTGACGATTATTAGAGATTGACTTTATCTTAATCAGAATTTTGCAACAGAAAGTACGAATCTGTACAACAAATCTGTACGTTGCATTTTAACTGTCATTGTCTTATAGTGCAGCGGTTCTTAAACTGTGGTCCGCGGACCCCTGGGGTTCCGCGTAGCCATTTCTGGGGGTCCGAGAAACAATTTTGACATTAAATTTACATTCCCCAACTTTTCGCTTTTATTCAAATAACTCATTTAATAAAAATCCTACATGGTCAATAATTTTTGTATTTGTTGTTATCTAACTAGTTATTGACATAACTAAACAATAATTAGTAAAAATTTAATTATTTTTATTCAATTGCTAATTATTTGCAGTAAACATAATAGCTGCGTTCCTTTTACAAGTTAAAATTCTTGGCTAAGCTAAGAAGTTAGTCAAATGGCTTAGCTAACCTAAGTAATTCTAAGTAACGTAAAAGGAACGCTGTCAGTGGAATAGTTTTTATCCACGACTGTACTTGTCTTAGCAAGGGAAAGGGGGGAGGAAAAAACTTAGTTTATCTTAGCCAGTGTCTTATAAATGGAACGCTCTTACAACTTAGATTAACTTAGCTTAGCTTAGATTTCTTAAGTAAAGTGGAAAAGGAAAGAGCCTATTATAATAAGATCTATTTTGACCAATATTTGACCCAGAAATGTTTGTATGAGTTTAACGTATTATAATTTGTAATTTATTCTTTTTACTACTATTTTTATTAATTTTATGTTTTTTATTCTATATGCTAATAAAACTGTTCCTCTATTAATGCACAAGCCCATTTATTAAAGTAACCAGCGATACATTTTTACCAATATTTATTACAACGTAGTGCGTATGAGATTATGAGCCAGAAATTAAGTCTCAAGAAAGACGTAAAATACCTAGGGTTGGGATGGGGTCCGCAAAAAAAAAAGTTGTTCAAGAGGACTACATAAGTTTAAGAACCCCTGTTATAGTGTATTTGATTGGGTACTCTACTATGCACTCAGGTCACTCGACGAGCAAGTTTCATATTCAATTGGCTGAGCAGTCGCTCTAGAGTTGATAAAATTTGTATTCGATTGGGAAAGGTAACTGCATTGCGAGCACTTTTTCTTGCTCTGGCTAAAGAGTCAGAGTAGCGTCGAGCAATATGGCGCGTAGCTGTATTTCAAAACTAGTATGTTTATTGGAACTAATTGAATCTTCAAGTAGTGATGTGTCTTTTGGTATAATAAATCAAATTAGGAAATTAAAAGAAAAATAAAAAATTGATGTGAAGTGTGAATTTTCACACATTTCAGGGTTTCGCAGGTATTTATTAACTGTGTGATGATTATTTAGGATGCCAAAACAAATTTTATGTCAAAATATTTTTTTATGAATTTTAATTCGAATGCCTAATACCATTATTTAAGTTTCTAAATATGTGCAGTATTTTTTTTATATAGCAAGGTTCATTAAGATTCTGAAACTTGCGCCTATGGCTTCCATTGGTTGCTTAAATCATAAGCCTCGCACTTTGATACCTTCAAACATAGAATCAAATTATAATTTAAACACTTCCCACTGGTTATTAAATTTACGCTTTTAAAAATTAAATGCAACATTTACCAAAACTAGAATTTTGCCAAATTAATTTAAACAAAATAAAAATGCAAAAAAAAACTGAAAAAATAAAAATTGACGGGATTCGAACACAGTTTCTTACAGTAGTTTCAACTCACTAAGCGAGAACGCTATCACTGTGCTATACAGGATCACTCGTTTACTATGTTAAATAGCGGATTGAATATATTACATATTTTACTTAAATACACAAAAAATGCGTTATTTTCCGAAAACATAATCTGATCAAAAATTCCTGTTGTACTATTCCGGTTCACACCAATGTACATTACTGAGAATTTTTTCAGATTTTTAGTTTAAACCATCTGGGCTACAGGGTGTGGGACAAATTTTTTTTTGCACAATTTTGGCAAAAATCTCCTCAAAATAATTTATTTTGCAAAAATAAAATTTTGATCATTAATCCACGTACCAAGGGCTTTCATTTGATACCTTACACAGAATTGTAAAAAAATATTTTTTTTTTCGATGAGCATATATTTGTTTATATTTTTAGGGGAATATGTTTTTTAGATGTTTTAGTATTTTTCCTATGTGCGGGTCAAAGAGTTGTATAAGCCTGCCAAATTTCAACTTTCTAGGTTTAGCCGTCTGGCTACAATTTTTACCGAACAGACAGACAGACAGACGACAAAATGACGGTATAAGGGTTTTTTGGTCATACAAAACCCTAAAAATGAAGTGTGAATTTTCCCACATTTCAGGGTTATGTAGGTATTTAATAAGTGTAAGAAGCCAACATAATACTGCATGTCTAGGTATATTTATCACATCAAAATCAACAGTTTGTTGGAAAACACTTTTATTCGTTATTTGAGAACTAAGAGCTTCCATTTAATTTTTTAAACAAAATTTAAATAATTTGTCAAATATCCCAGCGTTTTTTACTGCATTTGCTTCGTATTCAAGTTTTCATTAGATTAATAAGAAATATTTTATAGTGTAGAGTGTAGTGTGGTGTGGTCGTAGCTATTAAAAAAATATATTGTTTTTTTAATATTTTTAATTCCATAAAAATATACGAACTATTTTAGCTATAAAAACTAAAAATCTATAAATTATTAGTCATAATTTAACCATGAATTAAAAAAATAATTAATTTTGTCAAAAACACAAAAACTGCCATATTTTTCAAAAACACAATCTGATCAAAAATTCCTCTCGTACGTTTCCGGCTCAGACCATTATCTATAATTTTTTCAGATTTTTGGTTTAACCCTTTTTGGTAAAAGGGTGCGGGACAAGAACTTTTGCATTTTTGGATTAATTCGTGCTAAGAGAAACGAATTTCAAAAAACTGCATATCATTCCTTAATCTACGTCTTAAGAGCTTTCTTTTGATACCACAATAAATTTTTAAAAAAATATTTTATTTTATCGACTTTACAAAAACTTATCTGATCAAAAATTCCTGTTGAACCATTCCGGTTCCCATCAATGTTCATTACGGAGATTTTTAGATCAATCCCTTTGTGGAGATAGGGTGGGGGACAAAAGTTTTTTGACACTTTTTTGGAAAAAATCCAATAAAAAAAAATTATTGGGAGTTGCTCTGGCGCGCTCGCTAGTAAAACTCGGATCGAGCATGACGTCATTTGCTCGCTCGCAGAGCAATTCCAGAGTGGTCCAATCGAATACGCCATTAGTTAAGCGACTTGTTAGTCCAAGAAAGCAGATAAATTGATTCTGTTTGTCACGTTTTGGACATAAACGGCAATCCCGACTAAGCGGAATATACTGTATTATTGTATAATATTTTAGGTGTAGTAAAATATTTAAATATTTCCAGGTCCAACTCTCCGTACAGTAATAGATCAGGGTCCAGAGCAGGAAGTAGGACTTCAAATCGTTCTGGAAGCGCTTCTGGGTCGCATCGATCTCGTTCAGGAAGTGGTGACTCCAACAGATCAAGATCCAAAACTCCAGAATCAAACAGATCAAGAAGTCGTTCTGGGTCAGCTGGTTCTAATAAATCAGCTGCATCTAATAAATCAGCTGTCTCTAACAGATCAGGTGAATCCCATAGATCAAGGTCAGCTGGATCTAACAGATCTGCCGCATCAAATAGGTCAGGAGGTTCTAATAAGACAGCCGGATCCAACAGATCCGCCGGGTCACACAGATCTGGTGGATCAAATAGAACTCAAAGCTCTAATAGATCAGCTAGGTCTAACAAATCAGGTGTATCCAACCGATCCAGGTCTAAATCAGCAGAGTCACATAGATCAGCTTCTGCTGGATCTAATCGAACAGCAGGTTCTAATAGATCAGGTTCTGCTGCGTCAAATAGATCAGGATCACAAAGATCAGGGTCACATAGATCTAGGTCTAAAACCCCAGGTTCACGTAGATCTAGATCTAAAACCCCAGGTTCACATAGATCTGGATCTAAAACTCCAGGTTCACGTAGATCTAGATCTAAAACCCCAGGTTCACATAGATCTGGGTCTAAAACTCCTGGGTCACATAGATCTAGATCTAAAACACCAAGGTCGCGTAGATCTAGGTCTAAAAGTGGTGCTTCCAATCGTTCAGGATCACAAGTTTCACAAAGATCAGGATCTAACAGGTCAGGATCTAATAGATCGCGATCAGGATCTAATGCCTCTAGAAGATCAGGTATGTATGCCTGTTATATAAAATAAACAAGTGACAATATTTCGACATATACCCTGGTAATAAATGTGAGATAATTTTTTTTAAATTAACTCCTTTTATATAATGTAAGATGTTTCATTTTGTAATACGTAACTATGATAATTTTGGTGACTTGTGGCGCAAACTAGGGTTACCAAATGTCTCTCGTGACAGAGTAGGATATTTCAACTAAAAATAGTAGTTTAGTAGGGCACAGTAGGACAGTTTTTTTTTTTTAATTTTTATTATGCTACGAAATATATAGGTACCTAATTAAGTTCAAATCCCATAACAAGGCCTTTTTTTCATAGTAAGGCATTTTTTTCATAATGAGGCCTTTTTTAAAATTTGTTTAATAATACCATGAATACATTTTATTATAGATTATATATTATTAAACAAATTTTCAAAAAGGCCTCATTATGAAAAAATGCCTTATTATGGGTTCCAACATAACATATAATTTACAAGAAACTGTCAATAAAGAATAAGTAATACTACTAATATGAAAATTAAATTATATGTTTATTGGTTCACATCTTTCTCTATATTTAACAAAATCACATTTTAGAAATAAAAATATAAAATAAATCATAAGAAATTTTTTAAATTTTACTTTGTATACAGTATTTAATAAGAAACAACCAATAAATAATTAACAATCAAGTTTAAATATATATGGTAATAAAAAATATAATTAGATATGTTTATTGGTTGACGTTCACATTTTCTTTTCTTTTTCTTTTTAATAAAATCATATGTGTGTGTGTGTGTCTGTGTGTCTGTGTGTCTGTGTGTATACACGATAACTCAAAAACGGTTTAACTTAAAGAGTTCGTTCTGGTACTAAAAAATTCTCCTATTAAATGGGAAGAACCCTATTGTTTTTTATGAAAATCGGTTGACTAGAAATGGGAGTTTACTCCTGTCGATTTTAAGATTTTTGCGAATATTTAGCAAAAGAAAAATATTTCGAAAAAATTTATTGAACAAAAGTTACTATAAATGCAATAACTAATAACTTTTATTTGAGATGTTTTTTGATAAAACGAAAAATTTCGAAAAATTTTTTTTAAATTATTATTATTTTTCCGTCTCAATTTTTTCATACTTATATGTAACGTTTCCATGGTCATAATAATTAATTCGTAACTAGTAAAGCAAGCCTTGGACAAAAATTTGTATAGAACATAATTTGATGTATTTTTGAAGATTTATCTAAATATTTAATTTTTTTTTTTAAATTTACATTTTTTTTTTTAAATATTTTTTTTATGGGAGTGCTTGTCTAGCGGAGGTTTCCCTTCGCCACTGGTTTAATAAAGCTTTATCCTTAATGACATCATAGAAATTTAGTCAAAACGTTATGCCTCGATCGCGTTCATCGGCTAACGTCGACTCAGCGGTAAAGGCGTCTTCAAAAGAATAAATACTATAAAGTAGGACATTTCCGATATTTTTTAACAGTAGGTAGGACGAAGGACAAGGAGGTAAATTGTAGGACATGTCCTACTAAAGTAGGACGGTTGGTAACCCTAGCGCAAACGGATTTTGACGTATCCATGTGAACCAATACTATGATAATATTATAAATGTATTGTTAATATACAACCTAAAAAATGAACTTTTTGCAATTCCGTTACGAAATATTGACATTTCTGTATTATTTTAAATGTCGAAAGGCATTGATTACCACACTAAAATATTCATTTCCTAACTAGTTAGGAAATCAAGAAAACGGATTGTTATATATTAACCCCTTTGTTCCTAGTGGTTTCACTAAGAAACCACTTAAAAAAAATTACATGATCAACCAGTAGCGACGCCGTTAAACTTCTAACGCTACGCTGTGTTTTATAGCATAATCTCTAAGCAGTAAGCTGTATTTCACTCTGAAATATGTCAGTATGTTAAAATTTCATTTTAATGTTTGCACTCAGGAAGTTGACATATCAAACAGTTCAATATTACAATATACTAATAAATTTTACACAATTAGCGGATTGCAATGGTTGATAAGTAAATTTATCAGTGATTTATGATCAAGTGATAACACAGCCCAACAGACATTTTGGTGCCTGCGAGTTTTTAACTGTCTCTAGGTAATTTTTGGGCACAGAATCCAAAATGGCCGTCGGATTTGGTCTATCAGATCTAGTTTTTGAGATACGCGATATTGGCCTCTTTTACAATAAAATATCTTATTTCTTAACTTGTGTATTTTTCACGTTATTACTGTTACTATTTGCTCCAACTGCCAGTTACAAACACAAAAGAGACAAAGTAAGGTATTTATTTCACAAAGTAGATAAATATACATTCATCACTCATCACTTAAAAATGTTCTTTTGTACGACTTTCTAGCATGGAGTTTACCAGAACAGTCTGTCTGAAGACTCCAACAGTAGTAGGTCATCATGTGGCTATCTTATTTTCCTTGATATCTATCTTCCATAGTTTTATGTCCTAATAGAATCTTTCCCCCGGTTCTTCACTAAAATCACCTAGGTTTTCTGTTAAGTGGTCATAATACAACCGAGAATATTAAAGTTGGAAAGTATATTTTCCACTAATTGTCTGCCTTATGATTTCCAAGAAAATTTTGTACTACTTGAATAACTGAACACCAAGAAGTAGATTCAACCTCGTTCATTGATGCGATTGGATTGGATTGTGGATCTTCAGTAGGTTGCCTTATCTGAGGACCGTCAAATATTCTGGCTTTCAGTTTTTCAGTTAATCCCAGGAAATTTACGTGTCAAGTAGCCTACACAAAATCCATCTCGATTTAAAGCCTTCAAAAATTGCTACATAAGCCCAAACTTGATATGCAAGGGTGGAAATATAATTTTTTCTCTCGTTTTGTTTTTGTTTTTCTTGAATTATGACATTTCTTAATGGAAATCACTCAATTTCTGTTAACCCAGTGCTCATCCTTAGCTCTGCTGCCCCAAAGACATAAAAAACAAGGATATTTTGTATATCCACTTTGCTGTCCAAGGAGGAAGTTTACCGTTTTTAGATAAAAAACTAAAATCAATTAGTCCGTATCTCAAAAACTAGAGCTGCTACGAAAAAGAGTCAGGTATTTTTGGAATCAGCACATCAAAAATATCCAAAATCTGTCTTACTTTTCCGGCACCAAGATAAAATTATTTTGTTGGGCAGTGTAATATGTAATAAATTGTTTATAGATTTGTTTTTATAATATCTCATATTTTGTACTTTTTAATGTGGTTTCGCGGCATAACCACAGGAATTTATGAATTTGTGCTAATTTCAGGAAAAATTAAATGTAGCGTTATCTAGTTAGGAAAATATGAAGTTGGGTAGTGAGTTTGAAACGTTGTTTGGAGATATTCCTTCTGTTAGGGATAGTCTTTTCATATTGTTTACCTATATTACTGTAATTTTAGGAAGTAATGCATCCAGAAGATCAGGTTCTGCAGTATCCAACAGATCTAAAAGTGCTGATTCACATAGATCCAGATCTAAATCACATGAGTCTAACAGATCAAGATCAGGATCAATAAAAAATAGATCAAGATCTGGTACTCCAAAAGATAGATCTAGATCTGGTTCACCAAAAGATAGATCTAGATCTGGTTCACCAAAAGTTAGATCTGGATCTGGCACTCCAAAAGAAAGGTCTAGATCTGGTACTCCGAAAGATAGATCAAGGTCTGGTACCCCGAAAGATAGATCTAGATCTGGTACTCCGAAGGATAGATCAAGATCTGGTACACCGAAAGATAGGTCTAGATCAGGTTCACCAAATCTACAAATCGATGCAGGCTCTGGTGCTTCATCACCTGGCTCAGAAATTGGAAAGAAGAGAAAAAGGGAGAGTGGAGATGAAAAACCAAAAAGACTTAAGATTGCAGATACAGATAGCGAACCAGATGAAGCAGGTTGGTTGATTTTTTTTTTTCAGCATTCTGATCTGTACAAATAAATTAGGAGGCTACATATTATTTTTAAATTTTCTTCCTCATATTTCGTTTCTACACGTTTTAAGTGATTATAAAATGTTATGTACAAAAAAATCATTTATGTCTGTTATTTTTTCATCTTCACATTTTAATTCTACAAGAGCCGAAAAACTCCGAAAATATTTGAAGGGTTGGTTCCAGTATAATTTTTTTAATAAGATTTTGTTAGAATTACACAAAAAAAAAATGGAACCCCGGTTTTAGCGTTCGGTAGAGATTTTTTTTTTTAAATAGAATTTTGTTGACTTTTATGCAATTTAATTATGAAAATAAAAATCAGGAAATTAACAAAAAATTTATTTTGGCATGCACTGCAAAAACTAACTATGTAATCGAATTAAATAATAAATAATTTACAATATTTAAAACTATTGTTTAGAATAGTTTTATGAAATGTGGAATATGACATTCATTATATATTCAGTAGCTAGATATTGTTTTATGGTATGCCGTCCATTTTTCAATAAATAAATAATCAAGAAAATACAATATAAATATGGTTAACAGACATTAATGCGCACACAGCCAGTACGGGAATGAAAATTCTCGGAAACTGCACATGCGCATTGCTGCAAATTTATTCTTTGCCGCACATGCGCATCTATCATTCCCGCATCGCCTGCGCGCTATGAGGGTAACATGCGAAATTAAGCTAATTTCCTGTTAACTAACAGTATCGAAATGAGACAGTTCCATAGTAGTCGCAGGAAAACGTTCTATTTTTAAATAAAATTTTAAAAAGTTCGTAAATTCATAATATGTAATATCAAACAATTTAATTATAATAAAAATATTTTCTTTACTAAATAATTTTCATTCATTTATATTTTGTGCTTGTTTTTTTTTATTATTATTGACGTTACTTTTCAATTCATTTTCATTATTATTATTTTCAAATCTTATTTCAATAATAAATTATTATACCTCTCCTAATATTTTCTCGAAATATAAAAAAAAAAGAAAAATCTTATTTTTTATCATGTTAAAAATATTTATGCTCAGTTTAATACATTTACTAAAATTGGTCACCATCACCACAAGCTTAACTACGAGGGATGTTTCCAAAGTTCTGGGAATTTAGCTATAATTTTTATTATTTTGTTAATTTTCGTCAATATTACAATGTAGTTTGTTAGTCAAAATTCATCACCGTAACGGGCTAACAGCTCTTGAAGTTGACGACAAGTATCAGACCTATTGAGTTTCTGTTCCGGTCCCAACAGCCTTGTCACCCAGCGCGGCGAAACCTTGCTAACGTCCAAACAATCATGCAAGATGTCATGAACTTGTCGTGTACCTATCCCTAGGCGCACACTAATTTGACGAATAGTCATTCGCCTGTCCTCTTTCAGTAGGTCTTCGACGGCAGTAATGTTTCTTTCATTTACCGACGCGCTTGGGCGCCCACTGCGTGGATCGTCTTCTAGTGATGTTCTACCGGTTTTAAAACGATCGATCCACCGATAAACAGCACTTTTGGATTCTGCAGACTGACCAAATACTCCTTGCAGTCGCTGAATAATTTCTGATGTTTTCACACCTTCTTTCCACAAAAAGAAAATTATTGCTCTTTGACATTTTGCTGCGTCTTCCATGGTTACAAAAACAGTGCTATGAAAACGCGTCTATATCAGTCGAACACCTAAATCAAACTGAACAATATTGCACTAGATAGTTGCATAAACATGTCAAGACTTGTCTGGCACCAATAACATTGCCTATAAGTTCTGTGTAATTTAATTATAGCACAATTCCCAGAATTTAGGAAACATCCCTCGTATTTATATATACGCTAGACATATTTTCATGTATTTTCTATGGTGAATTCGGACATAGATTATATTGTATTTCAAAATTTTCGTTCTAAACAGGGCTTTCGTGGGGACACTTGCAAAATAATTGTAAATATTTTACTTATTATTGACTTAAGAAAGTAAGAAATTACGTGAAAATATGGTCAACTGTTGTGTGAATTTCGGACAGAAAGAAAGAAATTGATTTTTGTATGGATATCATCTTATAATCATAATAAATATAAATGCTTTAATTTTATTTAATAGAAAATGAAAATATTAAAATTTAAACGTGTCTATTAGATAGATAAACAAAAAATAATTTATTTTTTTCAATAATAGCTGCTCCACAAGATGCTGCAGCCTTGTTTGGTGATGCTGACGATATCAGTGACGATGAAGAAGAAAAGAAATCAGATAAAGATGAAGAAAAGAGAGATGATGACAGGGGAAGATCTAGATCACGCTCCAGATCCAGATCTAGAGATAGATCCAGGGATCGCTCCAGGTCTAGATCTCGTGACCGCTCACGAGATCGCTCAGATGAAGAACAAAGACCAACCATTGAAGATGTAAGTTGATTGTTTACTATTCATTTATTCTTTTTCTATAAGATAAATACTAAATGAACAAATAAGATAAATATAAGTCGAAAAATAATTTATTTTCATACTTTTGAAAGTATTTATTTTTATTATTATTTATTTATGTTAGGATGAGGCAGAGAGAGAACCAGAACCCATACCAGAGACTAGAATTGATGTTGAAATTCCTAAAATCACAACTGATCTTGGAAGAGATATACATTTTGTAAAGTTGCCTAATTTCTTGTCCGTTGAAACTAGACCATTTGATCAAGAAACATATGAAGATGAAATTGATGAAGAAGAAACACTTGATGAGGAAGGTCGTGCCAGGTAAATTAAAATTTTAGATATTAATTCAATAATTCAAGGTTTATAGCTCATTTTGTGCAACCAATTTCGCAACTGTTAGTACTAGTGCTCTAGAGATCTAAGAGTACATATACTAACCAATCAGTCTTATTGGTTAGTATTTTCGCGGATGGCAAATGACGCTCTTTCAAATGAACATACATACTGTGGTGGATACTCATCGGATGGATTCTTCACCGAACTTTCTTCTTAAAAAAAAAAAAACACCTGTGAAAACCCTCTTCTAGACCGTAACTAGTCTTTGATTATCATTGTTCTTTTCACACTAACTTACTCTCTGATACCGGACCGAAGACTTCAATTTAATTAACAATTGAAACTTTTAAGTTCTTCAAGAATTGTTCCTCCTTACAAATGTCCTTCAAAACCTTATGATTCTTAATTATAAAACACACTTTTAGCGTATCAAACCATTTCATCCATTTTCTTGATTTTATACGGATACGCAGTCTGGTGGTCAAATATTGTACTAGACGCCTGTAGTACTGTTTGATCTTATTACTTATGTTCTAGTGTTGATTTTTTGTTAGAATGTCGATAGAAGTTGTGAAAAACTGTAAAAGTAGAACAAATTGTAGTGTTTTTGGCTGTCATTCAAGACAGGACAAAGATAGGCATCTTAGTTTTTTTCTTTTGTTAAGAAAAAAGGTGGGAAAGTTAATATTAAGTCCAGATTGGGAAAATATTTAATTATGGATAGGAGGAAGGCATGGGAATATATTTTGAGTTAAAAAGTAACTGATACTATGCGAGTTGTTTGTCGTAGAAAAACAAAACTGCACTAATATATTAATAATAATAGCTAATAATATTAGCTGCTTCTGTCCAACTAAAACTAATTTTATTTCATGAGGCAATGAACATAATGCACTTGTTTACAAACATAATCCATATATTGTACATTCAGATGACCGACACTCAGATGTACCACATAAAATTAAATGCCCAGCATTTAAAACCTGCTCAACTGCAAATTACACTTCAATAAATCTACTGAAATTAAACTTTAAATACTATAATTTGATGCCCACCTTCTGTTATACACCTCAATACATGTGTAGCGCGTAAAAATTAAAAAATGTCTCAAATATTTACTCGCATTTTCATAAAATAAAAATGTGCTGTGCTTAAATTAACCTGTTCGCTGTTAGCATATTGACAGCTGAATACTAGAGACGACAGCCATATTGCTTTGGAATACAGCGCCGCCAACGGTAATGTCACTTGTCAATTGATAATCATAGATTTTGTCTTTCCTCGTAACTTCTTTTACATTACGTCAGTATTGTCGCAACAAGTTATGCAATTTTTCTCATGTGGCATGAAAATGTTCTGATTCATCATTTTTATGTTGGCGTTGGAAGCGTGGTACAAGAAATTCAACAAATAGAACCGCGTTATTAAAAAAAGTACCGGGGTGTACTCGGTGTGGTGTTCATTGACATCTTCATTGTTTTCGAATCGTTCCCCTCCAAGCGGTTCTATCATGCGAGGAAAACAAAAAATAGTTACAGGGGGACAAATCTGGATGGCAGGGAGGGTGGTCGAGGGTTTCCCAGTGCATTTACTCCAATAGGGGAAACTTTTTAAGATCGCAGCGCCGTATGCGGCAAAGCTGGAACACTCGAAAGTCACATTAAACTGTTATTCATGTATTTGTTTACATGGTGAAAATGAACACGAGTTGTATTTTTCCTGTTTTCCGAGCTTTTTTTTAATTTAAAGGTAATCTACGATTTACAAGATATGTAATAATATACTATTCTAAAGAAATTTCAAGGATATTTTTAGTTTTTCATTGTATTTTTAATTCTTTTTGACTGTCTGTCAATATAATAACAACTAAAATATGGTAAATATATTAGTAAAAATTAATATCTCTGCCTGAAAAAGTAGATGGGCCTTTTAATATATCAACTGATGATTTAGTCAAATTTTGGGTGCGATAAATGCTTTTTTTCAGTCTTTTTTTGGACGTAAAAAATCACTTTCCATAAAATGCAACGGGCAAACAACAAAAAAACACGTATTTCTCTATTGAACAAAACAACGTGGCTTTCGTATCTTTCACAAATTGCCACCAGATGTCAGGGCGCTTAGGAAGTTTCCCCTATTAGTCCCTTGTCAAAATCGCGGTGTGAGGTCTAGCATTGTCATGGAGAAGGATGACATCCCTCGTCTTTTGTTTCGGTAGGCGGCTTTTACTGACTCTAACTGATTTCGTCAACAGTTAACCGGCGATCACCTTCAAAAAACTCTCAAACGGCACGGATGTTGTCATCTGTGCGACTTGACTTTGGGCGTCGATCATGACTTTCGTTTTCTACACTTCCTCGGTCGCCCTTAAATTGTCTGGCCCAATTAAACACTCGGTTCTGGGACAGTGTAGCGTCCTCAAACTATTCCTTTAAACGAGTTAAAATCTCTGAGGGTTTAACCCCTTCATTGGTTAAAAACTTTACATTAATTTGAATCACCCTCGTTTTTCATGAAATTCAAAAACATATTGCCGTTCAATATCAATACAAGAACTGTTTAAAATTAAACTGTTACGGAAATTTACTTTACAGATTAAAATTGAAAGTAGAAAATACAATAAGATGGAGAGAAGCGTTTGACAAAGACGGCAACATTCAGAAAGAATCAAATGCTAGGTTTATTAAATGGTCCGATGGGAGTCTCAGTCTACATTTAGGTTCTGAAATTTTTGATGTATATAAACAACCATTACAGGTAAGTGAATATTTGGAGTATGATCAAAAAAATATTATACTTAGTATTACAAAATTCGATTAATAACAATAGGGGATAGGCATGATTTTTTTAAATTTTTTTATCATATTCTTCTTGTTGCATATAAACATAAAAACCAGTTTTTATTTTTTATTTGAAGGCTTAAAAAAATCATAAATGTATGTAGCGCGCGAAAACGACGTGTGACGTCATAACCCTTCTAACTGACGCATGACACTACTAGCCTACCCAGCGTACATAGTCTGTTGTGGACTTATTTGTTTGTATAACTTTTATAGGTTATTTAAAGTTAGAGTGATTTTAATTAAAATAAATTTTAATTCTATAAAAACAATTTATACATGTTTACCGAATTAAATTTTATATTAAAATATATAAAATATGGAAGATCCAGGCCCCAGTACTTCGAAACATAATCGAAAATATTGTTCAGTACCGATGTGCACAATTAGTTCAACTAGAAATCCAAAAAAACAATTTATATCATTACCTGATGGCGAAAAACAACAGAAAAGGCGAAATTTGTGGCTGGAAGCTATGGGGCGAAATAAAACCGATATTTCAGAAAAAATAAATTTTAGGTTTGTGAGCATAAATGCATCAATGTTGGGTAAATTATCACTCGGAGCCCTAACAAAATCTTTATCTGCCATTTTAATAATAAATGCGTGAAAAATTGTTTAAAAACAAATACAAAACTCTCGAACAATACAATATACACACGTGTAAAGATTATGTTGTAGCTGTATCTGTGACGTGAAACCCCTATCGTTTGACGCCATACTCAGTCGTTTTTACTCGGCAACCTTCGCGCCGTGGTCGGCTTATTTCAACTTTACAATATTTTAATTAAAAAATTTGGCTATAATATTAATTAAAATGTGATTTTTGTTTTGTTAGGTGACATGACTAATATTAACATATCAAAATAATGTAGTTTTAAAGAAATATAAATTTTATGCGTAGCCCCTATTATTGTTTCAAGTTTATTTAGACAACGTATACGTATTTAATAATAATAATAATAATAATAATATTTATTAAATAGCACAAGAAGTATTTTTAACGAGCTATTCTAACTTGGACAACCGGCTTATTGTTTTTTTTTTTGTGCTTAGTTTAATTAAAATTGAGATGACATAAATTTACTTCATTTAATATTTTTAGGGTGACCACAATCATTTGTTCATTCGTCAAGGAACAGGTCTTCAAGGTCAGGCAGTATTTAGAACAAAACTAACTTTCCGACCACATTCTACAGAATCATTCACCCATCGTAAGATGACTCTCTCTTTGGCTGATAGATCACAGAAAACATCTGGAATTAAGATTCTGTCACAAGTCGGTATTGACCCTGATCAAGACAGAAAAACACTTCTCAAAGTAAGTTTAAACAAAAATGAAATCTTTAACACAAAATTTTAGATAATATCGATAGGTAGATGTACTAATAAGAAAATATGATGTTCTTTTGTTATGTAAGTGTATGTACTAAATTTTATTACCTTTATTTCATAATAGAAAGAAGAAGAGAAACTACGTCAGACAAATAGGCCCAGTAAACCTAAGAGAAGTGGACCTGCCACTCACAGGTCACATGGTGGAACGAATGCTTATAGAGAAGAAGAGGGTAGTGATGAAGAAGGAGCTATTTCATTGGCTGCCATTAAAAACAAATACAAGAGTGGGGGTAGCAGTAAAAGTAAGTACATAAGGCAGAATGTTAAGTCTGTTCTAATTATACTTTTTTCAATACTATCCAATGGAGATGGGTCGTTCATGAGCGAACCGTCTCACTGAGCCGGCTCAGTACACTGACCGAAGTGACACGTTTCACCAAGTTGAAATGAGCCGGCTCACGGCTCACTGCATAGTTTTAAGTTTCAAGGATACGATTGATCGGGCGATTGTGAGCAGTGACTGGAGTGGTCCGGATCTGTATCGATGTCATGTTGAACTTCGCGAGAACTTGGCTTGTAATGTATTATCATAAAGTGTATTTTGTCATCAATTTGTAGGGCAGTCTGTTTGAAACTAATAGGCTTAGTCTGTACTTTCTTACAACCATACTATATAAAAATATTGCCCAAATCCCAGATGTCCGATTTATAAGGGCAATAAACATCGCCATAAACTTAACACATCTGGTTTAAAATACAGTAGCTACATAAAGTGAATTGTTTGTTTACTATTAACCCGGCAAAAATGTTAGATAATTCATTCAAAATGTTAGATAGACATTCTAATAAAATTTCAACATTAGAACATATGTAATAAGTTCAAACAGTACTAGAGCGCCTAGTACAATATTTGACCGCCAGACTGCGTATTCAGGCGTGTCAGTTCTCAATTATTTAATTTATTCACTATTCAAACGCAGAAAATGATGATTAAAACTTTTGTAGGCGGGAATATATCAACAGTAGTTTAGTAAACGTCCGTCAGGATTACATATGCACGTGGTTAAAAAAATAATTAAAATTATCACACTTTTGATTTTTCCTTTATATACTTTTATTTATCTATTTCTAATTGTTTTTGTTTCCAGGTGGGGGCGGCGGCGGAGGAGCAGGTATTTATTCTTCAGATGAAGATGGCTCTGATTTTGAAGCTCGTCGCGTGAAAAAAGTAGATAAATCAAAAGCAATCAGAGATTCAGATTCCGAAAGCAACGACAGTGACTGATGACAAAATGATGAGAAGACAATATAATTTAATAAATGTAAAATAATTTTAAGATTACTGACTTATGTAACAAATGAATAAACATTTTTTTCAAAAATTAAAATTTTGTGACATTTATTTTAGTCATAATGTAAAAAAATAAATTATTTTGACATTGTTATGTCTCCACAGATTTGTGGAAGTTCCAAAAAATAAATTTGTGAATGTTCCTTTCAAAAATCCATTCATGACATTCACTCAAATTTCAGTTTTGGAAAGAAGAACTAAGTAGAAAACAACATGGATTTAGATTCAGATGACGAAAATGTTATAGATGAAGATTATTATACTTTTCTAAATGTTGCAAAAGAGGTAAATAATATACATTTAACATAATATTTCATCTATAAATTACGTAAGTAAAAAAATTCGTAAAATGTTTAATAATGTCATTAATAACACTATCACTTGCCGACGTATCAGTCCACGGCAATTAACAATAAAAATGCATCACTTTTAAAATAAAACTTACAGAAAAATACCCTTATTTCACCAAAACCATCCATTATAAGTACATTTTTTCATTAAATTTTAACTTTTCAATTAGAAATTCAAGGTTAGGTTCATGTGCTAACATTAAAAATATCTGTAAAATAAAAATTTTTAGGCCTCAAACGATGAAATTAGTAACGCCTATAGACGTTTAAGTAGATTATATCATCCAGACAAACATGTGGATCCCGAAAGAAAGAAAAAAGCTGAAACTTTATTCAACAAAACCAAACGAGCATATGAAGGTAAAAAAATTACATCACCCTCAGTTTATTCTTTTTAATAATCCATATTTCAGTACTTTCCGATCCACACAGGAGAGCAATTTATGATAGTTTAGGAATAAAAGGTCTTGAAACGGAGGGATGGGAAGTAGTACAACGCACAAAAACACCAGCAGAAATTAGAGCGGAGTATGAACAATTAGCTGAAGAACGTGATGCTAGACGTATGCAACAAAGTACAAATCCACGAGGATCTATTAATGTTAGTATTAATGCTACTGATTGTTTCAACCCATATGATGATGAATTTGATTACGATGATCTTGAATTAGGGTAAATATATTGTTTTAAAATGTAAATATTATTTTATTTAAGTGATTTTTTTAGGGGACACAATTTAATTCCTAATATTGAAATTTCTGGTATGAGTTTTTCACAATCAGTTGAATTTCCGTTAACACAAAAGGATACCTGTACACTTTCTGGTCAATTACAAACATCCAATGGCACAGGTAGGAATCAAATATTTTCTTAATTAATAAGTAATCATGAAGTAGGGGGGTCATGGAAATCAGGGGGGCATGTTGAAAGAAAAAAGTCTTTAACTCTCAATATGTTTTTTCTGTTATAAGGAGAATTTTAAATACAGAAGAACTTAGAACAGTATTCAACCAAAAACTTGCGGTGAATCCGCAAAATATCTATTTTTTTTTAAGCCAACCGGTGTAAATTTTATTTTTAACTAGCTGGCAGGCCCGTACTTCGGTTTTAGTTATCATATGTACATTTTTGGTGCAACCTAAATGATGGGTAGAGATATTTCAAGTACATCAAAAAACAATTGTTTATTATTACCACTTTTTTTATGTATATTCTTGATATTAAGTAAATAATAAGTGAAATACTTCGTTTATAAGTAGCGCTCCCCATAATTCCCCAAATATATATCTTATTAAAAACTACATTGAACAGAGAATAATCGTTTCTTCAGTCTTAACAACTTTTCTCCACGACCACTACAGAATTTACCAATTCTAAAACCAATTTTGACTACAGAAAGTTAATATTCTAACACAAGAGTTGGAATGTTATTCTAAAGCACTTATCTTATGCATTTTGCGGGTATTTCATTCCATCACTTGTATTGAATAACTATTCTATGCTTGTAGTCATTTGTTTTTGTAGGGTTACATTAAAATATATGCAATGTTAACATTAAATAAATGCAACACTTCCTAAAAAGTACTAAAATAGTGGCCGATGTGCGGCAAATTAAATATAAGTTTAATTAATTGATTAATTTGTTATGTAATATAAATTATTTTTTAATTACCGACCGCCAACATACATATATAAGGGAGTTATTGTGATCATACCGATTTTGACATTTCGAGATTTCGATGGATCTCCAAGAATTGAGGTCGCTACATAACGTTTTGAATATTTTTAGCATGATGTCTCTCGGTCTGTCTGTCCGTCCGTCTGTGTACACGTGCAGAGCATATTCGGCTAAAAGGATTTTTATGAAACTTCATATTTAAGCTTCTGCCATCAATGGCACGAGTTGATCAACTTTTAGTAAAATCAGTTGACTAAAAATGGGAGTTTACTCGTGTCGATTTTAAGAAATTTGCGAATATTTCAAAACAAAAAAATATTTCGAAAAAATTTATTGAACAAAAGTTGCTATAAAGCAATAACGAACAACTTTTATTTGAGACATTTTTTGATAAAACGAAATTTTTTTGAAAAAGTCTCAATTTTTCAATGTAACGTTTCCATTGTCATGATAAATAATATCTCTGTTAGAAAATATTAGGCCAAGTTATTTCTACTCTGCTGCTAAAATGTATTTTATACAAGTACTTTGTAATGGCGGACGGTCCTGTGGTGGCCACAGCTGATTTTTTAATTCGTGTTTTAATACGATTATAGCGAAAAAAAGAACTAAAAAAGTCTTGTCCCGCACATTATAACATAATGGGGGGGTGGCTAATCTAAAAATGAAAAAATCTTAAGTAATGCCGGTCGGAATAGTACCACAGGAATTTGACCTTATAATTATTTCTATCGAATTTTTTGCAACACCATGCTTACAATATTTATCTGACTGATTGGAGAATTGGATAGCTATATCTGAGGCTTGTTGCGAGCCTTAAGTCCGATTGTAAGACTCTTGATGGAAGTACGTGATTTATTGTTTCAAATGCTACCGAAATTATTATTTTTAAAATGTACCCACAATTTGTTAATACTTGCTAAATATAAGGTCTGGGAAAAATTTCGTGGCGTTTTTTTTAGTAAAATTCAACTGGTTTTGTCATAGTGTGAAAATGAATTTATTTAAACCAAATATGCTCCATTATTATCGACAACGTTTCGCCATTTTTCGGGTAGAGCCATGATGCCATCGGTGATGAACTTCTGTGGTTTCTGGTTGAAAACCTGAATCAAGTGGTTTTCACAGCCTTCTTTTGAAACCAGCTTAATTCCATTGAGATAATTCTGCACAGATCGGAATAGGTGATAGTCAGGGGGTGCTATGTCTGGACTATACGGTGGATGCAACAAAATTTCCCAACCAAGCTCTCGCAATTTTTGACGGGTCATCAAAGAAGTGTGTGGTCTTGCGTTGTCATGATGAAAGACAACACCTTTCTTATTATTCAATTCGGGCCGTTCTCTTTCAATTGTCTGGCGTAATCTCTCTAGTTGTGTACAGTAGAGTTGAGAATCAATCGTCTGACCAACTGGAAGTAGCTCATGGTGGACGATTCCCTTCCAGTCCCACCACATACACAGCATCACCTTGTTTGGCGTCAATCCTCGCTTCGCGAACGCTTGTGACGGCTCACCATCCCTTGTCCACGATCTTTTACGCTTCCGATTGTCGTATGTGATCCATTTTTCATCACCGGTTACGACACGTTTCAGAAATGGCTCGATTTCATTGCGTTTCGTAGCAGCGCATCGCAGATGTTAATTCGATCTATCATATTTTTCGCGCTCAACTCCGCGAGGAACCCATATATCGAGCTTCTTTTTGTAGCCAGCTTTCCGTAAATGGTTCAAGACAGTTTTGTGGTCAATGCCTAGCTCCGAACCAATATCGACACTGCTGATACGCCTATCTTGCTGGACATTTTCAAGAATTTCATCAGCTTTTTCATTGATTGGACGACCAGAGCGTGAATCATCTTTCACATTAAAATTACCAGAACAAAAGCGAGTGAACCATTTCCGAGCAGCAGATTTTGATAAAGTATCTTCACCGTAAACAGCACAAATTTTTTCACAAGCCTGCGCAGCGTTCTTCTCTTTGTCGTAATAATTTTGCAAAATATAGCGCAATTTTCACTACTTTTCTCCATTTTCAAACGCAAACAACTTTCCAACCACTGCAAAAATTTTGACACTCAAAGTAACGCTCGCACTGTCACCTTTCCAACGAGCGCTTAGTGGTGTCGCTGCGATCTGTGTTTCCTGAGTTATTTGCAATTGGCGCCGTCTATCGGCAAAAACGCCACGAACTTTTTCCCAGACTTGATATAAAACCCTGAAATGTGTGAAAATTCACATTTTTTATATTTTCAAAAATGTAATTTTTATTTGTAGGTGCTGGAGGAATAAATTTAGGTTGGAGAAAATTATTTTCCCATAGAGGTTGGATAGAAACCGAAATAGGAGCTGGTAACGGACCATCCTTTTCATTAAAAGGATTTCGGACACTTAGTAAAAGATTTTTTTGGAATGGGGGAACTGTATTACAATTTACTCCAGCTGGTATTCGGCCAGGAGTTATGTCCAGTAAGTATAATCTGATCAGGTTACTATAGACCGTTCAAACCTTAGAATGCAGTACTGTTCCAATTGGAAATGAACCCAAAATTTAAGCGTAATTTTATATTCTTTTGTTAACAATTTATTCAAATTAGATGGAAAAAGTATCTGAGAAAATTTTACGTACATTGAATATCGTTTATAACGACGTTGAAGGGACTAATGAAATTCGGTCGTTATAACCGTAGGTCGATATATCCAAACTCTATAAATACAATGTTGAAAAATATGTACATTTTATTTGTGTTAGAAAAGAGTACATTTACATGAATGCAAGAAGTTTACGCAACAAAGACAATATTCAATAAACATATTTAAAGTTTAACAAAAAAATCTGTCATTTTGGTTTAGTTTATGATTTTTGTTTTCTAAAAAGTTTTTTTCAATAATTTTTTCGAACGTAGCAATGTAAAATTGTATTTTAGCCTCTTTTAAATTTTAAATGGATATATGAAATTCGCAAAATATATTTCTTCCATGACGTAAAGCACCCACTAAGAAGATATTTTTCGAAAGTCGACCTCTAAGGGGCTAAAAAGGGGATCAAATATGATTTCAGGGATTCCTTAATATCTCTTAGAACCAATCAGATATCGACTTGGTTTTTACTTGCAATGGTTATCGATATAAATGTTTAAATAACATACAAATTCAGGATATTGCCTTAATTAACCTCTAAAAGGGTAAATCTACATTCGGGGTGAATTATAGAACCCTTGATATTTCCAGCGTTTGTTGAGTTATAACATTCCTTTTTGGCATAATTTGGTTTATTCAAATTCTTAAAACATGAAAAAAATGCAGAATTGTTTCAAATGCTAAAAATGCATCCTTTATAGTAGGTCGTTGTTTATTTCTGACTCCAAATTCGGATATGACCCATCTAAAATTTAATCTTTCGTCATCCGTTTCGAGATCTTCATCAATATTAGAAAATTTTACATAAAATGCTTTTCGTCTCGCCATATCGACGTCGATGACATACCTTCAATTCGTAGTTAACCAGTGTTACCCTAGCCAATTCGGTACTTCCCCGGCGTTTTAACGTTAGGCAGTGGTGATCTGTCGTTATAAAAGATAATTCACCCAAATTTCAAGCCATATTTCTTCGTTATATTAATTTCGTCGTAACATCTGATGTCGATATAAGCGATATGTCTCACGAATAAGAAGATATGTTTCTGGTCGGGACTTTCGTCACAAAAACCGAAATGTCGTTATATCAGATGTCGTTCTAAACGATATCCACTGTATTTGTACTAGGGATGGGTCTTTCATGAACGAACCGGGTCCCTGATCCGGCTCAGTATACTGACCGAAGTGACACGTATCACCAAATTGAAATGAGTCGGCTCACGGCTCACTGCATAGTTTCAAGGATACGATTGATCGGACGATTGTGAGCTGTGACCGGAGTTATCCGGTTCTCGATCAATGTCATGTTGAACTTCGCGAGAACTCGGCTTGTAATGTATTATCATAAAGTGTATTTTGTCATCAATTTGTAGGGCAGTCTATTTGAAACTATTAGGCTTAGTCGTCTGTACTTTCTTACAACCATACTATATACAAATATTAAAAATATTGCCCAAATCCCAGATGTCCGATTTATAAGGATAATAAACATCGCCATAAACTGAACACATCTAGTTTAAAATACATTCAGATCAATTCTGTAAAAAATGACTGTGTAGTAACGTTACTACAAGATAAAATATTATAAAAAGTATAATGACTTTCATTCATGATAGTAACTGACCTTGCTCATTGTGACATATTTAGTTACTATTATCATAGTAACTGAGTTACAGAATTGGTCTGAGTAGCTATATAAAGTAAATTGTTTGTTTACTATTAACCCGGCAAAAATGTTAGATAATTCACTTCTATAGAGTTTTATTTATTTAAATGAGCGACGTTCTACCTACATACTGCAAACCAATAACCATATTGAACAAACGACCGACAACTGACCGACCTGTGTCTGAGCGACGTTCTACCTACATATTGCAAACCAACAACCGTATTGAACGAACGACCGACAACTGACCGACCTGTGTCTGAGCGACGTTCTACCTACATATTGCAAATTAACAATCGTATTGAATGAACGACCGACACCTGACCGACCTGTGTCTCGGGAACATGTTTTCTTAGCCGGATCAATGAGCCAGCTCAGCAAACTGAACGACCTCCACTGATCCGGTTCCGCAAACTGAGCCGAAATTCCCATCTCTAATTTGTACCACGTTTTCAACGACCAGCGCGATTTAGAGCTGGCAACCTCGCCAAAGAAGAAAAGGATAAAGACTATCCATTAAGACAATGGAAGAACCCTTTAGAGAACATGAAAAAGAACTCGTCCATTTGCCCTGTACTGCATTTTAACCTTTTGAACGGACTATTGGGTACAACAATGCCCGATGGCGGTGCTACAAGCGCTGTGAACAGCTGATTGAAACGAGTAATGTGAAAGTTGTCCATATTAGTTTACATGTTAAATCATCGATTTGCAATGGATAATAAACAGCTATCCTTATTAAATTATTTTAATTTTTTAAGTGCAACACCTAGGTGTGTAGTTGAAGGAGAAGAGTTGTTAAACGCCGGACATCTTATGTTGTGCGGAATTTTGGACAAAAATGATTAGCATGTCAACATATGTCGGTTATGTTTACAAACAAGCAGTTTGAGATCACCAACTCACCAAGTCACTGGGAAATTAAAATTTAGTAATGATGTTGAAATTTTAAATATGTCCTGTACCCTTAAAACAGGAACTACATGCAAACACATTTCAGCTGTCCTATTATTTTGTACCAGACGGTTAACAAACCAAAATGAAAGAAGCCAAGATCAGGGCATTGATTGATTGTAATATTTGATTTTTCTTTTTTTTTTTGTGTGGTTTCTGTTGGTTTTTCTTTTTGTTCCAGAAACAATATATTGTGTATGGAAATATTAACCAGCACAGATTTAAAATGCCTGTGATCTACTTTTAAAAAACCTGTCTTACAACAGTATGAACCGCAACCTCTGTTAGAAACTCCTTGCCTAAATAAATTGATTAAAAACAAAAGCAGGCACTAAGGTTCAGTGAAAATGTATTAGAAAAGCTGCGTACAGAATTTGAGACCGCTTGCCCTAATTCTGCATTCAAATTACACGGGTAGATATTTAATTATGTTCGAGAAGGATTTTTATAATTTAGTGTTTGTTTTTTATTTAATTTGTTTAATAAATACTAGTTTGTTATTATCTCTTCCACAACACCAAATTTATTAACAATTCACAAATTGTTTCTCATTTGGAAAATAGTGGAACTAAATATTTTTGTTACTTCCTTTTCTAGAGTGACAGCCAAACACACAGCAATTTGTGTTATAATAACTCAAAAAACATAATAATTGCTATCAAAAGTTAATATAACAAACAAACTGCAACACTAACGTTTAAAAGCAATACAAACTACACGAGAAAACACATGCAAACCAGATGTAAACAATAAACTATTACTCGTTTCGCCTAGTTCAGTTTTTATCCGCTTGGCATCACTTCATAGCGCTGTTGAGCCCAATAGATAAAATTTGTTAATTTAATTATTAATCGTAATATTTTTTAGCTTTAGCGATGCAAATTGATAAGTATTCAGTAGGCTATCTATCATATAGAGGTGGAATGCAGTCCTTAGTTTCTACCTCAATTATTAGAGATACAGGTAATAATAATTACTAAATTGACTCATTATCAGATATGCTTTTGATTGTTGTGTGCTAATAGTCTAATTTTTGTTTTTTTGTTTGTTTTTAGAATTTGGTTATTATAACTTTTCCGTGCAAGTTGGTCTTCCTCATTCATATGCATCTATTATTTTTGCTAAGAAAATGCTAAAACAAGAATTAAAATTAAGAATTGCATTTAAGTAAGTACCCTATTATGTTTAAATAAATCAGGAGGGACATTATACGAGGGCTGTTCAATAAATTATCGGCCGCGCCCACAAAGGGTATTGTTGGCGACAGTAGATCAGTGGTCCGCATGACGTCATCTCATGTGTCGGAGTTATCACAAACTGCTAGAGCCCCATATACCATCATGTTAAATATACGATTTTAAAATTATTTAAATTTGGCACCTCTAATTATTTTGTTTTTTTGGCCGCGTTGTTTCGAAGGTGTATAGTATATTAGTGCGAATTAGTAAGTTGTCATGGTGTAATCAAACTTGAAATGGACCAAAATGGGTTTCCGTGTTGCCGTCTAGCAGTTTTTTTTTTTTTTTTTTCTATCTATATCTTTGTTTTCTATGAGCATAAATATAAATTTTTCCTCTATTTTAATTCTTTTCAGAACTTTGAAACACTCAGAAACTCATTAGCAAATGTAAACAGCTGTCAAATATCGATTGATAAAGTAGAAATCAATAGAAATTTCTGTCAGTGTCTTAATTTATATTGTGAACACTACTTAATTTCTACGTACAAATTTTATGTTAATTACTAATTTCACGTTAATTCTAATTTCTAATTTGGAGGTTCTGAACGATGCATAAGAAAATGCTTCATATTTAAACTACAAGTCAATATTTATTTATTAAAATTAATATTTTATGTATTATAATTTAATACGTCAATATTTTTGCCAAAAAAAAATTTTAAAAAAACCTATTTTTTTATAATTGTGAGTAGGGCATCTAATGAAAGCCTTTAGTATGTGGATTAATTATCAAAATTTTATTTTTGGAAAATAAATTAGTTTGACGCGATTTTAGTCAAAATAGTGAAAAAATAACAATAGTCCCTCATCCTGTAGCCCAGATGGTTTAAACTAAAAATCTGAAAAAATTCTAAGTAATGTACATTGGTATGAACCGGAATAGTACAACAGGAATTTTTGATCAGATTATGTTTTCGGAAAATAACGCATTTTTTGTGTTTTTAACTAAAATGTGTAAAATATTTAATTCGCTATGTAAGACAGTAAATACGTAAACGTCCGTAGTCTAATGGTTATCGTTCACGCTTCTTAAGTTGCAAACTACTGTTCGCTTCGTGTCAAATTTATTTTTTGTTTTTTTTGCATTTTTATTTTGTTTAAATTATTTTGTTAAAATTATAGTTATATTTTAATAAATATTACATTTAATTTTTAAAAGCGTAAATTTAATAACCAGTGGGAAGTGTTGAAATTATAATTTAATTCTATGTTTGAATGTATGCGAAATCAGAGGGGCGGAGCTTATGACTTAAACAAGCAATGGAAGCCATAGGCGCAATTTTCAAAATCTTTATGAACCTTGCTATATAAAAAATACTGCACATATTTAGAAACCTAAATAATGGTATTAGGCATTCGAATTAAAATTCACAAAAAAATATTTTAACATAAAATTTGTTTTGGCATCCAAAATAATCATCATTCACGTACTAAATACCTGCGAAACCCTGAAATGTGTGAATAATTTTTTTTAAAATATATTTTCGGCTTATGAAATATTGTATTCTCTATAATGACTTGAAAGAAAACTTTTTAGGGTTTTGTAGGTATGACCAAAAAACCCTTATACCGTCATTTTGTCGTCTGTCTGTCTGTCTGTCTGTCTGTCTGTCTGTCTGTCTGTCTGTTCGGTAAAAATTGTAGCCAAACGGCTAAACCTAGAGAGTTGAAATTTGGCATGCTTATACAACTTTTTGACCCGCACATAGGAAAAATACTAAAACATCTAAAAAACATATCCCTCTAAAAATATAAACAAATATGTGCTCATCGAAAAAAAAAATATTTTTTTTAAATTCTGGGTAGGGTATCAAATGAAAGCCCTTAGTAAGTGGATTAACGATCAAAATTTTATTTTTGCAAAATAAATTATTTTGATGCGATTTTTGCCAAAATTGTGCAAAAAATTTTTTGTCCCACACCCTGTAGCCCAGATGGTTTAAACTAAAAATCTGAAAAAATTCTAAGTAATGTACATTGGTGTGAACCGGAATAGTACAACAGGAATTTTTGATCAGATTATGTTTTCGGAAAATAACGCATTTTTTGTGTTTTTAACTAAAATATGTTAACTATTTAATACGTTGTGTAACATACCACATCAGTGGCTCTCGTGGTGTGGTTGGATTTGTCGTACGCTTAATAATATAAAAAACTTGCAAACTAGGGTTCGAATTCGGTTGATTTTGTTTTTTGTTTTTTTTTTTTTGCATTTTTATTTTGTTTAAATTATTTTGTTAAAATTCTAGTTATATTTGGTAAATGTTGCACTTAATTTTTAAAAGCGTAAATTTAATAACCAGTGGAAAGTGTTGAAATTATAATTTAATTCTATGTTTGACGAAATCAAAGGGCGGGACTTATGATGTAAGCAACCAATGGAAACCATAGGTGCAATTTTCAAAATCTTAACGAACTTTGCTATATAAAAAAAATACTGCATATATTTAGAAACCTAAATAATGGTATTAGGCATTCGAATTAAAATTCATAAAAAAATATTTTGACATAAAATTTGTTTTGGCATCCCAAATAATCATCGTTCAGTTACTAAATACCTGCAAAACCCAGAAATGTGTGAAAATTCACACTTCACATCAATTTTTTTAATTAACAAGTATTTAACTGGCTCCCATGTTGATTTAAACACTTTCGCAACCTTACTCTTGAGCTATCTGTAGCTCGGATCATAGTTAAAAATATTTCACTTTCAAGTACTTTCATTTAAAAGTGAAATATTTTTAATTTATTTATTATTAGGTATTTTTATGACGCTTGTTCTTAATTTTAAATTGAAAAACTAAATCTTTCATTGTGAGGCTTAAAAATTATTGGGCAGTCCTCGTATATTAGATTAATGAGTATATAATTTTTGAAATATTTTGTAAAATAAAAACTTGTTTGGAAACGACAATACTTTTTTGCCAACCTGATAAAAAGGTTGTGCCGGAAGTCCAGAATAGAGTTCTATTCCTGTAACACTTGAAACTTATATTAATACAACATTGTTATTATTATTAGTTTTTTTATTTTTTAGGATTGGTACCTTTGGTGGCATGATAGAATATGGTGCTGAAAAAAAAGTTTCAAAACATAGTAATTTGTCTGCGTCAATAGTTGTTGGAATGCCTGCAGGTGTCAAATTGAAAATCAGGCTTACGAGAGCAAATCAAGTATATACTTTTCCAATTCATTTATGTGAAGAAATTATGCCTGCCCCCGTTTTTTACGGAACAATTGTACCTTTAATAGTTTACGTAGTTGTAAAGAAAACTATTGTTGAACCATTTTTAAAAGATAAACAACAGAAAAAATTGGAGAAACAAAGACAAAACAATAGAACTAAGTAAGTGATAGATATTAATTTTTATAGTAATTAATAGTTTTTAGAGTTAATTTTTCACGAGAATAAGCCAGAGATATCTTCGTATATTGCAAAAGCTGGAACACTCGAGCGTGACATTAAATTGTCACTAGTGTATTTTCCTATTTTTCGAGCGTTTTTGTGCTTTTTTTCTTATTTAAAGGTAATCTACGATTTACAAGATAAGTAATTCTCGACTATAATTACCGGATCGGCGAAATTATCGCCTTCTGAACTTTTGACACGAAAAAGGATAGTCATCGGTCAGCGTATGTAAACAGTATTGGTTTATAATCAATATTTAGTCAAATTTACGTTTTCTTGTTCTATACAGTATATTTGAATTATAATGTAGTATTAAAAAAGTGTACAAATACATATATGTGACTCCATTTATGATAAAATTTGCTGTTTGTAAATGAATATTTTCAGAGGTTATAATGTTGGTGCTTGGTTATACTCACAGAGTAAATAAAATATTATACTTTGAACTTAAAACATTAATTTGAATACTTAATATCTACACATTTCTCTAGAAATTTTATAGAAAGAGAACTGGTAATTTATTCTACACAAGAAAACTGTCAAATATTTGCAAACTAACACATTTATGGAACATCGACATGAAATAACAAGGGGTTTTAATTATATTAACAATAGTTAACACAACATTAAACGATTTTCTTGCACATGTGAGACAGGGAAAATGAAAAATTCAACGTTAAAAGCTTGTTTAACCCTTACGTTACGGTGTCCTTTGGTTGCGGTGTGGGCTACAAATGTACCCCATTTTCATTTTATCATAAATAAATAATTTATTAATAATTTGTATTCAGGTTTACTATGGAATATATTAAAAATGTTTTTTAGCTGAAATTACAATATTTTCAATTGCAATTTTTTCATTCGTCCAACTTTCATAAAATCCTGTTTCATACTAATCAACTAAATTTCTAGCAAAGCATAGTATACGCCCAACTTGATACGTCCGTCCTGTCCGATGTCCAGATTCAGACTGAGCGGTTGTTTAGGCGGTAGCTGCTTTGCAATAATCAGGGAATTCACCGGGAGTAGACTCCGCCCTTTACTTAAAAATAACCAATAAAATTCATGAAAAATAAATTATAATATTATGTGTTTAAAATAAAAAATGAAAAAAATCTTTACATTGTTTCATAAGTAGGTAAATAAGTATTTATGGTATTTATAAATCTCAAGAACGGTTATTTTATTCAAATTTTGTGGGGTACATTTTAAGTAGCACCGCTCCGTAAGATTTAAAAACATCTGAACAGTAGAAATTCCCTTCAATAGAAACAAAATTTTAGAATCATTAATAATCTTTCTTCTTCACTTGTAGCAAAACATAAGTATAAATGGTGCATTTATTCATTTTTAACACTTTTGTCTCGTTGGTATTAAAATTAAATTGCAGAACTAATAAAGACACTTTGTCCTAAACTACAATTTTTCTAATAAAATTCATCTAATATTGTAAGATTTTCTTCCTGTGAATGACAACCATACACACAACAAGGAATAGTTAATCTTTTTTTCTTAAATTTATCATTTTATTCGTTGTAAAAACGGAGAGAGAATGAATAGAAACAAAAAAAAAAAAAAACATGGTGAACTATACGTAAACAAAGACTATACTTTTTAGAAGTGTTCGCTTTATTGTCGCTAGAGGGACACGCGTTAAGTTGAGTCACCAATAATATAAAATTCTAAAGAAATTTCAAGGGCATTTTTAGTTCTTCATTGTATATTTAATTCTTTTTGACTGTTTATCAATATAATATGGTAAATATATTAATAAAAAATAAAAATCTCTGCCTGAAAAATTGGAAAGCCTTTTAATATATCAGCTGATGATTTAGGCATATTTTGGGAGGGGTAAGTGCCTTTTTTCAGTCTTTTCTTGGACGTAAAAAATCACTTTCCATAAAATGCAACGAACAAACGCGCATGCATGGGCTTGGATTTTAGTCCATTTTAAGTTTTTGGATCCAATTATTATAATAATAACAAAAATATGGTAAATATATTAATAAAAAATAAAAATCTCTGCCTGAAAAAGTGGAAGGACCTTTTAATATATCAGCTGATGATTTAGGCAAATTATGATTGGGATAAGTACATTTTTTCAGTCTTTTATTGTACGTAAAAAAACCCTTTCCATAAAGTGCAACGACCAAACGCGCATGCATGGGCTTGGATTTTTGCCCATTTTTAGTTTCATAGAGACCTACGAACCACTTTCTCTCTACCTTTAAATGACGTTTCAGTTGATATTATTTCCGATTTAGGAATGTTAAAGTGGGATTTTTCTTTATCCACGATTTACATTGCGGCGCACAACAAAATTAATTGTTTTGCCATGATTCACAAAAATAAAACACAAACAACAAAAAAACATGTATTTCTCCGTTTGTTGTTTTTTTTTTTTTATTTCTATTTGGCCTCAAATACTGTCAGCCAGTGTTAATTATTTCTCCAAAAACAAAACACTGTCACTCGCATCTTCCGAAGATCGCCACCAGATGTCAGGGCGCTTAAGAAGCTTCCCCTATGGCGCTTCATAAAGTTAAACTGTCGACAATGCAGTATATTAATGTAAGAAATTAAATGAAAGCTCAAAAAAAAAAATAATTGACAAAAAAAATTCAAAAAATAGTTTGATTTGCGGTTATTGCTCGAGACATCCAGCATTCTATTGGCATCTTTCTCTTATTAAATACCTTTGAAATCCTGAAGTGTGTGAAAATTCACACTCCACATAAATGTTTTCTTTTAGGTTATTAGAGAAGAGAAAAGAAGCGGAAGCAGCTATAGACTTAATGCGAGCAACGTATTCAAGAATCAGAGACGAGGAAGAATCTAAGCGAGGTTTAGTTATCGTTAAAGCATTGTATGGTAAAATTGCTCAAGGCACAGAAGCTGAAGACTTAAACGGTGAAACGGAGAGGGTAGACCATGAGTGTATCGATGTTACTATTCCATTACAGTGCCTTGTCAAAGATAGCAAATTAGTTTTACACGACCAGTCAAAAGTGAGTTATTTTAACATATTTATTATTAATCGAACTTTGTATTTTGAGAATTTACTAGGCATTAAGATTGAAGTTAATAATTACACTCGAACTTACAATTAAAAGCGGACTACGAAATCTCATGAGAGACACTCAACACAAAACCTTAAAATCACCGTTTCACCTCATATCACTCATATCAATGCTTGGGAGGTTCGTCCGACTCCGGTAATGGTTTACTCAAGACTCTCCTGTCTCTCACAAGATTTTCCCATCCCTTTTCTTATAACTAATAATTTGCTCTCTGAACCCAATTTTTTTGTGGTTGTAAAAATAATCAGCTCTCCAATTAACAACAAAAACCTTTTAACTTTCCCCAATAATTCATAACGCCAAATAATTCATTTTGACTCTAATTACCTACGAAGTCTATATCACTGAAAATATATGGTCGCATATCAACATCTGTGTAACATTCGACCATGTACTTGAGATAACGCTGATAACATTTTAAACAAATCATATAATATACGACCGTAAATTTGTACCCCTGTCTTTCAACACTTAACTAGAAAAATATATGATAGCTCAACTAATCTTTGAGGATGTTTATCTTAAAATATATTAGTTTTTATATTTAAATAATTTGAATATTTTTAACGAATTGAATAATTTTATTTTAAATACTAATGAAATTTTATTTCTGAAATTTCCGCTCCCACAAGTAACCATAGCAACAATTTTCTAACTATTTGGTTATAGTTATAGGTCGTTCATTTTCAAAACAACACAATGAGTCATCAAATCGACGCGAACTTCAGTTATTTTACCAGTGGCGGTCCGAAACACAAACAAGGGACCAAACAAACTAATAAAATAATAAGTCATACACACACTACTGCCACAGTAGAACCAGTAGGCCGACTCGTGTCGGAATCTTTGATGTTGGCGTACCACATTTTCGTGACCTCGAGCTACCTCGCCCTGACCAAAATTCTAAAGAACGATAAAGACTATTACGCGTATGGATACGGACGAATAAGCTTTATATGACAACTAACAAAAGAATTTTGCATTTTCCGACTCTAAAATGAATTTAAAAAATATTATACAAAAACTATTGAAAGTAGTATAATAATAAAGTAGGAAAATTACTTAAATATAAAATATTATTTAATATTTTTTAATTTATTCACTTCGCAAAACTGCGCGACCTAACCAGGATTCACACATGCGCATGAAAAATCTGGTACAGAAAAACGGTCGAGTGAAACTACTGGATATACTGTGCTACTGCTTTGCGTGCGCGCAGACGCAGTAAGCTCTCTGTCAAAAACTCGTTTCTGCGCAATGTGTTGTTTCGAAAATGTACGACCTATAGTTAAGCTTTCAGAAACCAGCCCGTGAATGTAAACCGATCTTAAATATCAGTGGACTTTAAGTTTACCTAACTTAAAGTTATAGTGTGAAAAGAGTGTAATTAAATTTTCTATTTATTAACATATGCTTCATTTTGTTTTTCAGGGTCAGTTACCAGGTTTCTTTGACCCATGTGTAGGTGAAGACAAGTGGTTACACATAGAATATAAATTTCACAATAATGATTATATTGTTACAATTATGGATACTGAACCGCTGAGAATACCAAAACCTTGTAAGTATATTTTGATAAAAATATTAAACACAACACCGAAAGATATATGTTTATATAAAACACACGGTCTGTATATTTATTAAACTGGTTCGTTTGTCCTCGAACTTGCACACAAAGCCTATAGGTGCTTTCCAGATAGGTGTGAAATACTCTGAACTACTCTGGAAATTTTTGCATGTGGAACACTTTAGTTGAGTATTTAGTGGAAAGAGGCGCTGCTATCTTATGAATTAACAAATGTCAAAGAAAAACTATCCTAAATGTACAAATTATTTTAAATTTTACATATTTATGATAAGATAAATGGATTTTATTTAATATTAAAAAAATACACAGTTATAAATCCGTGATAAATCTTTAACAAGTTTGAATTGTATCAGCTGTTTACCCCTACTACAAAGGAACTCCAAGTTCTAAAATAAAGGTAGGTACTTCAGGGGACGGGGGAAGGAAATTCTGGTGTAGTTGAGAGTGTGAAGTTCTTTTCTTGGAACAACTAGCAAACTGTTCGGAGCAACTCCGAGCTACTCTTTACAGTAACCTGGAAAGCGCCTTATATATTTTTCAAACTGTTTCGATTCGCCCTGAATTCACATGATTCTCCAACCTCATACGGTTTGCACCCATGAACGCAACAGTTAATTAATTTTGCTTCATTACACAACCTTTTTTTTAATTAATTACCAATTTTAATTGTATTATTTTTTTTTTCAGCACATCGTTCCAACGTTACATAGTGATATGTCCCTAACGGCTAGTCATTGTTAAATGTGGTTGCATGTTTGAACAGCGAAACTTTTATATTATGATATTGAGTTGTTTAGAACGTCAGCAACCTGATAGTATGTACAATGTGCGCATCTTAGCACATTTTTAGTTGGCTAGTGTAATTCTGCCCTATTTTTAAAGTTCATTTCCATATTTGCCTACCTGGTTTTTGGTAATCATTAAATTTAACTCATTCGTTTCTTGAGTTGAAATGTTATCATTTGCAACTGTTAGTGTTAATAAAAAATAAATAAAATATTTTAAAGTAAAATGCAGTTTTTTATTATTTTATACAAATTCCATTGTGTTACAATTGCCTACATTATTCAGTACAGTATATATCATGATGTACAGGTGGTACTATTGCTCCTAGGTTACAACCTATAATAGGCTATACCGTATAGACTAGGTGTATAGTAGGCTATACAATCTAGTTTGTAGCCTTGTAAATTTGGACATATTTGCTACAACATAATTGAGAATTGATACTAAAATAGTATTAATATCTCCAATTTGTCTAAACTATGAGATTATTTTAGAAGACTTCAGTACACTTATAAAACACATTACCTAAGTGACAATTTTGCACTTATAGTTCCATAGGTGAATCAATTGGTAAATAACAATTTTCAATACCTATATTATTCATAACGTTATCTATCGCTTGAAGCTGTTGATTTTTAAGTAAAACTTTATCCTCGGGAGTCCAACTGTGGTCTGCTTCTAAACGATAGCCACCCAAGAATTTGTGTACAGGAGTCCATTCCTATAAAAATTAAAAAATTAATGGTGGGTTTAGTCAACACGTAGCCTTAGTCTTAGCGTTAGTTTTAGTTTTTGTCTTAAACGTAATACCTTAGTACGAGTTTATACAATGATTTAGTTTTAGCAAATAACCAATGAAACGCCGAGTTTAATGCACGCACATATTGTCCTCGTTCAGTGTTGACGAACAAAGCTTGTTATAACTAATATTTGAAACGTCAAAAGTTAAAATCTTTGGTTATAAATAACGATTAAAGAAATAAACATTGTGAATAAAGATGTTTCGGAATAAAAACAATAATAAAATTGTTAATAGTTCGTAATATATAACCTGCACATTTTAAGTCAGATTGAGCGCACGCGCATTTGTGCGGATTTAATCTTAGTGCTAAGAAAAGTTGAATGTTGGTTATCTTTCAAGGTCGGTTTAAAGAAAGTGAAGAGTAAATCAATGTGTTGTTTGAACTTGCTAGTAGCGATATGATAGTTTACCGTTTAAGGTTAAAACTAAAATGTAAGTTTAAAACTAATACTAAAACTAAATGTTGACTAAACCCACCATTATTAAACACACTGTATTCTTCAAATCCCAAAAACAGTATTGGTACAGTGTAATCATTAATTCTTGACCGTTACATAATGGTAAACAATGGGTTTTAAAATATCAAAATTGTATTCTAATTCACAGCTGAAAATCCCAATTTAACAAAGAACCAATTAGATTACTTCGTTTGCCTGAACTCACCGCAGGAACAACGAAAAAGTCTTGCTAACTTAATATCTGTTATCAACTCATTGGCGTGTAGAGAAAATAGTGTTCATTTAATAATCAATTCGTACAAGGTAATAAAAATATAATGTTAGCCTATGTGTACATGTCCTTAGTAATAAATTTGATAACTAAATGTTTCTGTCAAGTATTGCATAACATTCAAGAAATAATGATCGCACTGTATATACATAGTATTAAAGAGTTCAACGAACTTTAATACTATGGACACGTATATCATCATATTTTATTATTTAGCGTTTTATTTCATATTTAGTGACTTTAACTAGCTCTGAGGAAGATTTTAATAAAAATCGAAACGTAAGCTTAGTTAAATAAACTTTTTTATTTATTTCTACACCTATCCGACTCCCATAAACTCTTACCTTTGGAGAAAGCATACTGAAATATTTTTGACCTGAAGGTCTTTCATATAAATAATAAGTATGTCCAGGCACTTTTTTAAAATTGCATGCAGCATGATGCAAATCAGTATTATGTTTGGCGTCCAGTAAAACTTTATTAGCTTGTTGTTTCAAGAAACTAATTTGTTCTGCAATAACTGTCAGTTTACTACAAGCATTTGCGTACATAAATTCATCTGCCTGAAACAAATATAAAATTGAGTATATAATATTGGACATACAGACTGTCCGATTTATGGTGAGTATTACATAACACCCATACCAGCTTCACTGATGCTCAATATTTTATACCGTCGAATGAGAATACATTACACGAAACAAATAACGTTACCCGTACGTACTGGAATAAAATTTTATTAATATAGATGACGTATATATTATAAAAAATAAATTTCTCATTTAGGATTTTGTAGGTATTACCAAGAAACTCTTATATACAGGTGTACCAACCAAGTGCCTAACTATAGGGGAAACTTTTTAAGATCGCAGCGCCGTATGTGGCAAAAGCTGGAACACTCGAGAGTAACATTAAACTGTCACTTGTGTATTTGTTTCCATGGTGAAAATGAACACGAGTTGCATTTTCTTATTTTCGAAGCTATTTTGTGTTTTTTTTTTTTTTTTTAATGGTGATCTACGTTTTACAAGATATGTGATAATATACTATACTAAAGAAATTTTAAAATTTTCATTGTATTTTTAATTCTTTTTGACTGTCTGTCAATATGATATGAATAAAAATATGGTAAATATATCAGTAAAAATCTCTGCCTGAAGAATTCGAAGGGCCCTTTAATATATCATTGGGTGGGATAAGTACCTTTTTTCAGTTTTTTCTTGGACGTAAAAAAATTACTTTCCATATAATACAATGAGCAAACGCGCTTGGATTTTTGCCCATTTTTAGTTTTTGGATCCATAGAGACCTACAATCCACTTTCTCTGTGCCTTCAAATGTCGTTTTAATTGATATTGTGTCCGATTTAGGAAAATCATGGAATGTTAAAGTAGGATTTTTCTTTATCCACGATTTACATTGCGGCACACAACAAAAAGATTTATTTATATATTTTATTTTTTGCCATGATTCACAAAAATAAAACACAATTCAACAAAATAACACGTATTTCTCAATTGAACAAAACAAAACAATGTCTCAAAACAACTCGCTTAGGAAGTTTCCCCTATTGTTATTTCGCTTATTATTTTACAGATAGAGATTCGGTTAAATCAGGGATTCTGAAAGTGGGCGATAGTAGCCTCGGGTGCATTGTAAATGATGAAGACTTGCTTACCTATTGTCAACACTTGGATGCTCTCCATTCTGGTTTCAACCAACGACTTGAAGATATTTTTAAAATGAACATACCCGATTGGGTTTTGGATCCTTTTTTAAGTGCAAACTGTCCAAAATTACAAGAAGAATTGATGGAAGCGAGACAAATTACGAATTGAAATTTAAATTCAAAGACGGCTACCAACAGTTCTGCCTGCAAAAGCAGATTCCTACAGCTTATCCTGGGGTTATGGGCTATAATACAAAAGTTGTTAATTGCATTTTCTTCGTCATATTTAGTGCAACGTGGGTTCAGTGAGGTCACAAATCTATTAACAAAAAAAAAAAAAAACCGACTGCAGGTAGCTAATCGCGGTAATTTAAGAATACTGCCGACAAAAATAGAGCCGAGGATTGATACATTGATAAGCAACGCACCAGGTTCATCCTTCTCATTAGATGAGAATATGATTTTAATAAATAATTTTTAATTTCAATATTCTAGGTGTCTTTTTTACAACATCTTTCTTTACTACATTTTAGAACGTAGGTAGAAATATTGTCAACTGACAATAACTGAAGCGCCTCTAGTGAGATTTTGAGAAACTAAAGGTTGTAGGATAGTCGAGTTTGTGACAAGCATGGGAATATGTTCTTAGAAGTGGAAAGACAGTTAAAGACCATTTTAGAGTGTGTTCCCGTGTGTTTCAATAAATATCACATGAAGATACCATTGAACCTGTCAAAAATATCCTACCAAATTCAGCCATGATGTGAATGCAGTAGCGCCTCTATCGGTAGTGTCAGATGCCAATAGACACATATATCTTTGTTTGTTCGTTTAAAGAATGTAGATTTCCAGGGGGCGCTGAGCTAATTTTTTTCTGAAAAGCGGGCGGTAGGCCAAATAAGTTTGAGAACCACTGGGTTAAATAGACAAATATTTTTAGTTAGAAATATTAAATAATAGTCAAAAACGTACTTTATCAGAAAATACAAATTACGATTTGTTGTTTATTGTATAGGTTGGTTTCTTTGGTTTAGGCGGAACTATATTTTCAATTCTAGTAACATTTACAGATTAAGTGAGGCTTTTGATTATTTTGTTATGGAAAAACTCACTTGAAACATACTGTTTCAGAACATCCAAAAATATCGGATTTTCCATTTAAAAAAAATATTTATTTGCAAAATAACTCAAAAACTATTATAGTGGTTAGTTGTTAAAGTTTAGATTTGCCATTCAAAAAACGAAGTGATAAAATATTTTTTGACTATTGCTTAATATTATTAAAAATACTTGAACTTTGCCCATTTAATGGAATCTCTATCTATAATAATAAACGAGATAGTAACAAAAAGCTATTTTGCTGGGACATCCTGTATTCGCGACTATAATTACCGAAACGGCGCCACTATCGCCTTGTGAACTTTTGACACGAAAAAGGATAGTCATCTGTCAACGTATTTAAACAGTATTGGTTTATAATCAATTTTTGGTCTAATTTACGTTTTCTTGCTGTATACAGTATATTTAAATTATAACCGAGTATTAAAAAAATGTATAAATATATGTGAATCCATTTTATGATAAAATTTGCTGCTTGTAAATGAATATTTTCAGAGGTTATATATTGTATGTTGGTGCCGGCTTATACTCAGAGAAAATAAAATGTTATACTTTGAACTTAAAACATTTATTTGAATACTTAATATCTACACATATCTCAAGAAATTTTATAGAAAGAGAACTTGTAATTTATTCTACACAAGAAAACTGTCAAATATTTGCAAACTAACACAGTTATGGAACACTCCCATGAAATAACAAGGGGTTTTAATTATATTAACAATAATTTACACAACATTAAACAATTTTCTTGCACCTGTGAGACAGGGAAAATGAAAAATTCAACGTTAAAAACTTGTTTAAAATCGTCTGAACAGTATAAATTCCCTTCAATAGAAACAAAATTTTAGAATCACTGATAATCTTTCAATCTAATATTCGAAGATGTTCTTCCTGTGATTGACTACCATACACACAACAAGGAGTATTTAATCTTTTTTCTTAAATTTATCACTTTATTCGCTGTAAAAATGGAGTGAGAATGGACAGAAACAATAAAACACATGGTGAATTATACGTAAACAATGACAGTAACCTTTTTCGAAGTGTTCGCTTTTTTGCCGCTAGAGGGATACGCGTTAAGTTGAGTCACCAATACCAGGAATTTTAATATCGTCGTCGCAATCTACTGGTCAATCATGTAATGAATTTTGACCCTATGGTCGTAATAACAACTATGTTATTACGACCATTAAGGTTATTTTGATTAATTTGGAGATTATTCGTAATAGCTGTAGATTATTAATAATTAGAGCCCTGCGCGGATAAGCTTTTCTGTATCCGCATCCGCATATTCATGGTCCGCATCCGCAAAAATATCCGCACAACAGGTTTTGCTGTCAGTTTGAAAAGAACTAACATGTTTTGCCTTATTTGGTAATTGCTGCTCTAAAACACTACTGACATTTTTTGGATTTAAATTAAAACTAACGTAAGGGACGCCAAAAGTTTTGGGGCGCTAATAATTTTGAAACCTAGAGACAGATATTTTGGGGGGCTAAGCGTCCTATTTCGTAGGGAGCAGGTAGCGTGCTGTTCATGAAATTCGTGTTGATAGTTTGATGTCAAGTATCATATTAATGTCAACTAACATCTCACGTCAGTTTTACCTTTTCCAAGGTGAGGAAAAAGTAATGCAACGTGGCTATATATTTTTTTTATTACAAAATTTAAAGAAAATATAGAGAAAAGTTACTAGGTAGAACGTGCTTCATATTTTTTCAAATAGCAACAATCACTTTTCAATTTTTGTCAATTTCAATTTTTGGAATCGGCCAGACTTTTTACTTCGGGTAGTATAAAACAATTAGCAGGTTAGCATTAGATTTAAAAGCCAGAATTAGAGCAGAGGTAAGAAGAATTACATCGAAAGTGTACCAAGCAACTTTTATCCAAAATATTATTTTCTATATACAATAATAAAAACAAAGTTATGTTGATTGTCTCAACACAATCTCGATCATGGACAATTGTCTTAATAACAATAACATAGAGTGAGATAGAATGCTATAAAATATCACATGTGCATACAGACAATCGAAAGTAACCGAGGACTGCGTAGTCAGAAACAATCGCGTGTTTCTCCGAAAGTAACAGAAAATTTAAAGTTGACGCGAATATTGCGGATAATCGGATATGAAATTTTATCCGCATCCGCATGGTTTAAATGATAATTTATCCGCATCCGCAGAAAAGTTGCAGATATCCGCGAATTTGCAGGGCTCTATTAATAATACCCATAATCATTATGAAGAATCGCTAAAGGCAATTACTCATAATTTCCAGCTATTATTAATAATCTCCATATGGCAGCAGATGGTTTATGACCCATCTAATGGAAATTCCCAGATTATATTTTATTACTAATTTCCTTCGGGTTTAACATATTTCAGTTAATTTTACAATTCCATTAATTTTAAAACCTTAGTTACTCTTATTCGATTTTATAAATAGTCACTTTTCATTCACTTAAGAAACTATTTTTACCCAAAAGAGGTCATAAACCATCTGATCACGACAAGAAACGACTCTACATTTAGTCAGTTACAGATACATCTCGTAACAGTCAACATATCAGTCCAAATACAAAATCATTTAATAACTAACAATGGCATTTTTTTTTTTTTTTTTTATTTAAAATCCTGCAATTATAATAATCCCACATCCAATGTATCAAATTAACCATAATATATCCATATAGTTTCTTTTATTGCTATTAAATAATAAGACAGCTCAGCTGTATTTTTAATTTAAGTAATAATTATAGTTTTGAACTATATAAATATTTGAAATACGGAACTTTATTTATTGTGCCAATATTCTTCTTTCTGTCGTATGTTTTTTTTTTTAAATTTGCGTAAGGTATGCCCAGCTCTATGGAGCAAAATTGAAAAAAAAAACTATTCTCATGTAATTTTCGCCAAATATGTCTCAAAAAGATAGTATCTCCCTATTTCCCACTAGGGTTGGTCTAAACAGCTGTAAATAGTGCATGTTGATGCGATCCAGAAATTTTTTATTAAGTATGTTCAGAAAATATCGCACTATTTGTGTTGAAAATTTGATAATTTTTCCTTCACTTACTATATATCTGGAATACCTTAATAAGCATGAAAATTCACACTTAACATTAATTTGTTATATTAAATATTGCAGGCCGAGTTAAGTACTGAAGTAATTTATAATTTCGATCAAGTAATCGTGTTACCACGAAGCAATGAAAGTTCAATATTTATAAAACTATTGTAATATACCTTACCTTTTGAATCTGTGTAGCTAATTCGACTAAATCATTTGGCAGTTTTTTAGCAACACGTAGCGAATTTACAAGTGGTATTCCACCCGGAGCAGAACTTCTTTCAACTAATGTAACTAAAATAAAAATAACCTCTTTGAATTGAATTTTAACGTTTATTTTATATTGTTTATCTACCTTTTCTGTCAGGTGAATCTCCAGGCATATTTATAAAATTTCTTTTCATTTAGAACGTTTTTAAAAGACAAATTTAGAATGCCAGAAATTTCAAATATGTTAAGTATTTAAAACAAACTTTTGAGAATCACTCTTTTTCTGTAAGTGGAGTGATTTTTAAAATTTTGAATATTTTAAACCATGTTTTTCTACAGAGCAGTTTAAAAAATTGTTGTTTTCGCCTAAATGATAACCTTCAAGAAATTGTGCACATATGTTTTGACATATCTAATATTATATAATGACTTTAACGTGATAAGTTGGGCTATAAATTAAATAATTATGTATAATAAAATATATAAATGGTAAGTATTTTTTGATTTGTTATCAAAATAATCATTAATATTTAAAAACAAATAATAGAAATGGAGGTTATGTAAAATGTCATTATTTGACTATATTTTGATTTTATTTATAGTATCGAGACACCGTTCAAAGTCTTTCGCTCTGTTCGATATTTGTCTTCGACTGAAGTTTCAACTGCTTTACGACCATTTTATTTCTCCGTTCATCCAGATTTGTTCGGGCAGCATCCTAATCAAAGGGTAAGAAATTTTGTGAAAATTTGACTTTTTATTTTAAGATAAGTTTAGAGTATGTTATTAAATACATTAAAATTTTTACATTAAATGACAGCAACATATTTTGGAGTTGTATATAAATAGTATTCTTTTGTTACTATGAACAAAGAACTTTGTTGTAATTATCTATAGTGCTATTTTTTGTGTTTATTTAATATATTTTCTAATTAGTATAAGATAATTTCACAAAGATTATTAGCAAAAAATATCTGATATATATTTTCTGATGTACAAGACAATAGAAATTTTTTTCGATGGTCAGTACATATTATTTTAAGGGTTACGGAAGTATATCCGGGAAATCTTTATACCGTCACTCTTGTATTTGTTTTTCTGTTGTCTGTCACTCTGCCTGTTATGTGTAATACACATTGATGTGAACCGGAATAGTACAATAGGATTTTTACAAATTCAATTTTTTTGGATTTTTGAAAAATTATATACTCGTAGTTTGCTGTGTGCTTCTTGCTCTGACCTGTTTCGTAGCAATCCTAATCTTATTAAAAGAATTTGTTATGTAAAAATAATTCCTTAAATTTCAATTTTCGGATAATATTGAATAGAGAATCTTTTTTAGGGTTTTGTAGGTATGACTGTCTGTACGGTCGAAATTGTAGCCAAACTGTTGAACATGAAATGTTGATATTTGGCATGCTTATACAACTCTTTGACCCACATATAGGAAAAATACTGAGAGTTCATAAAAACATATCCCCAGATAAATATAAACAAATATGTAATTAATGAAAAAATAAATATATTTCTAAAATTTTGAATGGGGTATCAAATGAAACCTCTTCATAAGTGGATCAACAAGCAAATTTTTATTTTTGAAAAATCTATTTTTTTGTGGGATTTTCGCAAAAATATGTAAAAAAAACTTTTGTGCCTCACCCTATTTCCCAGAGGGGTTGATCTAAAAATCTCCATAATGTACATTGATGGGAGCCGGAATAGTTCAACAGGAATTTTTGATCAGATTAGTTTTTTGAAAAATATCGATTTTTCTGTCGTTGAAAAAATTATTATTATTTGGTAAATTTATTATGTGGTATCAAAAGAAAGTTCTTAAGACGTAGAACAAAAAGTGGTTTTTATTTATTTTTTTATTTTAATACGATTTTTTCCAAAAATGTACTAAAAAAATCATTGTCGCGCGCCCTTTAACCAAAAGACGTTAAATTAAAAATCTGAAAAAAATCTAAGTAATGTACATTGATCTAAACAGGAAACGAACGAAAGGAATTTTTGATCAGATTTCAGTTTTGGTAAATATTACAGTTTTTGTGTTTTTGACAAAATTAATTATTTTTTTAATTCATGGTTAAAGTGGCTAATAATGTTATGGATTTTTTGTATTTATGACTAAGGTAGTATATATTTTTTTTTGATATTGAAGATATAATAAATTTTTTTTAATAGCTGAGGATCGAGTTGTTTTCTTAAGGAGTTTGCATACATGAACTCGATCAGTAGGCCTATCGTTATACGTCTTCTTTTTAAGGTATCAAAGAAGAATAAATCATTTATAGTAGTGAAATACTTATAAAACAAATAGCACATTATTAATAGTTATATACATATACGTTTCTGAAATTGAAAAAATATGAAGTGTAACAGGAGTATATTTTGCCGCGGAAACCAAACACCTCTACTGCACGTGATCTACGGCAGTAGTATCCCTCCGCCAATGTGACGTAAGGATCACAGTTGAGCGTTCGCAGACACTGTATCAGTTTATAACCAAAATTGTTATTTAGTTAAATCTAAATCAATATACAGGGTGTTTTTTTGAAACGGGGCACCCCGAAAATCTCCTTTATTTGTAAAGATACAAAAAATCTTCAGAACAAAAGTTAAACTAGACAAAAAGGCCCATCTAAAGGTTACTATAAGAATTCTGAGGCACTGAGGTTTCACCGGAAATGATGTCAACTTTTGATCTAGCATAGGGAATCGATAATTTTATATTTTTTTCCTAAAAGTACATTAAATTAGCTTTACAATGACACCAAAAAATCATATTTTTATGTTAACTATTTCAAAATGGCGACCATTTATTTACAAAATAATAATCAACATAAGTTTTACAAAGGTCAGTGAAAAGTACAGAACTGAAATTTGACCGGAGGTAGTTTTGGATGACAGTTCTGTACTTTTCAGTCGTACCAACACCAACTTTTTAGTTTTTGTTTACAACTTAACTTTTAGTAGTTTATTAGAAGTTGATAAGAAGTTTATTTAGATTATATAATTAAATATAAACTTGGCACATTTAAACAATATTTATAAATTGGTTTACTATAACCAAATTGTTGTCTGCCATCTGAACCTAAAAATTTTTAAGTTTGCAATGAAAAGTAATAAGAGTTGGAAGGTATAAAATTTATCACTGTGTCTTATTTTTTCCCCCCACTATATTCTGTAGTATCAAAAGTTGAAATGACGTCAGAATTGGATAGTATTGAAAAAAGTATAATGTAGAATGGACTTTAGAAGTGCAATCCGGGATATCCAAGAGTGTACTCTTATAAGAGCGATGGAAGAGTTTTTATTAAGAATGAGAAAATGTGTGGACAATGTAATGGTGGTTTGATCGATCATTTGTATTTTTTTTTTTTTTGTAAAACAATTGTAAAAAGTAATAGTTTTTTTTTTCTAAATAGTCAAATAGTTTATTTTAGAGATATTTTGTTTCTTTTTTTATCGTTTTCAAAGCAGCGTTCAACTTTGTAAAACTTATGTTGATTATTATTTTGTAAATAAATGGTCGCCATTTTGAAATGGTTAACATAAAAATATGATTTTTTGGTGTCATTGTAAAGCTAATTTAATGTACTTTTAGGAAAAAAATATAAAATTATCGATTCCCTATGCTAGATCAAAAGTTGACATAATTTCCGGTGAAACCGGAAGTGCGTCAGAATTCTTATAGTAACCTTTAGATGGGCTTTTTTGTCTAGTTTAACTTTTGTTCTGAAAATTTTTTGTATCTTTACAAATAAAGAAGATTTTCGGGGTGCTCCGTTTCAAACAAACACCCTGTATATTTATCCATTTTCTGTCATTTGTGAGTGGTCGCATAATAAAATGGAAAACCGGAAACGGAAGTTATTAAACTTTAAAATTTTAAAATTCGTAACTAGTAAACCAAGCTTTGACCAAAAATTTGTATAGTACTTAATTTGATGTATTTTTGATGCTTAACCTAAATCAATTTATTTATTTTTTATTCTTTTTTTTTCTTTTTCTTTTTTTTTACACTTCCCCGACCCCCTGTTTTCGGTTTTTACTGTCGGGCAAGTGTAGCGGAGGTCTCCCTTCGCAACTGGTTTATTCGCCAATTAAATTTAAAATTAAAAATTCCACCAAAAAATCCATCGGATGCCTGTATTATTACTTTTATTTTTTAGTTGGTGAATGAAAACTCCCTGAAACAATTAAGTTCCTTTATTGAAACAATCCAATCTCAACGAGCAGTTGTGCCTTGTAATCTACAATTTTATCTTCGAGAGACACAGAATAATGGTAACAATCACAAGTTTCAAGTTGTTAATATACAGTTGCGAGAACCAGATCTCAGGAATACCATTCACACAATACTGAAGACATGTAATTTATCTACGACTTATTTGGATAATGTGGCTCCACCAAATCCGGTTGAACCCGGTAAATTTTATACTAAATCGAAACCTTATTCCCAAGATTATGATGTTTATGGAACAATTGTTGTTCATAGGAAAATTAAAAAGGTTAAGGATTCTCTTACTTTGAGGTATGAAAAATAATAATTTGTATAAATTAATATTCTCAACACAACACAACAAAACTTATAGGTCGTACATTTTCGAAACAACACATTGCGTAGAAACGAGTTTTTGACTGAGAGCTTACTGCGTCTGCGCGCACGCAAAGCAGTAGCGTGTGTATGACTTATTATGTTATTAGTCAACTGTTTGTTTGGTACCTTGTTTGTGTTTCGGACCGCCACTGGTAAAATAGCTGAAGTTCGCGTCGATTTCATGACTCATTGTGTTGTTTCGAAAATGAACGACCTATAACTTATACTCTGTTCAAAATCAAGAAGCAGTAATCATGCAATGTTCAAGTGATAATTCTGTTGAACTCTCGTCGTTCGTTGACTGTTAAGCAGTTAAATTTATGCGATAGCCCAGCGATTCCCAAACTGTGCGCAGCTGGGCTACAGGGGCGCCGCGAAAATATTATAACATTCCTTCAACTGCGTTAGCTAGAATAGTTTTTATTTGGGGCATCGCTGAAATATTGTGATACATTCAAGGCGCCGGGTACCGAAAATTTTGTTAATCACTGGCTTATAGGCATTTAAAAATTAAAGTTTATTTAGTATAGAAAAAAATTGGGGCTTTAATCGTTTAATGCGTTTTGAGATTACATTTTTTTTTTAATGTTATAATTTACATTATTTGTGTAAATTGTGAATTAAAAAATTAGGACTCAAATAACGATTAGAGAAAATGACCTGAGGTTAGAATTTTTGGATTCCTCGTAGTTTATTTAGACTAGAAAAAATTTGAGGCCTGATTCGTTTAGCGTATTTTAAAATTATAACAAATTTTAATATGGCGTGATTTATAGAAATTTTCATCTTCGCATGGATGTATCTAAAAAACGAAATGAGATTAAAGACCTGCGGTTGAAATTTTTGAAATCTTGAGGTCCTAATTGCCTTGTAACTGTATTTTGAAACAAACAAAAATTTTGAAAAATTAAAATTTTTTAATTTTTTTTTTAAATTTTGATACATCCTATCTATAAAATGGTTATGGATAGAAATCTGCGGTTTAAATTTTTAAAATTCTCCTAGATTGTTTAGTCTAAAATCAATTTTTAGTAAACCAATTATTAAGTTTTGTATGGGCAGCAATCCAAAATCTTTGAAAATGGACAAATATCGAAAAAATCGTAATATTAGACCTTAAAAAAATCGTGAATTTTAAGCAAAAAATTGTTGTATCCGATTTTATTGACAATTGGTATAAATATGTATTTGTGGTCATAGATCAACAAAATTTGGTCCATTGTGAAGTTTGGTCAAAAATTTTGAAATTATTGGCGAAAAACTGAACCAAATCGGCAATAAATCAAATACTAGGAAAGCATGATTTTTTAAAATAATTTTTTCATAAGCCTCGCCCCAAAATTAGCTTAAAAAAGTATTTTGGCTAAAATTGCGAGTCAAAAAATGTTTGACTAAAATTACAAAATTTTAGTAGAAATAAACATTTTTGAATTTTGTTGGTAAATTGGTATACTTATATATTTTTAACCTTAGAGTACAAATATATGGTCACTTTTCAGTTAAGGTCTAAAATTTTGACATTTGCGGCAAAAAAGTAAAAAAAAAAAACAGTCCACAAAAAGGCTCAGAGACGATGAAATGTTAGCCTGCCCCCTTTTTTAACTATCTTTATAAACTAATATTTACTTCTTATCTATATCAGCAATGCCCAAACTGTGCGCCGCGGATATGTTCCAATATTCCTCCAATTGTGTTAGACCAATATTGTAACTGAAAAATTTGGGAATCACTGCGATAGCCAATAAGGTGGCGACTTCAATCTTTCACGTAATTTTATTACTATTTCTGCATTTTGAACAGGGTATAAGTTAACCTAACATAACCTAATTGAACACAAATTAACACTAACTTGGCTCAAAGGGAACTACTAAAATAGCTCTGTAAATAATATAAATAAAACTTGTTTATCACAAATGGCAGTGAAACCAAACGGGATTTTTATTTTCTTGAAGTTCACATATTTTTCACGAAACTTAACCTAACTAAACTAAATGACTAAATATATAGCAGTCCTTTTGTTCCAAACTTGTACTAATTTAATAATTACTTATTTAAATAATACCAATTTTTCATATAATTTAATGCATTTATTATTTTTAGGAGTTGGATACAAGATAATGTAAAAAACGCCAAAGAAAATTTCGAAAAGAACGCTCCAATGAGAAAAGATATTGATAAAATGTGTAAAGATATCTGCAAAACATTCGAAATTAAAGAAGTGAAATGGGACTGTGGTTGGAACGAAACGCATTTTAGAGGCTGTGTACAAAGCTTTCTAGCACTCGCTAGGGGCCATCCTTCTGCCATGGAAGTCTTAAAAGGTAAATAATCAGAATTAACGCTTAAATGTTATTAAATAGCCTATACGCAGATGTTCGTCTTGCGAAGAGTGATAGAAATTCCCATCTTTTGAAAATCTAGGTTTCATACATAAATTTGGAGATTCCTTCCTCTTTTAAGTTCATGTATTCTTTAAGAAATTTTATTCTTTTCAAAACGATTTGGGGAAGTTCCATTAGGCCATGTCTTAGGTCTTTTTTAGGGTTTTGTAGGTATGACCAAAAAACCCTTATACCGTCATTTTGTCGTCTGTCTGTCTGTCTGTCTGTCTGTCTGTCTGTCTGTCTGTCTGTCTGTCTGTCTGTCTGTTCGGTAAAAATTGTAGCCAAACGGCTAAACCTAGAGAGTTGAAATTTGGCATGCTTATACAACTCTTTGACCCGCACATAGGAAAAATACTAAAACATTTAAAAAACATATCCCCCTAAAAATATAAACAAATATGTGCTCATCGAAAAAAAAAATATTTTTTTTAAATTCTGAGTAGGGTATCAAATTAAAGCCCTTAGTACGTGGATTAACGATCAAAATTTTATTTTTGCAAAATAAATTATTTTGACGCTATTTTTGCCAAAATTGTGCAAAAAAATTTTTGTCCCACACCCTGTAGCTCAGATGGTTTAAACTAAAAATCTGAAAAAAATCTAAGTAATGTACATTGGTGTGAACCGGAATAGTACAACAGGAATTTTTGATCAGATTATGTTTTCGGAAAATAACGCATTTTTTGTGTTTTTTGGTTGACGATGCATATAGCTTATACTCATATAACACGCTGAGTTGTTAAGCGTGTGGTGGTCTAGAGGCTATGTTGCGCGCCAACTATACAGATTTGTTATACACGACGCAGGTTCGTTCCTAGCTTGTGGAGTCAATTTTTTTTTTGGTTTTTTTTTTTAATTTTTATTTTGTTTAAATTAATTTGTTAAAATTCTAGTTATATTTTAGCAAATTTTGAATTTAATTTTCAAGAGCGTAAATTTAATAACCAATTGGAATTATATTTTCATTCTATTAGTCATTATACGAAACCAGAGGGGCGGAGCGTATGATTTAAGACAACCAATGAAAGCCATAGGCGCAATTTTCAAAATCTTAATGAACCTTGTTATATAAAAAAAATACTGCACTTATTTAGAAACCTAAATAATGATATTAGGTATTCGAATTAAAATTAACAAAAAAATATTTTAACATAAAATTTGTTTTTAAAGCTCTGAGATTAACAGACGATAAATTATTTTAAAAAGATCGTTCATTTTGCCGTGGTTACTACAAAGCAAAATTTGTCCTACACAATCAGCATGCCGCCTTCACTTATTATATACCTGCAAAACCCTGCAATGTGTGAAAATTCACACTTCACATCAATTTTTTATTTATATTTAAACCCAGTATTTTTTGAAATCTTCCATACGGAACTCCTCTTTCGTGTAATTTAATATTTCATTCTCGTTAATAAACTCGCCTAAAAGCAAATGTATTTATTAGTGGCTGCGTAAAGATTTTCATTGTCAATATGTAAAAATTTAATATATCTCATAAGTAACATTATGTACCCAACTGTTGTAAAATTAGCCAATTCTACCACAGATTCAGTATGTGTCCGTTTATTTTTCGAGCGACTGACCACTTCACCTCTAGATTGCTGTACTGCATTTTTATTAATTTTTCAAATGCTGACGTCTAATGCTGGAGCAACTCACTACAATGTTAATAAATAATTATTTTTCGAAAAATATCCAAGTGAAAAGATCACAGATATAAACAAAATATAATGCTTACATCTTTTACAAATTTCAGATCTATTAAAGGCCGACCATTATCTCGCTCATCGTTGGGTGCGACTACTAAAAGTTTTCAGCATATTTATTATAATAATATACAGAGATGGGCATCTACGCGTAAACTTGAATTTTTTACGTCTACGTGTAAATTTACCGTAGACAGCGTAGAGAAGTGTAGACTGTGTAGACACGTAGAATCTAGCGTAGAATAATGAAAAATGAGGTTATGTAACGTGTAAAAAAATAAAATACCGCCAGTTTTAAGCAGAAGAGCCAGTAAAGAACTCAAATTTAATATTTTTGACAGCTTCCTGATTAAAACAACTAGTAACTTTTAATTTTAATTTTACTTTAGTAGTTCATACAGACAGAAACCAAGTAATTTATATTGTCCATAACAACATACGATTTGTGAGATAACATTTTTGGAAACAATATATGTAATTAGAATTACATAAAATTGAAATAAACATAAACATTAAAGTAAACTATTTAAACTCTTACCATTCTATTATTTCAAATATTACATTTTAACGTTCTGCGCATGTACAGTTTACATTCTACATTCGACACGTAAACAAAAGCATATTCTACTTGACATGTTTACGCGTAAAATCTACATTAGTCTACATCATGTATTCTACGCGCCCATCACTGATAATATATGGTAAAATTCACGTAAGCATAACCTCACTTCTAACCACAGAACATCACTAACGTTCTAACGTCAAACGAGTGCGACAAATCGCGGGTGAAAGTTGGCAACGTTGCAAAAAGATACCACTATAGAAAAATTATAAATGACAAATGTAACAACTGAGTAGTGCTACAAATTTGGGTACATTTCATTTTAAAATTGATAATTAAATTAACCAAGTGTGACGTCATCTCATTGTTATAGTAAATCGACTCTATTAGACTTTCTCCATTTACTCAGACTACTTATACTGCCTTTCAATGAAATTTCTCTTTTTCAGGTAGGACGTTAGTATTTGCGCCGTTTACAGGATTGAGCCTTGACGGTCATGTTATGTTAAACAGTGGAGAAGTTAGGCACAACTGGTTAGATGTAAATATTATTTAAAGAGATATTTTCTTATATTCTATTAAAAACATTTTTCAGCTCATTAAAAATGTTAGAACACATGATATAGTATTATTACGAATTCCTGCTTTTGAAAAAGCACTATCTCAGGTCTTACTGGATATTAAAGTAGTTAGGAGGTGAGTAGTAATAATGAATTGTAAGTTATAAGTTTAAAACTGCAAAAGTAAATCGAGATTTAAACTATGCTCACAGTTGTTGCTTAAGTTGGTTTTACACAGTTCATTTTATTGATCAATAAATTGATCAAGTTTTTGTCAATTAATTGAAAAATGTATTGGTAACCTTGGAAACAAAAGCATCACTTTACACACATCAATAGACAATATTAGGAACTACTCACACAATGGGATTCAGTGCTGCCGTCTCGCGGTTGGATTCCTTTTATTTGAATTTAGCATGTTGCTTTTTTGTTAAATTGTATTTTGGAAATATAAATTAAGTTTTCAAAGTAAGAGAAAGCTTCACAACAAAACTACAAGTCAATATTTATTTATTTAAGTTTTTATTTTATACATTATAATTTAATATGTCATTATTTTTGCAGAACAATATTATTTTGCAGGTTAATTTTGAAAATTTTACGTTAATAATCATTATTTTGGAAATTAACATAATAATAAGTGTGTATGCCATATCTAAATAGTTTGAAGGAACAATATATTGTTTTTATTTTATCCATTATTGTTTTTCATTTATCTGTCAAAAAACAAAAAAAAATGTAATTTAGAATGTAGCTGTAATGGTTACAGTTTAAAGCAAAACAATACACCTTTATGCATTCTAAAACAAAATATCAATGATTACTTTGTGTTAATTAAATAAATACTAAAGATATTTCGATTTTCATATTATTTAAAAACGTAACCTATAAATATATCTTCGAATCCTTATTTATTTATTTATAAAATCATTATTCTATAATATAAAGTATCTGGACTGTATATATTAGTATATACTTATCAAAAATACATCTTTTTTGTTCCAAAATTGAAGATATTCATAAAATTAAGGTAACAAAAGTAATGTCACATGTATTTTAAACCAGTCAAAAACTTCCAAAAGACTCAGCTCCCAGATGGCAGCACATGTATGTGACGACACACTAATATGATCTATTTATTTATCAATTTTTTTGAAAACTTTTACATTACCAACTGTAAAACATGTTGACATATTTATCAAAATGAAAATATTGAAAAAATCTTCACAAAGTTACGAGCTGTGAACAAAAACAAAAGAAATAACCTAGATGATGGTTAATTAGAACGTTTGCGGTTCTGTCACATTTGCAAACGAAACACAGACTATATATTTCTAAATTATGCTACAACTAAACAGTTGGCAATATCTTAACACATAAAAATATACCTAGAATTCCCTAAAAAATTGATGAAAATAGAACTTGTTATATTTTCAAAATAAATTGATCAATTTTTTCATCAATTAACACTGGTCAACACAATTTTTGCTGACTTACATCTAAGACTTGTTTCTTACTAATTTGGTGCTGCTGAACTCAAATATCACATCAGTTTTTGCGTATCACCTCAGATTTTTGCTCTTCCACAAATACATATTTTCGGCCAAATAATGCTTCTATCGTTTAATTTTAGACGTCGATACTGTAATTGGTACAAATTTGGCGAACAATAAGGACTAAATAATTAGAAAATATTCTTAAAATTTTATTTATAGTGAAAGAAAGAAATTGAGAACAGTTTTAATTACATTTTAATGCATTGGAGTGTTAAAATAAAAATACAAAATAATTTAAGGATTAAATGGTCGTGTGTAAGATCTTCTGGAGTGCACAATTCCCCAGTCTCTTTTAATACTCCAACAATAGTCAGCCATCATGTGAGTATCCCACCTTCCTTGATAACGTCTCTCCATCTCTTTTAAATCCTGATGGAAACGTTCACCCTGTTCATCACTAACATCTCCAAGATTGACAGGAAATTTGTCAAGATGACTGTTTAAAAAATGAAGTTTCACGCTCATGTCGCACCCCAAATGATGATAATTTTCAATCAAATTTTCAACGACCTCCACATAGTTTTCGGCTTTTTTATTCCCATGAAAATTTTTGATGAGCTCCACGAAAGACTGCCATGCATTCTTCTCCATATCATCCATATGTACAGTGAAATGTGGATCATTCACTAATTTTCTAATTTTTGGTCCGTCAAAAAGGCCAGCTTTTAGCTTCTCATTATTGAGAAATGTTTCAGATATATATTTGAAACAGTCACCATCTTTGTTCAACGCTTTTACAAACTGCTTCAGAGGAAGCAGTTCTTAGACCCAGTTTAATATGAAGAGGGGGGAAAATGCAACACCCGCCGTTGTAAAAAGGTCTATAACAAGTACCTGCATGTAAGGCGTTCCTACGAAATATATTGGACAACAAGAACGAAGTTGAAATTAAAGTAGACGTATATCAGTACATGAAAATGTGAAAAAAGTCAAAATACGATAGAACACAAATTTTACGTGATAGGCAGAAACTTTTAACATTTTTGAAATCAGCACCCCAAAATTAGTTAAAAACAAGTATCAGATCTAAGTCAGCAAAAAAAAGTTTAAATTTGTTGACCCGTGTAATTGTTCAAATTATTGTTTAAATTTGAACACTTTACACACTTCAATAAATTGAATGTCAACTTTTTCAATTAATTGATCCATAAATTGAATCGTGTAAAATCCACTTTAGAATGACTGATTCTTTGACTAACTCTATAATTATTATTGCGTTTAGACGATGTCAATGAAAGAGGCAGACAGCAATTTATATCAGCATATAATTTCCGTTTTTAACTGTTCATAATCATTTTATAATGCTTTTTAGGAAATTCATGCCAAAAATATTGGCTGGCGAGTATGAAAAACATCTCGTTAAGTTAATGACAACTTTAGGTGACTACAGAGGAACGAAAGCCTATCCAGATACTTGGCCAAGTTCTTTGAAAGATCACGAAATTGTTGTTGAAACGTAAGAAAAAATAAACGAAAAATAAAAGAAATTTTTATATTTTCACAATTTATGATATTCTGTTTGCAGTGAAGCTGGGCCTCTTATGGTGTCACCTACTGGCCAGTTTATTGTTCCATCTGCTTGTCCAGGGTTTTTATTAGTTAGTTTTATAACAGATAATTTAGAAGAAGCAGTTCAGAAAGCAGAGAATTATAAAAAGTAAGTCAAAATGTGAAATATATTTAATTAAACAATCATGTGTTGCAAAACGACGTTTCGATTAGTGACGGATTGTATACAGCGTGTCCCAAATAACTTGTTAGACATGGGGATTTCGAGAACGGTAAGAGATACGAGGTCGCTTAAATTAGACCAGAGTTGCCGCATTAAGGGACCATTTTAACGATGCCTTTGTTCCCCCAAAAAAATAAATATGTTACTAGATATAAACGAATATGTAAATTTTCCGGCTTTTAATTTTTGCTCATAACTTCCAAAATTAAAGTACTAAGTGATTTTGGTGTGCACTTTCTTGAGGCACTTTTTCATGGTGAATATACAGAGGTTCTCAAATTTTTTTATCGCGTACCTTTTTCATGTTATCGGGGTCAATTTTAATTTTTCATATGGAGCTTATAGTAGGTTATGATAATTTTGAATAAAACTTTTTTCTATTCAACCAAAAAAAGTCTTATTTTATTTTCATAAATGATATGAAAAATTAAGAAAAACGTTTTTGTCTATCAGAATAATCGCATGAAAACAAAAATTATATATTTAAAGCGCCCTCACGTATATATTAGGGGTACCCATCAATTATTTTAGTGACAACAAAAAAAAACGTATTTATTTACATTTCATTTTATCTGCAGTCGATTATGTAATCTCCGTCGTTGTCTAAGACCTTTTGCCATCTTTCTGGTAGAGTTTTAATCCCATGTTCATAAAATTCCGTTTCCTTTGAAGAAAAATATATTTCTAGGTGAGCTCGCACGTCATCGATATTTATGAAATTTTTATTCTTTAGGAAATGTTCCATGGATCGGAATAAATGAAAATCGGATGGTGCTATATCCGGAGAATATGGTGGATGTGGTAAAACCTCCCAGTTTAGCTTCCATATTTTTTCTTGGGTTAATTTTGTTGCATGCGGCCTGGCATTATCGTGTTGCAATGTTACCCCTTTTCTGTTGACTAGAGTTGGTCGTTTTACCAACAATTCATTACGTAATCTATCCAATTGTTGACAATACAATTCAGCCGCAACAGTTTCTCCCGGTTTCAATAGTTCAAAATGAATTATGCTACCACAGTCCCACCATACGCACAATAACACCATCTTTAAAGTGAGGGATGGTTTAGGAGTGGGTACGGTTAGTTGATTTGGAGAAAGCCATTGATTGGTGCGCTTTTTGTTGTTGTACAAGACCCATTTCTCGTCACCAGTGACAATCCTTCGTAAAAACGGATCACTTTGTTGTCTGCACAATAGAGATGTGCAAAATGTACGCCGTTGTTCTTTATTCATCTCCGACAATTGATGTGGAACCCATATACCCTGCCTGTAAACCTTCCCGATTTCTTGAAGATGTCTTTGGACTGTTGACCAAGTACCCTGAAGAGTGTTTGCTATTTCCTGGATACTCAGTTTGAGATCCGTTTCTGCCAGTGATTTTAAAGCGTCATTATCAAACTCTACAGGGCGTCCAATTTGATTGCTATCAGACAAGTCAAAATCACCATTGGAAAATTTTCTAAACCAACGTTGGCACTAATTAAATTTCAATACGTCTCCATATACATCACAAATATTCTTGGTTGCAACCGTTGCATTAACACCCGATCGAAAATGAAACAGCATGCAATGACGTAAATGTTCCTCAGTTGGTTGATTATCCGCCATTTTACACCGGTGTAATAAAAACGTTTGAATTTAGTTGTCACAAAAGTCAAGACCACGTGTTGTAATATTGCTCAATAAAACACGTCTTTATACAATCACGCTCTGAATTAGACTGAAGCAAATATTCCATACTAATAATAATTGATTACTTATGGCGGTACCCCTAATATTTTTTGAAATATGGTCATTTTATTTTATTTTATTTTTTTTAATTTATTCAAAAACGTTAAACCGTAGCTTGTAATGGATATTATTTTTGAGATCTACGAATCAAAATATATAAGTATACACATTTCGAAGTAAAGCAGTAAAATCGTAAGGGGTACCCTTTACGTTTTTTTCTATTTTTGACCATTTTCAAAAGTTTTGTTTGACAATTCGTATTTATTAAGTTGGGATATTAAGACCACTTTTTTTTCTAGACCAAACAGTAAACAAAGATTTCAAAAATTTAAACCGCAGATTTTTATATTTCACTGTACTTAAGTTATGATTTATTGAAGTTTAAAAAAAAAAGACAAATTATTAAAGAAAAAAATTAAAAATATTGCAAAAAAATGTTTTGTTTAGGAGTTGCTTCAAAATTAGTTCTAAAGCTCTTTAGGACCTCAGAATTTCAAAAAGTTCAACCGCATGTCTCTATCATATGTAGATTTAGAGATACGGTTTTTCGAAAATGAAATATTTACAAATTTTCAAAACTACACGGATCAAAAAGCCATTAAATAATGTATGTATATTTATTTTCAGGCATAAAGTTATAGAAAAAGCTCTTCATGCCGAATGTAAGAAGGAGTTCCAATTATTCGACCTTCAAAAAGATGATAATGTTAATCCTGAGCTAATGATAAAATGTTGTGAAAGACTGCTTGAAATGAAAAATGAATTATTTTTGTTAAAAGGTTTAAAATTAAGTATAGGTACATATTATTCAGTCCTGTCCGATGGCACTGTCTGTATACCGTGGAATTGGAAACTGTAAAACAAAAATAGTCAATTTTCAACTAAGTTACCTATTTTTAAAATTTTTATTTTAGATATTGACAATAAAATATAAGATATATAAATGTATATTGTGTAAATGTTAGATAGATTTTAAAAATTAGTTTTAGAAATGCTTTTAAAATTTGGACTTGGCCGTTTAGGATTTTTAGAAACGGCTGTAAGTAAATCGTATCTATAAGATCTCAAACTAGTTATATGGTAACCAAATAAGACCGTGCGGGGTTGCACATTAAAATTAAACATTACAAAAAATCGATACAGGGTGGTTGAAATTATGTACATTACCCAAAGCACAACTTTTTTTATTATTATAGGTAGGGTATAACGTTAAATTTGAAAGTTGATTGATACTGCATGGTCTATAATATGGTCTATATTTAGAAAGACAAAGGACTATTAAATACGAAGTATATTTGATTATCTATGAATAATTTAAATAGATGCTACCCGATATATTTTTACATATTTTGAAAGTCTGATATATTAGGTATATAACCATGCCATTATGATGTAAAATATAGGCTCAAATAATTTTTACGTACTTTTACTTAATCCTGAAGCCTTTCTACCTTGCAGTGTATTGAGTTAATTATTTTCTGGTGTTGTTCTCCATACTTCTTTCCATCGTGTTTTGTTCTTTGTATATTTTCTTATCTCCTCCCACTTTACGCCTCTCTTCGTTGCAGCTTCTTTTGTTTCTTGGTGCCAGGTTTTTCTCGGTCTTCCTGGTCTAACTTTCTTCATTGTTCTTGCTTCATAAACTCTTTTTACTATTTTGTCTTCACTCATTCTGTGTATATGTCCCAGCCATCCTAGCTGTCCGTCTTCTATTATAGTCTCTACTGGTTTTGTGCCTAGTTTTTCTCTAAATACTTCATTTCTTATTCTGCCCAATTTTGTTTTACCTTCGATTTTCCTTAAAAATCTCATTTCGGAGCTTCTTATTTTAGACCTGTGCGTCTCTGTAGTGGTCCAGGATTCTGAGGCGTATGTCAAAATTGGTATAAGGCTCAAATAATAAATAAATAAATGCTGATAAATGTTGTTGATATATATCGCATTAGCCCGAATATAACGCGACCCCGAATTTAACGCGACACCAAAATTCTTCATGAAGATATTTTGAAAAATAAGTTATCCGAAAATCGCATCGGTATCGTTAGTATGATCGCTTTCAGTCTCCCACAAAATGTCATCTTCAGACCCATTTAAATTATTTGAAATGCAGCATTTCTTAAAACCATCACTATCGAATCAGGTTCGATCTTGTGCCAGGCGGTCGCAATCCATTTTCCTAAAAGTAAGACTGAGGATTTCTTTGTTTTTCCTGAAGGTGTCAATGGGTGATTTCCCGCTAATACCCAATTGTTGTATTCTTTTCGTAAGTTGTCTTTAAATGGTTTATTGACCACCATATCCAAGACTTGCAACTGAGTTGTCGTAACATCTGGTATTATCGGAATTAAAACCTGAATTTTTTCCTTAACACCTGACGTAAGGTCACAGTATAATACAGTAATTTCACTCGACCGTTTTTCTGTACCAGATTTTTCATGCGCATGCGAAAAATCCTGGGTAGAACGCGAAGTTTTCCGAAGATATTCCGAAGCATATAATATTTTTAAAATTCATTTTAGAGTCATAAAATGCAAAATTCTTAATTTTGAAATTTTAAAATTAAATTTCATTTTGTAACTAATTCACTGTTTAATGCAAATCTTTATTTTTTTTTTATTATATTCCTCTTGTTGCATATAAACATAAAAAACAGTTATGCATTTTTTTTTAATTGAAGGCTTAAAAAAATCATAAATGTGTGTAGCGCGCGAAAACGACGTGTGACGTCAAACCCCACTTAAGTGTACTGCGTACAGCCTATCCAGTGTACTGCGTACAGCCTACCCAGTGTACAGCGTACAGCCTACACAGTCTGTCGTGAACTTATTTGCTTGTATAACTTTTATAGATTGTGTAAAGTTAGAGTGATTTTAATTAAAATACAGTTTAATTCTATAAAAACAATTTATACATGTTTACCGCGTTAAATTTTATATTAAAATATATAATCTATATTGCAGTATTTCAATTATGCCTCTAACGTTTTGTAACTTCAGGTAAACAATGTAGTAAAATTCTGACATCTAAATTACATAAATATTTACATTTTACAGAGTTGCAGCGTTTGTTTACATAAAGTTATAGAATATATAAATGGATTACTTACAAGTCTGTTTTGACACCACATTTTTCTTCAGCACTGTAGCATTCATTATTTTTCATATATTCCATGAGCATAAATGCATCAATGTTGGGTAAATTATCACTCTGAGCTCTAATAAAATATTTATCTGCCATTTTAATAATGAATGCGTGAAAATTTGTTTAAAAACAAATACAAAACTCTCGCACAATACAATATACACACATAAAGATTATGTTGTAGTCTGGGCTGCTGGGGTTTGACGTCATACTCAGTCGTATTTACTCGGCAACCTTCGCGCTGTGGTCGGTTATTTCAAATTTACAATATTTTATTTAAAAAATTTGGCTATAATATTAATTAAAATGTGATTTTTGTTTTGTTAGGTGACATAACTAACATTAACATATCAAAAAAATGTAGTTTTAAGGAAATATAAATTTTATGCGTGTCCCATATTATTTCATTTGTAACCTAATTTAATTTTTCGTCAGTTGTCATATAAAGCTTCGTCCATATCCATACGCGTAATAGTCTGTATCTCGAGGTCACGAAAATATGATACACGAACATGAAAGGTTCCGACAAGAGTGGGAATACTGTATTATACTGTGGTAAGGTGGCCTCGAAATGCATCAAGGAACGAGGTTTTCTCAGAGAACCTGGCCGTTTTCCACATATCACATTTAACCAGTCCAATGCCAGTTCCTCTGTCATCCAACCTTTTTCTTGGGCCCGAAAAATTAGTCCTGGATGCAGCTTTTCTTTGGGTTTTGCTTTACGTTTCAACATTTCGTAAGTTTGAAGCTTCTGTCTATCAGCAGTAACGGCAAGCATAACAGTAATTCTGGACTTATCGTAACCAGTTGACTTCAATAACTTTCAAACACCGTTTTTTCACCTTTTTTATGGTGGTGTGGAGGCATAGGCGTACTAATAAGAAGGGTTGTTTATATTACATTCCATTACCTTGACCTCGAATTTAGCGCAAGTCAATTTTTTCACAGAAAATAATTGGTAACATGTATCGCGTTAAGGATTTCCTTAAGGTTTGGCCTGAACAGTCCAATCCTTGAGGAAATTCTCACCGTGTATGGCGGCATCCGTGAGGCCGCGGCCGGTACTTGAGGCCAAAAAATCCCGAACAAAAATCATATTTCGGCCTGGAGGCCAGATTGTAATTGGCCTTGAGGCACAGACCGTGTGTGTGCTGTCGACAGTCGGCCTTGTGGATTTGTAAAGTGAGTGTCGAATTTATTTAGTCATGTCTAGAGAACTTTTATCGGAATTCATACTAATGTATGAAAATGAACCTTGCTTGTGGCAAGTAAGTTCTAAAGAATACCATGATAAAAATAAAAGGGGGCTGCGTACGCGAAATTATTGGAAAAAAATAAAAGTAGTGGACGCGAAAGCTACAAAAAATGACGTAATTAAAAAAATAAACAATATCAGAAGTGCTCTCCGAAAAAAGAATAAAAAAATTAAGGAATCGATGAAATTAGGAGCATCTGCTGATTCTACGCACAAGTCTAAGTTGTGGTCCTCAAGGCCTTTTCCTTGAGGCCAATACTCTCCGTGTGTGGGCGAGGGTTCGGTAGAGGAATTCCTTGAGGCTTTTTCCTTGAGGAAATCCTCTCCGTGTATGGCTATCTTTATATTCGGGCTAATACGGTAGTTAAAACTTTATTACTAATTATTAATGCTTAGTATTATTATATTACATTTTAAAATTTATACAATGTTTAAAATTAGTTGGAAAATAACTACATACAGTTATAAATCATAATTAATCACTAAATTAAATTATCATTTAAAAAATCATGTTCAAAATGTTGCCATTGTTGTTTAAGCATTTTTGTGAGCAAAAACGCGGACCATAGCAGTTTAACATGAGATTTTAGATAAATGCGGAATTTGGCTCGCCTGTACATTTTAGAGCAAAAATACAAGAATAAAAAAAAAATAATTTGCTTTTGTTTTTAAAAAGTATAAATTTACTAGATATTTGGAAAATAATATATGACGTTTTCGTTAAAATACAGATAGCCATGGAAATAAAACATAGAACAAAATAGTTATGTAGTATAGGGTAGTCGGCGAATCAGTGCAGTTGCGTAACTGGAAACGTCACATGTTTTTGTGACGTCATATTTAGTACGTCTACATAGCATCCATTTAACGAATGTATTAATCGTACGCTGTCACTTATACGTAATGAAATGAAAATATAGGAATAAAAACAGAATAGAAAGAAATAAACTATTTTAATAGGCTAAATAGTTCTAAAAAGGGCTGATATAATCCAAAAATATGATCAAAGAAAAGAAAATAGAAATACGTTGAATTTAACCTAAAGAGCTATGCACTACACACAATGTCAAATAGAATCTATAAGAAAATATATAACTAAACACAAAACTTCTAAATAAAAAACAAACTAAATAAAAGAGGTTATTAGAAATTACTGTAAGTTAGATATGTGAACACAAGTATCAAAACACATCAGAACGTATTATAAAATGTCAAATTTGAACATCGTTTTATTTAGCGATGCCAATACAAATGTCCCTATATTAAATAAACATTTTTAAAATTTGTAAATCTTCAAAATGACTATCGAACACAAACTAAATATGACTTCAAAAGGTATGTTTTAGTCAAATAAAAGAGTGAAGAGCAATATTAGTATATAATTCACATGCAAAAAAAATCGATTTAGTTATTTTTTCGCCACTAAGTTTCGCCAAAAATTTTGAATACTTCATATTTTATTTTCAAAATATGTAGTGTTACAGACATTCCATGGCATCAAATTTAGAATTTTTGAAAGTAAAAACTAATTTTAAACAATTTTTTATTCTTGTATTTTTGCTCTAAAATGTACAGGCGAGCCAATTTCCGCACTTATCTAAAATCCCAAGTTGCGCGTTTCGCTGCACACACTGTATTTATTAGAATCAAAATTATTTAAAGTTTTGGTTAAATAACCGACATTTACTTTTGAAACAACCTAATATTTTTTACACCTTTTTACCAGGATTTTAGAACTTGCTGTATGAATATTTTAAATAGTATTGGGGAGAGACAACATTTTTGTTATAAATCTGTACTTGTTTTTAACCCTTGAGATGTTTTGTTTCGAACTTATTTGGTTACCTAATACTACCTCTTTTAACGTAATTTGCTGTTGATGCATAAGGTAGGTGCTAGGGAAGTTAGTTCCGTTATGCACCGCTAGAGTGCTGACATCCCTAGTGCAAATTTTGAGCTTTTGTGATTTAATGGACAAAAATATTTGATTGTATATTAGGTAGCAAAAAAATAAGTCAATATTAGTCTAAAGTTGAAAATATTACAATGTATTGAGCCAAATTTAAAAAAATAAATAAATAAATAAGTTTATTTTAACACAAAAAACTTGTTTGCTTATTTCCATATTAGAAATTTGTTTTGCTCACATTTTTGAATATATATGGAATAGACCAACCCTTCCTTTTTATTTTTACTTTAGTTATTTGAGAAGTTAATTGAGAAAATATATTTTTTAATTTGCGACACGTGTAATGCGCAAATCTTTCCCAATCTGGACTTAATATTAACTTTCCCTCCATTTTTCTTAAGAAAATAAAAAACTAAGATGCCTATCTTTGTCCTGTCTTGAATGACAGCCAAAAACACTACAATTTGTTCTACTTTTAAAGTTTTTCACAACTTCTATCGACATTCTAACAAAATTTCAACACTAGTACATATGTAATAAGTTCAAACAGTACTAGAGCACCCAGTACAATATTTGACCACCAGACTATGTATCCGAGCGTGTCAGTTCTCAATCCGAATTCCAGATCGGCATTTTTTAATTTTGACAAGAATTCGAGCTACTTACATTGTTGTTAACAAATTGTCGTAAAACAAAAATACGTTATTAATTGTTGAAGTTAGTTTTTCCTTTATTTTTTCTTCTTATTGATTATTATTTTTACATCAATTTGGCGCCCTTTTCCACAGAATACCTGAGGCAAGTGCCTCGCTCGCCTCACCCTCGATCCGGTGTGAGTCACAGCTTCAATATTAGAATAACAACATAAAAATTCATTAAAAAATTAAACTTTAGAACCTACTTTTGCACCACACCTACAAACAATAACAGAATTCATCATTCACAACAGAAAATTCACATATTATTTAATTAATGGGAATATGAAATCTTATTTCCGTAATTTTGTGTGATTTTTACAATATTGATCCATATGGTAAAGATTTTCTGATGCAATAACTATAAAAATTGTAATAACAGTTTCTATTTCAACTTTTGAAGACAAACTTGCATAATAATTTTAATTTAATGTTTTTCCTAATTCGTGCCGGCCCGAAATACAAATTTGAAGATTCACCTCATTATAATTTTAACCTTTATATCCTTGTACATAAAGACCAGATTCGTATCCGAAAAATATTGACTAGTGAAAGGACTGCAATTATTATCCCTTTCTCTCCATCCGCGTGGCATATGACATACGGAGAAGAAATATTGCAGATAAATGAGTAAAGTTGTTCTTTCTGCACTCATATACAACACAAGTAAACAATTTGTGAATAAAACTGTCATATATACAAATTTTCAAAGAAATCTAGTAGTTTTTCCAACTTTACTGCAACAGAAGTGGGGTACTAAAAAGAAAAATCGTGAAATAAAACTTAATTTTCAACTTGATACAATGGCAGATCCAAAAATTGAAGAAATTTTAGCACCCTTAAGAGCTAAAGTCAAAGAACAGGTACGTAAAACCATTTGCTAACAAATTGTTCACAAATATAGGTTATAAAATTTTTCGCAGGGTGATCTTGTTCGACAACTAAAAGCTGATGGAGCACCAGATTTGGATGTTAAAAAAGCGGTAGCAGAATTAAAGTTACGTAAAAAAATACTCGAAGATAAAGAATTAAGTTTAGTACCAGATGCTGCTACGTTTGATAGAGCAAAAATGGAAGATTTGTTGAAACGAAGATTTTTCTTTGATCAATCGTTTGCTATTTATGGTGGAATTACTGGACAGTTTGATTTCGGACCAATGGGTTGCGCTTTTAAGGCTAATTTACTGCAAACGTGGAGACAGTTTTTTGTTTTAGAAGAACAAATGCTGGAAGTTGACTGCTCCATTCTTACTCCTGAGCCTGTTTTAAAGTAAGTTATTGACTTAATTTTCTACGTTTATAAACTTTATAATTGATGGATCCATAAACTAAATTATTAATTATGGTGTTAGTACTGTCAGATTTGTTCATTAGAAATATTTATTTTTAAGGGCTTCTGGACATGTAGATAGATTTGCTGATTTAATGACAAAAGATGAAAAAACTGGAGAATGTTTCCGATTAGATCATTTAATTAAAGCTCATTTGGAGAAAATTGCGGCTGATAAAAAAACTACAAATGACGTTAAAGCTGAATGTCAAGACATTGTAGTTAAAGTAAGTTAATAAATTAGTGTTAAATAATTTTACAATGTAGCTAGATGTTAAATATATTTCTGATGCAATACGTTTGTTCGTAGAGTCATTTTAATGGTTTGTTAAGGCTCTTGATTATATTTCACACTACACTTTCAAACTTATAATGTCATTCAAACTTTTAAAACTTCATTTTGAAGTAAAAAGCGACAGAAAGAGGTAGTCAACACTTGCTGTCTTTTGGTTATAACAACCATTTTATAAATATCGTTGAATTATGTTAGTTTAAATTTAGTTATAGTAACCATTAGCCATTTCAGTTTGTATTTACAATACTAGAACACAGTATTGCACAAAAATAAACTCAAATTTGGTACATTTGAAAAAGTTTCAATACTCCAAACAATATCTGCTTGGAGATTTTTTTAAAAGTTGTATTTTATGTCGGATAGCATTGAAAGTTCGAAGGAAGTATTGTGTTTCATACTACTCTTTACGTCAGTACTTTGCAAAAAATTCCGTAGTGCTTAGCAGAAAAAAATAATGTAAAACAGACTTTCTCTGTGTATTCTGCACAAAAATTCAGTATTACTGTGCGCCAAATTTTTAGCTAAAAGTGCTGTATGAACAATAACAGTATTGCTGTTTAACAATTATTATTAAGTGCCTTTCAAACAATCTGCTGTTGATTAATGCTTTTCAAGCGATTAATTTATCTATATACATATACCTTTTCAGCTAGATGGAATGACCAAAAATGAAATGGATGCTGTTATGAAGAAATTCAACATGAAGAGCCCATTGACTGGCAATGATCTCACAGAACCAATTGAGTTTAATTTGATGTTTGGAACACAGATAGGGCCTTCTGGATTAATTAAGGGGTGAGAATGTGAATTATATTTTCTCATTTAAATTACTTAACCCTTTACCGCATAGTGTGCCATATATGGCACATTCCGATTTTTATTTTTTTATTTTACTTTTAAAACTGAATCAGAACGTTACTTCATGAATGTTCATATATGCCATATACACAGCTATGGATCCTGCAGTATCTCAAGTAAAGGGCTGCAATAGATTTGAGGATATCATGTGGAATTTGCACTTCAACGATAACTCTGAATTTATTGAGAAAGAACAACTAGAAGATACGACCTTTTCTTTCAAAAATTCGAGGGCGACTGCTTTTAATCCCTAATGAAGAAGACATAGCAATTGACGAGCAAATAATACGGAATCATTTTCTTTTGTAACATAATGTAGATTCATAATGTTCCATGTATGACACAAACCCTAAATTATTATTTTAATTATTATTTTTTCATAAAAATAATAGTTAATATTTTAAATATAATTTTTTAATTAATTTTTCTATCAATAAGAACCAATTTCTAATGCCCATGAATTATTTCAGCCAAAAATAAAAATTCATGCAGTAAAGGGTTAAGTTGTAGATTTCTTTGAATCCCAAAAATTAATTAGATTTGCTTATTTCAATTCTTAGTATTTATAAACTGAATTAAAGCAAGTATTCATATTATTAATGCATAAAACCCTTGCATTTAATCGTCATTTAGAAAAAATATAATATACGTAAATTTTAATACATGTATTTTTTTCTAAAACACATGTTTTTAAAAGTTTTGGTGGGGTACTAAATAAATGTTAAGCAGGAAAATGTGTCCCCCTCTCTATTTCCTAGAAGGGCTGGTTTAAAATTCTTTTTTCAAACCACAAAAATAAAAATACATGAAAAAATACGAATTAATGGAGATTGATGAAAAGTGTAGATTAATGAACAAAAAATAATTTTTAAAAATCCATTTACTTCGACACAAATTTTGCCAAAAATATTTCCAAAAAATGTTGGTGGAGGGCAACATTTCTGGCTCAGATCAATATACATTACTTATAATGTTTTCAGAAGTTTAGTTTAACCCCTTTAAGTAAAAAGGGGCGGGACAAGAACTTTTTTGGCACATTTTTGACTAAAACCGAGTTAAAAGAAACGAATTTAAAAAAAAAAACTACTTTTTCTTCCTTAATCTACGTTTTAAGAGCTTCTTTTGATACCACACTCTAAATTAAAATATACAGGGTGTTTGTTTGAAACGGGGCACCCCGAAAATCTCCTTTATTTGTAAAGATACAAAAAATCTTCAGAACAAAAGTTAAACTAGACAAAAAGGCCCATCTAAAGGTTACTATAAGAATTCTGAGGCACTTCCGGTTTCACCGGAAATGATGTCAACTTTTGATCTAGCATAGGGAATCGATAATTTTATATTTTTTTCCTAAAAGTACATTAAATTAGCTTTACAATGACACCAAAAAATCATATTTTTATGTTAACCATTTCAAAATGGCGACCATTTATTTACAAAATAATAATCAACATAAGTTTTACAAAGTTGAACGTAGCAAGCTTTGAAAACAATAAAAAAAGGAACAAAATATCTCTAAAATAAACTATTTGACTATTTAGAAAGAAAAAAAACTATTACTTTTTACAATTATTTTACAAAAAAAAAAAAAAGAATATATATTACTAGTTATTATTTCATATACTAACTAGTTATAACAGTTTATTTTAGAGATATTTTGTTTCTTTTTTTATTGTTTTCAAAGCTTGCTACGTTCAACTTTGTAAAACTTATGTTGATTATTATTTTGTAAATAAATGGTCGCCATTTTGAAATGGTTAACATAAAAATATGATTTTTTGGTGTCATTGTAAAGCTAATTTAATGTACTTTTAGGAAAAAAATATAAAATTATCGATTTCCTATGCTAGATCAAAAGTTGACATCATTTCCGATGAAACCGGAAGTGCCTCAGAATTCTTATAGTAACCTTTAGATGGGCCTTTTTGTCTAGTTTAACTTTTGTTCTGAAGATTTTTTGTATCTTTACAAATAAAGGAGATTTCAACGAGACAAAAAAAACGATATTTTCCGAAAAACTAATCTGATCAAAAATTTCTGTTGAACTATTCCGGTTCCCATCAATGTACATTATCGAGATTTTTTTCAGATTTTTAGATCAACCCTCTAAACGTCTGGAAGATAGGTTGTTTTAAAGTTTTTCTTTTACATATTTTTGGCGTAAATCCCATAAAAAAAATGATTTATCAAAAATAAAAATTAGCCTGTCTATCCACGCATTAAGAGGTTTTATTTGATACCTCTGTCACAATTTAAAAAAATATATTTATTTTTTCATTAATTACATATTTGTTTATATTTATCTGGGGATGTGTTTTTTTTTTTTTTTTTAATTCTCAGTATTTTTCCTATCTATGGGTCAAAGAGTTGTATAAGCATACCAAATTTCAACTTTCTATGTTAAGCCGTTTCGCTAAATTTCTACCGTACAGACAGACACATGAGTGACGTTATAAGGTTTTTTTGGTGGTTATACCTACAAAATTCTAAAAACAAACAAAAGTATAATTCAAAGAAATATAAATGTTATTATTTATATTTTTCAGATTTTTGAGACCAGAAACAGCTCAGGGAATTTTTGTCAATTTTAAACGTTTATTAGAATTTAACCAAGGGCGACTGCCATTTGCTGCTGCTCAAATTGGTAAGTTATCTTGTTAAAATTTAATAAGAAGTCTTTAAAATCAGAAATACATTTTTATTTAGACTGATTTTACAATATTTATTTATTCAAATTTAGAAAACTGATCAATTAAATCTTTTTAATTTGTGGTTATTTAAAATTTTGTATTGTAGGTAACGCTTTCCGTAATGAAATTTCACCAAGATCTGGCCTTATTAGAGTTCGTGAATTTACGATGGCAGAAATAGAACATTTCTGCGATCCTAATGATAAGAAACATCCTAAATTTGAAACAATTAGAGATACTGAAATGTTGCTCTATTCTGCCTGCAATCAGATGGATGGAAAATCAGCTGAGAAACATACCATTGGACATGCTGTTGATTCTGTAAGTTACTGTTATTTTAGAACAATAGTTCTGTTTTCGAACGTTACATTATGATTAATATTTTTAGGGATTGGTAGCGAATGAAACTTTGGGATACTTCATGGCAAGAATTCAGAAATTTATGGTTAAGGTTGGTGTTGACCCCAGCAAGCTGCGGTTTAGACAGCATATGTCCAACGAAATGGCTCATTATGCTTGTGATTGCTGGGATGCAGAATGCCTTACTAGCTACGTAAGTAATACAATAAAACATACTAATATGACAACTTGCATAAGGTGGTCACATGCTTAAGTTCACCACTTTTTGACGGTCCCTGTAAAATAATATCTTTTTTTGCGTAAAGTGACTACTTTGAGCTGGACCATTCGGTAGTCATTTTAGCCAGGTTTTACTTATTTAAAACATCTAAAATTATACTTTTGGAGATTTATATCTAAGTTTGTATAGTATATCGTTTTATTATTGGTGATTCGCTTTAGAGCAGTTATTTTACCTTCGCACTTGTTGTATTTAAAGTTATGTTGAACTTTTGATCGAACGACAAACAATGTCTGCATTGGCCTGCAGCTCATGAATTGCTTGCTGTATTCCGTAGTTTTGCGTGTTAATTGCGGTATCATCCGCGTACATTGCTATTTAAGCTATTGCGATGTCGCTGGCATAGATGTTGAATAAAATTGGGCCTAATACACTGCCTTGTTGAACTCCCACTATAATAAGCTTTATTTCCGAAATTTCGTTTTAATGCGAACTGCAAAGTTTCGATCTTTCAAGAAAGAATAATGTAACAGTAATATAAGATAGTAATGGGATGCGAAAGAGTTTATATTTCAAGCCGTTTACCAGACTTGATCGAAGGACTGTGCTATATCTAAAAAAATTGATGTGAAGTGTGAATTTACACACATTTCTGGGTTTTGCAGGTATTTAGTAACTGAATGATGATTATTTGGGATGCCAAAACAAATTTTATGTCAAAATATTTTTTTATGAATTTTAATTCGAATGCCTAATACCATTATTTAAGTTTCTAAATATGTGCAGTATTTTTTTTTATATAGCAAGGTTCATTAGGATTTTGAAAATTGCGCTTATGCTTCCATTGGTTGCTTAAATCATAAGCCCCGCCCTCTGATTTCGTCAAACATAGAATTAAATTATAATTTCAACACTTCCCACTGGTTATTAAATTTACGCTTTTAATAATTAAATGCAACATTTACCTAAATATAACTAGAATTTTGACAAAACAATTTAAACAAATTAAAACTGCAAAAAAAAATAGGAAAAATAAAATTAACAGGATTCGAACTCTAGTTTGCAAATTAAGTTACATTATTAAGCGCACGACAAAACCAACTACGCTATTAGAGCTACTGATCTGGTGTGTTACATAGCGAATTAAATATTTAACATATTTTAGTTAAAAACACAAAAAATGCGTTATTTTCCGAAAACATAATCTGATCAAAAATTCCTGTTGTACTATTCCGGTTCACACCAATGTACATTACTTAGAATTTTTTCAGATTTTTAGTTTAAACCATCTGGGCTACAGGTTGTGAGACAAATTTTTTTTGCACAATTTTGGCAAAAATCGCATCTAAATAATTCATTTTGCAAAAATAAAATTTTGATCGTTAATCCACGTACTAAGGGCTTTCATTTGTTACCCTACTCTGAATTTTAAAAAAATATTATTTTTTTTCGATGAGCACATATTTGTTTATATTTTTAGGGGGATATGTTTTTTAGATGTTTTAGTATTTTTCCTATGTGCGGCTCAAAGAGTTGTATAAGCATGCCAAATTTCAACTCTCTAGGTTTAGCCGTTTGGCTACAATTTTTACCGAACAGACAGGCAGACAGACAGACGACAAAATGACGGTATAAGGGTTTCTTGGTCATACCTACAAAACCCTAAAAAGTACTGTGGTGAATTGTTTATTTTCGAAACCGTTTTCTTTTATTTCTGTGAGAACAATGTTAGAACTTGTTTCTTTTTTTCACCTAAATATTTTAAAACTTTTCTAGGGTTGGGTAGAATGTGTAGGTTGTGCTGATAGATCCGCCTACGATCTTACCCAACATACCAAGGCAACTGGAGTTCGTCTCGCTGCTGAGAAGAAACTAACAGAGCCCAAAACAATTGATGTTGTTGAAGCAGTTCCTAATATGGGTGTTATGGGTAAAACATTTAAAAAAGACGCTAAAGCTGTTGTACAATACCTAAATGAACTACAACCTAGCCAGGTAGAAGAATTAGAAAAGGCATTGGAAACTGGGTAAGAAAAATATTTCTTTAATCAATTCAACCATTTTATTTTGTGTATTAAATATTTGTTTGTTTATGAATAAATCTACTTTTTCCCAGCCAACTATTTAAATAAAACTTGTATCTTGTCCTGCAGAAATTATAACTTCAAACTCGGTGACAAAAATCTCTCACTTGACAAGAATATGGTCTCAGTCAAGAAATACCAAAAAACAATCCATGTAGAGGAAATCACTCCAAGTGTTATCGAACCATCGTTTGGAGTTGGTCGTGTTATGTATGCTATCTTTGAACACAACTTCCACTGCAGAGAAAACGATGAACAGAGAACGTACTTAACCTTGCCAGCAATTATCGCTCCTATCAAATGCAGTGTGCTACCTTTATCTGGAAATGCTGAATTTATACCTTTTGTTAAGAAATTATGTAAGTAATAATTTTATGCATAAATTTACTGGCTACTGTATTATTTTGATGTTATGTAACTCATTCGATAAAAAGTATATTAGTAAATCGATTTTTTTTATTTTCAGCTCGTGATTTAACTACCGTTGATGTTTCACATAAGGTAGATGACAGTTCTGGATCTATTGGAAGAAGATATGCTAGAACTGATGAAATAGCTATTCCGTATGGTATTACCATTGATTTTGACACTTTGAAAGAGCCCCACAGTGCTACGTTAAGAGAAAGGGATTCGATGGGACAAGTTAGAATACCTGTAAGTATATTATATAATGAAACAACCAGTGGTGGCTCGTGGGAACTTTAAAGTGGGTTTTACACGATTCAATAAATTATTAATCAATTAACTGAAAAATTTGATCTTCAACTTATTGATGTGTGTAAAGTGTTTTTCAACAATTAATTGAAAAATTTATTGACGCAAAAATTGATCAATTTATTTTGAAAATAGAACGTTCTATTTTTCACCATTTTTTTTAGGGAATTCTAGGTCTATTTTTATCTGTTTAGTTATTGTCAACTGTTTAGTTGTAACAACCTAGAAATATATAAATTATGTTTCGTTTTAAAATGTGACAGAATCTCAAATGTTCTAATTCACGATAATCTAGGATATTTCTTTTGTTTTTATTAATAGCTCGTAATTTTGTGAAGATTTTTTCAATATTGTCATTGTGATAAATATGTTTTACGGTTGGTAATGTAAAAATTTTCAAAAAAATTGATAAATAAATTGATGTGTATAAAGCGATCCTTTTATTTTCAAGATTACTAATAAATTTTTCAATTAATTAACAAAAAACTTGACCAATTTATTGATCAATTAATTGAACTGTGTAAAACAAACTTTACTGGAGGTGCTCAACCAGAATTCTAATTGAGATTTTCTTTTGGGAAAGTAAATCATTTTTAAGATGTACATAAAAAGTTTAACTATAGGCTATTCCAAACGTTTAGGTGGAACTAGATTTTGAAATCTAGTAATTTTTATCTATTAATTCGGACTTTTGGTCATTTTGTTTAAGCTTTGTAAATCATACTCATATTGCAAATCCTAGATTAAATTGATTGTCATTATAAAATGTCCTTTTCATTGCATTTTATTTTTTTTTCATTCTTAATAAAAAAAATATTTTTTTTTTTTGTCTTCAAAATATGTAAAAATATATTTTTACAAAATTTAGGACATTTTTTAATAAATGTCATTCGTTTTCATGGTTTCACTGTTGGTATATTAAATTTTCACATACCAAACGTGAAACTTTAGAAAAGAAAATGAACTTTTTATGTGATGTACAGAACATGCCATGTCCAGCATTTTTATTTTTACGTTTATTATATTCATCTTCTGTTCTTGAAATTCCGTAAAAATTAATTTAGTTTTAAAAAAATTTGAATTACACTCTTTTTTGCATGCATACAATTCGAAAAAATAATAATGAAATATTAAAAATACAAAAATATCTGTAGTTAAACGTCCACTTCGCAATCTTTTAACTGCAAACGTTTGCAGCTCCAAAAGTAGGTATTCTGCCGTTACTTATTCAATGCTAATCGCCACATATCAAGTTGAGCTGCCAATGCACGCAGCACATTGAGGCATTGTATATCATAAGTTATAAGCGAAATATTTGTTTTACGCACGACAGTGGTGACGGTTTTTAATTAAAAAAAAAGTAAATTTAGAAAAAGAGAGAAACCATACACGTCTGTAATATTTAAATTTATTTAATTTTGGGGGTGCAGTAGCTCTGATGTACCATCCGCTTTTTGTTATTTTTGGATATTTGATTAAGTTTTTTTAATTCCAATCTAGCCAAAAGTGTATGTTATAAGATAGGGCAAAATTTGAACTTAAATCTTTATACCGCCATTAGAGTTCACATATTTGGTTCAGAATAGAGGTATAATGTTTTTTTATTGTTTTGCAGATGGATAAGATAGCAACGGTTGTACATAATCTGGCGTACAACAAATTGACCTGGAAGGATGTTGAAAATACATATCCCAAGTTTGAGCAACAAGAAACTAAAGCTTAGCTTTCAGTACATAATTAGGTAAATTATTCAAATTCTTTTAAAATAATATATTTGCATTTTAATAATTTTTATGCCCAGTGAAATAAAGTTCTGCATTAATTAAATTGTTTCTTTTACACTTTATTTAACCCTTTTATTGGAGATGGCATTTGGTTAAATGGCATCAAAATTATGGCAGAATGAAACGTAAGTCGTGATCTTCATGTACATGCTAATACAATATACCGCAGGAGTATCAATAACGTTGAACACGTTTGAACGTGTAATGATTTTTTGTCGTACGCCAACGTTTTTTGAAACTTTTTTGCCGATTTCTCTATCTGATCTGCAAGTCGAGTAAACAAACAAAAAAAAAGTCCACACCTAGTAGTTAAGCTTCAATTTTTAGGAAAGTAGGACGACCGTAAACATTTATCGACGAAATAGAACTTTCGTAAAAATTAATTGACACCCCTGATGTATCTATAATATAAGGTAGAAAAGGTAAGTTCTTTGTTTCTAGACCTCCGGAATCATATTAAAACCATCTGGACGGCCGGACGTTTCAAGCGTTTCTAATCAGGGGTGAAATAACGTGTTAAATCGTTACATTATTGTATAACGTTATTTATTTTTTGGTTTCGTTACATAACGTTATAAATAACGTTAAAAAAAAATAATTGTTATATAACGCAGGGCTTCGAACCGGAACTGAACCGAAAACCGAAAAAAAAACGTTATTTTTGTCGGAATTAAAAAACCGGAGCTGAACCAAAAAAAATATCGGTTTATTTCGGTTCAGATAATGTTTATGGGAGTGAACCAAAATATAAAATACATTTTATTTAAGATTATTTTTTAAACTGATGAACAGAAAACAATCGTAAAATTTTAACTGATAAGTAAAAAAAAAATCCGCTTCTATTATTTCGGGTGTGGGCAGCGGCCTTGGTATGATTATTACAAAATAAGGAATAAAATGTTCTTCTAAATTATAGGAGAAAATAAATTTCTAATACGAATAAAAGCATTTAAAAATTTTTCACTCGGAACTGAACCGAAAAAACCGTTATTTTTGCCGGAACCGAACTGATATTTTTTTTTCTAATTGAATCGGAACAAAAACCGAAACGAAAAAAATAACGGTTCGAAGTTCTGATATAACGTTACGTAAATAATTAATGTTATAAAAATAATTTTTATTTGTAACTCTGAAATTACCTGTATTTGGTACCTGTTTTGGTGGTAAATGTCAAATTATACCTACTTGTCTTGTGTTTTAAAATTGTTTTTAGGAAATATAAAAGTGTCTACGAAAATGGAAACTTACTTGAAATCGCAATACATTTATTCAATACAAATGAAACATTTAAAAAATATTTTTATAGCGATATAAAAATAACGTTACAAAATAACTTTTTTAAATCGTTATAGGTTATTATAACGTTATAAAAATATCGTTACGTTATTGTATTAGAAATTGTAGTTGAATCGTTATTATAACGTTATCGGGTATCGTTACGTTACATTATCCATCCTTGTAAACATCTCTATAAATAGATACTTGTTTTAAGTATTAAATGCTTACGGCTGAGTCAACCCATGGGGTAATTGCACAGTATTGTTGCAAGTTAAAAATTAAAAAGTGCATCCACATTGTTGGTGCTCAAAAGAGGTAAAACCGAGAACCAATACAATAAATTTGTGTTAACTTTTCACAAAGGTTTCTTGGACAAAAATTCTTTTTTTGCCGTGAATAAATACAAGACCAGTTCGAAAAGTTGAGCGTTACGAAAAATGGGCATAGGGTTGGGTCTAATAATTTCTATATTATCAACGAGAACCAAACCAACCTAATGTCATTCGATACCTGAGGGAACAAAGACTTGTTAGTGACCTCGAGTACGCGCGCCACTATAAGCGTGGCGCAGGGCGACGTTTTGGGGACTTTCCGCTGCGCCGCGCCAACTTCAAATTTATATATCTCGAGACTGCGAAGCGCTATGGCATCGAAATTGGTCTCAAACGAAAGTTAAAGGTTTTAAACAGTTCAATTTAATGATCAAATTTTTTGTCAATTAACTGAAAAATGTATTGGTAACCTTAAAAATAAAAGGATCATTTTATACATATCAATTTATTTATCATTTTTTTGAAAACTTACATTACCATCTGTAAAACATGTCGAAATATTTATCAAAATGAAAATATGGAAGAAAATCTTCACAAAATTACAAGCTGTGAACAAAAACAAAAGAAATAACATGGATGATGGATAAATTAGAATGTTTGCGGTTCTGTTACTTTGAAAACAAAACATAACCTATACATTTGTTGGTTATGCTACAACTAACTAGTTGGCAATAGCTAAACAGATAAAAATATACCTAGAATTCCGTAAAAAATTGATGAAAAATACAACTTGTTTTTTAATTTTTTTCGTCAATAAATTGAACAATTTATAGATAATATAAATTTGCACACATCAATAAATTGAAGGCCAACTTTTTCAATTTATTGAACAATAAATTGAACCGTGTAAAACCCACTTAACGTCGAGATCTGTCGATTAAAGTGGGAAACAGAATGCACCGAGTTCTACGACGCGTTAACGCCGTTCGTACGGCGCTATCTGTCAGGAGAAAGTTAAACCCAAGCTGTCGTACGCAAGTGCACAGAATGGACAACGTCCTACGCCGTTGATACTGAATGTTCGTCAACTTCCAACTTTTGACGCTGTTGAACGTTGACGCAGAACACCTAACCTCAGTTTTTACTGAATAATAAAGTGTTTGTATGCATAAATAACTTGCATACAACATAAATAACATCACGCACAAGTCTTCATCATCCATTACACTTTTAATAAAAGAAAGCGCACGTATAAACACAGATATAGGTTGTCAAGTGACACTTGACGGCGTTAAAAATTATTGCATTGTGTGCAGGCGAAAATTCTCAACGGCGCTAAATAAGGTCGTAAAATAAATGGAATTGTAAAATTACTAGGGAATTTCCATTAGATGGGTCATAAACCAACTGCAGCTACAGGATAAATCTAATACCCTTTTCACACTAGATCTTTAAGACGAGTGAACTTAAAGTTCACCGATGTTTAAGATCGGTATGCTTTCACACTTGATGTTTAAATCTCTGGTGCTGTCATCAGCTACAGTAATTTTGTCCTTAAGTTATCGTCATGAAATTACCAGTTTTGAACTGTCTGCGCAGACGCACATTTTGAATTATTATAAACAATTAATGATATTTCATTTCATTCAACAATAAAGGCACTACAATATAGAATATATTACACCTGTATTAACATATAAGTCGATACATTTTATCTCAATTATTGTAGCTCTGTATTTTATTTAACACATTATTAAAATAAATAATTTTATTATAACAATAAGTATAAACTTCTTATAACGTCGATATAATACAGTATTCTTGTTTATGATAATATAAAATGTTGACAGCACAAATTCAAGGAGTATTTTTTTATACAAATTAAGTTGGCAATGCGGGCGAAGTTTAAGACGCAGATCTCTGTCTTAAACATCGCTTGTATTTAACCGAGGTCAAACGGTTTCACATTAGCGTTTAAAGATACATTCACTTAAACATCCGATCTTAAAGAACTAGTGTGAAAAGGGTATAACGCAACGTTGTCGCAAATGACGCCGCGCTGATGCCGTAGCGCGCTGTGCATTCTGTTCCAGGCTTAAGGATCTGTCATTAGAAATGAAATCGAATACAGTGTTGATTGTGAAACTTTGGATCACAGTTGAAAAATTTCACAATGCTGGCATATACTCATCGAAAAGCCAAGCAGAAATCGATCCAACAATCAAAATCGAATACAGCTGGACAGATTTCTCGTGACCGGGCGTGAAACATGTGCGTGAAATTTGTAGTGGCGATTATAACTTTGGCGAATTGCATTATTTCTAACACACGCTATTACAGTCAAGTGCATAAGCGCAACATTCAAAATATATTAAATATTAAAATCATGGAGACAAAAAGCAAACTAGATGGACGTGCTATTAATAGTCAAAGTCGAGAAATAATTAGCAATGTTCTTGATTTTTGTAAGCCTATATTATTTACAAACTACTTGAAATTGCTGGAGTTTGGAAAAAGACGCGGGACGGGGGTGCTCTGGCCAATAAAAAAGTCGACAAAGTGAATGTCAAATACAGTAATCACTTAAATCAAGCAGTTACGTTGCTATAGTTTTGTTGTTCGACTGTAATGACAGGAACTTGTGTTTGTAGACGTACCTAACTGATAAATATAATGTACACGTGTAAGAATGTGAACTTGTTTCTTTGACTGTTCTCTGTATCTGCCCTCTCTATGCGCACCATAAGCCACGCCCGGCCACGAGAGGTCTGTCCAGCTGTAGATTGGATCATGAGGAATCAAAAAATGTGTCACACACCAATCCGCAAAGGTATAGGACTTACAGAAAATGTATGAGACCCGACGTCGCAAAGCCGAAAATGGTGCGCAGTAGAATGTAGTAGACCTCGCGGACGTATTCATGTAAACCCTTGGGATTGTGTCCAAAACACAACCTATCCCGATTTTTTTATTTACCACACTAGGAGAAAGGTGAAAAAAAAAGAAACAAAATGTCAAAGAATTCAGCAATTGTTTTTATTAGTCACTCAAGTATTCGTTACAATATCGATAACATTAAACGTTATTTATATGAAATGACGACACAAGACGATACGTTGTGCTTAGTAATGTGTTGCTTATTGGAAGAGTCATAACTCGTAAAACATTCATAAAATATTGTTACTATTCATTCAGTCTAAGGTTACAAAGTGCACCAATGACAATTTTACAATGTTATTAATTTTATAATATATTGGTTCATTTCAGTATAAAATGTAATAACTAAATGTTAGAGATAATTTAAACAGAGAAGAGTACGGCCGTTACTAAATGCGCAGATAAAATATTTTTAAACCAAATGGGAAAATTAAATAATAATTTTTATTCAGTTAGTTTTAAGGCCGTGGTAAGCTTTTTTGGCGCCTCTCACTAGCGCAGCGCGAGTTTTTGGCGCCCTGGTCAAATGTATGACACTTTTTAATTAAGTATTTTCTGAGGACCAGCGACATTACTTCGCGGACTTGGTGGCGCAACACTATTCTAGACAGATAAACACTTTGATTCAAATGCTTTCAGAAACCTGTTTATTTCCTTATATTAAAGAATTTACCTACTCTACATATTTCAAGACTCCTTATGCATTTCTAACACAATTTGGGAAATAAATAAAAATAATAATATCCCTTGCGAAATTTGTCATGCACTGTAAATAATTTGAAGATTTTTTATCGAACGCATTTTCCCGTAATTTTTGTTTTGGATTCGAACTTTGAAAGTGCGATTATACGGAACTTTTATACGGTCCGCGATATATTATCAAATTGGCTTTATAATACTTGATTTTCTTTATCGTAAACATTTTTAATCAAAAAGATTTTATTGTTATTTGATTTAGTTATAAAATTTTATACAATTATTGAAAAAATGGTTTTAATTTGTTAAAAATCCGATGATTTTATATCATGAGTAATTAATTTATATGTATAAATTTAAAGTATAAAAGTCGATAATTAATCTTAAGGCCGAATTACCTAACACAATATTAGCTGAAGGATAAATTATATCAAAATTATTTTGCAATGGTTCAATATTTATGCAGTTATGTAGTATCTTTATTTTGGACCAGAGACACAGAACGAAAAGTACACCACTCGGGACGAAAATTAAATATGTAGTTTCAGTTCTTGCCTATAATATTCCTTCGAAACCAGTTGTAACCGAAATGAAATACCGGTTTAAAGCTGTTTCCTACAGTACTAATTTTTCAGACAAAAAATCGTTATTTTTCGAAAAACTAATCTGATTAAAAATTACTGTTGAACTATTACGGTTTCCATCCATTTATTGGGTTGTTACATAAGTATAAAATATACATTCAGAAAAAAAAACTTTTATTATCAAATGTACTGTCCATTATTTTCTATCACTTTGGACAAACGCTCAGGCAATTTCATAATGCCATCTCTCCAGAAGGTTCCGTCTTTGCTCTCGAAAAATCTGTCCAGGAGAATTTTGATATCGTCCACAGATGCGAAATTTTTTCCGTTAAGGGAATTTTGTAGAAAGCAAAACAAATGGTAGTCAGATGGTGCGACGTCTGGATCATATGCTCCGACTACCATTTGTTCCGCTCTCTATAAAATTCCCTTAACGGAAAAAATCTCGCATTTTTGGACGATATCAAAATTCACCTCTACAGATTTTTCGAGAGCAAAGACGGAACCTTCTGCAGAAATGGCATTATGAAATTGCCTGAGCGTTTGTCCAAAGTGATAGAAAATAATGGACAGTACATTTGATAAAAAAAAAAAAAAAAAAAAAACGGACTTATGTAACAACCCAATACATTGTGGATGATTTTTTCAGATATTTAGACCAACCCCTATGGGAAAAAGGGTGAGGGACAAAAGTTATGACATATTTATTGTGAAAATACCGTAAAAAATTGGTACCCCACTCAAACTTCCGTATCAAAAATGATTTTTAAAAAATAAAATTTCTTGGTGTATGGGCTACTCCAAAACTTTAAGTGGAACTAAATGGAATTTAAATTTTCTTAAGTTGTCAGTTTCTTAATTTTTAAACATCGAAGTAGGCTTTTGCTGAACAAAATAAAAAGTAAAATTTCTATATGTGGGTCAAAGATTTGTACAAACACGCCAAATTTCAGCTTTATGGGTCTAGCCGTGTGGTCACAATTTTTACCGAGCATAGACACTTGAGAGTTTTTTGGTGAGACCTACAAAACTTACTGACGTTTCGGAAACAACAAATCTGTTTGCGTCATCAGCGATAAACAGAAAAAATTGGCAATCGTCTCGATATTTATACCTAGTGTTGTGGGATACCGAAAAAAAATAACTTCTATTTGATGTACGAGATTTTTTTTATCTATTTCAAATTTATTGAAAAATGGTGTACATAGCCGTAATAATTCAGTAATGAGATTTTATTTACAGAATGCAGTAGGATAGGTAATCAAGAGAATAGATTTTTTTTTCACTTTATAAGTTTTTAGAAATTAAAAGGATAAAAAAAAAATTAAACAAACACAATTCCATTTAGGCATATTTCGGATCAGTAATTTATGCAAGTGTGAAATATTAATTTTATAAATAGCATCTTTTTTACAGAAGAAATCTGTACTATTAAGCTATCGTTTATTACTATGATCTACGGACTCCAGGATGTCAATGAGTACACGTAAATACCAATAGATTAGTTCTGAAACTTCTATAAAAGAATTATTTTGCCGGGCCCTTATTTTCAGCTATTTTTAGTAATTAATTAACTACAATAATAACCTTTTAGTCTGAAAAAAAAAGAAACTCCAGTATTATTATAAAACTAATACATTAATATATAATCTTAATACAGGTAACCAGAGTTCATTGCGACCCCGCCTAGTGCGGACTCGTTATAATGCGACCGACTATTTAAGATTTTTAAGCTATCAGACACATCGACAAAGCGTGGAATGAAGTCACCCAGTCGTGTATGAAGGTTGTTTGGAAAAGATTGTTCAGTGAAATTGCTGAAGTTCACTGCAATCATGAAAATTATGTTGAAAATATCATCGAAGATATTAGTCATATAGCCATTTCCGAAGGCATCGAAGGTTTTGATGAAGATGATATTCAGACTTTGTTAAAATCACACGGTGAACCTTTGACTAATGAAGAGCTGCAGGAAATGGACTGCCATACATCCCTAGAAAATGACGAACCTGTTCCCGTGCGAAATTTAACTGTTAAAACCATCGAAAATGCCCTTTCTCTTCACAATCAATACATGGAGTTGTTAGAAGAGAACGACGAAGATTACGAGCGGGTGAGTGCTGTTAAACGTGGCTGTAATGCACTACTCGACAGTTATCGGCAAATTTTGCGCAATAAACGTAAAAAGGCCAAACAAGGGAATCTATATTCCTTTTGCAACGTGGCACAAAATAAATAAATTATTTAATGTATGCCTTTTTGTTATTCTTAGTGTTTATTTAATAAATGTTTTTTTTTCAAAAATCCCTCCTTGATTGCGAAATTTCGCTTACCGCGATCATGTCCAGAACGTATCCCCCGCGTTGAACGGGGGACCTGTACTGACCTCCGATTGTTATGACAATTATATTATTTAGATCGCCAGGGGCCTATCTGAAAAAAATAAAAATTTATATATATTTCTTCTTTCCGAAAAATACATAATGCTTGTTTATTAAAGCTCACAGCAGGCCATTGAAAATTAATGGATGTCGGTTTCGTACTACAAGACATGCATGTTTTGTTGTGTTTATGTCTGTTCTACACAACCTTGACTATTTGACTAGATCTTTTTTTCGAAGAAGTCACATCCCACTTCGCTGATTGGCAATAGCGCTCTTTTCTCCTGGAGTCCTTACAAACCACCATCACGTGGTCGTATCACAACGCAGCATTTCAATAAGCTAACTTATTATCATGGAAAAAGCAAAGATTATCAAAGCAAGCAAGATAATTAACAGATTCAGTAGCATTTAAGAGCAGTACAAACGACGGCATACCAAATGCAGCATCTGCATCTGTGGTGTAGCTGTAAGTGCAGACACAAAGACAGCTAATCAATTTTGTCAAAATTTCAAGAGTATCTACGAACGTGACAACTATCCTCCCAAACTTGTCTTTAATGTAGATGAAACAGGTTTCTTCTGGAAAAGAATGGTAAGCCGCACTTTCATCTTCCAAGATGAAAAAAGCGCTTCTAGATTCAAAACTGGAAAAGACCGTTTTAACACAATTTCTGGCATTAATAATGTACTTCACGAAATTTCAGGTAACAGATGTTTATTTATCATTCAGAAACATCACGACCAATGAGAGGAATATCATAAATGCACCTGCCTTTGAGTTGTAGTTGAATAAGGCCTGGACAAAAACAGAAATCTTCACACAGTACTTTCCAAACAGTGAAAAGAGATTCCGTATTACATAACCTTGCACCAATGATATTGTTGATGATCGATAATACTCCAGGCCATCCTCAGAATCTAGATATTTTTAAGACCTACACTCTTGTTGAAATTATTTATGTGCTACCAAATTCTACTTCCTTACTCCAGTCAATACGTCAGGGTGTAATTTCTAATATGAAGACCTACTACCTACGGCGCACTCTCAGTCGTTGGGTCATGTCCGTCACCTTTATTTATGTTCTTATAAGTGATAAACTTACCATACCACCTTCGCAACCCTATGCTATTATAATGACCCCTGTATAGCGCTGTATTTTTACAAAACGTATGTAGTGCGTTAACCGAGCTATTACTGTTAATATTTTTCAATATGTGGGTGAATGAAATGTTGTAACGAATCGTTTTAAACCGCCGGAACAATGACCAAACTTTCACAAACCACCCGTCGCGAGAATTTCTTTGAAAGGCATTTTTTAGGATTCTTAAAAGGGTATATTTTTTAGAATTCAAAAAATAAAATTAGAAACCGTCGTTTACAACACGTAACTAGAAATATATTTTTAAATGGTTCATTGTTCAAGGAGACATTTGTTCAGAGTTATTGCTTAATAACTTTGAACACTAGCAACTCCTTGCACAATGCTTAAACCCTTTTTCCTAGAAATGACTTACAAAAAGACACGTCTCTCTGAAGACAAGAGCAGACAGTATTCGGTCCGGTTAGCGTAAAAATTTAATTTGTTAAATTTTTAGTAGCACTGTGTTGGTGGTATCCGTTTCTATTTGTTTTAATCTTCGTTATTATTTTTATCTATAATTTAATCTTTTAAACTAATTGTAAATATTAATTTTAATAAATCAAATTCATTAATTTTAAACCGTCTTACTTAACGTGTGTAAACCTTCACCTTTAATAACTTAAGTGACCAGCTCAGTCCAGACTAATTACAAGATGCCTGATCAGTCGGTTGGTAAGTACATATACATATTATTTAATTCACATATCATAATGATGAATCCTGGATAACACTCACGCCTACTACCCGAACTCCTTTAGGAATCTCATTTCAGTTTGAGATTAGACTTAATATGTATATCACAAGCTCGCTACCTAGTTGATAATAAATGGTACGTTGTAAAGTAACGTACCGGGCTCGCTACAATGTATAAGCATGCCAAATTTCAATTTGCTCGTTTCTCATCTAATGTCAAAGGTACTCTAGCTTTATATAATTATGTTTAAAGTTGGCAACATTCTCCTGATGACTGGGGTACGTTCCAAAACCTTTGGAGTTTACTCTAAACTTAACACTAAGTTTAGCAAGATCGTTCCAAAACATTCGAGTTTCCGGTTTGAGTTAATCCTAGAGTTTACTCTTTTAACTCTGCTTGCAAGATGGGTATATTTATTCCCATGCGCAGAATGCGTACGCATGTAATGTAAGTTTTCACATGTCGAAATTAACAGAAATTAATTATGGAGTCAGTAACCCCAAATAATACATACTGCCCTCTTCTTTTTATCCATTACTATTTAAAGATATTATTAATTATTTAAAATAATATGTCGTGTTGACAATATTTTAGCGGGAATTTTCAAATAAGCACTCCTAACCTTAACATCGCCGTTCCAAAACCTGATCACATTATCTTTGAGTAAACTCGATAGTTCCTTTCCATGTTAAAGTTTACTCGCACCGTCCTTGAAACTCGCGCGCATCATGTATTAACGCAATTTTAAAATTATCTGCAACGTAGGTTAGACGCTATCGTCAGTTTGTAAAATATAAACTTCTATATTTAAGGTAGTTTTTTTTTTTAAATATTGAACCAAAGTGTTATTATCGAATCAATCTTTTAATTGCATGTGCCAATTAAGTAAACTAAAATAAAATTAATTTGTAGCAAATGAATTCATACCCCATAGCAACGTCAGTGTTAACAGCAACGACTTGATGTGAAATTGAGGGTAAAAATTACCTGTCTGTATTTTTATGTTGATAAATAAAGTTAAAAGTTTATGTTAAACTGGCGCACAACGTGGGGTCGCAGTGAAATTCTGGAAATTTTAAGCTGGTAGTGAAGTTTGGTGTCGTGATTTGTGTGCAACAAGTGTTTGATGTACTTTCTCGCTTTCAGATTTCTTTTTTCTACGGCCGTTAGGAAACAGATACACTTTTCTAACACATTTCAATTATATTATCATCTGACACTACCGATAGAGGCGCCACTGCATTGTACATGATGGCTGACGCAGATAGGATATTTTTGAAAGGTTCAATGGTATCTTCATGTGATATTTATTGAAATTAATTTATTATTCAATGAGGATTGCGTTAAATGAAATTTTCCGTTTTCTCAGTGCCCAAGTAACCTCTAGGGTTATAACTGAAGATAATAAGGCTTTTTTGCCACGTTTCGGAAAACGATGAAAACTTAGGTCTCTATCCACGACCTACTTTTGCATTGCAAAGATAAACACAACAATTCACATTGCATTTAATTTTTTCTTGCAATTTTAAAGACATTTTTTAAAAACTCGCTATGAAAACAACAGTAAACAAACTTGACTATGCTCCACCTGTCAGTTTCTCAAAACCTCACTAGAGGCGCTTCAGTTATTGTCAGTTGACAATACTATATTACTTGTTTATTCTAGTGTCAACAAATAGTGTCCGTTGGGAAATAGGCCTACTTAACTCATTTCAGTTAGGCCATGGAGTTCATTTCCTAGTGTGAAAATGATTTTCATATTTTTTTAGTAAACTGGTCATTGAAATAACTAGTTTTTATTCGAAATCTTAGTTTTTAGTCAACATTGGCACGCGTGTCATATGTATGCCACCCCTGGTCTAAATACTCCGTGTAGATTTATGTATTCTGTTCAAAATCAATAAGTATTAATCATGCTATGTTCACGTGATAATTTTGTCGAAATCTCGTCGTTCGTTGGCTGTTGAGCAGTTACATTTATGCGATAGCCAATAGGATGGCGACTTCAATCTTTCACGTGATTTTGTTACTAATTCTGGATTTTGAACAAGGTATAACTATTTTATTCCATTTTGGTTTAAGTACTTGCAATAAACACTGATCACGAAAAAAGTGCGAATCCTCTGAAGGAAGTGGACAAAAAAATAGGAACACATACTCTTATATTCTTTATTCCGATATTAACTCGAAAATAAAAAAAAAAGTACCTATCTTAACTTACAATAATTTTGGTAATACATGATTGTAATTGTAGCCAATATATAAAGACGATTATACAAACAAAAATTTCAAAACTCAGTATTCGAAGTTAGTCTTAAAATATAGCGACTGCAATTACAGTCATTATTCTTTGTATAAAAGTTACGGTATGATGGCAGTCACTACTCTAGATCTGGTAAATCTTCATCGTCGGAGTCTCCGTCTCCAGCGTCTAGGTCATCCAGACTGGGTTTGCCGCCAGCACCGCCTCCGAGACCGCCCATCTGACGCATCATCTCTTCGAAATCACCGCCGCCAGCACCGTTTACCTCACTGTCTGAGTCATCCTCATCTCTCCATCTGTTAAAGTCGGATTTGAGCCAATGTTGTTTTTCCTAAATAAAAAAGAATGTTAGCAAATTGAATTTTAACAGATAATACAGTCGGATTTTTTAATAAAACAAATGAAGTCAAACTCTTTAAAAATATTTAAAAAATAAATAAAATAACATCAATATAATTTAAAAAAAAACACATTCGATTTACATTCAAATGCATTACTCTGAATTTTATTAGATTTTTAAACCAATCTCTTTTAGAAATAAAATGTTGTTTGTCAATCCATGAATTAAATGGATTCATTTAAACCCCGGTCAAAAATAATTTTAAAAAAAATCCAAAAATTCATAAAAAAAAACAGAAAAGAGCTTTTCGAGCATTTTCGAATTAAAAAGTAAAATAAAGGAACACCAATCAATACGGAAGTAACATGCGAAGAGAATGGACCCAACTAGACCGCCAAAGATGTACGATCCACGAGACTTTACATGCTGATTGATAGACAAAGAATCGATAAACAAATGTTTATTTCACACAGTTCTATGTAAATTTCAATTATGTCTGTGAGCTTATCATACCCAAAATACGTCCGTAGTTTTTGTCTTCGTTTGTTATATTCGAATGATGTACTCAAAAAAAACGTGTGTGTGTTTTTGTATATGAAGTATTTCAACTGTGATTAGAGCGAGAGAAACAAGAAAATAGTTCTTTTTCACCATTCGACCCAATAGCACCGTTTAATTTTTATAACCTTCTAGATTGAACCATATCCTTTTTCTGGCGGAAGTCAGTCAAGTAAATCCTCCCCAAGTATATAAAGATAGTTTCAAGTAAGTTAATTATCATTTAGGTAAACTTTATAATATTTACAGTACCAAGACTAGAATGTAACAAAAAATTGATGTGAAGTGTGAATTTTCACACACCTCTGATTTCGTATACATTCAAACATAGAATTAAATTATAATTTCAACACTTCCCACTGGTTATTAAATTTACGCTTTTAAAAATTAAATGCAACAATTACCAAAATGTAACTAGAATTTTGACAAAATAATTTAAACAAAATAAAAATGAAAAAAAAAAACAGACAAAATTAAAATTGACAGGAATCGAACTCTAGTTTGCAAATTACGAAGCGACGACACAACGCACTACGCTACGAGCGCTTACTTATTTACTGTGTTACATAGCGAATTAAATATTTAACATATTTTAGTTAAAAACACCAAAAATGCGTTATTTTCCGAAAACATAATCTGATCAAAAATTCCTGTTGTACTAATTCGGTTCACACCAATGTACATTACTTAGAATTTTTTCATATTTTTAGTTTAAACCATCTGGGCTACAGGGTGTGGGACAAATTTTTTTTTTTTGCACAATTTTGGCAAAAATCGCGTCAAAATAATTTATTTTGCAAAAATAAAATTTTGATCGTTAATCAACGTACTAAGGGCTTTCATTTGATACCCTACTCAGAATTTTAAAAAAATATTTTTTTTCGATGAGCACATATTTGTTTATATTTTTAGGGGGATATGTTTTTTAGATGTTTTAGTATTTTTCCTATGTGCGGGTCAAAGAGTTGTATAAGCATGCCAAATTTCAACTCTCTAGGTTTAGCCGTTTGGCTACAATGTTTACCGAACAGACAGACAGACGACAAAATGACGATATAAGGGTTTTTTGGTCATACCTACAAAACCCTAAAAATGCGATTTAAGGTTCCAAAAATACAAAATTATTGAAAAAAAAAAAAACATTTGCAGAACGCGGTTACTGAAGTTTGATTACCATAACAACCAAGATCAAGTTTTTCTTGGCTTTACTGCCCTCCCCCTTTTTTGGCGCGATACTGTCCTCTGTTCAAATAATCCATCATAAACGCTTTTATCCGACGAAGAATCAGTTATGGCCGATTGCTAAAGTAAGAATTATCCCTAACTCAAGTTAAAATCATTTGTTTTTGTATGTTGTAACACATAAAAACAAATGATTTTACCTTGAGTTAGAAAAAACTCTTACGTTAGCAACCCGCCACTAAAAGATCTCTTGTAATAAATATTATTGACACATATTTACATATACATATGTCAATGTGTAGAACAATAGAGAATATTAAGGTTATGTTTTAAATGAAAACAATCATTTGAATAAAATGTTCCGTTAATAATCAACTACCAACAAATATCATTACTAACCACAACTAAATATCTGGTTACATTCAGTACGTACTATTAACAGCATTGTATTACTTGTAATGAAGAGATTACTTCAAAATATGTATGAAGAAAAAGATATCATTTTGACAAACCACATAAAAAAATATTTACATCCTGTTTATCTGTTAAGTCGTGTTTTTCAAGTCCATAAACTTTACACAAGCAATAACATCAAATAAAAAACTGTCCATAAAAATAGAACATTCCACAGTTGAAAAGAAAGGAGGAACCCATAAAACAAATATATGGTTCTCAAATAACATTATGAAGCTTATTTCTGTGTTTATATCAAAGTTCTACCATACATAACTAATTTAAGCAGAAAATTAGTCACCCAAATATGTTTTAAACAAATGTATTTTTTAAACAACTTGACCCTTTGATGAAAGAATTAATTTCCTAGCATTTTTTAAAAAATAAATGATTAAATAAATTTTTTAAAATAAAATTACTTTAACACATAATTCTAAAATGTGAATATGCATGTAAAATATTTTTCAGACTTTGGCTTCAAACTTCAGGACGTGTCCTTGGTCTGGAGACACCACCCAATAACAATGTCAAAATAGTAATATTTCTTATATATTATTGATATCAATATCAAGATGAATACATCCTATCTAGAGTTAAATGAAGCAAAACAGTTTTTTTCTTTTTTGTCACCGAGGCACAGATCTACATCGCATGTGGAACTACTAGATAAGAGTTTATGAACATAAGCGCTATGAGGACACGTGAATTTATGTTAATCTGTTGCTGGGTTGAAAGAATTAGTATGAAAGCACGCGTTGTTTGTGAAAGAGGACATATTTGCGCATCTACATGGCATGTGACTCACCAGACATCTAACTAAAAACAGTTTCCACAGCACGAACACTACGACACAAATGGTTAAACAGGTTCCTAACGTAGCAGTCCCATTCAAATTAATGGTGAATGAAGAACCCGTAAGAACAATGACATCCGAGAACTGTACTCAAGGCAGAGTATCACACAAGGACTGGAGGTAGACAATTACAGTGGATAGAAAATGTTATGGCGATGAGGGAGGATAGATTGGGAAAGAAGATTGAATACTCGTCGACCAGTGGGAAGACTTCGCAAGAGATGGAGAGATCGGCAATCTAACGAGTACTGGTAACACACATGCCTTGCATTTCTAAGGTCTCGGGTTAAAGCATGGAATTTTCTTCATGAAAAATTAGTACTGTCCCAGTTATTTACCTTAGTAGCAAAGGCCATAAACGTGAAATAAAAAAAAAAGTCATCGTGATAGAAACCACATATTTCTATTCCACAGCCAACTGTTTACCATGAAACCATGACAATGATTAGATGAGATTTACGGCTAGTTTTATAATCGGCAGTTAAGTCTCTGGCTAGTGGTTACCGTGGAAACTTATGGTAATTATTATATTGCAAATATGTCGTTAGCCATTGATTTGAGCTAACCAGCAGGTAACCATGAATTGTAAAACCAGCCCTTATTATTTTTTAATCATAATACGTATTAATAATTCCCCAAAATCATGGAAACGTATCGACATATATATCAAAATATTTACTTACTTATTAAAAATATCACAAAAATATAAGTTAAAAAAATTTATTGACTTGTATCAAAAAATATCACAAATAAAAATTGTTAGTTATTGTTCAATCGAATTTACTCTACGTGTGTCAGTATAGATCAACATCACGTTATAAACAGTTGATTCTTGTTACAAAAAACATAATTTGTGCTCATCTGTAAAAGTCTCAATATCAAAATTGGTATAATTACAAATTACAATGCCTCCCTCTGTATATGTGTACATAGTAACAAAACAATGTCTACATAATAAGGGGAAACCCCTAGCACACATCACATATTTAAAAAAAAAAAAAAAACTGAATTAAAAGACGAAATTTCAATGAAGCAGGTTAAGACTATTTTGAAAAACTTTGTTTCCATTAATTATTTAAAACAATAATTTTTATCACAATGAGTAATACCTAACATTTTGTTTTTCTAATTTTTATTTTTAGCCTAAATTATTTTTAAAAACATATCAACTTACTTTTTCTACCGTAAGTTTTGGCCACCATGGTCCATCTGTGTTAGCTTTTTGAAGTACCATTTCAATGCTTCTGTCTCGTACACAAGTTTTACTTTTTTCAGGATCTATTTCTTTATATAAATTAATTGTTACTTCATGCAGTTTTTGATCGGAGCCACCTACTCCTTTAAAGTGAACTTTATCTTTCTCAACTCTGCAATTCAAACGGTAATAATTATTTATATTGCATCGTACATTGTATCCGAATAAGGAATAGTTTTGTCTATTTTTGGAGGGTGATTTGGTTACATGTAATACTTACTTAAGTTCGGGATTTTTACAATCTTCTAAATTTATTGTTACTAATAAATATCCCGCTCTTTGAGCCCACATTACCGCTGGAGGCGGAATTCTGAAAGAGTAAGGTTAAAATCATTTTTAGGCCGACAGCTCCGTCAAAAATTGTATTATTTAAATACTTATGGCTAACTTAAACTATCTCTAAATGAATACAAATAAGTAAATAGCATAAAAGAATCAAAAATTCATAGAATCTTTGTCTAAATAACAAATTCTAGAACATTCCTGATCAATAAAATTATGTTTTTCAACATGGCCGGCATTATAGCACGAGGAAGTTCATTTTTACAGTATTTTTCACTTAACACTTAAGCACATTTCATAATTATGTATAATTTGAATAAAGCCCTGCTTTATAAATTCACCAAATTACTTACATTGCTTGTGTAGTACTCATTTTATAATTATTGGTGTAAAATTTCGCAAACACACTTATCTAGGTGCGAAATTACGACAAATGGAATGAACTTAGCTACCAATCGTTGAAAATTAAAAGTTCTTCTTCATGTTCTCCACGAAGTATTATTTAAATTTGAATGTAATGTAAAAAACAATATGTGAATAGAAATAGTTAGTCAGATTTGACAGTTGGTTGATAATTATTTGATTATGATAAATTGACGACATGTGAAAAAAACAAAAGCGCAACGAAGAATCTGTTTTTATCAACGGTCACTTTTCAATTGTGTTAATTTATCAATCAACTAAATCCGTTACTTATTTTTAAGAAGGAAATTGCTTAATTTATGTTTTAAATTTAAAAAATAACCAATCATTATTGTTTATATAGTCATGTGACGTAAACAAGCGCCAATAGGAAAGTAGTCCGAAGCACTCAGGTGGTAACGTAAAATTGTTTAGCTTTTAAACAAGTTAGTATGTTCCCGGCTGTGTATAGAGTGAGGTGTTTTTATAAAAGTTTTTAGAGTGATAATTACGTTGTTTGACATTTGTTACTGTACTGTGCTAATTGTTGATACGTATTTGCGAGATATAAACACTGTGAAGTGATAATTGTTGACAACTTCGTGTCTTTACAGAATGAGTGCTTCTAAAAACGTTTATTGTTGAGTACCATTGTTGATCAAGGATTAATTAAGGATGTCAATTTTTAAGGATAATTGTTGGGTAAGTTGAAATAAATAATTGACAGTCGCTAAATTAAAACTATCTATAGGAAACTTTTTTCAGCAATGTTTGTGTTTTGAAAAAAAAATAAGTTCAAAGATAATTTAATATTTGAGAATGGAAATAATACATGTGTTTTATAGATAACATTACATAATAATAAGTTTAATTAATCAACTATACATTACATAAATGTTGTGGTTTAGTCAAGATGACACATATAATATAAATTGAAACCACATGCGTTAACAAAATAGTTTTACATACAAATTTAATAAACAACGCTGTTAAAAGATTACACTATGCAATATTAGTATTTACGGTCAAATTTAAATCAAGGCCGGATCTTGGGTAGGCGAGCGAGGTATTCGCCTTGGGCGCAGAGTTGGTTAGGGCGCAAGATGTTGACAAGGGCGCCAAAGTAACTCATCTTTCTTTTTTGTTGTTATTTTTTTATCATCACCAAGGATGGGGGCGCCAGAATAGTCTTTGCCTCCGGCGCAAATATATCAGGACCCGGCTTTGCATTAAATACATTTAGAAATAAACATCTAATTTCACCAACCAGTAGCCTGTGGTTCTTTTTGAATAATCCACTTCAGAAATATTGAATGTGAAAATAAAACTATCATATTTTAAAAAAGGTGCCCCACACTGTACCGCGCCAAGTGAGGTCGAAAAGCCCTTGTGTCTCAAACCGACAAAAAATATAGAACTGAGTAAGGATTAAATGAAGACATACAAATAAGTTGCTTCATTTTCTTTACAGTAAATACATAAATAATACGCAAAAGTAAGGTAAGAGAAAATACAATAAGAGAAATAATACAAATACAAAAGGTATTAGACAGGGCCGGATCCAGGGCAACCCTAACCACAGGGCTTAATGGGCTATAGCCCCGGGGCGCAAGACTTTTGGGGGTGGCAATTTTTATTGATGTTATATTTTTTTGTTATTATTGGATATTTAGTAATTATGAAGAGGGGCGCATTATTTTTAGTAGCCCACGGGCGCCGAATATCTTGGGACGGCCCAAGATATTCGGCGGTGTATATCTAGGGTATCTGGCGAATATCTAGGGTGTGGCGAGTGAGGCACTCTCCTCGGGTTAAAAGTTGGTAAGGGCGCCAAAATCATTCCGGCACTCTCTTTTTAGTCATAATTTCGACTCGTCGTCCTTGTTTATTTGGTTATGACCAAGGATGGGGGCGCAAGACTGGTACTTTGCCTCGGATGCATAAATACCTTTGTCAGGCTCTGGTATTAGGTATATTGTCCAGGAGAATCCTGATATCGTTCGATCAACCGAAGAAGAGAACCGAAAAAGAAATGTTTCCTATTGCTAGGGTGACCAGATTTCAGTGAAGGGAAACCGGGACACAGGGAAAAAAAAGCAGGTCTTTGTTTCCTCCCAGATCCAAGTGAAGAGCAAAAAAAAAGGTCCTCACCTCTCCAAATTTAAAGTGAAGAGCAAAAAAAAAAAGGGTCTTTACCTCACCAACCAGGACAATCGACCGTCCCGAGAACATTTTTCGGGACACCGGGACAATTGACCTAAAACCGGGACGGAAGGTCACCCTACCTATTACACATAATATACTTGTAGAATGATATTAAATTAATGAAATTTATTATTTGTACCTCAAAGAAGCAATTGGAAAATATTGATGCCAGAATAAATAATCTTATTCCATAAGAAAGACATTAATTATTAAATATTAAACAGTTTCAAACGCCGCCCTTTAGTGACGTAGCTGGCCACAGGAGTGTCTTAGATTAATATTTACGAAAATAATGTCAATAATAGCCATTATTTTTTCATTTTCGTTAATTTTAAAAACATGATCAAAATATAAAATGATATAAACAACATACTTTATGTTTGACAATATTAGCAAGAGATAACATAAATGTTCATGCACTCGAGAGTGAGATAAAAAATCGTACGTCGAATACTAATAAGCACCCACTGACGGCAGCTACGTCACAATGACGTAAATTATAAAATGTAAATGTATTTGTAAGTATTTTTTGCCAAAATCGTAACAAAATTAAAAGTTTACAAAATTAAATATGCCAATATGTAAAAAATTTATGTGAAGTGTGAATATTCATACATTTCAAGGTTTCGCAGGTATATAATAAGTGAAGGCGGTATGCTGAGTGTGTAGGACAAATTTTACTTTGTAGTAATCACGGCAAAATGAACGATATTTTTAAAATAATTTATCGTCTGTTAATCATATAATAAGACTGGTTATTAAATTTACGCTCATAAAAATTAAATACAACATTTGTCAAAATATAACTAGAATTTTGACAAAATAATTTCAACATAATAAAAATGCAAAAAAAAACCGAAAAAATAAAATTCACTCCGTACTCGAACTCGAAACCCTTCGTTTTCCAGCCAGTTTAAGAGCGCTCTAACGCATGTAGCCATCGCACGCTATGCATGTGAGTGTCTTACATTGGTATAACTTTTGTACTTTGTGAACCAAAAACCACAAAAAATGCGTTATTTTCCAAAAACATAATCTGATCAAAAATTCCTGTTGTACTATTTCGGTTCACACCAATATACATTACTTAGAATTTTTTTAGATTTTTAGTTTAAACCATCTGGGCTACAGGGTGTGGGACAAAATTTTTTTTGCACATTTTTGGCAAAAATCGCATCAAAATAATTTATTTTGCAAAAATAAAAATTTGATCGTTAATCCACGTACTAAGGGCTTTCATTTGATACCCTACTCAGAATTTAAAAAAAAATATTTTTGTTTTGGATGAGCACATATTTGTTTATATTTTTAGGGGGGTATGTTTTTTAGATGTTTTAGTATTTTTCCTATGTGCGGGTCAAAGAGTTGTATTAGCATGCCAAATTTCAACTCTCTAGGTTTAGCCGTTTGGCTACAATTTTTACCGAACAGACAGACAGACAGACAGACAGACGACAAAATGACGGTATAAGGGTTTTTTGGTCATACCTACAAAACCCTAAAAACGGCTTAATATTCATAAAAAAAAAAATGGGATAAATCTAGTAAAGTAGATCAATACTTCTTCTGTCCTGCACTTTTATTAACTAAACCTAACCTTTTTTTTTATCCAGTGGAAATCTTTTATGGACACCTTATTCAGGTGTTGTCGGACTCTCCACAAGTGGTATACCGACTAAAAACCCTGCTTGCCTCCTCACTGCCATGGGACTGTCGTCTAACTAAACCTAACCTAACTATACTCTATCTCCGAAAGACTGATTGTAATAAAATTTATTATTTGTAAAAAGTTATTTTTACAAATAATAAATTTAATTAATAAACACACAGAAGCGGCAAAACAAAAGCGACAAAATATGAATAGTTCGAAACGAAATATTCTTAAAAACAACCGAGTGTGCTGCACATATTATATGGGAATACGCACTAGGGTTAAACACAATAGACCATGAAAATTTGACCCTAAAATTTTGAGGAAAAATATGGTCACAGGCGTGCGTTTAATAAAATGATAAATAGTAATATAGAAATACACAAAACCAATTTAAACGTGTTTAAAATGTGCACGACACTGGTAACTGCCTGATAAAATGATTTATTACTATCGGTCTTTCAGAGATAGAGTATACCTAGTTTTTAGGTGCGCACTTCCCCGACATTAGTCCAATTAAAAATGTGTATCATTGAGCAATAATATGTTATATAATTTTAATTATTATTTCTGTTCTTTTTAAATATCCCCGACCACATCGTATGGCCAATACGATGTGGCTTTAGTAGCTTTTAGCAAAAAAAAAAAAAAAAAATAACACCTAGAGTTTTTTTTTTTTCTAGAAGAATAGACCTTTAGAGTGGGTTCGGGAAGCAAGCTTCGAGTCACTCTGTTTAACTCCAGAACGTTCGAGAAAAGGCCTAAACGCGTTTCTTGGAGTGGTCTAGAGCAGCGTTTCCCAACCTTTTTTGGCTCGCGTACCACTTGGTAGTACATCACGCTAATTTGTACCACTTCGTAAAAATTATTATATTTCGTATATTTATTTACTTAGTAGATATAATAGTAGATAGAAACGAAATATGACAAAATAGTAGATTCTACTATTTTGTTATATTTCGTTTACTAATAAATGGTTTTAATAAAATTACAGAATTATAAAAAACCAATTAATATATTTTCTATATTTTTATTATTATAATCATTATTATTGTAATCAATTATTTTTATAAAATAAATTTAATGAGATCCTTGTGCTTGTTTGAAGAACATAATTTTTTGAAATTTGGTTCAAAAGATGCGAGGTATACCCATGAAGAAAAAGCTCTTTCTACTAATTCCGTACTAGTAAACGGTAATAATAATTTAAGAGCTTTCTCAGAAAGTTGTTCATATTCTTTATCAATGTTTAACCAAAAATTATTAGATTGTGTCGTTTGAATTCTACTTGTTAAGTTCTGTCACATGATAATTGTATTAAATTTTCTTTATCTTTTACTGATAATGATGTAGCTTTTTCTAAATTTTCTTCATAGAAGGGGTTTACGATATCGATTGCCGGATTTTCGATCATCGACTGTACATATCTTTATGAATTGTAGGAAAAAACGTTTCTATGATATTTTTGATTTAATTTTTTTAAATTTTTTATGTCCACCATTACTGATTATTTTTCGTGTACCACCAACCACCAACGAGCAACTCGCGTACCACCAGTGGTACGCGTACCACAGGTTGGGAAACGCTGGTCTAGAGTTTAACAGAGTGACTCGGAACACTCCGAGCTTGGTTCCCGAACCCACTCTACAGGTACAACTACTTGTACTAACGTACGTCCGTAATTTCTATCATTGTTTCTTATATTTGAATATGTTAAATGATAAAAGTGTGTTTTTATATATGAATCGTTGCTACGGTAGGAGTAAACAGAGCGACTGAAACCGAGTCGTAGAGCTTTCGCAATACCCGATATAATATATAGCATAACGTATGGCATCGCTTAATTTTGATAACTTTCTCGGTTGAACCATATGTTCTTTTTACCCGTCACCGGTAAACTATCTTCTCAAGACTACCTGTAATACACATGGGGTAACAAATATTAAAATTGTTTCTTTCTTGATTTTGCGTCAGCAAAATCATTCATAAGTTTTTTAATATCAATTTTTGCAGCTTCTTTATCTCAATAGCCAATTCCTCTTATTCTCAATAGCTAACAACGCAAGATCCAGAATGTTTGCCGATAGAATTCCTTTTGTAATAGTTGACTTTATTTTTACCGACCGCCAACATATATAAGGGAGGTATTGTGATCATACCGATTTTGACGTTTCGAGATTGCGATGGATCTCCACGAATTGAGGTCCCTACATAACGTTTTAACTATTTTTAGCATGATGTTTGCCGGTCTGTCTGTCCATCCGTCCGTCCGTCTGTCTGGCTGTCTGTCTGTCTGTCTGTCTGTCTGTCTGTCTGTCCGTCCGTCTGTCTGTCCGTCTGTCTGTCTGTCCGTTTGTCTGTCTGTCCGTCCGTCCGTAAGTCCGTCCGTAAGTCCGTCCGTCCGTCCGTCTGTCCGTCTGTCTGTCTGTGTACACGTGCAGAGCAAATTCGGCTGAAAGGATTTTTATGAAACTTCATATTTAAGCTTCTGCCATCAATGTCACGAATTGATCAACTTTTGGTAAAAATCGGTTGACTAAAAATGGGAGTTTACTCGTGTAGATTTTAAGATTTTTGCGAATATTTCACAACAGAAAAATATTTCGAAAAAAATTATTGAACAAAATTGCTATAAAAGCAATAACTAACAACTTTTATTTGAGACATTTTTTGATAAAACGAAAAAAAAATCCGTCTCAATTTTTTCATACTTATATGTAACGTTTCCATGGTCATGATAAATAATATCTCTGTTAGAAAATATTACTCTGCTGCTAGAATGTATTTTATACAAATACTTTATGATGGCGGTCGGTCCTGTGGTGGCCACAGCTGATTTTTAATTTTATAAATAGAATTCAAATTTAGATTATAACGTAAAAATCTATAAATGTTAAGAATAACAATATTAAAAGAACTCCCCACGTTTTGAAAAATATTGAATAAACCTGATTACTAGTCAGGTTAGGCAAATAAATTATATTTTCACCTTTAATTAACAACAATTTTTTCTAACTTCTTTTTGCTACTTTTTAATTATTTTAATTTCCAAGGTCACCTAATGTAATTCTAAAATCAACCTGACATTAAAATCAATTTAATCCAAATAGAAATAACCTAGATATTTATAAAAAATTAAATATACTTTCTTTAGTTTGGTTGATCTAGTTTGGAGCAGCTAGAATGAAATTAAAAACGTTTTAAAAGTACATTGAAAGTTATGATTAAGACATCACTTTTGCTATAAAAGTGTTTAATTATTGTACCGGTTTAACGGCAAATGTAATTAAAGTTATTATAGATGATTTTTCGGTTAGTGCGAACCGGATAATAGGCTCTTGTTCAAGATGTACGTGGGTTCAAGATATCATTATTGTGATTGAAATAATGGCCACTTAACTTAAAGATGGTTTACTGTTTTAACTTAACTTAAGGATCTCTTAAAGACAAGTAGTTAAAACAATTTGTTCAAAAGTTCCGGAGGTTAGCACTAGAATTACAATAATTATTTAGTGTTCTCGTACAGCATCTATAGCTATTAGGACCAGAGCCGTAGCAACTGTATCGGGGCAAGTGCCAGGCTTGAGGAGGGGCGCGTGGCCTGATGAGGGGCGCTATCGTGTGTTTTTGGTCATTACTCAGTTGTATTTGTATCATTTGTATCGGATGTATTCTGAAGTGAGGACCTTTTTTTTGCACTTCACTTGTATTTTGGAAGTGAGGACCTTTTTTTTAGATCATACAGGTGAAAATACAAGTTCACCTGTATTAGTCTATTAAAATAAAAATTAAGCCCTCCTTAAATAAAATAAAAGAAGATAAAAAGGGCGCTATTTTAAGTAAATTTAATTTATATGCCAAGGGCGCCAAAAAAATTGCTACGGCTCTGATTAGGACCTCTAGAATTTCGCCCAGTAGTAGGTTTAGTGCCCAGAGAATTGTTACGCGTTTAATTCTTCTTTGTGTAAACTTCTAGAATACGGGTTCAAGAAAGATCTTAAATTCCTGAACACAACTGCCAACATACGTCAAAATTTTAAGATAAAACCTGATGAGTAGCATATCTCTAGAGATATGCTAGAATTAGAAAAAAATTTATGTGTGAATTTTAAAAAATTTCAGTTCATGTGTGTAAATGAACTCGATTTTCAGCTGTTAAATTTTTTTTTATTATATTTTTAATTTTAAAAGAAGACATATACTGCCTTATACCCTTTTCACACTAGATCTTTAAGACGAGTGAACTTAAAGTTCACCGATGTTTAAGATCGGTATGCTTTCACACTTGATGTTTAAATCTCTGGTGCTGTCATCAGCTACAGTAATTTTGTCTTTAAGTTACCGTCATGAAATTACCAGTTTTGAACTGTCTGCGCAGACGCACATTTTGAATTATTATAAACAATTTAGAATATTTCATTTCATTCTACAATAAAGGCACTACAATAAAGAATATATTACACCTGTATTAACATATAAGTCGATACATTTTATCTCAATTATTGTAGCTCTGTATTTTATTAAACACATTATTAAAATAAATAATTTTATTATAACAATAAGTATAAACTTCTTATAACGTCGATATAATACAGTATTCTTGTTTATGATAATATAAAATGTTGACAGCACAAATTCAAGTAGTATTTTTTTATAATAGAAATTAAGTTGGTAATGCGGGCGAAGTTTAAGACGCAGATCTCTGTCTTAAACATCGCTTGTGTTTAAACGAGGCCGTACGGTTTCACATTAGCGTTTAAAGATACATTCACTTAAACATCCGATCTTAAAGATCTAGTGTGAAAAGGGTATTAGCCATAAATACAAAATATTTATAACATTATTAGCCATAATTTAGCCATGAATTACAAAAATAATTACTTTTGTCAATAACATATAAACTACAATATTTTCCAAAAACGCAATCTAATCAAAAATTCCTCTCGTACGTTTCTAGCTCAGATCAATATTCATTAGGTACCTATAATTTTTTTAGTTTAACCCCTTTGGGTAAAAAAGTGCGGGACAAGAACTTTTTTAGCACTTTTTGGCTAAAATCGCGTTAAAAGAAACGGATTTTTAAAAACACAATAAATTTTAAAAATATTATTATTAACGACAAAAAATAGATATTTTTCGAAAAACTAATCTAATCAAAAATTCCTGTTGAATATTCTGGTTCCCATTAATACAGTGTTTCTCAACCGGTGGCCCGCCAGTGGTCTTTAGCAAAATTTTAGTGGTCCGCGAAAGGCTGAAAAAAGATTTTTTGTTAATTTTTTTATGATCTTTTGTTCATTTTCTGTGTATTTTGTTCATTTTTCAGTGATTTTTTATTACTAAGATATATGTAGACTTGACATATACAATTTGTTTAATAGTACATTTATTTTTAGGGGTCCGCGATAGAAAATTAAATATTTTACTGGTCCGCTGTAGAAAATTGAATATTTGACAGGTCCGCGGTACGTTTTCAGTTGAGAAACGCTGCATTAATATACATTGTGGAGATTTTTTATTGACATATTTTTGGCGAAAATCTCATAAAATAATTGATTTTTCAAAAATTAAAAATTTGTTTGTTGGTCCACTTGAAAATTCAGACAAGAAAGTGGAATTGGATTGGGCATACCCTCCGGAAGACAGTAAATGACATCTCCAGAATGGCATTAAAGTGGAACTCTAAGCGAAGCCGTCGTAGAGGTCGCCCTGTATCCACATGAAGGAGACCGATATACAAAGAACTTGATGTCCATGGAACTACCTGGCGCCAGGTGAAGAGGCTTGCTCTTCACAGACCCCGATGGCGCGAGATTGTAAAGGTCTTATGCTCCAGCGAGGAGATCTAGGATACAATTTATATACAGCGGTTGACTGAACTTGACTTACGAGTGTCCCAACTAAAGAGTTTTTCGAGATACGAGTCGTCTCTCGGCCGATGTTTTGCTTTGAGTTGAGAGATAAAAATTCGAATTACGAGCGGAGGAGGTTATCTCTATAAGTGAGATGAACGAAATGTTGGGAATGTGGGAGAATGTTTCAGCCTTTATTCAAAAGAAACACCAGAATAAGTTCAAACTGGGCGTTCGACGACGCTATTTAATGACACTTGCCGAACTCATTTCAGAAACATTGTGAAAGGGAGGATGAAACAGACCGCATTGGGCGGGTTTTTATCGAAAACCTTGTAGATGAAAGTGAAGAAAGCGTGGCGAAAAGGACAAAAATCAGCGAATAAGATTCAGTTATGCAGTTTAACCTTTGTCCTCTACCTCTGCCAGTATCTTCAAGTCGTCTGATCTTCTTTACCTTGATGTACATAATACTTAATCAGTTTACTGCAGTAATTCTATTACATTGCGCTTTTACACAATATTCCTTATTTATAAACACAATTTTCTTATCTTAAAACATGTAACAAAAAAATTGCGGTGTGTTTTGAGGGCCCGGAACGTATTAATGGCTTTTCAATTCATTCCAATGGGGAAAATTTATTTGATATACGAGTAATTTGAGTTACGAGCTCCGTCATGGAACGAATTAAAGTCAGGCACCACTGTATATTGTTGGTCCACCCATTAAGAATTTTCATTTAATTACACCACTCAAGTTTTTTTTTTAATATTTATTTTGTCGTTAAATATATATTTGTTTATATTTATCTTTGGATGTGTTTGTTTGAAGTCTCAGTATTTTTCCTGTATGTGGGTCAAAGAGTTGTATAAGCATGCCAAATTTCAATTTTCTATGTTAAGTCGTTTGGCTACAATATCTATCGTACAGACAGACAGATTCATGGCTGTATGGTTTGTAACAAGTTTTACACTTTTATTACGTTCCATTTCTTGCCAAGGAAGTAAAGAATCAAGAAGTCAATATCAATTTTTTAAAATTTTTTGATATTACTTGAATACTATTTAGCAAATTCTTTATCTATATTGGGATCAAAAATTATCTATTTTTAATTAAATATTTACCACGAAATTACTTAATATCCTACAAGGTCAAGTGTTAATTAAAATATATTACAAAAATAATTACAAGTCTCAACGTGATTATTTTGGAAAAAAATGTTTAAAAACTTCTTTGTGTGATGAATAAAGCAATGTAAAAAGTATGTATGCCGTATATTAAAAACGAATTTCATAATGAATTCTTTGACCTAGAGACATGAGCAAGTGCACGATGACGAACTGAGACGACAGATACATTTATTATGTATGTCAGACAAAGATAGCTAGAGGCAAGGATGTCTGGTTATGCGATTTTTATATCAGGAAATAATGTAGGTCTTTGAGTTAATATTTTGTGAAATTAATGAGGTAGAAAACATGTTTTGTTAAAGAAAAATTACTGGTTATATAAATAATATAATAAGTAGTTATGTTTTTTTATTGTTAATCGCATTTTAGAAAAAACGTGATTTTTAAAAGGATGTTTAAAGATTTTGTAGGTTGATCAGGCTTGTTAATTTTTGGCACAGCTACTGTGGCTGTTTGTATTTAATGGTGCTATCCTCCAGTGGCGTATCTTCTAGGACTCATGGTTAGGGGAGACAATTCTGATTCTTATCTATTCGCGACTCCAAATAACAGTGAGACATCTAGTGGCGGCTAACTAAATTAAACAGAAGCGTATATTTGTATAATTTTTTTAGTGTGTTGTGCTGCAGTTTATGTGAATTAAGACGTCTTTTTAAATATAGTGACTTAAATACAGTGCTTTTTTGCCGAATTATTGTTTGAACAGATAAATATTAAGAAAAAACTTCTGACATATACCCTTCTCGTCGGCCATAAACTGTCGTAGGCAGCGCCGCCAACGTTAATTTGAGTCGCGAATAAGAACGGGGGAAGGTAGTTCCGGCTCGCGGGCCTCGTGCGACCCGCAACATAAATTTTTGTGTCCCATCAAGCGAGGGCGGATCAAGCTTACATATATATTTATCACATCAAAATCAACAGTTTTTTCACTTTTATTCGTTATTTGAGAACTACCCAGCAAACATTTTTTACGGGCCAGTGCTGGTAAAGCACATACTCCCCGGCATTGAAAGTAATGGGCCAGTGCTGGCATTTCGTACTGGGCAGTACCCCGGTGTCCCCGTGGCCGTTATTGGCCCATTGATTTATCAGTTGCCGGCCCAGCAACGGTAAAGTGCATTGAAAGTAATGGGCCAGTGCTGGCATTTCGCACTGGGCCAGTGCTGGCATTTCGCACTGGGCTAGTGCTGGCATTTCGCACTGGACCAGTGCTGGCATTTTGCACTGGGCCAGTACCCCGGTGTCCCCGTGGCCGTTAGCTGACCCATTGATGTATCAGTTGCTGGCCCAGTAAGGGTAAAGTGCAAAATAATCGCATTAGTTGCAATATTTATTTCTGACGGACCAGTGCATATATTATACCCACTCTCTAGTGTTTCAAATATAACATATGTGTACTTACCCAGTATTAAAATAAATTAATGGTTAGGTGCAAAATAAATACTCATTTGGCCAATTTCACCATCGTTGAATAAATTTATTTAACAAATAAAGTTGACAATATCGCATCGGTTTTAAACTATTAATGAAGAAATTAACATTTCTGTCAATATAATGTTTCGATATTGTTAACTTAAGTTGTTAAATAAATTTATTCAACGATGGTAAAACTGGCCGACTGTAAATTGTATTAACAGTTATAATTTATTGATTTATTTATAAATATTAAATAAATATAATTTCAGGAATAACAGGAATTAGTTTATTTAATTTATTAAGTTGATCAACTCGTGTCATTGATGTCAAAAGCTTAAATATGCAGTTTAATAAAAATCCTTTCAGCCTAATTTGCTCTGCACGTGTACACAGACGGACAGACAGACAGACGGACAGACAGACGGACAGACAGACAGACAGACCGACAGACATCATGCTAAAAATAGTCAAAACGTTATGTAGGGACCTCAATTCCTCAATGGAGATCCATCGAAATCTCGAAATGTCAAAATCGGTATGATCACAATACCTCCCTTATATATGTTGACGGTCGGTAAAAAGCTATACAGTTTGGATTAAGTTTGTATTATTTCAGGTTAGTATTATATTAACAAAATATTTAAGATGTCACTATTCAAAATAAAATATGACAAATTATATTTTTTAAATGACATATTTATAATCTTGTAACAGATTTATTAATAATTGAAAATTTTATTACATGAAACAAACTATGATTTAACTAAACTAAAAATTAAACAATTTAACATGAAACAGTTTGTGTAAACTACGTCCTTAAATCTGACAAAACACACACAAATCACAATAAAAAACTGTATAATGTTCACAAAACACTAACTATTTAAATACACAAACTGTCCACCAACACGTATCAACTTGTACTGGCCCTTGAAGGCCAGGCGGTTAGGGCGTTTTATGACTAAGAACAATCAGACTTTTCAAATTATTACATTCAAAAAAAGTTTAGTTTTAAGTAAAATGTTTCCTTGGATTAATACAAATAAGGAGTGCTTTTAAAATGCTGGTAAAGTACTTCGTATAGGCGGAATGCGAAATACAAATGTGAAGTACATTATTAATACTGGCGTTGCACTTACTTTTGGTGCCAGCAGTAAAAGCAGTTTGCCGGCATTCGGCCGTTAGTTGAATGTTTGCTGGGTAAGAGCTTCCATTTAATTTTTTTAAACAAATTTTATGTAATTTGCCAAATATCCCAGCGTTTTTTTCTGCATTTGTTTGGTGTTTAAGTCTTCATTAGATTAATAAGAAATATTTTACAGTGTAGAGTGTAGTATGGTGTGGTGTGAGTAACTCAGATCGCAACTATTAAAAAAATATATTATTTTTTTAAATATTTTTAATTCAAAAAAAAAAAAAATACACGCACTATATCTTAGCTATAATAAAAAAAAAATCAAAACATTATTAGCCATAATTTAACCGTGGCTTAAAAACATAATTAATGTTGTCAAAAACACAAAAACTGCCATATTTTTGAAAAACACAATCTGATCAAAAATTCCTCTCGTACGTTTCCGGCTCAGATCAATGATACATTACCTATAATTTTTTCAGATTTCTAGTTTAATCCAATTGGGTAAAACGGTGCGGGACAAAAACTTTTGCACGTCTTTGGTTAAATTCGTGTTAAAAGAAACGAATTTGAAAAAACTATCTTAAGAGTTTTCTTTTGATACCTTCCCAGCAAACATTTTTATACGGGCCAGTGCTGGTAAAGCACATACTCCCCGGCATTGAAAGTAATGGGCCAGTGCTGGCATTTCGTACTGGGCCAGTACCCCGGTGCCCCCGTGGCCGTTATTGGCCCATTGATGTATCAGTTGCCGGCCCAGCAACGGTAAAGTGCATTGAAAGTAATGGGTCAGTGCTGGCATTTCGCACTGGGCCAGTGCTGGCATTTCGCACTGGGCTAGTGCTGGCATTTCGCACTGGGCCAGTGCATATATTATACCCACTCTCTAGTGTTTCAAATGTAACATATGTGTACTTACCCAGTATTAAAATAAATTAATGGTTAGGTGCAAAATAAATATTCATTTGGCCATTTTCACCATCGTTGAATAAATTTATTTAACAAATAAAGTTGACAATGTCGCATCGGTTTTAAACTATTAATGAAGAAATTAACATTGCTGTCAATAGAATGATGCGATATTGTTAACTTAAGTTGTTAAATAAATTTATTCAACGATGGTAAAACTGGCCGATTGTAAATTGTATTAAGATTTATAATTTATTAATTTATTTATAAATATTAAATAAATATAATTTCAGGAATAACAGGAATTAGTTTATTTAATTTATTAATTTATAGAAGAATTTTAAGAAAATGGTTTTCTGCCATTTAGGCCAAAAAATTGCATCCTAAAGATAAGTGGTGACTAATAATTTTCGCCAATATTCGGCTTGTATTATCTACCACATCTTTTCCCCCTGACTTGAAGAGTGCCAACCTAAAGAAATCATACTTGTTAAAATAAATTCAATTATATTAGCATTAATGCTATAAGCTGTTCACTTTTGTAAGAACAAACTAGATCTGGTTATTTTGGTGATTTTTATAGTGTATTACTGACTTTTAGAAACTTGGTTATATTGTAAAAAAAGCTTTACAGTTTTGGATTAAGTTTGTATTATTTTAGGTTAGTATTATATTTACAAAATATTTAAGATGTCACTATTCAAAATAAAATATGACAAATTATATTTTTTAAATGACATATTTATAATCTTGTAACAGATTTATTAATAATTGAAAATTTTATTACATGAAAAATACTATGATTTAACTAAACTAAAAATTAAACAATTTAACATGAAACAGTTTGTGTAAACTACGTCCTTAAATCTAATAAAACACACACAAATCACAATAAAAAAACTGTATAATGTTCACAAAACAATAACTATTTAAATACACATCTTGACAAACTATCCACCAACACGTATCAACTTGTAGTGGCCCTCGAAAGCCACGCGGTTAGGGCGTTTTATGACTTTTCAAATTATTACATTAAAAAAAAGTTTAGTTTTAAGTAAAAAGTATGAGTGAAGAAGAGACGATAGCCCGTATAAAAATGTTTGCTTGGATTAATACAAATAAGGTGCTTATAAAATGCTGGTAAAGTACTTCGTATAGGCGGAATGCGAAATACAAATGTGAAGTACATTATTAATACTGGCGTTGCACTTACTTTTGGTGCCAGCAATTTACCAGCAGTAAAAGCAGTTTGCCGGCATTCGGCCAATAGTTGAATGTTTGCTGGGTTATAATACTTTTTTTTTTTAATATTTTTTTTTCAACGACACAAATGTCAGTATTTTTAAAAACTAATCTGTACAAAAATTCCTGTTAAACTATTTGGTTCCCATCAATTTACAATATTGAGATATTATTCAGATTTATAGATGAACCCCTCTGGGAAATAGGGTGAGAGACAAAAGTTTTTTGACATATTTTGGTGAAATTCAAAAAAATATATCTGAATTTGTTTTTAGATCCTCGCATTAAGAGGTTTCATGAGATAACCAGTCAATATTAAAAATAAAATATTTATTTTTTCATTAAATAAATTAAATACAGTAGACGATTAACCTGGTAGACGTAACATCAGTAGACGTAAAGTCGGTATATTAAATATCGTGGTAGACGAATAATCTGTATACGAATTGTCGTGGTAGACGAGAAGTCGGTATACCTAATGTCTGTATACAAAATGTCGTAAACGAAAAGTCTCAAAAAAAAACGATGAGTTGTCGTGGAACCCAAACAGACAGACAGACAGTGTGACATTATAAGGGTTTTTTGCTGTTCCTACCTACAAAATCCTAAAAAAGAGAGTATTAATAATTTGTAGTCTTAGATTCTCGTTAAAAATATGTATTATTTTTCCCAAGCTCTCTCTACATTTTCTAAAAAATATTTTTTATTACCTACCGTCACATATAGAGAGGGAAGTTTTTCAGATAAACACGAATTAGGCTTTTTGTAACACGATTAAATTGTTTTTAGCGTAAAAAAATGGTATCGGAGCCCCAAGAAAAAAAAATACTTTTGAGCCCCTCCAAGAACAAATTCTGGGTGCGCGCCTGTGTTAATAATGTCACTCTTATCTTCAATTTTCCCTATTTTTTGCTCTCAGAAATGATACCTTTCCTCTTTTAAATATTCAGTCCTTTTCGAGACGTTATACCAACTCAGATTAGAAATTAAAATTATTTCAGTACCTTTCCCTATTTTAATATTTAAAATTCTAATGATATTTATTTTCATAAATAATCAATAATATTCTTTTCCATCGTCTCGAAATAACTTGACGAAATATTACAATTTACATATACTTACAGGAAAAGTCTTACGCATTAAAGCAATAAAAAATTGATAATCATAATATGTAAAATCTATCAATGAAATTTACACACCGAATTAGAAAGTTATAAGTTGTTTGAAACAATAGTTTCTCGATTTTTGCTGCGGGTTAATAAACTATATTTCCGCAGACATATCTCAAACACAATAGGTCAACAATTGCCGTTTTTATCCGTGACAAATTCAATATTAATCGTCAGCTCAAATGTGACATTCATGTGTTTTTTACAGATCATTACTTCATTGTTTATTGTTTATTGATTAGGTGTAATCACCGGTAGTTCTTCTTATGTTATTCACGGTCATAAAAACAATTGAATTATAAAACACCTCATAGTCTTCAAATCAAAGTATTACTCAGAATCATTGTTGTTCACTATCAAAATAAGTGGTAAATTGAGAAGAAAAAGTTGGGAAGATCATATTTACATATTCGAGTTCTGTACTCAAAGTTGATAAATGGCTTCATTAACATTTTATTTATAAATATTAAGTATTTCTGTAAGATAAATGATTTATTCCTCTTCGATACCTTATAAACAAAAAACTAAAATAATTCAAACAAGAGGTTGAATTATGACGTATTGTGGAGGCTACTACACACATGAACTCGATTCTCATCAGCTGTTAAAAATGTTTTATTATATTTTTAATTTCTAAAGATATAAACTATTGGCGGTTTCTTTGCTTTAAGCGGAACTAGATTTTCAAACCTAGTTACTTTTACCGATCGATTGAAACTTTTGATCATTTTGTTTAGGACAAGCCAACTTCAATGTACAAACAATTTGTTGAAAACTTAAGAAAATTTAAATTACATTTAGTTCCGCTTAAAGGTTTGGAATTCCCTTTACCTTAGCCATAAATACAAAAAAATCCATAATATAATAGCCATAATTTAGCTATGAATTAAAAAATTAATTATTTTTGTCAAAAACATAAAAATTGCGATATTTTCTTTCGTACGTTTTCGGTTCAGATCAATGTATATTATTTAGAATTTTGTCACATTTTTATTAGGTGTGGGACAGTAATTGTTTTAGTATATTTTACAAAAACTTGTTATAAACCATTTAAAAAAAAACTACTCCCCGTTCCTTAATCTACGTCTTAAAAGCTTTCTTTTATACCACACAATAAATTTAAAAAAATAATGATTTGTCAAAAAAAGAAAAAAAAAACGATATTTTTCGAAAAACTAACCTGGTCACAAATTCCTGCCGAAATCAAATCATTGGCATGAAGAGAAAAATAGTGTTCATTTAATAATCAATTCGTATAAGGCAACAAAAATATAATGTACATACATTTTACATGTCCTTAGAAATTAGTTTGATAACTAAATGTTTCTGTCAAGTAGTGCATAACGGTCAAGAAATAATGATCGCACTGTATAACATTACGTTAATAATGGTATGTAACAGCGGTTCCCAAACTTTTTTTACCGCGACCCGGTACGAGGTTTTAAAATTTTTCGCGACCCATCTTATGAAAGAAACATTTATTTACAAAACAAATGTTATTTTAAGGCGGCGTACAACCCTATAGTTCTCAATAGTTTCTTATACAAAACTAATAATCGGAAATAAAATTAATAACAATCTATATATCAAAATTTGCAGCGAAATTTTATCTATCTAATAGGATATTTTTAATTGTAGAAAAAGCTGTATTGTAAATAAGCTAATTGCATTATAGACGCCATCTTGTAAACCAATTGACGCATATTTGCGTACGATGCGGCAAATTGTAGCTAAAGCTTCATTCTACAAATATCTTTATAGCTATTTTGCTCTATTGTGAAAACTACTTATAGTTATTATACTTGGTAGTCTATTTTTGCCGCCATCTTGAATCTGCCGAGGTTTTCAAAATAGGTGTTACAAGAAAAATGATTTAATCTTCGTAAAAAATACGTTTACCAAGTGGCATTCCATTATCATCAAGTATAATATTTTTCGACGAAGGTTCTAAACTATAAGGAATCAAGTCGAAAAAAATGGTGACGTATTATTTGAACATTTCTACACAAAACTATATAAATATAAAAGTTATTCGAAACCCACAAATAGATTTAAAAAATTACAGAACAATATCGCTGATGTCTATTTTTAAGTTATTAAGCGATAATATTTTTACAATAAATGTTTCTACAATTAAAAATATCTTATTAGATCGATAAAAACTCGGTGCAAAATTTGATGTATAGGTTGAAATTTTATTTTAGTTTTTTAGTTTTGTATAAGAAATTAGTAACCACTGGGGGTTATACGCAGCCTTAAAGCAGTAGCTTTATAGTAATAAAGAGTAATAAATAGTAATAAAGAGTAATAAATAGTAATAAAGAGTATAGTATAGTAATAAAGAATATAGTATAGTAATAAAGAATATAGTATAGTAATAAATACAGTAGTAGTAATAAATATAGTAGTAAATATAGTAGTAAATACACACTATTATAGTGATTAACTGACGTAAAAAAATAATATGTACAAAAAAAATATTTTTTGTGTTTTAAATATTTTACAATTTTTTTCGCGACCCGGCAATATTTTTCTGCGACCCGGTGCCGGGTCGCGCCCCACACTTTAGAAAACGCTGGTATATAACGTTATAAAATTAATTTTTATTTGTAACTCTGCAATAACCTGCATTTGGGATCTGTTTTGGTGGTAAATATCAATTATATGTACCTACTTGTCTTCTGGTTGAAAACTGTTGTTAGGAAATATAAAAGTGTTTACGATAATGAAAACTTACTTGAAATCGCAATACATTTATTTAATACAAATGAAACATTTAAAAAATATTTTTCTATAACTTTATATAACGTTATAAAAATATCGTTACGTTATTGTATTAGAAATTGTAGTTGAATCGATATTATAACGTTATCGGGTATTGTTACGTTACGTTATCCATCCCTGGACGAAATATCTAGTAAGCATTGGTATACAAGATACTTGATTCTAAATATAATAGAAGTATAATTTGTGTGGTTATGGTCAAGAGTCAATATTCTGACAGTGCTGAAGCAAGGAGACGAAAAAAAGTTAATCAGGTTCTATAAAATCAAAAACTTTCAAACTCACTCTCAAATTAACACCTATAATTTGAGTTGATCTTTAAGTTTTAAAAAAAAAACTATTTAGAATATATAAATTCACAGTAAAAAAACTGGGCGTTTTGCGACGACCTCTAGCTAGCGAATTTCACCGATGGCTATTTTTTTGTACATGTAAACAATTTCTATGGCTCGTGCATTTATGTTATAAATGAAAGCTTAAAAATGAATTAAGTCAGTCACGATCAAAGCCATTCACTGCTTATTTACTATCATAACACGTACCAACAAGAGCCACATCTCACTACGCTATTAACTATAGAAAATGCTAGAGTTTCATATGCAAATTATTTTTTGTAATTTTTTTAAGCAGCTATTAAAGATTGTTGGGAGAGATATATGGAGTGTAATTTGATCTCTTTGGTGGTATTTAGTTTTTTTATTAAACTTCAAAAATTTTAAAGTAACCTTTGAGTGGATATTTCAGGAAGTAACATGCAAAACGTGATTTGTCACAGTAATACAGTTTTGAGAAAATATTACAAACCTGTAAATGTATTTGCAGAACATATTACAAACCTGTTTGCAACAAGTTGGGAACCTAATTTTTCGATCTGTATATTTTTAAGGTCCCAAACAGTAAAATTACGATTATTTAAGTTTGGACTTCATGTTTTGCATGAATTTAGTAGACAAATAATGGTATAAATGGGCAAAACCATCTACATTATCTATTAATTCTTTTTACCGACCGCCAACATATATTAGGGAGGTATTGTGATCATACCGATTTTGACATTTCGAGATTTCGGTGGACTCAACGAATTGAGGTCTCTACATAACGTTTTGACTATTTTTAGCATGATGTCTGTCGGTCTGTCTGTTTGTTTGTCTGTCGGTCCGTGTACACGTGCAGAGCAAATTCGGCTAAAAGGATTTTTATGAAATTTCATATTTACTCTTTTGACATCAATAGCACGAGTTGATCAACTTTTGGTAAAAATCGGTTAACTAGAATGGGAGTAAATGGAATGGGAGTTTTGTCGTGTCGGTTTTAAGATTTTTTCGAATATTTCACAACATAGAAATATTTCGAAAAAAATTATTTAACAAAAGTTGCTATAAAAGCAATAGCTAACAACTTTTATTTGAGACATTTTTTTTTTGAAATACACATTATGAAGGTGTCAACGTAATATAATACGTTATTGTCTTTTACAATAATAACTACTCTGCTGCTAGAATGTATTTTATACAAGTACTTTTTGATGACGGTCGGTCCTGTGGTGGCCACAGCTGATTTTTGTTTTTAATATTATTATTATATTTATCATTTTTAGGGTTTTGTAGGTATGACCACCAAAAACCACCCTTATAACGTCACTCATGTGTCTGTCTGTCTGTCCGGTAATAATTGTAGCCAAACGGCTTAACTTAGAAAGTTGAAATTTGGCATGCTTATACAACTCTTTGACCCACATATGGGAAAAATAATGAGAGTTCAAAAAAACACATCTCGTGATAAATATAAACAAATATGTATGTATTAAAAAAATAAATATTTTTTTAAAATTTTGATTGGCATATGAAATGAAACCTCTTAATCCGTTGATCAACACGCAAATTTTTATTTTTGAAAAATCATTTTTTTTATGGGATTTTCGCTAAATAGGTGTCAAAAAACTTTTGTCCCCCACCCTATCTCCCTGAGGGGCTGATCTAAAAAACTGAAAAAAATCTCCGTAATAAACATTGATGGGAACCGGAATAAATAATCAGATAAGTTTTTGAAAAAATGTCGATTTTATAGAGTCGATAAAAAAAATATTAAAAAAAAATTTATTGGGTTGTATCAAAAGAAAGCTCTTAAGACGTAGATTAAGGAACGATAAATGGTTTTTTTGTAATTCGTTTCTTTTAACACGATTTTGGCCAAAAATGTGCAAAAGTTCTTGTCCCGCAACCTTTTATCCAAAGGGGTTAAACTAAAAATCTGAAAAAATTATAGGTAATGTATATTGATCTGAGCCGGAAACGTACGAGAGGATATTTGATCAGATTGTGTTTTTGAAAAATATGTCAGTTTTTGTGTTTTTGACAAAATTAGTTATTTTTTTAATTCATGGTTAAATTATGGCTAATAATGTTATGTAATTTTTGTATTTATAGCTAAGATAGTGCATGTATTTTTTGGAAATTAAAAATATCAAAAAAATAATATATTTTTTTTAATATTTGCGAGTGAGTTACTCACACCACACCACACTACACTCAACACTGTAAAATATTTCTTAATAATCTAATGAAGACTTAAATACGAAGCAAATGCAGAAAATAACGCTGAGATATATGGCAAATTATTTAAATTTTATTTAAAAAAATTAAATGGAAGCTCTTAGTTCTCAAATAACGAATAAAAGTGTTTATCAAAAAAACTGTTGGTTTTGATGTGATAAATACAGGGTGTCACAGCCAAGTGGCTCACCATTCCTATCTTTCTTAATATTATAGATAGAGATTCGGTTAAATCAGTGGTACTCAACCTGGTCCCTACCGCCCACTAGTGGGCGGTAGGAATTTTTTGGTGGGCGGTAGGGGTTTTGTCCAATGCTGGCTACTTTTCGTTTTTTTTTTTTTAAATTTAATTGACATTTTAAAAACATTAAAATGGATATAGCCACTTTAAAACATATATGTTTTAAAGTATTATTTAAAAAAATTTCATAGCATTATTGAGAAACATTTTCATTAAGTTTTCATAAAACTCTTTACTGTTTATAGTTAAATTTCTCAAAATATACAATTTTTATCGCCCGCGCATAAGTTTAGTTCACTTTACGTGAAACTAAATGGCGCTAAATTTTCATTAAACCTCTACTCAAAAATTACGGGTAAGGGAAGTGTGGGTACTGTGTTACACAGGGTACTTTGTGACATCCAACGTTGCCACGTTTTGGTGCATGTATATTTGTTGTGTTTAATAATAAGAGATGATGCAGTAAGTTGTTTTATAAAGATTTTTGCAGCTAAATTTTGCGAAAGTATTTGGCAAGTTATTATTATTATACAACAGGTGGGCGGTATGAAATTTTTTTTACTAATAAAGATGCTAAAGTGGTCGGTAGGTATGAAAAGGTTGAGTAACCCTGGGTTAAATGGACAAAGTTCGAGTATTTTACATAGGAAATATCAAGACAGGCTTAAAAAAAAAAATAATGTTTCGTTTACCAGTTATTTTGAAAATAAATAGTTTTTTAAATGGAATATCCTGTATATTACTAGGCAATAGGAACAACTATTTTTTTGTCTTTATAAAAAACTAACCATGTTTATAATGATTTTTTTTTTTAAATAACGGAGATATCAATAGTTGATAACTTATGATATTACTTATTAATCATTTTGTCACTAGATGATACTGAGCGAAATAATTGAATTAAATCTGTCATTTTGTTAAAGTTTCAGGCAGTTGTTACCTTTGTAATAGTTTTGTAGACTAATTTTAAAGAATGCAATTATGTAACTAGTTCATGCAAGCTTCTACAATCGATAGCATGTTAGATTATAAAATATTGTGGACGGACGAGGCTAATTTTACAAATTACGGTGTTTTTAACAGAAATAATGAACATTTGTGGACACGTTAAAATAAAAATGTTTTCCGCACTGTGCGACAACGAAACAAGATTTTCTATATGTTTGGTGTGGAATTCTAGGATATACTGTAATAAGGCCGTATCTCCATGCAGGAAATTTGACTACTGTAAAGTATTTAAATTTTTTGGAAAATAGTTATCAAGATTTATTTGCCCATAGCAAACAATTTTTACTTCTGTTTTTATTATATGCTAATTTTGAATCGCACTATTTTTATAAGTTTGTAACGTTGATATCTTCGTTATTAAAAAAATTTCATTATAAACATGTTAAGTTTTTTATAAAGACAAAAAAATCGTTGTCCCAATGACCTAACAATATACAGAGTATTCCATTTAAAAAATGTTTATTTTCAAAATATCTAGGTACTCAACGAAACATACAAAAATATTTTAGAGTCTGTCATAATATTTCCTACAAAAAATACTCGAACTTTGTCCATTTAATCGAATCTCTATCTATAATATTAACAAAGATAGCAATGGTGAGCCACTTGGCTGGGACACCCTGTATAATAATAATAATAATAATAATAATAATAATATTTATTGATCCTTTAAATGCAGGACTGCATGTAGGATATGTCAGTACATGAGTTTACAATTTTACAAAGATCTTGATCAGTAATACAAGTTATGCAGTTATAAAAACAACAAAATTATATATTAAATTACCCAAAATTAATTTTCCCCATTGGCATGACAACACCAGTCCTTACAAATTTTCAAAAATTCATTCTTTGAGTATACACAATGCTCTATAAGAAATACCTTAATCTTCCTCTTAAATACAGCTAACTGCGTTTCATTTCTGACATGAAATGGCAGTGAATTAAATAATTTATTACCAACAGTTTTTGGTGATTTTTTTGTCAGTTCCAGCATGGTTTGCTGGAGTTCTGAAACAATCTTTTCCTCTGGTGTTATATGAATGCTGGTTCAAATGGCGCGCAAAGTATATTTGATTTTTAAATACATAGACCAGCAACTCTAAGATGTAAATACCAGGAACTGTTAATAATTTGTATTTTACAAAAAGTGGTCTGCATGATTCAGTGCGTCTTTTGTTCGCTATACAACGTATTATTTTTTTCTGGGAAATAAATATGTCATCTGCCATAGTTGATGATCCCCAGAAGCATATTCCATACTTAAGCCTACTATAAAATTGTGCGTAATAAAATTTAATAATTGTCTCATGACCTACAATATTTTTTAAATTTTTTATTTGAAAGTGAACTGAATTTAATGATTTTAGTAGTTTTTGACAATGGTCTTTCCAACTTAAATGTTCATCTATGTACAGGCCTAGAAATTTTGTTTCATTTTCTGATTTTAGATATTCATTATTTATTTTAATATTTAAATTGATTTGATTATTACTTTGCAAGGTTCTAAAGGTCATATAGTTAGTTTTGGAGGCATTTAAGTATAATTTATTAAACAGGAACCAGTTGTTGAGTTCATGTATAAGAGGGGTTATTTTTTCATTTATTTCTCCGATATTTTTGCCTGAGAGAATAACGGATGTATCGTCGGCGAACATTGTTAGATGATAATTTACGTAATAATTAATATCATTAATGAAAAGTAGGAATAGAATGGGGCCTAAGACAGATCCTTGGAGAACACCGAGATTAATGGGAAGAAGACCTGACTTTTCATCTTTTATATTACCTTTTCCATCTTTAAATGTCAACTGCACAAACTGGAATCTATTTGTGAGGTATGAAGTAAACCAGTCTGCAACGATACCACGAATTCCATATTTATTTAATTTTATTAGTAAAATGTCATGACTAACGCAGTCGAATGCTCGACTAAGATCACAGAAGACACCAACAGAGGTTTCACCCCTATCCAAAGCATCCGTAATATATTTCATAAATGAATCAATGGCTGTCATTGTAAAATGATTTTCTCTAAAGAACATAATACCTAGACATCCAGTATTATGTTGACACTTATTAAATACCTACAAAACCCTGAAATGTGCGAAAATTCACACTTCACATCAATTTTATTAATACATTATTATAAAATAATGTGGCAACAGACCAAATTTGTGGAAAAACAGCTGACAATTCCCTTTTAGTTCCGGTTAAACATTTGACATAGACTTTACTCAAATATTAAATGATATGGTATCAAATAAAAATCTAGAAAGGAAAATATTTATGTATATTTTTCTTGTTAGTTTATAACCTTTTATAAAATTTAAAAATTTAAATTAATTACATTCTAAACTCTTCTTTCCCAAATACATTCATTTACATAACAATTTTGGTAAAATTTCTCAACCAAAATTCAGTAAACTTTTAATAACCATTCATTGGGTATCCTATGTCGTAACCTGTTTTAACGTATGAATGATTTTTTCGACGGATTTCCTTTAGTGAAGATTTCTGTTACAAGTTTCGACACGCGTTTCATTCAAGAGTGAAGAAAAAAAAATTAACAATCACTACAATACAATTGTATCGCCTACTTTCAAAGATGTCTTAGATCAATTGTTTCACGGTATTTTTCTTTTGTTATTTTTTGTTTTAACAGATAAATTACTTTATTTTTTATCATTATGCAAATTAATTTATTATCTGTATAAGATATACAAAACCGTATTTAAGTATAGGCGCATGCGGTACCAAGACTTTCTTTCTAGGGGAAATCTTGGACGCTGTTAGTTCTCCTTTATATTCATTACTAGCTGGAGTACCCGTATGTCGTACGGTTTTCGTAATGTACAATTTTGCTGTAACGTTAATGAGATATTTCAAGTAGTACATAAAATCAGGGCCGCTTTTTCGTCTAGGCCAGTGGTTCTCATACTTATTTGGCCTACCGACCACTTTTCATAAAAAAAAAAAATACTTAGCACCCCCTTGAAATCTACATTCTTTAAACGAAAAAACAGAAAGATATATGTATCTATATTTCTACCTACGTTCTAAAATATAGTAAAGAAAGATGTTGCAAATAAAACACCTTGAAGCTGGAAATTATTTATTAAAATTATATTCTCATCTAATGAGAAGGATGAACCTGGTGCGTTTCATCAATGTATCAATCCTCTATGTATCTATGAGGGCTAATGAGGGGTGCCATCGTGAGTTTTTATTTGTTTTTGGTTATCACTTGTAGTTTAAAAGCGAGAACATTTTTTTTAGGTATTCACTTGAATTTTGGAGGTGAGGACCTTTTTCTTTTTTTCGATCATCACTTGTAGTTTGGAAGTGAGGACCTTTTTTATAGGTCATCAATTGTATTTTCACCTGACTATTAAAACGGCGCTATTTTAAATTAATTTAATTTATTTGCCATTAAGATTTAGCCTACGTAATCAATTCAAACTGCATGGAGAGCGAAAAATGAATGTTTCCCCCCATAAAGCCCCCTAGGGGGAACGGTTGAAGTTGGAACCCTCACTCAAACTTTCCCCGGATTATTTTACCCCCCTGTACTGAATTTGATGAAAATCGGTCCATCCGTTTGGCTTTCCATAAAAGACAAACAAACAAACAAATTGATTTTTATATATAAAGATTGTTTAACATCTGATTAGTGTAATCAATATGTAGTTTCCTACATCTCTATTTACCAACAATTATATTAAAAACTAGATGAAAACCCGTGCTTCGCTACGGTAATATTGATGGTATCATTAGCACAGGAGATACGAAGGGTTTCTCTCGAATTTCATGTCTTTTTGTCAAGGGACACTCTATCGAATAAAAAATAATAATATACTCTGTAAGGGATGAAATTTAAAAAAACTGTCACACGTTTTCTAAATAGAAACCTATGTACCAAAATGAAGTGTTAGAACTCAGCAAATAAAAAGGTTTTTATAATGCACTCCGAATGCATATTCACCCATTTAGGGGTTGATTAGGGCAAAATCGTGAAATTCTGTTTTAAACATTTGTATGGGTAACCTTTGTAAGCAAAAACCAATCTCATTGAGCCTAAGAGATATCGAGGCATCCCTAAATCAAATTTCACCCTATTTCACCCCTTAAAAATCGAATTTATAAAAATCTCTTCTTATCGGTAAAAAATTAAGGAATCCTTGAAATCACACCTCCTCTTTTCACCCTTTACGTGTGAATTTTAAAAAAACTGACAAAACTATTTCGAAATATTTTAAAAACTCACCTATGTACCAAAACGTAATGTTGCAACTAAGCGAACACAGGAAAAACGACGGGATGTATAATTCACCCCGATTGTAGATGTACCCCTTTCGGCATTGATCAGGACAAAATCCTGAAATAAGTTTCTCGGAATTTGAATGGGTAGTCTTTGTAAGCAAAAGCCAAGTCGGTATCTTATTAGTCTTAAGAGATATAGAAGAATCTTTAAAATCACATTTCATCCCTTTTCGCCCTTTAAGGTTGAAATTTTAAAAAACTGTCAAATCATTTCTAAATATTTTAAAAAGACACCTATGTGGCAAAAAGGAATGTTGCAACTAAACAGACACAGGAAATACGACGGGATGCATAATTCACCCCGATTGTAGAATCACCCTTTTAGGGGTTGATTAGGACAAAATCCTGAAATAAGTTTTTCGGTATTTGTATGGGTAAACTTTGTAAGCAAAAAGCAAGTCTGTATCCTAATGGTCCTAAGTAATATTAAGGAATCCTTGAAATCACAATTCACCCCCTTTCAACCCTTTAGTGGTGAATTTTAAAAAACAGTCAAAACCATTTAGAGATATTTTAAAAAGACACCTATGTGCCAAAAAGTAATTTTGCAACTAAACGAACACAGGAAATATAACAGAATGTATAATTCACCCCGATTGTAGATCCACCCCTTTAGGGGTTGATTGGGGCAAAATACCGAAATAAGTTTTTCGGCATTTGAATGGGTAATACTTATAAGCAAAAACTAAGTCGATATCCCATCGGCCCTAAGAGATATTAAGGAATTCGTGAAATCACATTTCACCCCTTTTCATCCCTTAGGAGTGGAATTTTGAAAAATCCCTTCTTAGTGGGTGCTTCCGTCAGGAAGGGAATATACTCTCCGAATTTCAAGTTTCTACGCCCAGGGGGTTCGGGGTGATGAGTGAATGAGTCAGACAGTCAGTCAGGACATTGCCTTTTATATATACAGATTATGAGTTCGTAATCAGGTGTGTATAATTGAACAATCATTTAAATAAAATACCAAAATATACATATGTATGTATCACGTATGTCTATGGGTTTACTCTAGTTCACCATAATTGATTATTGGCCGAAAAAATATTGCGATGGAGCGGCCAAGACAATCACTATCGATCACCTGGTAGAAAACAATTGAGAGAAGGATTAATAAGCCTTGCAATATTATAGTCCCGCTTTGGTATTTTCAGAATATGGTCGTTTTATCTATATATCTCTGATATTCGAGTGACTCCAAGTAATTCCCGCGAATACGGAGATACTATAGATTGAATAGATGGCGCTGTAATAGTGTTGTTTAGAAAGTATCCGCCGGCGGCGCTGCCCACAACTGACACGTTCTGATTATTGACCAAATGAGATAATCTTTGCTTTGCTTTGCTTTCAAACCGAATTTGTACACGAATATTTGCCATAGGTGTTATTTGTTAATAATATGTTGATTTACATCTGTATTGCGTTATATTACTATATTTGTACGGGTCTGTCTGTAGAGAATGGCAGCAATGGAATTCATGTACTTATACAGGATATCCTGCAAATTGACAACAGTTATTTTCCAACCATTTATGATGAAAATTGACAAATTTTAGGTCGTTTATGTGTAATTTAATTTCACTTTTAGTAACCTGTACAAAGAAAAACTTTAATTTATACAAACACTACACATTATTTAAAAAAAAAAAAACATCATTCTAACGCTTCAAATATTTCTATATTATTTCGACAAAAAAGTGGAAAATTTCGGGTTGACTATTTTCGTTCACATTAATTTTCGTTTCTCGGATTTTTTCAAAACTCTAGAGTCTAGACGGATCCCTCTGGATTACAGGCTATCAAAAATGCTTTTAAAATATTTTTGACAAAAATTGCATCCAAATAAAAAAATACTACTCAATAATTTTCATTTTAATTTAGGTGTGATTTATATCATTGCAAAGAGAAAAAAATCTTGATTTAATGCATTTAAAGACAACTTTGAGCCCCATATGAAAATTGAAAGTTAGTATGAATTTCTCAAAAATGATACGTTCTATAAAATTTTTGACGACGGCTGTGAACTCTTCGTAAAAAAGTGTTTGCAGAACGTGCAAATTAGAAACTTGTATGAATGGAAACAAAAAAGTTATAAGCCAAAAAGTAAATCGACCAAAATCAGTTTTTTGCGTATGTGACCTGTGCACTTTTCCAGAAAATCAAATACATCATTAAAGTGGCCAACTAATGCGGCAACTTTGCCCTAATTTAACCGACTTCGTATCTCTTACGGCTCACGAAATCCCAATGGTGAGGCTCGAAAAACGGGCACCCTGTATACATATACAGGGTGGTGAATTGACCTGTCGGCCATAGCAATTTAACATGTAAAATAATAAATATGCTATTTCCTGCTTCCTTTATTGTTTTAAAGAAAAAGTGCAAGAGATAAAATTTATTCATAATTTAAAATACTACATGTTAGATAAATAAACTATCTTCCAACTCTTTCCGAGGAAATTTTAAAATTATAGATTTTATATGTACATGAAAGACTAAAAGTAAATTATAAATTCAATTTATCATAAATATCGTAAATTTATTAACAAATAAATAATTATATATTTTTAGGGTTTTGTAGGTATGATCAAAAAACCCTTATACCGTCATTTTGTCGTCTGTCTGTCTGTCTGTGCGGTAAAAATTGTAGCCAAACGGCTAAACCTAGAGAGTTGAAATTTGGCATGCTTATACAACTCTTTGACCCGCACATAGGAAAAATACTAAAACATCTAAAAAACATATCCCCCTAAAAATATAAACAAATACCTGCTCATCGAAAAAAAAATATATATTTTTTAAATTCTGAGTAGGGTATCAAATGAAAGCCCTTAGTACGTGCATTAACGATCAAAATTTTATTTTTGCAAAATAAATTATTTTGACACGATTTTTGCCAAAATAGTGCAAAAAAAAATTGTCTCACACCCTCTAGCCCAGATGGTTTAAACTAAAAATCTGAAAAAAAAAAATCAAAAAGTAATATACATTTGTGGGAACCGGAATAATACAACAGGAATTTTTGATCAATTATGTTTTCGGAAAATAACGCATTTTTGGTGTTTTTTGCTTGATCATGTAAAATATTGAATAACATATGTAACAAAGTAAACCAGCATGTTTTCATGGTGTAATGGTTAGCGTTCTCGCGTTCTAATTTGCAAACTAGGGTTCCGGTCTCGAGACAATTTTATTTTTTCTGTTTTTTTTTTGCATTTTCATTTTGTCTAAATTATTTTTTTTTAAATCCTAGTTATATTTGGGCAAATGTTCCATTTAATTTTTAAAAGCGTTAATTTAATAACCATTGGAAATTGTTGAAATTGAATACACGAAATCAGAGGGCGTAGTTATGACTTAAACAACCAATGGAAGCCATAAGCGCAAATTTCAAAATATTAATGAATCTTGCTATATAAAAAAATACTGCACATATTTAGAAACCTAAATAATGGTATTAGGCATTCGAATTAAAATTAACACAAAAAAAATTAACATAAAATTTGTTTTGGCATCCCAAATAATCATTAAATACCTGCGAAACCCTGAAATGTGTGAAAATTCACACTTCACATCAATTTTTTAACATAAATAATTATATTTTCGGGAATATATGTTAATAATTATATGTCGGGATGCCTTGCTTCGTATGCTTTGCTTTTTAAATGTCCCCATAAGAAAAAGTCATTTGGTGATAGATAAGGGATAATTTTTAAATGTCCTCGGAAGTAGTTAGAAGAGAGTTTACTTATCTATTCTGTAGAGTTTTTAATTCTAAATAAATTTTATCTCTTGCACTTTTTCTGTAAAACAATTAGGAAAGCAGAAAATAGCATATTTATTATTTTATATGTTAAATCGCTACGTCCGACAGATCAATTCACCATCCTGTATATATATTTTTGATAAATACATATTTCTTTATATTTTTTTGTGCGATATATTTTTTCGAAATATTAGTATATATGTGGGCCAAAGAGCTATATATATATATATATAGACGTTCAATGTGAACTCTATAGGTCCAGCCGAATGATACAAATTTTTACTTTACAGACTGACAACTCTTGGTCATACCTAAGAAACCCTGAATCTGTTGCTATTGTATTTATTTGTTTACCTAATAATTTATTGGTTTCTGTGTTAGGCAGTTAGATCAGGTCCGATATTACTTTCAAAACAGTTATAAAGTATCATTCACAGCTCATGTTTTAATAGATAGTACGTAATTCATAATGTTAATGTTAACGCATAAGAATGTTAGTTCTACACAAATCCGTATAAGCATTCATAGCTCCAATTTAGTGGATAAGCGTAAGAAAATATTTAACGCATAATGTTAAAAGTTTGTATATCTCAAACTTCTGACATTAACATTAACATTAAAACACTGACAACTGTCAAAATGAAGGAATATATTATACTTGAAATTCGAATAAGACTTGTGGATGCAGCTTGTGACATAATTATTAGTAAAAATGTTGAAATAATATTGAAAAATAGATGTGAAGTGAGAATTTTTACATATTTCAGGGTTTCGCAGGTATACAGTGATACATTTCAAAATAGACGAATATATTATACAGGAAATTATAAAAAGACTTGTGGCTGCAGTTTATGATGTACTAATTAATAAATGTGTTGAATCTAATAAAAAATTAATGTGAAGTGTGAATTTTCACATATTTTAGTGTTTTTCAGGTATCTAGTACCCAAGTTAAAGCAGCTATATGTGTGGAACATTTTTTTTTTTGGGGTAATCAAGCCCAATTGAACAATATTTTGAAAATAATGTACCGTTTGTTATTCTATGTACAAAGAGTTTTTCCTTAAAATACTACATGAACTTTTAAAATAAAATATGTATTTTTTCAACAATAAAAAAATTAATCTGACAAAAATTCCTTTTGAACTATTTTAGTTTCCATCAATGTACATTATTGAGATTTTTTTCAGAATTTTAGACCAACACTTCTGGGAAACAAAGTTATCTTTTTTTAGTGAAATCAAAAAGTTAGGTTAGAGTGAGTAGCTTCAGAAACATTATAGTTATTTTATTTAATAATTCACTTAATAAATATTATTTTGGTTCTTTTTAGAAGTATATTTAATAAAAAAACAATATATATATTTAATAACCAGATATTTTTATTATAAATTGTTTAGTAATTTCTATTGCGAGTAGATGGCAGCAAGATCGATTTATCTATTAAAACATGAGCTATGAATGGTACCAAAGTTTTGTGACTAGCCACTAACATTATCCATTAACATTATGCACTATGAATTACGTACTATCTATTAAAACATGAGCTGTGAATGATACTTTATAGTAGGTTGTATTTTGAAATTTTTGTAATGCAAGCATATAAAATGCCTAATTTTCTCTATATATGCGTGAATTACGCAACATTATAAACTATATTCACTTTAAAAGAATCCTTCTGAACACTGTAATTATATATTATTACAACATTTCAATTAGATTATGAAATCTTTGTAAAACTTTAATAATTAATTATTATTTTGATCTTTACTTTTTAACCGATACATTTCCTTTCAATTTTATAATAATATGCACATAAAATAATGTACTTTTGTCAAATATTCAGCCTAATACTTTTGTATTTAATGACTGTACTATTTATTAATTAGACAAAGGCTACAGTTATAGCTGAATTGGACGATAAATATCGTTCGAATTGTACATCTTGTACAGCCTGTAGTACACAATGAAATTTCTCGATTTGAATCTCGTACGATTTGTCGTACGATAATTATTGCATTGAGAATTTTGTTCAGAATTATCGGATGTAAAATTATTGTAGTATACCATCCAAAATTTATCGCTTTGAATCTGTACCAATTGGTGCGCACTATGTCTATTTTTGAAATTTGAAAGAATTCAAATAATTGTACTTAACCTAGAGTGGACAGATAGTTTACCAATTTTTAAAGACTGATAATATTAATTTTGTCCCGAATCAGTAAATCTCCTGGATTCGCAAAGCCGTATCGTTTTATGTTCTAATTTATTACATTTGAAATTGAAGGGAATTATTATTTTATTTATCTTTTGTTATTATTATTTTTGTCTATAAAACTACGATTTTTGTTTATCAAAAAATATTATTGTTGTCATTATTATCGTTAGAAAATAGTTTACGGAAAATAAAAACATATTATATTAATAATGATTTTGTTAAATTTGTTTTATGCATAACACCAAACTTGAATAAATAAATAAAAAGTATAGAAGTTGTAATCAAGAGTAGTTTGTGGACAAGAAATGTCTAAAAAAAATTCTACAAAGTTAATCTAAAAAAAAAAATTTTAAATAAAATAATAAATAGTTAAGTATGTTGGATAATAAACTACATTCACAATAAATATGAGATGGCGTCACACTTGGTAAATTTAAGTACCAACGTTATGATATGTTTTAATCAACATCAATCCATAACTCAGTTAGTACATTTATTTATTTAATGTTGGTAACTTTTTCCAATGTTGTCAGTTTGTAATTGGATTTTTCAATCGTTATTTGTCAGGTTGACATTTAAGTGTTTATTTAGTGAGGTTATATTTTATTATTAAATGTAAAAAAATGTAATAAAATTGCCCAAAGCTCTTAGTAGCCGTGCTCAAAGGATGGTTTTGTCTCTTATTAATTATTTTGAAATATAATAAATTTGATTTTAGGAGAGCATGTTACTGTCGACACTATTAATATAAAATTACAGGAAAGGGGTACCATTTCTAACAGAGTGATTAAGACGAAAATTTAAGGGTTTTTTAAAACTCATAAAAGAGTAGTAGTTATCAAATTTTAGCTTGATCGTAGCAATAGTTTTCGAGATATTGGTAGAGCTAATTTTTTAAAATTTCTATGGTACCTTAGTAAACTACCATTTCTTACAGAGCGATTCAGACCAAACTTTAAGGGTTTTTTAAAACTCATAAAAGAGTAATAGATATCAAATATGATGGGTGATATTTCTATAACGTACTTTTATATGTATATTGTGTTTGTATATTTTAAAAGGTATTATAATTTGTAATGTAAGTGAACAAAAACAATATTTAATTTTGTATCTTGGTCGATAAACAAATATAACAGTAAACAAATATAACGTAACAGACCTGTTACGTAGAACGGTTTATTATCATCAGATGCAAACGAAAAGTAATTTTAGCATACTCATGAAATTTACACTTGCAGCTAGCGGCAATAAACTGTTTGACTGGAAATAATATTTGAATATTCATTATTCGAAACAAAATTGTATCTAACATCTGAAATTCAAAAATTTCTATTCGAATAATAAAAAATTTGACTCTTTATCATTGCTTTCCGATATCATTTAGTGAGTTCAGGAAGCAAGCTCGGAGCGTTCGAGCAAAGGTCTAAACGCGTTTATTCGAGCGGTCTGGAGTTAAACAGTGTGACTCGGAACACTCCGCGTTTGCTTCCTGAACCCGCTGTGTCAATGTGACACCAGGCGAAAAATTAAAGTAAATTGTATAAAAAGTATTAAAAGAACACGACACATTTCTAAAAACAAATATTTCTGATGATTCTTGTACACTGAAATTTATTATTATTATTTTTTTTTAATACTACATTACACACTTAATATAATATAAACCATAAATTTCGCGACAAATCGGTTAGAAAGAACTGCTGTGCATCATAATTTACATTAATTCCTTTCCTCCATAGGAAATATAGGTTTTCAATATATTTTTAGAAGTTGTTCGATATAACTTAACTTTTTATGACAGTTTACGAATTGGCAACAAGGTGAGTTTTTCAACTGTGATGTCATTTCAAAGTTACGGTAAATGGACTTTAAGATGTTGAATAAATTCAAAGGTATATATAAATGTCCCAAGAATATGGACAGCTAAATCCAATTGATTTTAAACAAAAAAAGAAAAAATATTGCTAAAGTTGATACTAAATAACCTCGAAATATGTAAACAGATGAACAGTTGTTCGCTACGGTCACATGAATATGCGCATATAGCAGCCGAACTAATAACGATATCCGAGTCGCTATCCATTGAATGGCTTGAGCAAATATTCGTTGTTGAGTGACTCGATACTCGACCAAGTGCGCATATCTGTTTCAAGGTGCTCGTCTTATGACGAGTACTCGGCGAACACCTCGGCTATTCGGTATTTGGCGAATTCCGGATATCTGGCGCCGCCTGAACGTACAAGAGCAATTGTTTCTTTCTTCTGCTTTGTTGCACTCCGGAACGAACACAAGTGAATAATTGCTTTAGAACTCTTCCCTGAAATAGGATGTAATATTTATTTATATTAAATATTAATTTGTTTAATCATCCTTGCGTACGTCGTGAAATCTTTGATCTATATTCAATTGGTTAATTACCAATATAATGAACATATCCTTTCTATTTACAGATTTATAACACGAACCACTGTAATATATCATAATTATGCACTTGAATACTTGACAGTCTTCTAGTTAAACCTCTTGTACGCACCTGAGCATATTGTATGGAAAGTAAACCCTTAATGGTTGGTTAACCATGTGGTAAATGTTTTGGTAGTCTTATGCGACAGCTGGTTAATGTATAACAGGTAGAAACCTCAAGAATGACGAGTTTTGTATTACTTTTATTGTTTGGTTACTAATAATCTAGTTAACTTAGTTTCTAGATCATTTTCCCATGAATTATAAATCGATTTATAACACGTAAATATGAAATAACAAGATATTAAATAGAATTCAAGATGGTTATTTATCTTTGGTCGCGTACTCACCTAATTTGCGAAAATGAACAAGAACAAATATGCTTGATAGGTGTGGACGTTTCTATGAACACAAATTAACATAAATGCGCAACGTGGGACTTAAATGAATCCTATCCATCATTTGTCCGTACAGGATTCCTTCAGCTAGTGCGGGTTCGATTAGATCCTTTTACTTACTTAATCCTAAGCCTTTCTACCTTTTGGTGTAAGGCTTTTTTGTAGTAGAGTGACGATACCTCTTCCGGTGGTCTTTTCCATATTTCTCTCCAGGTTTTCCTATTTGAGGTGCTGGTTTTGATATCTGTCCATCTGACTCGTCTCTCTGTCGCTTGTCTCACTTCGTCCTTCCAGGTCTTAATTGGTCGTCCTCTTCTTCTTTTTTCTATCGGCCTCGCCTCATAGATTGCTTTAGCTGTTCTTTCATCTCCCATTCTTTGTACATGTCCTAGCCATCTCAGTTGACCTTTTTGTATAAGCCATTCAACTGGTTTTGTTTGCAATTCTTTCCTAAACGTCGCGTTTCTAATCCGGTCCATCTTCGTCTTTCCCGCTATTTTCCTTAAAAATCTAATTTCAGTACTTCTAATTTTACTCGATTAGAGCCATGATTCCCAAAGTGGTCTATATGGACCCCCAAGCGTCGATTTCGACTTACAGGGGTGGGGTGGGGGTTCCAAATCCAAATATTTACTTGCATTTTGTGTCTTTTCTATAAAGTTATGAATAAAAAATGTACATGATTTTCTTTTTTGCAATTGTCTGCTCTACAAAAAACCCTATCAAAGTGAGCAGCACTGTGTCAGCTGTCAAAAACGCATTTGAAGTTAATAAGATTAGGAAAATTCGGCAAGTGGTCTACGGGACAAAAAAGTTTGGGAAACTATGGATTAGAGCGATATTAGCGCGGTTTATCATTTGTTACTAAATTTCGATTATCGTGGTACTTAGACTTAACTTTGCTAAGGTTTAACGCTATGTATAATCCCCCGAAATGATGTATCTAGGTTATATGTTTTCTATACTAAGCATATTTGTGTTAAAATTTTAACGCGGCGGCGTTTTAATAGCCAGTTAATGTTTTACAATAAGCGCCTACCAAAACGGTGACTTTAAAAGTTAACGCAGGTGTTTAGTTTGTAAAAATGACTGATCCTAGTTTAGTAAATATTATGTTAAAAGAAATTGAATAAAATACAAGAAAAAAATATTAATTATTATAAGACGAAATTTAAACTTTATATTACTTTTTAAAGTGAATTCTTTTCAGTAGAGCTACGAATAGTCCTTCGTTAAAATTGTGATACAAGTACAGGCTATTCCAAACTAGAGATGGGTCGTTCATGAAAGAACCGGCTCACTGAGCCGGCTCAGTCAACTGACCGAAGTGACACAGTTCACCAAATTGAACTGAACCGGCTCACTGTATAGTTTCAAGTCTCAAGGATACGATTGATCGGGCATTAGTGAGCAGTGACCGGAGTGTTCCGGATCTGGATCGATGTCATGTTGAACTTCGCGAGAACTCGGCTTGTAATGTATTATCATAAAGTGTATTTTTTCATCAATTTGTAGGGCAGTCTATTTGAAACTAATAGGCTTAGTCTGTACTTTCTTACAACCATCCTATATAAAAATATTAAAAATATTGGCCAGATCTCAGATTTATAAGGGCAGTAAACATCGCCATAAATTTAACACTCTGGTTTAAAATACAGTAGCTACATAAAGTGAATTGTTTGTTTACTATTAACCTGGCAAAAATGTTAGATAATTCACTTATATAGATTTTTATTTATTTAACTTGTTCATATAATGCAAGAGCCTGCTGAGCAACGTTCTACATATTGCAAACCAACAACCGTATTGAACGAACGACCGACAACTGACCGACCTGTGTCTCGGGAACATGTTTACTTAGTTGGATCACTGAGCCGGATCAATGAGCTGGCTCAGCAAACAGAACGTCCTCCACAGATCCGGTTCCGCAAACTAGGCCGAAATTCCCAACTCTAATCCAAACGTTTAGGCGGAACTAAATGGGAATTTCGTTCTTTTAGGTTGTTACAGGACCTTGATTGTGTTATTTCATGTTTGACATTGGTATGTGAAATATTAAAATTCCAACAATGAAACCATGGGAAAATGACGTTTATTAAGAATTTTAATACTTTTTTTATATATTTTGAAGACAAAAAAAAAAGAGAAATTTTTATTAAGAATGACAAAAAATTAAAATGCAATGAAAAGGACATTTTATAATGACAATCAATTTAATCTAGAATTTGCAATGTGAGTATGATTTACAAAGCTTAAACAAAATGAGACTAAAAGTTCGAATTAATAGACAAAAATTACTAGATTTCAAAATCTAGTTCCGCCTAAACGTTTGGAATAGCCTATATATGTAAATATGTATCTACAATATTTATTAAACGAGATACTTTTAACTGATTCATCATGGATTGAAAGCGATGATGATGAATTTATCATGGATTATTTGAACAAAAGGCAGCTTCGCGATATAAAAAAGTGGACGTAGTAAGAAACCGAGAAAATCAGAATTCTCATCCATTCTCTCAGTTCTTGCGAGACTCATCTCTTTCAGTTTCAAAACGAAGAAGTTCTTGTAAAATTTGAACTCGTTTCTGCATTTGTTCGGCAGATAAATCCTTTGGAATCCATGATGCATTAACTTTGTTAAATTTAATCTTTTCTGGAATGACAAACTTGAATGCTACGAACTGTAATCTTCACTATTTCGACCAATTCGCGAATTGTTATCCGCCCGTTTTTCCAAATAAGCTGGCTGAATAAACATATTGGTTTTGAAATTTTTGTAGATTAAAGTATGATTTTGAATAGGTCAAATAACGAAGTAATAGTAGCTTATAATAATTGTAAAAATGATCATAAATTGTATATTACATAAACAATACTTTCACTATTCATTAATTAATCTTTTAAATCTAAAAATGAACAATTTATAAAATGGCTACCTATAATAATTTCACAACATTATTCACTAATTTGTGAAAATCACTTTCATTCAAGATGAACACGGCGGGATCACAAAGATGTTCCATTAGAATATTTCCTAGCTAACGGAGCGTGTCTTCATTATTACACACCAATTTATGTTATAAATTACGTTAATCGAAACTTTTTGATCCGCTTTCTTCACAACGATCACTGATCTGCATATCATTTTACTTCGAAGATGCGTATTTCTAATCAAGTATTCAGCGATGGCTTTGCGTACAAGCTAAATAAGCTACAGACCCGGTATGTGAAAAATAATGTGCATTGCTGCAGAAAAATAAAATGTACTAAGTGCTTTGGTTTTGTTCGCAAACGTCGTTTGCCTGGTTTATAATGGAGCCGTTTATTTTGAAAGTGGCATAAGTCACTTTTTCAAAAAAATCAAGTTAATGATAACAATGATTACATTTTAATGATATCTCTTCATTTGTGAAATAATTTAAACCAATTGTGTTGAAAACTATTGAGATATTTTCGAGAGAAGTTTTGCTAGTTAACGGTATAACAAAAATGTTTATTTTGAAAGTGGCGTAAGTCGCTGTATTCAGAAAATTAATTGCGGGGCTTAGTGGAAAAGAATTAAAATTAATGTTTTATTGAAAGTGAGATGTGAAGTGTATGTGAAGTATTGTTTTAACTCATTTTCAGTATCTTTTAACCCTTTCAGGCCTAGTGGTTCCGCTGTGGAACCAGGAATTCAATGGATAAGATTTTACCATGATTTAATCTAGGTAAATAAATAGAAATGGATCCGTTATACGCTGGTTCTCGTTCTGTTACTTCAGCAAAATATAAAGACATGATGGACTTGCTTCCTTACATACCTCCAATGATGTATTTTTTTGAGCAATATGTTATAATAATGAATTACTTATACTTATGTGTCAAATGTACTAATTATTTTTGTATTTTTTTTATGAATATTGAAATAAAAAATTCTTGAATAAACCTTTATATGAAATACATGATATAAAATATTATTATATAATATGTAATTTATTCATCAATTTTCTTAAATCATTGTCCTTTCAAAACATTACTTCAGTAAAATACATCGGACAAAATTAATACTGAGTTTTATAAACTCTTTATTTTGAAAGTGGCATAAGTCACTTTCAGTAATGAAAATATGGTGATTTTTCACTGACTATACGGAATTATTTATACTGATAAAAATTTAAGTATGCTGAGACAACAAATACAAATAAATCTTCTCGAAAGTTGGCAACAATATTTTTAAACATGTTAAAACACAAACCCTTAAATATCTTGATTTAAAAACAAAGTGACTTATGCCACTTTCAAAATAAATGGCTCAATGGATCCATATCATAACGATTTGCATGAGTATAAAGATATGTAAAAGGAGTATCATTGTTCTGTTTATAATATGAGCGAATTTGATTGATAGGTTATGCCTAAACCATCGTTTTGTAATATACAGTTTTAAATAAAACAAAAAATGCTGGGACGTTTCGCGTTTTATAATTTAATGCATCTTTAGCTCGTGACATAGAGTAGTCAAATATCCATAAAATAACAAAAAAAAAAAATAAAATCATCGAGAAAGTTAGGATATAAAATATTGTCACTTCATCTAATAAAATCCAAAGAAGTCAAAATATTTCATGTCAAAATTATAAGAATATATGTCAATCTCAAACTAATAAACTATTTGTTCCAAAAAATTTCAATATTTACCATTCGATTCTTTGGATCAACTTTGCTCATCAGTTTTTTCCCCAACATGCCTCGTTTTCGAGGAAAGTCCCTTTGCTTTGATACATTTTGTTTATATTAATTAAATTTTGACCGTTAAACCGCGTGTTAAGGCTTTCCCAATCAAAAATTTAAAAAAAAAAAAATGATTAATTCATTTTTGTTTATATTTTCGGGTGATGATTATTTTATTTTTTTTGAAGTATCAGTATATTTCCTAAATGTGGGTCAAAGAGCCAGCATGTCAAATTTGACCATAATTTCGCCGTTTGACCATAATTTCTGCCAGATAGACAGACACATGATTGACGGTAAAAGGGTTTCTTGGTAATACCTACGAAACCTTAAAAATAGGTATTTAAGAAGTAGGGTTTTTAGGAAATTGCATTGTAGTTCGAGAGACAGCGCGCGAAACTCTACAAATGTTGCAACAACTGAATAATTACCAAAAGGAAAGATTTTCCCTAACTTGTTTCTGGCTGGTCACCATAGTGTAACAATAGGGGATACGCATAAAATTTGTATTTCCTTAAAACTACAGTATTTTGATATGTTAATGTTAGTTGTGTCACCTAACAAAACAAAAATCACATTTTAATTAATATTACAGCCAAATTTTTTAATTAAAATATTGTAAATTTGAAATAAGCCGACCACAGCGCGAAGGTTGCCGAGTAAATACGACTGAGCATGACGTCAAACCCTAAACGGCCCAGACTACAACATAATCTTTACGTGTGTATATTGTATTGTTCGAGAGTTTTGTATTTGTTTTTAAACAATTTTTCACGCATTTATTATTAAAATGGCAGATAAAGATTTTATTTGGGCTCAAAGTGATAATTTACCCAACATTGATGCTTTTATGCTCAAGGAATATATGAAAAATAATGAATGCTACAGTGCTGAAGAAATACGTGGTGTCAAAACAGACTTGTAAGTAAACCATTTATGTATTCTATAACTTTATGTAAACTATAAACGCTGCAACTCTGTAAAATGTAAATATTTATGTAATTTAAATGTCAGAATTTGTTTGTATATTACTACATACTACATTACTACATTGTTTACATGAAGTTACAAAACGTTAGAGGCATAATTGAAATACTGCAATATAGGTTATATATTTTAATATAAAATTTAATTCGGTAAACATGTATAAATTGTTTTTATAGAATTAAACTTTATTTTAATTAAAATCACTCTAACTTTACACGGTCTATAAAAGTTATACAAGCAAATAAGTTCACGACAGACTGTGTAGGCTGTACGCTGTAGACTGGGTAGGCAGTACACTTATTTAGGGTATGACATCACACGTGGTTTTCGCGCGCTACATACATTTATGATTTTTTTAAGCCTTCAATTAAAAAAAAAATAAGCAAAACTGTTTTTTATGTTATATGCAACAACAGGAATATACTAAAAAATAAAAAAAAAATCATGCCTATCCCCTATTATTGTAGAAGGGGCGCTGACTGTTAGATCAGGGGGAGCTTGGGCTCGAATCCCGGTAGCGGCATGGATGTTTTTGTTTGGAAATATAGCTTTAAGGTTTCCTTTGTATCAAAAATAAATAAAAATGTCGAAGCTGGCTAATATGGTCAAAAGACTAACGGCCAAAAAAATTATAAAAAAAACTTGTTTCTGGATTCGCGAGTCATCTGCATTCTACTTTCTTGTCCAAATAAATCTCATTTAGATGTTTTATAATTAATCATTGTAGTGACTAATTCATTTGAAATTCTTTCTAAAAGCACAAAGATATAATTTGATAATGGAATGTCCGGATCGTGAATGAAAAACTGAAAGGTCAATTTTTTGGTGATTCAAGGCATCGCCCCAAGTAGGTACGTGAAAATCTAAATACATACAATTTAAAAATACCTTAACCGTGATATTAAATATTATTTATTATCTTATAACGTGCATATGAATTGTTATTTATGATATGGCTATGAATAGAAAGTCGAATCCGCGAATGATCGTAACATCCTATAACCCAAGGTAACTTTATATTTATAATATTGTTATAAACGTTAATTTTGCAAGGTTTTAATTACTATAATCTATGTCATATGTACACTTTGTTACTTTATTACTAAATTTTAATGTACCTACTTTTTAGTTAATATTATTACTAAACATTGTCATTTTGTCAACATCCGCAAGTGATACGTAACATAGCTAATTAATCATGAGACTTATGCAGACTTTTGAAAAAGTTGTCTTCTTAGTGGTTTCTAAGCTTGCGGATTCCTTAAATTTATTATTAGGATTTCGTAGGTATATCTAGAACTATTGCGAGCGCCGTTTCCTGGTATTACCCCGGGCACCTAAAACTGTCGCTAGGTTATGTAAACTTTATGTAAAACGTCTATGCTCGTGAGTTTCAAAATTACCTCGAACGCATCCAACTGAATTCGCCGAACGCCTTTGTGTTCGCGACAAAAACTGACAAAGAGTGGTTTAATTCGAGCTGTATGTTAAGTAAATAATAATCGCGATACTTCGTTTATAGGTATCTCCAAAATATATCTTATTAAAAACTACATTAAACAGAGAGGAATATTTTCTTTTCTCATATTCATTTTGCTGTTAAATAAGGGCAGGCTCACATTTTATCGGCTTTGAACCCTTTTGAGGACTGTCTTTTTACTGGCCCGACCTTAATATATAAGGGGCAAGTATTGTAATCGCGAAAATTTTCGATGTCGAGATTTTGACGGATGACCACGTTTCATGGTCCAGGGAATCCAAAAAACCTATTTTCGAAGTGCCGTCCGTATGTGTGTGTGTGTGTGTGTGTGTGTGTGTGTGTGTGTGTGTGTGTGTGTGTGTGTGTGTGTGTGTGTGTGTGTGTGTGTGTGTGTGTGTGTGTGTGTGTGTGTGTGTGTGTGTGTGTGTGTGTGTGTGTGTGTGTGTGTGTGTGTGTGTGTGTGTGTGTGTGTGTGTGTGTGTGTGTGTGTGTGTGTGTGTGTGTGTGTGTGTGTGTGTGTGTGTGTGTGTGTGTGTGTGTGTGTGTGTGTGTGTGTGTGTGTGTGTGTGTGTGTGTGTGTGTGTGTGTGTGTGTGTGTGTGTGTGTGTGTGTGTGTGTGTGTGTGTGTGTGTGTGTGTGTGTGTGTGTGTGTGTGTGTGTGTGTGTGTGTGTGTGTGTGTGTGTGTGTGTGTGTGTGTGTGTGTGTGTGTGTGTGTGTGTGTGTGTGTGTGTGTGTGTGTGTGTGTGTGTGTGTGTGTGTGTGTGTGTGTGTGTGTGTGTGTGTGTGTGTGTGTGTGTGTGTGTGTGTGTGTGTGTGTGTGTGTGTGTGTGTGTGTGTGTGTGTGTGTGTGTGTGTGTGTGTCTGTCTGTCTGTCTGTCTGTCTGTCTGTCTGTCTGTCTGTCTGTCTGTCTGTCTGTCTGTCTGTCTGTCTGTCTGTCTGTCTGTCTGTCTGTCTGTCTGTCTGTCTGTCTGTCTGTCTGTGTGTATACACGATAACTCAAAAACGGTTTAACTTAAAGAGTTCGTTCTGGTACTAAAAAAATCTCCTATTAAATGGGAAGAACCCTATTGTTTTTTATGAAAATCGATTGACTAGAAATGGGAGTTTACTCGTGTCGATTTTAATATTTTTGCGAATATTTAGCAACAGAAAAATATTTCGAAAAAATTTATTGAACAAAAGTTACTATAAATGCAATAACTAATAACTTTTATTTGAGACGTTTTTTGATAAAACGAAAAATTTCGAAAAATTTTTGTAAAATTATTTAAAATTTTTCCAAGTCTCAATTTTTTCAGACTTATATGTAACGTTTCCATGGTCATGATAATTAATTCGTAACTAGTAAAACAAGCCTTGGACAAAAATTTGTATAGAACATAATTTGATGTATTTTTGAAGATTATCTAAATACTTAAATTTTTTTTTTTTTAGTTTACATTTTTTTTTAAATATTTTTTTTATGGGAGGGCAAGTCTAGCGGAGGTTTCCTTTCGCCACTGGTTTTGTTGGCAAACGTCAAAATTTTAAACCGTAGTTCAAAAGAGATCATATATTTGTGATCTAAGGCAAAAACGTATAAGTAAACCAATTTTCCAACAAAATTCAAAATTTTTATTTTCCAAAAATTTTGAAATTTTAAGCAATAATTTTTTGACTTCCATTTTAGCCTTTTAGATTTTAGCCTTTAGCTAATTTTAGGGTGAGGTTTATGAAAACAATATTTAAAAAAAATCATGCTTTTCTAGTTTTTGAGTTAGAGCCGATTTGGATCAGTTTTTTGTCTATAATACCAAAACTTTTGCCAAAACTTCAAAACGGACCCAATTTTGTTGATCTATGACCAAAAATACATAGTTTATCCAATTTTCAATAAAATTGGAGACAACTTTTTCCTTCAAAATCACGATTTTTTTAAGATCTACCCCTTACGATTTTTTCGATTTTTGGCCATTCGTCCATTTAAAGGGTTTTTAATTACTGCCCATACAAAACTTAATAATTGGTTTATTAAAGTCTAGATTTTTTTTTAGACTAAACATTGTAGGAGTATTTTAAAAATTCAAACTGCAGATTTCTCTCAGATTTTTCCAAAATTTTCAAAAAATATTAAAAAAATATAAAAAAAATTTTCAAATTTTTTTTTTGTTTCAAAATATTATTATTACAAGTCAATTTGGACCTAAAGATTTAAAAAATTTCATCCGCAGGTCTTTATCGCATTTCGTTTTTGAGATATGTCCATGAGAAGATGAAAATTTTATAAAACACGCCATATTAAAATTTGTCATTATTTTAAAATAAGCAAAACTAATAAGGCCTCACATTTTTTCTAGACTAAATAAACTACGAGGAGTCCAAAAATTTCAACCACAGGTCGCTATCTCTAACCCTTTTTTGAATTGCACATTTTTTAATTCACAATTTTTACAAATAATGTAAATTGTCTTTAGAAAATATTGTCGTAATATCAAAACGCGTTAAACGATTAAAGCCCCAAATTTTTTCTAGACTAAGTAAACTACGGAGAATCCAAAAATTTTAACCGCAGGTCGTTATTTTTAACCGTTATTGAGTTTTAATTTTTTTTTAATTTACAATTTTCTCAAATAATGTAAAATATGCCATTAAAAAAATTGTCATATTTTTCAAACTATATAAATAGAATCAACTATATAAATAGAATCTAAAGATCTAAATACATAAAGTATCTAATGAAAGCTCATTATACGCAGACTAACGCACAAAATGTTTTTTATATATATTTTTTATTTAATTTTTAAGAGATTTTTAAGAGCCACAAATGGGCTTTAAATAGTGTACCACAAGGGACGAGTATAAAAACCTGAAAAATTCTGAATAGCACACAGGGCGCACAACGGGGATAGTCCAGTGGGCCCGGACCTGCTCTAACATTCAAGGCGAATGTTTGTAATTATATCATAATAAGTAAAACGCTCAAAATATAGTGGATATATAAACATACGAAATTTATTTTTATGAAACGTCAGTATCTATTATTTAAGAAATTTAAAGAGTTGTTCAGCTGTATATTTGTATTTTATATAGATTAGAACTTTATTCAATAATCAGTTGAACGGCTGAGGTTCGAGCGACGTTATCTACATCGAGGAGATTAAAAATGTTTATTATTATATTATTTATTTTACATCGGCCTTTATTTCTGCAAAGAGGCTAATCGCCGATGCCAGGGGGCGAGCTCCTACACCTGGATGAGGGGTGAATGATTGTGAAAATGAGAGTAATGTAAACATATTATTCTCGCCCGAATAATATCACCAACGAAGCAGGCTCGAACCATCGACCGGACAGTCAGACTGATTCTAACAGTCTAAAACCGCACGACTTAATGCGCTCGGCCACTGCGTTGGCTTAAAAATGTTTATAAGTGACTAAAAACTGATGATACTCTTTTATAATTTTAGCTTTTCACCAAACAAATAGGTATTTTACCAGCCCAGTTCTGCGGACCGCCCCTAAAAAAATCTGTGTGCGCCCCTGATAGTACACATTGATATGACCTAACCCAGTGTTAAGTAAAATTAATTTTCTTTAATAATGTATTAATGAAATTTACCTGATTTCTAACGGTCACCAGTTGCAACATTTGAAGCTGTAAACTCAGTAAATTCTTTTGCATTTACCCTATTATTTAGTGTTAAAGCTATACTACCTTCCTATATTAGCGTATGCATATTATCTTTCATTTATCCAGTTATATTAATGAGCTAATAAATGTATTATAAATATGAGTTTTCTCTAGGTAATAGACGGTGTATATTTATTAATAAATAAGGATAATATGCAGCGATTTTCCCAGACCTGTCTATAATGCACTCCATATGCAAACAACTGCTCGTTATTTACTTCATCAACATTTCATGCGGCATTCATTAATAAATTCATAACAGAAATTTCTAATAAAGTTCAAAGTCAGTAGCGCCGTATATAGTTATTAAATATTTGCACAATGTATGTGGGAAACGATAGAGGCATTCGGTGAGTCGTCCCTTGTAGGCAGGAAATGAGAATTACTATTTTCGCTGAGCTCTTTCCTTTAAATGTAAGATTTATATAATTCCCAAACTTGTACATGTACATTGATGGGAACCGGAATAGTTCAACAGGAAATTTTGATCAGATTGGTTTTTCGCAAAATATTGATCAAAAAAAAAAAATTAAAAAAAAATTATTGTGTGGTATCAAAATAAAGCTCTTAAGACGTAAGTTACGGAACGATAGATAGTTTTTTGAAATTCGTTTCTTTTAACACAAATTTAGCAAAAAATGTGCAAAAGTTCTTGGCCCGCACCCTTTTACCAAAAAGGGTTAAATTAAAAATCTGAAAAAATTATAGGTAATTTATATTGATTTGAGCGGGAAACGTACGAGAGAAATTTTTGATCAGATTGTGTTTTTGAAAAATATGGGTTTTTGTGTATTTGACAAAATTAATTAGTTTTTTAATTCATGCTTAAATTATTGCTGATACTATTATGGATTTTTTTTATTTATAGCTAAGATAGTACGTGTATTTTTTTGGAATTAAAAATAATAATTTTTTTAATAGTTGCAAACTGAATTACTCACCACACCACACTACACTCTGCAAATGCAGAAAAATGCTAGGATATTTGGCAAATTATTTAAATTTTGTTTAAAAAAATTAAATGGAAGCTCTTAGTACTCAAATAACGAATAAAAGTGATTATCAAAAAAACTGTTGATTTTGATGTGATAAATATACCTAGACATCCAGTATTATATGGGCTTCTTACACCTTTTAAATAACTGCAAAACCCTGAAATGAGTGAAATGCACACTTCTCTTTTAATTTCATATTCGATTAGTCGATTTTTTCTACTAATTTAATCACAAATCGATTATGACATTTTGATTAATCAAATGATCAATTAATCGATTAATTATTTTTTATTGCCGTCTCTATAGCGATCTACCGAAATACAGGAAAAAAAAAAATAATAATAATGAATTACCAATAATTTTTACCGATGTATTTTTGTAGCATTTACCAATCGCTACTCGGTATTATGCAGGGACAGATATTACATATCGGTGGAGAACTTGCCTCTAATAATTTTGGAAAAAAATGGTTCAGCTACCACTGTAGGATTATTTATAATATTTCTAATGTGATACATATGTCATTTGGAAAGTAAGGTAATATTTAGAAATTAATCTAGTTAATATAAATCAACAGTATCTTCGCATACCAAACAACTGATTGATTGAAATTATCATACATTTCACTATTTTCACTTTTCCAACGATTAACAGAGAAATTTGTATTAACTCACATTGAGCTAATTATTCTGAATATATTACATTTTATCAAAAAAATTCAAATTTTGACTTTCAGTTTCCGTAATTTGAAATTTATTAAAATTTATACATAAAGGGTGTGGAAAGTATGTAAATCTTAAAGTAACACATAAAAACATGATTTTAGTTACTTTATATTCACTTCCTGGAATTTTTTATATTTTTTAAAGTTTTTTTGTACGTACTCGATTTCCTTACATTTTATATCACTTTTATGTTCTAGACTAGCCACAAAAAATAGTGGAGACCTGGCTAATTGCCACGCAGCAAAGGCCATTAAATTTAAAAAAAAAGCTCTTGGGTTCGAATTCTGGTTTAGGGCATAGGTTTGAGGATTTGTTGCTATACTTTTTATCCAAATAAAAATAATTAAAAAAAAAAAATTATGTGAAGTGTGAATTTTCACACATTTCAGGGTTTTGTAGGTATTTAATAAGCCTAAGAAGCCACATTCTGTTGGCTGGATGTTTAAGAAGAAATTTTTGATAAAAAAATTTTTTGATAGTCATTTTTATTGGGGCGCAAATAGCCTTTGTTGCTCTGCGCCAAAATTTTTAACTACCTAACTAACTCATTTTTATTTTGTATTTACTGAAATAACAGTTTCCATTTAAGCTAAGAGCCATGAATGGTTCTTGTTAAATGGAAACTCGAAGTTTCCATTTAATATTTTTAAATTAAATTTAAATTGACCAAATTTTTTTGAGCAAACCCCAAAATAATGAAAAAAATAATAATAATGAATTAACGATTATCACTGGATCAGTATGGTGTACGTGGTGAGCTTCTTCTTTGGATTCGTGCATTTTTAACCGACTTAACTTTCCAAGTAAAAATAGCCGACCATTTGTCTCAGCAATATCCAGTACTAAGTGGCGTCCCACAGGGATCTGTGCTTGGACTTTTGCTTTTCCTGGTCTTCTTAGTTGATTTAATCCATATGATATCGTCACCAAAATTATTTTTTGCCGATGATGGAAAATTTTACAATAACCCAGTCACCAATTACCATCTGATTCAATCTGACATAAATAAAATCAATGACTGGTCTAAGTTATGGCTAATCCCTCTAAACGAGGATAAAACTGTTGTTCTTCATATTGGCAAAAATAACCCGTCTAGACTAAATTTCGTAAATAATAATCCTATTAAATCAGTAGACGAACACGTCGATCTTGGTATCACTGTTACTACAGACCTAGGATGGTCACTGTGCTAACTAACAAGTCATTAAATCAACAAAAAAGGCCAATTCAGTGATGTATATGATCAGGAAAGCTTTCTACCGTCCAACTCCCAAGTTACTAACCACACTTTACCGCACCTACATACGGTCGCATTTAGAGTTTGCTATTACTGTCTGCAGAGCCGCAGTAAGGAAAACTTGCGCTAGGGGCAAAACCGTGTTTTGGCGCCCTTGGCAAATAAATGTAAGTGATAAGCGAAAATAAGGTTCTTTCCTCCCAAAATCCAAGTGATGAGCAAAAAACAAAGGTCCTCACCTTCGCAATGTAGCGCCCCTTAGTCAAGATCGTCAACGCTCTTTTCCTTAATGCGCTAGCAAACCCCCCCTCCGCCCCCCCTTACTGCGGCTCTGACTGTCTTGTCTCCATGGCTCATACGTGACATCCAACTTCTTAAATCTGTTCAAAGGCCCTCCTGACTCGTCTTTCTGATGGCTTCTGTCGACTTTCTTATGATGAACGTCTCCGTAAGTTAAACCTAACATCCCTCAAAGTGCGGCGTGAGTGTGGTAACTTAATCATGTATCTTGTAGTGAGTGGTTCGTTCCATTGTGACTTGTCCAATATTTATACTATAAACACTGATAAAAGAACTCGCGTCTGTCCGTCTGTCCGTTTGTCCGTCCGTCTGTCCGTCTCTCTGTGTACACGTGCAGAGCAAATTCGGCTGAAAGGATTTTTATGAAACTTCATATTTAAGCTTCTGCCATCAATGGCACGAGTTGATCAACTTTTGGTAAAAATCGGTTGACTAGAGATGGGAGTTTACTCGTGTCGATTTTAAGATTTTTGCGAATATTTAGCAACAGAAAAATATATCGAAAAAATTTATTTAACAAAAGTTGCAATAAAAGCAATAGCTAACAACTTTTATTTGAGACATTTTTAGATAAAATCAAAAAAAAAATGAAATTTTTTTCAAAAATAATATATTTCGAAAAAATTTTCAAGTATCTATTTTTTCATACTTATATGTAACGTTTCCATGGTTATGATAAATAATATCTCTGTTAGAAAATATTACGCCAAGTTATTTCTACTCTGCTGCTAGAATGTATTTTATACAAGTACTTTGTGATGGTGGTCGGTCCTTGGTTGCCACAGCTGATTTTTTTGTTTGGTGGAATTTGCTGAGGTTAGTCAAGGCTTACCAAGGATTTTAGTTCCACAGAAAATCCTGAGGGTATAGAAGTTCTCACTATACAACTGATTTATTATTTTAAAAAATAATTCTCGATTTGAGCTACTTAAAATAGTCATGCAAAGATATTTCTTAGTCTCTCTTTTATTGAATCATCATAATTATTTGAAATGAAGTAAAAATATCTTCAATTAAGCACAATTAATACCTTTAATTGCGAGTAACCGTGATCTTGAGTTCGTAGCGGTATTGTTTAGTTTGTGAGAGCAATTACACCCAATCATTGCAACATACTTTTTATCTGATGACAATAACTTTTCAGCAGAGTAAGATCAAGTTCATGTCTCAAGAGCATGGTGACGGTGACGGTGATGGTGACGGTGACGGTGTACTGAACGCTGAACGAGGTGACACGATCGCTAAACATACTCGTACGTGTTGCGTGAACAAATTCTAAAATAACATCTTTGTTTATTAAAACGGTTCTTTAATTGTTTAGGATGTGGATACCTACTTAGCTTTTTAACTAAGCCTATTTGTTATTAATACATATCTTATTAAATGAAAGATTTAGGAACTTCACGGAAATGATACATTAGTGTTTATAACGTATATTACGGCCAGACTCCAGCGTTATATAGTTGGCATACGCCAGCGTCCGCTCAGCTCTCTGATCGGTCGCTAAAAACCTAAATGGGGAAAAATATGAATTCCGTAACCACTGTGAAGTGACTCCAGTGGCTATCAGCTGTCCAGGGCAAGGTAGAAGGCCGCCAGCCCAGTCTAGAGGTAAATGTGACTATGCAGGGTGGTCCTGTAATTATCAATGTCGATGTGCGGCCTAAAATTTATACGGCGCCAGTCACTTCGCTTCTATTGCCCTAAATTCTGGAAGAAAAATAAAACCCCAGGGGAAGGAATAGAGTTCTCGTAATAGAAACACCAAAATTCTCAATAACTAAATTTATTAACAAAAAAAATCAGTAACTAACAAATAACAATAACAAAATAATTACTATTCGTCAAACGAATATTGAATACGCAAAATCTTTAAACAAAATAAATTATCCACTAAATGAATACTCAATACGCAAAATCTATAAACAAAATAAATATTATATTCGCAAAGCGAATACTCAATAAACAAAATATTAAGAATTACACGATCAATGACTAGCTAAATATTCCCTTTTTAGTTCGGAGTACGACAAAGTTAATACAAAAAAAAATCATTTAATCTACGAGCAAAATATCTAAGTTAAATCCAAAATTTTAGAAACTAAGTACTCACGAGTGGCCAAAGGAAATTAAACAACTGAATCTTTAACCGGTAATTAATTACAATTTAAACTGACAAACTGAATTACTTGTGATGCGGTATAAATACCCAGTAACATGTGATTGGATTACTTATGTTACAACTGCCCTAGGGCTGCGCGAACTTTTGCACATAAATTACATAACAGTGACTAATTACGTTGAAAAATGGTAACGGTATTCCGGTTGGCAATACCGTTAGGAAAAATCCGGAAGAGGGCTAGAATCGGAAAGCCAGCGCTTTTCGAAATCCGATTTAAATTTTTACTACAATTCTCTCTCGCCTTAAAACTATTGAAATCCCAATCCGTCTATTGGCAACGAAGTCGCGTTGATTCAAGAATCCATCGTTGTCAAGAGACTGACTCCACATATCCCCTTTTACTCTTAAAAAAAACCCGTGATACGTCAACAAAAAAATCTCCGCGAGATGCCAAAAAAAATTGACGCATCACCCTACCCACTGACTCGACTGAAATGATCAAAATTTAAAAAAATATCGAGAACAAAAAAAATTAAGGAAGACTGGTCAAAAAAAAATAAATAAAAAAAAAACAATGCTTGTGGCCGAGGTTCTGCCCGATTGAAGTTAACGTTAATTCCTCCCAAAATAATACAAACCCGATCCTTGATAACGTGAACAGCAAGTAACACGAATACTTGACCAGTAAGTATTCAAAGTAAGGAGTGACCTGCGTGTTTGAAAGCTAATTCACAACCTCCAGTTATCAAGGAAAAATACTTTACGGACAGACTGAATTTACATTACGCGGCAACAATTTGAAATGAGCGATTCGTGAACCAAAAATTATTGTACCTCCAAAAATAAATACGGTGGCGACACGCCCAACCGTACACGCAACAGCGTACTCAATAAATCCAAAAACATATCTCAATAACTCAAAAATATCTCAAGATACAACAAAACTTGAGAAACCTCAATGCATTTCAGCTAATAATACAGTACAAAAAAATAACACACGCTTAATAATCATGGCCATAACTCATAAGGGTGTAGCAGACGCAGCCCTACACTATTAACGTTAAGAATCACAAAAAAACATCCCCAAACGGGAATTCCAATACGTTAACAGGGCAGAGTCGCTTCTGTTACAAAATTTCAAACATTTCCAAAGTATACTCAGCTGAAACACAGGAATTCTCGCAACACCCTGTAGCAACAGGTCTCAATTGATACAATAATTTTCACGCTACATCTTCCACGGATCGCTCCAAAATCGGCTCTTCAACCCTTACATGTGGGGGACAATAAATCTCGAAAGCAGGATCCTCGCTCGAGAAAGAATACTCCATTTAGGCCCGTCCATGTTGCCACTAAATTTACAAAATACAGAGAAATACTTTACATTAGAACACTGGATTATTCAAAACTGATTAGCGGGTAATACTGTATAAAAGAAACATACCTCGGTGTTTTAGTGGCGAAACGTCGTAACTCAATTGCCATCTAGGGGTAGAAAACTCCTAATTCCGACGTAAGTCGCGTTTTGCATTCCCAAAACATGATGTATCACGTGCCTTTTCCGCTTAGCGAATCCACAGGTGAACCAGCATTATCTTCTCAAATAATTTTCACAAAAACTTGTGGATTAAAATTTGGCACGTGTTACTGAGTCTCCACCCCTTAGGGAACTTCTATACTTCTTGAATTACGACATTGAAGAGACAAAATGGCATTTAACATTCCATTATATATGCCCCCCCTTCACCACTATAACTGTCTAAAAGACACTAGACTCACGTGGGCAAAACCACGTGACTCAGACTGTTATCAAAATAACAACATTCTGTCTTATCGGCGTTAAAAATCACGAATGTCAACATTGTATTTTATTACAAGTTGTAAGTATGTTCCTTATATACGTAATACACGCTAATAGTCTGTAATTTCCAGGTTCTAATGAAGTATTCATACTCCAAAATGCAAAAGAATGTGATTATTCCCATGTGTCAAAATGACATAACCTAAAAGTTTTTGACAGAATACGAGAATTCAGATGTTAATTTATATTTCTGTAGCAAGAACGGCTACTTTTAAGTAGATTGTCAGGAGGCTAGTCAGTTGGTTTCGCAAAAATACACAATACTGTATCCTTTAATGAGAATAGCATAAGTTTTTGTACGTTAAGGTAGGTTACGTTAAGGTAGTTTTATAAGCGGTGGTGTCAGCTAAAATAGGCCGTAACAACTCCCCCTTTGCTTAAAAAGAGACGCGGGTCTCTAAAGACCCCGTATCTTTATACTAAATTGCATTCGCACGAAACAATCGCTCCAAAAAAAAAAAAAAACTATCAATAAACTATTTACAATTCTATCCTACTTACATCCTAAATAGTGGACCCGGCTAGCTCAGTCGGTAGAGCATGAGACTCTTAATCTCAGGGTCGTGGGTTCGAGCCCCACGTTGGGCGCCAGAAATATATAACGTATATTACGGCCAGACTCCAGCGTTATATAGTTGGCATACGCCAGCGTCCGCTCAGCTCTCTGATCGGTCGCTAAAAACCTAAATGGGGAAAAATATGAATTCCGTAACCACTGTGAAGTGACTCCAGTGGCTATCAGCTGTCCAGGGCAAGGTAGAAGGCCGCCAGCCCAGTCTAGAGGTAAATGTGACTATGCAGGGTGGTCCTGTAATTATCAATGTCGATGTGCGGCCTAAAATTTATACGGCGCCAGTCACTTCGCTTCTATTGCCCTAAATTCTGGAAGAAAAATAAAACCCCAGGGGAAGGAATAGAGTTCTCGTAATAGAAACACCAAAATTCTCAATAACTAAATTTATTAACAAAAAAAATCAGTAACTAACAAATAACAATAACAAAATAATTACTATTCGTCAAACGAATATTGAATACGCAAAATCTTTAAACAAAATAAATTATCCACTAAATGAATACTCAATACGCAAAATCTATAAACAAAATAAATATTATATTCGCAAAGCGAATACTCAATAAACAAAATATTAAGAATTACACGATCAATGACTAGCTAAATATTCCCTTTTTAGTTCGGAGTACGACAAAGTTAATACAAAAAAAAATCATTTAATCTACGAGCAAAATATCTAAGTTAAATCCAAAATTTTAGAAACTAAGTACTCACGAGTGGCCAAAGGAAATTAAACAACTGAATCTTTAACCGGTAATTAATTACAATTTAAACTGACAAACTGAATTACTTGTGATGCGGTATAAATACCCAGTAACATGTGATTGGATTACTTATGTTACAACTGCCCTAGGGCTGCGCGAACTTTTGCACATAAATTACATAACAGTGACTAATTACGTTGAAAAATGGTAACGGTATTCCGGTTGGCAATACCGTTAGGAAAAATCCGGAAGAGGGCTAGAATCGGAAAGCCAGCGCTTTTCGAAACCCGATTTAAATTTTTACTACAATTCTCTCTCGCCTTAAAACTATTGAAATCCCAATCCGTCTATTGGCAACGAAGTCGCGTTGATTCAAGAATCCATCGTTGTCAAGAGACTGACTCCACATATCCCCTTTTACTCTTAAAAAAAACCCGTGATACGTCAACAAAAAAATCTCCGCGAGATGCCAAAAAAAATTGACGCATCACCCTACCCACTGACTCGACTGAAATGATCAAAATTTAAAAAAATATCGAGAACAAAAAAAATTAAGGAAGACTGGTCAAAAAAAAATAAATAAAAAAAAAACAATGCTTGTGGCCGAGGTTCTGCCCGATTGAAGTTAACGTTAATTCCTCCCAAAATAATACAAACCCGATCCTTGATAACGTGAACAGCAAGTAACACGAATACTTGACCAGTAAGTATTCAAAGTAAGGAGTGACCTGCGTGTTTGAAAGCTAATTCACAACCTCCAGTTATCAAGGAAAAATACTTTACGGACAGACTGAATTTACATTACGCGGCAACAATTTGAAATGAGCGATTCGTGAACCAAAAATTATTGTACCTCCAAAAATAAATACGGTGGCGACACGCCCAACCGTACACGCAACAGCGTACTCAATAAATCCAAAAACATATCTCAATAACTCAAAAATATCTCAAGATACAACAAAACTTGAGAAACCTCAATGCATTTCAGCTAATAATACAGTACAAAAAAATAACACACGCTTAATAATCATGGCCATAACTCATAAGGGTGTAGCAGACGCAGCCCTACACTATTAACGTTAAGAATCACAAAAAAACATCCCCAAACGGGAATTCCAATACGTTAACAGGGCAGAGTCGCTTCTGTTACAAAATTTCAAACATTTCCAAAGTATACTCAGCTGAAACACAGGAATTCTCGCAACACCCTGTAGCAACAGGTCTCAATTGATACAATAATTTTCACGCTACATCTTCCACGGATCGCTCCAAAATCGGCTCTTCAACCCTTACATGTGGGGGACAATAAATCTCGAAAGCAGGATCCTCGCTCGAGAAAGAATACTCCATTTAGGCCCGTCCATGTTGCCACTAAATTTACAAAATACAGAGAAATACTTTACATTAGAACACTGGATTATTCAAAACTGATTAGCGGGTAATACTGTATAAAAGAAACATACCTCGGTGTTTTAGTGGCGAAACGTCGTAACTCAATTGCCATCTAGGGGTAGAAAACTCCTAATTCCGACGTAAGTCGCGTTTTGCATTCCCAAAACATGATGTATCACGTGCCTTTTCCGCTTAGCGAATCCACAGGTGAACCAGCATTATCTTCTCAAATAATTTTCACAAAAACTTGTGGATTAAAATTTGGCACGTGTTACTGAGTCTCCACCCCTTAGGGAACTTCTATACTTCTTGAATTACGACATTGAAGAGACAAAATGGCATTTAACATTCCATTATATATGCCCCCCCTTCACCACTATAACTGTCTAAAAGACACTAGACTCACGTGGGCAAAACCACGTGACTCAGACTGTTATCAAAATAACAACATTCTGTCTTATCGGCGTTAAAAATCACGAATGTCAACATTGTATTTTATTACAAGTTGTAAGTATGTTCCTTATATACGTAATACACGCTAATAGTCTGTAATTTCCAGGTTCTAATGAAGTATTCATACTCCAAAATGCAAAAGAATGTGATTATTCCCATGTGTCAAAATGACATAACCTAAAAGTTTTTGACAGAATACGAGAATTCAGATGTTAATTTATATTTCTGTAGCAAGAACGGCTACTTTTAAGTAGATTGTCAGGAGGCTAGTCAGTTGGTTTCGCAAAAATACACAATACTGTATCCTTTAATGAGAATAGCATAAGTTTTTGTACGTTAAGGTAGGTTACGTTAAGGTAGTTTTATAAGCGGTGGTGTCAGCTAAAATAGGCCGTAACATGTTTTGAAATGATATTTAAAAATTAGCTGTTGCCACCACAGGACCGACCGCCCGCACAAAGTAATTGTATAAAATACATTCTAGCAGCAGAGTAGAAATAACTTGGTCCAATATTTTCTAACAGAGATATTATTTATCATGGCCATGGAAACATTACACATAAGTATGAAAAAATAGATACAAAGAAAAAAATTCGAAAAATTTTTCAATATTTTTTCGTTTTATCAAAAAATGTCCCAAGTAAAAGTTGTTAGTTATTGCTTATATAACTTTTTGTTAAATATTTTTTTTCGAAATATTTCTCTATTGTGAAATATTCGCAAAAATCTTAAAATCGACAGTTGATCGATTTTTACCAAAATTGATCAACTCCATTGCCAAAACTAAATGCCATTGATGTCAAAAGCTTTAATATGAAGTTTCATAAAAATCCTTTCACCTGAATTTGCTCTGCACGTGTACACAGACAGACAGACAGACAGACAGACAGACAGACAGACAGACAGACAGACAGACAGACAGACAGACAGACAGACAGACAGACAGACAGACAGACAGACAGACAGACAGACAGACAGACAGACAGACAGACAGACAGACAGACAGACAGACAGACAGACAGACAGACGGACAGACAGAGAGCCCGACAGACATCATGCTAAAAATTGTCAAAACGTTATGTAGGGACCTCAATTCGGTGAGATCCTTTGAAATCTCGAAATGTCCAAATCAGTATGATCACAATACCTCCCTTATATATGTTGGCGGTCGGTAAAAATTGATGTGATGTGTGAATTTTCACACATGTCAGGGTTTTGTAGGTATTTAATAAGTGTAAGAAGTCAACAAAATGCTGAATGTCTAGAGCAATATTTTTTCTATGATCACATCAAAATCAACAATTTTGATGATTATTTTTGTTCGCTATTTAACTACAGAATTTAAAAATTTCGTCATAATAAAATTTAAATTAAAAAATTCCAGCGATTTGTTCTGCATTTGCTTCGGATTTAAGTCTTCATTAAATAATTAAGAAAAATATTGATAAATGTCTTTATATTTTTCAATTTCAGAAAGGTAATCTCACTATTAATAATATGCTGCCGGTCAGCGTATCTGACTCCTAATCATGGGGGTTCGGGTTCAAATCCCGGTAATGGCATGGAAGTCCAAATGGTTTAAAGTATTTTACTAAAGCTCAGTCGTTAAATCAACGCAATTGGTCATTTTGCGTCATAATGACAAACTTAGTCGCGAAAAAATAACTAAATCGATTTTCTTTGCAGGTGAATTATAGACTAATGTTACTCTTTACTCTTTTATTTTACTAAAACATACATTTTAAAGACATATTTAGTTTGTGTTCGATAGTCATTTTGAATATTTACAAACTTTAAAAGTGTTTATTTAATATAGGGACATTTGTATTGGTATTTCTAAATAAAACTGTTTAAATTTGACATTTTAAAATACGTCTGTTGTGTTTTGATACTTGTGTTCACATATCTAACTTATAGTAATTTCTAAAAACCTTTTTTATTTAATTTGTTGTTTATTTATCAGTTTTGTGTTTAGTTACATATTTTATTACTTGATATTGCGTGTAGTGCATAGCTTTTTAGGTTATATTCAACTTATTTCTATTTTCTTTTCTTTGATCATATTTTTGGATCACATCAGGCCTTTTTAAGACTATTTTGCCTATTAGAATAGTTTATTTGTTTCTATTCTGTTCTTACTCTTATATTTTCATTTCATTACGAAATAAGTGACAGCGTACAAATATTACATTCGTTAAATGGATATCATGTAACCGTACTAAACCTGAGTTCACTTTTTTTTGGGACGTATCAAGTGACGCAACTGCACTGTTTCACCGACTTCCCTATACTTTATGCCTCTTTGATGCAAATAATTAGTTTTGTCAACAACACAAAAACTGCAATATTTTCCAAAAACGAAATCTGATCAAAAATTTCTCTCCTACGTTTCTAATTTAGATCAATATATAGTATTTTTCAGATTTTTAGCTTAACCCCTTTGCGTTAAAAAGGATGCGGGACAGTAATTTTAAATACATTTTTGGAAAAAATTGTGTTAAAATAAAAACAATTAGATAAATCTATTTTCTGTTCCTTAATCTACGTCTAAATAGCACACAATAAATTTTAAAAAAATTGATAATTTTTTTCAACTGCACAAAATATTCTGTTTTTGAAAAATAATCCAACCAAATAGATCAATAGGAAATTGATCTATTTCGATTCCCATCAATGTACAGTATTGAGTTTTTTTTCAGATTTTTAGATCAACGATATGGTTGGGGACAAAAGTTTGACATTTTTGGTGAGAAAGGATTTTTCAAAAATAGAAATTTGCTTCGGTATCCCCCTATTAAGAGATACCATTTGATACCCCACTCAAATTTGTAAATAAAAATCCATTTATACATTGTATTTATGTCGTGATGTGTTTATATTTATCTCATGATGTGTTTTTTTTTTTTATTTCTCTATAGTTTTCCTATATGTGGGTCAAAGGGATAATTTAAAAACCTGAAAAAAATCTGAGTAATGCACATTACAGTGAACCAGCATAGTACAACAGGAATTTTTAATCTGATAATTATTTCGAAAGTTATCGATTTTGCAACACCGTGCTTACAATATTTATCTGACTGACTGGAGTACTGTGTAGCTATAGTTGGGTCTTGTACGAGCTCATCTCGTAATTAAGTACGCTTGTAGACAGCAAAAATTCAAGATTAAAGTTCATTCTCAGTTTGGTTAAAATTTTAGTGTTCAAACTTTCATTTATTCAGAGAGTGTTATTTTTAAGAAATATTACTTTTTCAGTGTTAAAATTAACACTACTTTAACACTATTTATTTTCAAACGCTATAATTTAACCAGTATGTAAGTTTAAATAATACGAAAAGCGAGGGACTTCATAGTACACTAAAAGATCATTTTTTAGTGTACCATGAAGTCCCTTTAACACTACTTTTTTTAGAGTGTAGGTCTCTAAATGAAATCACGTGGTTTATTTTTTTAAAAGTTATCCAAATTTATTATTTTTAATATGTACCCACAATTTTTTATCACGTACTAAATACCGCCATAAACTTGAAATGTGTGAAAAATCACAAATAATTTTTTTTTTTTGCCCAATAATTTTGGCGTCCCGGTTCGTGAAATTTTCCATTTCTAGCCCTGCTAAACCAGCATGTTTTTTGATAGGAAAAAATAATAAAACACTCGGTTAGTTTCAAAGAATAAAGTTTATTTGATACGTATTTCGGCCTATGAAGCCGTTTTTTGCCCAGAAACCAAATGGTCTGATTTTTTCTTGGTATAAATTATTTTTATGTACATACTTGTACATTGTCGTTTACATACAAATTATTTATAACAAAAAGCTACCAGTCTATTCGGTTTCCGTCAAAACATACTGTTTTACACTCTATTATTTCGCATAAATTTTAAACCCATTCATTCAAAAGAAAGTATTTCCCATAATAATTTTCCCAAAACTTTCATACGGAGAGTAGGTAATTTAAATGTTATATATTACGTGTAGTAGGTATAATAAGGTAGCCCAGATGTAGGTAGGTACGAGTGGAAGTCACGATGTTAAAACCGCTACAGACCAACTGTATTATTTACGTAGGGCAGTTAGCGGTCTGGATGACATGTCACGTCACGCGTTACATATATGCGTGTCTGTCTGTCTTTATACACTACACTGATTTGACCTCAGGGATTTTTAAAAGGCGTGGAGAGATAGAAGGAATTCAAATTTTTAATGCTGTTGCAACTACAAAATAAGACAATCATTATTTATTTGGAATATTACGGGTTTGCCTTTTATATTTCGGGATTTGAGATCAAAAACAATTATTTATCAATAAAAGTGGCTTTATTGTTTTTTAAAATAATCTCCATCAAATAAAATCAATACACTTTTGCATGCGTTTGAACCAATTTTCGAAGAACTTTTTCCACTCCGATTGAGACTTTTTCCACTGCGATTGTCAAATTATGTGGAATCCAACGCGAACAAATCATTTTGACGGCCAAATGTTCTTGCAATAATGAATGTATGCTAGTCCCACTAATGCCCAAGGATGCCTCAATCTCTCGGACGTCCAGGGAAACGTCTCACATAAAATTCCATGTTTCAACTTTTCAGCATAATATTCAATAACTAGGGGCCTCAGCCCGGCTATGCCGGGCTTCTCCCCCTATCTTAATAAAACTCGTCGCTTCGCGACTCGTTTTCTTGTGTTTTAATAGATATAATAAAGCATTTTGCCGCACTTGTCGATTATAAGAGAAACACTGATATTGCCAATAACACTCGGAAAGTTCTAATCTATACATAGAATGTTCAAAGGATAATTTACGTTTGTACCATTTAAACGTAACAATAATATTTTATTTCTGTATAAAAAATACATGGATTCTGAATGAAATAAAGAAAAATTAATAAAATAGTTAAATATTATTGCATAGGATTCACTATTATCACTTGGAAATTTAAAAAAACTATTGATTAACAGTGACAAATGTGAAATTTGCAGATTTTCGTTGTAATAATATATTCGTTGTAGTAATATTTTACGTTATTAAATTTAGTATTTTGTTTAACTATTTAAAAACGTATTTATAATTTTCAGTTTTCTTGTAAATAATTTAGTTTACACGTAAATATATTATAGTCGTTTTTAGGGTTTTTTAGGTATGACCAAAAAACCCATATACCGTCATTTTGTCGTCTGTCTGTCTGTCTGTCTGTCTGTCTGTTCGGTAAAAATTGTAGCCAAACGGCTAAACCTAGAGAATAGAAATTTGGCATGCTTATACAACTCTTTGACCCACACATAGGAAAAATACTAAAACATCTAAAAAACATATCCCCCTAAAAATATAAACAAATATGTGCTCATCGAAAAAAAAATATATTTATTTAAAATTTTGAGTAGGGTATCAAATGAAAGCCCTTGGTACGTGGATTAATGATCAAATTTTTATTTTTGCAAAATAAATTATTTTGAAGTGATTTTTGCCAAAATTGTATAAACTAAATTTTGTCCCACACTCTGTAGCCCAGATGGTTGAAACTAAAAATCTGAAAAAATTCTAAGTAATGTACATTGGTGTGAACCGGAATAGTACAACAGGAATTGTTGATCAGATTATGTTTTTGGAAAAAAAAGCATTTTTTGTGTTTTTTTGCTAATAATGTTGAAAACTTATACTAGTTATATAACACGCTAAACAGTAACGTGTATCTTGGTGTAGTGGCTAAGATACTGGCATTCTGCCCAAGAATATGAGTTCGAATCCTACGAGAGGAGACAATATTATTTTTTATTTTTTTTTTTTGCATTTTTATATTGTTTTAATTATTTTTTCAAAATTCTAGTTATATTTTGGCAATTGTTGCATTTAATTTTTAAAAGCGTAAATTTAATAACCAGTGAAATTATAATTTAATTCTATATTTGAAAGTACACGAAATCAAAGGGGAGGAGCTATGACTAGAAACAACCAATGGAAGCCATAGGCGCAATTTTCAAAATCTTAATGTTCCTTGATATATAAAAAAATGCTGCACATCTTTAGAAACTTAAATAATGGTAATAGGCATTCGAATTAAAATTCATAAAAAAATATTTTGACATAAAATTTGTTTTGGCATCCCAAATAATCATCATTCACTTACTAAATACCTGCAAAACCCTGAAATGTGTGAAAATTCACATTTCACATCAATTTTTTAATTTGTTTAATTACTAAAATTTCACCTATACTTATTATAATTCGGTAATACAAAGTAATTGCCTCTTAAATTTGAACTGTCGGTAGTTGTTTCGTTGTTCGAGAGAGGCGTTGATGAATAATTTTATCATAATTATTAAGTTTTTTTGAAATAAGTCTTAAAATTTGCATTTTTACTGCAAAAAAAAAAAAAAAAACAGCAGAAGACCTTCATGATGATAAAAATTACACTTTCATCCTATAATAATCACTTATATAAAGAAATAATATATTAAAATGACATCTGGGTATTTAATACTTCAAGATTCAACACAATTAAAATTACGCAATTACTAAATATCGAATATTATTCTGTCTTATATTTCCTTCTAATACATTGTACTTTATATTTTCGTTAATATAGTTAGTAAAATAGTTTATTACATACAGTTTCCAGAATTAAAACATCACTGCTTAACAGATCTATCCTCACCCTGAAAACTTATTTGAACGTACTTATCTACAGATAGGTTTAACATTTAAAACGTTCGAACGACCCTTAAAATATATTTTGATAACTCAAAACTGATTCTTACTCTCTTAATTCTTACTTTCTTTTCAGTTTAATAGCATATTTAACTGAAGGCAATTTTATGCTCAGAAAAATTTTCAAAATGTATGAAAATGTGTAAAAACCTTAAAAAACTTCGTTATCTTTACTAACTCTTATGTATTTTTTCACATTTCAGAAAATTTATTAATAAAATAGCTTCAACTGTAGGTTTTTCAATTCAGTTTTAGTCTGAAATCGTCTCCTAAATAGTAGAAATATAAATACACATCTTTTATTGTCAGGTAAAACCAGTCCGTGTTCAATGGTGACATTCAACGCCACGGATTCGAGGAAAAAATTATTTTTATCAATAAAAATTAGTCAATACCCCCCGTAGAAATAAAATTAAACCTAAGCACTAAAAAATATCAGCCGGATAAGACGGCGGTACATTTTCCTCTGTCCGAGTTACTGGAAAAATGAAGATACACCAGAAGACGAATAGAACATACGTACCAACACTTGTACGATATAATAAGAGATATGTTTATTCGGGTATTAACTAATAAGAAATGCTAAGTAATATTATATATTCTCACCAATAAATATGACTCGTAGGTACTTTGTTGTTTAATAAATTTTTATAAACTAAAGTTTCAATAAAATTATTATGAATTTTTTGACATGTACTCCACCCCAAACCTACGCACGAATGGGGCATAATTGGATACATACATATTTGAAGAAAAATCAATTTTTCATCAAGTCCTAGTTCCATATTCATTGTTGTGATAAAAATGTTTAGAGGCAACATGTATTATTATCGATTACCGCAATCATAAATATCTAAAACTTTCCCTGTTTGGTCGAGTGAAAATATTTCCTTCGCGGCTTAAAAACGGCCCTCAGGCAAGCACTTGCATCGGACCCTTATTATGGTCAGAAAATCACTTAAAGAGCATGGAGTAGAAATTCCGAAAATCAGTTGAAGAACAAGGGGCAGAAATTAAAAAATTACTTGTAGATCGGGGAAACAACTCAGTATAACATTCAGTACAAAATTTAAATCAGTAGAGTGTTTTTAAAATCAGTAACGTATTGAATAACTTAATACGTCTTGTCACTTTAACCATACCATAATACTAAGTTGAAAGTTTATGACTTTGACAATAATGTTAGCTGTATTTGCGCGTTCTATATTTTGTGCTACTTTATCTATGTGATCCTATTACAAAGACATATGACACATGCAGATTTCCTCAGTCATGCAGATTAAATCTGAACGCATATTAGACTGCCCTACTTCCAATCAATTCTTCCTGATAACAATACGTGTAACGGTACTGGGAACATGAAAATATTTAATACCAACTTAACCTTATACAATAATAAATGTAACTACATGGTACTGCTCTACTAGATCTGCGGTCACATATTGTCATGCACAGTTCTGGACAGAAAAAAACAGCTGACAGGGAGAATAGATACTTATTTATAGTCATACGCGGCGTTCAAGACTTGTTTCTTACGTATACCTACGAAATTCTAAAAAGTCAAATAAAAGTAGCTTGTATGGAAAATACTTTTACAAAGGCTGCGAAAGTTTTTGCTATTTATTACGAGATAGATGCTAAAAGTTTCCGCCATAAATATGTACCAGAGGTGATAGAAATAAAATGGTCTTTTTCGATATATTCTTTTCGTACTTCAACACACTTCTTGCATCTCTGAATTAACATTTCAAATACTCTTAGAATAATAGTCCGCAGTTTTGTCTGCAAAATACGCATAAACTGCCTCGTACAACTATTCATCATGGTTAAATTTTCTACCTCGAAGGTATTTTCTGAGTTTTGAAAAGAAGTAATAGTCACTGGGAGCCAGGCCTGAGTTGAAGGGTGGGTGATTAAGCTTTACTTCTTCACAGCAGCTTTGGCAATGGCGACCATGGAAACTGGCCTATTATCCTATAGGATGTGAACACCGGGCTAAGTTTTCCGCGCTTATTTTCCTTGATGTCATCGCGCATCTTGTGCAGCAGTCCGATGTAGTACTCCCCATTCACTGTAGAATTACTCTCCTTGTACTCTACAAGTCGTTCATTAAGATTCCTCACGATTCCCAAAATTTTCGCCATGATCTGCTTGATCGATTGGGATATCTTCACCTTTCTCGGCTACATTTCGTCTGGCCTACGCCATTCTATTGATTTTTTTTATAGAGATTTGAATAGGACCATAGTTTCATCCCCTGTTACGATAGAAACCAATACTTCCTTCTGGTTGTCTCGGCAAAGGTCTCACAGCAGGTCACATGTTGTTGCATTTGAACTGTGGACCAGAAGTCGGGAGATTGAAATGAGCAACTGATGTCAATTGGCGGGAGACACTTTTATATTTATCAACTCATAGATAGCGCTACCTGACACTATCGTTGTTTTATTTCTATAACACCTGGAACGTAGTTACGCCGACAGGCGTCACTAAACACGGGAATCAGAGCCGAGTATAGGGGAGTGCAGATTGAGTGCAAGTACAGTTTTTTCGGCCCCGTATTTATTTTTTCAGACAGTCCTGCAAACACTAGAACCGACTGTAGTGGAAATAAAGGGCCTAATACAACATGGAAATAATAGCCCCCAAATATTCATCCCATTATACGAAAAACCTATGTAGACAAAAAAATATCTGATTGAAGCAATAAATTTAAACAAGACCAGCACACAATGGTAATTTTGCTTGTTGGATTGTTCAAAATTCATTTTTCTTCCTCGATACGGATATTCTGAAAAAAAAAATCTTGTTGCATTCTGTGTTCCCGATCCTTGCTCTAGGCCAGGGGTCGGCAAACTTTAGAGGCTAAAGAGCCAAATACACCCTTTACGGCATCTGGAAACATTTAAAAGCGCCATAATTTTGTTTTAATACCTGACTTTTTGAATATTTTCTAAATTTTATTCCTTATCAACTTAATTTGAAGAGCCACATGAATGTCCCCATAGGCACTCTTGTATTCAACTCCTCACCACGCCCCAACGTACCATTAGGACAGACCGACATCATTTCTAAAACTGCCCTATAATTCTACTCTCTCTTATATTTTTTATGAAAGAAAATATAAAATTTCTTATTTTGAAATTTAGTTTTTCTTCCAGTACCTGATTTTTTTTTTTTTTTTTTTTTTTCGTTATACATGTTTTCCTTCTTAGGCCCTCTGATATGATGACCATGGGTAAATAGTCATCAAACAGTGGTCGTCCGTTGATCACATTTTAAGAATCACTGACAAACATTACCTAGGCTAGTAGTTTTGCGGTTACAAACATATTGTCATGTATTCTGTTACCCACATATCATATTGACAAAATAAGGTCGGATATTGTGAAATACAATGCTAATTCGTTGATTTAAGATAATTGAGGTTATGTAATGTTTTGGAATTTTTGCAGAATTTTGTGATTAATGGTGAATTGAAAATTGAAAGGTTAATTTGTAATTATTTTAGTTATTGATATGTAATGGTTGATATTTATTAACTTTCCCAAATAAGTGCTTGAGAAAGGTGTATTTAATTAGATATAATAGGACATTTGAGGAAAAAATCCCTAGCTGCTGTAGGTCTGTTATTTACATAATACTAGAACCTCTCGTTTTTGCATTATACGGAAAGTGTTGAAATATATTAATAAAATGCGACGTTTTATAAAAAAATACGCAGACTAGCCTCTTAAATATTTATTAATAAGAAATAATTTTACATTTTAATTATTACCTTTGAAATACTGCCCTTCTGCAGCTACACAACACTGCTAATAATTATTATTATATTATTTATTTTACATCGGCCTTTATTTCTGCAACGAGGCTAATCGCCGATGCCAGGGGGCGAGCTCCTACACCTGGATGAGGGGTGAATGATTGTGAAAATGAGAGTAATGTAAACATATTATTCTCGCCTGAATAATATCACCAACGAAGCAGGCTCGAACCACCGGCCGCCCAGTCACGCCTGTTTCTAACAGTCTAAAACCGCACGACTTAATGCGCTCGGCCACTCCATTGGCACAACACTGCTAAAAACGAAATTTATAGGCAGTTTTTAGAATTGCTTTTAGATCAGTTTCACAAGACTTAGCCTCTTTCTGCGACTTTATACGAGCCCTGACAAGTATATGTTCGGACATTTCATAATTTATATCTAAATATTTTTCTTGTACACCGTTACTCGCTAAATATATTTTTGATTTTGGACCTGACACTCTTCTATGGTCACTGAATCCCATACTTCCTTAATTTTGGTCATCAAACCTTCCAGCGTTCTCTGTGGGCTGTTTCTAATTTTTTGTTTCATCTTATGCCAAAGACTTTCGATAATATTTAAATCAGGACTACTGGATGGCCAATCAAGTACGCTCATGTGATTCTTCTCGAACCAGTTTTGAGTGCTTTTGGCCGTGTGAGAGCAGGCGCCGTCCTGTTGAAAATAAATTGTGCCCCAGGATACAATTTTTCGACACTGGGCTTTAAAATATTTTCCAGTATCTCTTGGTATTTAACTGCGTTGATCATTTCATTAAACGCTTCATTTTGGCTACGAATCACTCGTTTTTTGTTGTCACCTACACTTATATCAAATTTAAACTCGTCGCTGAAAATAATCGAATTCCACTGTTCTATTGTCCATGCCCTTTGCTCTTTACACCAACTTAAGCGCTTTTTTTCTGCCGTTCAGTCAAGAACGGTTTTTCTTTTGCCTAAAATGTAGAATTTCAGTTTTAATAAAATACTGAAAAAAATTACATTGGTATGATTACCGTATAAAAACTAAGACCACTTTTATGAATCCACTTTCTGCATGTTTCTCTGGAAAATTTAGATCTTCCAGCCTCATTCCACTCTGCCGCAATTTTCCTAACAGTAGCCCTTCTGGTCTTTTTACACGTTTTTACAAGTTCTCTTCTCTGTCGATTTGATACTAAAGTCGGACGTCCAGGACTGTTCCCCTTTGTATCGATGGTACCGTTTTCACTATACGATTTTACTATGTCAAAAACTGTAGATTTTGACATTATCATATCTCTAGCAATTACACTTATTTTGTCCCTTCACAAAACATGCTTATATATAATTCTCTCACTTTCTGTGGAGTTGTCACAACTCGAGCCATTTTAAAACAACAGTTCACACAAAATTAACAAACCGTCAAAATATTAAGTTAAATATAAGCCGGCAGAAATTTATTCAGAATTAAAAACAAAATATAACCCTAAATACAATTTTATTTAGGCATATTGAATATGCATATAGTTTTGTCCGAACATTTAATTGTCAACTGAGTTTAGTTTAAATAAACATTAAAGCCTAATTAAAATATATTTTTAATTCTATTTTATCATCATAGAGTAGTTAAAATAGAGTTAAATCTAAAATCGAATTCAGAAAATTAATCAAAAATATATTTAGGGAGTAACGGTGTACAAGAAAAATATTTAGAGAGAAATTGTGAAGTGTCCGAACATATAGTTGTTAGGGCTCGTTAGAGATTCGACTGAGAAAGTGTCTAATAGATAGGATTGAGAGATTCCCTGACAGGGATACTGCCCGAGTAGTTTGTATTGTCCCATGTATTTAAAGAATTTTCGTTGAACATTTTCAAGTAGTTCTATGTTTTTATTACAAGCAGGATTCCAAATAAGGGAAGCATACTCAAGTTGGGACCTAAGTTGGGATCATATTTTCCAAGTCCACTATCTAGGTATTGTGCAGTATTTTTTGATCGAACGTTGTATATTAAAATTAAAGGTATCATAATTTTAGTTTTATTATTATTTTAATATAAAAGCATATGTCGAGTTCATAAATAAAATAATCCGACAACCGCGAGTACATAAGTGATCACATCACGCGCCTCGCGCTCACTGCCCATTTCCCGCTCACTTCCGTTCTATTGTTCGAACACTGCAATCACAGCTCCATGGGCGGACACTCAATTATTTATTACTTCTTTATACGGAGCAAATTACTTAGCACAATTTTATGGAATCTACTTTTTATGGAATACCTGAATACTGTTTTGCATCCAGAAAGAAATACCGTATTTTTCGGACCATAAGATGCACCGGACGATAAGACGCACCCCAAATTTATGAGACAATTTTTAGAAAGAATATTTATTATTACAATCAGCAACATTCTGTTCATCTTCACCCTCTGTACTATCACTCGTCTCGTTAATGTCATTGTTCGAATTATTTTCGTCTGAACTACTGTAGTCAATCTTTTCAAAAACCAAGTCATCTTCGATACTATCCAATGTGTTGCTTATACCGAATTTCTTAAAAGACTTTATAATCGTCTTTTCTTTTACAGCTTCCCATGATTTTTTTTACCCACGTACTTTTCAAACTGTCGTCTGTTTCATACGTTGCATTAACATCGCGATTTAGCTTTATCATTCGTTTGTTCCACTCTTCCCGCATAAAATTATTAAATGTTTTATTAATCGACCCAAGGGTTGTCGTTGACTTGTAAGGCCTCCAGAAATTACTAATTCTGTATTCATTTCTATTATATTTTCTTGGTTGATTCTGTTTTATGCGCTCCGAATTGATTCCACACTACTATCGCACACTTTTGAAACAACGCACCTGTAACTTCGGACCATAAGACGCACCCCAATTGTGAGTCGATTTTTGTGTGTAAAAAGGTGCGTCTTATGGTCCGAAAAATACGGTACTTCATATCGCTTTTATTAAAAAATCTCTTCCATAGTTTATTCATTTGCAATTTCAGCAAAACAGCAAAAATGGTATATTCCTAAGCAATGTAAAATTAATTGGAATGCTGTAATAATTATACTTGAATTATCATGGAAATTTTTTGTTTTTAGGATTTTGTAGGTATGACCACCAAAAAACCCTTATAACGTAACTCATGTGTCTGTCTTTCTGTACGGTAGAAATTGTAGCCAAACGGCTAAACATAGAAAGTTGAAATTTGACGTGCTTAAACTCTTTAACCCACATATAGGAAAAATGCTGAGAGTTCAAAAAACACGTCCCGAGATAAATATAAACAATTATTTAATAAAAAAATTAATATTTTTTAAAAATTTTGATTGGCATACCAAATGAAACCTCTTAATGCGTGGATCAACAACCAAATTTTTATTTTTGAAAAAACCAATTCTTTTTACGGGATTTTTGCCAAAAATATTTCAAAAAACTTTTATCAACACCTCTGAGAGATAGGGTACTCTCTGCGGGTTTATCTAAATATCTGATAAAAATCTCCATAATGAAAATTGATGGGAACCGGAATAGTTCAACAGGAATGTATCATCAGATTAGTTTTTCGAAAAATGTAGATTTTTTTGACGTCGATAAAAAAATTATTTTTTACAAGTGTATTATCAAGTGTGGTATCAAAAGAAAGTTCTTAAGAAGGAGATTAAGGAACGAAAATTAGTTTTTTAAAATTCGTTTTTTTAACACGTTTTTAAGACAAAAATGTGCTAAAAAAGTTCTTGTCCTGAAAAAAATATAGGTAAAGTACTTTGATCTGATCCGGAAACGTACGAAAGGAATTTTTGAGCCGATTGCATTTTTGAAAAATATTGTAGTTTTTGTGTTTTTGACAAAATTAATTATTTTTTAAATTTTTACCCATGAATTGAAAAAAATAAAAATATGGCTATAAAAAAAATTTAACAGCTGAAGACCGAGATTTGAACATCACACCAACATATTCTTTTTTTTTTTTTTTTTTTTTTTTTTTTTTTTTTTATTTAGCATTTTAGGTACATCGACTGCAAGGCCATTAGTACCTTATATATTGTGCATATATACATGTAATACAGTATTGTAGTAATACATTAATAGATAAATTACATTGGTAATTAAATATAATAGTAATGGTAGAATTGTTACCTAGGGTAAGTATGGTTTAATATTGCTTACTAGCAAGTAAGAGATTCTTTTTTGTCATGAGGTTATCACCTAGAGACAGAATTTCGGTAAGATTGTGGAAGGTTCTGGGTAAAGTTCTGGTAGTCATATTTAATTGACTGAAACTCATTTTTAATTGAAAGAGTTAATAAGATATTATATTTAGGCAGTATCTTGATATAGTCGCAGTTTATTTATGATTTTAGTGAATTTTGCTTTTATTTTACTTTTATTAATTAGGGGGTATAAAGATTGTAGCATTTTTATGAGTCTTTTAGTGTTAGGCGTGTACTCTTCTGATAGTGATATGATATCGTTATGACCTTGAGTGTTTTCCATGAAGCTGTGTAGTTGGTCGTATGATAAAATATATTTTTGGGGGTTATCATTTATCTCCTTTTTTATTTTGGGTAGTATTGGAAATACATATTTTTGTCTTTTCTGTATTTGTGTGGGCTGTAGTTGAATATTTTCATTATTTGAATTTTCATCTGAACTTACAGAAATCGTAGCTGGTCGCTTGGTTGTTGATGGGGGATTTAATAATTTTCCAAGGTATTGATGGAATTTTTCAGCTTCACTGTGTGTCAGCTTTTTTAGTTCTTCGGGGTTAAAAATTGAAAATGAAGCATCTGTTTCTGAAGACAGAGCTTGAACAACGTTTTGGTCAATATTATTCTCCTCTATATTTATTGAGATCAATTGTTGTTGTGATTCCTGGTTATCTTGAGTAAATGTGGTTGGTACATTGGATTCGTATTTAGTATTTTGTTGTTGCTCTTCTGTCTCTTTAATAAACGGTTGTTGGTCTTGTTTTTGTTTTTCGTGCGGTTGTTTCTGATTTTGAATTTCGGTTTGGGCTATGTCATGTTCTTGTTCTTGATCTTTTAGAGCTTGTTGTGGTTTTTGTTGTTGTGGTGATTGCTGTTGTTGTGTCATGTTGTGGTTTTGCGGGCTAGTTTGGACTATGTGTTCCTTTGGCTCGTTTAGGCTGTGTGATCGGTTGAGATGACATTGACTGTCAGTATGGCCGTGTTTGTAACATGTATTGCATCTAATGTTGTCTTCCATTATAAAGATTTTGTGCTTAAAATCTTCATGTTCAATTTCAAAAAACTCTGGTAATTTTATATTAGGATTAGTGACTATATAGACCTGTCGTCTAAAGCTAAGTACGTGTTTATATTTGTCATTTTTAATCCCGATGCGTAAAAAGTTTATTTGGGATGCTAGCTTTACGCCAAATTCGTCAAATTTTTCTTGTAGAACCATGTTAGGTATTGTAGGAGAACAATTTGAAATTATGATTTTAGTGGTGGGGGTGGTAAGTCTACGAATTTCAATGATCTTGTTAGTAACCGTGATATGTTTTAAATCTATTAGCTTGTGCACTATTTCTTCATCTGTTAAAAATATGCATATTCTATTTTTTGATAATCGTGAGGCTGCGAATATTTTTTGTGGGTCTATGATATTTCCTAATGATATAATGTAGTCTTCGATATGTATTTCAGCATATCCGTTTAGAATTATTCCTTGTTTGTTGTTTGGGTAGTATGTGGTGTTTTGTGTTTGGTTTGATTTGACTTTGTTGGCATAACTCATATTATTGGTGTTGTTTGACACTATTTTATTATTATTGTTTATTATTAGATTATTAACATTGCTATTATTGTTGTTATTTATTGGTGATTGTAAATATTTGTTTGTTGTTGAACAGGGGGTAGTTTGTGACATATTTGATAATGGTTTGCACTACTTTGTAATAAATGACACCGGTGTTGCCATTTAGCGATTGTAAATTATTAGAAGATTGTAATTATAAAATTTCTTGGTTAATTATAATTATGAAACTTCAAATTAATAGTATTTTTAATCTTATAAAATTAATGAGCATAGTTATTTTAGTTGGTAGTAATCCACTCGTTATCAGTAATTTATTAATTACTGATAACGGAGCTCGTCTTAAACACGTCTGTCTTCTATGAATGTCAAAGCAAGACTCACAACATATTCTTAATAGAACAAATATTCGTAGACATCCAGTATTATGTTGGCTTCTTACATTTATCATCATTATCATTGGCGCGACAGCTCGAGGTAAGCCTAGGCCTCCTGTTTCCAGGTTTCATGACAATGTTTTCAATCTATGTACATTCAGAAGTAATATGGTTAGTATTTCGTCCATTTTTTAGCGTACACAGAAAGGCACCTACAGTTTATAGCCGGTTGCGAACGGCTAAGCAGAACCTGTAATTTGTATAAATATTTTTACACAAATTATTTGACATAAGCAGGAATTGAACTCACGTCCCTGCCCTTTCGGCATCGAATTAGAGTACATTATTTTCTCTTATTTACATTCTAAAATCCCAACTAAATATCCCAACTAAATCTACTTCCTAACTAACAAAAATATAAATAACTAAATAACTAATAAGAAATCTTATAACTATGAAAATAAACTATAAAAATGGCTAAGCAGTATTTTATTTCTTCTGGAACGTCTAGTCTTTCTTTGAATTTGCTCGAGTTCGGCTTCTTTTGACTCTCGTCATCCATTCTATGCCGCTTCCTGCCCCCTCCAAGATTTTTTCCAACCGTGTTGGCTCTTGCCCTATTTCTGGACAGCATCTTAAGTGATTCAAGGTTTCTGGTTGTTCTCTACATGTGCGGCACTTCTTCTCTTCTTCATCTCTCCAAAATTGATTGGCTGCCGCCTCATTCCCGCATCTGAATCTGGCAATCGCCTTCTGGTGTAATTGTCTCTCAAGTATCTTGGTAATGTTTCGCCTTTTATCTTCTGGTAATCTTCATTGTATCTTGTTTTGTGTATTCTGGTCTGTCTTTCTTGGTCCTGTACTTCCTTGTCTTTGTCCTACCATCCTTTGCAGGTAATCCTCTCCTTCTTCCTGCATTCTCCTTACTTCCTCCAGGCCGTATCAATTTCTTTCATAGTACTTCATAGTACTATACATTAATTTATTTAGTAATTTGCTTCTTTTTTTGTCTACGTCAGTTTTTTTATTTTTTATTTAAATTTTTATTTTATTTTACATTTCTTTTTTTTAAATTTCTTGTTTATGATTTCATTATTGTGACAGCATGACAGCATTTATATCATGTGTATTTACCGAAGAATTACATTTATATTATTATTATAACTTTTTTATTTTTTATATTGTTATATGCATGCATACATTTTATTTATTGTTAAGTCTATTTTGTAATTTACCTTAAATGTATCAATGTTAATATGAAATGTATAACATACATTTGTATAATCGATGTAATATTTATTTCGTTCAAATACAAATACAAATATCTACCGCTACTTTCTTTACTTTGTTCCCCAACTTGTTTGCGTATTCTTTTCCTTATTCTTTCCCTCTGGCCCCGGTGTTGACTCTGATTTTGTCCCGTTTTGTTTCTGCTAGCACTATATAGCCGGAAGTCTGTATGTCTAGCTGTAGCGTCCATTTGATGTAACTCTCTTGTGTTCTTTCTATGTCGTATGTTCGTATTCGCTCCACCCCTATATCTCGAACCCGTACAGTAGAATTGCCTTTATCAATGCTTTATCAATGCTTTATTAAACTTACTAATATCTACAAAACCCGGAAATGTGTGAAAATTCACACCTCACATCATTTTTTTTTTTTTACAGCGTGGTGAATGGTTGGGGGCTTGGGACCCCACCAACCACGCATGAAGTACGGGCAGTTCAGTTTGTTCACGATGAAATTCTTTCAATAAACTCTCGTAATAGTTTCGTGATCGACATGTAGTAAACTTCTTATTACATGAACGTATGCAGAATATTTTTCTTATTATATAATTCTATAATATTATGATAGAGATATTTCTCTGCACCTTTAAATTATCACGTTCTACGATAGCCTAAAGCCAAGCATTCACTCACAATTTACACGAGGTGTAGTCTTGTCTTTTCCCCATATATTAAAACACACTGTCATCGCAATCATTAAGTCATCTCTTCTACCTTAAGTCATTAATTCATTGTTATAAAAACACGTCCAGTGATTATAACTCTATGAGATTATTAACACTGATGAACGTTCCACAATATAAAGGTCTATGACTTTCTAATTTCTCTCTTTAATTTATTTTATGTTAGTTGTTGTTTAAAAAATCAAATATCACTGTTATGCAATTGTTTTGTATGTATACGGGTTAGTTTTTTAAATTTGTGTCAGATCTACGTAGGGCTTACAATACCGAACTAAAATCTGAATACCGGTATTTGATATTTGAAATTTGAAATATCGGGATACCGGTATTAAAACCGGTATTATTAATAAAAAATTTACTAGTTATATTTTTACTTACCTCAGTTGTTATATTGACTTGTTAACAAATAATATATGAAATCCAATAAATATTGTTCTGAAATGAGTAGATATTATTTATTTTATTACATAGAGAGTAGGAGTAGATAGATACAAAAAAAACGTGCAAGTAAAAAAAAGTACATATTAAATTCTATGTTACATTTTACATATAATAGGCTCGTATGGCATTATATAATTAAAGAAACAAAAAATATAATTAAATTGAAAGTATTTATGAAATAATATTAATAACTTGCGTTTTGTTTATTAAAGTATGCTCTTAAAAAACATAAACAATCAATCGTTTCATCATCAAGCGAGGACCGAATTTTCGTACAAATATAACCAGCCGCCGAAAAAGCTCTTTCTGATTCTACACTTGTCGGCACCATTGTCATTAAGAAATCATACACATTTTGTAAATACGTTCCTTTTGTTCCTGTTTTTTCAAAAAAAGTAATTTCATTTTTTATTTTTTGTTCCAGACCTGGAATTTTTTTAAACGCAGGCACGGGTGAAATATTTAGTGTTTCGTCTATTGCTGCCTGTAGTTTTTTCTTTAATGCGTTTACGTTTACCTTGTCAGATTCTAATACTGTTTCATTACTAATTTGGGAAGATATTGGAAGGGATGTTTCTTGCACAACTTCCATATCTTCTGTATGTTCTAGATTTTCATGTGTGAGCCGTTTAGTTAAGCTTACAATTTTTTTAATGATTGTAAATTTGGATATGCGTTTAAATACTTCTCCAACATCTTGTGAGCCCTTTTGCAGATACTGAAGTATTTGTGATAATTCAGTTCGTCGCAGTAAAATTCGAGATTTTAATGCTTCCAATAATTCTAATGCAATTGCAGATTTTTGCTGGGCAAGAGTATCTAACATAAATGTTAAAGAAGCGTCAGCCGTCAAAAGATTTGCATCTTTTCGGCATAATGCATCTACTGTTAATTTTACAGGAGTAAGAGCAGCAATAATTGAAGATAATAAATTAAATTCTTCGTCAGAAAAATGAATATTGGAACTAATGTCAATAAGCGCTTTTTGAATACAAAATTTAATTTCTTCAAATTTTTCTAACATAAATAACATACTCAGAGATAAGCATATGCTTATCTCTGAGTTCAATAACTGGACAATATGATGTATTCTCTATTAATTTTAAAATTGTTATTTTATATCGTGACTATTAACTAAGCTCTGATGAAGATTTAAATTAAATCGAAACGTTAGCGAAGTTAATAAATTTGTTTTTATTTTCTGACTGGTCCGAATCCCATTACCTTCAACTATAATTACTAACTTACGGACGTAACTCATCTAATCAAGATTAGATTTATATTGTGCATAAATTCAATTTTTATCAACTAATGTAATACCAAAATACCGGTATTTTTACATAAATACCGGTTTTTAATAACGGACAAAAATCGTCCGGGATTCCGGTATTCGGGATCCCGGAATCCCGGTATTGTAAGCCCTAATTATGATAGAGATATTTCTCTGCACCTTTAAATTATCACGTTCTACGATAGCCTAAAGCCAAGCATTCACTCACAATTTACACGAGGTGTAGTCTTGTCTTTTCCCCATATATTAAAACACACTGTCATCGCAATCATTAAGTCATCTCTTCTACCTTAAGTCATTAATTCATTGTTATAAAAACACGTCCAGTGATTATAACTCTATGAGATTATTAACACTGATGAACGTTCCACAATATAAAGGTCTATGACTTTCTAATTTCTCTCTTTAATTTATTTTATGTTAGTTGTTGTTTAAAAAATCAAATATCACTGTTATGCAATTGTTTTGTATGTATACGGGTTAGGTTTTTTAAATTTGTGTCAGATCTACGGTTTGCACGATAAAATGAATAGAATACGTGAGTGAAATTGTGTTTTAATTTGTTATTTTAATTAATATAGGTGTGAAAGGGCTAAATTACAAATTTAAATTTTAAATTACGATTTCGAAATAAAAATGACATTCTGTTTTTATTTTCTTGCAACGTTAATTGATTGTAACGTCAATTTAATTATTTCTTAATATTTCGTTAAATTGTGTCGAAAATTAGGGACGTTCTGTTTAAACTTGAATAAGCCCGAGCGCTCATTAAAGTAATACTAATAGTGACGTAACAATGATCTGACAATGATTTAACGAATATATGACTCGAAAGTAACATGATTTAAATAAGGCGCTCACTGCTATGAACTCGAATATCCTCGAATGAAGAAGACGTCTAATTTAAAATGAGTAATTATTATAAACTAAATGATGAGCCTTATATACCATTATGAACAACACGAAAAAGTCCGAAATAGTCTTCGCAATGCAATTTTTTTTATTGAATATGTTAAATAACTTAATAATATTTTGCGTTATAAATTGATAAATTATTATTCTTATATTTATGTTGTAAATATTAGTTATTTAATTATAATTGTAATGCAGCATGTAGGAGATTTAACTCTCCTACATGATAAATAAAAACGATACATTCACAAAAATGGCTGCATTTCAGCTCTACTTTGCAATTTATACACTGAATATAATCAATATAATATCGCAATATAGGATTCACGGTAAGTTCATCGAAAATCAATTCATCGAAAATCAATTCATCGAATGATCAATTCATCGAAAATAAATATTTTGTAAACATTTGAGAGGGATGCCGAGGGGATCGGAAAGCCAAAAAAGCAGTAGTCAATAAAAGTTGACAGACTACACTTATTAAATAAATATCATACTTGGTCTATTAAAATTTTTAAATTTTCCATTCAGAAAATACGCCAGGTAAAAGATACCTGTTAGATTATTTTGAAATCGAACAGGGCTCCTTAGATCAGAAAAACCCGGTTAATGGGATCATAATTGTACTTAATACACCCATTCTTAAAGGATTATAAAAATGGTATTTCCCCATCTGTTTTAAGGGTTGACCCAAGTCTTAAGGGTTTTGTGTTATGTACATAGTTTTACTATTCATATTTACTATACCACACATGATTTGTTCAATGTACGGTGATTCTAAACAGGTGGCATTGTTATGTTAGTGTGAGTTTTTTTTTGTCATTAAACTAGATGATGGGTAGCTCGCTTCGCTCGGCTTCTTCTAACCAAACCCTTACTAACCTAACCTAACCTAAGATAGTGTTTTGACATTAAACTAGAAGATGGGTAGCTTGCTTCGCTCGGCTTCTTCTAACAAAACCCTTACTAACCTAGCCTAACCTAAAATAGTGCTTTGTCCTTAAACTAGAATATGGGTAACTCCCTCCGCTCGGTTTTAGACTTTTACTAACTAAACCTAACCTAATTACCTTGTTTTTAGGAGCATAGTACTTTATTTTCCCCCATATTAGCCCAATTAAAATGCGTATCATTATGTATGAATTTATAAAAATTATTTGCGTGCAATTGCCCATAACCTGTCTTATTAAACCTTAAAAACAAAACATTTATTTCTTTTATTATATAAGTTTTCTTATTATATTTCTTTATTTATATTCAAACACTATGTCACTTTATTTACCTTTTTTAAACCATATAAAAAAAATGACGCAATTATTTTTTAGTCTGTCTACTTTTATTGACCACTGCTCTTTTGACTTTCCGATCCTCTCGGCATTCCTCTCAAATATTTACAAAATATTTTTTTTCGATGAATTGATCATTCGATGAATTGATCATTCGATGAATTCATTTTCGATGAATTCATTTTCGATGAATTCATTTTCGATGAATTGATTTTCGATGAATTGATTTTCGATGAACTCGTCGGTTACCCAATATAGGAACATGATTCACTAAATGTGTATAAATAATTCAAAAAAATCACACAAAACATTGAACGCTGTTAAGTTATTTTAAATCGTACTGCTTAATATCAACTAGGTAGCGAGCCTGTGATATAATGTAAACTTAAAGTGAGATTCCAGAGTAAAGAAGTTCAGGTATTAGGCTTGAGCTTTATCCAAGGTTCATCATTATGATACATGCATTAAATGATATGTATTAGCATTATTAAATGTATTAAACCGGGAGCTTATGACAGTTTCTGGTCTGCGATTTCATACAGCATGCCTTTTAGAGGAAAGAATATTTACCTTGTTACAACAAAGAAAGAAGGATACTAAACCCCTGCACGCTTTCCAGTTATATGGAAAATTGCATTTCCACTTGCACAAAATTTTGCACCAAATTTTGTGCAATTTTGTGTTTTTTCTGATTTACTATGCTTGCTCTTTTATCAAAAGTTAGTTAAAACAAATTTAAAGTCTTAAAAATTATAGACATGCGATTCGCATGGTCTCAAAGGTCTCAAACGGTCACGTGATCTTGTAATAAAAAAATATGAGTTTCCGCGTTTTCATACAGCATGCCGATTTGTGTCATAAAGCGCATCTAAAGAAATTGGCATGCGGCCCAAAGGTGGAAAATTTCGGAAAAATTTGGGTGATTAAAAATTTCACAAAACTTTTCCGAAATTTTCCACCCTTGGGCCAACGAGGGCTGCATGACAATTTTCTCTCCTCCAAAAGGCATGCTGTATTTAATCGGAGACCATAAAATGTCATGAGCTCCCGGTCTATGTATCCCAACCGATGGATCAGGCATCTTGTAGTTAGTCTGGGTAGCTGATCACGTTATTAAAAGTGAAGGGTTACAAACGTTAAATAAAAAAAAAAGGTTTAAAATTAAGTTTAAGATGTATTAAAAATTAAGATGTACAATTTAAATTAAGTCTAATGAAAATTATATATATGAAAATTAGATAATACAAAAAGAAACAGGTTCGAATAAAACAGATAATCGACTCAGAGCCTCTAAGAATTCAACAATTCTAGATATTTTCGCAAACCGGACCGAATACTTCTGCCTTCAAAGACTAGTGTTTGTATAAGAGATCTGGTAGCATTTCCAGGAATGAAAGTCTAAAATTGTCCAAGAGTATTTCAGTGTTCAAAGTTATTAGGCAATAACTTTGAACAAAAGTCATTTTGAACAATAAAATGTATAAAATAATTTTAAAGTTACTTTTTCTAATTTATAGCTTCTATTTTTATATTATCTGAATTCTTAAAATTTTTAACTGTAATATAACTTCAATCTCTAAACTAAAAATCTCAAAAACTACTATGTGACACAACAGGTGGCATACGAAAGTTTTAGAGCTGAAGTCTAAATACATCGTTAACTTTTTTTCGCCAAATCTTTACAATTTAGTTTCAGCATTATTTGTTTTTCATGTGGTTTTTGCTTGTTGTGGCGAGTCCAACTCAGTTTTATCCCAAAGATTTATTATCATAACATTTCCTGACTGCATAACACAATCTAGAGATATAATTCACACGTGCTTCTTCCTTATATACTCTTTATTACGTATTGTCTGCTGCTTTGCATTAAGTCTTCTCTCAAATTATTCGCTGATTAATGAAATATTAAACGTGTGAGATAATTATGTTGTTATAGGTTAATGTGAATGATCTTATTTAATAATTAGAGCAAAATCGTGTACTTTACGATACATAAAATATCTAATGATCTTGTTATAAGTAACTGCAATGGTAGTTAAAGTATTTTATAACTTATTTTGTAATTGGAAATCTGCCGACACTCGTAAAAACTGTTTTTCTTCTTAAATGTTGTTCCGGTTTCCGGTAAATGATCTTTTTATCCATTTCGTCGGTTTAATGATTCATTTAATAACTATAGCTTTGTTTGAGCAGTAAACTTTGATTACCAGAAACATTTCGTAGCCCATTTTGGTGTTCAAGCAATAAAACTCCCACAGTAGTCTCACCGAACCGTAGTTTTCACTACCATACTGCTATTTTATATTTGCCACGGGTCTTCCACTCCGAAGAGTGAAGTTTCAGGTCTACAACTCTCACGATGACCTAATCCGGGTTGGGAGCGGTAATAAATTTATGATGTGATGCTTTTATTTTTTTAATTTTAGTTTTTTTAAATTATTATATAAATAATGATGAGCTGATAAGTACAAATATCCATGCCCTGACTGGGATTCGAACCCGAGACTTTCAGCACAAGAAGCAGGGTCGCTGCCTTTGCGCTATGAAGGTCGGTCTAACTCGGGCTAGTAGTTTGATATTCGAGCAATATGAGTGACCAGTTTCAAACAATTAATTTGTATATATACAGGCTGTTTAGGGTCTTCTTATTTCTTTTAATAGGCGATACTACAGGTCAAAAAAAAGGCGAAGTACCTTAAAACACTTTAGTAAAAGTTTTATAATAAAAGAGATTTTAATGTTTAAAGTTTTTATAGGGAAGCGATAAATTAATGTTAGAAAAACTGGTTGTAACCTGTGAATTAACACATTTTTTCTTTGACCTGTAGTATCACCTATTAACAAAGAAATAAAAAAACCGTAAACACCATGTACAAAGTGATTATTTAAAGGCGAGACGACGTCCATGGAAGTTTTAATAATTTGCCGTTTCATACAAATCGTAGCAGGCGATTATGCGCGCATGCTCGTAGTAGACACTTCCGCCATCTCCAAATTATTGAGTCAATGATTTCCGGCAGCCATTACCTGTGCCATTCTTTTACCATTCTTTCTGTCGTCTCGCCATTAAATAATCACTTGTTATACAAGGTGTCTCAAAAGAAATTTTATATTTAGTGGATCGATTAAAAAAAAAGTAAGCCGTATATAGAAAAAATGTTTATTAATTATTAAAATACACTTTTTGGGGATTTATTTCTTAAAAATAATATCGTCTAAATGTAGACCCTCGCGTTCTCGGCACTCATTTAATCGAACAGTAAAATTACTTATGACGTCTCGGCAGGTGGACTCAGAGATGGCTGCCATTTCGTGACGGATATTTTCTTTCAAATGCGCCAGTGAAGTCGGTTTATTGGCGTAAAATTTAGATTTAAGATAACCCCATAGGAAAAAGTCCATAGGGGTTAAATCTGGACTGCGTGGAGGCCAATTTATGTCACCTCTCCGGGAGATCAATTTGCCTGAGAAAATTTCACGAACACGTGGCAGAGACATATTGGACGTGTGTGAAGTTGCTCCGTCCTGTTGGAACCATGTTCTTTGGTTATAGCGAGGAAAGTTTTGCAGTTCAGGTACCAAGAAGTTGTCTAACATCTCCACATAACGCTCTGAATTCACTGTAACTGCACGCCCCCTTTCGTCTTCAAAAAAGTAAGGGCCGATAATTCCTCGCGCCGACATCGCAGCCCATACGGTCACTTTAGGCGAATGTAGGGGTTTCTGATATTTGCATTTCGGATTCGTTACACTCCAGTAGCGGCAGTTCTGCTTATTTACGTGGCCATTAAGATGAAAATGAGCTTCATCCGAAAACAAAATGTTGGTAAACGTTGAAAATCGCTCAATCCCCTGATTTACGAAATTAAGCCTCTGACTGGCATATTGGGGCTTTAATTCTTGCACCAATTGCATTTTGTAGGGGTGCAGCTTTAGGTCTTTGTGCAGAATGCGATGTAATGATGATCTATGCACATTTAAAGCACTTGCGCGCTTCCGAATTGAAAGGTTCGGGTCGTCACGAACAGACTGATTCTCCACGTTTTCTACCGTTCTTGATGACCTAGGTCGCCCGGATTTTGATTTATCCAGCGTTGTACCAGTCTCTTCAAACTTTTTAACCCAATGTCGAATGAGAGGAATGCTTGGCGCATCATTTAAGTGGCGAAAACCTCGAATACTGCAGAATTTTCTACGCGCTACAGTCGCCGAATCACCGTTTTTGTAAAACTCTCGCACGCATAACGCGCGGTCTTCTCCCGAGAAACGCTCCATAGTGACTGAATTCCCAAGAGCCAGGCTACCGATTGACATAACCCCCGTGCCTCTCGGATACGTTGCGTTCACGCAGTAAGCTAAATAAATATAAAATTTCTTTTGAGACACCTTGTATAAGCGAATCTTTTATGGCTGTCGCCGCCTCTCGTATCCTTTTAGGTCTTCTACGGCCTGCTGGCACCCAATTCCATATTTTTTGGGCCATGGCATATCCTGCATTCTTTGTATATGTCCAAACCTGAAAAGTATCTTCTTTTCAATGGTGTTGATTATGTTTTCTTCGACACACATTTTGGTTTTAATCGCTTCATTACGTACGCGATCAAGTTTCGAGATTGCCACAACCACAAATCTTCCTCCAGAAATCCATTACTATAGCAGTTAATCTCTTTTTATTCCTCTTATTTAATTACCAGTCTTCCGATTCATACGTGCAGATGCTTTCTAATATGGTCTTGTAAATGGTTTTCTTGGTTCTGTAGTAACTTTATCCGAAGAACAGAGTTGAGTATTATAACTCTTTTTCCTTGGTTTATTTCGCCGGTAATGTCTTCCTGGTTCTTCCCGATAGTTTGATATTTCTTCAAACTTCTAGCTGGCACATCCGCAGTATTAATTTTAAATACTGTTTGGTAAATGCAAATTTTCTCTAGTAAACGTCGTAGTTTGTTATTTGTAGTAAACGCATTAAATTAGAAGGACATTTTAAATTTACGTATTATTTTTAGAATTGATATCAACGACGGTTGTGTTAACTAGCGCGTTATCCTGTAGGAGGAAACATCACAACTCAGTTGGCTGCTGCTTTTTTGCTTGATGGTATCGCGCAACTTGTGCAGCAGGCTGGAGTAGTACTCCTCGTTCATTGTAATTTTTCTCTCCTCATGGATTGTTTCAATTCCTTTTGATTGCTAATTTTCTTCTTAATTGCATCACGCAACTTGTGCAGCAGGCTGTAGTAGTACTCTTTATCGCCATGATTTTCTTGACCGAGAAAGATACCTTTGCCTTTCTTAGTAGTATTTCGTCATGCCTACGCCATTCTATGCTTATTTTTTTGGTTCTTCTTCTTCTTCTTCTTCTTCTGATTTGTTGGCTTTGGTGAGGTCACCATTCCGCCAGTGCATAGCTTTTATTAATTTATAAATTTAAATTGGTTTCCTTGAGGAAACCAATAATTTTCTTGCAAACTTCTGGGGAGGGGTTGGTTAGGATAGTTTTAATAGAGATAGGAGTGGGAAGAAGTTTTGAAAAATGCAGGTAAAGTAAAGAAGACTTTTATAGTGGATAGGGCAATTAAAAATCATATGGTCTACGGTACCAAGTTCTCCGCAGTCGCACAGAGCTGTATCTAATACATGTATTCTGTGGAGGTGTACAAAGGAAAGACAATGATTAAAACGCATCCGGAAAATTGTGGAGATAGTTATTTTATTAAGGTGAAGATTATGAAACCAGGGTTTAATAGAGATGGAAGGTTAAATAGAATGATGGAAAGAGCCTTTATGTTGGGAAGTGGTACTCCACTCTTGTTGCCATCTTGATAGAAAAGATTTTTGTATGAGCGGCAAGATATCTTTATATGGCACATAATTAACCTGCAGCTCTCCTGGCTGGTTTGCACCGCTTCTTTATTTTTTTGGTTGAGGATCATAGTACAGGACTATAGTTTCATCCCCTGTGACGATGGGCTCCATTTCTTACTTCTGGTTGTTACTACAAAGGTCCAAAAACGTGCCACAGTACATCACGCGTTTTTGCTCTTGAACTGTGGGCAGAAGTCAGGGCACTGAAATGGGTGCCTCTGAGTGACTGACGTAAATTGGCGGGAAAAACTTTTATATTCGTCCACTCATAGATGGTGCTACCTGACACTACTGGAACATGGTTAGGCCGGAAACTTTTGGTGCCTATCTTGTAGCTTGGTTGAGCCTGACTTAGAGTTTCTATAAAAGAGCATTGTTTTGAAGAGAGGGTCAAGTGCAAAGTAATATGAATTAGCATTTTTTATTATTTTTTTTTCTTTTGATTTATTGCTGAATCAAGTGAAGTTGATTTATTATGGTACACAGATATTAAGATACAAATTCTCTCAATGATTTATTAATAAAGTTATTAATTAACAAAAAAAAACAATTAAATCAGTAATTATAAGTTTTGGATGAAATGCAGAATTATTAAATCGCATATCATTGTGCCTCTGGAAATAAGGTCGAATATGGTTTTAAAAAAGTGGTGAAAAAACTTGTTTAAAATACCTGTTTGTCTGAATGTCGACCTTTCGATCAAACTAAGCAAAAACTATCCGTGCCACTCAATTTAAAATTTTAACTTGTCATAACATTGTTTATATCTTAAAAGAAAAGAAACAACTTAACTGTCTTGAAATATTTGTTTTGTTCGAGTTCAAGTTACGAAACTATTTCGAAGTTTCACAATATTTAATCTTACTAGAAATTTTACTTAGAAATAGGGCTACCATATTTTCATATTTTTAAATTTTTTAATTTTTAATTTTGAAGGAATTGTGGTCTGTGGACCTAGAGCAGTGGTACTCAACCTGGTCCCTACCGCCCACTAGTGGGCTATAGGAATTTTTTGGTGGGCGGTAGGGGTTTTGTCCAATGCTGGCTACTTTCCGTTTTGTTTTTTAAATTTAATTGACGTTTTATAAACTTTAAAAGGGAAATTTTTTAAAGTATTATTGCAAAAAATTTCATAGCATTATTGAAAAACATTTTCATTTAAGTTTAAGTTTATAGTTAAATTTCTCAAAATATATATATATATATATATATAGAGAAGTGTAGGTACTGTGTTACACAAGCTACTTTGTGACATCCAACGTTGCCACGTTTTGGTGCATGTATATTTGTTGGGTTTAATAAAAAGAGATGATGCAGTAAGTTGTTTTATAAAGATTTTTGCAGCTAAATTTTGCGAAAGTTTTTGGTAAGTTATTATTATTATACAACAGGTGGGCGGTATGAAAACTTCTCTACCAATAGAGATGCTAAAGTGGGCGGTAGGTATGAAAAGGTTGAGTACCCCTGACCTAGAGGGTCCGCGAAACAATTTTGACATTAACTTTACATCCCTCAACTTTTGGCTTTTATTCAAATAACTCATTTAATAAAAATCCTACATGGTCAGGACATTTTGTATTTGTTGTTACTTAACAGTTATTGACATAACTAAACAATAATTAGAAAAAAATTAATTATTTTTATTCAACTGCAAATTATTTACAGAAAACATATTATAATAACATATATTTTGACCAATATTTGACCAAGAAATGTTTGTATGAGCTTAACGTATTATAATTTGTAACTTTTCTAATTCTTTATTTTATTATATTTTATTAATTTTATGTTTTTTATTCGTAATGCTAATAAAAATGTTCATCCCTATAAATGCGCAACACCATTTATTAAAATATCCAGCGATACATTATTACAAATATTTATTATAACGTAGTGCCTATTAGATTATTGTGCCAGAAATTAAGTTTCAAGAACGAAGTAAAATGCCTAGGGTAGGGATGGGGTCCGCAAAAATTGTTGTTCAAGAGGGAGTAGTCCTCGGACTACATTAGTTTAAGAATACCTGCCCTAAAAAATTGATGAAAAACTGATGAAAAATAAAACTTGTTCTATTTTCAAAATAAATCGATCAATTTTTTTGTCAATTAATTGATGAATTAATTGACGATATTTTGACACTTTACACACATCAGTTAACTAATGTCAACTTTTTCAATTAATTGATCAATAAATTGAATAGCGTAAAACCCACCTAACGTTTCGATTTTATCAGATCTTCATCTGAGCTAGTTAAAAGTCACTGAAGTTAAAAATATGCGTTACTTAATTTATGTTTTAACGTTAACGAATACTTTTAACTACAGGTGACTTTTAATTAGTTCTGATGAAGATTTGACTAAAATCCAATCGTTAGCTTAGTTAAATAAACTTGTTTTATTTTTGACTGGTCCGAATCCTATTAATTCATTAATTATAATTACCTACGGACATAATTCATCAAACATATGCTTAAATAATAACTGCAATAGTTCGCAAATAATGGAGACGCAACATAAGTTACTACATGTAATTTCTATTATTTATAGAAAGGCTTTTTATTTTTTACTAATGTTTTTTTATTTATTCTTTTCAGGTGAGTGATATTATATTTCAACTACTTTCAAGGCATTCAGCATCCCAGTATACAGGTTGAGTAACCTTAATCTGATATTATATTTTTTAAATATATTAGAAAAGTCCTGGTAGTCCAGGTTATGGCGACTCTGTTGCGAGAGATCTATGACACAATATGGTATATGTAACAATTCTGATTTCTTGGCATTTTTGATTTCTCGAAAAATAAGAAATCAAATTGAGTTTCTCGAGGAATACAAGAAAATGGAGAATATTGTATAATCTTTAATTTTTTATCTGTTGATAATATTTTACACGAAAACACTAATATACATAAGTTATAATTAAATATGCATTTATGTCTAAATGACATAAAACATTAAAATTTCATAGCTACCAACAAAATAATATAAAAGTTTCTGAAAATATTATTTTTTTGAATTAGAAAAAGTTTTTTTTTTAAATATTTTTTTCTTTTTTAGGGTTTTGTAGGTATGACCATCAAAAAACCCTTATAAAGTCACTCATGAGTCTGTCTGTGTCTGCCTGCCTATCTGTCTGTCTGTCTGTCTGTCTGTCTATTTGTAAGGTAGAAATCGTAGCCAAACGGCTTAAGATAGAAAGTTGAAATTTGGCATGCTTATTTACTCTTTGACCCACTTATAGGAAAAATACTAATACTTCAAAAGAACACATTACGAAATAAATATAAACAAATATGTATTGAATGTAAAAATAAATATTTTTTTAAATTTTGAGTAGCTTATTAAATGAAACCTCGTAAGGCGTAGATCAACAAAAAAAAAATAATTTTTGAAAAACCAATTTTTTTTATGGTATTTTCGCCAAAAAACTTTTGTCCCGCACCCTATTTCCCAGAAGGGTAAAAAATCGCAATAATGTACATTGATAGGAACCGAAATAGTTCAACATGAAATTTTTAATCAGATTTGTTTTTCGAAAAATATAGATTTTTCGTGTCGTTGAAATAAATAATTATTTTTTTTTTACATGTATTGTGTGATATCAAAAGAAAGCTCTTAGATAAAGAAACGATAGATACGTAGATTAAGAAACGACAAGTAGTTTTTTTTTAAATTTGTTTCTTTTAACACGATTTTAGCAAAAAATGAGGTAAAAAAGTTCTTGTCCCGCAACCTTTTACCCAAAGGGGTTGGACAAAAAATCTGAAAAAATATAGGTAATGTACATTGATCTGATCCGGAAACATACGAGAGGAATTTTTGATCAGATTGCATTTTTGAAAAATATTGCAGTTTTTGTGTTTTTAAGAAAATTAATTATTTTTTAATTAATGGCTAAATTATGGATTAACCTTTAAATTTAATTTAAAAAAAATTAATAGTAGCTCATAGTACTCAAATAATGAATAAAAAATTTCAATTTTTTTTTTTTCTACAAATTATTTTTATATTCTGTTGGCTTCTTACACTTATTAAATACCTACAAAACCCTGAAATGTGTGAAAATTCACATCAATTTTTTCTACACCATAATCACTGGCTATAGAGAAATGTTGCTCATTTTGAATAGAAGTGGGCTTTATAGACCGGGAGCTCATGACATTTTTGGTCTCCGATTTCATACAGCATACCTTTTGGAGGAGAGAATAGTTATCCGGTGACAACAAAAAAGGGATGGTACTAAACCCCTGCACGCTTTCCGGTCATAGGGAAAATTGCATTTCCACTTGCACAAAATTTTTGTGTTTTTCTCTGACTTAATATTGCTTGCCCTTTTGTCAAAAGAAAGTTATAACAAATTTAAAGTCTTTTAATTATAGGCATGCTGTATGAAAACGCGGAAAATCATATTTTTTTATTACAAGATCACATGACCGTTTGAGCCCTTTGGGACCCTCCGAATCGCATACATATATTTAAAAGACTTTAAATTTGTTATAACTTTCTTTTGGCAAAAGGGCAAGCAATATTAAATCAGAGAAAAGCACAAAAATTTTGTGTTTAAGTGGAAATGCAATTTTCGCTATGACCGGAAAGCGTGCAGGGGTTTAGTACCATCCCTTTTTTGTTGACACAGGGTAAATATTCTCTCCTCCAAAAGGCATGCTGTATGAAATCGGAGACCAAAAACTGTCATGAGCTCCCGGTCTATTATTATATATGAACAATTTAAAAGTAAAAACAAAACTCAAAATATGTTCGAAATGTACTTCGGTTGATTTTTTGGTGTAATATTTGAAGGTTTTCGTAGTTAATTGTATTTTTTTTAAATAACAAAAAAATATAACATTTATCGCAAAAAGAATTATTTATTTATTTTACATCTGCATATTTCTGCAACGAGGCTAATCGCCGATATTAATTAATAATTGCTGTTAAAATATCCTCGTAATAATTGACTCTACAGCCTGATTAACGATCAACCAAAGGAATGGATCTTTCTGTAATTTATTTCGAGGCTATAATCCTCAATGACTTCTTCGAGCTTCTGTAATAGGATTTGACTTCTTCTGGACTTCCAGCAACCAATGTGGTATCTGCAAATCTTTAGTTAGAGATTTTCTGTCCACTAACAGTTGTACCACCATTCCAGTCTTCCAATATTAGAGTCATAACATGCTTCGTATAAGCATTAAAAAGTTTTGATGATAGTATGCACCCCTGTCATACCATAAAAACTAATTCCTCATGTAAACTAATATAAATTTCCAAGAAACTAAATCTCAATATTTGTTTGGTATGAAATGTGGTGGAAACGGAAGTGTACGCGCCGTGACCTATCATGATTCATGATTAAGTTGAGGAGTAATCATTCAGAATTAATAAGTTCCTGGTATCAGAGTGTGCACTCACTCTGCTCACCAGCAGAGTGTACGAGCTGCACTTTCCGATGCTAATTCACTGACTCAAATCATTCATCTTATCTCCACATCACCGAAATAATTACAACTTAATTGAGAACTAAAAATGTAATTAGTTACAAGACTTGGTTTGATATTTATTACTTCCTTGTTTTACAAGATAGTTATTAATTTATATTGACGAATTATTGTATAGAAATTTCAACATTTATTGTTTGACAAATATCTCGTGACGAGGCGGTCTTTATGTTGCGCATAGAACAGTCAAAGAAACTTGTATATTACATCTAGTAGTTAGGTCTACAAAATTAAATATCATCCATCACAGTCGGACATCAAAACTGTAAAAACAGTAGCTGCTTACTGAGTATGTGAAAAATCCACTTGGCGATCATTTTATCTACTTGTTCATTTGCCCCGTCGCGTGCACCTACGTTTTTTCCAAACTCATGCTGTTTTAAATAGTACAGGTAGGACTCGTTTTACGCCGGTGTTACATTCACAAATCGACGCAAAAAGAGTCCAAAATGTGAAATTCCAGAGACGGATTGACATCAAATATACATGTCATTGATGTATTTTTGTCTTGATATTTCAACGATTTTAAATATATTTGCAAGTATTTTGTATGAATACCACGAATTTCAAAACTTTGTTTTCAGGGACGGACCTATATAAATTTTATTAAAATTAATTAGATATAAATGAAGCAAATAAATATTTATTCTTTTGTGCTATATAAATACAATACAACGATATGATTTAACAACAAACTTACAACTAACAAAACTAACAACAAAAAATTAATAATAATTTAACATAAAGAAAAATATGATGTAGAAAAAAAATAGGATAATTATATTAAAAAAATATATTTTACAAAATTATTTTTTGTGAATTTTCTCTTTTTTTCTCGGAGGAGCTCTGCATACGGTGCCAAAGAAGCTGCAACACTCCTCTTTACTTGCATACTGCGTCCACTATTGAGAACTGACACGCTCGGATACGCAGTCTGGTGGTCAAATATTGTACTACGCGACTGTAGTATTGTTTGAAATTATTACATATTTTCTAGTGTTGATTTTTTGTTAGAATGTCGATAGATACATTTTCATAAAATAAAAATGTACTGTACTTAAATTAACCTGTTCACTGTTAGCATATTGACAGCTGATTACTAGACAATTCAGCCATCTTGCCTTGAAAAACAGCGCCGCCAACGGTAATGTCACTTCTCAATCGCTTATCGACTATCACTTGCATTATCGAGCTCACAAAGTTTTTCAGTAAGGATGTCTATGTTTGTCAAAATTCGTTCTAAAGCATTCTTCATGATGGTTGTAACAGTCGATGGAGGTAAATTGAGGTCCCTACAAACTTTTGGACGTGTTTCTCCATCTAGCATTCTTTTAATCACCTCCATTTTCTCTTGGTTTGTAATGGATCTTCGTTTTTTCTTAGCATTTAATTTAGGTGGTTTATTTTCCTTGTTAGAAGATATGGTTTGTGAAATATTTACCTAATTTAAAAAAAAATTATCACCTTATCAAAAATTATAAAATACATTACACTATATATAATATATACTACACTATATATAATACAATAAATTATTACTTACAAATAACAAATTAAATTTACCTTAAGGAAAATTAAATTTGGCAGACGTAAAAATTTATTAATATATTCTATATAATAACTGCAATAAACTTAATGTGCTGAATGCAACCCTGTACTGGCAAAATATTACTAAGCAATGATGTACTTTATTAACTGCGCGTGCGTAAAACCTCAGAACATCCCCGCTTCGACCCATGATTCGGCGGCGACGTCGACACACGACTCTGGCGTTCAAGCGGCGTTATTTCGAGACCGGCGTAAATAAAACCGGCGCAAAATGAGTCCTACCTGTAATGTAAAATGCTTTTCTGAGGAGTTGAGGCCCGTTCGTCACCTGCGCAGAAACCATAATTCGTACAGTCGCTTGGTTGCTAAGCAACGACCGTAGAAACGGCTACAAACTGCATTGCGATTGGTTTTATGTCATTGTTTGGTGCATATACAGATAACGCCCTAGGTATCTACTCCTGAGAAATTTATTCTTAACAAAGTCTCACATGCTACGTAATAACAGAGATACGTCTCCCGTCAAATAGCATAATATAAAATGTCAGTATGTATTTATGTATTTATGCGTAAAAATGTGTCTACGAAAAAATACAGTTCGTCAGATCTTAGAATCCCCAATACAAATTTCACGCACAGAGTTCACACCCTGTCACGATATTTCTCAAATTGTAGTCATATTATGATTAGCGTAAAATTTCAAAGGTGATATTTTAACAAAGAAAATTGATGTGAAGTGTGAATTTTCACACATTTCATAGTTTCGCAGGTGTTTAGTAACTGAATGATGATTATTTGTGATGCCAAAACAAATTTTATGTCAAAATATTTAGTTATGAATTTTAATTCGAATGCCAAATACCATTATTTAAGTTTCTAAATATGTGCAGTATTTTTTTTTATATATATAGTCATAAAGATTTTGAAAATTACGCCTATGGCTTCCATTGGTTGCTTAAATCATAAGTCCCGCCCTCTGATTTCGTATACATTCACACATAGAATTAAATTATAATTTCAAGACTTCCCACTGGTTATTAAATTTACGCTTTTAAACGTTTATCTATCCTAGCCAAAAATACAAAAACGCCATAATATTATTAGCTAATCTAAAATTAAATCCTTACTATATTACTATGTCCTATCAAAGAAATTAAATTAAATTTTATCTTCATGATTAAATCATTTTTATGACTAAACAAAAATTTCAAAATCCTAAATTGCGTATTTCTGCGGTATAGTGATAAAATTCAAAGAAGATTATTTTAAAACAGTAATTTACGTACATTGTTTCTCCATAAATGGGTGGGAATATATGATAAAAAAAAGTGATAAAAATATGTTTAAACAAATGAATAATGGCAACAGATTATCACAAAATTATCTCTACTTTAGCCACTATTCTGAGGTTAGAGCAAACTTCATTATTGTAATTATTTTATGAAATCATCAGTTTAGTTATTGCAGTGGTATTGACATAACTGACAATTTTTGTGGTGAAAATATTGATATATTTATTGATGTTTTTGCAACAGTGGGTTTTTGTGAACTGTGCTAAATTTTGAACATTAGTTGTGCTGGATTTGTTATTAAAATTAATTGCATTTTTTTAAATGTTATTTAAAATTATGGCTATGTTCTGTCCAGAGAAAGAAAAGGGGAAGACTGAGGTATGTAAATAATAAAAATAATTATTTTTTATTGAATTTCAAATAGATATCAAAATATGGTCCACAACAGTGTACATGCTTCCACATATAATAGTTATTATCTGCTAGATGCAGTTCCCGTATTTCGTACGTTTTTGTGCATTTTTTACGGACCATAATAAATGAGATATTTCAATAAATTTTGTTTTTAGGTGGCATCTTACATACTCCCCCAAATATGCATCCTATTAAAAAAAAATTACGTGAAATGTAAATTTTCAGACATTTCAGGGTTTTGTAGGTATTTAGTCAGTGAATGATGATTATTAGAAGGTCAAACGATGAATGCCTGTCACTGCATAACACAGTTACAAGTGTTGGTTTTAAATCCTTTAAGTCAATAGGCACGATAAGAACGTTGCAGTTAGATTCTTTCTACCGTGTATCATATATCTCTAATAATACCATAATTTATATTTTAATGCATTTCTTTTTTTTGTTTGTATATTTTGTATATTAAAATATAGTTCAAATCCAGACCTGGCAACACTGCGGGCGATCTTTTGTCACGCAAGACCATAACGTCTACAGAGACATTGTTTATATTGCGACTATCTGAAAAACCAACGATTCTCACTAGATATGGAATCCCAGCAACCGGTCAGTTATTTATTTATTTTCCAAGTCGATATTTGCAAAATAAATTTACGTACCTCTTCTCTACCCATAACAAAATGTATCCATGTATATACAAATATATTTTTTAAATTTTAGCTATGATATTAAACGAAAATCTTAATACTTGGCAAAATTTAGTCAAAATGAAATGTATTTCAAAAATCAATTACCGTTCCTTAATCTGCACTTAAAGAGCTTCCATTTAATATACCCACAATTTAAATTAAAAAAAAAAACACTTAAACTGTAATATTTTCCAAATACGAAATCGGATAAAAAATTCCTCTCGTACGTTTCCGGTTCATAGCAATATATGTACATTGCTTAGAATTTTTTCAGATTTTTAATTTAACCCTTTAGGGTTAAAAGGTGCGGGACACTAACTTTTTAGTACTTTTTTTGGAAAAAAATCATATTAAAATAAAAAATAATAAAAATCTACTTCCCGTTCCTTTATCTGCGTCTTAAGAGTTTCTTTTGATACCACACAATAAATTTTAAAAAAATATTTTTTTTCCAACGACACAAAAAGTCAATATTTTGCGAAAAACCAATTTGGTCAAAATTTATATTAGTTAGCATATACTATCGCAAAAAATATATATTTTTTGTGTCTCGTTGTAACTCTTCATATGAACTGAAAAAAAAAACATACAGAAAAAAATATTATGTGAAGTGTGAATTTTCACACATTTCAGTGTTTTGTAGGTATTTAATAAGTGTAAGAAGTCAACAGAATACTTGCATGTCCAGGACAATATTTTTAAAAACTTCCATTTAATTTTTTTATTCTTCTAATCTATCTAATCGTATCTAATTCTTCATTAAATTAATAAGAAATATATTGATAAATAGCTTTATATTTGTTAATTTTAGAAACATATTGCTCGTTATTGACAATGTGCTATTTGCTTTATAAGTATTTCACTACTATAAATGATTTATTCTGATGATTGGAGCTTACACACATTATCTCGATTCTCAGCAGTTTTTCATTTGTGGGGAACTCTGATATATAAATATGAAATGTCTGGACCCCCCCTATTAGTCCGCTAGCTTGTTGCTATGATTCTTGGAAGGATTAAGGGTTGTTCAATTAAACTCAACATTTTAGCTAATCTACTTTAATTATGATACGGTTTAAATATTTACACTAATTACACTGGACTTACAATTACGTCGATACAGCTAAATCCAAAGAGACACAGTCACACACACTAGGCACACTACACCAAACTAACGAATACTACCTTAACGTAAATACGAAATTACTTGGTTACATTTTACTTGTCCGACCGAACACTCTAAATGACTCTAACCCATGATGAACAAATTCTCACTCTACTTAAAAAACGACTTAACTTCTTCACTCGTTAGACTCAACTCTTAAACATGGTCTTAACCATACGACGGGTCAAAATCAACTACCACTTAAAACGCGACTACCCTGAAATGCTTACATCGCCCAACTGTTAAATGTCATTTAACACCTCTTGACTGTCTGTCTTGTACTATCTTTAAATTCATAATTTATTGGTGATAACTCAGATAAATATCCCATTAGAAAATAGCCCAATCATAATATTTATATTTCAGACAAAAATTAATTATTGTTTATGTGCTTATGGTTAGGGTGACCATTTTCTTAAGAAGGCAATGCGGGACGAAGCAAAAAAAAAGGTCCTCAGCTCCCAAATCCAAGTGAAGAGCAAAAAAAAGGTCCTCATTTCCTCAAATACAAGTTACAAAATGCGGGACAAAATGTTAAAAAGCAACACTTTTGCGGGACGCATCTTAATGAGGGACAAAATGTTAAACTGCGGGACGAATGGTCACCCTACTTATGGTTGGTATATTCACGGTATATTTTTAACACAATAATTTACGATTCACTTTTCATGTTACATTGACAAAGTCTCAAGTTACAATAATAAACAAGTCTACCCTTATCTTGAATGCCCTTTATAAGAAATAGATTATTTTTTATCATTTAACATTTTAAATATTTTACTCTAATTGAATGGTTCTACTGAATTTATTTATGAAATAATACCAAAATTACCTCCCTTACACATTACAAAAAAAAAACTACTTTAACTAATTTTTAATAAATCGCTCTCTATATATATAATAGCCATATTATTTAGTCTTTTCTCTGATACTGAATTTCTTAGATGATGCGTTTGAAATGGCATGGTTAACTAAATTTTCAAAATAATTTCCACGTTTGGAAAATTTGCTGTTACATCTAATTAACATTTCTATTAACTTATTAACGCACTTTTTCTTTTCTTTTACACCCTACACCCAATGTAAACACGAAAAAAACTCTAAAATTACTTATAACATTTTCATAGATTATTCCGCGTCTGTTCTGTTCTGCTATTAAATGATCCATTAGTACGTAGAGTACATTATGTAAAAAAAAGTGTAAAGTTGGTATTTCGGGGCCCTTAGAAATCGGGGAGAAGGGCGCGCGCTCTTTGGGCCCTTCGTTAAATCCACCTCTGACTAGGGTGACCATTTTCTTGGAGAAGGCAATGCGGGACGGAGCAAAAAAGGTCGTCACTTCCGAAATATAAGTGAAGAGCAAACAAAAAAAGGTCCTCACCTCCCAAATATAAGTAAAGAGCAAATAAATGGTCTTCACCTACCAAATATAAGTACAGAGCAAAATTAGGCCCTGGGGACAACAAATCAAAATGCGGGACGAATGGTCACCCTACCTCTGACTGTATTCCACAGAACACAATATATTAAGAACGGACACTGGCAGCAAAAAAAATTAGTACGTTCTCTCTAGGAATATACCAATGAACTAAACAACAACAACCGCCAAATTTAAATTTTACTATCTGATTTACGTTACGTTATTATTGTATTAAATATATTTTATTATTTATATTATCAAAAGTTTTACAATTAAAAAAGAAATACATATATATTTAATAATCCATAGACATTAATATAACATATAAATAAGGAATTTAAATAAATAAATCTAAATAAAAGGTGTAAGCTATTATTTTTGAAACACAAAATTATACACAACATTAAATATTATTTTAAACACAACATTATAATTACTAATTACAAACACTGTATTAATAAAATTGGAGGCTATACCTGTTTTTTTATTTTTTCGGCCTCATATTTGGTTTCTACACATTTCAGATATTTTAAGACAATATCCGCAAAAAATCAATTTTTGTCGGTCTTCCCGAGATGTACAATGTATGTATCAAATACAGTATAAGATGACCAAAATTGGAAATAAAACTCTATTATTTGAACCATGTATTTGAAAATTAACAAGCTTAAATGCGTATTACTTCAACACCAACTGTCATGTGTTTGACAGCTAATGGCGGCTGATCGACAGCTAGAATACGAAGTTTCTGATCGTTTGAAGTCGGGTGTATTCGTTATTTATTTTGCACTATGTCACCATCTACCAATATACCAGAAAACTAAAACTCGAGCCAAGGTAATTACATACCAGTGGCACCTGGGTGCTGTATTCCTTGCTTCCATGGACACCACGTCACTGCACTGCATCCTGGATCATCTTGGAGACGGTTTAAATTATTCTAATGTCCAAGGCGTGACACAATATTTTTATTCTTATCTCACCTTATTAAAAATTCAAAGTTCCTAGAACATCTATGTAAGTCATATACGTGACTTGACACATGAGCCATTTGTCAGTGCGCAGTGCGTATGTTATGTCAGTAGTGTTTGTGTCGGTGATTTAATTGTGCGCACCTTGATGATATGATGTGTTCCAGAATGTCATTACGGTGAACAGTACGTGATTGTTTATATTGTTGGCACTAAGTTCTCAACACTCAGCGCTTAGCAGACCCATCGTTGACCTACATGTCATCTTTACTGTAACCATACGTTACTCCGTGAATAAACTATTAACTTATCAAGATAACCACTTATATGGTAAGGTATTATATTAGTGGTTACTGATTTATTCGTTGGAAATTGTTTAAATTTGTTTTTCGCAGTTTAATCTATTGCGTCAATTGCGCAAATTATAATGTTGTAAGTTGTAATACGTTACGTATTTGGTCAAGTGAAATGTTGTTAAAAGCATAAAATAGCGATTAAATGTACTAATAACAGATTTAATTTAAGTGATTTTTAAATAAATTGTAACAAACAATAGACTGCATCAACTGAGTCCTATATAAAAACTACATTGACGAACCGATTTCAACGCTCACATGAGTAAAAAAGCTGTGTACTGTCACCCTTTTTATTCCTGCTTGCCATAGATGCAGTTATAAGAGCAGTGATTGGCTTCAATCGAGGACTACACTGATGTCTCACAGAACAGCTCTAAGATCTGGACTAGACGCGTATGTCTAATTGCCCAAACAATTGCCAATAATACTGGGCTAAACATCAACTAGAAAACTAAGAAGATAAGGATCATTGTCAACAGTGACCAACCACTTCAATTAAGGTTAACAAAGTTTGGTAGAACGTCAGATTTTTTACTATTTAGATAGCGTAGTAAGCGCAAGTGGAGGAACAGACTTTGCCATAAATGCCCGGGTGTATAAGGCAAAACAAGCTTTTTATTATCAAACACAGGGGTCGGGGAACATTTTTACCCATTACCCAGAAATGTATTTCTTTACACCGACGTTACCCCATTGGTTTGTAAAAAAAAAATCATAGATTATTTACATTGAAGGATTTATTGAATTCTTTAGAATTTACATATTAATTAACATAAAATATATAAAATAATGCTATAAAATTATATATATATATATATATTTTTATAACAAAAAATACTGTATTTGGAAAAATGATGTTGTTTAATTTTCGATATAATAACATCAAAATCTGGACATTTTGATGTTAGTGCGATTTGGGTACAGTCTTTGGGGTCTAGTCAATTTCTGTTTCGTTTTAATGTTCGTTAGAATGGAAAATCCTTGTTCGCAGAGATAAGTTGTTGCAAATGGCAACAACTTTTTAATAGCCTCCTCATTTCACACTTTTAACAATTTTAAAAGACTTTACAGCCCTTGACATCAAAAATGTGAAAGATCGGTCTAGGTTTCAAATTCTATATGTGCTTCATTATTTGATCTCAGTTCCAAAAGTGACTCCGGCAACCCTTGTGGCTCTTCTGGCATGTCAGACATTTGGCATTTAAAAGGATCTATAACCCAACTCACTGTACTTAACTCAAGTTCTGGAAAATATTGAGCGAAACGGTCTTTTAGATTGCCAAGATGTTTGTTGATCTCTAGGTGATCTGTGGTTCTCGCCACTATCAATTCGAACACAGAGCAATAATGTTCGTTTATAAAATAGGCATTGGGTATACGTGCGTGCAGCGTTTGGGACATCGATTCGCACAAATTTCTATCGTATTTAGAAACGCACTTTCTATGATTTTTTGTATTTATATCATTTATGTCAATTAATATCTCATTACCCCCAAGAATTGCGCCACTGTCACCAACTATAAAACATTTCAACAAATGCTTGAGGAGTAGTATAGTTGGAACATATTGATCAAAAACCATAGTCAATAAAGATTTGTGGCAATTCATAAAGCAAACAGAAATAAGACATAAAAGTATAAAACGCAAATAGAAGTGGTCATATCCGCAGACGAAAAACAGGCAACATTATAAGAAGAGCATTAGATTGGAAAAGAAGAGTTGGGAGAGCAATTCGAGCATTGATACACCGTAAAGTAAGAATGGAATGAACACAGGAAAAACAGGAGTCAAATAAATGCCCGAACTGTACCTAGATAAAAAGAGCAGTAAGGTCCTCGTTACCTATATTTAGGGATATGCAATACTGAGAAAGTATCGATATTTGGGTATTGATAATATCGAATAAAAAGTATCGATACCGGTATCGTATCGAAACAAAATATCGATATTTTCAAGTATCGAAAAGAAACATGAATATATTTTCTATAAAACCTAAAAAACATTTTATTCTTATAATAACAATTTATTTGTTTTACAATAATAAATAGATTAAAGTATAAAGGCTATTCCAAACGTTTAGGCGGAACTAAATGGGATTTTCGCTCTTTTAGGTTGTCACGAGTCACGAGAATCTTCCTTGGGTTTTTTCATTTATTTGTTGTTAAAATTCGTTAAAATTGTTAAAATTCCAACAGTGAAACTCTTCTGTGAGTGAAACTATGGAAACGTATGACATTTATTAATAATTTTAATACTTTTTTACATATTTTGAAGACAAAACAAATAAATAAATGGGACATTTTTATTAAGAATGACAAGAAATTAAAATGTAATGAAAATGATTTTATAATTATATAATTTTATAATGACAATCAATTAAATCTAGTATTTGTAATGTGAGTATGATTTACAAAGCTTAAACAATATGATCAAAAGTCCGAATTAATAGATAAAAATTACTAAATTTCAAAATCTTCTTCCACCTAACCGTTTGGAATAGCCTATATATGCTGTTCACTTTTGTATAAACAAACTAAGAGGAAATTTTGATTTCATAGTTTGCACCTTTGAAATTGTATGTCAGGTTAGTATTGAAAAATGGTAAGGCAATGGAGCCTATAGGTCTGAGTGATTGTTAAAAATAGAATTAAACACTCCACTCTTCTTCATTGCAAACACCGAGAAAACTTCTATTTTGGTAAAATAGGTCCACACTTTGCTTCTTGGTAGTGACATTTTTAATTAAAATACAAAAATAACCAATAACATTTTGTAACCTCAAACGTAGAGGAAAAAGGCACCAAACACCAGCAACTTCTAAACCGTTCAACGCATGTTTCTTGGGGTACTATGTTCTGCGCCATTGCGATTGCGTACCTCGCGCTACCAATTTTCCAAGAGTACTATTTTTAGAAGTGATTCTTATTGAAAAAAATTTAATCACAAAAATACGAGTTTTGTGTTTTTTCAAAAATTATTTATTTATTCATGAATATCTATTTTGTCCCCTTCAAAGTAATCCCCACCAGATATTATACACTTGTGCCAGAGTTTTTTCCAATCCTCGAAGCACTTCAAAAAATCATTTTTTGTGATCTTGTTCAGCTCCTCTTTCGATGCCGTCTTTATCTCCTCACTCGTAGCGTAGCGTCGTCCTTTCATGGGCCTCTTCAGTTTCGGGAACAAGAAAAAGTCACAGGGGATCAGATCTGGGGAATACGGTGGCTGCGGCATTATTAGTGTGTTGTTTTTGGCCAAAAATTCGCGCACAAGCTACGATGTGTGGGCAGGCGACCCGTCTCATACCCAAATCATTGGTAAAAATCGAATGGCACGAGCCAATCGATATGTTTAGGTCCTCAGCAACTTCTCTAACGGTGATTCGACAATTGGCCAATACTACAAGGTGTCTCAAAAGAAATTTTATATTTATTTAGCTTACTGCGTGAACGCAACGTATTCGAGGGGCGCGGGGGTTATGTCAATCGGTAGCCTGGCTCTTGGGAATTATGTCGCTATGGAGCGTTTCTCGGGAGCAGACCGCGCGTTATGCGTGCGAGAGTTTTACAAAAACGGTGATTCGGCGACTGTAGCGCGTAGTAAATTCTGCAGTATTCGAGGTTTTCGCCACTTAAATGATGCGCCAAGCATTCCTCTCATTCGACATTGGGTTAAAAAGTTTGAAGAGACTGGTACAACGCTGGATAAATCAAAATCCGGGCGACCTAGGTCATCAAGAACGGTAGAAAACGTGGAAAATGTTAATCAGTCTGTTCGTGACGACCCGAACCTTTCAATTCGGAAGCGCGCAAGTGCTTTAAATGTGCATAGATCATCATTACATCGCATTATGCACAAAGACCTAAAGCTGCACCCCTACAAAATTCAATTGGTGCAAGAATTAAAGCCCCAAGATGCCAGTCAGAGGCTCAATTTCGTAAATCAGGTGATTGAGGGATTTTCAACGTTTACCAACATTTTGTTTTCGGATGAAGCTCATTTTCATCTTAATGGCCACGTAAATAAGCAGAACTGCCGCTACTGGAGTGCAACGAATCCGAAACGCAAACATCAGAAACCCCTACATTCGCCTAAAGTGACCGTATGGGCTGCGATGTCGGCGCGAGGAATTATCGGCCCTTACTTTTTTGAGGACGAAAGGGGGCGTGCAGTTACAGTGAATTCAGAGCGTTATGTGGAGATGTTAGACAACTTCTTGGTACCTGAACTGCAAAACTTTCCTGGCTATAGCCAAAGAACAATGTTCCAACAGGACGGAGCAACTTCACACACGTCCAATATGTCTCTGCCACGTGTTCGTGAAATTTTCTCAGGCAAATTGATTTCCCGGAGAGGTGACATAAATTGGCCTCCACGCAGTCCAGATTTAACCCCTATGGACTTTTTCCTATGGGGTTATCTTAAATATAAAGTTTACGCCAATAAACCGACTTCACTGGCGCATTTGAAAGAAAATATCAGTCACGAAATGGCAGCCATCCCTGAATCCATCTGCCGAGACGTCATAAGTAATTTTACTGTTCGATTAAATGAGTGCCGAGAACGCGAGGGTCTACATTTAGACGATATTATTTTTAAGAAATAAATCCCCAAAAAGTGTATTTTAATAATTAATAAACATTTTTTCTATATACGGCTTACTTTTTTTTTAATCGATCCACTAAATATAAAGTTTCTTTTGAGACACCTTGTATTTTCTTCACTTCATCAATGTTTTCGTCTGTTGTTGACATTCAAAATGGCCGAACTTGTCGGCATAACTGAGAGACATGAGTACCAACATAACGCCACAAAAAAATCGAAAATCGAATATACGTAACCCGCGGAAATTCAAAATTCACGGTACTTTTTGAACAGACCTCGTATATGTCTGCATTAAAAGAATATATCTCCTTGAACCTCTCATTAAAGCAGTGCTTTTATGTGTTTGATCGCCATTACTTCCCAGTATACGCCACTATATTTAATAAATGCATCTATAATTTGCTCCTATAATACTCCTTTCACATCCAAATCTGCAAGATCATTAAATATTATCTAGAGATCTGAATGTAAACACAAGTACCTTTAACATTATGCCATATACTCAATAACGTGTCTAGCCATTAGTTTATCCGTAATCTCCTGTCTGGCGATTCAAAGTTTATCATAAGATACTTTCTCTTCTCTCGGATCTTGGACAAGATAAGTTGGATAGACGGGCACGGGCACGGGCACGCATGTACACTGTACCGCCCCGGGGGGCTCTTAGATAACCGGTAATCGCATTGCGTGCCTTACGCTTTAGGTGTTAACAGAGATTTGGTGGCATTTGAAAATTTGTATTTTAAATATTTCTCTTACTTCCGTAGTTTTACTTTCACATAAATGGTCTCTATATGGAAAATCGTGCTTTCAATATTGAGATTGAAAGGGTAAAGGTGAGCAGTCCTCGAAAATTGTAGGTATTAATAACTCGCAATTTATTAGGAGTCACAAAATAACGTATAACATTATAAACAGAAAAGAAAAAATTAGCTGTGGCCACCACAGGACCGACCGCCATCATAAAGTACTTGTATAAAATACATTCTAGCAGCAGAGTAGAGAAATAACTTGGCCTAATATTTTCTAACTGAGATATTATTTATCATGACCATGGAAACGTTACATATAAGTATGAAAAAATTGAGAATTTCAAAAAAAAAAAATTAAAAAGATTTCGTTGGATCTCCACGAATTGAGGTCCCTACATAACGCTTTGACTATTTTTAGCATGATGTCTGTCGGTCTGTCTGTCCGTCCGTCTGTCCGTCCGTCTATCCGTCCGTCTGTCCGTCCGTCTGTCCGTCCGTCCGTCTGTCTGTCTGTCTGTGAACACGTGCAGAGCAAATTCTGCTGAAAGGATTTGTATGAAACTTCATATTTAAGCTTCTGCCATCAATGGCACGAGTTGGTAAAAATCGGTTGTCTAAAAATGGATAAAAAAGAGTTTACATGTGTTGATTTTAAGATTTTTGCGAATATTTCACAGCAGAAAAATATTTCGAAAAAAATTATTTAACAAAAGTTGCTATAAAAGCAATAACCAACAACTTTTATTTGAGACATTTTATGATAAAACGAAAAATTTTTGAATAATTTTTCGAAATTTTCTCATACTTATATGCAGGGCTTCGAACCGTTATTTTTTTCGTTTCGGTCTTTGTTCCGGTTCAATTAAATATATATATATATATATATATATATATATATATATATATATATATATATATATATATATATATATATATATATATATATATATATGTTTTACCGCTTATGCAAGCCAATTCTATGTACTCAATGGACGGTGTCAAACCAAAATTGACGTTTTCAGACCAGGGGAATGGTCTGAAAACGTTTTTCATGTTTTTTGGAGCTCTTGCACCCTGATTATATAGCAGCAATAACAGAGAAAATTTCACAAATGGTCTGAATACGAGGGTAGATCGTATATTTATATACAAATTTAGTTCACTGATTTGTCGTGAAGAGCGCGCGCCAGTAGTTTTTGTATATAACTTTTTATACAAAAAATGTACGATTCCGACTTTGTCAGACCAGCACAATTCAGTCGACGTTGTCAAGCCTTAAATCTGGCAACACTGTATAGAATGAGCTAGATAAACATTCCAGTCATGATAATTTTAGTTCATTGTAAGAACTTAAATATTTTCTTTCAATTTGTCTTACAGAAAAACTTTAAACTCAAATTTAGTTTTGGCAAACTCGTAGATACTTGAAAACAATGCATATAACCGATTTGTATCAAATTTGTTCAAATTAAAATTTTGGTATTTGCGCCATGAAATTCTTCTTTTTTTTTCCAATTTAGAAATAATTACATTTTTATAGTTTATAGATTTTTTAAAGCGTGCTGAATGTTACTGCTTCAAATGAGACGTTAAATTTATTTAATATTTTTATTAGAATCCCAAATAACTGTACATTTTAATAAGTTTGAACTTTGTTCATATATTTCACAGAAAATTATTCTAATACGGACATCAATGTCCATAATTTATTCCTAATTCCAAAGAAAAACACAAAAGGTTTCAAATTACAAATAACTCGTTTGAAGAATTACTTTTCTTAATTGTAAAAAATAAAAATAATTGTAAAAAACAAAAGTTCCCATTTCATTTTGAGTATTGAACATTTATGTGTACGTTTAAGAGCGTACTGTACCTGGGTTACACTGGGCTCAACGGATACGTGCATTTGAAAGGGCCAAAGAATTTGAACCAAATGTTGTCGGATCAATTTGATTTTTTTTTAATTTGAAGATAAAGATTGGCTCCGTTGGATTTAAGAGTTAAAATCTGGTTTTATTTTTAATTTTCAGTTTTACAATGTCCTAAACTTTGTCTAACTTCACATCACTGTTCCTCCGTAAATCAATAACAATTGCAAATTCCATAGCTAGAATCCTATAGATTGTACTTTTATCTTTAAAATGAGCCCTTATTTATGAAAATTAATTAATATTTAGCACCAATTCTTTGGCCCACACCGAAACACTATTTATATGAAATACTGGCATTTACAAGCATCGAGAGATGTATCCATCTGGTAGCGTGGTTTTAAACTAATCTAATCATAGTAGAGGGAGTCTTAAGCTCCGCCTTCGTTTCCTACACATATCTTTGAATTCGGTTGAAATGGGTAACAGAAGATCTTTGGAATAAAACAGTTTGTGACGTCAAATTTACCTGTTTTATTTTAGACTTTCCGTGGTAGAATACAAATTCATATTGACACAAAAAAATGGTCCCAAAAATTAAGTTAAATAATTATGGCCGGCTTCTGAAAGCTTAGTTAACTATAACCAAATGGTCAGAACATGGTTGTCATGGTAACGTATGGTATTGTTATACTGTAATCGAGTTCAACCAAAAGGTTAAATCAACCCCTAAAGGGGTGAATCTATGATTATTAACATAATTTTTTGATGATAAAAAAAAACTATTATTTCTACAAAATTATCTGTAAAATCAGAATTGGTAATAAATATTAATCACTTTTCACATGCAAGAGCTTATTTTAAAGATAAAATTACAATATAGAGTGGTTAAGTGTTAACATTTGTAATTTTTATTCATTTACTGAGTAACAGTCATGTGAAATTGAAAAAAGTATAGCACTGTAAAATTGAAAATTAAAAATAAATCAAAATACAAATTTAAACTTATTAAAATATTTAATTTATTTACTTTATTTTTTATTAAAATTTATTTACTTATTTACTTATTAAAATTTTGATATTTTCTTTCATATCTTGAAATTAAAAAAAAAAAATCAAATTGATTCGAATATATTTAATCTATATTTTATGATTCCCAAAAATACAGGTTGATTTATAAATATTAGCACTTTTCCCTCTCCCTGTAAGCTACTTCCACTTTGGTCACTCCCCCAATGACGTAATACGACTTCTCGCCACCGCACCCCGCGTGCAACGATGGACTTTGGAGGTGGCTACATTCGCCTCTTAAGTTCAAATTTTAAGATGCCATATCATAGGCTCGAAACCTGGTTTCACTCTGTCCTGACATTAAATTACGAGAAAATATATATAGCTTTTTTTTTTTGAATGTCAGATAAATAAACCCATAGAAAAAAAGCATATCAGACAGACAGAGAGATTTTTTTTGTGAATTTTGTCTTACATTCACTTGGAACATGTAGAAACGAAAAATGGGTACCAAGAAAAAATTATGTGAAGTGTGAATTTTCACACGTTTCAGGGTTTCGCAGGTATTTAGTGAATGATGATTAGTTGGGAAGCCAAAACAAATTTTATGTTAAAATATTTTTTTATTAATTTTAATTCGAATGCCTAATACCATTATTTGGGTTTCTAAAAATTTGCAGTATTTTTTTTTTATATAGCAAGGTTCATTAATATTTTGAAAATTGCGCCTACGGCTTCCATTGGTTGTTTAAGTCATAAACTCCGCCCCTCTGATTTCGTATACATTCAAACATAGAATTAAATTATAATATCAACACTTCCCACTGGTTATTAAATTTACGCTTTTAAAAATTAAATGCAACATTTGCCAAAATATAACTAAAATTTTGACAAAATAATTTAAACAAAATAAAAATGCAAAAAAAAAACAGAAAAAATAAAAATTGACGGGAGTTGAACAGTAGTTTGCAACTTACGAAGCGAGAACGTTACCACTGATCTACGAACGTTCACTCCTTTACTGTGTTAAATAGCGGATTAAATATTTTACATATTTTAGTTAAAAACACAAAAAATGCGTTATTTTCCGAAAACATAATCTGATCAAAAATTCCTGTTTTACTATTCCGGTTCACACCAGTGTTCATTACTTAGAATTTTTTCAGATTTTTAGTTTAAACCATCTGGGCTACAGGGTGTGGGACAAAATTTTGCACAATTCTCGCAAAAATCGCGTCAAAATAATTTATTTTGCAAAAATAAAATTTTGATCGTTAATTCAGGTTTCAAGGGCTTTCATTTGATACCATACACAGAATTGTAAAATTTTTTTTTTTTTTTTTCGATGAGCATATATTTGCTTATATTTTTAGGGGAATATGTTTTTTAGATGTTTTAGTATTTTTCCTATGTGCGGGTTAAAGAGTTGTATAAGCATGTCAAATTTCAACTCTCTAGGTTTAGCTGTTTGGCTACAATTTTTACCGAACAGACAGACAGACAGACGACAAAATGACGGTATAAGGGTTTTACAAAACCCTAAAAAAGAACAGATTTAACCTCCAATTTTATTTATATATGTAAATTTTCCACAACTTTGTAAATTTCACTTAGAAGATAAAAGGTTGTTAAATGATGCTTGTTGTTACGTTTCACAGATTAGTTCACTGACTGTAGTTTCGGCTCACTGTAAATTTGAGAATTGCAAGAGCCGAAACTGCACTCAAAAAAAAAAAAAAAAACTGTGAGATATAACAAAAAGGTCTAATTAAACAACCTTTTACAAATATTATTTTTTTCTCGTTTATGATCCACCTGACACGCATACTTCTTTTTGGTGTATAGAATTTCGTTTATCGGTGATTCTAAGGATCTTGTTTAATTTTACTTATCACAAGCAAGCCTGTGGCTGCCAGCAATAAATCGTTTGTGCTTGCCGTTGACCGCTCGCAAGTAGATAATAATTAAATTGTTAAAATAATTTGTGTAAAAAATATTTAGACAAATTACGGGCTCTGCTTATCAACCGGCTATAAGCTGTACGGGGGTCGATTCAGTGTGCGCTAAAAAATAGACGTAATCCTGTCTATATTACTCCTACATGTACACAGATTGAAAATGTGTCCTTAATAACAAAATACGTAAATAATACGCCAATATAATTAAAACCAAGATACAATTTGTAAAAATATATTTTAATGCGCAGTACAACCTAGTGGCTGTGCTTTTCGGGTCAGGTATGCGACAGTATTGACTAATATTTCTTCATTTTATTGAGTAACAAAATTATTTAATTTGAAGTGTAATCATTTTCAAAAACGCGTGAAAAAAACAGCACAGGAGGATCCCCCGAATATATTTTATGTATAAAATAATAATCGGCATATATTAAATGTAATTACTAACTTATGATCAAAAAGTCTTTCAGTCTCAGATGGCTTATGTATTATAAATCGCAGATCTTCTTTTGTTAATTGAGTATTCATAATGCACGTGTCATTTGTCGAAAAAAAAAAGGAGATTTTCTTATATAAAACATAGCCGCCCGAAGAAAGGACATTTTGATCCACATGTTACATTGCAAATACGTATATGAATTATCAACAAGTGTTTTTTCACATATAATATTATTATTATTTATTTAAAATGCAATCTTGAGTGTAAACATACTCCTGAACAGTAGGACTGAATGAGTCGGTTTGAATGTTTTCAACTTTACAAATCATATTATACACTATGATAAAATTGGCAACGTCGCAAGGCCTGACAATGTCGATTGAACAACACTATTTTATACAGGTGATACTGAAAAAGCGGTTCCATATACTGGGTCTAATAATGTTTATTAAACATAGCGAATTTTTTTTTTTTTGAGATTTTCTTACCCCTCTCAGTGTGCCCTGAGAGTTATAACTGGTAGATTCTATATCTGGCATATATACACGCGAAATCCTTTAAATAACGGTAGGTCTTAGGTCGCCTGTTGGATATCATTGGTCTGACCACGTCGGTTGTATCAATATATATATATATATATATATATATATATATCAGTTTTTATTTTAGAGAGATTTTTTTTTACTTATCAGTTAAAAAAAAATACGTTTTTTTTTCTGCTCATCAGTTTAAAAAATAAATTTCTTACATAAAATGTATTTTATATTTTGGTTTACTCCCATAAACATTATCTGAAATAAACCGATATTTTTTTTTCGGTTCAGTTCCGGTTTTCGCTCCGACAAAAATAACTTTCGGTTTTCGGTTCAGTTCCGGTTCGAAGCTTTTTATATGTAACGTTTCCATGGTCATGATAAATAATATCTCTGTTAGAAAATATTAGGCCAAGTTATTTCTACTCTGCTGCTAGAATGTATTTTATGCAAGTACTTTGTGATGGCGGTCGGTCCTGTGGTGGCTACAGCTGATTTTTTCACATTTTATTCAATATACAACATTCATAATATACATTCTAAAAAAACTTTTATTATCAAATGTACTGTCCTTTATTTTTTATCACTTTGGACAAACGCTCAGGCAATTTCATAATGCCATCTCTCCAGAAGATTCCGTCTTTGCTCTCGAAAAATCTGTAGAGGTGAATTTTGATATCGTCCAAAGATGCGAAATTTTTTCCGTTAAAAGAATTTTGTACAGAGCGAAACAAAAGGTAGTCGGAGCATATGGTCCACACATCGCACTATCCGATTACCATTTGATCTGCTTTCTACAAAATTCCCTTAACGGAAAAAATTTCACATCTGTGGACTATATCAAAATTCACCTGGATAGATTTTTCGAGAACAAAGATGGAACCTTCTGGAGAGATGGCATTATGAAATTTTGAATAATTAAAATATACTGTATAGGGCAAAAAGACATAAATTTGACCAAAAATTGGTTAGTGGAGACGATTCGGTAATTTTAGTCGGGAATAGTATATTTTTACAGTTAAATTTAAAACGCTCTTTCTAGTTTAAAAATATACTATATTATAGCTTTACTACTTATACTTTATGACGATTTAATGTAATTGTTTCCCATATAAATCACCTTACTCAAATCCTATGCTTGTTTGGAGTACATTTATGTTTGAAAGTAACTTATGATTCATCTTAAAATATAAAATATGGAAATGTGTACTATTACATGCAATTTATAAAATAAAAACAATTTCATAATAGCTCAGTTGCATCGAAAAACAAGTTGACATTTAAATCAGAATTACACTGCTATGAATACATTTATTACCATTATGACCAACACTTCCCATATGGGAATTACATAATCGAACCTAACCTAACTATTGCGTACCCGGTCTACCTGTTAAACTATAAATGTACATTGTGTAGATTCTCAGGTTGTATGTTTATAGGTTTGAACGAATCGCTGAATATAACGGGTTATCACAGAAAAACAAGGTAATCTTTGTACGTTTTCAAGGTTAAATGTGGGAGACAAATAAACAACTGGTTTGCATATTGTAATTATAGGTTTGTTATGTAATTTATTATTTTATTTAAAGCTGGAAAATTAACATCGCGAAATGTAAACATGTAAAACGTTGTGTTGAACTTCTTTAATATGACATTGGCGCAAAAGCCCGAGTTGAGCCTAGGCCTCCTGTTTCTAGGTATCGTGACCAAGTTTTCAATCTATGTACATTCAGGAGTAATATGGTCAGTATTACGTTCCATTTTTAGTGTACACAGAAAGGCACCTACAGTTTAAAGCTGGTTGCGAACAGCTAAGCAGAATCTGTAATTTATATAAATATTTTAACACGAATTATTTGATATAAGCAAGAACTTTATGCTCACCTTTAATAATATCAACATGATTTATATTGTTTTTTGTTGTTTGAATGCACTTCTGCTGATTGCATTTTTTAATAATTTAAATAAAATGCTTTGTAATAACTGTTGATCCTAAAGAATATTTTATTAATATAAGGTTCCAATATATTTTATTTTAATTTAAATAACGCTATAATCTTTTCTGTAATGCACAGGTACTACTACCTAAATACTACGTGCCCCACGTTGGGCGCCACTGTAGTAACTGTTTCTTGTCAAAGAATATTTTATTAATGTAGGGTGCAAATATATTTTATTTTAATGTGAAAAAATGACACGTCATGCTATAATCTTTTCCATAATATGTAGGTACTACTAGCTAGCAACCAAGTGCCCCACGATGGGCGCCACTGTAACATCTATTTGTTGTTAAAAAATATTTTATTAATGTAGGGTTCAAATATATTGAATGTGAAAAAATTTCTTGCAACCATGTGCCCAGAGCCGTAGCAATGTTTTTGGCGCCCTTGGCAAATAAAGTAAATTAATCAAATTTACTTAAAATAGAGCCTCACTTCCAAAATACAAATGATGAGCAAAAAAAAAATACCCTCATCTCCCAAATACAAGTGATGAGCAAAAAAATGTCCTTTATCACCTCCCAAATACAAGTGATGAGTAAAAAAGGGTCCTCACCTCCCAAATACAAGTGATGAGTAAAAAAAAGGGTCCTCACCTCCCAAATACAAGTGATGAGCAAAAGAAAAGGTCCTCACCTCCCAAATACAAGTTATGAGAGAAAAAAAAGTCCTCACTTTGCAATGTTTGTTTTTAATGACCAAATATATACACACAATGGCGCCCCTCATCAAACCAAGCGCCCCTGGCAAGTGGCCCGATGTCAGGCCGCTCCTACGGCTCAACACGTGCCCCACGTTGGGCGCCATTGTAACTAACTGTTTTTTGTTAAAGAATATTTTATTAATGTAGGGTGCAAATATTTTATTTTAATATAAAAAAATTGATGTGAAGTTGAATTTTCACACATTCCAGGGTTTTGTAGGTATTTAATAAGTGTAAGAAGCCAACATAATACTGGATGTCTCGAATATTTGTTCTATTAATAATGATAGTGTGTTAATTGGGTGTTCAATACTCGGTCCACAGCTGTTAATTTTTTTTTATTATATTTTTATTTTCATAAACACACACTATCTTAGCCATAAATACATAACATTATTAGCCATAATTTAGCCATGAATTAAAAAAATAATAATAATAATAATTTTCAGAAACACAAAAACTGCAATATTTTTCAAATACGCAATCTGATGAAAAATTCCTCTCGTACTTCTTCGGCTCAGATCAATGTACATTACCTATAATTTTTTCAGATTATTAGTTTAACCCCTGTGGGTAAAAGGGGGCGGGACAAGCACTTTTTAGCACAATTTTGGCTAAAATCGTGTTAAAAAAGAATTTTAAAAAACTACTTTTCGTCCCTTAATCTACATTTTAAGAGCTTTCTTTTGATACCACACAATAATTTTTTTTTAAATATTTTTTTTATCAATCGACAAAAAAATCGACATTTTTCGAAATACTAATCTGATCAAAAATTCTTGTTGAACTATTCCGGTTCCCATCAATGTTCATTATGGAGATTTTTTTCAGAATTTTAGATCAACACCTCTGAGTAATAGCGTGGGGGACAAAAGTTTTTTAACATATTTTTGGCAATAATACAATAAAAAGAAATGATTTTTCAAAAATAAAATTTACTTGTTAATCCACGCATCACGTACAAGGTTTCATTTGGTACGCAACTCAAAATTTTTAAAAATATTTATTTTTTTATTAAATACATACATACATTTTTTTTTTGAACTCTCAGTATTTTTCCTATATGTGGGTCAAAGAGTTTTATGAGCATACGAAATTTCAACTTTCTATGTTTAGCCGTTTGGCTACAATTTCTAACGTACAGACAGACAGACTGACACATGAGTGACGTTATAAGGGTTTGTTGGTTATACCTACAAAACCCTAAAAATGACATGTCATGCTATAATCTTTTCCGTAATACATAGGTACTACTACCTAGCAACCACGTGCCCCACGTTGGGCGCCACTGTAACAACTTTGTTGTTAAAGAATATTTTATTAATGTAGGGCTCAAATATATTTTATTTTAATGGGAAAAAATGACCTGTTATGGCAAAATCTTTTCCGAAATGCACAAATAGCATTATCTAGCGAACGAGTTGGCCAATAAATTATTTGGCTACGGAATGCATCGCGCAAAATTTGTATCGTAAAGTATGCTGAAACCAAATGTGTTGACGTTTTTTTGTACAGTTTAAAAGTTTTGTATACGTGACTGTTGACAGCATTATCTCAGAAACAGTATCATTAAGTTCTAATTTTCCGGTATATGGAATTCTCTTACACGACAGATTAGACTCAGCATATCCAATTCTGTTTTCGAAATACTATCTAAAATATTATTTTATTTGTTTTTAAAATGTTTTATTAAGACAACTGATTTTTAGATGAAGCGCATCTGTTTTGAATTTATTATTTGGGGGTCATTGACATATTTTTATTGATCTAAAATTAATATATCTAATAAAAACTTTCAAAACACTTCATAACTAAAAATACTAGACTCTTAAAAAGTTTTGATTAAATTTAAGAACAGACAAACATGAATTTTAAGCACGTAAATAGATGAATGAGGTTATCGCTCTGCCGAATCGTTATATCGAACTGCCCATACACAATTTAATAGACCTGCCTTGAACTGTTGTAGAAGAGCATAGTAATGAAGTTGCTCGTTATCAACTGACAGTGGCGAATTAAGTTGCTTGGGGGCCTTGGGCGGTAAAATTAAAATGGGCCCTCCAGTATTTTAAATAGAATGGAAATATTTGTATATACGCCCAGTCCGCCCACCGCTTAATTCGCCTCTGTCAACTGAAGAAGACTTCCCGCGACCTTCTTCATTTTTATGCTTTTGTAGGTATGACCAAAAAACCCTTATACCGTCATTTTGTCGTCTGTCTGTCTGTCTGTCTGTCTGTCTGTCTGTCTGTCTGTCTGTCTGTCTGTCTGTCTGTCTGTCTGTCTGTCTGTCTGTCTGTCTGTCTGTTCGGTTAAAATTGTAGCCAAATGGCTAAACCTAGAGAGTTGAAATTTGGCATGCTTATACAACTCTTTGACCCGCACATAGGAAAAATACTAAAACATCTAAAAAACATACCCCCCTAAAAATATAAACAAATATGTGCTCATCGAAAACAAAAATATATTTTTTTAAATTCTGAGTACGGTATCAAATGAAAGCCCTTAGATGCGATTTTGATGCGATTTTTGCCAAAATTGTGCAAAAAAATTTTTGTCCCACACCCTGTAGCCCAGATGGTTTAAACTAAAAATCTAAAAAAAATCCAAGTAATGTATATTGGTGTGAACCTAAATAGTACAACAGGAATTTTTGATCAGATTATGTTTTCGGAAAATAACGCATTTTTTGTGGTTTTTGGTTCACAAAGTACAAAAGTTATACCAATGTAAGACACTCATATGGAAAGCGTCCGATGGCGCAACGGATTAGAGCGCTGGTGTCGGAAGCTAAAATTCTTTGGAAAACGAAGGGTTTCGAGTTCGAGTACGGACACGGAGTGAGTTTTATTTTTTCGTTTTTTTTTTTTTTTTGCATTTTTATTATGTTGAAATTATTTTGTCAAAATTCTAGTTATATTTTGACAAATGTTGTATTTAATTTTTAAGAGCGTAAATTTAATAACCAGTCTTATTATATGATTAACAGACGATAAATTATTTTAAAAATATCGTTCATTTTGCCGTGATTACTATAAAGTAAAATTTGTCCTACACACTCAGCATACCGCCTTCACTTATTATATACCTGCGAAACTCTGAAATGTGTGAATATTCACACTTCACATCAATTTTTAAGGCTCCCGTTCCCAGCACGAAATTTTTGGAACCACCATTGCACGTACTCTAAAAGCATTGTTCAATTTACGAGCAATTTCTGTTGCTTTACCGAACTTTCATGAACTTATATAAAAAATGCTTTTATTAGCTCCTTTTCCATTTTTACAAAAATGCAGACCGAAAAATACAATTTAAAATTAGATTAACATAAACACGATAAAGTGCCACTTGCATTGAAAAAAGTTAAAGTTAAATTTCAGAAAATAAAAACCGCAATTATTATTTTCTTACCAACCTAATATTTTTAAATTTAATGTAGAATTTAAATGAAAGCTCTTAATTCTTAATGCTGTATACGTAGCGAACTGATAATGATTTTCTAAAAAAAAAATAATTTGAGGCAATTACAGCAAAAAATATGTTCAAAAATGTTGTGCTAGATATTTTGGGGTCTTCTGTGTATATTCACACTTTTCATTTTCTTTTTAAATTTTGTTCATAGACATTTTATTGATAAATAATTACAGTTCAAAGAAGGAACAATTTGTGTAAAGGTTTTCAGCCTAAATCATGATAAATTCAGCTTTTTATATCCCCATTTACTCGACATCTCTGGACAACGGAACCCTACGTACATTGCGTCTCGAGTGCACACTGTTGTTAACTTGTTTATAATCTAAACAAAATAAGTTAATACATATTATTAAGTACAAGTATTGAGTAATAAAACTGAAAGTACATAAAACAGAATAAATTATCTCAGAAAGTATATTTATTAGAATTCAATACTTTTTTAACGGTCATGTATAGAAAGTGTGTAAATATATAGCTTACACAGTTTGTACCTTGTATATTTGCCAGTGTCAAACTAGTTTATTTATTGAAAAACTTATCACATGCAAATATATTTAATTAACAACTTTAACGAAAAATTTTATTTTTTATTGACACATTTGTTTATAGAGTGCTACTTTCAAAACTATTTCTAAATATGGGCAGGTTATTTTAATATTTTTGTAATTATTTTTTATTTTATTTGCAAATTGGTAAGTTTACCAATATACAAAACTAAAAATTGTTTAAGCAATTTATTATAAACAGCGTGTCTGTGTGAAATTTTGCGACAGAAATACTAATTTTTGAAAATACTTTGAGTCGAACCATTTACGGCCCACGGGCCATATGCTGGACATCAATGGTATAGTTGTGTCTGATTATACCTAGGAAATCCTAAAAAGCCGCACAATGCTTGTCGTTTAAAAATTAGAATCGGACCGGACCCGGTCTGCGGGCTTAACATCAATTGACACAAAATTCTTTCATCAAGTCACCGTACATACTGATTTGAGAGCTCTGGTAAGCCAGTTGATTTGTCGAGGTACGTCGTTCCCGTTCCCACCACTCAGTTCGTGACCGACCGCATGCCGCAAGACCCGCTAGCACCCAGGAACTTAACGTTACGTTAAGAACGAAATTTTGGCTTTTATATATACAGTCATGTGCGTAAAAATAGCAGTATCAGAAAAATATTAGAATAAATACAAAAAAGTTGGTTTAAGTAATAACAAAGCCAAAATTTTACTGATATATTATATTTTAAGAACAACTTCATTATTTTGATGAAAAGGAAAGTATTTGTGTCGATTCATTAAAAAAATATATATAGTATTTGTAAAAATATGCTGATTACGCTGTTCATAAATATAGCAGTACACTTCATAAAATAAATAAAACTCATTTTAATATTAAATATTCTTTATTATTTCTGTAATATTTGGTTCCATGAAATTTTTTTCGTATTACTTCTACACATCTTCTCGGACAAAACCAAAATAGCTACCAGCATTTTTCCTAGAGAACAGATTTCCAAGCTGTTTCAATTTCTCTCTATAATTCTTCTTTGTAAGCAGATTTTGAAGAAGATATTTTAATTTTTACATCAGCCCACAATTTCCCTATTGAATTTAAGTCCAGAGATTGAGCTGGCCAACCCATAATAGTAACCCTATTTTTTGCTTTGAGCGAGGTGTGCTTTAGGTCATTATATTGCATAAATAGCCATTTTGAAGGCATTTCCTTATCTGCAAAGGGAAGCATGACATACTCCAAGATAGTAACATACACATTCGCTTCCATTATATCTTTAATCCAGAAAATAGTGCCCATTCCGTTTCAAGAAAAATATCCCCATGCCATAGCACTACAACCGCCATGTTTTATTGTCTTTATAGTGTACTTAGGATTGTACCTGGTGCATGAAGGCCTGCGTACTTGCTTTTGGCAGAAACCAGGATTAAATCAAACAATTTTTGTTTCATCAGACCAAAGAATATTGCATCTTTTTGACCCGGCCAAAGTTGGTGTTCTTTGGCAAATTGGATTCTATTTTCCCGCTGTCTCTTGTTTAACAGCAGAGTTTTTCTTGATTTCAAATTTGTTTTTATATGGCGTTTTCTTACAGTTGATGCAGAAATTGGCAGGTCTAATTCGTTTTTTATTTGTCTAGAAGTAATAAAAAGATTTAACTTTGCATACCTTACAATTTTTCTATCTGTTGTCGGCGAAGTTTTAAATATCCGGCCCCGACTTACAGATTCTAGAGTCCACTTTTTTGCATTAGATACCATTTTAGCGGAGCACATTCTGAATAAATTTAGAAATTTTTCCAGAAATGAACATTTGTAAAATCAACTGACGTTTCTCCTGTGTGCAATGTTTAGCCCTACCCATTTTTACGAAAAAATAAGAAAGATATTTAATATTTTCCGTGGTTTTAAATATAAAATCAACTTACTTTTCAATACACTCAAAAATTTATTAAAGAATAAAACTTTTTGGTTAGCTAGTTTAGTAAAATATGAGAAAACTTGTGGACACTGCTATTTTTAGGAACACTAGAAAAATGATGATTTTGGTTTGTTTAAGGGGCAACTTACATATTTATTTAAAAAATTCAATGCTGCCAGCTTAAATATATTATAGACTTATTATATACTATGAATGTAATGCAACTACATAAATAAATAACTTTAAATAAAATAAATGCAATTTTACCATTTGCATTAAACCACTGCTATTTTTACGCACATTACTGTATAATTCTACGTGAATTTTAGTACGATCTATTATAGTTTATACGTATATTATTTATTTTACATTTTGTGAAAAATCGGGGCCAATGACGCCTAGAGTTCTTTCGGGAGTATTATCGTCTGTCTTAGAGTATTTTCGCCTATAAAAGGGCACCGAAATTCAGGATGTAACTGCAGAAGATGATAATTTAAATGTAAAATAATTTTTTGTTAATAAAGTTTTGTTTTATGACCATATCTACATAATATCAATTTTTTGATCATATCTCGCAACACGCCGGCTAGAAAATTATAATATTTCTCGAGAAATTTAGTTTTAAGAAAATGATAATGAAATTTATTTATTTTATAATAAACTTTCCAAAAATTACAGCACTGAAAGTATATTTAATGTGAATGAAATTTTTACATAATTTTGTACTAGGCCTTAAACAATAAATTCAATACCCTTGGATTATATTATGACCTATGATAATAATAATTTAAAATTTGAGTATATATTTTATTTAACATAAATAGAAACAGCCATAATTTTAAAAATATGTTCTGTATCAGTGTTTCTCAACAGGTGGTCCGCGGACCACCAGTGATCTTCAGAAAAATTTTAGTGGTCCGCGAAAGTTTTTATATTTGTTTTTTGCAGTTTTTATTTTATTTTTTGTGCACATTTTATTGCATGTAAATAATTTATATTTTGTTTATTTTCTGTAAACTTTCTGTGATTTTCTACAAATAAAATAAATATATTTAGTTTTCATGCAAAAAATGAACCAACAATTATTGTTAGTGGTCCGCGTTAGAAAATTATATATTATACTGGTCCGCGGTGCGTTTTTGGTTGCGAAACACTGTTCTGTATAATAGATATTTGCTTAAATATGTGCTCTCAAAATATTCTATAAAATATGCACCAACGCATTTAAAATTTTGAACATACCCGCACCCTTTCCTACGAATAGATGATGCATTTTTTTAGTATAGTATGAAAGGACTCCTAGTCCTTAAAAAGAAAAAATCAACTGTGGCCACCACAGGATCGATCGCCATCACAAAGTACTTGTTTAATTTATGCTACTTTATCAAAAAATGTCTCAAATAAAAATTGTTTGTTATTGCTTTAATAGCAACTTTTGTTAAATAAATTTTTTCGAAATATTTTTCTGTTGTGAAATATTCGCAAAAATCTTAAAACCGACAAGAGTTAACTCCCATTTGTAGTTAACCGATTTTTACCAAAAGTTGACCAATTCGTGCCATTGATGTTAACAGCTTAAATATGAAGTTTCATAAAAATCATTTTAGCTTAATTTGTTCTGCACGTGTACACGGACCGACAGAGAGACATACAGACAGACAGGCAGACAGACAGACATACAGACAGACCGACAGACATCATGCTAAAAATAGTCAAAATGATATATAGGGACCTCAATTCAGAGGAGATCCATCGAAATCTCGAAATGTCTAAATCGGTATGATCACAATACCTCCCTTATATATGTTGGCGGTCGGTAAAAAAGATAATTGTATTTCTTACTTTCCGAGTTATGGGCTTATAACACTTCGGCAGTTCCACCTGTATATTGGTTGCCAATTATGGTTATGGTGTTAAATTTAATAAAGACCTTGACCATAAGTATAGAACTTCAAATTAAAATCATTTCTATTTTTACCAAAATTTATTGTCCTTAACTTCAATAAATAATAAAATAATTTCGAAATGATGTTCTACAAAGATTTTGATCACAAAAATCGAAAACCATGAATGTTTTAACATTTCCAGTATTGCAAAATATTTAGATATGATATTTTAAAATAACATTAACATTTAAAAATGTTTTAAAATTTAAAAATATGTTAATTGTTTACATACATAAACAAGTAGAGACATCTCTGTTTGACATCAGGTAATGGAAAATATTAATTTTTAATAATACTATCAATGTCTCGTCATGAGCATGCTAGGTAGTCGCGCCCCAACAATTCTAGGGGCCCCATTTTTATGCATCAGGGCCTGCAATGCAGTTAAAATGGCTCTAGTAGTTGGACAATTAATGTGATCGGTAATTCCGAGCCTACTATTCCGGTTCACGCCAATATGTATTATCCTACATTTTTTCAACGACTTCAAATAGCCTAAAATATTGTTAAACATGAATCAGTCTGGCTAACACTAGCAAAGTAACTTTACTAGTAATCGATACCACGTACTACCGATATTTTTTTCCGATACCAGTACTAGTGTATCTATACTATGAAACGATACCGATACAGAGTATCGATACTTGCGATTGATATTTACTTAAGCACCTGTAGAGTAGCAGAGTTTTTATCCTACAAACCATGGACGTGTATTGTGGAATAGAACGTGCATGCGAATTAAACAGCGCTACAAATGTTTGTAAATGATGATAGTCTTTTTGTTACAATTAAAATAAAATTCATAGTTTTATTAAAAGCTTTATTTGTATCATGTGCTCAAAAAGAAATTACATAAGGGTTTATTATGGAAAATAAAAGTAATGTCAACAGCAAGCTTTAGAGTTAACTAACTGTTATCACTGTTGTTTTTGTCATAAGTTGAAAATTCAATTAAGCTACAATTATATTGGTTTTTACAATAGTGCGGTGTCATGTAAAGAGGAATTTCGGCTACAATTTCCAGATATTGCTTTCCTTCAAGGAGATTTTTACAGCACACTTGTAAGATGTGTTGATTTATTCCGAGATACAGAGAGCATCACTCATAAAGATAGAACTGGAAGGCCAAGAGTTCGTACTCAAAATACAGTTGATGTTCGTCAACGTATGAACAAGCAACCCACTACATCACTACGTACACTTTAGTAAGAGACTGGTTTACCATTAGGAACTCGCCATACTATTGTCAAAAAAGATTTAAAGCTATTCTAATTCAAAATTCTTGCTTTACATGAGTTGCTGCCAGCAGATCACAATAGGCGAATTGTGTATTGCCACTGGTTCCAACAAAATTTAACAATGATGATTGGTTAAATTTAACGTTTTTTCTGACGAGGTCTGGTTCACCCTTTTGGTGTATACAAATTCACAAAATATGAGGTTATGGAGTGCTCAAAATTCTCATACTTTTCGCGAAACTCCCCTTCACCCGTTAAAAGACGGAATTTGGATTACTGTGTCTCGAAGACGTATTAGCGGACTTACATTTTACCACGAAACTGTTACTGCTCAGATATACCGGAATATTATGAATTTATTAATCAGCTTCATGAGGATGAGCTCCAGCAAGGCTACTTCCAAAGGGATGGCGCGACTGCCCACACCGCTCAAGAGACCATCATTTACCATTTTTTGACGATCTAATAATTAGTTTACGTTCAAATCTAGAATTTCCTCCTAGATCACCAGACTTAACTATTTTAGATTACTTTATATTCCCTTATCTGAAAAATAATGTATACAAGACCCCTATTAACAATATCGAGGAACTGCAAAACAGAATTACCGAACAGTGTGCCAATATTATAACACATCAAATTCTTATAAATGCTTTTAATAGTATGAAAAGACGAGTAAAGTGTTCTCAGGATAACGGTGGTCATTTTGAACAGCTTCTTTAGTTTTTTATGTTTATTTTTCTGTACCTGTGAAATCGAAAAATTATAATTTCGAATTTTAATGATTACAAAAGTTGTGCCTAAACGTTAGTCAATTGTTATATAAAGCTTTTAGTAGACATTATTTTATTTTTCCATGAACCCTTATGTAATTTCTTTTTGAACTCATGGTATAAACACATTATGTGCTATGCCCCCCTACTTGTGTCAATACCATTTAAAGTAGTTTTAACTTTTCTATTATGTTTTCATGCCTTTCTTTGTGTTTTTCTACAAAACTCATTTCCTAGATCTCACCTAAAATCCAATCCGGATGTTAAATATTATCGTAAAGTGTCATTAGTTGCGTACCTAGTTTTTCATATCCGACATTAAAAATAATTAATTATTTCCGACATATTATTGGTCATCTCCGCGTTGACTTGGAGTCTATTGCACTGTTTATAATAATTTGTTTGATTTATCGATGCCAAATTATATTACGCTTTTATTTTTAGGTTTAATGTTTTTAAACTGTCATTTAGTTTGAGTATATTATTGGAATTATGCCAGACTTTGGGCTATTAAATATGCATTTTCGTAAACATTTTAATGATTATTTTATTTCTTTGTTTATGTTTGAAGGTTTGCACTTTATTTTAACCCTCTAGTGTGTTAAGTTGGTTTTACACAGTTCAATTAATTGATCAATAAATTGATCAAGTTTTTTGTCAATTAATTGAAAAATTTATTGGTACCCTTGGAAACAAAAGCATCACTTTACACACATCAATTTATTTATCAATATTTATCAGAATGCAAATATTGAAAAAATCTTCACAAAGTTACGAGCTGTAAACAAAAACAAAAGAAATAACCTAGATGATGTAAATTAGAACGTTCGATGTTATTTCACATTTGAAAACGAAACACAAACTATATATTTAGAGGTTATGCTACAACTAAACAGTTGGCAATATCTTAACACATAAAAATATTCCTATAATTCCCTAAAAAATTGATGAAAAATAGAACTTGTTCTATTTTCAAAATAAATTGATCAATTTCTTTTGTCAAGTAATTGACGAAATTTGTACACTTTACACACATCAATTAATTGAATGTCAACTTTTTCAATTAATTGATCAATAAATTGAATCGTGTAAAACCCACTTTAGTTTGTTCGTTGTTCCATCTATCGGAGAACTATGAATACCCTCTTGAAAAACAGATAGCGGCTTTAAATCTATAAATACGTCCATCCTTTTTTGACGTCTTCTACAGTTTTAAAATGTATATGAGCTAGGTGATGTTGGAGTAACCTAAACAAGTGGTACCCTCGCAATTTTATTTAGAAAATAAATTATCTAATATAGGTAATTACTTATTTTAATAAAATGTTCAATACATGTGATATATTTTTTAGGGTTTTGTAGGTATGATCACCAAAAAACACTTATAACGTCGCTCATGTGTCTGTCTGTCTGTCAGTCAGTCTGTCAGTCTGAAAAAAAAATAATTTAAAAAAAAATTATTGTGTGGTATCAAAAGAAAGCTCTTAAGACGGGAATAGATAATAGATAAAGGAACGGGAAGTAGTTTTTTATTTATTTTTTTTTTTATTTTATTTTTTTATTTTTTCCAAAAAAGTACTAAAAAATCAGTATTCCGCACCTTTTAACCCTAAGGGGTTAAATATAAATCTGAAAAAAATCTAAGCAATGTTTAATTGCTATGAACCGGAAACGTACGAGAGGATTTTTTTTTATCCGATTTCGTTTTTGGAAAATATTACATTTTTTTTTTTTTATTTAAATTTTATTGTGGGGATATTAAATAGAAGCTCTTTAAGTGCAGATTAAGGAACGGTAATTGATTTTTGAAATACATATTATTTTGACTAAATTTTGACAAGTATTAAGATTTTCGTTTAATATCTTAGCTAAAATTTAAAAAACATATTTGTATATACATGGATGTATTTTGTTATGGGTAGAGAAGAGGTACGCAAATTTATTTTGCAAATATCGACTAGGAAAATAGATAAATAACTGGACGGTTGCTGGGATTCCATTAATTAGTTTTTCATAGAGTCGCAATATAAACAATGTCTCTGTAAGCGTTATTCTCTTGCGTGAGAAAAGATCGCCCGCAGTGTTCCCAGGTCTGGATTTGAATGATATTTTTGAAATTATATAAAAAAAAATGCTATAAAATATATATTATGGTATTATATTAGAGATATATGATACACGGTAGAAACAATCTAACTGCAACCTTCTTGTCGTGTCTATTGATTTAAAGGATCTAAAACCAACGGTAGAATTACAAGTTTTATGGGGGGGGGGTAACAGCATCTTTAATAATTTACACAACAAGGTAACGTACTTTTAAGGTAAATTGTAATAAGTCTTGACATTTTTGAAGCAAAATTTTATAAAAAAAAACAGCTGCTCGCAATTTATCTGATAAAATTCAGAACTTTTGGGATACAACCTGTGAATATTTTCAGATTTTTTGGCAAATCGCTCTAGGTGGGAGCAAAAGTTTTCTGACATATTTTAGGGAAAACTCCCGTTAAATTGATCATTCCAAAGTCAAAATGTTTGTTAATCTACACGTAAAGATTTTTAATTTGCAAAATTGCGTCAAAATATATTTTTTAATAAAATATTGTCCGTTAAATCTATATTTCAAGAACTTTTCTTTGTTTTAATTTTCTTCATCACAATTATTTTTTTACTACTTTTATGTTTTTCTAATAATGTTTCAAAACTCAAGATAAACAAATCTAAATATGTCACCTTTTATACGTTTAACAAATAAATAAAAATATATCAGTAAATAATTACGAATGATAATATATACTGAACAAACATTTAAAAATTATCTAACGGCAAAATATATTTTTCTAGTTGCATAAACTGATTACGTATTAATACATTTTTATTTCAACCTACACAAAAATGTTTTCATAAATTACATATTAACATTATTAGTAATAAGTCCACATTTGACCCACGGCCTACGTGATATTTTTAAGTTTTGGTGCGCAATAACTACGATGTTCAAAGATGGACAGTGTGGGTAACTGGATTTGCCATTTCTGGTCCAAAATGGGGCCTTGACTGTGCCTACACTAAGATGAATGTACGCAAAATTTATGGACTTGTTTAAAATTTAAATATAGCTTTGTTTGTTAATTTTTAAAGAGATATAAAACAGTTTATGTTTTCTAATTAAATATTATAAAATATTTTTCAGTTGGCGGTAATGGCCTCTCCAAATTTCTATATGCTTTTAATTCGTAAATTTTCAATTTGGTAGCAGAGTGGTGCACTTTGTGGTATCTCTATTAGGCGGAATAGTAAAATAAACGAGTTCGATTGCAATAAACGATATTATTGGCAGTGGCGGCGCTAACGGGAGGTCTGGGTAAGCCCAAATATTGCTCTGGCCCCCAGTTGCCCCACCCCCACAATTGCTCGGAGAAAAATGTGTATAGTAGCAACAAGGCAACATGTATTTTAGGGATGAAGATCTCTTCTTTTTCGAATGCCTTATAGTCTATATTCGAATCGAATATAGGCATCTCAAAATTTTTATTCTATGGGATGTTTCGGGGTTAAAACTGTTTATTAAAAATCTTAAAATATCTCCCTTATTATAATATTTAATATAATAATATTTATTTATTGACCAAGGTACAAAAGAAATATTGTTTTCGGTCAGTCAAATTACAATCTGTTTCAAATACAATATTAATAAAAATAATACAATAAAAATAAATAAATAGATAAAAACGTAATAATATAAATAAAAATATAATAATACAAAGTGTGCAAATATCAGAAACGGTTCGAGTTATACAATATAAAAAACATATTTTAAAATTTAAAATAGTCACATATTTAAAATTACATGGTCAAGAAATTCATTGACAGAATAAAATGGACTGCTTTTTATTTATTTTTTTTTAAATTTTATTTTTAAATTTTTGAAACAGTTATATTTCAACTTATTAGGCAGTAAATTCACGAACTTTACTGAATAATAGTTGTACTATTTTTTGATTTTTGGAGTCTTATATAGGTTGGATAGATTTTGCCTTTATTTCGAGTGTTGTAGCTATGTACCTGCTCATGTGTAGGGATTGCAATTCCAGGCAAGTTTTACAATCCCGGTATTTCGGAATTAAATATATTTCATCCCGGGATCCCGAAATTATATATATTGTGTGATTTACGAGTATTTACTTAAAAACGAAAGTTAAGGCAGTATACGTGTATATACTTTGTCAAAAATGAATATAAAATTCTCTATAAAATATTTAGATATTTCAGTAATTATTTTTTGTCTTTCATGTTTTTAGGGTTTTGTAGGTATGACCAAAAAACCCTTATACCGTCATTTTGTCGTACATACAACTCTTTGAGCCGCACGTAGGAAAAATACTAAAACATCTAAAAAACATATCCTCCTAAAAATATAAACAAATATGTGCTCATCGAAGAAAAAATATATATTTTTTAAATTCTGAGTAGGCTATCAAATGAAAGCCCTTAGTACGTGGATAAACGATCAAAATTATTTTGACGCGATTTTTGCCAAAATTGTGCAAAATAAATTTTGTCCCACACCCTGTAGCCCAGATGGTTTAAACTAAAAATCTGAAAAAATTTTAAGTAATGTACATTGGTGTGAACCGGAATAGTTCAACAGGAATTTTAGATCAGATTATGTTTTCGGAAAATAACGCATTTTTTGTGTTTTTAACTAAAATATGTTAAATATTTAATTCGCTATGTAACACAGTAGACAAGTAAGCCCTCGTAGCGTAGTGCGTTTCGTCGTTTCTTTGTAATTTGCAAACAAGAGTTCGATTCCTGTCAATTTTAATTTTATTTTTTTTTTGCATTTTTATTTTGTTTAAATTATTTTGTCAAAATTCTAGTTATATTTTGGTAAATGTTGCATTTAATTTTTAAACGCGTAAATTTAATAACGGCTGGGAAGTGTTGAAATTATAATTTAATTCTATGTTTGGATGTATACGAAATGAGAGGGCGGGGCTTATGATTTAAGCAACCAATGGAAGCCTATATAAAAATACTTGCTATATAAAAATACTGCGCATATTTAGAAAATAATGGTATTAGGCATTCGAATTTAAATTTATAAAAAAATATTTTGACATAAAATTTGTTTTGGCATCCCAAATAATCATCATTCAGTTACTAAATACCTGCGAAACCCCGAAGTGTGAAAATTCACACTTCACATCAATTTTTTTTATAAACTTTATACATTTAACATTTGCATAATTAATATTTTTTCGTCAATCGTAAGTATATTTCCGTGTTTTTTTTACATTGATTAGAAGATTTTTACTTCGATATTTCGCAAATTTCTAAAATAAAATTATTTATACAAAATACATAGAACTTTCTAAGGTATTTTCCTGATTGTCAACATTTTAAATGTGAAATCATATATTCGTTGACAGTTTTCAATATTTTTCATTCCGTAATTGCACTTCCTGTAAGTTTATGTAACCTTACCCTTCACTAACATAAACCTAACCTAACATACCAGAATCGTGCATTAAAAGTACTTGTAACTTGTGTTACGTCATTATTTAAATATCCTGTTAATACTTGAATTCGTTTAATATAATTAATTTGTGTTGTAAATGTACAGTTATATGATATTTACTATATTCGGAAAGGCTAAAGTTTAATATATGCATTAAATATTGTAGTATATTACTTTGTTCATATTACTGAAATTATAGAGCCAAGAACTTTTGAATTAACTGTACTTGTATACTGAGCTTGTTTTTGAAGTTTTCACCATTGAGATCTCATAAACTATAAGAGATACAAGGCCGTTTAGATTAAAAAAGTTGCCTTTTAATGGGGCAATTTAGTGGTGCAATCTTTTAAATATTTCATAGCTTCGTAGATAAACTAATATTAATATTTATTTATTTATAATTAGCTACTTAAAACTAATAAACTACTATAGGGTAGTCGGCTAATAAGTGCAGTTACGTCACTGGAAACGTCACATGTTTTTGTGACGTCATATTTAGTACGTTTACATTCATCCATTTAACGAATGTAATATTCGTACGCTGTCACTTGTATCGAAATAAATTGAAAATACATATAAGAATAAGAACAGAATAGAAACAAATAAACTATTCTAATAGGCAAAATAGTTCTAAAAAGGACTGATGTGATCCAAAAATATGATCAAAGAAAAGAAAATAGAAGAACGTTGAATTTAACCTAAACAGCTATCACTACACACAATATCAAAGGGAAATCTATAAGATATCTATAAGAAAATATAGAACTAAACATAAAACTGTTAAATAAACAACAAACTATATAAAAAAGGTTTTTAGAAATTAGTATAAGTTAAATATGTGTGAACACAAGTATCAAAACACATCAGAAACTATTATAACGTATATTAACGTATATTACATCAAATGTAAACATTGTTTTATTTAGCGATACCAATACAAATAACCCTATATTAAACAAACACTTTTAAAATTTGGTAATCTTCAAAATGACTATCGAACACAAACTAAATATGGCTTTAGAAGGTATGTTTTAGTAAAATAAAAGTGTGAAGATCAATATTAGTCTATAATTCAGATGCAAAAAAAAAACGATTTAGTTATTTTTTACCACTAAGTTTGTCATTACAGTTATGACGCAAAATGACCAACTGCGTTGATTGAACGACTGACCTATAGTTTTATATTAATAAAAAATTGATGACACAAAAAAATCGACATTTTTTGAAAAACTAATCTGGTTCCCATCAATGTTCATTATGGAGCTTTCACATAGGGTGGGGGAAAAAAGTTTTTCCATATTTTTAAAAATAAATTAAACTAACCTAAAATAACGTCCTTAAAATATAAGTGATGACCTAAAAAATTGTATGTGAATTTTCACACATTTCAGGTTTTCGCAGATGGATATATAATAAGTGAAGGCGGCATGCTGAGTGTGTAGGACAAATTTGTTTTGTAGTAATCACGGCAAAATGAACGTTTTTTTTTAAATAATTTATTGTCTGTTAATCTAAGAGCTTTAAAAACAAATTTTATGTTAAAATATTTTTTTGTTAATTTTAATTCGAATACCTAATACCATTATTTAAGTTTCTAAATATGTGCAGTATTTTTTTTTTATATAGCATGGTTCATTAAGATTTTGAAAATTGCGCCTATGCCTTCCATTGGTTGTTTTAAGTCATATGCTCCGCCTGGTTTCGTATACATGACACATAGAATGAAAATATAATTCCAACAATTCCAACTGGTTATTAAATGTACGCTCTTAAAAATTAAATGCAACATTTGCCAAAATATAACTTGAATTTTGACAAAATAATTTAAACAAAATAAAAATTAAAAAACAAAAACAAAAAAAAATTGTCTCCTCTGCCCAGGCAGAGCAAGCTAACCATTAGACCAGGATACGCCTTCTAGTATAGCGTGAGACATAACTATAACTTTTGTACATTGTCAACAAAAAATGCGTTATTTTCCGAAAACATAATCTGATCAAAAATTCCTGTTGTACTATTCCGGTTCACACCAATGTACATTACTTAGAATTTTTTCAGATATTTAGTTTAAACCATCTGAGTTACAGGGTGTGGGACAATTTTTTTTTGCGCAATTTTGGAAAATATCTTATCAAAATAATTTATTTTGCAAAAATGAAATTTTGATCGTTAATCCACGTACTAAGGGCTCTCATTTGATACCCTACTCAGAATTTAATTTTTTTTTTTTTCGATGAGCACATATTTGTTTATATTTTTAGTGGGATATGTTTTTTAGATGTTTTAGTATTTTTCCTATGTGCGGGTCAAAGAGTTGTATAAGCATGCTAAATTTCAACTCTCTAGGTTTAGCCGTTTGGCTACAATTTTTACCGAACAGACAGACAGACAGACGACAAAATGACGGTATAAGGGTTGTTTGGTCATACCTACAAAACCCTAAAAAGGTCTTCACTTCCAAAATACAAGTGATAAGACAAAAAAAGGTCCTCACTACCAAAATACAAGTGATAAGACAAAAAAAGGTCTTCGATTGTTTTAAACTACAAGTGGTGACCAAAAACACACGATGCCGCCCCTCATCAGGCCTCGCGCCCTGGTACATGCCCCGATGCCTGGGCGTTGCCACGGCTCTGATTATACAGCGTGATCCAAGAAACAGACTGCTACAATTTGCAGTGTAACCCATGAACGATGAAAATTCTTTTATATTGAAATTTTCATTTTTAGTTTTATTTAGATTTATAAACAATCTTAACCTATTTTCATTGTCCTACTTCTGATAATTTAGCAATTAATCTATCGTCCTACATGTGATATAAATATCAACATTATATAATGTTTGTTTATCACGTATGTCATGCATTTCCTGTTCATATATCTGTTGGCGAGCCTCGGCTCGGAGCTGCCCGCGATTGTATCTGCGGATTCTTGACAAGGTCGAGAGTAGGCACTTTCAATTCATTCAAGTGGCTGACTGCCTGAACTGCCTGCACTGCCTCAACACAATGTCAGGTGAAATGTATTATCTTACACCGCATATGTTACATTGCTAATTGATTTATTTTATATGTAAACAAGTTTGGCGGAACACCTGCAGCTGACAAATGATATTGTACTCCAATTTAAATGCCATTTCATGTGTCTTAATAATGAAGTCGCACTGGGACCTTAAATATTGACAACAATATTGCTCGTGTAAAGGCAGTATTGAATGGTATGACGATTAATATTGATGCCGAACCAATATTTTGATTCTCTAGCATCAATATTGCAAATTGATGGGGATATTAACAGTTTTACTGGATATGTGAGTGCGATAAAAAGTCACTGTTTTTCGAAATATATTAAATTTTTAGTATTTTTGAAAATTGCAATATGTTCTATTTATGTTCAACTTATTTGAATTTTATTCAAAATTTAAAATATATTTAAACTGGCAAAATAATTATACTATTCTTTTTTTTGCAAAATCTTTTCGTAAACATCTAGGGTTTTGTAGATATAATTTAGAACCCCTTTCACCATTACTTATGTGAGATTTTAAAGGGTTCATTGCAGTTAAAAGACTTTAAAATTCAGATAATAGAAAAATATAAGCCATGAATTACAAAACGTAACTTAATTTATACATTTTATTGTTCAAAGTAGAAAATACTGAAAAACCCTTGGTCACTTTTAGACTCTAATTCCAGGAAATGCTATCAGAACCCTTATATATAGTATATATAAGGGTTCTGATAGCATATATAATATACCATATACCATATATAGCATATATTATATACCACTCTATCTGAAAAAGGGGTCGGAAGTATTCGGTCCGGTTCGCGAGTAGAACTAAAATTGCTGAATTCTTAGAGGCTTTGAGTCGATTATCTGTGGTTTACTTTATCCTGTTTTTATCTAAATTATTATATATTTTCACTACAACTTTTTTTTGTGAATATTATAATGGGTGTTTTTTTTTAGAGGTATAGAACTTTAAATTGCAATAAAACAACGATGGATTATTCGATTGACATGAATTTTTTTTTATTCGAAAGAAAATCTTGTGGCATTACATTTTAAATATGATTTCTGGCATATGACCGCCACGGCTGGCTCGGATGTAGTCCAATCTGGACGTCCAATTTTCGATGACTTTTTCCAACATTTGTGGCCGTATATCGGCAATAACACCGCGAATGTTGTCTTCCAAATGGTCAAGCGTTTGTGGCTTATCCGCATAGACCAATGACTTTACATAGCCCCACAGAAAGTAGTCCAGCGGTGTTAAATCACAAGATCTTGGAGGCCAATTCACAGGTCCAAAACGTTAAATTAGGCGGTCACCAAACGTGTCTTTCAATAAATCGATTGTGGCACGAGCTGTGTGACATGTTGCGCCGTCTTGTTGGAACCACAGCTCCTGGACATCATGGCTGTTCAATTCAGGAATGAAAAAGTTAGTAATCATGGCTCTATACCGATCACCATTGACTGTAACGTTCTGGCCATCAGTACCAATAGCTTCTCTCTACAGTACCAATAGCTTCTTCTGTACGCACCGTACGGCGTCTCTGGGGATGCGAGTTATCAATAAGAGTAAACGTGGTTCGAAAACGTTCCATGGTTAATCGAATTAACTGCTCTGATGGACGATTTTGTCGACGATAAAATGGACGTAGTGCGCGATACGTATTCCGCACAGAACCATTATTTTCGAAATAAAATTGCACTATTTGCAAGCGTTGTTCAGGCGTGAGTCTATTCATGATGAATTGCCAAACCATACTGAGAATAAATCACTTGACAGCTGTTAAATCGGTCGCCATCTTGAACAGTAATGCCAACTTCAAGTTCTATACCTCTAAAAAAAACACCCGTTATTTAATAAATCTTAAAGTTAATTTTAAACCGTCTCAAAGTGTGTAAACCTTCACCTTTAACAACTTAAGAGATCAGCTACCCAGACTATTACAAGATGCCTAATCCGTCGGTGGGTAAGAACTAATACATATTATTTAATTCACCTTGATGATCACAATGATGAACCCTGGATAAAACTCACTCCTAGTACCTGAACTCATTTAGCCAGGAATCTCACTTCAGTTTGAGATCAGACTTTATATTATATCACAGGCTCGCTATCTACTTAATAAATGGTACTGTATAAAGTAACGTACCAGTGGACCGCTAGAAATAGCTGGCCATAGAAAGATGAAATTTGGCATACTTGTATAACTCTTTGACCCACATATAAAAAAACTATTTAAAGTTCAAGTAAAGACATCGTGAGAAAAATATAAACAAATATGTATTCAATAAAAAATAAAAAATATATATTTTTTTAATTTTTAGTGAGATATCAAATGACACCTCTTAATGCCTGGATACACCAACATATTTTTATTTATGAAAAATCTTTTTTTTTTTAAATTTTCGTCAAAAATCATCACTTTTGTCCCCCACTCTACTTCCCATAGGGGTTTGTTTAAAAATCTGGAAAAATTCTCAATAATGCACAATGATGGGAACTGGAAGAGCAACAGTTTATTGTGAGCAGTGGGGACTCGTGGAAACTTCTGATGGAGGTGCTGCAACCAGATTTATAGTTGAGATTTTCTTTCGGGAAAGAAAATCATTATTAAGATGAAGATACAAAATTTATATACGTATAGAAATAAAATCATATAAAATATAGAAATATTACATTTTATGATTTAATATGTATTAGTCAAGTAGAAGAAAAATTAATTTGTTTCTATTTAAGTGATTTTTTGAATTTTTACCTTCCTCGTCCTTAAGTATTTTTATTAATTTCTCCCCCTTCAAATGATTTTTTTAATTGCTGCTGTGGGAGCGGTAATTTCAGAAATAAAATTATATTATTATTTAAAATAAAATTAGTTAAAAATATTCAAATTATTTAAATATAAAAACTAATCTATTTTATGATACACATTCTCAAAGATTAGTTGAGCTATCATATATTTTTTTTAGGTAAATGTTGAGAGACAAGCGTACAAATTTACGATCGTATGTATTTACCTATGATTTGTTTAAAATGTTGTCACCGTTTATCTCAAGTACATGGTCGAATGTTTACACAGATGCTGATATGCGACCATATATTTCAGTGATATAGACCTCGTAGGTAATTAGAGTCAAAATTATTTGGGGTTCTGAATTATTGGGAATAGAAATATGAGTCACTAAGACGGTAAGTTAAAGGGTTTTTGTTGTTAATAGGAGAGCTGACTATTTTTACAACCACAAACAATGGGGTTCAGAGATCAAATTATTGGTTTTAAGAAAAGGGCTAGAAAAAAATCGTGTGAGAGACAGGGAGTTGTGAGTAAACCATCACTGGAGTCGGACGAACCTCCCAATCGTTGTTAGTTGAGAAACCCAGCTTGTAGTGAACCAGAAGTAGTCTGGAAGTGTTGAGGACAGTTTTAATAAATTGAATGAACCTTGATAACGGATTAAACACTGTGAGTGTTGTGAGGTGTTAAACGGATTGTGAGGTTTTGTGTTGAGTGTCTCTCATGGGATTTCGCAGCCAGCATTTAATTGTAAGTTCTAGTGTAATTGTTAACTTCAATCTTAACTAAACATTAAACGTAGATCAAGTTAAATGCAGACTTTAATTCAAACACTCTTATTCCTGTCATAAAGAATCTAAGCAACCGACCGGCGGACCTTTAGGGTTTCAGACTTGATTCCGCTCGCAAGTCTTTGGAACCTACTATGTGGAGGGCCTTCCAAAGTAAGTACCATGATGTACAATGAAAATACTTAAATTCATTCAGCCAACCGTGACACACTGCCCTATCCAAGTGATTTTTATATACGATGCCTACAAACGTGTTTACGATCACTATAGTTTTACACAGAATTGCAGCAATAGTCACAATTTAAAACTATCGTATGAATGCTATGAGAGTCGTAAGTGATTCTCCAGAAAGCTGGGTATTTATATAGAAATTTAATCAGTCCTCAAATTTAATCTAGAATTTAGCAGCTAAGCACGAATTATATTCTAGACATCTCAAATAGTTCATTCATATCTTGAGACTACAAAACTGTGACCTAATTAAAAATAAATGCTTTTGATTGTTGAAAGATTAAAAAAATACAATTGCAAAAAAAAGTATGCTGCGCGTAAAAACAAAAGATTTCAATAACTGATATAGAAAAACAATTAATGGTAAGATTGTTCTTATGTTTAATGAATAGAACGAGAATAATTCGTCTACAGTTCATTAGCTTTAACAATAAATTCGTATTAAACAAAGTATGTCAGCTCGTATAGTTTCCGTGTCAGAATATGAAAAAATTAATTGTTATTGGTTATACACGCTTAATAACGCCTTATAATAACAAAAAGTGTTGTCTCTTTTGTTATAAGACAAATAAGATTTTGTGAGCTTGTTTCTTGTATAATAGGCACTGTTTCTCACGGTGTGGTCCTCGACTCATGCTTAGGAGGCTCTTTGTCATTTCGGAATATGGACCTTAAAAAATAGTGATTTACAGATCAATTCTATAAAAAGTTACTGTGTAATAACGTTACTACAAGATAAAGTATTATAAAAATATAAAGTATATAAAAAAGTATAATGACTTTCATTCATGATAGTAACTGACCTTGCTCATAGTGACAAATTTAGTTACTATTATCATAGTAACTAAGTTACAGAATTGGTCTGATTTTTAACAGATTTCAAAATAACTTTTTTATGGTATGACAACAAAAACCACTCATGTGTCTCTGTATGTTTATCTGTCTGTCTGTCCGTCTTCCTGCCTGTCTGTACGATAAAAATTGCATCCGAACGGCTGAATATAGAAAGTTCAAATGTGTCATGCTTATACAACTCTATGACCCATATATAAACGAGTTAAGTCACCATTGACTCAAAATATGCTTTAAGCTTTGTTACATGTGAAAATGCCTCGTCTCCACTGTTTGTTATATAATCCAGGCAGGTGTCGTCCTCTGTTTACTTTGAAAAGGCCGCTTCTCTGGAGACGTTTTTTTGTTCTCCTGTAAAATTTACTTTTCTGGAGTAGTGGCCTTTTCGAAATAACCGATTCAATTAATATTGGATTTTCGTCAAAAATAAGTCAAGATGCTTTTTTTCTCCACCCTATTTCCCAGCGGGGTCGATCTAAAGATCTGAAAAAATTTCAATAATGTACATTGATGGAAACTGGAATAGTTAAAAAAACAAAGGTTGATCATGTTAGTTTTTCGAAAAATAAGTTTTTTGTGATGTTGAAAAATAAATTATTTTTTTAACATTTATTTTGTGATATCAAAAGAAAGCTTTAAATATGTAGATTAAGAAACGAAAAATAGTTTTTGAATTTATTTAAATTTAAAGCGATTTTTTCAAAAATGTACTATTTAGCACCCTTTAACTCATAGGGGTCAATCTAAAAATCAGATTAAATTCTAAGTAATAGTTTGAAAAATATTGCAGTTTTTGTGTTTGTAACAAAATTAATTATATATTTCGTGTTGGTAGAAACAAATTTAAAAAAAACTACATTTCGTTCCTTTATCTACATCTTAACAGCTTTTTTTTTTGATGCCACACAATAAATTTTTAAGAAATAATTGTTTTTACTACACAAAAAATTGATTTATCGAAAAACTAATCTGATCAACAATTCCTGTTCTAATTCCTGAACTAATCCGGTTCCCATGATTGTAGATTGATGATTTTTTTTCAGATTTTTATATCAATTCCTCTGGAAGATACGGTGAGAGACCAAAGTTTTTTGATATATTTTTGGCGAAAATCTAATAAAAGAAATTGATTTTTATAAAATAAAAAATTGCTTATTGATCCTCGTATTAAGAGGTTTCATTTGATAAGCCACACAAAATTTAAAAAATATATTTTTTCTTCAAGCGGATTATAATGCTAACATTACATTGTTCAATACATTCGGTAGAAATGATACATTTTTTTACTAGTAACAAAATGTGAACATTTTTATACTAGTAAATAGTTCATATAGTTATCAACAGATGGCACTGATGGCAGCAGTCGCCATACACAAAACATCTGTCAATTTAATATGTTTGTAGCGTGGTTTATAGTGAATTCAAAAGTTAGTTACGTTATTAGTGAGTTACTTTATTATTATTTTGTGATCATTCTGTGATTAGTTACAAAATACACAATATAAAGATCAAAAATTAAAAAATTTCTCAACCAATTCAATGTACACCGCCGGAATTAGCAGCAATAGCATCTGAAACTATAAAGTCATAAGTATTTATGGTTGCAAAATTTTAATACGTACGCTTGAAGAAAAAATAGTATATGTCACTCGGAGTAGAACGCCTTTTTTGTGCTTCGCTCAATATGCAAGCCTCGGCTGCGCCTCGGCAGCAACATTTGAACTCAGCACAAAAAAGAGCGCGTTCTACTCCTAGTAACATAATATACTATATTTCGTGTTTAAATACATATTTGTTTATATTTATCTCGGGATGTGTTTTTTGAACTCTCAATATTTTTCCTAAATGTGGATCAAACAGTTGTATAAGCATGCCAAATTTCAACTTTCTATGTTAAGCTGTTTGGCTACAATTTCTACCGTACAGACAGACAGTCATGCACAAGAGTGACGTTATAAGGGTTTTTTTATGATCATACCTACAAAACCCTAAAGAATTGAGTAATGTAACTTTAACCACCTTGTATAGAAGGACATATTCAACGTTTCATTCAAGATTTACACCTGTAAAATAGAATTCAAGATTTATTCGTTTATTTTACTAATCAAATTTTCTTTTGTTTTAGGTGAGTGCTGTTATATTTCGACCTCGTTTAATTTTTGCTGTTAGGTGTAAGTAACATTTAAATAATCTACTTTTATTCACTCCCACATGCATTCCTAGTCCGTCGATAATTCACAGTTGCCCTCTCAAATTTGTGTCTTCCTTGAACTATAACATTTGTGTTGATTTTTTCCAATCATCAATCTTCACTATTAGATAAGTATAACAAATGTGCTTACTTAGTGGCATATCGTGCGATCTTAAGGCTACTTAGTGTGTGGTTTATGTAATCGCAAGACATTTGAATCACGCTATAAATTATGCATTTTGCAACGTTAAAAATCGATTCGTTTTTTTGTGCTTTGACTTATAGGATTCATTAATCTAATTTATTGCGTGATTGTTTTAAAAGTTATATACGAGGTTTGATAAAATCATACCCGAACTGGTGTCATAACGTTAATTATTATTATTATTATTATTATTTTTTATATTATGACTCACATTAAACATATATGGGTTTCAGATACGAGGGTTGTCTTTTATATTTCGGGATTTGAGATCAAAAACAATTATTTATCAACAAAAGTGGCTTTATTGTTTTTCAAAATATTCTCCATGAAGATCAATACACTTTTGCATGCGTTTGAACCAATTTTCGAAGCCCTTTTTCCACTCCGATTGAGGCTTTTCCACTGCGATTGTCAAATTATGTGGGATCCAACGCGAACATCTTTTTGACGGCCAAATGTTCATGCAATAGTAAATGTATGCTGGTCCCACTAAAGCCCAAGAATACCTCAATCTCACGATAAGTCACATGACTTTCTTGCAGTATCAGTACACGCATAGCATAGTTTTTCGGGACAACAACCGATTTTGGACGACCTTCACGAAATTCGTCCTTAAGCGAACTACGGCCACGATTGAAGTCGGCAAACCATTGATAAACAGTAGTTATTGATGGTGCTTCATCGCCAATAGTCGAATTAAGTTCATCGATGCACTGTTGTCGGGTTAATCCACGTCGCGTGAACAAGAGTTTAAGATCAGAAATAAAAGAAATTACAGAGGCACGTAGGGTCCGCAAAGAATTTGGTTACCGAATACGACCCGTAAAAAAGCCAACCCCTGACCTAATTGACTGTCTATCTTGCCAAATTTCAACTTGACTTGCATAGATAGTTGAAATTTGGTACACATACATAGGTTTTGCATATCATGAATGGAGTATGGCAGGGATGTGTGCTGTGTCTACTATTATTTAACTGTTATACTGAGTACGTTATGAGGCATGTATTAGAAAACTGGGAGAATCATAGTAGTGCACTTATTCTCGTTATTCTAACCAATTATTTTGTGTAAATAAATGAATTACATGTGTGTGATTACATGAAGTCTGTCTCCTGCAACTTGTATCGTACATTATAAAAGTGACGCATGAATTTTTTTGATGCTTATCAGTAATATAAAATTTTATTTCATGAGGAAAACAATTTAGATGAAGAACAAGAAAATATTTTGGCAAAAGTGTTTGAATATGCAGAGAGTACTGTTCCAAACATGACTACAAATCAAGTTAAGGGTGCGCAAAAGCGTATAGTTTCTTATACAAGACTAACTATCTGAAATAATGTTAGTAGCAATCTATACCTACATCAAAATTTTCACCGAATTTTTATCTACCTACTAGGATTTTTTTAATTGTAAGAACTGTCATGTAATTGTAAATAAACAAATTGCATTATAGACTATATCTTGTAAACCATTCGACGCATATTTGTGTACCATTCGGCAAATTGTAGCTAAAGTTTCATTCTACAAATATATTTATGAAATTATGTTCTATTGTGAAAACTAATTATAGTTATTGTACTTGGTAATCTACTTTTGCCGCCACCTCGAAACTGCCATAGTTCTCAATATACGTGCTGCGAAAAAAAAAAAAAAATGATTTATTAGGTGTAAAGAATACTTGTCCAAGTGACATTTCATTATCTTCAAGTACAATATTTTTCGACGAAGGTTCTAAATTATAAACAATCATGTCAAAAAAAAATATTAACGTATTATTTGAACATTTCTACATAGAACTATAGAAATATAAAACTTATTTGAAACCCATAATTATATTTAAAAAATTTTAGAACATTGTTGGAGGTCAGGATGTGCGGAGAGGAGGAAGAAGATATAGAGCACCTCGCGAAGAGGTGTAGAGAGATGACAGTATGGTCGGGGAGCACATTAGACCTGTTGCACGAAGATGGGAGGGGGAGCGGTGGGCGAGGGAATTAGAGGCAAGAAGGATTGAGATTGGGGAAGGATAACAGGAAGGGGTAAAGAGGCCCGGTGGGAAGCAGAAGGGGGGAAATGGAAGGAAGGAAGGGGGCTGAGGTTACGTGGAAATGGGGAGGAAGGAAGGGAGATAGGAGGAGGGGTGAAGAAACGGTTGGAAGGGAAGAGAATGGAATAAAATAAATTAAAGATGGGCGAGAGAACTGGAAGCAAGAAGGAAGGAGATCGGAGAGGGAAACCAGAATGAGAATAGGAAGAAAGAGAGGGACACTGGAGCAAGAAGAAAGAAATGAGAAAAAATATTGTAAATTGGATTGTATTGTACGTTATTTATTTTTGATTGTTTTATTTCTATTTGTAATGGTTAATACCCTGAACGCCGCAAGGCCTAGGGAATAAAGGATGTACATATATATGTAGAATGTGTAGATTATTAGCTTATGACGAACGCACCACGGTATCAAAAAAAAGCCGTTTAAGTTTTTGGTGAAGACCTGAAGAACGATATGTCGACTATCGAGAAGTGTTTACATATCTGTCGACGTTAAATCTTTCTGGCCGTACTCATAGTTTGAATCCACCTCTCATTAAATTTTCCCATACAATTAAAACCTACATAAAATTACTGCATAACATAAGTGCATAATCTTGTTAACATACACCTGCTTCGTTTGTTCAAATCAGCTGTTTCGAAGGTCGTATTGTCTTAAAAACTAGAAGCATCAAGAGTGGTGATCTTGGTGAGAGGTACGTGTTTAACACTGACATTTCACAAGAACATAGTGCACAATCTCTGACCATAGTATGTACTATGCTACTACGCAGGAATGTCGGTTGGCGGTTCATTATTAAATGTCAAATTGTTGAGTAAAATGGTAGTTACGATAGAAATGTTGCTATGTAATTAAGGATAATTGTTTTAGAAACTGTAATGAAGATATTTTTTATAAAAATATGAAATGATTCACTAAATAATCTCACGATTTTGTAATTTTAATAATTTTGTTTAGAGATGTCATTGTTTAAACTTTTCAGTTAAGAGATTTTATCAAATAATTCCCGGACTAGAGTCATGAAATTTATTAATAAAAAATTGATGTAAATTGGGAATTTTCACACATTTCAGGGTTTTGTAGGTATTTAATAATTGTAGAGGTGAATTTTGATATCGTCCAAAGATGCGAAAATTTGTTTCGTTAAGGGAATTTTGTAGAGCGGAACAAATGGTAGTCGGAGCATATGGTCCAGACATCGCACCATCCGACTACTATTTGTTCTGCTTTCTACAAAATTTCCTTAACGGGAAAAAAATCCGCATCTGTGGACGATATAAAAATTCACCTGGACAGATTTTTCGAGAGCAAAGACGGAACCTTCTGGAGAGATCGCATTATGAAATTGCCTAAGCGTTTGTCCAAAATGGTAGAAAATAATGGACAGTACATTTGATAATAAAAGTTTTTTTTTTGGAATGTATATTTTATTGAATAAAAGGTGAAAAAAAAAATTGATGTGAAGTGTGAATTTTCAAACATTTCAGGGTTTCGCAGGTATTTAGTAAGTGAATAATGATTATTTGGGATGCCAAAACAAATTTAATGTTAAAATATTTTTTTTTGTTAATTTTAATTTGAATGCCTAATACCATTATGTAGGTTTCTAAATATGTGCAGTATTTTTTTTTTTATATAGCAAAGTTTAATAAGATTTTGAAAATTGCGCCTATGGCTTCCATTGGTTGTTTTAGTCATAAGCTCCGCCCTTCTGTTTTCGTGTATTTATAGGAATATAAATAGCAGTATAGCAGTAATATATTTAGGCACTAATATGATACAGACATTATAACACATGACATAACATATTTTTTATATTTCATTTTTTTTACTTGTATCCATGGTATTATATATTTATAGTTACGTTATATTTTATGTTACTTGGTTGTCCAATAGTAATCAATTTCAACAATTTCCACTGATTATTAAATTTACGCTTTTAAAAATTAAATGCAATATTTGCCCAAATATAACTAGAATTTTGAAAAAATAATTTAAACAAAATAAAAATGCAAAGAAAAAAACAGAAAAAATGAAATTGCCTCGAGGCCGATTTGAACTCGAGTTTGCAAATTAGAACGCCAATAACTAACCATTACACTATCGAAGCGCTCTGTTTACTGTACTACATAATATCATTAAATATTTTACATGGTCACGCAAAAAACACAAAAAATGCGTTATTTTCCGAAAACATAATCTGACCAAAAATTCCTGTTGTACTATTCCGGTTCACACAAATGTACATTTCTTAGAATTTTTTTCAGATTTTTAGGTTAAACCATCTGGGCTGCAGGGTGTGGGACAAAAAATTTTTTGCACAATTTTGGCAAAAATCGCGTCAAAATAATTTATTTTGCAAAAATAAAATTTTGATCGTTAATCATCGTACTAAGGGCTTTCATTTGATAACCAGCTCAGAATTAAAAAAAAAAAATTTTTTTTCGATGAGCACATATTTATTTATATTTTTAGGGGGATATGTTTTTTAGTTGTTTTAGTATTTTTCCTATGTGCGGGTCAACGAGTTGTATAAGCATGCCAAATTTCAACTCTCTAGGTTTAGCCGTTTGGCTACAATTTTTACCGAACGGACAGACAGACAGACGACAAAATGATGGTATAAGGGTTTTTTGGTCATACCTACAAAACCCTAAAAAATGAACGGACTTATGTAATAACCCAATAATATACTATTCTCAAGAAATTTCAAGGAAATTTTTAGTTTTTCGTTGTATGTTTAATTCTTTTTGACTGTCTGTCAATATAATAACAACAAAAATATGGAAAAAGTGGAAGGCCTTTTAATATATCAACTAATGATTTAGGCAAATTTTGGATGGGGTAAGTGCTTTTTTTCAGTCTTTTCTTGGACGTAAAAAATCACTTTCCATAAAATGTAACAAGCAAACGCGCATGCATGGGCTTGGATTTTTGCCCATTTTTAGTTTTTGGGTCCATAGAAACCTACGACTACTAGTTTTCTACCTCCAAATGTCGTTTCAATTGATATTTTTTCCGATTTAGGAAAATGATGGAGGTTTGAAGTGGGATTCTTCGTTATCCACGATTTACATTGCGTTACATAACAAAATGGATTGTTTTTTTTTTTTTTCATGATTCACAAAAATAAAACACAAACAACAACAAAAAAACACATATATTTCTCAATAGGGGATAGGCATGATTTTTTTAATTTTTTTTATTATATTCCTCTTGTTGCATATAAACATAAAAAACAGTTTTTAATTTTTTTTTTGTTGTAATTTGAAGGCTTAAAAAAATCATAAATGTATGTAGCGCGCGAAAACGACGTGTGACGTCCCTTCTAACTGACGCATGACACTACTAGCTTACCGGCGTACATAGTCTGTTGTAAACTTATTTGTTTGTATAACTTTTATAGGTTATGTAAAGTTAGAGTGATTTTAATTAAAATAAAGTTTAATTCTATAAAAACAATTTATACATGTTTACCGAATTAAATTTTATATTAAAATAGATAACTTATATTGCAGTATTTCAATTATGCCTCTAACGTTTTGTAAATTCATGTAAACAATGTAGTAAAATTCTGACATCTAAATTACATAAATATTTACATTTTACAGAGTTGCAGCGTTTGTTTACATAAAATTATAGAATATAAAATAAAGATTACTTACAGGTCTGCTTTGACACCATGTATTTCTTTAGCACTGTACCATTCATTATTTTTCATATATTCCATGAGCATAAATGCATCAATGTTGGGTAAATTATCACTCTGAGCCCTAACAAAATCTTTATCTGCCATTTTAATAATAAATGCGTGAAAAATTGTTTAAAAACAAATACAAAACTCTCAAACAATACAATATACACACGTGTAAAGATTATGTTGTAGCTGTATCTGTGACGTGAAATCCCTATCGTTTGACGTCATACTCAGTCGTTTTTACTCGGCAACCTTCGCTCCGTGGTCGGCTTATTTCAAATTTACAATATTTTAATTCAAAAATTTGGCTATAATATTAATTAAAATGTAATTTTTGTTTTGTTAGGTGACATAACTAACATTAACATATCAAAATAATGTAGTTTTAAGGAAATACAAATTTTATGCGTATCCCCTATTGAACAAACTAAAACAATGTAATTCTCGTAATTTCCGCAAATTGCCACCAGTTGTCAGGGCGCTTAGGAAGTTTCCCCTATAAGAAACTTGTCAGAATTAGACTGTTGTACCTACCACCTTTCTTTAATATTGAGCAGTGACATTACCGGTGGTAGAGCTGAGATCCACGGCAATATGGCTGTTGGCTCTAGTACTCAGCTGTCAATATACTTTATCCTGTCTTGAATGACAGCCAAAAACACTACAATATATTCTGCTTTTATAGTGTTTACATCTTCTGTCGAAGAGTGCCTAGTATAATATTTGACCACCAGACAGCGTATTCGACCGTGTCAGTTCTCAATATGGTGCAGGAAAATGTCAATTTTAATCCCAAAACTGATCTAAATATGCAAAAGACCTCGTACCATGTAACATTAAAATCACCTAATAATTAATTACCCCAGAAACTAGAGTGCAATAAATTAATCGATAAGAATCTATTGAGACACATTCAGTTTACATAACTTTCCAAATTCAGTCGCTAGATGGCTCTATCTCATTCTATAATCATTCACTGCTCACTTCACAAGGTAATTAAAGGTAAAACGGTGTGCGGAGTGAACACAAGCACAAATTAATGCCACTTTCAAATCTCGACAGTTTGTGGGAATAAAAACAAGTACAATCATCAGTTCACTCTTTATTCAATTGTTTAACGTATGGAGACCTTTACCTGGAAACAAATGAATAATTATGATTTTTTATTATTGTATTGTTAAATTTTAAATGTTTTTCAAGTTCATGTTTATGATAAAATTGGGATTTTTTTGCGATGAGTCGAATATTTTTGTTTAATGTGGGAAATTTTAAACAAAGGTTAAACATAAGTTATAACGTGTTAGAAAAGCAGGGTTGGCAAGTTTAAAAGTTTTTGTTTTAAAGAAATGTTTAAAACAAAGCCCTCCAAGAAGGAGGGAAATTCTTTATTAACAAAAAACTGAACTAATTCAAGCCATAGGTTGAATTAAGGCGTATAACAGTAGGTGCTCCGCCTATAGGCTCCTTACACACATGAACTCGATTCTCAGCTGTTATTATTATTTTTTTTTTTTTATATGTTGTATTTATAAGAAGATACGTATATACTACCTTAGTAATAAATACAAAAAAATCATAAATTTAACAGCCATAATTTCGCCATTAATTAAAAAGATAATTAATTTTGTCAAAATTCCTCTCATTTCCTCTGACAGCCACTAAGCCGGACATAACCCTCCTGGATATCGAGACCAAACAGATGTTTTTGATCGAATTCTCAAGTCCAGCTGAGAAGAATATCTCTCTCAAGGAGGAGGAAAAGAGGTCCAAGTATATGGACCTCTTGTCCGAGCTTTAAAAGCTGTATCCCGGGTATAAAGTTAAGCTTGTAGTCCTGATAGTTGGTGTTTTGGGTGGTATGAAAGCCTCCTATCGAAGGGAAATCGAGTCCATTCCCGTCTGCAGATCTTCTGCCAACTCTTTAATCTGCAGGATGCAGAATGCAGTGCTGCTCGGGTCACTCCGCATTGTGCGGGCACTGGATCTAGCGTAATTTCCGCGGCTGCATATCGCCAGGGTTTGGGATGCAGTCGTGTGTATTTAGCTCCACTAGTCTCTAGTATGACGCGGCCCAAAAGGTTGCTGAAGTTTGAGATTAGTGGACGCTTGTCAAGTCCTGACAAACCCCATAATAATAATATTTATTGGTATACAGAGTAAGCAACAAAAATCTTCTTTTCCTTCCTTAATCTACGCATTAAGACCATTTTTTATACCACACAATAAATTTAACTGTACAAAAATTCGATATTATTTAATATTTTTCGAAAAACTAATCTGATCAAAAATTCCTATTGACAATTTTGGTTCCCATCGATGCACATTGTTGAGAATTTTTTCAGAATTTTGTCAACCCTTATGGGGGATAAAAAGGGAACAAAATTTTGGGAAAAAAGAACACATTTTTCGCGAAATACCTTTTAAAAAATTGTTTTCTCAAAAATAAAAATGTGTTGGATTATCCACGCATTAAGAGGATCTATTTTATGCCTCACTCAAAATTTAAAAACATATTAATTTTACGTTGAATACATATTTGTTTATATTCTTTTCGCGACGTATTTTTTGGGACTCTTTGGGAATAGTTTTGCTATATATGGGTCAAAAAGTTGTACAAGCATGCCGTTTGGTCACAAATCCTACCGGACAGAGAGACAGTTAAGCAACGGTGTAAGGGTTATTTGTTCATACCTACAAAATCCCTAAAAAGAAAAAGAAAGATCGAAGCAAAAAAAGATAGCAAGTTCTCTTTAATAGATACCTTGTGGTCACCCTAGATGCGAGATTAAAGGTTGAGAAACGCTATTAGAATTTTTTTTTCACATTACCTTACAGTAAACAAACATTATTATATTTATTTTACATTAGCAGGTTAAAAAACGTCTAATCGTACATACATTAACAATTATCTGGAGGCTATTTGAGTACGAGGTGTTTTATGTTTCGCAGTGTTTTGTTTAAAGACAAAACACTAATGTGTAGAAACTGCAAATGTCCAGTTTAAGTTGCGACCTAAAAATACAGTCTGTCCCACTTGCTTAGCGGAAAAGGATATCTCAAATGATTGGCAAATAGATATAGAATGATATTAATTAATTTTAAATATATATATTAATGTTTAATTCATAATATTATAGATAGAAAGGCAAATATTTTTATCATTGTAAAAATTAAATGATATGCATTTAATGTTTAACTATTTGTTAAATTAATTTTACTATATTTAATGTGCTATATGATTATTGAAAAGTAGATAATAATTTCTATGTTTAGATAGGTGTATTCAAGAAAGTCACTCATTTGTATTTCTGTACGATAGAAGTAGCGGCCAAATGGATAGACTTAGAGAGTTGAAGATTGACATGCATATAGTTTGTTGACCCTTGTGTGAAAAAATACCCAAATATTTCACTTGAAAATACCCAGCAAACATTCAACTAACGGCCGAATGCTGGCAAACTGCTTTTATGCTGGTAAATTACTGGCACCAAAAGTAAGTGCAACGCCAGTATTAATAATGTACTTCACATTTGTATTTCGCATTCCGCCTATACGAAGTACTTTACCAGCATTTTATAAGCACTCTTCTTCACTCATATTTTTTACTTAAAACCATCAGAAATAAATCTTGCAATTAATGCGATTATTTTGCACTTTACCGTTGCTGGGCCAGCAACTGATACATCAATGGGCCAGTAACGGCCCCGGGGACACCGGGGTAGTGGCCCATTACTTTCAATGCCGGGGAGTATGTGCTTTACCAGTACTGGCCCGTATAAAAATGTTTGCTGGGTAGGTACTGTCGGGTTAAGCGTTAGGTATTCTCATTCAGCCCGTATATAAATACAGTCGATTCCGCTTAATTGGGACACATCGGGACTTAGGCATTTTGGCCTAATTAAGCGGCTGCCCCAATTAAGCGAATTTCACATAAAACTAAACAATGCATATTTTTCTTTCAATAATTTTACTTTATAAACTCTTGGACAAAACTATAAATTACATATAACCAAAAAATATAAACTTTTAAGAAAAAATAATAATAAATTCCAAAATAAAATAATAAATAGGTACATGCAATTTAATTCAAAATGCGTCAAGTGTAGTCTGTCTTTTGTTTTTGTAACATTTCACTTCTACAAAATCAGCACAGGTATTCAGTGCGGATGTAGGGCTCCCTTCATTTCCTTCCTGCATAAAATAACGCTGTAATATTAAATTCTTTGTACATATTTTTTTTTGAGAATATGTGTAACATAATATGTACTGTGATCTTAAATTTACTGTCCCAATTAAGCGGAATGTTGTCCCAATTAAACATGTAAATTTACTATTGGTTCCTTGGTTTGGTTTCTGTTCTTTGAGATTTGGCCCAAATAAGCGGCTGCTCCAATTAAGCGGTGGCCCAATTAAGCGGAATCGTCTGTACTTGTTAGATCTTAGGTTAGTTAATCACTTCATCTTTTAGGAGGTCTTTCCACTGGTCGACGGACTAAATTGAACTAAATACAACAGATCTATTTGCAGCTAGCGAGAATGCCGTACCTGCTGCTATATTCTGCTCTAATAGCAATAGAAGCTAAACATTTACTTACATAACTGTGAATTGTTAAATCTGATGAGGGATTTATCATGCAAACACGATACATAACCTCAGACAACAAATTATTAAACTGAACACTATTTGCTAATATTGTTCCGTCAGATACTATTTGCCTAGTAAAATTACGTTTAAATAGAATTATCAGGTCGTCAAGGATGATATTTGTAGTTAATAATATTGCCAATTTTAACAGCTTATTATTTGACATTGGCTTAATATTTTACCGTTCTGCTTTTTTTTTGTTGGTAAGTTACACATCTCGCCTGTTTAAAGAAATTGTATGCTCTAAAAAATATCAAAAAGTTATTTTAAAATTAATTTTGCTGAAAATGTCGGAAATTCGTACTATTATGAAGTATGAGTTCTTACGTGGAACTACGGCATCTCAGACCGCGCGAAACATTAATAGTATATTTGGATCTAGTGTTACTACGTAGCAGACAATATCAAATTGGTTCGCCAAATTTCGTACAGGTAACTTAAAAACAAAATAAAAAGCAAAAAAACTAACTCATCGATCACAGCAGAAATATACTGCAACCAACTGGACGAAATGAAACAAAAACTTAAAGAAAAACAGCCTAGATTATATTATATTATTGCATGATAACGCTAGACCACCCACTGCACAAATGACTGTGGCAAAACTACAGGAATTGGAGTTGGAACTTCTTCATCATCCTCCATAATCACCAGACTTAGCCCCCAGTGACTACCACTTCTTCCGCAATTTGGACAATTTTTTTAATAGAAAAACAGTTTCATTCCGACAATGCTGTAAAATTGGCCTGCCAGGAATTCAGTGACTCTCGTCCGCCAGGGTTTTATACCACCGGCCTGAACAACCTGCCGCTTAAATGGCAAAAGTGTATAAACAATATGTGTGCATACTTTGATGAATAAAATAATTCCTTATATTTGTAAGTTATCAACCAACTTTGCCTTTTTAGGGTTTTGTAGGTATGACCAAAAAACCCTTATACCGTCATTTTGTCGTCTATCTGTCTGTCTGTTTGTCTGTCTGTCTGTCTGTCTGACTGTCTGTCTGTTCAGTAAAAATTGTAGCCAAACGGCTAAACCTAGAGAGTTGAAATTTGGCATGCTTATACAACTCTTTGACCCGCACATAGTAAAAATACTAAAACATCTAAAAAACATACCCCTCTAAAAATATAAACAAATATGTGCTCATCGAAAACAAAAATATATTTTTTTAATTCTGAGTAGGGTATCAAATGAAAGCCCTTAGTACGTGGATTAACGATCAAATTTTTATTTTTGCAAAATAAATTATTTTGATGCGATTTTTGCCAAAATTGTGCAAAAAAAAAATTGTCCCACACCCTGTAGCCCAGATGGATTAAACTAAAAATCTAAAAAAATTCTAAGTAATGTATATTGGTGTGAACCGAAACAGTACAACAGGAATTTTTGATCAGATTATGTTTTCGGAAAATAACGCATTTTTTGTGGTTTTTGGTTCACAAAGTACAAAAGTTATACCAATGTAAGACAGCCACATGCAAGGCGTGCGATAGCGTAACGGGTTAGAGCACTGGTGTCGTAAGCTAAAATGCGCTGGAAACGAGGTTTCGAGTTCAAGTACGGAGTGAATTTTATTTTTTCTGTTTTTTTTGCATTTTTATTATGTTGAAATTATTTTGTCAAAATTTTAGTTTTATTTTGATAAATGTTGCATTTAATTTTTAAGAGCGTAAATTTAATAACCAGTCTTATTATATGATTAACAGACGATAAATTATTTTAAAAATATCGTTCATTTTGCCGTGATTACTACAAAGTAAAATTTGTCCTATACACTCAGCATACCGCCTTCACTTATTATATACCTGCGAAACCCTGAAATGTGTGAATATTCACACTTCACATCAATTTTTTTCTACAAATTTCATCCTTGACGACCTAATATGTGTTAAAGTTATTTGTCCAGGGAACTATTTTGCTAGAATAACTATCCGCCTGCAACATTGTTGGACCAATTAAATACATTTGCCAAATAATTTATTCAATATTTAAATTATAAACAATTAGAATTCAATTAAATTTTTCTCTCAAAATATTTAATCAACCTAATTCTATCTAGATCATTTTATAATTACAATAAAATCATTTGCCTATTCACACTCTCTTCCTACTTTTTTCTATTAATTACCCCATATTATATAAAACCATGACATTAGAAGAAAACTGTGGCGTAATTAATGAACTATTCTAATATTGTAATTAATAAATACTATTTTATATATGGTTAATAATGAACAGTTCGAAGGTTAACGCGTTGCCTTGCGAAGCATGTTTCATTATGTATGGTGTTTGTTATGAAATGTGAATATGTATTTCATAATTGCACAGGTGGACACCTGTCATATTACCTATTATAAGGTGTTATTTGTTGAAATTATATTAAATACTTCTTGAATGAATTATTAAATACAAATAACTGGCATGAAGAAAATCTTTCTTTTGTACTGTCAGTCAAGTTGACTTTAGGTCTCCTATACACAAATTTCTTCATTCGAATCGGCTCAATAAACTGTGGGCTTGGTGCAAAAAATAGTGCGGATCTTTAAAAATTGATGTGAAGTGTAAATTTTCACACATTGCAGGGATTCGCAGGTATATAATAAGTAAAGGCGGCTGAGCGTGTAGGACAAATTTTGCTTTGTAGTAATCACGGCAAAATGAACGATTTTTAAAATAGTTTATCGTCAAACTAGATTACTCTGTTAATCTAAGAGCTTTAAAAACAAATTTAATGTTAAAATATTTTTTGTTAATTTTAATTCGAATACCTAATACCATTATTTAGATTTCTAAATACATGCAGATTTTTTTTTTATAGCAAGGTTCATTACAATATTGAAAATTGCGCCTATGGCTTCCATTGGTTGTTTTAAGTCATATGCTCCGCCCCCCTGTTTCGTATATATGACACATAGAATGAAAATATAATTCCAACAATTTCAACTGGTTATTAAATTTATGCTCATATAAATTAAATGCAACATTTGCCAAAATATAACTTGAATTTTGACAAAATAATTTAAACAAAATAAAAATGGAAAAAAAAAACAAAATAATATTGTTTCCTCTTCCCGGAAGCGAATCCTAATTTGCTTCGTAGCAAGCTAACCATTAGACCAGGATACACCTTCTAGTAGTGTGTTACATAACTATAACTTTTGTACATCGTCAACCAAAAAACACCAAAAATACGTTATTTTCCGAAAACATAATCTGATCAAAAATTCCTGTTATTCTATTCCGGTTCACACCAGTGTACATTACTTAGAATTTTTTCAGATTTTTAGTTTAAACCATCTGGGCTAGCGAAAATTTTTTTTTTTTGCACAATTTTGGCAAGAATCTCAATAAAATTTTGGTCGTTAATCCACGTAGGTACTAAGGGCTTTTATTTCATACCCTACTCAGTATTTAAAAAAAAAAAATTTTTTTTGTTTAGCGGATATTTGATTATATTTTTAGGGGGATATGTTTTTTAGATGTTTTAGTATTTTTCCTATGTACGGGTCAAACAGTTGTATAAGCATGCTAAATTTCAACTCTCTAGGTTTAGCCGTTTGTCTACAATCTTTACCAAACAGACAGACAGACAACAAAATGACGGTATAAGGGTTTTTTGGTTATACCTACAAAACCCTAAAAAAGAAAGTGTATTCCTTTTCGTAACTATGACCAAAACCTAGATTAAGGAACGAAGTAATTTTTTAAAGTCGCGTTTATTTTAACGCGATTTTTATTAAAAAAGTACATTTTTTTGTCCCACAATCCTAATCCAGAGGGGTTCATCTAAACATCTGAAAAGTAATGCACCTCGATGTGAACAAGACTACATTAGTGCAGGGAGGTAGATTACTCTGGTCTTATTTATGTAGATTTGGAGTCTTATCATGTCGGCTACACTATTTAATTCTTCCATTATTTGGTTAATTTTTCCCAAGTCGTCAGTAATTAAAAGTATATTGTCGGCAAAACGTGGTTTAGATGTTCTCCATTAATGTTTAAGCCACGTATTGTGCAATTTAATCATTTAAAAACGCTCTCAAATGCAGCATTAAATAGTTTAGGAGATATAGTATCTCCCTGGCTTACACCTCCAATACAATATTAAAATCATGTGGTCAAGTTGACGTTTCGACTTCTTTTTAGAAAGTAAACTCTATTTTTTCTTTTAGACTTAGCACTGTACAAATAATTACCAAAAAAATAAACACGTACATTAAAACTTCAAAGCATCATAGTTCATTTGGTGAAAGTACAGAGTACGAGTACTTCAGTTGAATACAATGCGAATTAATTTCTTTTACAATGTGTTTTACTAAAAACTTAGCATTCAAATCATTCGAGTGAAATGATGACAGTCAGAAGTTCAATGGCACAGAAAATTTCATGTTTTGATTCTTTGATAATATTATGTTTCCGGAGGCAGAAGGACTTGCATAAGTGAAAGTAATCATATGTTTTTTTTTTTTCATATTTTGAAATAATGAGATTGTAATTATATGACTGATTTGTCGTTAGGAAATTGTAAAATAACGTAAAGGAAAAATGACTAGTAAATGGGAGGTTGGGAAAAAATTATTAGAATAATTTTATTAAAACTAGTATTAATATATGATGCGTTTGAGAACTAAGCACAAGAGATGAAATTTTCTATAACCGAATATTAAAATGTAATTAGTAAATTCATCGTCTCCTTATCATTATGTATTGTGCGAATTTTAGTTTTTAGTGCTATTCAACTTATTTGTTGTTATTATCTACCTGAATAAGGCGCGCCGAAAGATTTGATGCGGCCTACCAATAAGAAAATATATTGTTTACTTTTCTTATCTAGCGTAGCCAACACAATACTGCCGTGCTGCTTTAGGCTTCTTACATATGAGGGTTACCTTTTATGTTTTTACAAACGACCACTAGATGGCAATATTGAAATGTGTCATTACTATATTCGTAAAATTTGTTATTGTGAAATCAGTGGCAGCTTATAAATTGACCGAATAGTTTGTTAACACTGCGCGTTTGAAAAAAACAAGTTTGTGAAAAAAATGGATATTACTCGTGAATGTTTTCGTTGGATGATTTTTTACGATTTTAGTAAACGCCAACAATGCATAGATTCGCTTCGTTCAACTTTTGTTTTATTTATTTATTTATTTAATCGCCGATGCCAGGGGGCGAGCTCCTACACCTGGATGAGAGGTGAATGATTGTGAAATGAGAGTAATGTAAACATATTATTCTCGCCCGAATAATACCACCAGCGGAGAATCGAACTACCGACCGCACAATTCAGACTGTTTTCACCAGTACAAACTGCATGACTTAATGTGCTCGGCCACTCCGTTGGCCGTTCAACTTTTGGTAATGAAGCACCATCAGAAAAGACTGTTTCTGATGGACATCCTTTGCCATATCGCAGACTGCAATATATTCGATTTTGCATAAACATTTAGCTGCGAAAAAGATCTGTTCCCGATGGATCCCGCATAATTTGACCGAAGTTCAAAAAAGGCTCGTGTTGATTGGTGTAAGGGAATGCTATAAAATTCAACCTAGGCACTGCAAAATCCGTATACAACATCGTTACAGGTGACGAAACTTGGATTTATTCATATGAACCGGAAACTAAGCAACAATTCACTGTTTTGGTTTTCCAAAATGAACCGAAATCCACAAAAGTTGTTCGTTCACGAAGCACTTCCAAGAAAATTACCGCTTAGCTCTTCGGTTGTACTGGACATGTCGCAACCATTCCTTTAGAGCAGTAGTCTTCAAACTGTTTCGAGTCGTAGAACATTGCACAGTCTAACAATATTCCGTGGTACTATATAAGTATATTTTATTAAATTTTGCTCATCTCCAAAATATAAGTGATGAGCAAAAAAAAAGTCCTCACCTCCAAAATCCAAGTGATGAGCAAAAAAAGGTCTTCACCTCTAAACTACGCGAGAGGGGGAAAAAGTATAAGCCGCCGCCCAAGTAATTTGTATTAAGATTAAGAAAAAGCTCGTGGAACCCTAGAGCAGTGCTTCTTAAAGTGGTGGGCCGCGGCCCCCTAGGGGGCCGTGGTGTTCCCACAAGGGGGCCGCGAAGAGTCGTAAATATAACATTTAATTATTTTATTACTTAAACAGGATGAGTAGCTTTAACTTTAATGCTACATAAATATTATTCTTCATTATACATAGATTATTGAATGATCTGAGCGTAAAAAACTATATGTATGTATATATTTTAACTAATCTTGGTTCCAAAAACAAAAATTAGGGGGGCCGTGGGTTATTGATTTGAGTTGCAAGGGAACCGCGACATCAAAAAGTTTAAGAAGGACTGCCCTAGAGGATCGGAGAACAGTTGCTGAAATGCAGAAATGGAATACAACAATTTGTTTGCCAGAAGACATCGACAAAATCAGGAAAAGTAACCAAAAACGTCGCATCATTCTTCATCATGACAATGCAAGCCCACACAGCACGTCAAATAATTGATTATTTGAAGGAGCAAAAAAAAACTTCAAATTAATGTCTCATATTTACCTTATTTGTCCGCTAACGACTTTTGTTGTTTCCCAATATCAAACAAAAAATGCGTTGACAGCGATTTTCATCACCTCAAAAAACTATTGAAGCCTTCGAAAACCATGTTTTTCAAATACCAATTTCAGAGTGGAAAAAATGTTTCGAGAATTGGCAAAAGTGTATAAATCTTAAAGGCGAATATTTTGAAAAGCAATAAAACAGTTTTTTTCCAAAAAAAAAAAATGTTTTTTTCTTATTTTTTGTATAAACTTGCAAGGTAGCCCGCGTACTAGGCGTAATTTACACGTATTTGTAAATCGATGTAAACTAAAACTGAAGATAGTCAAATAAAGAAATTACAAAAGGAAGTATAGCCCGTCAACAATTTTTGTTTTTCAGTGCGGTCCGCGGTGTAAAAAAGTTGTCGACTCCTGATCTACAGAGTAAAGAATATTGTAAATTATGAAGGCTGAAAAAAAAGCGTTCAGATCCATAAAGTAGTGGACTGTGATTATTTTCCCCTACAAAAGATATCTATTGTCAAATGACACAGGAAAGAATCAAGTTGAGGTGTTTTTTTTTTTTTTTAGTCTTGTTTCAAATTTAGGGGTTCTCGGAAGCCAAAATTTTACTTTAGGTGGCAATGGATTTAAAATAGGTTGTGATTTTTTTTTTTTTTAATCGAAACTTTGCTCTTTAATATCTCACTTTTTAGATTGATACAGTTGGTCCCTTTCTGTAGAAAGCCGGCCAAATATCCTTAATCTGGACTAATCCTGTGCAACTGCTTAACCTGTTATTTATTGGAGAGAACCCGTATCAGAGCCGCCCCTAGGCGGGGGCAGTGGGTCACCTGCCCCAGGCCCCACGCCTGTAAGGGCCCCGCATTTCGACCGTCAACTAATAAAATACATAAGTTCCAAGTAAAATTCCAATAAGTAAAATTCCAAGTTGTATAAATAGTTGGAAAAAAATTATATAAGTATGTGTATTGTGTTAATAGTTAATGATATTAAAGAAAATATCGTTATTCAATATATATATATAGATGGGGCCCCGCAAATCCAATTTTGGGGCCCCGCAATTCCAGTTTTGCCCCAGGCCGCGCAAATGCTAGGGGCGGCCGTGGCCCGTATGATAATATGGATTAAGTCGTTAAATAGACAATTAAAAAAAAAAAACATTTCTTATATTTTGAAAAAGTCACCTAAAAGACCCTGAAATATGTGAAAATTCATATTTCACATAATTTTTTTGTCGTAACATATCCATATGTCGAACATTGTACTATTACGCCTTGTTATTATGCAATTCTGGTATATCTTTACAGTAATGTTAGACGGGTAGCATAATCTGCAGTTACTAAGTACACCATGCATCCAAGTTTCAATTTCTTAGCAAACGTACCTATTCTTAGGGCTGATGTTCAAAATATCTAACAAGCGGTACTTTAAAAAATCTACTAAAAAAAAAATAAAAAAATCGAAAATGTAGTTGTGGCGCAAAATATTCTAATAACTTCCAAATCTTTTGTCGATTTTTAGAAATTGTTGTTCTTGCCCTTTCCCGAAAGTAAAAATTCACGCGTACCGGTGTGTATCGACTGAATATCTTTGCAGTGGCAAATGTATATTCCGCGAGGGTTGCCTCTTATATTTCGGGATTGCGCTAAACTGTGCTGCCATCTGGCAACTGACGCTTCTATAAAAGTTTGACATTTTTTACGGTATACATACTCAGAACATTTTGACGTACGAGCGCTATTTATGTTTTTTACAGTAACTTGAAAAATTCATCTCGGCTAAAAATGGAATTAAATCGTGAACATTATCGAGCGATATTTTTTAACTTTCAACATGGATTAACCCAACAACAGTGCATCGATGAACTTAATTCGACTTTTAGCGATGAAGCACCATCAAGGATTACTGTTTATCGATGGTTTGCCGACTTCAATCGTGGCCATAGTTCGCTTAAGGACAAAATTCGCGAAGGTCTTCCAAAATCCGTTGTTGTTCCGGAAAACATTGATGCTGTGCGTGAACAGATACTGCCAGATCGTTATGTGACTTATCGTGAGATTAAGGTATCCCTGGGCATTAGTGGGACCAGCATACATTCACTATTACATGAACATTTGACCGTCAAAACGATTGGTTCGCTTTGGATCCAACATAATTTGACAATCGGAGTAGAAAATACCTCGATCGGAGTGGAAAAAGTGCTTCGAAAATTGGTTCAAACGCATGCAAAAGTGTATTGATCTTCATGGAGAATATTTTGAAAAACAATAAAGCCACTTTTGTTGATAAATAATTGTTTTTGATCTCAAATCCCGAAATATAAAAGGCAACTCTCGGACGAATTGGTGAAAACTTGTTATACCAATTTTAAAATTTCTTTCCTGATACTTGTGTCTGAAAGACGCAGTATACAGACATATTTAGAGATAACAAATAAAAATACCGATTTGATTGTTTTTTTTTCCAATCTTGTATGTAACAACTAAACAATTTATAATTATCTATTAGTGTAGTTCTACTTTTAGCCACTTTTTTCTCTAATATGAATAATAAAAACTTAATTAACGGCAATGACCAGATAATGTTTTATTTGTGGCAGTTTTTTCGTCCGTTCCTAATGTACAAAGCGAGTAGTCGTATAAAAACCGTGGTTAGTTTTTTACACTACTTTCTTTCTGTGGTAATTTATAGGTCTACAATCACAGAAGCCACAATAGGCGTGAGATATAACTCTAGTGAATGGAATCGACTGAGCTATTTTATACAGACATAATAGGAAACATGTACTATTTCAGAATTAGAATTACAGCAAATATTCAGTATACTGATGAATTATTTATTTGTTGTTGGACTTATATAGATTGGCTGATAATAGATCATTATTTTTTTTTGTAGGAAAATTTCACTTTTCAGTTTTTGTGTAGTTTTAAGATTGAAGAAAGTGAAATTTGTGAGAATATAAGTGCTGAAAATGTTTTTAGAAGATGAATGTTATAATTAAAGACCGGTCAGGCTAGGCGATGATAACTCGTATAAGGAAAGCGACACATAATATATTTTATTTACACATATACAGGGTGTTTACGGTCTTCTTATTTCTTTTTTAATGGGTGGTACTACAGGTCAAAAGAAAGCGGAAAACCTTAAAACACTTTAGTAAAAATTTTATAATAAAAGAGATGAATGAATTTTTCCGCCATAATTCTCCAAATATTTATCCAATCTAAAAAATGCATCTAGACAAAAGATTTATTTGTCTTTTTATTCTTAACAATATTTGTAATATAAGTTTTTGCTGTTAAGTCAATAATAAGGGAGTAATTTAAATTTTTAATTTTTGTTTTTTTTTTGCCATAACTCTCCAAATATTTATCCAATTAAAAAATGCATCTAGATAAAAGATTTGTCTTCTTATTCTTAACAATATTTGTTATATAAGTTTTTGCTGGTAAGTCAATAAAAATTAAAAATTTAAATCACTAATTTTTAACTTTTGGGTTTTTTCCGCCAGAACTCTCCAAGTATTTATCAAATCAGCACACAGAACGTTAAGTTGCGACAGATTAAGGGAGACGTTAAACCATGGGGTTTTTCCTGCAGGATTAACCGCAGGGAGGAAACCGCCATCACACGCCTCCGTATAGGTCACTGTTGGTGGACCCATGGACACATCCTTCGAGGTCCCTATCTGTGACGTGTAACACAGATTTGTCTGTGTTACACTTTTTAACTGAGTGATTACAGTTCGAGGATGTCAGGGAGAGGTTAGGCCTGTGCTATGACCTGTCAGTTGCTTTAGGGGACGACAGGGGGTACTCATGGACAGACTGATACTCTTCCTGAGAGAATCGAACTTATTGTTTTATGTGTGAAGTCTTGCACCTTATTTTAATGTGTTCCTTGTTATTGACTGTGATATTCGATGTTAATTGACCCCTTTACAGCCACTTACCATCACCTGCGTCTGTTCATTTTTTCGAACAGACTTTTTATATTATTTAATTGTATTTGTCCGTGCAAGATTTCTTTTATTGAGTTGCGTATTTTTAATGATTCTATTTATTTATTTACTGTCTAATTTATTGTTTTTAATATATAGTCTAGTCATTTAGATGGGCTGCGTTAGGCGCAAATAGCCTTTGTTGCTATGCGCCGAAAATTTTAACTAACTAACTAACTATTTATCCAATCAAAAAGTGCATCTAACTAAAAGTTTGTCTTCTTATTCTTAACAATATTTATTATATAAGTTATTGCTGTCAAGTCAATAATAAGGGAGTAATTTAAATTTTCAATTTTTAACCCCAAGAATTAAAAATTTAAACGATAGTATACTAATTTGGCCCCGTGGTGGACTATCTTTAAAATTTTTGTTCAAAACACACTCAATTATTTTAATTTAAAATATTATTATTTCGCCAGTATAACGAATCCAATTTATAAATAATTATATTTAATAATTAAATAATAAATCTTAAATCTATATTCTATATTAATAAAATCGGAGGCTGTATCTGATTTTTTTTCGGCCTCATTTTTGGTTTCTACACGTTTCAGATGGTTATAAGGCAATATCCGCAAAAACCCAGTTTCTGACTGTCTGGCTTACTGTTTGCCTGTATGTCCGAGATTCGGGTAAAAATGGTTGAATATATTTTCACATAATTTGGTATAATGGTAAAGTAAAACAAGGATTCAAAGGCAATTTTAAAGTTTTTTGGGGGTTAAAACTGTTTACTAAATAACTTAAAATATCTCCTATATTATTGACATATATAAGAAAAATATATATTTCTAAAACTATTTATAACTAGCAGAAATACCCGGCCTTGCCCGGGAGTAAATTAAAAGCATTTAATTTATCAAAAATATTTTAAATCGAAAAAATAAATAATTGCTGCAAAATCAAAATTCTAATTATTTCAATGATGGGTTAAAAACCAACATACGTAACCTTCCATTTTAGTTATTTAATTTAAGAGCGTTTAATTTATCAAAAGTTTTTAATTACGAAAAATAAATGATTGCTGCAATATAAAAAAAAAAATCAAATTATTTCAATGAGGGGTTAAATACCAATATACGTTTTCGTCGATTTAAGTTATTTAATTTAAGAGCATTTAATTTATCAAAATAGTTTTATATAGGGTTACAATGGATATAGGCTGCGTACGATCTATCATCAACAGGTACGTGTTACGTGTAACAGCCCAACACTCATTCGGCAGAGCAGGTCAATTTCACGAAGTTTTACATGACACGAAGCCTAACATTCAACCGATCAGTTAACCTATAACTTTTTAAATTGTGAATTGATAATGTGGCTTAATTTAACCCAAGTCATATACAGTGGTACCTCGGGTTACGAATTTAATTCGTTCCGGAAGTTAGTTCGGAACCCGAAACATTCGTAAGTCGAAACGAATTTCCCCATAAGGAATACATAATGTAAATTCAATTAATCCGTTCCAGACCGCCAAAAATATTACTTGGGTCGACTGTAGTAGCTGGGAAGCACCATCGTACCCGCCAAATTCGCAACCGCGAAATTCGATCGTACGATTCGTAACCCGAAGTTTCTTCGTAAGTCGAGATAAAAATTTTGACGAATCTCGATTCATTACCTGAAACATACGTAACCAGAGACGTTCGTAACTAGAGGTACCACTGTATCTTGTACTTTTCAATACCTGCTTATATTCCGAGTTAAATGGGACTCCTAGTCCAGTTACTAGAGATAATGTGTTTTAAAATTGAATTTTTGTGAGTTTGTGTACGCTTGAATAATGAGCATGATATGAATTACATTACGTAGGGCCAACCACATACGTCATAAGTGTAATATGAGCTCTCCACATCCTGCTACAGTTTTTATTTCATTTGATATACTATGTTCACAGCACACACACAATATTAACCGTTACACATGACTTTTAAATCGGAGTGACAACACAATAAACTTTTAAATACCTCTAAAACATCCAAATAGCAATAAATTTAATACAGCACAAGCAGAGTCTAATTTCGAGCCCCCCCCCCCCCTTGTTTCTAAATATTTTATTTGGGACCTAACGTGTTTTATTTTTGAGGCTACGAGCGCGCGCTTTGTACTAGAAAAGGCGCGGAGCGTGAATTTTAACGATGTGACATACGTGAACGTGAACAAAAATTACAGTTCGGGCCGTGAGTGTGAGTACGAAAGTATATGGACATATCAAAGAGGGCGTGCAGAGAAACAAAAACACGTGATTCACGAGTAATTTTTTGCAGGGAAAAGAGATAATATATATATTTTTTTTAAATAGTAATATTTAGAATTTAGATAGAAAAAGTCAAATCAGTCCAATACCTAGGATACACTTTCCAAAGAAACGGGAAATCGGAAGGGCATATGAAGGAGATGGCAAGGAAAGCTAACATAGCACTTTGGCAGATATGGGGAATTGGACAAAGAAAATTCTAAAACAACAAATGCTACTTTTCGACAAACTCGTGGTCCCCATATTGTACTATGGAGCTGAGATATGGGGATGGAAAGAGCAAGAAGAGATAAAGAAAATCCACAACAAATATCTACGATGGACACTTTTAATCGACAAAAGAACACCGCTCTACATAATACACGAGGAAACGAAGAAGCATAAACTATGCGTTGAAACGGGCAGAAGAGCAATAATCTACGAGGAGAAAATAAGAAGATCTAATTGGAAAGAACTGGTTTTTGCATGCTGGGAGCAGATAAGAAGAAAAGAAGAAAATAAACTAGAGAAGAATGACTGGGAACAAGAAGCTCAAAGTACTACGAAAGAAAAGGCTATTCAACAACAGAAGTAGAGAACCAAAGACGAATGGAAGCTTAAAAGAAGAAATGGTGAGAAGGGAAAAGGACATGGAACTGCAACAACGAAGAGAGAAGATACAGATATCAAAGTACAACCCCAGATACAGGCTTTTAGAAACAATAGACATGCCTCTGTATCTAAGAAAACAGTCCAAAAACCAAATAATAATAGCCAGATTCAGAGTAGGAAACGAAGAAAAAAGGAACAAATGCTGGAGAGAAAAAGAAGAAAAGAAGTGCAGAATATGTGAGAGGAATGAAGAGACTATAGAGCATCTAACACGTGACTGCACGGAAGAAGTGAAAAATCCGAAATCAGCTATACAAATACTTAATGACGACAACCCGGATGAAACCTGGATGAAAAAGATACTAAATAAAAGACTGTAAATGATATAAAAATAACATAAAAATATGATATTGCACACTGTGTGCTACTAAATTGTAAATATAAATGTATGAAAATTTTAACACCGCAAGGTGAAAAAATAAATCTTTACTACTACTACTATATATTTTTTTTCAAAGAAAAAAAGAAGGTAGCATTTTTAAAATACAAATTGCATATATGTATTGAATACATAATCGCAGGTACTTGGTAGCTTTCAGTTAATTTGTTCACTAAATTAGGTGCGTTTTGTAAAATATAGTAGTGTACTACAATAATTCTCAACCCAAATCTTACTAGGAACCGGTAAAAAGACAATTATTTTCCTCGGTGAACATATTATTTTACAAGATAATTTATTGTAAACTGTAAATTTACATTAAAAAGTAAATAATTTTTCCTACGACTACTATGGAACTGTCTCATTTCGACTGTTAGTAAACAGGAAATTAGCTTAATTTTGCATGTTACCCTTAAGCGCACGCAAGCTATGCGGGAATGATAAATTCACATCAATGCGCATGTGCAGTGTGCGTTAATGAATACATTCGCACCAATGCGCATGTGCAACTTGAGAGGTTTTTCATATTCCTCACTCGTATCCTTCACTCGCTTGCGTTTCGTTTGCAAACTTCATTCTCGTACGGAATATATGGCATTCCGTGCTATAGTTGCACAATATACTATTTAGTTACTAATATCTCATCTGCGCTTGCGCCTGACGACGATAACACCGTTTGAATGGCTCCACCAACAGATCTAATATTTCGCCTAAATGGCGGGCTCGGGCCCAGTGACTTTCCTCCTGCATGTGCTACTGTTAATATATACTATTGTTTATACTTTTTTTTGGAAATTCTCTGCATAACCGGCAGTCAATGACTGTGGTTCGCGTATCGGTACCGGTACGCGAACCACAATTTGAATAGCACTGATATAAAGAGTTGTTATTAGTCGAATTGTCGTTAACCGAGTTGTAATTATTTGAGTTATGCCTGTACTTAATTTAATTAGTAAAATCATTTTTTCATTTTGTTTCAATAATAGTTTTTAGTACAAAATTTACTGCCAATTATTGTGGTTTAAAATTATTATTAAATTAAAACAATGAAGTCAATTATAATTAAGATTTAATTTTGCGTCCGCACCTGCGATGTGGGTTAATGTCCAGTTGGCCTGTGACCTGACCCGCGGCTCTGGACATTGCGTGAGCGCGAGACTCTCATAAATAAGACATACGGTAGCTGGTGACTAGTAGCTGGTAGCTGGTCCGCCGGTGACACATGACGGAGCATTTGAACTCTCTGACTCTGGCAATCTTATATTACATCCTTTACACTGACAAAACAGGACAGTAATTAGAAATATTTTGACATTTTGTGAAACACTGACTTGGTGGTAAACTTTAGTGGTAAAAAAAGGAAACACTATTCAAAATTCAAGTGATGAATAAAAAAGGAAACACTATTCAAAATGCAAGTGATGCGCAAAAAAGAGTGCCCTTTTTTTCCAGTTCTGGAGCCCCCTCATCATTCGTTTGTAAATTAAAATTTCTTTGTACTCTCGTATTGTAGTAATTAAACCTATAAAAACAAAAAAACAATTAGGCAAAATAATCAAACCATGAACAAATGTCGTAAAGATAAGAATATTTGTTATTGCTCAATGTTTAGAAAAAACATAAATGGTTGTTCATTATTTAGGAACTTATATACCGCCTTAAGTATGTTCTACTTAGTGTTTTTCTTAAACTTCTTCAGTGTTTCTCAACAAGTGGTCGCCAGAAAAATTTTAGTGGTCTGCGAAAGTTTTTATATGTGTTTTTTGCAGTTTTTGAAATATTTTTGACGCACATTTTTTTTTTTTTTTTCTGTAAACTTTCTGTGATTTTCTACAAATAAAATAAATGTAATTAAATAAAATAAAAATAATTGGTTTCTTGCAAAAAATTAACCAAGAATTATTATTAGTGGTCCACGTTAGTAAATAATATATTATACTGGCCCGCGGTACGTTTTTGGTTGAGAAACACTGTTCTACATTATATTTTTCTCCGTAGCGGTACGGATTTTTTGCATACTATTGATGTAAAAAATATTTTTATCAGGTATACCAACTTTACGCTTATTTTTATGCTGTACTGTTTTACTTTTTTAAACATTTTTAATAATCCTGATTGAACTTTTTACTAAGCACGTCTAAGACGTCGAAGTTTGAGCAATCCGGTCCCAGAAAACGTTCGTTTAGATTTCACACTTGTAGGCTTAGTTGTCATAATACAGTTGTCATTTTTTTCAGGTATCGCCTTTTGTACCGTTCTTTCAAACAAAGCCATTTCTTTTTATAAATTCGAGGTTAGGTTTTCTAGACTTACAGGAGTTTTTATGGTAGTTCTAAAAACCAAGGGCATCACTTTATTCAAATGGTCACACAACTAAACAGGCACGCACCCAGAGGGGCTCGAGTTCGTCTCCCCCAGCACTTAAAAAAAACACGCTTTTAAAGGACAAATTTTCCTTGTAATAAAAAGTGAGCTCGCCACAAGAAAAAAAAAAATGCTACTGGGCTCCCGTTAGAAAAGAAATACTTCTGAGCCCCCGTAAGATTTTTTCTTCTGACCCTCCTCCCAAGAAAAAAACCCGCGATCGAGTATCATTGCAAGTATTATGAAAAAATGTCTTATATCAATTAATGGTGGTGTAATATGTATGAACTTTAAACATCTTCGTTCACTTTGACTTCGGGCCAATTCGGATAGGAAAAGTATTTAGTACCCTTTCCGTTTTTGTTGAAACGCATGACAGCAACTTAAAAAAAAACTATCCAAGCTTCTATATATAATGAATATACAACATAATAAATTATCTGAATCAATTTTTATTGACGTGTGAATAGTTAAAGCCTTTGCCTAGGTGATCGCCAACGTCAGGGAGACCGGATATGGCACTTGTAAGAAGAAGATAAAATAAATAAATAATAGGATCCCAACACCTAGATATATATATATTTCGTATGAGAAGCATAAAACAAAACACAGAAAATAATTAAGCATTACAAAGAGTATAAAATAAGTTCATAAATGTTAAAGAAGAAAATCCCACCACTGCATGGCAGCCGGGGAGATTTCTTTCAGTTCTACAATACCGCCAGAGAAACTACTTAGAGGACAATCATTCCAGATCTGTTCGACAGCTTGAGAAGGCGCTACAACCTCAATCATATTCTGGAGAAAATGATAAATCCCTCTTACCCCAAAAAGTCGTTGCGTTTACCATGACCAGTTCTTATGCGATTGAGTTGTTTCCATAGGTGTCTAGGAAGATCGAAACTGGGAAGTTTTTCAGATGCATCAGAAACTATTCTCTCTTGCCTCGTTCCATAAACCATTTCAAGATGCTTTGGTATCCAAAGGTGCTTTAAGTTTAGTTCAAGGATATTGCATAATTGCTGAAAGTTCTTTAGACTTCTCTAGACATTTATCTATTTTTTTATTTAAATAAATTATTGGTTGGCTCAGCTACTAGGGCTATTGGACATTTTAGTTTACATGGGTAATATCTGTTTATATAAATTTGTACAAATATGTGTTATATAAAGTTATATTTTTGATGCGATGCTAATATCCTTAAGGTATTGGATGACTCTGGCTTCTATATCGGTGTTGTTGGCTAGTAAAAAGATCCTTTAGAGTTGCTGGTAGGAAGTTGTTTGCTCTTTGTGTTTGGTACTCTTGGTAATTTAGAAGAATGTGTTCCACGGTTAGACGAGTGTTGCATGTACTGCATTGTGGCGGGTCGATTCTTTGAAATACATATATGTACGTGGATGTATAATGGTGTGCCCAAATCTCAGTCTTGTTAGGATTACTTGTTCTCTTCTGTTTGTACGGGAGGCCCATTTACCTACACTGTCTTTTATTTTGTGTACGTGGTTATTTTGGGTATTTTGCCATGCCATTTTCCACTTTTCTTCAAGTTTTCTTCGGTTGTAGCTCATAACTTGGTATGGACATGTCCATGATTTTTCTTCATTTGTGGCTTCTTTAGCTAGATGGTCAGCTTGCTCATTGCCTTCGATTCCTATATGTCAAGGTATCCACATAAGGATAAGTTTCTTACCGTCGTGAATGGCTTTTTTCAACTTTTTCGCAGATTTTCGCAGCAACAGGATTGGTGGTACGTTCTTGTTGGACGGATAGGATTACATTAAGCGAGTCCCAGTGTATGATATATGTGCCCCTGGTTAAAAAAACATTAGGTATATCTTCTTCCAAACCCGAAATCCCAGATTTTTTTTTTTCTGATTTCGGAAATTTTATTAATTTGTACCGGAACAAATTTCGGGACTCGGTATCTCAGATTGCAAACCCTACTTCACACATTTCTCTCTTTTCTCTTCTTGTGGCACCCCTTTTGTTTACAGACCAAACCCTGAACTAATTTAGAATACTCAAAATTTTGTAATAATATATTTTATACATTAAATTTAATAAATTTATCTCATTTTCATAGTGTTTGACGTTCTAAGTCAAGGCTAATTTCATTCCAAGGTTCTTTTACAACACATTGTTAAGAATATTTTGATTACGGTCCTGTATCCGTTCTTGACGTGATGTCAGGGTAACATTACCTTCAACAGCTGATTATCGCGACTTGTTAATTTCTGGTTGGATGGCGCTCCCATCGCCAGCATCCACAGGCGAACATCTGCTCTGCTCTCTATACATACCATCATTGTTTCAGAACGTCATTCACTTGTCTACTTCAATTGTTTTTCGAGTTAATGAGGTGTTGTAGGCTGCTGGAACAATTGATTCTTTCATATTTATTGTTGATTGGTGATGGTACATGTTTTTATGGTTATTTGTAATTGATTTTTATCTAAAAAATAAATTATGTTAAGTGTGAATTTTCAAACATTTCAGAGTTTAGTAGGTATTTAGTAAGTGGTAAATTGTGGGTACATATTAAAAATCATAAATGGCGATATCTTTTGAAAGAATAACTACGTGCTTCCATCTAGAGACTCACAAGCGTACTCTCGGCTAAGTGTAAATGTTCATTCTCAGTTTGGTTAAAATTTTAGTGTTTAAATTTTCATTTGAAAAAAGTTTATAACCAAATCACCGTGTGAATCTTCATTTGTTCAGATAGTGTTATTTTTATGAAATAGTATTTTTTCACTGTTCAAATTAACACTTTTATTGCAAGTGTAAACTTTACATTAAGTTTAACCAAAAAAGATGTGAAAAAAATAACACGAAAAACGAGGGAATTCATGGTACACTAAAAGTTCATTTTTTAGCGTACCATGAGGTCTCTTGAACATTACTTTTTTTTAGACAACACTGCGCAGAGTGCGACAGTATTATGAGTGAGTGAGACATAAGTTGTAGCACCCGAGTACAGTCGGAAAAAACGCATGTATACTTTTGCACGAGCGCTTCCCAATTTGCTCTGAAAATTCATTTTTGGTGTGACTGTACCGCACTACTGCTATACGAACATGAACAACGCTCCCTTCTATTTTAAGCGCTACTGCGCAACCGGCCAGCTTAAGATTGCCAGAGAGTACTTAATTACAAGATGCTCTCACATCAAGACCAGCTATAGTTTCCCAGTTCTCCAGTCAGATAAATATTGTTAATATTTGTTGCAAGAAATTCGATAACTACTTAAATAATTATCAGATCGAAAATTTGTGTTATACTATACCGGTTACATTAATGTGTATTACTCACAATTTTTTCAGGTTTTTAGATTAACACAGGAGGGTTATAGGGTGTTGGACAAGTGGTTTTTTTTTTGCACAAAAAAAAAAATTTTTAAACTGCTATTTGTTCTTTAATCTACGTCTTAAGAGCTTTTTTTTGATACCACACATTAAATTTAAAAACATTTTTTTTTTCAACGAACAAAAAAAAACGATATTTTTTGAAAAACTAATGTGATCAAGAATTCCTGATGAAGTATTCCGGTTCCCATCAATGTACATTATTGAGAAATAGCTCTGATGAAGAAATGCAATATTTCCAAACTGGTCAGATAGATCTAGTTGCATTATTTATGTCCGCAACCCGTATAACTTTTTTCACAGATGCCTATTTATAGACACGACCTACTCCACACAGAATTATTAAGAATTTTTTCAATATTTTAATATCAACCTTTCTGGAAAATAGGGCGAGGGACAAAAGTTTTTGACACATTTCAGGCGAAAAAAAAAATCGTTACTTAATCTAGAATATGTCTTAGAATCTAAGAGCTTTCTTTTAATACCACACAATAAATGTTAAAGATGTTTTTTTTTTCAAAAATTCTTGTTGAACTGTTCCGATTCCCAAAATTGTACATTATTGAGAATATTTTCAGATTTTTAGATCAACCCCCCTGGGAAATAGGGTGAGGGAAAAAAGTTTTTTGACACATTTTAGACGAAAATTCCATAAAAAATTAATTTAAAAAAAATTGTTGGTTTATCCATGCATTAATAAGTTTCATTTGATACCCCACACAAAATTTTTACAAAATATATGAATTCATATTTGTTTATATTTTTCCCGCGATGTGTTTTTTTGAAGTCTCTAATAGTTCTGCTATATATGGATCATAGAATTGTACAATCATGCTAAATTTAAACTATATAGGTCCAACCGTTCGGCCACAGTTTTTGCCGTACAGACAGACAGTGTATTATGTTAATAGCTGAGGATCTTAAGTTGGTGCTCTATTATCGCATAAACGACTTTATTGTCTTCTTCAAATATCTTCACAACAGCAATGTTTTTTCGGTAACAGCTATAGGATGCCCTGCTCCTTTTTGGTGTTGAACAGAATTCATGTCTCTTTCAAATTCTTTATAAAAGCTGCAAATTGTAGCCAAAAATCTAAACTTTCTGGGCACTTATAAACGTTTTAACCTTGTTTATAATCCATAATAAACCATGATTCGAAAATTCTATCTGGTTAATTCGCTATTTTAAAATAAAAACAAACTTTAAAAAGCTAATTAACTGAATTCTAACTAATTTAACTTCAAAAGACTTGTAAATAACTGCATAAAATGTGCAGTGCTACTTTTTTGTTCCATGGTATACCTGATTTTGTTATTGTCAATAATTTTAGAGTGAACCTCGTATATATCAATACTTTGAGAATAAAAATTCGATTGTATATTTCATAGTTTATTTTCATACTAAAAAATAATAACATTCACCACTCACCGTGGCATTTAACATCTAAAATTGTAATTATCCATATAACAGTTCAATTAAACAATTTTTACTTTCGCCAAAAATCATTGAATCATTAATTTTATATAACAAAAGATATATTTCACGCCATTTTAGACTTATTAAACAAACAGTAAAACACTTTTTCTTTCATTTAAATTACGATTATTAATGTTGACATGCCGGAAACGGAACTACCGCTCATCGTAAATCTCTGTCGATTGTTTATTTGCATAATTGTTTAATTGCAAAGTAAACATTATAAAGAAAGTTGCTTCTTAATTTTGCATTTCAACGATTTACTCATTCAAGTTTAATGGCTTTTTCTTTTTCAACATCATCATTTTTTAATCAAGATTTTCGCAATGTTTGGAAGATATAAAATGTCATTTTGTGTCATTAACATCTGAGATGAGAACATTTACAGAACATAGGATCGGTGCAGATATACGGATTTTTTTTCAAAAAATGAACCGCACTTTTTATTTTAATAAATTATTGTTTTATTCACAGCTTATTTAATCTGGTCTTCTTCAAATTATGTTCAGTTGTAACTCGAATCGCTCGGATAAATTGAGACGAATTCAGGACCGTCCTAAGAAATATAGGCGCCATTAAGGGAGGGGGTTGTTAACAAAATTTAGTACAACAAAAAAAAAAAAAGTTTATCTATAACCATTAAATGCATAATTGGGCCTTCTGTGAATTTTTTGTGGTTAAAAAGATTTGATTAAAAATGATGATTGAAAAATAATATTTTAACTATAGTGCGTTCGAAGGTGAGTTTGCAGTATAGCTCTTATGGAAAATGGGAGCGGTGTTGCCAAATGTTGTAAAAGTGTCAAATGTGTCAATTAATTATAATAATATGAAAAACTCGTATGATTTACAAAAATCAACTCTTATAAAACTCAAAATAACACTCAACAAAAACAAATGGCCATTTGTAGAATACTGAGTTTTCACAGATCAGCGCGTTTTAGAGCTGGCAACGTCGACAAGCAAGAAAAGGATAGTATCATTGTGTAAACCTATTAGAGAGTATGAAAAAGAACTACTCCATATGCCCTGTACTGCAAACTCACCTTTGAACGCACTATTTTAACCTTGTTTCTTATTTCGTATCTCAGGTTATAACCCAAGCGTTAAGTTTGTATGTATTTTTTATTCACCTATATTAATTTTTCACTTATTAACCTCTTGTTGAAATTTGTTTTAGTAATAAACACATTGCAGGGTTTCGCAGGTAGGTATATAATAAGGGAAGGCGGCATGCTGAGTGTGTAGGACTTTTTTGTCTAACTTTGCTTTGTAGGTATCATGGTTAAATGAACGATATTTTTAAAATAATTTATCGTCTGTTAATCTAAGATCTTTAAAAACAAATTTTATGTTAAAATATTTTTTTGTTAATTTTAATTCCAATATATATATAGCAAGATTCATTAAGATTTTGGAAATTGCGCCTATGGCTTCCATTGGTTGTTTTAAGTCATATGCTCCGCCCCTCTAGTTTCGTACACATGACACATGGAATGAAAATATAATTCCAACAATTCCAACTGGTTATTAAATTTACGCTCTTAAAAATTAAATGCAACATTTGCCAAAATATAACTAGAATTTTTTTTTTCGTTGAGCACATATTTGTTTATATTTTTAGATGTTTTAGTATTTTTCTTATGTGCGGGTAAAAGAGTTGTATAAGCATGCACAATTTCAACTCTCTAGATTTAGCCTATTGGCTACAATTTTTACCGAACAGACAGACGACAAAACGACAGTATAAGGGTTTTTTGGTCATACCTACAAAACCCTAAAAATGGAATTATTCTGGCTATTTTTCGTTTAGAGGTTCTAACTACAGCTGGTTAAAATGTTAACACCATGTATTTGGCTGGAGTTCCAAAATAACCTACTGAATTAGCCCCATCGAGGTTAAATTTTTAACGCCATAGAGTTGGTTTTACACAGTTAAATTTATTGATCAATATATTGATCAAGTTTTTTGTCAATTAATTGAAAAATTTATTGGTAGCCTTGAAAATAAAAGGATCACATTCAGAGCCGCAGTAAAGAAAACTTGCGCTAGGGGCAGAGCCGTGTTTTGGCGCCCTTATTAAATAAAAACAAGGTTCTTACCTCTCAAAAGTTAAGTGATGAGCAAAAAAAAAGGTCCTCACATCCCAAAATTCAAGTGATGAGCAAAAAAAAAGGTCCTCATCTTCACAATTGCGCCCCTTAGCAAGCCCGTCAGCGCCCTTTTCCTCAGTGCGCTAAGGGCCGTTGCCCCCTCCGCCCCCCCTTACTGCGGCTCTGATCACTTTACACACATCAATTATATTTATCATTTTTTTTTTGTAAACTTTTACATTTCCAACTGTAAAACATGTTGACATATTTATCAAAATGAAAATATTGAAAAAATCTTCACAAAGTTACGAGCTGTGAACAAAAACAAAAGAAATAACCTAGATCAGTGTTTCTCAACCAAAAACGCTCCGCGGACCAGTATAATATATAATTTTCTAATGCGGACCACTAATAATAATTTTTGGTTCTTTTTTTACAAAAAAACAAATATATTTAATGTGCTACTAAAGACATTTATTTATTTTTTTAGAAAATCACAGAAAATTTACAAAAAATAAACAAAATATAAATTATTTATGTACATAAAAAATGTGTACAATTTTTTTAAAAAAAACTGCAAAAAACAAAAACTTTCGCGGACCACTAAAATTTTTCTGGGGACCACTGGTGGTCCTGTTGAGAAACACTGACCTAGATAATGGTAAATTAGAACGTTTGAAGTTCTGTCACATTTGAAAACGAAACACAAACTATATATTTCTAGGTTATGCTACAACTAAACAGTTGGCAATAAAAATATACCTAGAATTCCCTAAAAAATTGATGAAAAATACAACTGGTTCTATTTTCAAAATAAATTGATCAATTTTTTCATCAATTAATTGTGGAAATTTGAACATTTTCCACACTTCAATAAATTAAAGATCAATTTTTCAATTAATTGATCAATAAATTGAATTGTGTAAAACCCACTTTACAGAATAACAAAATATTGTAAATAGTGGTTAAAATTTTTTAACTTCGACCTTGAAGTTAATTTTTTACTTTTTAAGATGCAGAATAGAACCGTATGTGTCCAACTGTAAATACATAATGCTGTTCATATTGCAACAAGTGTAAAAAATTGACGCACAGGCGTGCTCACCCGAAAAAATTAACTTTTTTTCACTGTAAGTTTTTATTTAGTTAGATAAAATGTTTGGCACTCGGATGATTACAACCCTCGCCTATTGCTCGGGTGGTAAACGTCATCCTCGTGAAATATAGCCCCCATTATATGCTTGTTAAATAAAATATCATCTATTAAATACATTTTTTCCTACAGTTATTTTCTTATTTACACCGTTTATTTTTACTCATAAATTTCTTTTCTGTTTCAGGTGAGTGCTGCTATTTTTCTGTCTTCCTGTCTCCTTTAATTTTTGCTGTTAAGAGTAAGTAACAATTATTTATATAGTAATAATTTTAGAAAAAAAAAAACGATATTTTACACATTCTTGTAGACGTCAGAATCTCAAATGTTTTCTGAAATTTGTTTTTACATTAAATTTATATAACTTAAAAAAATAATGGTAATTTCACTCGCTTTTCGTAGCTTTTTGAAGGGCCGTAGTTAAAGTATTGTATACAAAGTACTGTAAGTTAACGCTACGAAAAACTCCCAAAGTGTACATGTTTTTTATACAAAACTATCAATCTGTAATAACATTAGTTTATTTTCTATTACGTAACAGTTTTTTTTTTTTTTTTTTTCAGTTAAAAATATCCTATTAGGCAGATAAAAATTCGCTGCAAACTTTGATGTATAGATTATTACTAATTTTATAAGATTGTTAGTTTTGTATAAGAAACTTTTCAGAACTATACCGTTATGCCTCCTTAATGCTTTAGAAATGATTTAGATAAGCAGGACTGTTTCCCAACAGTAGTAAAAAATAGCTATTAATTGTTTCAATATGCATTTCTTGTATATTTGCTTATATCCTCTCCATTTGCAACCTTCTTTGAATTAAATTTCGCCGTAGACTGTTTATTTTATCTTGTTCTTTAATTCTGTTTTTTTTTATACTGAACAATTAAAATGACGTCAAGCATCTGAAGTTCACGCGTTCCAACAGGATTCAGTACAGACCTAAAAAGAAAACGAGCTCACAAAAACAATAGTCAAATCCGGACCATCTGAACGCAACAGAAACAAGAGCAAAATAACAATTGAACATTTGTATAATTCTTTAGATAATTAAATGAAAATTGTTTCATAATTTTTCTTATAATAATTACAAATATTTTATTTTGAAATGTGTGGGATTTTTTCGAAGACGTGCCTGGTTTTTGTGTTGAGATTTATAAAAATAAGTAATGTGTGAAGTTGTAGGGATTTTTACGTAATGTTGCTTTTTTATTTGCTGTTTTAAGTAAACATTTTAAACTGTTATATACCTGTAGTATAATGTTTAACATGTGTGTAAACTCAGCTATCTTTCTGGATATACAGTGCACCCAAAACGTTTCTTATACTGCGTTCAGAACCTCGAAATTGGGAATTAGAATTAGTACTTAGAATTAACGTAAAAGTTTGTTATACGTAACTGTACGTTATCGTTCACAACCTTCAAACTTAATACTTATAACGGGTGTTTTTTTTAGAGGTATAGAACTTTAAATTGCAATAAAACAACGATGGATTATTCGATTGACATGAATTTTTTTTTATTCGAAAGATAATCTTGTGGCATTACATTAAATCATACCAACAAGACGGCGCAACATGTCACACAGCTCGTGCCACAATCGATTTATTGAAAGACACGTTTGGTGACCGCCTAATTTCACGTTTTGGACCTGTGAATTGGCCTCCAAGATCTTGTGATTTAACACCGCTGGACTACTTTCTGTGGGGCTATGTAAAGTCATTGGTCTATGCGGATAAGCCACAAACGCTTGACCATTTGGAAGACAACATTCGCCGTGTTATTGCCGATATACGGCCACAAATGTTGGAAAAAGTCATCGAAAATTGGACGTCCAGATTGGACTACATCCGAGCCAGCCGTGGCGGTCATATGCCAGAAATCATATTTAAAATGTAATGCCACAAGATTATCTTTCGAATAAAAAAAAATTCATGTCAATCGAATAATCCATCGTTGTTTTATTGCAATTTAAAGTTCTATACCTCTAAAAAAAACACCCATTACTTATAAATTAAAATTAAATGTTTGTAGACTGCAAACCCTTACGTTAATTTATAATTGACGCATGCGCAGTAAGCACTTGTCAACCTAAAAATGTCTATGACCATATTTTTTTGCTTCTATCCACATCTTTATGTTTTCTATGAGTATAAATATAAATTTTTCCTCTATTTTAATTATTTTCAGCAGTGATGGGCGTTTACACGTAAACTTTAATTGTTTACGTTTACGTGTAAACTTATGTAAACAATTGGTAAACTTGTCAACAATGTAAACAATGTAAACTTTGTAAACTTTGTAAACTCTCAAATAATGAGGTTAGTTTTAGTTATTTAATATGAATAATAGAGAGTTAATGAACAAGTATATTCAGTTCAAAACAATAGTTTCAAAGGAATAGTTCTGAAGAACTAGGTTTTGTTTTAATTAAAGAAAATGAAAGAAAATATAGGGCGTTATGCAAAATTTGCAATGAATCTTTTCGTTATTAAAAAATATAGGCTGATTTTCTTTAAGGTGAAATTTAATGTTTTGTTAATAAAATTGTTAGACTGAATTTTTTAAAGAAAAAAGTTTTTTTATTTTTCATGTTCATATTTACTAATTTGTATGTAACACCTGTATAATGATGCAAATTCGATTTTTATTAATATGTATATTGGCTTGTCCTAATTAAGTATATAATACTTACTTTTTCATTTAAAATCGTTTCATTAAAATTTTATTATTTATAAAAATGTATTGAAAATGAGGTTCTGTAAATCAAAACAAGTGCGCATGTCTAAATCATTGTTTACATTGTTTACGTTGTTTACAAGAGTTTTTGTGTTTACTTTACATCATTGTTTACGCGTCAACAATGAGGTAACTTACATCATGTAACTTACGCGCCCATCACTGATTTTCAGAACTATGAAACACTCAAAAACTCGTTAGCAAATGTAAACAGCTGCCAAATATCTATCGATAAAGTAGAAATCGATAAAAATATCTGTCAGTGGCTTAATTTTTATTGTCAATGCTGCTTAATTTCTACGTACAAATTTTATGTTAAGTACTAATTTCACGTTAATTCTAATTTATAATTTGGAGGTTCTGAACGAAGCATAACGTTAATTTATAATTGCCGCATGCGCAGTAAGTATTAGTTTTAACTGAAAAATTTCTATGAGCATAGATATTAATTTTCGCTCTATTTTAATTCTTTTCAGAACTATGAAACACTCAAAATCATTAGCAAATATTACATAAACAACTGTCAAATATCGATCGATAAAGTTGAAATTGATAGAAATTTCTATCAGTGTCTTAATTTACATTATGAACACTACTTAATTTCTACGTACAAATTTTATGTTAAGTACTAATTTCACGTTAATTCTAATTTCTAATTTGGAGGTTCTGAAAGAAGCATAAAAAAAATCTTCGGAAATATTCGGTAGGCAAGGATTTATTCTAGAAAAATGTAAATAAATAATGTTGGAGATATATTCTTATTGGTCTGCGGGTATAACTAATGTTTTGTAGGTATAACTCATGTGTCTGTCTGTCTATCTGCCTGCCTGGCTATCTGTCTGTACATTAGAAATTGTTGCCAAACGGCTGGACCTAGAGCTAAGAAAGGTAATTTACATATAAGGCCTGTTTCTTTGATTAAAACGGAACTAGATTTTCAATTCTAGTAATTTATACCGTTTAAGTGAGGCTTTTGTATATTTTGTGTAGCAAAAGCCCACTTCAAAACTTAAAAGGAGAGCTCATGACAACTTACAAAAATGAAAATTTGGCTAAACTAGGGACTAGGTACCTACACCTTTACAAGATTTTGTTTGTAGACGGCAACACATAACAATTTCACTAAATAATTCAAGGATTATCAGTGGCTCTAAAACAATGGTTTCTGGTTTATAAATTCATACACAATGATACACAATTTTAATTGGGCTAATATGGAAGAAAATAAAGTACTATGCACCTAAAAACAAGATAATTAGGTTAGTATTAGTTAGTAAAAGTCTAAAACCGAGCGGAGCGAGTTACCCATCTTCTAGTTTAATGACAAAACACTATCTTAGGTTAGGCTAGTAAAGGTTTGGTTAGAAGAAGCCGAGCGAAGCGAGCTACCCATCTTCTAGTTTAATGACAAAACACTATCTTAGGTTAGGTTAGGTTAGTAAGGGTTTGGTTAGAAGAAGCTGAGCGAAGCGAGCTACCCATCTTCTAGTTTAATGACAAAAAAAAACTCACAATGCCACAGGGGTGAAGGTACCTATTCCCTAGTTATACCGAAAATATTAGTTGGTTCCGCTTAATCGTTTGGAATAGCCCATATGTAATATAATCACGTAATATTAATCCACATCCACGATGTGATTTATTTTAAGTATGAACACCGCTGTGAATCTTGTATTAGTACATAAATAGTTTAAATAGAGTTCATTGTTAAAATAAGTGATATTTAAATTTGAGGTTCACATATGCAATGTATTTAGTTGTGTTCTATGGTGAAAATGTCACAAGTGCAATGTTTGGCTCGGTATGTGATACTGTAAAAAGATACAGATATAAATACATGAGAAACAGAAATAAATCAGGCTCGGACTCGCTTGAAAACAGACCAATAAAACCTTCGGAACATGTCAAAATAGCCAACAATAAAAACAAATCACACTGATGGCCGACCATCTTAATTATGTTTGAAATCTACGCTTCGATGGCTTGCAGACGTTTAAATAACTTACAGAACGGAAAAGTAGCTGATAAGTGAAATAATTTATTATTTTTGGATACGGAAGATTCGTTACAAAATTATAAAATTGATGTGAAGTGTCAATTTTATCAGATTTCATGGTTCCATAAGCATCTAGCAAAGTGACGGGTAACCAAGTTTGATAATAATTACATTCAAATCAATATTTTCCATGAAATTACAAAAATATACTAAAATACAATCAAATATAATAAATATGGTGAGCAAGAAATTGACTGAACCTCCATTTTTGCATTTGGAAGCTATTTTTGACGTAAAATTTACGTCTTCCCGAAATCTTTATGTGGCTTGAGCCCCCCCCCCCCCCACCTCCAGCACTAAAATACGTGTTTTTGGTGTTTGAAAGGAACACATTTGAGTTTTCACTCCTTCACTCCTTGAATTTTAGAGCACATGAGCTTTTTTTTGGCAATACTTGTATTTTATCAGCCAGGACTTTTTTTTGATCAACACTTACATTTTGGAAACGAGTAGTCTTTTTTAGCTTTTGAATGTTATTGGCCCGATAAAAATGTAGGTTCTAGTCATCTCTGTCCCTATAAAACAATTTTGTTAAATCCCCCACCCTCCCCCAAGAAAAAACCTTGGGTGTGCGCGGACACTTAAGATATTGTATGTAACATTTTAGTGTCACACAAGAATTTGCTCTCCATTGCTGATAGCAAAATGCAATTTATAAAAATTATATACGGTTTGAAAGAGTAAATGTGGCTGTATACAACAATTGACGTGTCATTATCGTGCGCCACTGCTAGCGCTAACGGTAGGTAGAGTAATTCGACGCTCGAATTCGGAGCTCGCTTCGACAATCCGCGCTCATGTCTCGTGAATTAATCGTCGTAGAGAGATCGGGTTTGATAAAGAATTCATTATTTTACACGAGTTTGACTCCGAGAATAAATTTAATTCTTGTAAGGTGCCTAAAAGTGACGATATATACCTCCGAGCTTCACCATGCCTAAGAAAAATGCTGTTGAACGCGTGAGAGACTACCCCAACAAGCCAAAAATCCCAAGGCCTTGAAGGTCCCTAAAATCGGAAGTTAGCGATCGAGATAATTGAGCCAGATAATCCTTAGAGCAGTTAGAAGAGTGAAGAGTTTAAAATATCTGGGTTATGTACTAGCGAGGAACAATGGGGCTGAACTACACATAAGGGAAAGAGTAAATAGTCAAGAATAGTCATGGGGAAGCTGTGGAGTATAGGAGAGAGAAAGTTTAATGACGATATTAGATGGAGATTGAGGTTGTTTGACGCCGTGGTGAAGAACATCCTACTATATGGGGTGGAAATATGGAGATGGAAGGAATGGGAGAAGGTAGAACGAGTACAGGAGAGGTATTTGAGATCGATCCTAGGGGTAGATAGAACAACACCAGGGTATATTGTAAGAGAGGAACTGAAAAGGGATAAGGTGAAAGTGGGTACAGGAAGGAGAGCAGTTAAGTACGAGGAGAAAGTTAGAATAGATACAGACAAAAGAATAATGAGGGAATGCTGGGAGCAATGAGCCAGAGAGGAACAGAAAGGAATATGGTACGCATGGGGGGAGATGAGAAAGAAATATTACTGGAGATGCGGAGTGGATGCGACAGAGGTGGAAAGGAGAAGAAAAGACGGGATAAGCGTGATTGAGGAGTTGTGGAGGAGGGATAAGGAAGTGGGGGAGCAAGAAAGGACAGTCAGAATAGACAAATCAAGGAGCGCAGGGAGATATAAAGAGGTCAGAACTATAGGGGTGCCAAGCTACTTGAAGGGAGAAAGGGGAAGGTCAGGAGGGAGGGTCAGGAGGATAGCGAGGCTAACGTGCGGGAATGAAGAGAGAGGAAATAGATATTGGAGGAAACAGGAGGATAAGATGTGCTGGATGTGCGGGGAGGAGGAAGAAGATATAGAGCACCTCGCAAAGAGGTGTAGAGAGATGACAGTATGGTCGGGGAGCACATTAGACCTGTTACACGAAGATGGAATGGGGGAGAGGTGGGCGAGGGAATTAGAGGCAAGAATGATTGAGATTGTGGAAGGATAACAGGAAGGGGTAAAGGAAGGAAGGAAGAGACCCGGTGGCAAGCAGAAGGGGAGAAATGGAAGGAAGGAAGGGGGATGAGATTACCTGGAATGGGGAGGAAGGAAGGGAGATAGAAGGAGGGGTGAAGAAATGGTTGGAAGGGAAGAGAATGGAATAAAATAAATTAAAAATGGGCGAGAGAAGTGGAAGCAAGAAGGAAGGAGATCGGAGAGGGAAACCAGAATGAGAATAGGAAAAAGGAGAGGGACATTGGAGCAAGAAGAAAGAAATGAGGAAAAATATTGTAAATTGTAATTTGTATTATATTGTACGTTATTTATTTTTGGATTGATTTTTCTATTTTTGTAATGGTTAATACCCTGAACGCCGCGAGGCCTAGGGAATAAAGAATATATATATATATAATCCTTAGAGCAACCATCGACGTCTACGGCTCCTCCGCCGATGTGGATAATGTATTCAAGAGGACAACGACAACGTCAATGAACAAGCGCCTTTGACACCTAAATGCAAAAAGTTGAGTGATTTTTTTTTTTGTTCAAATATGTAAAAAAATGCTTTATTGACTGATTCTTTTTTCAAACATTCAAAAAAATAAACTAACAATCATAATCACGAAAGTCACCAAAGTAAATTCTATGCCTAAAACCTCTCGGACCTCTTCAACAGAGAGAGCCCCGTCGATTTTTTCAGATCTAGTTATATTATTATTGAAAATCGAAAACTGTTGGAAACCGGTGGTCACCTAGATTAGCCTAATGGCCTTAAAATTCGTTTGCTTGCTTCTAGAAGCAGCTATAGCAAAATGAATGCAAAATTTGAAAAGATAGCAACATTCATACAAAAATGACAACACTCATACAAAATCAATCTAGTACATACACTTTATTTTCCAATAGCTTTATATGCAGCAGAATCATGAATCATGAAAATTGCTGATAAGAAAAACATTCTTTTGAGTTATGGCGCTGAGCATGGAATGCGGAGTTTTTGTCATTCCGCATTCCGTGGACTGCTTGTCGCGCTAAAGTATCAGTAATTAAAACAATCTATATTTCAACTAGATTGTCGTAAATTGTCCAAAGAAAAGTTCCCCAATACTTTATCCACATAATCTGAATAAATCAAGGTGGGGGAAAAAGTCCTAGACATAGACCTCCGAAGGACGGTTAGACCAGATGCGCGAACCAATTGGATTGTAAACTTAAAGAAAACCTGCTCAATGCCGAAAATCGAACAAAGTAGCCTTCCATCGTGCACAAAAGTTAATTCATATTTTATAAGTCACGACTCCTCAGCAATGAGGATAAAAGACGTGAGAGAGAGAGAGAGATGCGATACTTATTAAAATCGTTAATCACCTAAGAACGTCCGTCCGTCTATCTGTTAATCATATACGAGGTCTGGATATACCAAAAAATGGATCTAAGAATTTGTATCAAATTTTGTGTGAAAAACAAAATTAAGTGCACGGACGCATTCCGAATGTTGACTGTGGCATATGGTGAAGCTACCTTGGACCGAAGCAACGTTTATCGGTGGTACAAAATGTTCTCAGAGGGCCGATAAGATGCGACCGACGAAGAGTATGCCGGACGCCCGAGCACGTCAACAACAGACGAAAACATTGATTAAGTGAAGAAAATAGTATTGGCCAATCGTCGAATCACCATTAGAGAAGTTGCTGAGGACCTAAACATATCGATTGGTTCGTGCCATTCGATTTTTACCAATGATTTGGGCATGAGACGGGTCGCCGCGAAATTCGTGCCAAAATTGACCAATTTAGACCAAAAACAACACACTAATAATGCCACAGCCACCGTATTCCCCAGATCTGCCCCCCTTTGACTTTTTCTTGTTCCCGAAACTGAAGAGGCCCATGAAAGGGCGACGCTACGCTACGAGTGAGGAGATAAAGACGGCATCGAAGGAGGAGCTGAACAAGATCACAAAAAATGTTTTTTTCAAGTGCTTCGAGGATTGGAAAAAACGTTGGCACAAGTGTATAATGTCTGGTGGGGATACTTTGAAGGGGACCAAATAGATATTCATGAATAAATAAATAATTTTTGAAAAAACACAAAATTCGCGATACTTTTTGAACAGACCTCGTACATTTGAGTGAGTAACAGTAATTGCCCACCCTCTAATTATTTATTTATTAATGTAATAATTACAATGATATTATTATGACATGTATTAATTAAAACCACGCGATCCTTGAGCTATCCATCACATAACGAATATTTAAATGTTAATAAACATTGTGTAAACTTTATAATAGGACATTAACGACCCACAAAAAAACATTGAGATAAAGAAAAACTATTGACTAACTCATCCTCGGCACATTTTCTATCATTATTTTCATTAATAAAAATGTAAATCAAAATCCTACTCACTCGTAAAAGGATAAATAGTTTTTTATAAAATCTATTTTCAACAATTTTATTACCAGATAATGGATTTTGGTAGGTCGACTGGAAAAAATGCAATAAATGGGTGAATTATTTGCCGCTGTTACTATCTTTATTCCTCTCGACCTAACAAATTCTGCTCTCTGGTTATTACCAGAGAACGGAATTGTTCGGTCAAGTGGAATAAATGTAATAAAGGCGGCAAATTATTTACGATTATTTGCCACTTTTATTACTTTTATTCCAGTCGACCTAACAAATTCTGCTCCCTGGTTATTACGTATTATTATTTTTTTTCTTATTATATTAAATAAATAAATACAAAAAGAAAACTGACAACCTGAAATAAGATTAGTAATAATCTATGTATCAAAATTTGCAGCGAATGTTTTCTATCCAATTATATTTCTATCATATTTTTATTTGTAAAATCATTATTGTAAAAATACTATCGCTCAATTATTTAATAATTATTAGACACCAAATATATGTATTTTTAAAAATATATTTTTGAATTTCAAAAAACTTTTATGTTTGGATAGTTTTCTGTGGAAATGTTCAAATATATCGGCAACATTTTTCCGATGTAATAGGGGATAGGCATGATTTTATTTTAATTTTTTGTTATATTCCTCTTGTTGCATATAAACATAAAAAACAGTTTTGCATTTTTTTTTTTTTTTTTTTAATTTGAAGGCTTAAAAACATCATAAATGTATGAAGCGCGCGAAAACGACGTGTGACGTCATACCCCTTCTAAGTGACGCAGTACACTACTAGCCTACCCAGTGTACTGCGTACAGCCTACCCAGTGTACAGCGTGCAGCCTACATAGTCTGTTGTGAACTTATTTGCTTGTATAACTTTTATAGGTTATGTAAAGTTAGAGTGATTTTAATTAAAATAAAGTTTAATTCTATAAAAAATAAAAACAATTTATACATGTTTACCGAATTAAATTTTATATTAAAGTATATAAAATATGAAAGATCCAGGCCCCAGTACTTCGAAACATAGTCGAAAATATTGTTTAGTACCGATGTGCACAAATAGTGCACAATAGAAATAAAAAAAAACAATTTATATCATTACCTGATGGCGAAAAACAACAGAAAAGGCGAAATTTGTGGCTGAAAGCTATAAGGCGAAATAAAACCGATATTTCAGAAAAAAGTAAACTTTATGTTGTGTGCATAAATGCATCAATGTTGGGTAAATTATCACTCTGAGCCCTAACAAAATCTTTATCTGCCATTTTAATAATAAATGCGTGAAAAATTGTTTAAAAACAAATAGAAAACTCTTGAACAATACAATATACACACGTAAAGATTATGTTGTAGCTGTATCTGTGACGTCAAACCCCAGTCGTTTGACGTCATACTCAGTCGTATTTACTCGGCAACTTTCGCGCCGTGGTCGGTTTATTTCAAATTTACAATATTTTAATTAAAAAATTTGGCTATAATATTAATTAAAATGTGATTTTTGATTAATTAGGTGACATAACTAACATTAACATATCAAAAAAATGTAGTTTTAAGGAAATATAAATTTTATGCGTATCCCCTATTGTTTATAGTTGTAGTAGAATTCTTCGAAAAATATTATACTTGATGATAATGGAATGCCACTTGGTGCATGTGTTCTTTATTAAAATTAAATCATTTTTACCTACAGCATCTATTTGCAGTGCCGGATTTAAATATCAAGTACGCATTAAGTAGTTGCGTGCCTAAGGCCCCGTGTTTTTGGAGGCCCGAAGAAGACTTCTTTTTTGTCATCACATCGATTCGACTTCCTTAATAAATATTGCAGTTTTTGTGTTTTTGACAAAATTACTTATTTATTTAATTCACGGCTAAATTATAGCTAATAATATTATGGATTTCTTGTATTTATGGTAGTGTATGTCTTGTTTTGAAATTAAAAATATAATAAAAAATTTTAACAGCTGAGAATCGCATTCATGTGTGTTCCACCTACTATTACATCATGATTCAACCTATTCTTTAAATTGTGTCAAATTGTTTAAATTAAGTTTTAAAAAATTAAAAGAAAGCTCTTAGTATTCAAATAACGATTAAAAATTATTATAAACTGTTGATTTTTATGTGATTATAGGAAAAATATTGTCCTAGACATCCAACATTTTGTTGGCTTCTTCCACTTATTAAATACCTACAAAATTCTGAAATGTGTCAAAATTCATACTGCACAACAATTTTCTTATTTACAATTACATATTTTTTTTAGATAAAAATTCTCCGGAATATTTCATGCACAGATTATTACTAGATTAATTTCAGATTGTTAGTTTTGTAGTAGAAACTTATGAGAACTGTAGTGTTTAACGTACCCTAACCATTAATTAACATTACTAAGGCTTTTGATTGCGTGGAACACTCCATATTAGCACACTGGAAATTGGAACACTACGGAGTACGGGGAAGTGCCTTAGATCTTATAAAAAACTAATTATCAAACCGGCACCAGATAGTTTCAACGCAAAAGGGCACATCCAACAAATTAATAAATATCGGGATTCCTCAGGGTTCAGTTATAGGGCCTCTGTTATTTATTATCTATATAAATGACCTTCCACTGAATGTGTATGAAGTTTCTGGGTCTACATATTGATGCCCAACTAACGTGGAAAGACCATATAACACACGTGGCTAGCAAACTAAATAGTAGTGTTTATGCCTTAACCATACTGGGACAAATTGTGTCTACTGATATACTCAAAACCGTATGTTATGCCTACTTCCAAAGTGTAATGTCATATGGTTTAATTCTTTGGGGCAATTCGTCACAGTGGCAACAAATTTGTATTATAAAAAAAAGGCTGTTAGAACTATTGCCAGGGTTAATAGACGAAGAACTTGTAGATACCTATTTCCAAAGCTGAACATCTTTGTCTGGCGGAATGGTCACCTCACCAAAGCCAACAAATCAAGAAGAAGAAGAACATCTTTGTCATCGTTGTATATTTATCAGCTACTGTTATATGTTAAAGAAAATATACACAACTTTAAATTAAATCAAGAAATTCATGAATATTGCACCAGAAGTAGACATAACATACGGGTTCCAAAGTGGCATTATGCAGTTACTAAAAAGGCGCCAAATTATGTAGGAGCCAAACTTTATAACAAACTTCCTCAAGAAACAAGAAAACTCAATTTGAATCGCTTCAAAAGAAGGATTAAAATATTTCTATTAGGCAAGGCGTATTATAGCACAGAAGAATTTTTAAACGATACCATAATGAGTATATAGTTTAGTACATTTAATTTTAGGTATCCTTAGATTGATACACTGCACAAAATTTTTCATATTCTTATTTAATCTTGTAATATTAAATTTACTTATTCTGTTTTTTATTTTTTGTTTTTTTTGTTTTTTTGAAAATGTTATGTACAACACTCCTGTACCTAAACATCGATAAATTAAATCTAAATCTAAACCATTAATACCAAAAGTTGATAGGTTATGAAGTTAGTCCACGAATTTTTTGATCGAACTTCATACCTAAACAGACAGCTAATGAGTAATTTTAACAAAAAACTATACTACAAAATTAGGAATGTAAGTTATAATTACTATCTTTTTCCCAGTTAACTAGGAGTGAAAACGAAATTGCAGAGAAATTATAAACTAAAATAAAAATGAAATAGAAATTTGAAGAAACCGTTTTTCAACTTCATATTTACTACTTTTATAGCTTTCAAATTAATGAGATGGTCAATTGAGTGTTTTTACCATATAAACATATTTATAATTATTCATATATCAATTTACAAGTTAGTTTATCTTTAACTGTCATACCGTGAACATCGTTTTATTAAGTTTAATTAAATTAGAGTGAAAATAAGTGATTCTCTTCAACACTTCAAAATCAATTTTCAAGTTATTCGTTTTAAGTTTTAAATCTTTAGCAAGTGGGTGTAAAATAGGTTGTATATAAACGTGTCGTGTTGCTTTATGGGCTATTAGCACCATAAATAAAGCGGAGAACCTGCGCATATGCAGATGGAATCCATAATTTACTAATACTAATTTTAGGAAAGGCTAAAATTATAAAAAAATTTAGTATGTTAGAAGTAACGATTTACGATATCGCTAGGTGTGGTGTAGGATATTTGAATGAATTTAGACCGAATTTGGTTGTCCGACATTTTTGGTACGTAGCTGTCAGTTGTGATTAGACAGTGGTGTAGTTCGGACGCAGGCAAATTATGCATAGTTTAACGCCGCTGTAAGAAAGTGTTACAGCTTAATATTAATGACAAAAATGTACTAAAAAAGTTCTTGTCCTGCACCCTTTTACTAAAAAAATTATGTGAAGTGTGAATATTCACACATTTCAGGGTTTCGCAGGTATATAATAAGTGAAGGCGGTATGCTGAGTGTGTAGGACTAATTTTACTTTGTAGTAATCACGGCAAAATGAACGATATTTTTAAAATAATTTATCGTCTGTTAATCATATAATAAGACTGGTTATTAAATTTACGCTCTTAAAAATTAAATACAACATTTGTCAAAATATAACTAGAATTTTGACAAAATAATTTCAACATAATAAAAATGCAAAAAAAAAAACAAAAAAAATGAAACTCACTCCGTACTCGAACTCGAAACCCTTCGTTTTCCAGAGAATTTTAGCTTCCGACACCAGCGCTCTAACCCGTTGCGCCATCGTACGCCTTGCATATTGTCTTACATTGGTATAACTTTTGTACTTTGTGAACCAAAAACCACAAAAAAATGCGTTTTCCGAAAACATAATTTGATCAAAAATTCCTGTTGTACTATTTCGGTTCACACCAATATACATTACTTAGAATTTTTTTAGATTTTTAGTTTAAACCATCTGGGCTACAGGGTGTGGGACAAAAATTTTTTTGCACAATTTTGGCAAAAATCGCATCAAAATAATTTATTTTGCAAAAATAAAAATTTAATCGTTAATCCACGTACTAAGGGCTTTCATTTGATACCCTACTCGGAATTAAAAAAAAAAAAAATTGTTTTCGATGAGCACATATTTGTTTATATTTTTAGGGGGGTATGTTTTTTAGATGTTTTAGTATTTTTCCTATGTGCGGGTCAAAGAGTTGTATAAGCATGCCAAATTTCAACTTTCTAGGTTTAGCCGTTTGGCTACAATTTTAACCGAACAGACAGACAGACAGACGACAAAATGACGGTATAAGGGTTTTTTGGTCATACCTACAAAACCCTAAAAACTGAAAAAATTATTTTAGATTTTTGTTTTAAAGGTATCAAAGAGGAATAAATTATTATTATTCGAAAAAATTATACATATACATTAATATTTAAATGTTAAGTTAAAAAAATACAAAATGTTTTACTTTATTATGTCGAAATAATTTTAATATGCTATACTACTTATCAAAATTACCATGAAAAAATATTTCGAAACAATGTTTAATTTAATAAGTGGGAACAATAATTATGATATCATTTCAGAAATATATGTATTGCTCAGCAATTCTCAAAATAAATAATTTGTATTAATAAATATACATATATAAGTTTGAATTCTAACACACTTTTTTTTTCCTTTGGCCCACCATGGCTTTTATCGGCACACATTAGTGAAAGTTGCAGTTGTAAAATCAACAGATTATACTGTATACTGTATACTGTGTATATATCGTAGAAACCAGAGGGTATACGTCTACAATATTATGGAGGTCAATATAGAATTTCACTAAAGCATAGAATTATTCATTTGAAACAAATCAGAACGTATACGCCGAATACTCTTCACTTAGGGTGACCACCAATTACTTTATTTAAACCATCAGTGACCTAGGTAGGATAACTCTTAGGGGGAGGGGGTAAAAATGAACGACGAAAGAGGCGATTAGTACAAAAAAAGAAAATCAGGCTAACTGATAAGCAGAAAAAAGGAACCCAACAAGGTGATGAGTAAAAGAAGAAGCTGATAAACAAAGAAGCATCTCAATCCAACTGATGAGCAAAAAAAGGAACTCAAACCATAACAACAAAACCATAAAAAATCGACTAAATGGGGTAGGGAATGTAAAAAAAAAAATAGAAATCAAAATTGATTTAGGTTATCTTCAAAAATAAAATAAATTTGTTCTATACATATTTTTGTTCAAGACTTGGTTTACTAGTTACGATTTTTTTTTTTAATTTAAAGTTTAGTAACCGGTTTCGGATCTTCATAAAAAACAATAGGGTTCTTCTCAATTAATAGTAGAATTTTTTAGTATCAGAACGAACTCTCTAAGTTGAATTGTTCTTGAGTTATCGTGCATACACACGCACGCACTCACGCACGCACGTACGGACAGACGGACGGCACTTTGATAATAGCCCAGCAAACATTTTTATCCGGACCAGTACTGGTAAAGCACATACTCGCCGGCATTGAAAGTAATGGGCCAGTGCTGGCATTTCGTACTGGGCCAGTACCCCGGTGTCCCGTGGCCCTTAGCTGGTCCATTGATGTATCAGTTGCTGGCCCAGCAACGGTAAAGTGCATTGAAAGTAATGGGCCAGTGCTGGCATTTCGCACTGGGCCAGTGCTGGCATTTCGCATTGGTCCAGTGCTGGCATTTTGCACTGGGCCAGTACCCCGGTGTCCCCGTGGCCGTTAGCTGGCCCAGCAACGGTAAAGTGCAAAATAATCGCATTAGTTGCAAGATTTATTTCTGACAGACTAGTGCTTATATTATACCCACTCTCTAGTGTTTCAAATGTAATATATGTGTACTTACCCAGTATTAAAATAAATTAATGGTTAGGTGCAAAATAAATACTCATTTGGCCATTTTCACCATCGTTGAATAAATTTATTTAACAAGTAAAGTTGACAATATCGCATCGGTTTTAAACTATTAATGAAGAAATTAACATTGCTGTCAATAGAATGATGCGATATTGTTAACTTAAGTTGTTAAATAAATTTATTCAACGATGGTAAAACTAGCCGATTGTAAATTGAATTAACAGTTATAATTTATTGATTTATTTATAAATATTAAATAAATATAATTTCAGGAATAACAGGAATTAGTTTCTTTAATTTATTAATTTAATGAAGAATTTTAAGAAAATGGTTTTCTGCCATTTCGGTCAAACCAATTTCATCCTAAAGATAAGGGGTGACTAATAATTTTCGCCAATATTCGTCTTGTATTATCTACCACATCTTTTCCCCCTGACTTGAAGAGTGCCAACCTAAAGAAATCATACTTGTTAAAATAAATTCAATAAACAAATTTTATAAGCATTAATGCTATAAGCTGTTCACTTTTGTAAGAACAAACTAGATCTGGTTATTTTGGTGATTTTTATAGTGTATTACTGACTTTTAGAAACTTGGTTATATTGTAAAAAAAGCTTTACAGTTTTGGATTAAGTTTGTATTATTTTAGGTTAGTATTATATTTACAAAATATTTAAGATGTCACTATTCAAACTGAAATATGACAAATTATATTTTTTAAATGACATATTTATAATCTTGTATCAGATTTATTAATAATTGAAAATTTTATTACATGAAAAAACTATGATTGAACTAAACTAAAAATTAAACAATTTAATATGAAATAGTTTGTGTAAACTACGTCCTTAAATCTAACAAAACACACACAAATCACAATAAAAAACTGTATAATGGTCACAATCAATAACTATTCAAATACACATCTTTAAAAACTATTCACCAACACGTCCGAACTTATACTAACAGAATATCACTTGTACCGACCCTCGAAGGCCACGCCATTAGGGTGTTTTATGACTAAGAACGGTCAGACTTTTCAAATTATTACATTCAAAAAAAGTTATAAACATAAGCACTGGCCCGCTAGAAATAACCTTGGATTAATACAAATAAGGAATGCTTATAAAATGCTGGTAAAGTACTTCGTATAGGCAGAGTGCGAAATACAAATGTGAAGTACATTATTAATACTGGCGTTGCACTTACTTCTGGTGCCAGCAATGTACCAGCGTAAAAGCAGTTTGCCGGCGTTCGGCCGTTAGTTCAATGTTTGCTGGGAGGTGTTTTGCATTCCCTGAACTATGAAACGTGGTCATCAGTCAAAATCTCGACATCGAAAGTTTTAGCGATTAGATACCAATATAAATAATATTTTTCCAATAAATTCAAATATACATATTAATATTTAAATGTTTAGTTTAAAAAAATACATTGTTTTACTTTATTTTGTTTTACAAAAATTTATTATGTCGAAATAATATTAATATGCAATACTTGCCCCTTACAAAGCTCGGGCATGTAAAACCAGTGGCTAAGGGAGACCTCCGCCAGACTTGCCCTCCCAAAAACAAAAAATTATAATAAAAAAAAAATATATATAAATTAAAAAAATTTAAAAAAAAATTTAGGTAAACCTTCAAAAATACATGAAATTATGTTTTATACAAATTTTTGTCCAAGGCTTGGTTTATTAGTTATGAATTTTTAAAATTTTAAAATGTAATAACTTCCGTTTCCGGTTTGGGATAGTTATAAAAAACAATAGGGTTCTTCCCAATTACTAGGAGAATTTTTTAGAACCAGAACGAACTCTCTAAGTTAAGCCGTTCTTGAGTTATCGTGTATACACACACACAGACACAAACACAAAAATCGGACGGCACTTCGAAAATAGGTTTTTTGGATTTCTTGGACCTTGAAACGTGGTTATCAGTCAAAATCTCGACATCGAAAATTTTCGCGATTACAATACTTGCCTCTTATATATTAAGGTCGGGCAAGTAAAAAGGAGCTGATAGTCAAAAAATGAACTCAAGCTAGCTGAGGAGCAAAAGAAGAAGCTGATAAGCAGAAAAGGAATTCAGTCTAACTGAAGAGCAAAAAAAAGGAGCTCAAACTTGCTGATGAGCAAGAAATAAGGAAGTCAAATTCTACAATGAGCAAAACACAAAATAATTCCAACTAATTAAGAGCAAAAACTTTGATTTCAAGCTAACTACTTCCATTACAACTCTGGTTATACTTACCAAACCATAAAAAGGTACAGATTACTTTATCATCAATCTTATTTGTTCAAAAATAATCTCAGTAAAAAACAAATTGTTCCTTTGCTAGTAATTTGCATATAAACATTTTGAGTACCACTAGGATTGTTAAACGTAGTTTAAATATAGTATTTTGGTCCACAGTGTAGGCTCTTTAAATAACTACATACCCCTGCACTGTAGTGACACATCAGTTCCTACATAGCACCCAACACGCACGGTGTTACACTTAACGTTCGCTGACTATCACATCACCGGTAAATCACTCGTCATTTAGTTGACATTGGAATTCTCCTAGTTAATGGACAAAATAATACGATTGTTCAGAATAGTTGGCCGTGATAACAATTGAAGTGTAGGTGTATTAGGTTACGTTTCAGTGTGGTTTTATTATAAAAGTTTTAAAGATTTGTGATATATTGTGTTAATGTTTTTGGCGCAAATGGTTTATTTTATTTTTTTGAAGAATCCACGTAGGTATTTTGTGTTTTAGAAAAAAATTAGGACAATTTATAACACTGTTAATATAGGTGGTAATATTTTAGGATAGTTAAGGACTAACTAATGTTTTTCTATGCATTTTCGATGTGGAATCAACTATTTTCTTTTATTTTCCAATGACTATATGTCCTTTATTTGTAAAGGACACGGTTTTATTACAGAACAGTATCCTGTTTTTCCTATTTCTTCAGTTTTTATTAAAATATTTTAAATTTTATTCGTTTTCTACTAATTGTCCTCTTTTGTAATTAAAAAGCAAAAAGATAGCATGTAACCCAAAGTCTAGGATTATGCCGACAATTAGCGAACTGTTTAACTAAACTGGCCCGGGAAACTTGGGTAAATCAGTCACAAAAAAAAACAATATATAAAATTATTTTATAAATAAAATAATACTCTTAATTTACAAAACAACAACAACAAGAAGTTGATCAATACATGCTCTATTTAAATAACAGAAATTATATAAAAAGAAATTAAAAAATAAACTTTGAAACAGTAGGTAAAAGTTGACAAATTTTAAATAAATACTGACAATAATAAAATAATTATAAATCGGCACCCAGAAACGATTACATTACCTACATATACTGATTTAAAATATTTACCAATAAAAGCAATAATTTACATTACAGAAATAGTTAAGGAACGCCTAATTTCCATATTAGGGGGACCGGAAAGAAATCCATTATTTTGGAATATTTTTTTTTTTCCCAGAAATTTTTATTATAGAATGTATAGTTACAAAATATAATTTTCATCACTATTTATTATGGCTTCCTAATTTTTCGATACCCTCTTTATAGAAGTTTTCTGGTTTTGACCTAAAATAAGATCAGGTGATGAATATCTGGTGTGTGTTCTATAGACCTAAATAGGCGAAAAATTAAAGGCGACAAAATTCAAATTTCACCCACCTTATATTGCAGATTTATCATCTTTAGAGCAAGGGTTCCCAAATCTGAGCCATGTGGCCCGCCTGGGGGCTACAGGATAATATCGGGGAGCCACAGGATAATTTTTAAAAAATGGAGAGACAGAATTGGCAAGAAATATTTCAAAATAAAATGAGCCCGTCATCAAATTATAAACTTTAAAAGAGATAACTCACTATAAATAAACGATTTCTAAGAATCTTAGAAAATGTTTGATTTCATTTATTCCCAATCTTCTTAAATATTTGAGGGCAGCCATCGCATATTCGTATTTGTTGGGTTGGTTAAGTATTTCTCAATTCTATGTATTTACTCGTAATCACGACCTACAGTTATTGTACAAAATCCATCAGCATTAATTTACTGCAATCCAAATAAATATCCCTAAACTTAAAAATTGATGTGAAGTGTGAATTTTCACACATTTCAGGGTTTTGCAGGTATTTAGTAAGTGAATGATGATTATTTGGGATGCCAAAACAAATTTTATATTAAAATATTTTTTCTGTTAATTTTAATTCGAATGCCTAATACCATTATTTAGGTTTCTAAATATGTGCAGTATTTTTTTTTTTTATAGCAAGATTCATTAATAATTTTAAAAATTGCGCCTTTGGCTTCCATTGGTTGTTATAAGTTCCGCTCCTCTGATTTCGTGTACATTGAAGCAGAATTAAATTATAATTTAAACAATTTCCACTGGTTATTAAATTTACGCTTTTAAAAATTAAATGCAACATTTGCCAAAATATAACTAGAATTTCTAAAAAAATAATTTAAACAATATAAAAATTAAAAAAAAAACAAAAAATAATATTGTCTCTTCTCGGAGGGTTCGATTCCTTTCGGATCGAGTTACTTGGGCGAAAAGCCAGCGTCAAAACCACTACACCAGCATACACGTTCTAGTGTAGCGTGTTACAAAGCTATAACTTGTGTACATTATTAGCAAAAAATCACAAAAAATGCGTTTTTTTCCAAAAACATAATCTGTTCAAAAATTCCTGTTGTACTATTCCGGTTCACACCAATGCACATTACTTAGAATTTTTTCAGATTTTTAGTTTAAATCATCTAGGCTACAGGGTGTGCAACAAAAAAAATTTTGCACAATATTGGCAAAAATCGCTTCAAAATAATTTATTTTGCAAAAATAAAAATTTGATCGTTAATCCACGTACCAAGGGCTTTCATTTGATACTCTACTCCTAAACTAAAAAGGACTCCCTACTACTAAAAAATTATTATTTTTTTTTTTTCGATGAGCACATATTTGTTTATATTTTTAGCGGGATTTGTTTTTTAGATGTTTTAGTATTTTTCTTATGTGCGGGTCAAAGAGTTGCATAAGCATACCAAATTTCAACTCTCTAGGTTTAGCCGTTTGGCTACAATTTTTACCGAACAGACAGACAGACAGACAGACGACAAAATGACGGTATAAGGGTTTTTTGGTCATACCTACAAAACCCTAAAAATGTGGATTTTGCGGATTTTCAAAGGGAGCCAATGTCTAAATAGGTTCTGAACTCCTGCTTTAGGGAGTATTTGGAAGGCAAAAAATTCAAGTTAGATGAAGAGATGATGGAAGCGGTGCAAATTTTGCTTCACAGGCAACCAAAAAACTTTGTCTTTGCCAGTATTCGCAAGCTGGCCAATTGTATAGGTATAGCAACGGCATTATTTTGAAAAATATCGTTTCATTAATTTTATGATATTATTGTTGTTTTTGTTGTTGTTGTTGTACATCTAAAAAAGTACAAGGCAATTTATAATCCCCTCGTACTTTTTCTTTTCTGTCTACTTTTAAACAAATAATTTAATTACTGGTAATCAATTTTACTAGCATTTTCAGATTAGATAAGAGTATTTTTTGCTAGGGATTTGTCATAAGAAGTTGCGAATTACTAATGCCTACAGATTTCGAGGGTTGTAGTAATTTTCTGGCGCCAATTTTTATATATATTTTTTTATGATGGTACAAACTCACGAGACAAAATATAAATACACATTATACGTACAAATTACTGACGTCAGAATGAAATTATGTCATTCATACCTAAATAAATTATAATATAATTAAAAATATACTATATGACGTTTTGTATTGTCCGCGACCTTGGAAAAAATGGTTAGATAAATTGTTTATATACATAATTACAAATTTTAATATTATAAATATTTTATGATGCAGTAATAACAAGCGCATATAATTGATTGCATACATGTATAAAGAAAAATGATACTGTTTGAATCACATATTTCAGAGCTTTGTAGGTATTTATTAAATGAAAGAGATCAACAGAAGACTCGAATGCTGGATGTTTTATTGTGTGTCAACAAATTTTTCTCCGTAAATCAAGTATCTTTCATTTGATGCACCACATTATATTCTAAAACCAGTGGCGAAGGGACACCACCGCTAGACTTGTCCTCCCATAAAAAAAAATAATAATAAACAAAAATACAAAAAAAAAATTAAAAGAAGATTTTAGTAAATCTTTAAAAATACATCAAATTATGTCCTATACAAATTTTTGTCCAAGGTTTGGTTTACTAGTTACGAATTTTTTAAAATTTTAAAGTTTAATAACTTCCGTTTCCGGTTTCGGATTTTAATAAAAAACAATAGGGTTCTTCCCAATTATTAGAATTTTTTAGTAGCAGAACAAACTCTTTAAGTTAAACCGTTTTTGAGTTATCGTGTATACACACAGACACACACACATACGGACGGCACTTCGAAAATAGGTTTTTTGGATTCCCTGGACCATGAAACGTGGTCATCAGTCAAAATCTCGACATCGAAAATTTTCGCGATTACAATACTTGCCCCTTATATATTAAGGTCGGGCAAGTAAAAATCAGCTGTGGCCACCACAGGACCGACCGCCATCATATTTATCATGACCGATATTATTTATCATGACCATGGAAACGTTACATATAAATATCAAACCAGTGACGAAGGAAGACCCCCGCTAGACTTGCCCTCCCATAAAAAAACCAGTGGCAAAGGGAAACATCCGCTAGACTTGCCCTCCCAAAAAAAAAAAATTTAATTTAATTTTTTTTTTTCAAAAATACATCAAATTATGTTCTATACAAATTTTTGTCCAAGGCTTGCTTTACTTGTTACGAATTAATTATCATGACCATGGAAACGTTACATATAAATATGAAAAAATTGAGACTTGGAAAATTTTTAAATAATTTTACAAAAAAATTTCAAAATTTTTGTTTTATCAAAAAACGTCTCAAATAAAAGTTATTAGTTATTGCATTTATAGTAACTTTTGTTCAATAAATTTTTTCGAAATATTTTTCTGTTGCTAAATATTCGCAAAAATCTTAAAATCGACACGAGTAAACTCCCATTTCCTCCCATTTCCACTCAACATTTAAACTTAAAGAATCAAATAATTGCTACAAATTTGAAAGAACCAATCAACAGATAGTTCAGCTATAATTTTAATTCTAAAAATATTGCTTACGTCTTTCTTTTATAAATGATATTTCAAATTTAAATTTGGATTAATATTAAGTTATTTTTATATATTAACCTATAAAGATTATAGCCCTCTTAATCCCAGTTCCTGTCTATAAATTATAATGACTCAAATATTATTTCCGTAATCTCTAACCAGACGCTAGGGGAACCTCAGAACGTTGCCAAATTATTGTAGGCCTTGCATTAGAAAACAAAAGTCTAAATGCAAAGTGTGTACGCCCACGGAAACACGTTAAAAATTTGGCAAATATAACTTGTGACGTCAAAGATCAGTTACAGTTCGTAAATTAAACTACATTATTCAAGGACGAAAAAATGCAGTAATTATTCTCTCTTTTTTTCTTTCTCATTTTTATGGTTTTGTAGGCACGAACTATAAACCTTTATAACGTCACTTATTTGTTTGCCTGTCTGTTAGTATGTCTGTCTATCTGTTCGGGAGAAATTGTGGCCAAACGGCTGGACATAGAAATCTGTAATTTGGCATGTGTGTCACATGTAGGGAAACTATAATATAAACATGTAAATACGAGGGTTGCCTCTTATATTTCGGGATTGTGCTAAACTAGTGCTGCCATCTGGCAACTGACGCTTCTATCGTAAAGTTTGATATTTTTGACGGTACGTACTCAGAACGTTTTGACGTACAAGCGTTGTTTTAAAATTTTTCTCGACCCACCTTTTAACAAAACATTTACAAAACAAATTTTATTTTAAAGTAGTAGCTTTATAGTAATAAAGAGTAATAAATAGTAATAAAGATTATAGTATAGTAATAAAGAATATAGTATAGTAATTAAGAGTACAAATACACCCTATTCTAGTGATTAACTGATATAAAAAAAAAATAATATGTACAAAAAAAATCTTTTTTGTGTTCTTACAATTTTTTTCGCGACCCGGCAAAATTTTTCTGCGACCCAGTGCCGGGTCGCGACCCACACTTTGGGAAACGCTGCACTATTGTATGAACATTTGGCCGTCAAATAGATTTGTTCGCGTTGGATCCCACATAATTTGACAATTGCAGTGGAAAAAGTCTCAATCGGAGCGGAAAAAGTGCTTCGAGAATTGGTTCAAACGCAAACAAAAGTGTATTGATCTTCATGGAGAATATTTTGAAAAACAATAAAGCCATTTTTGTTGATAAATAATTGTTTTTGATCTCAAATCCCGAAATATAAAAGGCAACCATCGTATAAATATAAACTATAGAGAGTTCAAAAAAATACATAGTGGGGAAAAATATAAAAAATCGAGAGAGAAAAAAAATTGGCACTCGTTGGCCCAAGGGTGGAAAATTTCGGAAAAGTTTTGTGAAAGTTTTAATCACTCAAAATTTTCCACCTTTGGCCGCATGCCAATTTTTTTATAAGGGCTTTATGACACAAACTTTAATTCTTTTCATCGGCATGCTGCATGAAAACGCGGAAAATCATATTTTTTTTTATTACAGATCACGTGACCGTTTGAGCCCTTTGGGATCCTGCGAATCGCATGCCTATAATTTTTATGACTTTAAATTTGTTTTAACTTTCTTTTGATGAAAGGGCAAGCATTATTAAATCAGAGAAAAACACAAAGAAAGATGCGTGACTTCTGTTATGGATTTGTGCAGTTGTAGCCAAGCCATTTTCTTCTCCTTATCTTCAGATTTATATTTTTTTGGCTTCAATACTAAAAAGTTTATGGAAGATCTGCTGGATTATTTGGGAAAATTGTAGCTATCAGTATCTAACTATCTGTAGACTATTATCAAATGACACTTCAATTACCGTTAAAAGTAAAATGACTGCATATCATTGACAGCTCATCAAAGTCGCATTATTTACATTTCAAATAGAAATTTTAATCTGCACTTTCATAACTAAATAAAAATGTTATCAATATTCACATTTTCTGCACTTTTTATTAATTAATGAGAAAGTTCCTGAATATAAAAAAAATAAAATAAAATAAGATGAAAGTGATCTTCAAACGTAACTAGAATTTATAATTTGCCAGGAAAAAATAAATACGCTCAGGGTCAATGTTTATATTTTATTTCTTTTTGCATAGTATTGGCAAAAGTACGTGTGCCAGCTTTGGCACAAACGATTCTTTTTGCTACAGTTGAACAGTTGTAGTCACACAACAGGTAAAGACCCTATAATAGTGTTACACTAGAAAAAAATTACAAAATAATTAGAACAGTACCACAATGAAACAAAAACGACATGCAATGGTTTAATTTTTATCCATTACTTTTTAATTATTGCAAAGGTATAAGAGCATATGCCGGGGAAATAATTCATTCTATATATCATTTAAGTTAGTTAACTTGAATAAATGACATGACACTTGGTTAATTTAGTTGCCAATGTTAGAAAGTAATGTAACTACAGTCTGTTCCAAACGGTTAAGCGGAACTAAATGGGGATTTAGTTCTTTTAGGTTGTCACGAGAAGGGACCTTGCTTGGGTTATTTAATTTTTCACGTTGGGATGTCAAAATTTAAAATACCAATAATGAAACCATGGAAACGAATGACATATGTCAAAATTAAATATTTTTTTAGATATTTTAATGACAAAAAAATAAATAAATGGGAAATTTGTATTAAGAATGAAACAAAAAATCAAAATATAAAGAAAATGACATTTTAAAATGATATTAACCTTAACCAAAAAATGTTTATTGTAAGTATGATTTACAAAGCTTAAACAAAACGGCCGAAAGGCACGATTTAAACGATGAAAGTAACTAGATTGCAAAATCTAGTTCCGCTTAACCGTTTGGAACAGACTGTAACATGCAAGTTTTACTAAGTTATTACATTTGACTTTTAGAGGTTGGTAACCCTTTCCAACGTTGCAACATCTTCTGGACAAGTCAGATTAAATTTACGTTTTATTTTGAATTGTATCAAGTATTATTATTATTATAAAAATGCCGACAGCTCTTAGTAACCGCACCCAAAAGATGGTTTTGCCTCTTATTAATTATTCTGAAAGAGAGCGAGAAAATAGCGTGCTTTTAATTTATCGGACCAAATAAAAATTTTAGAATTGCAATATTAAAAAAATATATATTCAAATATTAAGGAATTTAACTTTTCTTAATAATTCTTTATCAGCGATACCCAAATTGCGCGCCGCCCGTGGCGCCGCGGCTGGTCTAGAGTGACGCCGAGAAAATATTCCAATATTCCTCCAACTGCGTTAGTTAGACCAATGTTTTGACTTGGGGCACCGCGACAAAATTCTAATACATTAAGGGTGCCGGGATCCGAGAAAGTTTGGGAACTACTGCTCTATATCATAATTCATATTAGTCCCGTTCCTCCCAACGAATTACAGGTTTCCAATCTCTTTTTAAAAGTGGTTGGATATAACCTAACTTTTTCGACATTTGTAAACAAACTGGTAACCAAACAAATTTCGCCGCAGTGACGTCATTTCATAGTAAACTTGAATAGACTTAGTAAGTTTATTAAAATTTAATGATACATGATTAATCGGTGCATTATATGCAGAATTAGTTCTGTTTTCAGATAATATTTAAAATTCAGTATTTCTATTATTGTAAGAGGGAACACGAGTATTAAATTTACTTAAAAGATCAGGACTAAAAAGAAGTTATTGACAATCTTATAAGAAAATCTGATATCTAAAATAATTCTCCTATTTTCTAATAACAGAAGTCTTAAATTTATGTTGTTGAATCTAAAATTGACGTATTTTAAAATGTTTGGCACTTCTACGAATTCTGCACGTGTGTTTGATAGTAACAAATTGTTGAAAATGCCTCTACGAGCAGTGTAAGTTAAATTTTCTGGCGCACAGCATTTATGGCTTTTTGCGCGTCTCTTTACGAGCAAACCTATTATTTAGAGCCACATCCTGTTGACTAATAATATACTTTTTCGTTGAGTTTTGTAATAAAACTCACCTTGTATTAGTTGTAATAAAACTCAGCATGTATCACTGCGTTTCAGGAACTAGAAGGTCCAAGAATTTAACTGGATACCCGTGCAATTTTTAACTTTCGTTATCTGTCAAAACAGCTTTGTAGAAAATAAAGACAACAATTACTCTTAAACGTATTGAATAACCATATTTCTGACAGAACAATGACCAGTGCTTTTTAACCGATGTCTCGCGACGCCTTGGTGTGTCATGGATCAGTAGGAATGATGTCGCTAAATTTTCTATTGTGATTTTTATATGTTATTTGAGTACTAAGAGTTTCCATTTAATTTTTGTAAATTAAATTTAAACAATTTGCGAAATTTTGCTCACAATAAAATTTTAATAAAAAACTCCCTGCAAATTTTCTGCATTCGCTTCGTATCTAAGTCTTCATTAAAGTCTTAAATTAATAAGAAATGTATATAATGTTTCTGATATTTCAATATCAGAAACGTACATATATCTCACTACTAACAATAAGCTATTTGTTTTATAAGTATTACACTACTATAAATGATTTATTCCTTTTTGATACCTTAACACAGAGTTTCCCAAACTTTTTGAGTTGTGGAGCACTTTTCACGAGAAGAATTCGTCGCAGAGCACTATCGTTGCTAATAGCAACGATTACAATAATATATAGGTTTCACTAGTAGATCGCGGAGCACAGTTTGGGAAACTCTGCCTTAACACCTTTACGCCGAGTGCAGCATATTTAGTACATTCCTATCTTAAGATGTAAACGTAAGATACAACAGTAAAAAAATTTCCATAATATATCTACTTATATATTCTTTAAATTAATTCCGGTGTTAAAGGGTTAAAAACAAGACATAACAGTAGGCGGAGCATACACACATGAACTAGAATCTCAGAATTGTTAAAAAAATATTATATTTTTAATTTAAAAAAAGACGTACATAATCTAGCCATAAAAACAAACAACCCATAACATTATTAGCCATAATTTAGCCATGAATTAATATAAATATTTTTTTCTTCGTCTTCTGTCTAGGACAATATTTTCTTTATTTGATTTTAATTCATTTTGTCAAAAACCCAAAAACTGTTATATTTTCCAAAAATGAAATCTGACAAAAAATTCCTCCCGTACGTGCGGGACAATAATTTTGTAGGATAGTTTTTGGAAAAAATCGAGTTGAAATAAAAAAAATAAATAAATAAATAAAAACTAATTTCCGTTATTTAGTCAACATCTTAATAACTTTCTTTTGATACCACACAAAAAAAAATGTAAAGATAATTTTTTTTCAACGACCCAATAAATACATTTTTTAAAAACTAATCTGATCAAAAATTCCTGTTGAACTATTCCTGTTCCTATAAATATACATTATTGAGATTTTTTTCAGATTTTTAGATCAAACCCCCTGGGAAATAGGATGGGGGACAAAAGTTTTTTGACATATTTTGGCGAAAATCCCACAAAAAAAAAACTGATTTTTTAAAAATTAAGATGTTTCATTTGATACCTCACTCAAAATTAAAAAAAATATATTTATTTTTTCATTATATTCTTATTTGTCTATACAGTCGATTCCGCTTAATTGGGACACATCGGGACTTAGGCATTTTGGCCCAATTAAGCGGCTGCCCCAATTAAGCGAATTTCACATAAAATTAAACTATGTATATTTTTCTTTCAATAATTTTATTTTATAAACTCTTGGACAAAACTATAAATTACATATAACCAAAAAATATAAACTTTTAAGAAAAACTAATAATAAATTCCAAAATAAAATAATAAATAAGTACATACAATTTAATTCAATGCAAAAATGCGTCAAGTGTAGTCTGTCTTTTGTTTTTGTAACATTTCACTTCTACAAAATCAGCACAGGTATTCAGTGCGGATGTAGGGCTCCCTTCATTTCCTTCCTGCATAAAATAACGCTGTAATATTAAAATCTTTGTACATTTTCTTGAGAATATGTGTAACATAATATGTACTGTGATCTTAACTGTCCCAATTAAGCGGAATGTTATCCCAATTAAACATGTAAATTTACTGTTGGTTCCTTGGTTTGGTTTCTGTTCTTTGAGATTTGTCCCAAATAAGCGGCTGCCCCAATTAAGCGGTGGCCCAATTAAGCGGAATCGTCTGTATTTATCTCGAGATGTTTTTTTTTAACTCTATGGTTTTCCTATATGTGGGTCAAAGAGTTGTATAAGCATGCCAAATTTCGAAATTCTATGTTAAGCCGTTTGACTACAATTTCTACCATACAGACAGACACATGAGTGACGCTAGAAGGATTTTTTTGGTGGTCATACCTATTAAACTCTAAAAAAAATAATAAGAATTAAATGTTATAAAAGTTCTAAATAATTTTGATCAATTCTATTAGAGTTAACAATGCACACTGTTTCCAAATTTTCAGTAGTGAAACTGCTTCGACTAAAAGTAAGAATGTTTTGAAATGTAGTATAATAATAATAATAATTTATTAACAGCCTTGTGGCCAATAAAAAAACAGATACATACAAACTAAACAAAATAAACCTTACAAAAAAATGAACAAAAATAAAGGACATACAAATAGTTTGAAATTGAAGTAGAAAATTAGTATGTAGTAGAAAATGTTCTCTGGACTTCATAACTAACGACGGGGACAAAAATCGCTCCTTTTATATAACTCATAATAACATGATATGAACACTTGCGAGAATCGATTTCAGAAATAAATCGCTCTGTATAAAAACTCATTGTGACATTATTACAAACGTCTCTATAGTGGTTGTCTGCAATCTGAAAACGCCTATTAGATTACACGTACTTCATTGGTCGATAATACCCTTTTCACACTAGATCTTTAAGATCGGATGTTAAAGTGAATGGATCTTTAAACGCTAATGTGAAACCGTACGGCCTCGTCTAAACACAACCGATGTTTAAGACAGAGATCTGCGTCTTAAACTTCGTCCGCATTGCCAACTTAAATTCTATTATAAAAAAATACTCCTTGAATTTGTGCTGTCAACATTTTATATTATCATAAACAAGAATACTGTATTATATCGACGTTATAAGAAGTTTATACTTATTGTTATAATAAAATTATTTATTTTAATAATGTGTTTAATAAAATACAGAACTACAATAATTGAGATAAAATGTATCGACTTACATGTTAATACAGGTGTAATATATTCTTTATTGTAGTGCCTTTATTGTAGAATGAAATGAAATATCCTTAATTGTTTATAATAATTCAAAATGTGCGTCTGCGCAGACAGTTCAAAACTGGTAATTTCATGACGGTAACTTAAGGACAAAATTACTGTAGCTGATGACAGCACCAGAGATTTAAACATCAAGTGTGAAAGCATACCGATCTTAAACATCGGTGAACTTTAAGTTCACTCGTCTTAAAGATCTAGTGTGAAAAGGGTATAAGACTGGTTGGTGTCCTTTGCGTCGCCCGTGTTTATACAGACACCCGAGACACGTCAGTCTCAGAAACCACGTGCGAAATAATGAAAATTTAAGTTGTATTTAATAGTCGCTGGAAACCTGGTCTTTGACGTCTGGTCGCCAGTACTCAAAGACCCTTATTGTACTCCGAATTTTTTTTAATAACACTCACGTAACAATATGAAATATATAAAAGTTCATTGCTGTGGGTATCATTTTAAAATAGAAAACATATGTCTTAAATTGCCCAATAGACGCTTTTGTAAAACTTTATACTTGTGCCAAGTTAAATATAATTCAATATTTTTTAGTGGATTTCACATCGAAAAGTTTAGACTAACACATTAACAAGTTAAATCTAAAATCAAAGACAAAAAACAATGAAAACATAATTAAAAAAGCATTATTAAAACAGAAAATTCCATACAAATAACATTCTTTTGATGGCTATGAAATAACATAAAAAAATGAAAAAATTCTACACAAAGTTCTCACGTCCCAATTGGCGGGTAACGGTACCAAATTTGAACACATCATTTTTTGGAAAAGCAGAAGAAAAAACCGACTCTGAAGAAAAATCCGAAAATTTTCGAAATTCAGGAAGTTATGATTTACAAAAAATTGATATCGAAGAAACAAAATGTGAAGAAAGTGATTCAGAAGCAGAAAGTAAATATGAAGATGCAAGTCCAATGTATGAAAAGAAAAATGAATTTGATAACGACTCATTAGAAAACATAGAAGATCTTAATATATATGCAGATGTTGACAACATCCAAAACACTGAATTATCTGACTCATCATACGAATACGATATACCTCGTATTAGTTTTTCATTTTTCGAAGAATCTCTTCGAGCAGAATGCGAAATGGAAATAAAACCAATAACATCATCTCCCAAACGCAAGTCGGAGATACGTATCACGCTTGCTCAACCCGTAATAGAAGAGGAAGAAGAAGATAGCCTTGAAACAAATGAAAACTCCGATGATGAAATATCGATTTTGGCAACCAGATGTGAAATAGATGAACCAAAAACGATAGAAATGAGTTTAGATAATTTATCAGTTGGAAAACTAAGTAAATGTGATAGTGAGCCACATATTGAACTACGAGAGGACGATGAAGATAATTTTTATAAAGTACCAAGGAGTTATAAAAGGCTGTCACAAAGTTTGAAAGATTTTAGTAATTTGGAAGAGGTTAAAACACCAGAAGTACCTGTCACACCAGATTTACCGTATGAATTACCTTCAATTGACAGTCAAAACACTAATGACAGTCATGATAATCAAAATGGCAGCCATGACAGTCAAAATGGCAGCCATGACAGTCAAAATGGCAGTCATGACAATCCAAAGTGTAGTTATATAGTACATAACATTGATTTAAAGTCCGAAGAAACGCAGGCTTGTTCTACAGAAGACACCCAGTCCAGTTTTGAGTATTGTGATGCCAGAAGTAAACTTCCAGCAAAAATTAGACGTGCTACCTTGTTACGTAGACCACACGTGCGTTCTAAAGCACAAGACACATGGCTTACCTTACGTTCGAAAGTAAATAATATCATTACCACTCACTCAGCTGCTCAGCGTGTTGGTGCTAACACGTCTGGTGAAAAAGTACTTAACTTAGAAGAGTTTTATAAAAATTCTAGGACAAAATGTCGAAAAATTGTTCAAAATACTTCGAAGATTTTTCATAAGAAGAAAGGTCAGGAGAATGTTGATCCTAATAGTGATGCAAGTAGTCAGATTGTGAAGAATGATGCTTTTTTTGCGAAAGTTGAGTTGAATGAAGGTAGTGAAGTTGGTACTAGTGTTGATAGTGAAGTGTTGAGTAGTGATAGGTTTGGTTCGAGGATCTTGGAGGATAAGGGGATGAGTGAATTTGATTTTGGAACGCTGAAGAGTGCCTTTAGAAGAAGCAGACTTATCCAAGAGGTATTTATTTTTTATGCTCTATGTTTTCTCTTTTTATTTTATTTTATTGTTTAACTTACAATATACAAACCTAATATGGTTAAGTCCCTATTAATTTTAGACAGGGGTGTCGAGAGACGGGAGAAGCCGGTACCCAGCCAGGGCCCGGCACTGAATTTTTTATTTTTCATTGTCCAATTTTATTATTTGTGATGTTTCTTTAATTTCTTTGCTGGTAGTAATAATTTAAATAATAGTGTTTATAGGTTTGAGCGCCAAACCCGATTTGACTGCACACCTTTGTTTTTGTATTTAGCTGTCATCAGTATTTTGGGCACCTTTGTGGCGCTTTTATCAGTAGCTTCCGCGTGAACAATGGGCCCGTCACGTAAATTTATCTTATATATTATCTTAAAGTCTGTTCCTTTGGTTTACGCAGAACTAGATTTTCAATTCTAGTTACATTTATTGATAGATTGAAGCTTTTGATCATTTTGTTCAGGAAAAGCCAACTTCAATATATAAAAAAATCAGCTGTGGCCACCACAGGACCGACCGCCATCACAAAGTACTTGTATAAAATACATTCTAGTAGCAGAGATTCTATTCTATTCTATTTTATTTTATTATGGCCTAGGCACACAGCCTTTCCGCCAGTTTTAATAAATACATTTAGTTACAATATATATTTTTTTCATACAATAAATAATTAGTAGCAGAGATAACTTGACCCAATATTTTTTAACAGAGATATTATTTATCATTACCATGGAAACGTTACATATAAGTATGAAAAAACATAAAAAAAAATTCAAAAATGTTACGTTTTATCAAAAAATGTCTCAAATAAAAGCTGTTAGTTATTGCTTTTATAGTAACTTTTGTTAAATAATTTTTTTAAAATATTTCTCTATTGTGAAATATTCCCAAAAATCTTAAAAACCGACACGAGTAAACTCCCATTTCTAGTTAACCGCTTTTTACCAAAAATTGATCAACTAGTGCCATTGATGTCAAAAGCTTAAATATGAAGTTTCATAAAAATCCTTTCAGCCGAATTTGCTCTGCACCTGTACACAGACAGACGGACGGACAGACGGACGGACAGACGGACGGACAGACGGACAGACAGACAGACATCATGCTAAAAATAGTCAAAACGTTTATGTAGGAGCTCAATTCGTGGAGATTTATCGAAATCTTGAAATGTCAAAATCGTTATGATCACAATACCTCCCTTATATATGTTGGCGGTCGGTAAAAATAGCTAATGGCAACTTACAAAAATGAAAATTCCGGTTAGTTCCGCCTAATCGTTTGGAATAGACTGTATCATCCCTTAAAATTGTGAATATAGTTATGGTACAATTGTCCAAACTAGTAACTGTCTTGAAATGTGTCTACAAATTAAAGTAAAAAGCTTTACTAATTGGTGGAACCAATGTAGGAACATCAAAATAATATCTTTCACCTCACTTATTTACTATCGATAATGAATAATTTGTGATTTTAGTCAAACAGTTTTAAAAATGTTGTTTTTGACAAGATTAGAGCAAAAATGTCAAAAAACAATATTTCTGTTATTATTATTATTATTATTTATTTATTTAGTAAAGCAGGCGGCAAAGCCGATAATGCCTTACTTTTACAAGTATAGTAATTTATATATTACAGCTAACACATTTATATAATTACTTATGATGATAATCTAAACAATATATACATACAATATATTAAATTAGTTATAATTTTGCACAGACAGTTTATGATTTAAATGTTTAACAATTTGAAAAAGATAACTAAACATAACTACTGAAAAGGAACTTCATCTATTTTATTTTTAAAACTATTTACTGATGTTGCGGTCACAGTATTGTCTGGTAAACTGTTCCACAAGTGATGCACTCTGTTGGCTAAGAAATGTTCCCTTGCTAATTTTTTAAATTTTTGTCTCTCTAGTTTAAATCTGTGGCCACGTAAGTTATTATTGCTGCTAATATTGAAAATAGATTTGAGATCACAAGAGTAATAGTTATTAAGTTGGCCGCATTCACTTATTGGTTACCTACAAAATCCTGAATTCTATGAAAATTCAGACTTTATAAGTAGCCTTAATCGATATGTGGATCGCAACACATAGGTTGGGAACTTTTTCATTCAAAAAATCGACTTTTTTTAATAATGTAAGTTGTTTCATAATAAAAAGAAATTTTATAGATTTTACAGAGAATTCTGCAACAACATCGATGCTCTCATGTCTGTCGATACATAATTATAATAATTAATATATTATTTAACTGTGAAAATCCCACTATAATAATTATTCAATAATAAATTATGTAATATATCACACATCAGTAATATCGTTACGATAGTACACACGTGTTATAGTAAGCCTCCGTCAATTGTCCAAAAAAATTCAGTTTTTTTTATATTTTAAAAATTTTGAATTACAGTACCATAAAATTTATAGTGTAATCTTTTTGTGTGGTGAAATTCAGTGTCGAAAATTATTGTTTAATGTCAATAATTAATATTTCAACATTCTAAAAAATCTATAAAAAATTTTTTCTGTGGACGTGTTCTGTTTAAAACAGTAATTAGCAAGTTTCTTGTTGCATTAGTGACGTCATCTCTCTGTGACGTTTTAATCCTCCTGGAGATTATAGACAACTGCAAGTGCCAACCATGAGTGCTAGGTGTTTTAAATGTGATGACTCAATAATAAATACTGAATTTGCGGAATGCCGTCAGTGTAAAAAAAAGTATCATTTCCATTGCTCTATAAATGAATTATTATATCGAAAAAATAAATCATGGAAATGCCAACATTGTACTGGCGCTCGTACCAGAACACAATTAAAATTTTTAGAAGAAAACAGCAACAAAGATATTGAAATAATTGAACTAAGGAATTTATTAACAGGAATGTCCGAAAAACTTAATACGTTAGAACCAATGAAAAACGAAATACAACAACTGACAAACTCAATAAATTTCTTATCTATCAAGTATGATGAGCTAATCACAAACCTAATGGCCGAAAAAGAAATAAACAAAAATCTTTGTAAAAAACTAACATCCGTGGAATCCAAACTTCAAATAAAAGACAATAAAATATCTGATTTAGAAAACAAGATAGTACAGCTTGATCAGTACTCAAGAAATCGAAATATTGAATTTCACGGTATACCAGTGAATAAAGAAGAAAACTGCATTAAAATAGTATCCCAATTAGCGAAAGAACTGGAAATTAATATCTCCGAAGATGAAATTGACGTCGCTCACCGCCTTTATCAACGCCCAGGAGCCAAAACACCCCCACCAATTATAGCGCAATTTACATCTAGAAGAAACAGAGATTTTTTTTTGCGTAAAAAACGTCTCCCAGTAACAAATAAATTTTTACCCAATCTCCAAATAGGTTCTGTTATTTATATCAACGAAAACTTAAATAAGCACATTAAAGCATTATTATGGCAAACTAAAATCCGAGCCAGACAATATATGTGTGGAAATGTATGGTACAGAAATGGTATGATTTTCACAAAACACTCAGATAATGCTCCTGTTAAAATTATCAGAAATTATGAAGATCTAGACAAAATTTTAGGACCAAACAAAGCAGAAGGTAATACTAACTCGTCTATTTAATTATTCTTTCTACTTAATATATATATATATATATATTTATTATCTCAATTTTATGGATCTCGCTTATATAAATAGAATCGAAGAACTCGATATTAAAACTAATATTTTTAATAGTATTTCGGATATTAATATTTTTGCAGAAAGTAACAAAATAGAAAATTACCTTAACATATTTCATACTAACATCTGTAGTATTAATAAACATATAGATGAGCTCAAAGTATTACTGTCGGCTTTAGTACAAAATTTCAGTATTATTGTATGTACAGAAACTAGAAACATAGAAAATGTGGAACTATTTAATTTAGAAAACTATAACTTATATTATAATTATAGTGTTTTAAACCAAAATGACGGTGTTATAGTTTATGTCAACAGTAATATTATACATAATGTTGAAATTCTTTCTGTAGATGATTTTAAATTCATAAGAGTAGAATGCAAAATTGGAACCAATATATGTGCGATAACATCTATATATAAATCTCCCGCCTATAACAGTGAAATATTCATAGAACACTTAAATAAATATATAAGGGAAAATTGCTGTAAAAAAATTGAAATAATTACGGGTGACATTAATATTGATATTTCACATCTTAATAATTCACAAGTAATAAAGGATAAATATTTGGATTTGATGTATGCAAACGGGTTTGTCTCATATATTAACGGATTTACAAGAATTGTCAAAAATAGCAAAAGCTGCCTTGATCATTTTTTTGTTAAAAATAGTGTTAATAATATTCCAATACACTCATTTATTTTGCACTCAAAAATCTCAGACCATTCACCAGTTATTCTTAGTCTACAAATAAATTCTTGTCCTATAAATTTAAATAAAAATAAATTAAATAAACTACCTATACTTAACTATAGAAAAATCAATAATATTTTACAAAATTATAATTGGAATAATATAAAGAATAATAATTTAGATATCTATAGCGAAAATTTTGTAAATTGTCTACAGTCCGCAATTAAAAAATCTAGTTTTTTTGTAAATATTAAACACAAAGATAAAAAACGTTCTCCATGGATAACAACAGGTATCGTGAAATCAATTAATATCAGGGACAAATTGTTTAAAAATCTAAAATATGATCCTGGTAACCAGAAGTTATTGCACATATATAACCACTATAAAAAACGAATTCCAATTCTGATCAGGGCTGCTAAGGAAAATTACTTCTCCAAACAAGTAACAGATGTAAATTCTACTAATTTATGGAAAATTGCAAACAGCTTTTTAAGTAAACAAAAACAAGAAAACAAAATAAATGAACTAGTAATTAACAAATCAGTGCTAAATGAACCTAAAATTATTGCAAATACTTTAAATGAGTATTTCATTAATATCGGGAATAACTTAAATAACAAAATTAAATCATCAAACTTTATTTCACTGTGTGAAACTGAAAATATTATGGAATCATTTTTCTTACTACCCACATCAGAAATGGAAATTGAATTAGTTGTTAAAAGTCTGCCAAATAAAAAATCCTCTGGGACTGATAAAATTAACGTTCAAATCATAAAAAATATTTTGACCAATATTGGTTCACCATTATGTAATATTTTTAATACGTGTTTCAAAACAGGGTATTTTCCAAAATGTTTTAAGTCATCGGTTGTAACACCGTTACACAAAGGAGGAAATCTTACTGATATCAACAACTATAGACCAATCTCAATCATTAATACTTTTGGGAAAATTTTGGAAAAATTAATATTTAATAGACTACTGTCTTTCCTAGAGAAACATAAAATCTTGTCCCCCCAACAATTTGGTTTCCGACCTGGGAAATCAACTACAGACGCTATAGTTTATCTCACAGATAACATTTATAATGCCGTCGATAAAGACCGTGCAGCAATGGCAATTTTTTTAGATTTTACTAAAGCGTTCGACACAGTAAACCACACGTTATTAATGGAAAAATTAGAAACGTATGGAATCAGGGGACTAACTCTACAACTTTTAAAAAATTACTTGTCGGGAAGGGTACAACAAACAAGGGTAGGTGACACATTAAGTGATAAAAATGTACTTACATGCGGTCTGCCCCAAGGAAGTGTGTTAGCACCTTTGCTTTTTATTTTGTACACAAATGATATCTTTAAGATTAAACTTAATGCAAAAATTGTATCATATGCAGATGATACTGTCCTCTTTTTTGATGCAGTATCGTGGCATGACGCTTATAAATATGCAACAGATGACTTAAGACAAATTAAAAAATGGCTAGACTTTAATAAACTGATATTAAACTCTGATAAATCTTTCTTTATAACTTTTACTTGCAATATTTCAAATCAACCTGATCTAGACAAAATAGTGTTGCATGAGTGTGATGAGAATTCCGCAAACTGTATTTGCGCTACTACCCTGGTAAGGAAAAACAAAATAAAATATCTTGGAGTGATAATAGATCAGCACTTACGATGGAACTACCATATTGATCATGTGGCTGGCAACCTCCGTAAAACTATGTTTATTATAAAAAAATTAAGTCATATTTTTAGCTCAAATAAGCTACGAACCTTTTATTTTGGTCTAACACAATCTTTTCTCCAGTATGCAGTACTGAGTTGGGGAGGGGCACTTAATGCATACAAATCGAAGCTCTTTGTACTACAAAGAACTATTTTAAAAATTATGTACCGCAAACCACGACTGTATCCCTCCAACCTCATTTTCAGTGAAACTCATATTAACGACCTAAATAAAATATACATTTCTGCAATCGCCAGTCACGTTATCAAAAAACCGTCCCTATTGTCATTCTTATCACACTCATACAGCACTAGGCTGATGACAGCAAATCAGGCAGTGCAGAAAAAATTTTATAAATACAAAATGAAAAACTATTATTATTTCTATATGCATAATGTCTATAATCTCTTCAATAACTTTCTGGAATTATTTGATAAAGAAACTAATGTTTACAATAATAAGCAAAAAATTAAAAAATGGCTAAATTCTCTAAATGTGACAGATGTAAATAACATTCTTGATATGTAATCATGTATACTGTAATTCTATAATCTAAGAACATATTACTTTTTTATATATTTCATTACCTACTTACATACTTTTTTTTTTTTTTTAATTTTTATTTATTTTTATTAATATGTTAATTCTTTACTTTTTTTCTTGTACTTTTTTTGTAATTTTTTGTACTACGTAACCTTATCAGATTAAATACCTAACACTGATAAGCCACGTACTGAACACTGTTCATTGTGGTGTTACTTCTTTCGAAGTCAATTTGTTTTATATTTCTCTATGTATCTGATGTAACTGATAAAACTGTGTATAATGTATAGAAAAATATTAAATAAATTATTTAATTTTAAAAAAATGTAAAACTTATGGAATAATGTGCATCATACATGATTATGAAGCGCAAAATAAACAGATAAAGCCACTTAAATACTCTTTCAGTTTCCGTAGACTGCTTTTAAAAATACTCTTCTAACAATGTTCAATAATTAACTTTGTTAAATAATTGATCCGGACAATGGTCTCGGGTTAGAAATTTGAAACTCGATATAGGCAATGTAATGTGTAAATGTGAATATCACTTATCACTTTATTCAGAATAGGCCAAGGGGTCTGTGTAAAAAAAAAATAGTACGGGGCCTTTTGTACTAAAATTAAAAATTGCAATTAAAATTTGAAAAGTATGTTGTAGCTACATTGAAAAATATAAAATTGCCAAAAATATGTATATACAGGTGTTTGTTTGAAACGGGGCACCCCGATAATCTCCTTTATTTGTAAAGATACAAAAATCTTCAGAACAAAAGTTAAACTAGACTAAACTAAAGGTTACTATAAGAATTCTGTGGCACTTCCGGAAACTTCCGTTTTCACCGGAAATGATGTCAACTTTTGATCTAGCATAGGGAATCGACAATTTCTTTTTTTTTTTCTATAAGTACATTAAATTAGCTTTACAATGACACCAAAAAATCATATTTTTATGTTAACCATTTCGAAATGGTGACCATTTATTTACAAAATATAATCAACATAAGTTTTACAAAGTTGAACGTAGCAAGCTTTGAAAACAATAAAAAAAGAAACCAAATATCTCTAAAATAAACTATTTAGGAAAAAAAAACTATTACATTTTACAATTATTTTACAAAAAAAAAAAAAAATTACAAATGTTCGATCAAACCACCATTATTGTCCACACATTTTCTCATAGGTTTATTTTAGAGATATTTTGTTTCTTTTTTTATTGTTTTCAAAGCTTGCTACGTTCAACTTTGTAAAACTTATGTTGATTATTATTTTGTAAATAAATGGTCGCCATTTTGAAATGGTTAACATAAAAATATGACTTTTTGGTGTCATTTTAAAGCTAATTTAATGTACTTTTAGGAAAAAAATATAAAATTATCGATTACCTATGCTAGAACAAAAGTTGACATCATTTCCGGTGAAACCGGACGTGCCTCAGAATTCTTATAGTAACCTTTAGATGGGCCTTTTTGTCTAGTTTAACTTTTGTTCTGAAGATTTTTTGTATCTTTACAAATAAAGGAGATTTTCGGGGTGCCCCGTTTCAAACAAACACCCTGTATATATCATTCATATTCGTAATTCCCTAAACCAGTGTTTCCCAACCTTTTTTCATGGCGGACCGGCAAGCGACCTAGAAAAAATTTGCGGACCGGCAAGTTTAGAAAGTAATGTGTATCGCTAAATTATTACAAGTGATGAGAAACAAAAAGTACTTCAACTTCAAAATGTAAGTGATGAGCAAAAAAAAAATGTCTTCACCTCCAAAATGTAAGTGGTGAGCAAAAAAAAGGTCCTCCCCTCCAATCTACAAACCCGGAGATTTTATAACAAAATCTCGCGGACTGGCAAAAAAGTCTCACGGACCGGCGGTTGGGAAACGCTGCCCTAAACGACGTTGATAGTTGTTTGATTATATAATGCCAATGTTTTATTTTAAAATGCATGAAAAAGTAAAATAGAAAAAGTAGCTTACTAAACTCGGTACATAAGGCTTTTTGCCGTACTTGTCGATTAGAAAATTCGTCTCTACGCGACTCGTTTTCTAACCTCAAAGTGTGCGGCAAAATCAAGCCGTATGCAACTATTAGGTATGTTCGATTTGCACCTTCGCGTTATACTGCTAAACGCTAACAGTGAAACGCTGCAGTTAGCAGTTTACTACTAAAAACTGGTAACATACAGCGAGTTTAATTTTCTGTTCGATTTGTTTATACGTAAAGAATAAGAAGTACGTCTGACGTAAATGTTAAATGTCAGACAGATGTCAGATAACTTTCCAGGTTAAGAATCTTTACGATTTGGTTCGGAGATTATCTTGTGTGTCGAATAGGGTGACCAGACGTTCTCTTTTTAAGAGTATTATACTCTTTTATGAGTAATATTTTCTATACTCTTACTTTTTATAAAAAAAAAAAACCCTGAATATACTCTTTTTTGATGGTCACTTGTTTTTATTACTTCTAGTTTAAAAGTGAGGACCTTTTTTTTTGCTCTTCACTAGTATTTTTGAATGAGGACCTCTGTTTTTTGCTCATTATTTGAATTTTTGTAGTGTAACCTTTTTTTTTAGTATACTCTTTTTCTGTGAAAAAAAATCTGGTCAGCCTAGTGTCGAAAGGGTGAAAAATATTAGATATATTTAATGGATCTTGAAATATTATCAAATCCAGAATCATCTGATTCAGATTTAGATTTTTCGAGTTCGGATGATGAAGTTATGAACTGTATTTGCGAGGTTTACAAAATGCCCCAGGATAGAAAAACTGAAAAATTTTGTAGAAACTATTGTCCCAGGATATTCAAAAAAAGAATTTGTAAGACATTAGCCATCAAAGAATATAGTATAAATATCAAAACAAATATGCTAGCCATATTCCTGTAAAAAGTCAAAAACAAAGTACCAACCATTTATTCTTTATCTATGGTACCAACTCAAAATGGTAAACAAACACAGCCGTAACAAATAATCCGCAAGAGAAGCAGCTGTAACTTTTTCGCAGTAGCGTCATAAACTGGCAGTAAATTACGACAAATCGAACAGATTTGCAGTTACTGCGAAACAAAACGAACAGATTTTTTTAACGCGGCAGTAAACAGTAACTGCAAATGTGCAAATCGAACACACCTATTAAATTGAAAATAAAATGAACCCTAACATTATTGTCACTTACTAGATACTTACGAAACTCTGAAATGCGTGATAATTCACACTTATCATTTTTATTTATTTTTTATTTACAGCAGTCAATATTTTTACTCTATTCTAATCCTCAGTTATCTTTTTACAATTTTTATTGCAAATTTATTACATTTTTTTATTGCAGAACATCTGTGGAAACTTTTAATAGGGTCCAGCTAGACTTAACATTTCCTTTGACAAACAGTTTAAATTTTTTATCCGTCTACTTTTTTACACATCTTAAAAATTCGTTAAGTAAAAAGCAGAATAAATTTAGTAAAAAATATGTTATTAACAAGAAAAAACGTAACGATTTCACAGTTCTTTGACTTGGGCTTGCCGATATAAACAGTAAAAAAGAGAAGTAAAACTACATTCCATAATAACAAACTTTTGACCTCATCACCTGCTCATTATTTTCAGATTGAATATTAATATTTTATAATTATTAATATTGTTTACAATGTCTGTGTCTACGTTCACATTAGGACTCTATAATTGCGCCACGAAATAACGATTTATTTCATTAGCATGTAAGTTTGTATTAAAAAAAATTGATGTGAAGTGTGAATATTCACACATTTCAGGGTTTCGCAGGTATATAATAAGTGAAGGCGGTATGCTGAGTGTGTAGGACAAATTTTACTTTGTAGTAATCACGGCAAAATAAACGATATTTTTAAAATAATTTATCGTCTGTTAATCATATAATAAGACTGGTTATTAAATTTACGCTCTTAAAAATTAAATACAACATTTGTCAAAATATAACTAGAATTTTGACAAAATAATTTCAACATAGTAAAAATGCAAAAAAAAGAACAGAAAAAATAAAATTCACTCCGTACTCAAACTCGAAACCCTTCGTTTTCCAGCCAGTTTAAGAGTGCTCTAACGCATGTAGCCATCGCACGCCATGCATGTGAGTGTCTTACATTGGTATAACTTTTGTACTTTGTGAACCAAAAAACCACAAAAAATGCGTTATTTTCCAAAAACATAATCTGATCAAAAATTCCTGTTGTATTATTTCGGTTCACACCAATATACATTACTTAGAATTTTTTTAGATTTTTAGTTTAAACCATCTGGGCTACAGGGTGTGGGACAAAATTTTTTTTGCACATTTTTGGCAAAAATCGCGTCAAAATAATTTATTTTGCAAAAATAAAAATTTGATCGTTAATCCACGTACTAAGGGCTTTCATTTGATACCCTACTCAGAATTTAAAAAAAATATTTTTGTTTTGGATGAGCACATATTTGTTTATATTTTTAGGGGGGTATGTTTTTTAGATGTTTTAGTATTTTTCCTATGTGCGGGTCAAAGAGTTTTATAAGCATGCCAAATTTCAACTCTCTAGGTTTAGCCGTTTGGCTACAATTTTTACCGAACAGACAGACAGACAGACAGACAGACAGACAGACGACAAAATGACGGTATAAAAAAACCCTTATACCGTCATACCTACAAAACCCTAAAAACATGCAAAATTTGTTCAACATAATATAAAAAAAAATAAATAAATAACTGATTTGAAGTGTGAATTTTCACGCACAATAGAGGTTCAGTATAATTGACATTTTTATGAAGAACAATATTTTATAAAGCATCTGTTAATTTAAATATTTAGAGCTTTCATTTAATACTGTACATCAGCGGTCGGGGAACCGGGGTAAATTACCCCAAATGGGGTAAAAATGAAATTTTTGGGGGTAATAAGGAATTTTTTCCAATTTGCTATTTTATAAACGTGTTAGTAGCGCACTAAGGAAAAGGGCGCTGAGGGGCTTGACTAAGGGGCACCATTGCGAAGGTGTGGACCTTTTTTTTTTTGTTCATCATTTAGATTTTGGGAGGTGAGGACCTTTTTTTTGCTCATCACTTAGATTTTGGGAGGTGAGGACCTTTTTTTTGTTTTTTTGCTTGTCATTTGGATTTTGAGAGGTGAGGACCTTTTTTTTTGCTTGAAACTTATTTTTTTTTTTACAAGCCAATGGGGAAACGTCGGTGTAAAGAAATATATCTTTGGGTAATGGGTAAAAATGTTCCCCGACCCCTGCTCTACATGAATAAAAAAAAAATATATGTGAAGTGTGAATTTTCACACTTTTCAGGGTTTTGTAGGTATTTAACTAGTGTAAGAAGCCAACAAAATACTGGATGTCTAGGAATATTTGTTCTATAATCACATCAAAATCAGCAGTTTTTTTAATTTAAGAAACGTATTTTTCACTATTAAAAATGTGTTATTTGATTTATAATTATTTCACTACTATAAATGATTTACTCCTCTTTGATACCCTAAAAACAAAAGACTAAAGTAATTCAAACAATAGGTTTTTTTATTATTTGGCCTAAGTTGCTGAGACTATTGGCCAAAAACAATAGGTTGAATCACGACGTACTCATGTGGTGTGTACTGTTCAGTTGAGCCTACTGAACACTACACACCACACTCTATATACATGAAATCGGTTCTCAACTGTTAATTTTTTTTATTATATTTTTCATTTAAAAAAAAAAAATACGCACTACCTGAGCAATAAATACAAAAACATCCATAATATTAGCCATGAATTAAAAAAATAATTAATTTTGTCAAAAACACTAACACTGCAAAATTTTCCTACGAAATTTTCAAAATTCCTCTCGGACGTTTCCGGTTTAGATCAATGTACATTACTTAGAATTTATTCAGATTCTTAATGTAACCCTTTGACGTTAAACGTTGCAAGAAAGAATTTTTGTAAAGTACATTTTTAGAAAATATGGTGTTAAAATTTAAAAATTCTAAAAAACTACTTTTTGAAAACTTTCTTTTGATATCACACAATGAATTTAAAAAATATATATATATTTTTTTCAACGACAAAAAATTCTTTATTTTTCAAAAAACTAACCTGAAGAAAAATTCCATTTGACTATTTCGGTTCCCATCAATTTACGTTATTAAGATTATTTTCAGATTTTTAGATCAACCCATCTGGGAAATAGAGTGGGGGATAAAAGTTTTTTGACATATTTTTGACGAAAATCTCATAAATGATTTTTCAAAAATATAACTTTGCTTATTTATCTACGCATTAAAAGGTTTTCTTTCATACCCCACTCAAAATTTTTAAAAAATATTTATTTTTCATTAAACACATATTTGTTTATATTTATCTCGTGCTGTGTTTTTTGAAATATTGTATTTCTGTTTGTGAACTAATGTATTTTTCTAATATGTAGATCAAAGGGTTGTATAAGCTTACCAAATTTCATCTTTCTATGTTCAGCCGTTTTGCTACAATTTCTGCCTTACAGACAGACACATGAGTGACGTTATAAAGGTTTGTTAATGGCCATGCCTACAAAACCCTAAAAATCTGTCTTACCTCAGTTTCACTTTTCCATTTGATACCGTTTCATACATTTTTTGAGCAATTATTGATTGTTGAAATTAAAATTTTCTTGATGAATCAATTTATGTCTGTAAAGGCACTTTAAAGGCATTTTAAAGTATACACCCATGCCACAGAAATGTCATTTTTATGTAAAATATGGCTTTAAAAAAATGCATTAAACAGGCTACGAATTTGAAAAAAATATAATGAAAGCATGAATAACACCTGTAATGCTACAACAGGCTATTGAGAACTGACACGCTCGGATACGCAGTCTGGTGGTCAAATATTGTACTACGCGACTGTAGTACTGTTTGAAATTATTACATATGTTCTGGTGTTATTTTTTTGTTAGAACGTGGATAGATACATTTTCATAAAATAAAAATGTACTGTGCTTAAATTAACCTGTTCCCTGTTAGCATATTGACAGCTGAATACTAGACAATTCAGCCATTTTGCCATGAATTACAGCGCCGCCAACGGTAATGTCACTTCTCAATAGGCACCATTTATTAATCAGATATCAAAAATTCTTTAACAAGAATGGTGGACACTTTGAACATGATTTTTAAATGATAATTTAATTTAAAGTGATTGTGCCTCTTATCTTTATGTTGTATGTAGATATTTGCTTATTCATTTTAAATATTATAATTTAATTTATAATAATGTTGAGCATTAATAATTTTTTATTTGAGTCTTAATTTTATATCAAAATAACATTAAAATTAACACTGTCATAAATCAATGATTAATGATCTATTTTTTTAAATTCGTAGCCTACTTAATGCATTTATTTATTTATTATTTGAGTTTTTATTATCCATCAAAATTACATTTGTGGAACTCATTTGGTTACCTAATAGAAACAATCTCGTCGCAGTCAAAACATAAGATTTTAAAATTATCAATATTCATTTATGAATCATATATATGATAATTTTAATGTCGAAACTATTTGGTAAATTTATGTTTAATTTTGTGTTAATCACAAAAAATGCGTTAACGTGTGACCTTGAGAGTGGTGTGCCAGCCTGATGGCACGAATAACAAATTACAATATTATTCTATGATGATTGTTTTGACATATTTTCTATTTTACCGTTAAATATTAAATACAATGCGAATAAATTTTATCTGATGTTGCGAACAATAACAGTTTTTAATCCTTTACTCAATCATTTTTAACGCAGGTGTTAATAATTTCTATGTTTTATTTTTACTACCAAAACGAGGTATCTGATAAATCTCCATTTGCATCTTTGATGATTTTTTTATTTTTATACGTTCTGCTCAATTTGAATTCGCGCGGTAGTTCACAACCGTATTGCTCTAATTTCAGGCTTTCAACTATTTTGCCCGAAGACACTGCCTATATCAATATGTAAACTCTCCTTGTGTAGCATAGTGCGGAGTAACGTCGTTCTATACTCCCCATTGGGAGAATGCCCAAAGCTATGAAATTAGCTACACTATGACACAAGTATTGTAACTTGCCGAAAGCGACACTTGTTGAAATGCGAATAACTTCACAGTATTTACATTTTTAATTTGTTATTATTGTGACATAGTAATAAGTGAATAATAACTAAATATGGATAAAAGTGATATAATTTTGAAATTCGAAGAATAACTTTTATTCAAAAACATTGGTAAGTCTTTACCTATAATGAATATGACATCTATATATAAAGTTAAAAGGTATTTTAATAAAAATGTGCATGACATAAATGTGTGGGTTTGTGGAAGTGTAACGAAAAATGCTTTTTTATGTTTCGCTTGTTTAATTTTTAAAGATATTGTTATCGATAAAGAATGGGTCTTAAAAGGTGACGTTGATTTAAAAAATTTACGCGAAAAGGCTAAAAAAACATAACTATAGTACAGTGCATATAAAAAACTATGTGAAATTTAATATATTAGGAAAAACCGACATACGAAATCAAGTTGATTGGGTATTTAGATCTTCGATTGTAAAGTATAAAGAAACGGTCGAAAAAAATCAGTATATAATTAATAAATTTTTAAATTGTATAAAGTTTTGTTGTATACTCGGTTGAATTTTTTTTTGGCACTGCATCAAAGGCTATTTGCGCCTACACAGCCCGATATATTTCACATGGTTGATCTAAACAATCGTCAATATGAAAACAAAACTGTATAACTGGTAAGCTTTTGCAGTTTTTTTTATTTAATATTTGATTGCTCCTCCCGTTGCTTAGACCTGCAGCCGCCACTGTTTAACACGTTTGTTCTTTTTTTTTTTGAGATCCAAATTGTTTCATACTATCCCACAATTTTTTCACGTACAACGCTCTCTTATATTATGTGTACCGGAAAGTTTTTTCGTTTTTATTATTAGTGCAGTATACGAACTAGTCACGACTTATTCGCTGAATTAAACAGACGTCTTTTGCGTTTTAATTAAACTCTGTAATCTTAAGTACCTAATTATTGTTTTCGTTTCATTTTAAACCCTTGCATTTTAAAATGGCGGAAGAATTTTCATCAAAACATTTTTTATGCTGTTAAATGTTGTATGAGTACTATAAAAAAAAATCTGCTACAGTTGCTACATAAAACATTTGCACTGTTAATGGTGATAAACTAAGTGTACGCACATGTCAACAGTGGTTAAAAAATTAAATCAGGAAATTTATGTTTGGATGATGAACTTCGATCTAGAAGGCCCTATAAAGGAATAATTTATTATGAGATGTTGAAACCGGGGTAAAGTGTTAATTCTGATCTCTACTGTGAACAATTGGATCGACTGAATCAGAACTTGACCAGAAATCGGCCAGAAATTGTGAATAGAAGAGGAGTTATTCTTCAAGGCAACAATACCTGACCTCATTCATCAAAAAAAGACACGTGAAAAAATTTCCGAGCTTGATTGGGAGGTTCTAATACACCCACCCTACTCACCAGACATTTCACCCTCCGACTATCACTTATTTCGGTCACTGGAACACTTTAAGAAACAAGGCACTTAGAGATATGAATCATTTTAAAAGGCTTGAATAGTTTTTTCCTTCAAAAAATCAAAAGTGTTAAAGATTACAATGGTAATTTTACTCAATAAAGTACGTTTTTTTCTTTCGATTTCTTTCTATTTTTAATAATACCAAATAAACGAAAAAACTTTCCGGTACACCTAATAGTTTCTTGAAATCAGTTTTAATTTTATGATTTAATTTATTTATAAGTTCTAAATTTAGTAAAACGTGGTTGAAGCACATAGGAGAAATCCAGCATAAATTCAAAATACGACCACCACAAACCTACTAAATAACTAAACTTCACTTAAGTAACGAACATAAAACCTACGTAACTGGTTTATTTATGTACCCATTACATTAACAAACATTACAATACGTATTTATAATCTCGAGTTTAAAGATCTAAAAACAAATGTGACATAATTTGGCAGTGCTACAACTCAGCGGCTAGTACAAAGCGGAACTCGTATGTATCGACAGTATATCCGGTTAACTGTTTTGTTGACATTTCCGGTATTGACATGCGCTGTCTTATGTGATTTGGGTCAGTAAATAATTATTTAAGGTTAGTGGAGGATTGCGTTAGATAGAAAAGAATTTATGTTCACACTATGGAGACATGGAAATTGAGAATGGAGAATGGAATGTAAAACATGGTGTTCTAGAAAACTATGTTTTATGGAATTTAGTTTTCATTTACTGTCGTTAATAGCAACAAAACTCCGGATCTGAAGATAGGTCGACAACTTTTCAGGTGTCTCAAAACTCAGTAAACATTACAAATTTTAGTTACTCATCATAGAGTTGGCAGAATGAAGAGGCGAAGCTCATGTTATAGTATTTCCAAAATGAAATGGCCACTCTTGTTAAGAGGCTTAACAAAGCAATTAAGGGTTTATGGCAGTAATCCTGAGACTCGTTGCTGTAAAAAGAATATAAGAGGTATTAAGGGAATTTTAAATTTAAATCGAATAGATGTAACACTAGGTCCATTGAAGTTTCTTAAAAACCATTAAGGATATTTTCCAAATTTATAATCTTATTACTTCTAAATTTTAGGTTGTTATACTTGTTTGTTAGTTAATTTTCAACGTTCATAGCGTGCATACATTAACAACTTGGCACTTTGGCGACCATTTGATTTTGAAGAAATTCATAGTTTCTGTAGTGAAAATAGTGAATCTGTGCAAGGTGATTTGGAGTGCGAAAATGTGGACGTTGACGTGAAATGCGAAAATATGGACGTGGCTACTAAAGAAAAATGTCATTTGTCAGAAGATTGCAAAGTTCTGATACTGAACGTTTATAAAAAGTTAGTTTCAAAAACAAATCAGCAGCGAAAACGACCCGATTTACAAGTTTTCAAGAAAATAGATAGTTTTATGTCTAAAACAATAATAAATAAAATATACGACTTTTATTCGAAAAATATAGTGCCGACTTGTTGGCTAACATCTTTAACAGATAACCAACACGATTGTGCATCTTTTAATAAAAAAATTGGAAGAAGACGGAATAGAATCTCCATACAAATTTAGCCATATGTATAATTATTGGAAGTTGCTAGGATTTATTTTTGTTGCAAAAAAGAATGAATTTTGGTTGTGCAAATTTGAAGTATTTGATATAGACTATAAAGACTTTAAAGCAAAACGGTTTTCAAGCATGCCTATATTTATAATTCCAATATAGCTAGTCCTAAACCTGATAAAAATGTAAAGGAATGTCAAGTGAGTATATACAGTTCATTCTAAATAGCATATAAGAAAACACGTTTATTTTAAATAATTATTACGGTCCTGTCAACTATTATTAACAGAACCATAAACTCAGCAGCTATAATGGTTATACTGTCAGTCATTATTGGAATCAATAAGTGAGAGTGGCCATGTCATTTTGGAAATACTTTGTTATCGTTTTAGACACAAAAATATCTATTTTCTTGAAAACTTCTAAATCTGTTCGTTTTCGCTGCTGATTTTTGCCACGATCTATGATACGTTGAATTGTTCTGTATGGAACACTAGTAAATTCCGCAGTTCTAAGTATAGGTTTGTCCATTACCTTCCGAAACTAACTTTTTATAAACGTTCAGTATCAGAACTTTGCAATCTTCTGACAAATGACATTTTTCTTTACTAACCACGTCCACATTTTCGCATTCCACGTCAACGTCCACATTTTCGCACTCCAAATCACCTTGCACAGATTCACTATTTTCAATACAGAAATTAAGAAATTCTTCAAAATCAAATGGTCGCCAAAGAGCCATATTGTTAATGTATGCACGCTGTGAACGTTGAAAATTAACTTACAAACAAGTAAAACAACCCTTAAAATTTAGAAACAATAGGATTATAAATTTGGAAAATATCCTTAATGGTTTTTAAGAAGCTTCAATGGAACTAGTGTTACTTATATTCGATTTAAATTTATAATTCCCTTAATGCCTCTTATATTCTTTTTACAGCAACGAGTGTTATTACTATCATAAACCCTTATTGCTTTGTTAAGCTTCTTAACAAGACTGGCCATTTCATTTTGGAAATACTTGGAAAGAAGAGTTTAGTTCCACATGCTCAGGGCATCGTTTCTTATAATATGGACCTATTTTTATTTTACAAATACCCCTGATATACTCCAAATATTTTATAATACTCCAATAAGTTTTATAAAGCAATATAAACAAAAGAGTTTTATTAAATATAGGTTGTTTAACATAAAATATAATTGATAGAAAATTTGGGTTCTGATAATCGTAAAACATTATATTTTATACAAGTGTATTCTGCAAATTTTTCTGTCACAACAGATCTTTTTTTTGTCTTTAACATTTCCCAGTTTTTAGGGTTTTGTAGGTATGACCAAAAAACCCTTATACTGTCTGTCTGTCTGTCTGTCTGTTCGGTAAAAATTGTAGCCAAACGGCTAAACCTAGAGAGTTGAAATTTGGCATGCTTATACAACTCTTTGACCCGCACATAGGAAAAATACTAAAACATCTAAAAACCATTTCCCCCTAAAAATATAAACAAATATGTGCTCATCGAAAAAAAAAATATTTTTTTTAAATTCTGAGTAGGGTATCAAATGAAAGCCCTTAGTACGTGGATTAACGATCAAAATTTTATTTTTGCAAAATAAATTATTTTGACGCGATTTTTGCCAAAATTGTGCAAAAAAATTTTTGTCCCACACCCTGTAGCCCAGATGGTTTAAACTAAAAATCTGAAAAAATTCTAAGTAATGTACATTGGTGTGAACCGGAATAGTACAATAGGAATTTTTGATCAGATTATGTTTTCGGAAAATAACGCATTTTTTGTGTTTTTAACTAAAATATGTTAACTATTTAATACGTTGTGTAACATACCAGATCAGCAGCTCTCGTGGCGTGGTTGGATTTGTCGTACGCTTAATAATATAACTAAACTTGCAAACTAGGGTTCGAATCCTGTTGATTTTATTTTTTGTTTTTTTTTTGCATTTTTATTTTGTTTAAATTATTTTGTTAAAATTCTAGTTATATTTGGTAAATGTTGCATTTAATTTTTAAAAGCGTAAATTTAATAACCAGTGGAAAGTGTTGAAATTATAATTTACTTCTATGTTTGATGAAATCAAAGGGCGGGACTTATGATGTAAGCAACCAATGAAGCCATAGGTGCATTTTTCAAAATCTTAATGAACTATATAAAAAAAATACTGCATATATTTAGAAACTTAAATAATGGTATTAGGCATTCGAATTAAAATTCATAAAAAAATATTTTGACATAAAATTTGTTTTGGCATCCCAAATAATCATCGTTCAGTTACTAAATACCTGCAAAACCCAGAAATGTGTGAAAATTCACACTTCACATCAATTTTTTATAATCAAGTTAATAACGTTTAAACATTGTCGGCCTTGGTAGCCTAGAGGTAGTGATCCTGCTTCACGAGCCATAGGTCCCGGGTCAAATCCTGGTCAGGGCATGGATCTTTGCATTTCAAACTTTCAGTTCTATCCGACATACTACCTAACTTTCAAAACTAGATTCAGTCAGACATTTGTTTAACATTGTCATATGGTATGCCATACTTTGTCAGGCATACCAACTGTACGTTTATTATTATGCTGTACTGTTTTACTTTTTCGGGCATTTCTAATAATCATGTCTGAGATTTGGACTTGCATATAAAATCTATGCTGGCTAATCGTTGTTGTAACTGTAATTAATATAAAGTAGCATAATTCAATGATATTTATAAATTGGTTATTATAACCACACTTTTATATTGTCACTTCAAATCGTTAAGTTGACAGTGATAAGTAACATAGGCAGAAGGTGTTGATTGTCTATATCTGTCGCTTTTTACTTCAGATGGTAGTTTTAAAGTTGGAATGACATCAGCAGTTTGAAGCTGTAGTGAGAAATATAATGTAAAACAGCCTTAACTCACTGTTAAATAAAAGAGTTGTTCTTAATAATATAAATATTAGGTTGGCTATAGGCGATCCCCTGTGATGGATTTGCCTTAATAGGGGATACGCATAAAATTTATATTTCCTTAAAACTACATTTTTTTGATATGTTAATGTTAGTTATGTCACCTAACAAAACAAAAATCACATTTTAATTAATATTACAGCCAAATTTTTTAAAGAAAATATTTACCGACCACAGCGCGAAGGTTGCCGAGTAAATACGACTGAGTATGACAGACAGCCCAGACTACAACATAATCTTTACGTGTGTATATTGCAGGGCTTCGAACCGGAACTGAACCGAAAACCGAAAAAAACCGTTATTTTTGTCGGAACGAAAACCGGAACTGAACCGAAATAAAATATCGGTTTATTTCGGTTCAGATAATGTTTATGTGAGTGATTATAAAATACATTTTATTTAAGATTATTTTTTAAACTGATGAGCAGAAAAAAATCGTAATTCGTAATTTTTTTAAAGGATAAGTAAAAAAAAAAATGCGCTCCTATTATTTCGGGTGGGAACGCCCAGAACTTCCCCTTACCTTGGTATGATTATCACAAAATAAGGAATAAAGTGTTCTTCTAAATTATAGTATAATCTGTCTCAATTTGTAATACGAAACTAAATCTGGTTACTTTGGTGACTGTTGTGGTGTAAATAGACTTTTTTGAAACCATGTAAACTTGTAAATCTGGCTTCTACATTTTTAGTGAAGTTGCATTATACTGAGGTATAATTTTATTATACCTCAGATATATAGATTTATATAGATTTATATAGATTTATATAGATATATATAGATTTATATTCACTCAAAAACTACATGTCAGATACCAAATTGACCTGTCAAATTTGTGATTGACATGTCAAATATTTTGAATTGTATACAAATATTTATTTCATCTTAATTCGCTTATTCATATTTTCTGTTCTGGTTGCATAAAATATATTTCAAATGCTTGTCAATTTGTGTTTTATACAATTTGTGTTAGTAAGTTGACATATACGTAATTTAATGTCAATTATGAATTGTCAAATATTTTGAAAGGTGTTACCACCCTAAGGTGATATTTTAAATATATAACATAAAAAATGAAGTTTCCCTGTTAGTTTCGTATTACAAAATGAGACAGATAATATAAAATAAATTTCTAATACATATAAAAGCATTTAAAAATTTATCACTCGGAACTGAACCGAAAACCGAAAACAGAAAAAAACCGTTATTTTTGCCTTAACGAAAACCGGAACCGAACCGATATATATTTTTTTAACTGAACCGGAACGAAAACCGAAACGAAAAAAATAACGGTTCGAAGCCCTGGTATATTGTATTGTTCCAGAGTTTTGTATTTGTTTTTGAACAATTTTTCACGCATTTTGGCTCAGAGTGACAATTTACCCAACATTGATGCTTTTATGCTCATGGAATATATGAAAAATAATGAATGCTAAAGTGTTGAAGAAATACGTGGTGTCAAAACAGACTTATAATAACCATTTATGTATTCTATAACTTTATGTAAACAATAAACGCTGTAACTCTGTAAAATGTAAATATTTATGTAATTTAAATGTCAGAATTTTACTACATTGTTTACATGAAGTTACAAAACGTTAGAGGCATAATTGAAATACTGCAATATAGGTTATATATTTTAATATAAAATTTAATTCGGGAAACATGTATAAATTGTTTTTATACAATTAAACTTTATTTTAATTAAAAACACTCTAACTTTACACAATCTATAAAAGTTATACAAGCAAATAAGTTCACGACAGACTGTGTAGGCTGTACGCTGTACACTGGGTAGGCTGTACGCAGTACACGTAAGTAGGGTATGACGTCACACGTGGTTTTCGCGCGCTACATATATTTATGATTTTTTTCAGCCTTCAAATTAAAAAAAAAAATGCAAAATTGTTTTTTATGTTATATGCAACAGGAGGAATATAATAAAAAATAAAAAAAAATCATGCCTATCCCCTATTCCGAACGAAGCATAGGAACCTCGGATGGTAAGAATAAAAATTAATGTAAACGTTAAAATTAATTAGAGTTCGGTTAGAATGCTTTTTTTTACTTGCCCGACCTTAATATATAAGGGGCAAGTATTGTAATCGCGATAATTTTACGTATGTGTGTTTGTGTGTGTGTATACACGATAACTCAAGAACGGTTCAACTTAGAGAATTCGTTCTGGTACTAAAAAATTCTCCTATTAAATGGGAAAAACCCTATTGTTTTTTATGAAGATCGGTTGACTAGAAATGGGAGTTTACTCGTGTCGATTTTAAGATTTTTGCGAATATTTAGCAACAGAAAAATATTTCGAAAAAATTTATTAAACAAAAGTTACTATAAATGCAATAACTAATAATTTTTCCAAGGTCAAATAAAACCAATTTAAAAAAAAATAACTTTTATTTGAGACGTTTTTTGATAAAACAAAAAATTTCGAAAATTTTTTGTAAAATTATTTAAAATTTTTCCAAGCCTCAATTTTTTCATACTTATATGTAACGTTTCCATGGTCATGATAATTAATTAATAACTAGTAAACCAAGCCTTGGATAAAAATTTGTATAGAACATACCCAGCAAACATTCAACTAACGGCCGAATGCTGGCAAACTTTTATGCTGGTAAATTACTGGCACCAAAAGTAAGTGCAACGCCAGTATTAATAATGTACTTCACATTTGTATTTCGCATTCCGCCTATTCGAAGTACTTTACCAGCATTTTATAAGCACTCTTCTTCACTCATACTTTTTACTTAAAACCATCAGAAATAAATCTTGCAACTAATGCGATTATTTTGCACTTTACCGTTGCTGGGCCAGCAACTGATACATCAATGGGCCAGTAACGGCCCCGGGGACACCGGGGTACTGGCCCATTACTTTCAATGCCGGGGAGTATGTGCTTTACCAGTACTGGCCCGTATAAAAATGTTTGCTGGGTAATTTGATGTATTTTTGAAGATTTATCTAAATATTTTAAAATTTTTGTTTTCTAAATTATTTATTTTATTTTTTTTATGGGAGGGCAAGTCTAGCTGAGGTTTCCCTACGCCACTGGTTTTAAATAGTAATCGTTAGCTTTCATAGAAGCTAAAAATAATATTTTAAAACTTCCTAGCAATGCGTAAATATAGTCAGTAGCTCTTTACTTCACACTGAAGTACATTTGCAATTTTACTGTTAAATAGTTTGATAAGGTAAAAGAACGGTGTAAACCGTAGGAAAAGATGTTACTGAACTATTGGAAGGGGAGATTACTGGTGTAATTTGTGTAGAAGTTTGTGTTAAGTATTCTGTACAACATACAGATAATGTAGCAGATACTTGTAAAAGCATTTTTTCAATGCCTACTTAGAGATTATCATGTTCCCATTATTTATTTTTTACTGTACCTTATGTTACTCACGCTTGAAATATGGTAATGTATTAAAAACATATTTAAAACAGTTTTAATATAAGTAACTCAAAGAAAAAAAAAAAAAAAATGTAAAAACATTAATTATCACACATTTCAGAATTTCGTAGATGTCTTGCCTTCAGCTTGTTAAATAAACCTTCACCCTTGTGTACTGTGGCGTAGTTACAGTAGCGGACTAGCTAAATTATCTGGCCCTCGAAAATTAGATTAAATCGACACCATAGGGTCAAAGCCGGCCTCATTGGATAAAGAACCGGCCCAATTGATCCAAGAACCGGACATATTGGGACCGGCTCACCGGGAATTTGCCCGGTATCCCGGCGGGCCAGTCCACCACTGCGTAGTTAGGATGTGTTTATGGGGGGGTACATTAAATTAACACGAGATTACACAAAAATATCTATTTTCTTGAAAACTTGTAAATCGGGTCGTTTTCGTTGCTGTTTTTTGCCACGAACAATGATACATTGAATTGTTCTATGTGGAACACTAGTTAATTCCGCAGTTTCAAGTATAGATTTATCATTACCTTCCGAAACTAACTTTTTATAAACAGTATCAGAACTTTGTAATCTTCTGACAAATGACATTTTTCTTTGAATGTTGAAAATTAACTAACAAACAAATATAACAACCCCTAAAATTTAGAAACAATAGGATTATAAATTTGGAAAATATCCTTAATGGTTTTTAAGAAACTTTAATTGAACTACTATTACATCTATTCGATTTCAATTTAAAATTTCCTTAATACCAGTTACATTCGTTTTACTACAATGAGTCGGATGGGCAGGTAGTGCCGGAAGGGTTTATATATGCCGAAATGGTTTATATTTGCTAAAAGGTTTATATGGGTACAATAGAGAGATATTGCAACCTCTGTACTACTGATCTTTTAATAAAGTTTTCCTATATTTGACATGTGCGCATGCGCAGTTGATATATCCTTAATTTTTTTCTTTTATTAAAATACAGGCTACCTTTATTTAATTTAAATAACGGCAAAGCATTTTTTATTTAAAGCGCCTTAATTTTGACAGGTCTTCTGTCAATTTAACCTCAAAATTAACAACGGAGTAAATTCGAACATGAAATTTGTTGACTTTTCTTGTGAGTTCTTGTGAGCAATGATGCAAGCTAAACATAAAAAACGTTTACGATTTAAATACGAGGACGATGTTATTCTTCTCAGAGAATTTGTGCCACGAAACCCTTTTGCGAATGGTTGTGCCATATGGGAAAAAGTTAAAAATAGTCTGCTGCAGTTAACTCATATAAGAGTTGCAGTTAACTTCTATATTCATTACGATTTCGATCTATCAATTTGGCATATTTGTCAAAAAAAAGTATGAAGCAAGAGCACCGTTGCAATAACACTCTTTAAAACATTATGAAAAATGTTAATACAGGATACTTTATAAGAGGTTTCTTTTAATAAAGTCAGCTTTTTTTCACTTTGCAATATCTCTCTATTAAGATTAATAATTCTTTTATTTTTCTGGTATATTTGTTATTCAAGAATTACAATATTTACGCTTCTGAAAATTGTATAATTTTTTTCAAAAATATATAATGCAAGGCGAACATTCGTAATACAACTTTTGCACTCAACTGTTTTTAGCCAAAACACATTTTGCTCAATCTGCGTTTATAAGTGTTTCATAGTGCAGTCGTCTGGAGGTGACCACGGGCATTTCGATGAAATTTACTCGTATTGTATTTTTACATCGATATATAATGATATATTCGAGACGGAGTTGGGCACTAAAGGGTTGCAGGAAAAAACGACCCACACTGATATGCATTATTCAGAAATTTTAAATTGAACGTTGTTCCGAATCATAAGGTGGGCGAAATAGTTTTTTTATTTGCAGTTTTACCAGAAATTGCTTCAAAATAAAAATGATTTGTATAAATTCTACAATATCATCATAAAATAACTGTGAAACAAGGAAGTAAATTTAACATCCGTCAACAAATCCTAATTATCCATTCCTAAGCTGTACCAATTTTCACATGGCAAACAATCAAATTACATAGTCCGTCCTGTATAATTTAGGAAGGGGAATTGTCGAGCACGCGTTTTACCGTACGCCCTGTATTTAGCGGCAGTATCATTGTTATTAGTCCGTGGCGATAATGCCACTCGCTGCTTGCTGTGTACTGTGGTGCGCTCTATCACTGAGTCATGTGTCTCTTGTTGCAGGGACAGAATGGATTCGACGATCTGCGGAGGTTCGTCAAACAAGGGGGTGATTTCTGTAAGGAGCTTTCTACCATTTTACAAGAGAGGTAAGTTCAGTATATTTTAATTTATTAGTTATTGTCTTAAGTTATAAAATGTATTGTTTCCTGGGTTTTATAGCTTCACTATAAAACAATTTGAAGTGAAGTGTGAATTTTCACACATTTCAGGGTTTTGTAGGTATTTAAGAAGTGTAAGAAGCCAACATAATACTGGATGTCTAGGAATATTTGTTTCTATAATCACATCAAAATAAAAAGATTTTTGGTAATCATTTTTATTCGTTATTTGAATACTAAGAACTTCCATTTAATTTTTTTAAACAAAATTTAAATAACACGCCAAATATCCCAGCGTTTTTTTTTCTGCGTTTGTTCCGTATTCAAGACTTTATTAGATTAATAAGATATATATTGATAAATGGCTTCATTTTTTTTTTTTTTTTTATTTTAGAAACGTATTTCTTACTATTAACAGAAAATATAAATCAGCGATATTCAAACTGTGTTCCATGGAACCCTGAGGTCCTCAAGGTTCCATGAGCTTTTTCTTAAACTTAATACAAATTAATTCGTCGGTTTATACTTTTTCCCCTCGCGTAGTTTAGAGGTGAAGACCTTTTTTTTGCTCATTACTTCATTACTTGGATTTTGGAGGTGAGGACATTTTTTTTGCTCATCATTTGGATTTTGAAGGTGAGGACCTTTTTTTTGCTTATCACTTATATTTTGGAAGTGAGCAAAATTTAATAAAATATAATGTATTTCCAATTTTTTTTTTTTTCAATCCTAGAGTTTACCTCAACTGAAATCCTGGTCACCCTGCATAGATATAACCTTATGTTATTATTATTTTTGTTTGGGTTCCACGGAATATTGTTAGACTGTAAAGCAGTGGTTCCCAACCGGGGGTGCCGGCACCCCCAGTGGTGCGGGAAAGCATTTTGAGGGGTACAAGACGAATAATAATGATAAAAAATTATTTTTCAATAAGTATATTTTCTTTCTAATTTTATTAAGGTTAAGAACCGCTAAATGCTACATCAATTAATTTGATCAATTTTAAAGAAATATTCATGCGATTTCCTTTTTTTTGCTCTTTACTTTTTATTTTGATCAATTTGACATATAAATATGACTCAACTGAAAAAAATCACATTTTTTATGGGAGTGCGGGAGCTTATTTTCACATTCAAAGGGGTTCTCACCACAAAAAAGGTTGGGAACCACTGCTGTAAAGGGTTCCAAGACTCGGAAAAGTTTGAAGACCACTGCTATAAATGATTTATACCTCTTTAATTCATTAAAAACAAAAATCTAAAGTAATTCAAACAAGAAGTTGAATCACAACGTATAATAGTATAATAAAATAACTGAACAATACACTCAACAGTGTAGTATGATGTTGAAAACTCGGTCCTCAGCTTTTAAAAAAAATATTATATTTTTAATTTAAAAAAGAAGACACATTAATAAATACAAAAAATCCATAACATTATTAGCCATAATTTAGCCATGCATTAAAAAATGAAATTATATTTGTCAAAAACACAAAAACTGCAATATCTTTCAAAAATGTAATCGGATTAAAAATTCCTCTCTTACGTTTCCGGCTCAGATCAATGTACATTACTAATAATTTTTTCAGATTTTTGGTTTAAGCCTTTTTTTAGCACATTTTGGCTCAAATCATGTTAAAAAAGAAACGAAATTTAAAAAACTTCTTTGTGTTCCTTAATCTACGTCCTAAGAGCTTTCTTTTGATACCTCACAATAAATTTAAAAAAATATATTTTTTTATCGACGACACAAAAAAACGATATTTTTCGAAAAACTAATCTGATCAAAAATTCCTGTTGAACTATTCCGGTTCCCATCAATGTTCATTATGGAATTTTTTATCAGATTTTGAGATCAATTCCTCTGAAAGATAGGGTGAGGACAAAAGTTTTTTGACATAGTTTTGACAAAAAATCTCTGATTTATTGTTTTGATTTTACTTTGAAATTTTGCTTTGATTTTCCAAAAATAAAAATTTGCTTGTTGATCCACGCATTAAGAGGGTTTAATTTGGTATGCCACTCAAAATTTCAAAAAATTATTTTATTTTTTTATTAAATACATAATTGTTTATTTATCTCGAGATGTGTTTTTTGAACTCTCAGTATTTTTCCTATATGTGGGTCAAAGAGTTGTATAAGTATGCCAAATTTCAACTTTTTATGTCCAGCCGTTGGCTACAATTTCTACCGTAAAAACAGACAGGCCTTTATAAGTGACCTTATAAAGGTTTTTTGGTGGTCATATCTACAAAGCCCTAAAACACGGTCGTCGGAACTTGTCCTTACACTGTGGGTCAAAATTTGTCCAGAAATTAGGCCTTTTATGTAATTCATAACAATTGTATTTTTCTTTTCTAGATCGGAAGCTGAACTACAATATGCAAAATCCTTATCTAAATTATCTTCCAAACTGTCCCGTGCTTGTCGAGAGGGTGTTGGTGGATTAAACGAAGCATGGAAATCCGTCGCTAGTGATATGGAAACACGTTCCGAAATCCACCGCCAGTTCTCCTCTTCGCTCACAGAAGATATCGTTAAACCTTTGAAGGTACTGACGGATTATCAGCACAAGACTCGGAAGTTAGCGGAGGGTACAGTTGATAAAACAGCGAGAAGTTTATCAGACTGGAGGGCGGCTGAGGCGAAGAGCAAGAAACAAAGTCATGTCTGCGCGAGAGATAATGAGAAATTACAAGATGCACTTTTAGATGTTAGGTAAGGGAATGTTTATTTATTAGTACGTGGTAGAAAAATATCTTATTTTTTCAAAAATTAGCATTCATCTTTTAATGTATGCAACAAGAGCTTTAATTTTATATATAGTTGGTATGTGAAAAATTAAAAATCCAACGGTGGAACCATGGAAACGAATGACGTTTGTTATAAATTATAATACATTTTTACATACGGAGTGATTATTTAATGGCGAGACGACGTCACTGGAAGTTTTAATAATTTGCCGTTTCATACACATCGTTGCAGGCGACTATGCGCGCATGCGCATAATCTTTTTTTCTTCATAATCAAATTTTCTTCAAGGTTATTATAGTCATAATATTCTGCTAGGAGGTACGTAAATTTCGGTGACGTCATCTCGCCATTAAATAATCACTCTGTACTTTGAAGACAAAAAAAAAATGGGAAATTTTTATTAAGAATGTTTTGACCAACGCATGTTTGGTTTTCCTTTCTTCCTCCTTCTGTCATACAGGGTTCATTCAATAATTCTTTTACTCCATCGGTCATCTCTAATTTTCATCATGTGCCCATTTGTATTCCAAAGAAATGATAATAAACTGTTAATAAATATTCTACAGAGCATACTACAGAAATATTTTATATTCGACATTACTAATTGATAGGCGTTTGAATTTCCCGCTAATTGGATCAATATTAAAGGTTGGTACTTACCAGGGGCTGTACACGGAGAAACTTACAATGTCATATTAATGAGAAATAATTCCAGCTTCTTTATTCATTACGTATCTCCAATCGAAAAAATGCCAAAGCCATCACGGATATAAAATCACATTGCATTTATTTGTTATTGTTTATGGGGCCATTTTTTTAAAAATAATATTAAATGTATACAAACGAGGCAATGAAAAAACATTTTCTGAAATTCTGCATTTGAATTGGAAACTGATAAAAACGCAAAACTAAATAGTCAAACGTCAATGTCAAAATTATTTGATGCACGTTTATAGTAAAATGCGTCATGTATAGCTATTGTCCGTTCAATCGTTAGATTGCAGTACATGTCAAATGGAATAGTTCTGTTTCATACTCTCATAGGTTTTCATAAAAACACTGTCCTTTTCATTTTTGGCGCCGTTGCCAACTGTGAAACACGATGATCGTTGAAAGGGGTGGTACAAATGGTTATTTATTTTTCCCTAATACTCTCCCCCCATTTAATTTGAATAAATTATCAACAAAAGAATATGAAACTACGCATAATATTTTGAGTTGTTGACATTTTTAATCATTGACATATTTGACATTTTTACAACATTTGGTAATCCATCCCGCTCTCATCTTCCATAAGAGCAATACTGCATTCTAACTTTTGAACGCATTTTAGGCCAAAGCTGTGAGACGAAAATTACTAACAAGACAACACGCTAAATTCAAATGCCTATCAGTCATTAATAAACTCAAAGAAGAAGAAATTTTACTGTTTAGTATAATCTGTCTCAATTTGTAATACGAAACTAGATCTGGTTACTTTGATGACTGTTGTGGTGTAAATAGACTTTTATGGAAACATGTGAACTTGTAAATCTGAGTTTTAAATTTATGGTTAAGTATTATTATATCGAGGTTATATTCAGTCAAAAACTACATATGTCAGATAACAAATTGATATGTCAAAATTGCAATTGACATGTCAAAATTGCAATTGACATGTCAAAATTGTGATTGACATGTCAAATATTTGAAAGGTGCCACTTCAGAATTACCACCCTAAGATAATATTTTAAATATACAACATAAACTTTCCTTGTTAGTTTCGTATTACAAAATAAGACAGATAATAGGATGTGATTTAACGTATAAAAAAAGGCTATTCGAAACGTTTAGGTGGAAGTAGATTTTGCAATTTATAGTTACTTTCATCGTTTGATTCGTGCTTTTTGGCCGTTTTGTTTAAACTTTGTAAAACATGCTTACAATAAACATTTTTTGGTTAAGGTTAATATCATTTTAAAAAGTAATTTTCTTTATACTTTGATTTTTTGTGTCATTCTTAATAAAAATTTCCCATTTTATTTTTTTGTCTTCAAAATATGGAAAAATGTATTAAAATTTTTATGTCATTCGTTTCCATGGTTTCACTGTTGGAATTTTAAATTTTCACATACCAAACCTGAAACATAAAATAACCCAAGCAAGGTCCCTAGACAACCTAAAAGAACGAAATTTCCATTTAGTTCCGTCTAATCGTTTGGAATAGCCTATAATCTTGTTTGTTTCTTTTTATTACAAATTGCAATGTGATATGATTTTAATTACTTGTTTTTCTAAAGCAGGTTATCTCGAAGTACTAGTCTAATTCAATTGGCACATATGCACAACCACAAAACTTTATCCGATAAAGAAAGCGCAAAGGTAAGACCTTAATTCCTTTATTATCTTCATGCTTATTTATTTATTTATACAATGTATTTACAATAATATTTATTTATTTAGCTGGAAGGCAAGAAACGAAAAGCTGAAGATGCTGTAAAGAAAGCCGATATTGAATACTACACATTATGCGTACGCGCAGAAAGAGCAAGGTAATTAAATTTTACAGAATTTGTAAACAAATTAATTCAAGAATAGTTAGATTAGTAAATAATGTACGTTAACTTACTATTTTTGAAGGTTGGAATGGGAATCAGCCGTGCTGAGAGGCTCAAACACGTTCCAAAGTCTAGAAGAAGAACGTTTGAAGAACTTGAAGTCCGTATTAAACTCATATTTGCAACACAGTAGTGATATGTGCCCGAAACTTATGGAGGTATTTATATACTATTTTACAAACTTAGTCGGTTAGCTTAGGCAAAATTTGCCTTTTTAGGGGGGACAATTTTATGGTGCAATCATATCTTTTAAATATTTATATACTAGCGGACATACCAGGCGGTGCTCGGGAGGAAAATAATAATGTATCAAAAATATTTTAATTCGGAAAAATAAATGATTGCTGTACAATAAAAAAATTAAAATTATTTCAATAATGGGTTAAATACCAACATACGTTATTTTCGATTTTAGTTATTTAATTTAAGAACGTTTAATTTATCAAAATAGTTTTATGTAGGATTTTAACAATGTATTGCGCATATAAAAAATATATGAAATGATAAGAAAAGATCTAGTGTAATAAAACACAATATTGTAGGATAAGTTGTAAGTTTCGATATTAGTATATAGTATAATCAATAGAAAAATATGCAAATAACAAATAATAAAAACACAATTTAAAATTTACTTCAACTAAGAACAACTTGAATTTTTGAACCAGCAGTTTGACTCGAACGATCAGACGTAGCGTCTACCAATACACGCATCAGATTAATTTATTTACTATAGTGTTCTTTCTGTGATTACTTCTGATCTATAAACGATTGGTATATGGGTCTAAGGGCTTTTTTCGTTAGTAAATACTATTGCCATTAAAGTATTTTTTCTTAGTAAATCTTTAAAGGTAACGACGATATTCCACAGTAAACTGAGCGTTAATTTGATTTTGAATGCTGTGATTTTTTTTTTCTCTATATCAAAATTTTTGTTTCAATAAAAAGGTGATATTTAAGTTAATTTTGTATGATATATGAGTGGGTGGGGGTTAGTATTTGTCTCGGAATTGTATTTTAAAAATCTAGTCAACTATATAAATATATATATAAAATATTTTATTGCCAGGCAATTAAGGTACAAATTTAAAAAATAAAATTACATGGTGGTTATACATATGCCTCATTGTATTTCTATGTATTCAAGTATAAATATTTTATTATTTTTTAACAATAGTGTTAATACTATGTTACCATACACAATTAGTTACGCCAGGAAAAAGGGCAAAACCCAGCACTTTGTCTATATAAATATATTTATGACTACGTATATAGGGTTTCTCTTGTATATAATTATTTTAATTATTTGCAGAGCACGGAAAAACTGAGGATACCAGTGGAAGAAGCAGAAGCCCATAAAGATATGTCCGCATTTATAAACTTAAGAAATTCCTCTCAGCATGTCTCAGAACAATTACTGCCCGATTTTTACTGTGAACACATCACCCTGGCTATGAACAGAGAACGAAGGAAACAAGTAAGTTATTTTACAATAAATTATAAACCACGCATTACACAGACACTTGTCACATGGCGTAATGATTAAAACACAAAACATTGGATCGAGAATGAGTTAACGCAACTGTAGTCTATTTACGTTAAAATTATAGTTGCGTAATAATATCACGTGATACAACGTTGCCTGCCGTTAAAATGAAAATGTGCTCATTCTTGGGCAGTGTCACTCCACACATATGTGTTCAGCGGGTATCATATAAAAATATATTATTGTATGATATAAAATATAATTTCTCCACGACCACTATAGAATTTACCAATTCTAAAACCAATTTTGACTACAGAAAGTTAATATTCTAACGCAAGAGTTGGAATGTTATTCTTCAGCACTTATCTTCTTATGCATTTTGCGTGTATTTCATTCCATCACTAGTGATGGAATATCTATTCTATGTTTGTTGTCATTTGTTATTGTTCACTATAAGGTATGCATTCCTCCGCGCTGAATAATAGTGTAAACAGTATCTATATGCGTAGGGATACATTAAAATAAATGCAATGTTTATATTTAATAAATGCAACATAACTTCCTAAAAAGTACTAAAAAAGTAGCCGATATGCGGCAAATTAAACTAAAATTAAACAAATAATAAATAAAATAATAAGTTTAATTAATTGATTAATTTCTTATGTAATATAAATTAGTTATTAAAATAATTATTTGTTAAATTTTTTTTTCTGGTGGTCGTGGAGAAAGTAGGGTCTGTGACTCGGATGGAAGAGAGAATTCGATCGCATCGAATTTTCGCATTCCAACCTTGTTACAGAATATACTATTAATAACAATAAAAAAATATTATTGAACGCCGAAATGTCAGAACAATTCATAGGCAACTCTGTGCAGGATTGCCAACTGTTAATTGTTAAAAGATGCTACGTTCTTATTGTTTTTACTTTGATATGCCTAAGGGACTCATACTGTTCAACTATCTAGCTTCGATTATTACTTATTGTGTAACTATAATTTTAAAGTAAATAAAATTTCTATTTAAAATATTTCTAAATTTTAACTGTTGATAATTAGTCATTAAGTCTTTTTTGCATCTAACTAAAATATTTCAGACCTAGCTCTATTCAAGTCGGTTGACAAAAAAACAGTCTGTTTTTATTGACGGTTGACAAAAAGAAAAAAAGTTGAAACTAGATACCACGCCTAATTAAGAATTGTTTGAGAATATGTATTTTATTTTAGAATTGCTTATTTATTTCTTTTTGTTTTTAGGCACTGATTAAACTGTTACATTTAATCAGACAAGATTTGGAACGAGAAAGAAAATCTAAAAACGGTTTAGAGAATTTGTCAAGAGCGATTAAACAAACACCAAATTTCGGATCAGAGGATTCACAACAGAATGTTAGCGAGAAACTGTACCATGTAAGTTTTATTTCTGGCCCAAGAATGCAAAAAAATATTCTAATTTTCATATTAATTGTTCAAAAAAATAATATAAATAAAATAATTCATTTTATTTATTTTTCTTTGTCGTTTTGCAGATGCGTTCGATGTTAACGTATCTAGAAGGTGCTAGATATAAAGTACAAAGTGCTTTGGCAGAATTAGAAAGTAAACAAAGGACAAGTCATCCATTAGCAGCACACATCACAATTACAAGGGACAAATCAGGGCTTCAGCAGAGCATACTGAAAGTAAGTGGTTCACATTTTGTCCTCTATAGCAGTGGTTCTTGTGGCGGGTCTACACTTAAGTGGGAAACCGAGTTCTACGACGCGTTAACGGCGTACGTACGGCGCCATCTGTCAGAAGAAAGTTAAAACCAAGCTGTCGTATGCAAGTGCACAGAATGAATACCGCAGTTCTAAGTATAGGTTTGTCATTACCTTCCGAAACTAACTTTTTATAAACGTTCAGTATCAGAAGTTTGCAATCTTCTGACAAATGACATTTTTATTTAGTAGCCACGTCCACATTTTCGCATTCCACGTCAACGTCCACATTTTCGCACTCCAAATCACCTTGCACAGATTCACTATTTTCACTACAGAAATTAGTAATTTCTTCAAAATCAAATGGTCGCCAAAGAGCCATGTTAATGTATGCACGCTATGAATGTTGAAAATAACAAATAAGTATAACAACCCCTAAAATTTAGATATAATAAATTTGGAAAATATCCTTAATGGTTTTTAAGAAACTTCAATTGAACTAGTGTTACATCTATTCGATTTAAATTTAAAATTCCCTTAATACTTCTTATATTCATTTTACAACAATAAGTCTTAAGATTACTGCCATAAACCCATTACCGCATTACCACTTTGTTAAGCTTCTTAACAAGAGTGGCCATTTCATTTTGGAATTACTATACGCTCCCTGATATCGAAGGATCGTACCTAATCGGTTTCAGATTAAGTCCCCCACTTCTTCCCAATACCTGCCCGTCAATCACCGTGCGGTGACTGACGTCGCATCTTCACAAACGGTATATTTTGCATGTGCGTTAATTTTTTTACACCAATATTCTTACCTAATCAGCAGTTCTAGATATGTAGTGTAAAACATTTTTATATTATATATGAAATTTTCTAGGTGACTATTCTAAAATAATTAATACGTGTTCATTAATCAGAATTTTATCACCGACAAACTCGGTAATAAAAAAATGGTTGTTTTTAAAACCATAAAATTGTTAATTAGGCTGAACCGTGCATCGCAGACATTTGGTGTCGTGGACCTTTTTTGTAGATCCAGTTAAGATCTACATTTTATCTCTTCATAATATCGACATATCTCTTACAATTTATAAGTACTTAAAAGTGCCAATATTTACCCCTTACCAATTTTACTCCATTGGGGCTGGCGGGCACTTTTAAAACCTAGCCTATGTTAAGCACGTACTCATTTTACCCCCTATACCAGTGATGGCGAACCTATGACCCGCGGGTCAGACACTGACCCATGAGGGCTTTTTAAGTGACCCACGCGTTGAATTTATAAAAAAAATAATAGCATAGAAGAGAGAACAGGCAATCGAGAATATTAAAAAATTAAAGTATAAATAAATATATAATGTCGAATTTATAAAAAAATATATATATATTTCCAAGTGGACGTTGACTAACTGATTTTCTATCGTATCAATGTGCCTGTATGTGAGCCATAAAATTTTCAAATATAGATTGGAAAAAAGATTTAATGTTCTTATGTGACATCACTCAGCATTTCAATAAACTGAATAAAAAACTTCAGGGAAATGGACAAGTTGTATTGATGATGTTTGAAAATATTAAAACATTTATGACGAAACTTAACATCTTCACAAAAGATTTGGAAATGAAAACGATAATATATTGTCCTCAATTACAAAAACATTTTCAAAACACAATAATTTCTGAAAATACGCTTGATATTCAAAAAAATGCAATTAAAAAATATTTAATTATTATACAGGAAATAAAACGAGCTTTTCAGGAGAGATTTAATCAATTTAAAAGTTTGGAAAATATATTTCACTTTATTTTATATCCATACAAAACAGAATTTGCAACAATGGAGCTAACCGGATTTATGTGGCTAAGTATCCATGATTTAGAAATGGAATTAGTTGAATTTCAAAGCAACATAGTGTGGAAAAATAAATTTGAAAACTTAGTTTCGGAAATGGAAGGAAAATTTTCTGAAAGTACTACAGACAATAATGAGATCCCAATCTAAAAATTGAAAATATTATATTAAACGTATAGGATTCTTTACCAAACAATTTTTTATCAATGAAAAAGCTTGCTAATGCTCTGTTAACGATTTTTGGGTCCACATATTCGTGCGAAAAATGGTTTTCCTCAATGAATTTTGTAAAATCCTCCAACAGAAATAAACTGGGAAATGAATTGACCGCGAAATGCGTTAAACTAATGAATACGGATTATGAGCCTAATATTAAGAAACTATCTGAAAATAAGCAACAACAGACTTCACATTAAATATATATATATATATATATATATATATATATATATATATATATATATATATATATATATATATATATATATATATATATATATATACAGTGATGGGCGCGTAAGTTACATGATGTAAGTTACCTCATTGTTTACGCGTAAACAATTGATGTAAAGTAAACACAAAAACTCTTGTAAACAATGTAAACACTGTAAACAATGATTTAGACATGCGCACTTATTAAAAGAAAAAGTAAGTTTAATATATAGTAATTATGAATATTAAAACCTTTAAGAAAATGTTGCTTCCTTTTCTTCAATTAAAACAAAACCTATTTTTTCACAGCTATTCCTTCGGTTTCTTATTATTTTTAACTACTTGTTCATTAAGTTCTCTATTATTGGTATTAAATAACTAAAACTAACCTCATTATTTGACAGTTTACATAGTTTACATTGTTGACAAGTTTAACAATTGTTTACATAATATTACACGTAAACGTAAACAATTAAAGTTTACGTGTAAACGCCCATCACTGTATATATATATATATATATATATATATATATATATATATATATATATATACTTTTATCAACTTTATTATATATACAAATATATGTAACTATGTTTATAATAAAAAATACTTCATAATATATGTATGTGATGTTCCTTATTCCATGTTCATTCAAATATTTAGTGCAGTGGTGCGATAATTCATGATATTACTCCATTGATGTCAGCTTTTTGACATCGACCTTTATTTGTTGCTCTTCACTTGCAAAAGTAAAAAATATTAAACAAAAAAGAAACGTAAACCTTTTTAGTGATTTTAATAGTGAGTCCCAAAAAAAGGGTCAACTGTCGAGTTTTTCTGTAAACAAATTTTCGGTGTTCCAAATTATTGGTACCCTTTTTATCACACCCCCTTCCAAGTGGCATCTATTGACTCAGTGACCCACGGACTAGTATTAAGAAAAATAATTAACAAGATTTAACCCACTCCTCAAAAAGGTTCGCCATCCCTGCCCTATACCTAATTTGGTGAAAATCGGAACTATAGTTTTTGAGATTTACTGGGATATGCAAACATACAATTAACTTTTTTTATTAGTATACATAATATAGCCTTATTTATAGTCTTATTACATTTTTTTTAAGGTCCCACAGTGGTTGAAAGAAGAGTTTGTAGCTGAACATGACTCCTCATTAGAGAAGACATCTCTAGAAAAGACTGATATCGGTGAAAATGATCTCGAATGGAACGACGATAGGGGAATGGCTGATGGAAACTCAAATCAGCATGATTCAGATTTCGGTAAGTGTTAATTTTTTCTCTGAATAAGTTAGTATATAAATTTGGCATGCGGCCCAAAGGAAAATTTCGGAAAAATTGTGGGTGATTAAAAATTTCACAAAACTTTTCCGAAATTTTCACCTTTGGGCTAACGAGGGCTCTAGCCAATTTTTTTATAGGAGTTCTATGACACAAACTTTAATTCTTTTCATCGGCATGCTGCATGAAAACGCGGAAAATCATATATTTTTTTTATTACAAGATCACGTAACCGTTTGAGATCCTGCGAATCGCATGCCTATAATTTTTAAGACTTTAAATTTGTTTTAACTTTCTTTTGATAACCGGAAAGCGTGAAGAGGTTTAGTACCCTCCTTTCTTTGTTGTCACAGGGTAAATATTCTCTCCTCTAAAAGGCATGCTGTATGAAATCGGCGACCATAAATTAATATTGATTTTAATTAATACAAAAATTTTGATGGTAAGTAATATAAATTCATCTCTTTATTTCAGATGAATTTTCATCCCAAGGAAGCAGTGTTGCAGAAGAATGCAACAACATCCCATTAGGGCAGTGCAAAGCCCTATACGCCTACACTGCCAATCTCCCAGATGAGCTCAACCTAACACCAGGCGACATTTTATCCGTTTACCGCAAACAAGAAGACGGCTGGTGGCTTGGTGAATGCAACGGTTGTGTTGGCATCTTCCCAGCCACATACGTCGAGAACATTTGAGCAAAAACGCGACAAAATTAAAGTTACGATATCAAAAATATTAGCAATAATGAAGAAACGGTGTAATATTCTAGAGAAATTAGTTAATGTTCACTTTGTGATCGAAATAGTATATTCGGACGAATAGCTTTACGTTTTTAAAGTAAGTTGGTAATCAGTTGCGGACTGGCAATCTGATATTTATCAGAGCTCTGGATAACGCCGTCCCGTCTATATGTTATATTTTAAAACATTCGGCTTATTGGGCGATCACCCTGTCAACTTATCGCCAGTCCGCGGTGGTAATTACGAACGATTAAATACGATTATGGTCGAAAATGTAGTGGATCTTTTCTATAATCGTCTAAAAAATTTAGTGAATCTTTTCTTAAATCGCCAAAAACCTTGGTAGCTTAAATATGGTTGAATTATTTTGAAACTCTTTGGCGAATTGAATCGATTGTTAGTAAAAATATCTCGAATTTTTCTGATATCGTAGAAAATTTCAAAATAATTCAAGTATGGTTGAATTTAATCGAAACTACTGCGAAAAACTTCGAATAATATCGCGAATTGATCGATTGTTAGTAAAAATATATTGAATCATTTCTAGTGTCGTAAAAAATGAGTTTATCAAGTACAATAAACCTTCGAGTCAACGGAAAGGATCGAATGGAAAATTTCACGTACCTAAAGATTTTTCGTCTTTTCACAATAGACCTATAGAATGATTTTTTAAAAATATTAAGCAGTTTTTATACAAATTAGCATATTTAATTTTGTAAATTTCGTTATGATTTTGGCAAAAAATAATTAGAAATACATTTACATTTACGGCATCGTGACGTGGCTACTGCTAGTGGATATTCTGCTTATTAGTATTCAACGTACGTTTATTATCTCACTCTCTACTGCATGAACATTCATGCATTTATGGTATTTCTTGTTAATATTGTCAAACAAAGTTTGTTGTTATATTCATTTATATTTTGATCATTTGTTTTAAAAGTTAACGAAAATAAAATAATTATGTGTTTCATTGACTTCATTTGCGCACATATTAATCTAAGATACTCCTGTGGACTTCACTACTTCACTAGAGGGCGGCGTTTGAATCTGTTTCATATTTAATAATTAATAACTTTTTTATGGAATAAAATATATTTTTTTTGCTAATTTTCATCAATTTAATATCATTCTACAAGTTTATTGTGCGACTAAACAATATTTTCTTCTTCTATGGGCACTGTCAGTCGGATTGTCTTTTCGTCTCACTCACATAACTCCTCCATCTTTAGTCCGTTTAACCAATTTTGTCAGAAAATATCAAATTTAATGCGTATTTAACCCGTAGTTGACCAAAATATACACATCCAACCAAGTGGGGTGTAGTATACCCCAGGCTTTTCTTATTTAATATCAATTAAAATAAGGTAAAATTTATACAGTTAGATGCTGTCAAGTCTATAGAACAATATTACAAAAAAACAATTTTTTTCCAAGTAATTATTTAATGCTTTTTTAATAATATTTTCAATAAAAGTCAAAATCACGTCAATTTCTTTCCTAAATTGCATCCTACTTCAAGTAGCGTCTCGAGTTGACTGACAACATTCGTTCACACCAACTCTCACACACTAGCTCTCTGATTGGTCTATTTATTTTGGTAGGGGAGACAATTTCTTTCTCATTTCTCAAGCAACGCTTGAATTTTGAACGTTTATTTATTTATAATTCGTTCGAAATGCGCTGTTGCCAAATATAATTTAGACATATTTTTTTGTAAATGGTGTTTTTGATTTTTTTGTCGATTAAAAATTAAATTATTGTTAAATATTAACTAATTCATAAATATTGTCAATAGATACATCATTTCCACTATTAATATACTGGGGTGTGACAGACCCCATTTGGTCAAGCTTGGGTTAACAGCGTAGTTATATAAAATTAGATAATATAAAGAGGTAATACCTGTAGGCTATTCCAACATTTAAACGGAACCTGATTTTGAAATCTAGTAATTTTATTGTTTGAATCGGATACGTTTTGATTGTCTGCAACATTCTTAATACAAATGTGTCATTTCTTAAATTTTTAAGTCTTCTAAAAATTTTAATATGTATTATTTTTATAAGAAATGTCACTTAATAATAAATGCCAACATGAAACATGATATAACCTAAATAAGCTCTGTTTGCGTGACAACTTTTTTAAAAATATTTATTGGTTGAATTTTAACAATCGATCAATGGTCCGTTAAATCGAAGATTTATTGTATAAATTTACTCAAAACTCTTTAGATATTAAGATGTTAATCGACCGAATAATGACGCATATAAATATTGGAAATATAACATTGAATGTGGAGGTTCTTATTTCAGGCGTTAGATGGAGCGCTTGTGAAATTATCGTTCATATTGAACCAGAAGGAAGCTTTGGGAATGAATTTTCAGGGCTAAGTTGGCTTTTTGTTGCTAGCTTCGTTGATGTCTATAAAATTTGGGTTGGATGGTTGATTTTTAAGGTAACACTTTGATTATTTTCGATCACTTACGTTTAGTTTTAAATTTTTATTGTATTTCTAGAATCCTGTCCGAAAGAACTCGAGAAAATATTCTGAATTTGTGTCATTTTAACACTAGAGTTGGATATCGCTAGACTTGTGATCCTAACTTGTCTCACGGGACATATTAGGCCCGAAATGTTTTTATCCGTCCTGCAGTTATTTTTGGTCTGATCTCTACGTACACAGTTGCGGACATTAAGTGGACAATACCTACATTTCCTAAAGTTTCTTACTAAGCATTATTTAAATTTTTATTTAGTTTTGTACATAAATGTATCTTAAAATTAATGAACATTTTTTTTTGGAAAACAATATTTATCAAAAAATAAACAACTGCATATCTTTTCAAATGGGACAAAATATATGATGGTTCTATTATGATTTTGGATTGTTTTTAACTCTGTAGTGCTCAAAATGAGCATAAAAAAATGCCTTTCAGCAGGAAAATTAGCCTTATGTCAACTGACAATAACTGAAGCGCCTCTAGTGAGATTTTGAGAAACTGACGGCTGTAGGATAGTCGAGTTTGTGACAAGCATGGGAATATGTTCTTAGAAGTGGAAAGACAGCTAAAGACCATTTTAGAGTGTGTTCCCGTGTGTTTCAATAAATATCACATGAAGATACCATTGTACCTGTCAAAAATATCCTACCAAAGTCAGCCATAATGTGAATGCAGTAGCGCCTCTATCGGTAGTGTCAGATGCCAATACATAAATCAAAGAAAGTTATGACATTTTTAGATGCCAATGATATTAATCAGGCATTTGTAATTTCTTAATGAATTTAACCTTAACCCTCAGGTGTCAATCTTTTTTTTTTTTTCTTTGCGAAATAATTACTCTAATTTAATGGAGGGTCAATAATGCTAAATTTGTATTCAAATTTAACCTAAAGTGTTACTTATTACCTGTAGACCTATAAACAGTAAGCCCGCCCTGAGTCGGATCTGAGCAGGTAGTGCTGGATGAGTTTATATGTGCCAAAAAGTTTTTATACGTGAAATAAGAACAATAATCCTTTTAAATTTCTGGTGTATTTATTGTTCTAAAATTACAATCCCTTTAGTTCTGTAAACTGTTTATTTCTATTATTATTATTTTTTAAATATCTAACGTAAGACGAACATCCGTAATACGTCAACTCTTTTAAGTATTTCATTGTGCAATCGTCTGTAGGCGGCCACGGGCATTTCGGTAAAATTTGCACGTATTGTATTTTTATATGGATTTATATATGAGCCGTTTCAAGGCAGTGTTGGGAACAAGAAGGTTAAGATAATGAAACCTAACCAAAATTCAGGTTTATTAGTTTACATGGTTCCATAAATGTCTATGTACCATAAAAAATAATAACCAGAGTCACCAGATCTATAGTCTATCTCCGAAAGACTGATAGTAATAAAATTTATTATTTGTAAAAAGTTATTGTATTATCACACAGAAGCGGCAAAACAAAAGCGACAAAATATGAATAGTTCGAAACGAAATATTGTTAAATCAACCGAGTGTGCCACATATATTATATGGGAATACGAACTAGGGTTAAACACAATAGACCATAAAATTTTGACCCTAAAATTTTTAGGAAAAATATGGTCACAGGGGTGTGTTTAATGATATGATAAATATGGTCACAGGCGTGCGTTTAATAAAATGATAAATAGTAATGTAGAAATACACAAAACCAATTTAAACATGTTAAAGTCTTTCAGAGATAGAGTACAGTAACGTATTACGAATTATGTATATAATATCACTAGCTGAGTACCCGTGCTTCGCTACGTTATATTGACGGTCTGCTATTAAATGCTCCTCATGCTGATGTTCTATTAAATAAAAAATATCCTTTTACCCCTTTAGGGGTGAAATTTTGAAAAACTGTCAAAACCATTTCGAGATATTTTAAAAAGACATCTATATGCCAAATAGGAATTTTATAACTCAACCAACACAGAAAATACGGCGGTTTCTATAATTGTTTCTGATTGTAGATTCACCCTTTTAGGGGATGATTAGGACAAAATCTTGAAATAGTTTTTTAACATTTATAAGGATAATCTTTATAAGCAAAAACCAAGGCGATATATTATTGACCTAAAAGAAATTGAGGAATCCGTGTAAACACATTTCACCCCTTGTCACCCCTGAGAGGTCGAATTTCGAAAAATCATTTCTTAGGGGGTTCTTAAGTCATAAAAGTGATATACTCCCCGAATTTTATGTTTCTTTGTCTAGACGAAATTCTATCGAATAAAAAATACCAATTTACCCCTTTAGGGGTGAAAATTAAAAAAACGGTCAAAACACTTTCTAAATATTTTAAAAAGGCACCTATATGCCAAAAAGGAATTTTATAACACAATAAACACAGAAGATGCGAAGGGTTCTATAATTCACCCTGATTATAGATTCACCCCTTTAGGGGTCGATTAGAACAAAATCCTGAAATAAGTTTTTTAATATTTACATGAGTAATCATTGTGAGCAAAAACCAAGTCGATATCTTATTGGACCTAAGAGATATTAAGAAAACCGTGAAGCCACATTTTACCCCTTTTAACCCTCTTTTCACCCACTTAGAGGATGAGTTTCGAAAAATCCGTTCTTAGTGGGTGCTTACGTCATGGAGGGAATATACTCGCCAAATTTCATGATTGTAGGTCCAGTGGTTTGGGCTGGGCGTTGATTATGAGTAGGTAGCTTAGTTACGATTTTATATATATAGATTATAACATATTTTTTTGGACAGCTGCTATTTTTTGCTGTGATTTAAAATCTTCCATTCTTATATTGCTAAAGACAACGTTGTGTAGGTCTATTTTTTGTTACCGTTCTGTTATTTTTTGCCAGTTTAAAAATAGTTTTTCATTCTAGCTAAATGACCCACTTATTTTGAGATTCTACCCATAGTGTGTTCTAAGATTACGTTGGATAAAACAAATCTATTTTAGAAAATATGTAATAAATCATTTTGATTCAATAATCATTATTCAAAATAGGACCCGAATCGTGAATTTGGGAGAATATTTTTTACTGTAATTTACCTCTTGGACAATATTGTTTTTTGACCTCATTCGCATAAATCCGTCATCTTATCTCGTTAAGAATCTTTCCAGAACTCTTGTATACCAATTTCCATCAAATTTGTTTATTAATATCTCCATCACCTCCAATTTTATTCACAGACCGTGGGTTTTTCGTTATTCGGAAGTATAATTTCCGTAAGGGAATACCTTTACTTTTTAGGGTTTTGTAGGTATGACCAAAAAACCCTTATACCGTCATTTTGTCGTCTGTCTGTCTGTCTGTTCGGTAAAAATTGTAGCCAAACGGCTAAACCTAGAGAGTTGAAATTTGGCATGCTTATACAACTATTTGACCCGCACATAGGAAAAATACTAAAACATCTAAAAAACATATCCCCCTAAAAATATAAAAAAATATGTGATCATCGAAAATAAAAATATTTTTTTATAATTCTGAGTAGGGTATCAAATGAAAGCCCTTGGTACGTGAATTAACGATCAAATTTTTATTTTTGCAAAATAAATTATTTTGAAGCGATTTTTGCCAAAATTGTGCAAAAAAAATTTTGTCCTACACCCTGTAGCCCAGATGGTTTAAACTAAAAATCTGAAAAAATTCTAAGTAATGTGCATTGGTTCGAACCGGAATAGTACAACAGGAATTTTTGATCAGATTATGTTTTTGGAAAAAAACGCATTTTTTGTGTTTTTTGGCTAATAATGTACACAAGTTATAGCTTTGTAACACGCTCGAATTGAAGGCTTATCTTGGTGTAGTGGTACTTGAGCTGGCTTTTTCACCCAAGTAAGTCAGTTCGATCCCCACGACAAGAGACAATATTTTTTTTTGCTTTTTTTTTGCATTTTTATGCTTAAATTATTTTTTCAAAATTCTAGTTATATTTTGGCAAATATTGCATTTAATTTTTAAAAGCGTAAATTTAATAACCAGTGGAAATTGTTGAAATTATAATTAAATTCTGTTTCAATGTACACGAAATCAGAGGGGCGGAGCTTATAACAACCAATGAAAGCCATAGGCGCAATTTTCAAAATCTTAACGAACCTTGCTAGATAAAAAAAAAAAAAATACTGCACATATTTAGAAACCTAAATAATGGTATTAGGCTTTCGAATTAAAATTAACAAAAAAAAAAAAAAATTAATATAAAATTTGTTTTGGCATCCCAAATAATCATCATTCACTTACTAAATACCTGCAAAACCCTGAAATGTGTGAAAATTCACACTTCACATCAATTTTTTATTATTATTTTAATTCTGATTGGGGCATCAAATGAAAGACACCTAGATTAACTATTAAAATGTATAAACAGTAGTTTTGCCCCCTCAGCCCGTTTCCTCGAGAGCTTGTTTAAAAATCTGTAAAAAAAAACATTGAAAATTGATGTGAATCGAAATAATAGGCCCTAAATTTTTTATCATGTATTTTTTTCGATTGTTGTCAAATTTTATGAATTCTTCAAAAAATTAATAATTATTTTAAATTACAATGGGGCATAAAGTGAAAGGTTTTGAAGCTTAGATTTAGAAAGGGGTCCGCAAACTTGAGACTACCCCCCTGGTGGCTCTAAAAGTACAAACTACTAAAGCATGAGGTTCTATATGAGTATTCTAATTTTTAAAAATATTTTTGCCAAGAATCTTTTGTCCTTTCACTGATTAAATAGCTGTAAAACCTTAAATGTGAAATGGCATGCTTCAAAATCACTTACACTGTAAGTGTTTTTTCGGCATTCGTGTAATTATTACAGCATCAAATAATTTTTTAAACTACATATGTTTTGTTCTTCCAGAAATTTGTTTAATTATATTATAGCATTTTTATCGAAAATAATCACTGTGTTACCAAGAATATCGAAATATATAAATATAAAAGTCGAATAAGGGATAATTATGCACTTAATATTGATAACTTACGAGCAATTTCGCTAACCATATTATCCTCAAATATATAAAAAATAAACAAGGAAACAAGTTTTGTGCTAACTTTTCTCGCGTTCCCTGTATAGCGCGGTTTTGAGTTCTAACTAATAATGGGTACAAAAATATGGTTATGTATCTTAACAGGATATTTTGTATATTTGTATATAGAGCAATTGTTTTATATTACTGAGTAGTAAGTGTTGGCTTACTAAGTACTTGTTGTAATATGAAACGTATGTTTATATTGTTATTTTATATTTGTATTAATGTTGTATTTACAATATTTAGGTTTGAAATACATAACTTGTAATACAAATAAAATAGTTTTTTATTTTATCAAAACCAAATATAACAATTGAGGTAAGTTAATGTAATAATTAATTAATGATAATTTTGGATTTTTAACTGCATTTATAATTTTGGCTTTCAGCTGCATTTATAATTTTTAACTACCACAGAAATACCTAATATGAAGAGGCTTAACTCAGTGTAACGAAAAAAATACTAAAAACAATGTATCCATCTGCTATATATAACAAGATAATCAAAAGCTTCAATCAATCGGTAAAAGTTATTAGATATAAAAATCTAGTTCCGCTTAAACCAAAACTGCCTTCATATTGGAAAAAACTTTTGTTATTTGCTTGTGTTTTTTAAATTTTATATCATATTATCCTTTTTTATTTCCGAAAAGGCAAGAATGCTTCGCAGAATGCTAATAGGATATTTTTAATTACGGAAAAAATTGTAAAAATGTTATTGTTCAATATTTTTGTAATATGATCTTAATAATGAATATCAGACAGCAAAGTTAGGGTCACCATTCGTCCCGCAATTTGCGGGACTGTCCCGCATTTTAACATTTTGTCCCGCTAAAGTCCCGCATTTTAACATTTTGTCCCGCATTTTGGATTTGGGAGGTGAAGACCTTTTTTTTGCTCTTCACTTGGATTTTGGGACATGAGGACCTTTTGTTTTTTGCTCTTCAGTTGGATTTGGAAGGTGAGGACCTTTTTTTTTTGCTCTTCACTTGGATTTGGGAGATGAGGACCTTTCTTTTTTTTGCTCCATCCCGCATTGCCTTCTTAAGAAAATGGTCACCCTAAGCAAAGTTTTGTAATTTTTTAAATTAATTTGTGGGTTTTAAGTAACTTTTATATTTATATAGTTTTGTTTAGAAATTTTGAACTAATACGTCAATATGTTTTTTTACCGCCAGTACCGAGAACCGCGGCAGATCCATGAAGACGACAAAAATAGATTACCAAATACAAAAACTATAAGTAGTTTTCACAATAGAACAAAATATATTTGTAGAATGAAGCTGCAATTGCCGCGTCGCAAATATGCATCTAATGGTTTATAAAATGGAGGGAGTCTATAATATAATTTGCTTATTTAAAATAATATGACAGTTTTTTTACAACTAAGAATATTCTGTTAGATAGATAAAAATTCACTACGAATTTTGATTCATAGATTGTTACTAATTTTATATTATTTCAGGCGAGTGACAAACAAATAGTCTGGAGGCATCGATTTCCAAAAATGTCTGTAAGCCAAGCAATAATGAAACAAATCTATTATTGATCTTCAACGGAGAGGGGTTGGTTTATATGTAAATTTATTATTAATTATAATTTAACTTTTATTAATATATTTTTTTTTAATTTTCAATTGCTTAAATTTTATTAAATAAATGGACCCGAGGACCCGTCCTTGTGTACGCACCTGTTTCAGATTGTTAGTTTTGTATAAGAAACTATAAAACTGTGCGCCTCCTTTAGTTGATTTTTTCAGTTTTATTCAAATTTATTTAAATCTCCACGGTGTAGCGACACATCAGTTAAAAAGTAGACAGTAATATCTCAAAATATTCCAGGCATGAATTAGTATGAATTTTTGTCTAAATCATCCTCAAAATCCAAAAACTGTCTGTCCAAAAACCACTTAATATAGACACAAATCATATCAAACAATAAACAATGACTAAACTAACAAATTTGCGGGCAATGAATGCATATGCTAACATTAACATTTGCCGATTGGCCGGTTCCATTGTTGCGCATGCTCTGGTTTAGAGCGGTCACGTGTCATGGCGTGTGACAGTGCCGTGCGCTCACGCACGTGCCGCTCGCTGTTGCACAAGGCCGCAGAGACCGCCACTTACATATGTCAAACATTGTAAAGATGAGGGGTGAAATTTGTCCTGGATTAAATGAGATGAAAGCACTGTCATCACGATAAAGAAATTATAATTATTATTTCCTGTTTCTCTTCTGTTTCTACCGGTTTGCATCGGTACGGCAGATCCCCTTTCTATTTTTTTTAGGGTTTTATAGGTATAACTATCAAAAAACCCTTACAACGTCATGTATCATGTACAGTGATGGGCGCGATAGTTACATGATGTAAGTTACCTCATTGTTGACGCGTAAACAATTGATGTAAAGTAAACAAAAAATCCCTTGTAAACAATGTAAACAATGATTTAGACATGCGCACTTGTTTTGAATTACAGAACCTCATTATCAATACATTTTTATAAATAATAAAATTTTATTGAAACGATTTTAAATGAAAAAGTAAGTATATAAAATTAGGACAAGCCAATATACATATTAATAAAAATCGAATTTGCATCATTATGCAGGTGTTACATACAAATTAGTAAATATGAATATGAAAAATAAAAAACTTTTTTCTTTAAAACTTCAGTCTAACAAAATACATTAAATTTCTCCTTTAAGAAAATCAGCCTATATTTTTTAATAACGAAAAGATTCATTGCAAATTTTGCATAACGCCCTATATTTTCTTTCATTATCTCAAAACCTAGTTCTTCAGAACTATTCCTTCGGTTTCTTCCCACCAATTTTTAAAAAAAAATATTGTTTTGAACTGAATATACTTGTTCATTAACTCTATTATTCGTATTAAATAACTAAAACTAACCTCATTATTTAACAGTTTACATTGTTTACATTGTTGACAAGTTTACCAATTGTTTACATAAGTTTACACGTAAACGTAAACAATTAAAGTTTACGTGTAAACGCCCATCACTGATCATGTATCGGTTTCCTTTTTTTTTCTGCCTCATATTTAGTTTCTAACTTTCTACACGTGTTGGATGGTTATGAGACAATATACGCAATAAACAATTTTTGTCTGTCTGTACGGTAGTAATCTTAGCCAACGTCTGAACACAGGAAATTGAAATTTGGCATGCTTGTACAACTCTTTGACCCACATATAGGAAAACTATATAGAATTAAAAAAATCACAATGAAAAATTAATGAAAAAATCAATATATTTTTTGTACCAAATTGAATACCAAACGAAACCTCTGTAGGCGTGAATAAACAAGCAAATTTTTATTTTTGAAAAATACATTTTTTATGGGATATTCGTCAAAAATATGTCAAATAATTTTTGTCTCTCCTTCCCTATTGCGCAAAAGAGTTGATCTAAAAATCTGTAAAAAATCTCAGTAATGTACACTAATGAAAACCAAAATAGCTTAACAAAAAATTTTGATCGGTTTTTCGAAAAAAAAATATTTATTGTCGTTCTGAAAAATAATTATTTTTTAAAAATCTATTTGTGGTATCAAAAGAAAACTCATAAGACGTAGATTAAGGGACGGAAAGCAGTTTTTACATTTCTTAATTGTAAAACGGTTTTTAACAAGAAGGTACAAAAAACATTGTCCCGCACCCTTTAGAGGTGCCAACAATCAATCCAAAGAGGCAGTGGCGTAGCTACGATTTTTGGGCCTGTAGGCAAACATCAGAAAGGGCCCCCGGTCCCGCGAAACTACCCCCACCATATCCAGCAAAATTTGCAAAATGACATCGGTCTAATTATAGAATTACGTTGGAATTATGTTTCTCGGTTAGTGATACGATATATATCCAGCAAAATTTGCAAAATGACATCGGTCTTGCGTGTGTTTGACAGTACTCCGTTAGCTTCGCGCCTTCACAGAAGCAAGAACAAAATCGTGTTCAGTCAAAACCACTTAGTGAGCGTTCTGGTCTTCTGGGGCCAACTCCAACTAGACGGCCGCACATGGGACTCATTAGGGAGGGGGAAATATGTGCCGTTTTCGCTCGCCGAACCTTCATACGTAGCGCCTCTATTACTATTCTAGTCTCGTTGGCAAAACGCATGTGCGTTTAGTTGAGCGCGGAGCCCCTCGCTTCTAGGACCTAGGGACCCTGCACTTCGAGAATTAAATGCATACATAACTAAATACATTTGGAAAAATAGTAAAATTTTTATAAACAATTTTTTTAAGTGCTATATTCTTAATTGCCAAATTTTCGAAGCCTTAAGGTAAGACCGCACTAGGCGGAACTGCACTGCAGCGGAGCGACGCGACGCGACACGACGCAGACAAATATTATTTAATTGAATTTGTATGACATCTCACGCACTACGCTACGCGGCATTGCACAGCGCTACTAATTGACTTTCTCACAAATTCTGACGCGCCGTGTCGTGCCGTGCAGTGTAGTTCCGTCTAGTGCGGTCTTACCTTTAATTGCAAATTTTAAAAGCCCGAGCCGGGCCCCAGTTGCTTGAGGGCCCGTAAGCTTTGCTTACACTGGCCTTGCGGTAGCTACGCCACTGCAAAGAGGTGAAACTAAAAATCTAAAAAAAATCTAAGCATGCACATTGATCTGAAACATACGAAAGGAATATTTGATCAAATTGCGTTAGTAGAAAATATCGCAGATATTCAGACCAATTCTGTAACTCAGTTACTATGATCATAGTAACTAAATTTGTCACTATGAGCAAGGTCAGTTACTATCATGAATGAAAGTCATTATACTTTTTATAATATTTTATCTTGTAGTAACGTTACTACACAGTAACTTTTTACAAAATTGATCTGATTGTGTTTTCGACAAAAAAAAAACATTCTTCGTGCCTATATTATGGCTAATAATGTCATGGATTTTTTGTATTTATGGCTAAGGTAGTGTATCTCATGAAATTAAAAACATATTTTTTTTTTTTAACAGCTGAAAATGAGTTCATGTATGCTAGCTCCACCATACGGTGTACACAGAATACATTTTGTTACATTACTCATATTAATTATTCAAATACAATTACTGTTATCTCGATATGAACAGAAAAAAAATATAAAACGTTATTCCACCTATTATAGGGTGACCATTCGTCCCGCTTTTTGTGGGACTGTCCCGCATTTTGATTGGTGTGTCCCGCAAAAGTCCCGCATTCTAACTTTTGATTTTTTGATTTATTATATTTTGAGGAGATATGGACCTTTTTTTTGCTCTTTACTTAGATTTGGGAGGTGAAGACCTTTTTTTTGCTCTTCACTTAGATTTGGTAGGTGAGAACCTTTTTTTCTTTTTTTGCTGTTCACTTAGATTTGGGATGGGAGGACCTTTTTTTTTGCTTTGTCCTGCATTGCCTTCTTAAGAAAATGGTCACCCTAACCTATTATCTACCTCCACCTGCTATTATACGTTGAATCAAGATTCAATCTATTGTTTGAATTATTTTAGTTTTTTGTTTTTAAGGTATCAAAAAGGAATAAATTATTTTTAGTAGTGAAATACTTATAAATCATATAACACATTGTTAAATGTGAAACATTCGTTTTAAAATTGAAAAAAAAATAAATAAATAAAGCTATTTATCAATATATTATATGAAACATAAATTAATATGAAAATTTAATAAAGACTTGGTAACGAAGCAAATGGGATTTTTTAATTTAAATTTTATTGTGACTTATAGTTTCGCAAATTATTATAGTTAAAATTAAATGGAAACTCTTAGTACTTACTGACTCAAATTATGAATAAAAATTGTTATCCAAAAACTGTTAATTTTGATGTGATTATAGAAAAAATATTGTACTAGACTTCCAGCAATCTGTTGTCTTCACATTTCACATTTCGAATCATCGTATTTTGAATTCAGCTTCCCAACATTTTTAAAAAACTTGGTTCTCTTTAAAGATGGGGGAAAAATATAAAAAATTAATTTGTAAACTATTGTTATTAATAATATTATGCAGTGCAAACCGGTTTGTTATTTCTGTTTATAAAAAGTTTCAGAGGATTTCAGAAAATGTTCATTATTATTGTTTCATTATAAATGATTTTTAATTTGATAAATTAAATCAAATACTATTTATTGTTAGAAGAAAATATTTTATTACCTGAAGTCATAAAATATTCATAAAACCCTGTTTTAAATATTAAATTTTGAACATTTGTAAACAACACCAACACAGTATTTTTCAAAATAAAATAAAAAGGGGAAAATTTTATCATTTGATATTTAACCTCGCTTTACGGCCTAGATACGTCCCGGGAAAATTGGCCACAAAGCGAAAAGCCGTATAACGAATTAATTATTTTGATATAAACCCATATAAATTCAATAGGATCGATTCCAATTTTTAGGGTTTTGTAGGTATGACCAAAAAACCCTTATACCGTCATTTTGTCGTCTGTCTGTGTCTGTCTGTCTGTCTGTTCGGTTAAAATTGTAGCCAAACGGCTAAACCTAGAGAGTTGAAATTTGGCATGCTTATACAACTCTTTGACCCGCACATGGGAAAAATAATAAAACATCTAAAAAACATACCCCCCTAAAAATATAAACAAATATGTGCTCATCGAAAACAAAAATATTTTTTTTTAATTCTGAGTAGGGTATCAAATGAAAGCCCTTAGTACGTGGATTAACGATCAAATTTTTATTTTTGCAAAATAAATTATTTTGATGCGATTTTTGCCAAAATTGTGCAAAAAAAATTTTGTCCCACACCCTGTAGCCCAGATGGTTTAAACTAAAAATCTAAAAAAATTCTAAGTAATGTATATTGGTGTGAACCGAAATAGTACAACAGGAATTTTTGATCAGATTTTGTTTTCGGAAAATAACGCATTTTTTGTGGTTTTGGTTCAAAAAGTACAAAAGTTATACCAATGTAAGACACTCATATGCAAGGCGTACGATGGCGTAACGGGTTAGAGCGCTGGTGTCGGAAGCTAAAATTCTCTGGAATACGAAGAGTTTCGAGTTAGAGTACGGAGTGAGTTTTATTTTTTCTGTTTTTTTTTTGCATTTTTATTATGTTGAAATTATTTTGTCAAAATTCTAGTTATATTTTGACAAATGTTGTATTTAATTTTTAAGAGCGTAAATTTAATAACCAGTCTTATTATATGATTAACAGACGATAAATTATTTTAAAAATATCGTTCATTTTGCCGTGATTACTACAAAGTAAAATTTGTCCTACACACTCAGCATACCGCCTTCACTTATTATATACCTGCGAAACCCTGAAATGTGTGAATATTCACACTTCACATCAATTTTTTATAAAATAACGTAGTTTTTAGTTTAAAATGCATTTTTTTTTTTTGTATGTATTTCATTTAAAAATGCTTACATATAAAATAAAAATACATAACAAGTATATATAATAATCAAGTGAAACTAAAAAACTATACCGTCATCATCACTTTCCGCTGTTGTTGATTGATCTGGTTTAAAAAATTTGTTCAACGTTGTTTGTCTTGCCTTGCTTGCTGCTTCTTTTTGCAGTTCTTTATAACAGCTAATGGTTGCGTTAATTCCTCGAGAAATTTTAGCACTGCGTTCTACGTCGGGATCATTTTGAAGAAGGATGTTTATTTTTTGTTCGAAATAAGAATGGGCATTCGACGGCAAGTTCTTTGATGTTAGCTGTTTGCATACAGCAGGCTCTGGCTCCTTATCAAGTGCTCGTTCTGCTTCTAATTGGATCAGTTCCTCGTGTGAAAGGGGTTTCTCTATCAGCATCTAGTAAATCAAGCACATCACCTTCTTTCAAATCCACAAAACCAAGATTATTTGCTAGGTTCAATATGATTTGTCGAATTTCAGAAAAAGAATCAACTTCAGGATTATTCGAGGTATGAGTGTATGTGTTTATGTTTTTTTGTATTTTTATTATCATTTTTTTTTTCTTCGTTGAATGTGCCTAAATATACAGGTGGGCCTCGTTTTACGCCGGTGTTACGTACCGGCGCAAAATAAAGCGGCGCAAATCAAAGCAAAGAATGTTCATTCCAGAGACGGATTAACATTCTATTCGAATTAATATTTTTGTTTTTTCTTTATTTATTACTTATATATACAGAAAATTAGAATATTATTACAGAACATACAATACAATGCAACTATACGATACAAATAAACAAAAATTAAAACAGAAATCAAAATTATAATCAAAAATAAAAACAAAACCTTTGAAAGAATATTAAAAATTTATTTTTCTTTATTTTTTTCTTTCACGCAGAAGGCTTATGTAAGGTTCCATAGATGTTTTGATATTTTTTATTATAGTTGAACTGCGTTCGCAATCATGATATGTCTTACAAATGTCTTAATTTTTTAATTTTATCTGCATTTTTCATTATTGTAGTCACCGTTGATGAAGGTAAGTTTAGGCATCTACAAATCTTCGGACGAGTTTCACCATTCTCTATTCTTTTAATAACTTCAATTTTTGTCTCAATCGAAATAGACCTACGTTGTTTTCTATCGTGTTTTGTAGATATATCTTCCATTGGTATTAATGAAAATTATAATTATTACTCAATAATTTTAAACTAAATTTTAAAAGTAAGTTAAAAATAATATAGAAAAATTAAAAATTATTAAATTTAGATTATATTAAATATTAGATTTAGATTTATTTAAATTTAAATATGTACATATCATAAATCAGACACTCTTAAGCGAGTTAAATTTATTTTACAACTGAATACGTCTCAGTAGTGCGATTACTGCGACTGCGTAAACCACGAGACATCCCCGCTTCGACCACTGAATCTTCGACACCCGACTCCGACGTTCAACTGTTTCAAAGCGGCGTTATTTCAAGGTCGCTACCAACCGGCGTAAAATAAAGCGGCGTAAAATAAGGCCCACCTGTATTCATTTAAAAATGAATTGGTTTATTTTTATTTACTATATCTACTTATATTATTTCAATAATTATCATATGATAGGCGAATATAATATAATAGGCGAGAACGTAAGTAACACAAAAGGTAATTTTCGTTTTCACTCCAAACTGAAACGAACGATATTTTTTTCTTTCCCAGTCCCTGATATAAATAAACTGTTTATTTTTTATCTAAAATTAGCCATACAAATAAAGGTGTCACAAACAAAAAAACATATTCATTATATAATTCCCTTTATTTGTTGATCCAATTTAAGCGACCCCCTGCAGCGAAATGATTCCAAAATATTCCCAAGCTCTTCCTGTACAAGGGCGCTGTACCCTATCCCTTGTTAGCAGTGGATTCAATTGTTCGGAAGATAAGCCGGTCACAGATATTGTTTGAATGTTAGGTTATGTTCACGTGCGCAGGTCCTATAAAGCCGATTTCGCTTCAATGCCCTTATGAATATTAACTAAATTTATTGTTTGTTGATGGTTTTACGCTTTTAAATTATTTACATGATTGTGATTGTGGTCTTTGGTTTGTGGTCCACTTGTGGGAAGAACTGATGGGAAAATAAATGTTTGTTTAATCTTTTGAGAGTTTTTATTTGAAATTTTAAGCCTGATGTTTAGTTTTTATGCTATTGATCACGGGAAATTTGTTTGATTGAGTTCAGAACGTGGGTGCTGCAAAATACGATTGGCTAAAATTTTCGACCTGACAATGTTCCAGGGCGGATACAAATAAAAAATAAAACGACAGTGTCACTTTTGAATATAGTCTCCTTGTACTTTGACACACTTCTTACATCTCTGAATTTACATGTCACTATCCTTAAGAAAATATTAAAATTTTGTCGAAGGTTTTTTTAGGGTTTTGTAGGTATGAGAGTGGTGTGGCGTCTATGGAAGCAAGGGATGCATTGAATCCCTTGCAATTTCTTTACAATTTTTTTCTTACATATACTAATCTATAGGCTATTCCAACCCTTTAAGCGGAACCAAATGGAATTTAAATTTTCTTAAGTTGTCACTAGCTATTTTTTAACATATTGAAGTTGGCTTTTCTTTTCAAAATGATCAAAAGCATCAGTCAATCGGTAGAAGTTACTAAATTTGAAAATCTAGTTCCGCCTAAAAGTTTGGAATAACATTTAGTAAACGGTTTTTTCGCATAACTGACAAAAAAAATAATAATAATAATAAAAATCTCGCGTAAAACAGGAGGAAAAAAACAAAAGATCAAACGCGAATATGAAAACCGTAAAATTTGAACTCTTTCTTTAGTTAGGCGGAACTAAATGGGGATTTCGTATTTTTAAGTTGTCACGAAAACAAAGATTGGCCGGGTTATTTAATTTTTCATGTTGGCATTTATTATAAAGTGACAGTTATTAGAAATATAAAATAAATAACACATTTTTAAATTTTTGGAAAATGTAAGAATTTGAAAATTGATGTGAAGTGTGAATTTTCACACATTTCAGGGTTTCGCAGGTATTTAGTAAGTGAATGATGATTATTTGGGATGCCAAAACAAATTTTATGTTAAAATATTTTTTTGTTAATTTTATTTCGAATGCCGAATACCATTATTTAGGTTTCTAAATATGTGCAGTATTTTTTTTTATATAGCAAGGTTCATTAAGATTTTGAAAATTGCGCCTATGGCTTCCATTAGTTGTTTTAAGTCATAACCCCGCCCCTCTGATTTCGTGTATTCAATTTCCACTAGTTATTAAATTTACGCTTTTAAAAATTAAATGCAACATTTGCCCAATATAACTAGAATTTTGAAAAAATAATTTAAACAAAATAAAAATGTAAAAAAAAAGAAAAAATAAAATTGCCTTGAGAGCGGAGCGAACTTAAGTTTGAAAATTAGAACGCGAGCATGCTAGACATTACACTATCAAAGCATGCTGTTGCACTGTTTCAGATAAGTTATTAAATATTTTACGTAGTCAAGCAAAAAACACAAAAAATGCGTTATTTTCCGAAAACATAATCTGATCATAAATTTCTATTGTACTATTCCGGTTCACACAAACGTACATTACTTAGAATTTTTTCAGATTTTTAGTTGAAACTATCTGGGCTACAGGGTGTGGGACAAAAAATTGTTTGCACAATTTTGGCAAAAATCGCTTCTAAATAATATATTTTGCAAAAATAAAATTTTGATCGTTAATCCACGTACTAAGGGCTTTCATTTGATAATTTTAATAAAATATATTTTTTTCGATGAGCAGATATTTGCTTATATTTTTAGGGGGATATGTTTTTTAGATGTTTTAGTATTTTTCCTATGTGCGGGTCAAAGAGTTGTATAAGCATGCCAAATTTCTACTCTCTAGGTTTAGCCGTTTGGCTACAATTTTTACCGAACAGACAGACAGACAGACAGATGACAAAATGACGGAATAAGGATTTTTTTGATCATCCTACAAAACCCTAAAAATGAGACATTTGTATTAAAAATGACACAAAAAATCAAAATGTAATGAAAACCTCTTAATGCATGATTAAACAGCAAATTTTTACTTTTCAAAAATCTTTTTTTTTTAATATTATTGTATTTTCGCCAAAAATATGTCAAAAAAACTTTTGTCCCCCATCCTATTTCCCAGAAGGGTATATCTAAAAATCTGAAAAAATTCTCAATAATGTAAATTGATGGGAACAGCAATAGTTCAACAGGAATTTTTGATCATGTTAGTTTTTCGAAAAATAAAGAATTTCATGTATCGTTGAAAATAAAAAATACTTTTTTAAAATTTAGTGTGTGCTATCAAAAGAAGGTTCTTAAGATGTAGATGAACGAAAAGTAGTTTTTTAGAATGTTTTAACTTAAATACGATTTTTTTTCAAAAATGTACAAAAAGAATTATTACCCACACCCTTTAAAGCAAACGGGTGAAACTTAAAATCAGAAAAAAATCTAAGAAATGCACATGGTCTAAACCGGAAACGTACGAGAGGAATTTTTTTTATCATATTTTGTTTTTGGATTATATTGCAGTTTTTGTGTTTTTGACAAAATTAATTATTTTTTTAATTAATATCGGGTAGACGGATGGCTAGCTAGTAATTACTAATGAATACATTTCTTTAAATTCATCTTGTGATATGTTTTTTTGAACTCTTAGTGTTTTTCCTATTTGTGGATCAAAGGTTTTTTTTATTTTTTTATTTATTATTTTATTGGCCATTAGTTTTGATCAAAGAGTTGTACAAGCATGCCAAATTTCATTTTTCTATGTTAACCTGTAACAATTTCTACCGTACAGACAGACAGACAGACACATGACTAACGTTATGAGGGTTTTTTGGTGGTCATACCTACAAAGCCCTACAAATGGTGACTGCGGAATACCTATGCAAACGACGGAAAACATCATACGTAATTGCACTCTCCGTGCTTTTGGGGACGATTTAGAACTCTTTTTCGCAACTCCTGCTACACGAATGGATCGACCAACTCGACATCGAACTAAATTTCTTTTTTCTACTCTGTCGATTTCTTTCTAACGTGCGAAATTTAAGTATACTAGCTTCGGCCAATCAGTGCAGTTACGTCACACGACGTAACAAACAATTGCATTGTTCCGGACAATACAGTCGTTTGTTACGTCGTGTGACGTAACTGCATTGATTCGCTGACGCTAGTATAACACATAATTTAATGCATTAATATTTTTTAAAATATTGCATTATTGGCTATTCCATACGTTTAAGCGGAACTAACTGGAATTTTCATTTACCTAAGTTGTCATGAGCTTTCAATTTAACGTTTGAAGTGGGCTTTTGCTAAACAAAATGATCAAAAGTCTCACTTAATCTGTAAAAGTTACTAGTACTTATTCCAAATTTAGATCCGTTTAAACCAAAGAAACAAACATGTAGCTAAACGTAGCTTTATTTATGCCTCAAAAAGCCGGCACAGTTCCTCAATTTTATAAAATCCCATCAAAAAGTCAAATTCTAAACCTTATTCCATTCCCAATACTTCTCTTTCAAATATACAAAAAGCCATTCCAAATCTAAAATCTCTAAAATAGGATTTCCGTAAAAATCTCATTACATAAAACTACCCTTTAACATAACCTCAAAATCTCACACTTGAACAAATCTGTTTCATGTCTGTGTCCAATTGTCGGGTGCTTATAGACGCGTGGCCTACTAATTAAGGGTCGATTTGCACACGTCAGTTACCACCCAACCTTCCTTACACCCCTCGATCCAGCATCCCCTGAACATAACCTAGCATTCTCCCAGGCAAGGAGAGCAGAGCAAGGCGTGGTTAGCCCGAGTCATTGATTATTCTCAAGTGTCAACAGCGGATGTCCTATTGTTGATGTGGTGACATGATGCATTTCATGGATTGTTGGATAAAACAGATTGTTTATCGTGTTAATTTATTGTTTTTCGATGGTACTTGAGGGAATAACTGTGGCGAATGTGTTTTATAATGTTTTGATACATAGGTTTTATGCTTTGATGTCATGGGAGAATTTTTAAAGTGGTTTTTGAAGTTGGTAGAATGTTTTTGTTGGGTATTGATGGAAACTGATATATTTTGATGAATTTTAAGATACAGTTTTTACTTAGGGAAAGTATTCATGACTGCATGGATGGATCAAGCTTAATTTTAAAATTGTATATATAAACATAAGATCAAGCCTTTGGCCGCAAGCGTTAAATCGTTTTTATATACTGTTTGCCGCTAAGCAAGGGTATGGACGTTAGTTCGTCCTGATTATGTCAAATTATATGTAAAAAATATGTATACAAATTACAGGTTCTACTTAACCGTTCGCAACCGACTATAAACTCTAGGTGCCTTTCTGTGTACGCTAAAAACTAGACGTAATACTTTAATTAATTACTCTTGAATGTACGTACACAGATTGAAAATATGGTCATGAAACCTGGTTGTTATGAGGAGGCCTAGGCTCAGTTCGGGCTGTCGCGCCAATGATAAAGATATATCATGAGTACAAAAAGAAATTAGATAAGGGTTGGCTATGGAAAATAAAAGGATTTCAACAGCAAGCTTTATCATAAGTTTATATAAAAATTTCAATTAAGATACAATTATAATGGTTTTTACAATAGAACACAAAAAATTTATGATTGAATCATATTTTCGAAATGGTGTTCGATAGAACGGCGAACAGTGCGGTGTCATGTTTAAGCCTGGAACAGAATGCACAGCGCGCTACGCCGTCACCGCGGCGTCATTTGCGACAGCGTTGCGTAGCGCCGTTGAGAATTTTCGCCTGCACACAATGCAATAATTTTTAACGCCGTCAAGTGTCACTTGACAACCTATATCTGTGTTTATACGTGCGCTCTCTTTTATTAAAAGTATTAATGGATGATGAAGACTTGTGTGTGATGTTATTTATGTTGTATGCAAGTTATTTATACATACAAACACTTTACCATTCAGTAAAAACTGAGGTTAGGTGTTCTGCGTCAACGTTCAACGGCGTCAAAAGTTGGAAGTTGACGAACATTCAGTATCAACGGCGTTCGAACGCCGGAGGACGTTGTTCATTCTGTGCACTTGCGTAGGACAGCTTGGTTTTAACTTTCTTCTGACAGATGGCGCCGTACGTACGCCGTTAACGCGTCGTAGAACTCGGTGCATTCTGTTTCCCACTTTAGGGTAATTTCGGCTACAATTTATAGACATTGCTTTCTCTGAAGGACAATTTTAACAGCGCACTTAGAAGATGTGTTGATTTATTCCGAGATACAGGAGCATTACTCATAGAGATAGAACTTTTTTGAGTTCGTACTCAAAATACAGTTGATTATGTTCGTCAACGTATGAACGAGCAAACCACTACATCACTACGTACACTACGCAAGAGACTGGTTTATCATTAGGAACTTGTCATACTATTGTCAAAAAAGATTTAAATCTCTTCCCATACAAAATGTTTGCTTTACATGTGTTGCTGCCAGCAAATCACAATAGGCAAATTGTGTATTGCCACTGGTTCAAAACAAAATTTATTTAATGATTTAAAAATTGATTTGTTAAATTTAACGTTTTTTTCTGACGAGGCCTGGTTCACCCTTTCGGTGTATATAAATTCAGAAATATGAGGTTATGGATTGCTCAAAATCCTCAACATTTTCACTAAACTCCCCTTCACCCGTTAAAACTTGGTGTTTGGGTTGCTGTGTCTCGAAGACGTATTATTGGATCTATATTTTTCCACGAAACTATTATTGCTCAGAGATACCGGAATATTGTACGTGAATTTATTAATCAGCTTCATGAGGATGAGCTCCAGCAAGGCTACTTCTAACAGGATGGCGCGACTGGCCTCACCGCTCAAGAAACCATCAATTACTTTCGTGAATTATTTGACGATCGAATAATTAGTTTACGTTACCGCGGCAAACCCTTTAGAAAACACTGCTTTAGAGCGCTGCTTCTTAAAGTGGTGGGCCGCGGCCCCCCAGGGGGCCGTGGTGTACCCACAAGGGGGCCGCGAAGAGCCGCAAATATAACACTTAATTATTTAATTATTTAAAAAGGATAAGTAGCTTTAACTTTAATGCTACATAAATATTATTCTTAATTATACATAGATTATTGAATGATCTGAGCGTAAAAAACTATATGTATGTATATATTTTAACTAATCTTAGTTCCAGAAACAAAAATTAGGGGGCCGCGGGTTAATGATTTGAGTTGCAGGGGAGCCGCGGCATCAAAAAGTTTAAGAAGCACTGCTTTAGAGGATCGGAGAACGGTATATGAATGGTATACAACAATTTGTTTGCCAGAAGTCATCGACAAAATCAGGAAAAACCACCAAAATCGTCGCATCATTATTCATCATGACAATTCAAGCTCCCACATAACACGTCAAACAATTGATTATTTGAAGGAGAAAAACATCGAATTAATGTCTCATTGCCCGTATTCACCTGACTTACCCCCAACGACTTTTTTTTGTTCCCCAATGTCAAACAAAAAATGCGTGGACAGCGATTTTCATCACCTTAAGAAGTTATTGAAGCCTTCAAAAACCATGTTTTTGAGATACCAACCAGAGTGGAAAAAATGTTTCGAGAATTGGTTTGAACGCATGCAAAAGTGTATAAATCTTAAAGGCGAATATTTTGAAAAGCAATAAAACAGTTTGTTCAAAAAAAAAATGTTTTCTTTCTTAATTTTTGTAAAAACTTAAAGGTAGCCCTCGTACATAAATAATTTCAATTCTGATTAATGTATAAATCGTGTACTAATTTTGCCGCTGACGAAACCTCTGTTGTCGCTGATAATTTCAAGAAAATGCGTTAAAAAAAAACGGAAAACATGGATTTCCTTTTACCGATGCTCACATAAATAATTTTAACTTTGGAACTACTGAACCGATTTTAATAAAACATAGCCGAAAACTTGAACAGATAATGAAGTAACACAAAAAAAAACGCATGAAAATCGGATCAGCATTTCTCGATTGAAAAGCGCACATACGGATGGACAGACATAATGATAGACAGACAGAGAGCCTAATATATACATATATACATATATATATATAGAGAGATTATTCTCGTTGAAAAACGATAAATGAACGTGATGATACATATTTTTATGAATACACTGATAAAATATAGACGACCAGAATCTATAACTTTAAATTTCTATTTACTTGTCTTTAATTACTTTTTAAACTACTCCCCTAACAAAACAAACGATAAAATACCGTCTACACAGTATGTGGGCCCATTGAAAATGTCTGCAGTTGATATGCTATTTTCCACTTAAATGATCTGTCAAATACACTCCAACCCTAAACTTAACCAAACCAAAACAACCCTTACAACCCCAACCACAACATCCAGAATCCCTTGAACCAATAGAATCCTTCTTCCAACCCCATCCACAATTCCATTGGTGGAAATTAAGGGTAAACACCCCTTAATCAATACAATGCAGTATTCAGATTGGTTGAAGTTGATATTTTGTTATTTAATTGAGTTGTTTAGATTTTGGTATATAAGAGAGGACCCTGGAGATTTTGGATCAGTTAATAATGTTACCATAATTGAATTTGTAGTTAATACTTTAACTGGTCTATCGGGAATTGTGTTTACTGTGATCAATGACTTTGTTGACTGAGTGATTTTGTGTGAATTTTTAATGATGAGTTCAAATCGTACGCAAGTTCCTGATAGTTCGTCTTCACCACCAATCAAGTAAGTTTTGTTTAGTACTAATCTATTTAAGAAATTTAACCCAAATGTATTTCGACTTTGTTGGCTAAATCTCCCTTTAACAATACGTATAGCCCCTACAGATTATAAGTTTCTTACATAAAACTAACAATCTGAAATAAAATTTGTAACTGTTTATATCTAATATATTTTTAATTAAAAAAAAAAAGTTGTAAAAACTCAATAACTTAAGGGCAATATACAACGATGTAGTTCTCATTAGTTTCTTTTACAAAATTGGTAATCTGAAATAAAATTAGTAAGAATTTTTACATCAAAATTTACGAGTTTTTATCTAAGATATTTTTAATTGAAAAAAAATGTTATGTAATTGTAAATAAACAAATTGCATAATGGATGTCATCTTCTAAACCTATCGTCGCATATTTGCATACAATGAAACAAATTGTAGCTAATGCTTCATTCTATAAGTTTGTATGTAGCTATTTTCTTCTATTACAATTACTTATAATTGTTGTACTTGGTGTTCTAATTTTGAGTTCATCTTGAAACTGCCGCGGTTATCTATGTAGGCGCTGCGGGTAAAAATGATTTAATTTTCTTATAGAACAAGTTTACCGAGTGGTATTCCATTATCATAAAGTTTGGACTATAAACAATCATATCGAAAAAATGTTGACGTATTATTTGAACATTTCTACACAAAACTATATAATAATTTATAATATTATCTGTCTTATTTTGTAATACGTAACTAACAGGGAAAGTTCATTTTTTATATTGTATATTGACAATACATTTGTAATATTATCATAGATACGCCAAAGTCTGTTTACACCACAACAGTCACCAAAGTAACCAGATCTAGTTTCGTATTACAAATTGAGACAGAGTATATCTACAGTCGGTTAGGCGGAACTAAATGGGAATTTTGTTCTTTTAGGTTGTCACGAGAAGAGACCTTGCTTGGGTTATTTCATTTTTCATGTTGGAATGTCAAAATTTAAAATTCCAACAATGAAACCATGGAAACGAATGCCGTATGTCAAAATTAAATTATTTTTTTTGCATATATAATGACAAAAAATTAAATAAATGGGAAATTTGTATTAAGAATGACACGAAAGAAACAAAATATAAAGAACATGACATTTAAAAATGATATTAACCTTAACCAAAAAATGTTTATTGTAAGTATGATTTACAAAGCTTAAACAAAATGGCTGAAAAGCACGATTTAAAAGATGAAAGTAACTAGATTGCAATATCTAGTTCCGCCTAACCGTTTGAAACAGACTTTACATATAAAACTTATTTGAAACCCACAAATATATTTAAAAAATTACAGAAAATTGTTGTCTGATATCTATGACTAAATTATTCAGCGATAACATTTTCATATTTTTTTGTACAATTAAAAATATCCCAAATTCGCTACAAATTTTAATATTTACATTGTTACCTATTATCTGTCTCATTTTGTAATACGAAACTAAGAGGGAAATTACAATTTTTATGTTGCATATTTAAAATATCATCTTAGGGTGGTAATTCTGAAGTGGCACCTATCAAAATATTTGACATGTCAATCACAATTTTGACATGTCAATCGCAATTTTGACATGTCAATCGCAATTTTGACATGTCAATTTGTTATCTGACATATGTAGTTTTTGAGTGAATATAACCTCGATATAATAAAACTTAACCAAAAATTTAAAAGCCAGATTTACAATTTCACATGTTTCCATAAAAGTCTATTTACACCACAACAGTCACCAAAGTAACCAGATATAGTTTCGTATTACAAAATGAGACAGAATTTACTATTTTTATTTCATAGTGAATTTCATATGAAAATTTTGATATGCCATATAGTCTATGTTCGAATCCTGGTTTTCTTTCATCATCATACTAAATTACTTGAAAATATGCCTAGGCATTTTTCCGTGAATCTCGGAATTTTTTTTTGGTATCATTTTCAGTTGGGATATTTTCCTATTTTCAAAATATGTTAATGATTAGTTATCTTTTTAATTAAGACTTATTTGTGATATCATAATTATTAGAAGAGGAAGATAATAATTGTAGAAAGCTCTTTTTGTCCAAAAAATGCTTAACAAAAGGAAGACAGAAAGCGAATATTAGACATTATTCAAATAATTGATAGATGATATTTTTGTCACAATATTAATTTATTGTGATATTGAAAAAAAAATCGCTTTGGTTTAATTAATTTTTTATTATGCGTACAGTCTGTTTCAAACGCTTAGGCGGAACTAAATGGGAATTTCGTTCTTTTAGGTTGTCACGACAAGGGACCTTGTTTGGGTTATTTCATTTTTCACGTTGCAATGTCAAAATTTAAAATTACAACTATGAAACCATGGAAACGAATTACTTATGTCAAAATTAAATTATTTTTTTAATATATTTTAATGACAAAAAAATTAATAAATGGGAAATTTGTATTAAGAATGACACAACTAATCAAAATATAAAGAAAATGACAATTTAAAATGACATTAACCTTAACAAAAAATGTGTATTGTAAGTATGATTTACAAAGCTTAAACAAAACGGTCGAAAAGCACGATTTAAACGATGAAAGTAACTAGATTGCAAAATTTAGTTCCGCTTAACCGTTTGGAACAGACTGTAGTTAAGTTTTTTTGAATGATGACGCAAATATGAAATACTTTGAAATATATACATATCAATGCCGAAAGCGACGGACAACATGTTCATACTGAGCATATTACTTCAGTCACCTTGGACTTCTGAGTCCCGACAATTTTTTAATTTCCGAGGCTCGTCCCAAGAATTACCGGGACTTTATCCATTAATTCATTCTATGAATATAGAGAAATCCTGGATATTATCTGAATACATAAAGATTACTTTAAAACTGTAATAAAATTTGATTTACCTAAAATTATGTTTATTTATTACAAATAGGTACACAAAAAAATTAAAAAACCAACTTCAGATTATAAATAATAACATTTCCAAACCTTAAACCTACAGTTTTACCTTCATTGAATCTCTTATAATAAAGAAATAGCAATGCTTCAACAGTTTCCAAAAATATCCTGTATATTCATATAATCCAGATATTTAATGAACACGAAAAAAACACTTGAACACTTATTTGTCTTTCTAAAGAAACAAAAACTTGTTTAATGTAGCAAATTAGCGATATTTTCAATACCACATATTACATAATACATCCAGAGATATCTATTGATATTCTTTATAAATTTGAAGTGAAATCTAATTTATGATGACATTTACCATATTTTACATGCAGTAATTCTGTTTTGAAAAATATGTCAGTTACCAGGTTTTACACCCGAACCCTTCAATTGTTAAAATTAATTTTACAATTACTATGAATTACAAGAATTACCTGAATATATCGAGAAAATGCACAAAGAGTAAAAGAAAGTTACCATTTTAATCTAAACAAAAATATGATAAAGAATACGAAACCTTTAGACTATGACAATAAAAAATTAAGATATCGACCGTAAATGAGTCTAATATTAGTTTGAGGGCGTAATGAGAGGGCGTTATGGATTGATAATGCACCGGTTGTTACGCATATGTTTAAATATCTCGCATCATTACGTAGGCATTATGACCAAATAATAGCAAAGTGAATAATAAAAGTCTCTCTACGGGTGCACTAACCGGCATCAGCAAGTGTTGATAACAGGCGCTTGTAGGCGCCTTTTATCGGTGCTGGAAACAATTTTTCTTATAGTACTTGAAACAACGTAGTGCTGGAAACAACTTTAGCTATCTTCAAGTACTTCAACCTATGACCATTATAACCTGATGTTAGTGTTTCATATTCTAGCCTGCAGTATGCGTCGGCATTTGGTTCTGGTGGCGACCTCTCTGAAGACGAGGTGGCCGACCTCCCCAGCTGTGTCTACGCCTCCAGGTCAACGCACGGGGCCCTCTCACAGCAGGCGGCTTATTTAGCTGGACTACACCATTCTCATGTATCCTCTGGTAAGCAAACCAAATATATTTCATTTTAAAATAACAAATAAACATATTACTTATTTAACTCTTTCAATAAGCCTTTAGGTCAATGAGCAAGATAATTTTAAATGTAAAAAAAAAGAATTGAGCATGGCAGTGACTGGGACACATTCGCTACGTAGAATAGATCAGTGTTGTTGTGTGACAGTGTCGTTTGTGTGTAGTAATCAGTAGCGTAAATATGGGCTTTCAGCAACCCAATTTTCGAAATCTCCATAGTTATGAAAATATGTTTCTTCCAAAGTATGTTGCTTCGATTGGAACAGATGGTAATCGCTTGGGGTCAGGTCCAAAGAATACGCTAGATGTAGGAGAATCTCCCATTCGAGATCCATCAGCAGGGCCGGCCCGACAAAAAACGGGGACCGGTGCAAGATGCACGTGCGGGGCCTTCTTCTTCTAAAAAAAAAAACACATTCAAAATATTTGTATTTTGCAATTGTACTTATTATTTGTACATATTAGTTACACTAATAATTTATGAATAATTATAATTAATATTTAACAAAATCATATAAATAGCTAAAAAGATCTATAAATACCTATTTCATAACGACCATTGCCCATAGAAAACCTATTGTTATGAAATCTCATTTGGAAAACAGTACTGAAATCATGACGCGACCCCGGTGCCCATAGAACGTTTTAGACCGAATGCAAAAGTGTCTTATTGAGATGCGGATAGAATTTCAAATTGTTCAAAAAAAGGTCTGTACAATCAATGTCGTCTTTTAAACACAAATTTAAATTTTTGCAACATTTAAGCAGATAGTCTTCAGTCATCTTTTGTATATTGTCTGAATTGTACAAAAAGCCAAAAAAATTTTCGTGGTGGTGATAAATTTCGAATCTTTTTTAGGGTTTTGTAGGTATGACCAAAAAACCCTTATACCGTCATTTTGTCGTCTGTCTGTCTGTCTGTCTGTCTGTCTGTCTGTCTGTCTGTCTGTCTGTCTGTTCGGTAAAAATTGTAGCCAAACGGCTAAACCTAGAGAGTTGAAATTTGGCATGCTTATACAACTCTGACCCGCACATAGGAAAAATACTAAAACATTTAAAACACATACCCCCCTAAAAATATAAACAAATATGTGCTCATCGAAAACAAAAATATTTTTTTAAAATTCTGAATAGGGTATCAAATGAAAGCCCTTAGTACGTGGATTAACGATCAAATTTTTATTTTTGCAAAATATATTATTTTGATGCGATTTTTGCCAAAATTGTGCAAAACAAATTTTGTTCCACATCCTGTAGCCCAGATGGTTTAAACTAAAAATCTGAAAAAATTCTAAGTAATGTACATTGGTGTGAACCGGAATAGTACAACAGGAATTTTTGATCAGATTATGTTTTCGGAAAATAACGCATTTTTTGTGGTTTTTGGTTCACAAAGTACAAAAGTTGTACCAATGTAAGACACTCACATGCAATGCGTGCGATAGCGTAATGGTTAGAGCACTGGTGTCGTAAGCTAAAATGCGCTGGAAACGAAGGGTTTCGAGTTCGAGTACGGAGTGAATTTAATTTTTTATTTTTTTTTTGCATTTTTATCATGTTGAAATTATTTTGTCAAAATTCTAGTTATATTTTGACAAATGTTGCATTTAATTTTTAAGAGCGTAAATTTAATAACCAGTCTTATTATATGATTAACAGACGATAAATTATTTTAAAAATATCGTTCATTTTGCCGTGATTACTACAAAGTAAAATTTGTCCTACACACTCAGCAGCATACCGCCTTCACTTATTATATACCTGCGAAACCCTGAAATGTGTGAATATTCACACTTCACATCAATTTTTTAAATGATAAAATTGCATTGTCGATTATAATTAAGAAGTATTTAATTCTGAAATGTTCATCTGCGGATGAAATTGGTTCATCAGTTCCTTCGTAGGAAAACTGTCTTCCATCCAGTACGATGTATTTTAAATTTTGGTTCTATTTCTAATTCTGCAGCAAGTTCCTTCGCGTTAATTACAGAAGATTTAAACCCAGAATCGCGATAATCCTTTAAAAAATTTAATAAACCTTTTAGATGGGAATTTGCTGTTCCAATATCTATATGAGAAGTTTGAAATAACTTGCTTATACATTTACTTCATTTAATAAATCATACCAGATGACTAAACTCACTTAAAAAGACAAATGAAGTAAGTATGTTTTCAAGTGAATGAATTTCCAATATCGTCTTCTTATCACTCGTATGTTCCTGTAGCTGTTGCAAGGCAAGATAAAACTGTGATACTTACTTTGTATAGTGTATAGTTACTCTATAAATAAAAAAAAAACTCGGTTCTCGCGGGGCCTTGTGCGGTCGCACCGTTCGCACCTCCCTCTGGCCGGCCCTGTCCATCAGTGTTTGTTTCACGGCTATAGCAACATGAGGCCGAGCATTATCATGGAGAAGAATTACTTTCCGGCGATTATATGCAATTAATGGTCGTTTTCGCAATCATTCTTCATCATGACAATGCAAGCTCCCACACAGCACGTCAAACAATTAATCATTTGAAGGAGAAAAACATCGAACACCGATTTTGATCATCTCAAAAAGCTGTTGAAGCCTTCGAAAACCATGTTCTTCGAAAACCTTGATCCCTAAAAATTCTTTATGTATTTTTGTTATAGATGGCGTTGTTTCTGGCGGCGGTGGCGTTGTCGGGAGTGCAGGCGGCGGCTCTGGGGGCAGCACGGAGTTCTATAACGGCACACCGTACCGGGTGCAGCGACATGCCGCCAACATCCGAGAGCGGAAACGGATGCTGAGGTCTGCTATTGGAGGGTCTACTGGGTATAATTACTAACATTAAACAAATAACATTAGAAAACTACTACAAAATATCACACACAACATTAATAGCGTTTATTTATCTTTTGTATTAGTTTATTAAATTTATTAAATACAAGGCACATAGAAAATACAAGTTCATTCTTGTCGAAGAATTCAATCGTTCTAGTCCGCAGTTAAACGAGTACACGACCCGAAATGAAATAAACGCAGTGGTGTCACCCAGCCGGTTTGGACCGGTTTCCGGAAACCGGTTAGTAAAATTTAAGACGGTTTCTGGAAACCGGTTGTTAAAAATTGTAGACGTGTTTGGACTCTAGATATTTTATATTTTTGTATTCATCATTTTAAATGATATTAACAGAATGAGGATATTGGTAGGTGAAGCGGAATAAGTACAATAAAAGTGGCAAATTATATTTGATGTTTATTTGACCTTATTGTTGATGTGGAAGATCGTAAAGTAGGTCTCATCATCAGAAATAAAAAAATCAAGTATCTTATTGTTAGCAGGAAATTACGAATAGAATTAAAGCTGCTAATGCATCGTATTTTGCACTTGGTCCCCTCTTCAAAACAAAGTTCCTGTCTAGGAACACCAAGAGCAGGTTATATTGTGGCGCATAGGTTGGTTTGGGTTTTTTTTTTTTTTTTGAATTAATTAATTCCGAATTGTAGGAGTTTTACTTAAATGGAATAAATTCCATTAAATTTGTGAGACACATCTGGAGCAAATACAAGGTGTCTCAAAAGAAATTTTATATTTAGTGGATCGATTAAAAAAAAAGTAAGCCGTATATAGAAAAAATGTTTATTAATTATTAAAATACACTTTTTGGGGATTTATTTCTTAAAAATAATATCGTCTAAATGTAGACCCTCGCGTTCTCGGCACTCATTTAATCGAACAGTAAAATTACTTATGACCTCTCGGCAGGTGGACTCAGGGATGGCTGCCATTTCGTGACGGATATTTTCTTTCAAATGCGCCAGTGAAGTCGGTTTCTTGGCGTAAACTTTAGATTTAAGATAACCCCATAGGAAAAAGTCCGTAGGGGTTAAATCTGGACTGCGTGGAGGCCAATTTATGTCACCTCTCCGGGAGATCAATTTGCCTGAGAAAATTTCACGAACACGTGGCAGAGACATATTGGATGTGTGTGAAGTTGCTCCGTCCTGTTGGAATCATATTCTTTGGTTATAGCCAGGAAAGTTTTGCAGTTCAGGTACCAAGAAGTTGTCTAACATCTCCACATAATGCTCTGAATTCACTGTAACTGCACGCCCCCTTTCGTCTTCAAAAAAGTAAGGGCCGATAATTCCTCGCGCCGACATCGCAGCCCATACGGTCACTTTAGGCGAATGTAGGGGTTTCTGATGTTTGCGTTTCGGATTCGTTGCACTCCAGTAGCGGCAGTTCGGCTTATTTACGTGGCCATTAAGATGAAAATGAGATTCATCCGAAAACAAAATGTTGGTAAACGTTGAAAATCGCTCAATCACCTGATTTACGAAATTAAGCCTCTGACTGGCATCTTGGGGCTTTAATTCTTGCACCAATTGAATTTTGTAGGGGTGCAGCTTTAGGTCTTTGTGCATAATGCGATGTAATGATGATCTATGCACATTTAAAGCACTTGCGCGCTTCCGAATTGAAAGGTTCGGGTCGTCACGAACAGACTGATTAACATTCTCCACGTTTTCTACCGTTCTTGATGACCTAGGTCGCCCGGATTTTGATTTATCCAGCGTTGTACCAGTCTCTTCAAACTTTTTAACCCAATGTCGAATGAGAGGAATGCTTGGCGCATCATTTAAGTGGCGAAAACCTCGAATACTGCAGAATTTTCTACGCGCTACAGTCGCCGAATCACCGTTTTTGTAAAACTCTCGCACGCATAACGCGCGGTCTGCTCCCGAGAAACGCTCCATAGTGACTGAATTTCCAAGAGCCAGGCTACCGATTGACATAACCCCCGCGCCCCTCGGATACGTTGCGTTCACGCAGTAAGCTAAATAAATATAAAATTTCTTTTGAGACACCTTGTACAATAATATAATTTTAAAGTACTTACATAACCACGGCTTTGTAGGCCCATTGTTGGTCAATGCACAATTGGTAACAGTCACAAGAGTACCTACTGATTACTAATTACTTATTTTCCCTTAAGATCTTTTAGCTCTTTATATATGAAATATATAAAAACAATCCGTGGAAGAATTCCATGACATGTGTTATGTGTTCGAACACGGGTCAATTTAGTGCAGAGTAAGTTATTCTTAAGATGTGGATGCCCTGTATCCGAGACAATCTGATAATTTCTAAATTATCTTAATTTGTAAATTAACAGAGTTGTATTTAGTTTAATTTGTATTTAAATTCATTTAAAATAATATTTAAATTATTTCATATATTTGACAATACCAAGTTATGGTACGTCCCGTATTTATGAAACATGGACCTTAACAGAGCGAGATCGATAACACCTCATAGTTTTTGAAAATAAAATATTACGCAGAATCTTTGGTCCCATTCAAATTAATGGTGAATGGAGAACCCGTAAGAACAAAGATATCCGAGGACTTTTTTTTGACTCAAGGTCGAGTATCACACAAGAACTGCGAGGTAGACTATTACAGTGGATAGGTCATATGCTGAGGATGAGGGAGGACAGAATGGTTAGGAAGATATGAGAAGGAAGATTGAATACCCGTCGACCAGTGGGAAGACACCGCAAAAGATAAAGAGATCAGCTAAGCGAAGATGTAACAAGAATTGGTAACATGAAAAGACCTGACAATGAACAGATTAAGATTGAGAACTTATGTGAATGAGGCCAAAAGTCAACCTGATTGATAGTGCCCAAAGCAATGGCGGCGCTAGCTCTTAAAGTCTGGGGGGGGGGGGGGGGGACAGGAAATATTTGAGGAGGGCATCATTTTTTTATCGTTATTAATACTTATGGAAATACAAGTGATGATCTAGAAAAAGGTCCTCACCCTCTAAAATACAAGTGATGACCTAAAAAAAAGGTCCTCACTCTCTAAAATACAAGTGGTGAGTTAAAAAAAAGATCCTCACCTCTAAAATATAAGTGATAAAAAAATCAGCTGTGGCCACCACAGGAACGACTGCCATCACAAAGTACTTGTTTAATTTATACTACTTTATTAAAAAATGTCTGAAATAAAAGTTGGTTTTTATAGCAACTTTTGTTAAATAATTTTTTTCGAAATATTTCTCTGTTGTGAAATATTCGCAAAAATCTTAAAAACGACACGAGTAAACACCCATTTCTAGTTAACCGATTTTTGCCAAAAGTTGATCAACTTGTGCCATTGATGTCAAAAGCTTAAGTATGAAGTTTCATAAAAATCCTTTTAGCCGAATTTGCTCTGCACGTTTACGCAGACAGACGGACGGACAGACAGACAGACAGACAGACAGACAGACAGACAGAGGGACAGACAGATCGACACACATCATGCTAAAAATAGTCAAAACGTTATGTAGGGACCTCAATTCGTGGAGATCCATCGAAATCTCGAAATATCAAAATCGGTATGGTAAAACTAAAAATCTCTGCCACAAAAGTGGAAGGGCCTTTTAATATATCAGCTGATGATTTAGGCAAATTTTGGGTGGCGTAAGACCCTTTTTTCAGTCTTTTATTAGACGTAAAAAATCCCTTTCCATAAAATGCAACCAGCAAACGCGCATGCAATGGCAGCCTATACCTCCCGTATATATGTTGGCGGTCGATAAAAAAATGTCCTTACTTCTAACTAAAATATTAGTGAGTGATGAATTTTTTCTCCAAGCATTTGTGTGGAAGGGCGACTTCCCGGACCCTCTGCTAGCACCGCCACTGGCCGAAAGAAACAGAAGTTTGATAATTTTCTGCAGTTATTATTGCAGTTATTCCACTCACTTAGCAATGTCCTATTATGATTTATGTTAAATCGCCGGTTTTCTATCTGTAATTTATATTACTCCCGCCCATGGTAGATTTATAAATTTTTGAGGAGGAGATGTAATATTGAGCAGAAAAGTGCAAATATTTATAAGAACTCCCCAACCCTCTTCTCTCAAAATTTACATGGGAGGATCGCTCCCTTTGGAGCCAAACATTCCCTCCCCGCTCACTACAAAAACCGATTGTTCATAAATTGGGGTGACACCACTGGATAAATGTTCCAAAAAACATATGTTAGTTTTTGTATTTCAAAACAGACTTGGTTTATAATAGACCATATTAGTGTGACGTCACATATATGTGCTGCCATCTGACAACGGTTTCCTTTGAAATTTTTTGGCTGATTTAAAATATATGTATCATTACTTTTGTTACATTAATTTTATGAATATTTTCAGTTTTGGAGCAAAAAATATATATCTTTGATAAGTATATATAACTGTTCCAATCGTTTAGGCGGAACTAGAGTTTGCTATCTAGTTACTTTCATCGTTTGAATCGTTCTTTTTGGCCGCTTTGTTTAAGCTTTGTAAATCAAACTTACAATAAACATTTTTTTGTTAAGGTTAATATCATTTTAAAATATCATTTTCTTTATATTTTGATTTTTGTGTCATTCCTAATACAAATTTCCCATTTATTATTTTTTTTTGTCATTAAAATATGCAAAAAGTATTTTATTTTTGACATAAGTTATTAGTTTCCATGGTTTCACTGTTGGAATTTTAAATTTTCATATACCAAACGTCAAACAAATTATCAAAAGTCCGAATTAATAGACAAAAATTACTAGATTTCAAAATCTAGTTATGCCTAAACGTTAAGAATAGCTTATATGTTACTTGCCATAATAACGATTATTAACGTAAATATTTCAAAATTGATCTGGAAAGTAAAATTGTTTTGCAAAAATAATGACATATTAAATTAAAATGTATAAAATAAGAATATTTTAATAAATAAATATTGACTTGTAGTTTTGATGTGAAGCATTTTCTTACTTTGAAAACTTAATTTATACTGCCAAAATACAATTAAAAAAAAACACGCTTAATTCAAATAAAAGGAAACGAATCGCTAGGTGGCAGCACGGAATCCATTTTGTGACGTATTTACTAATATGATCTATTTTCTAATAATTATTTTACCATATACATGCAATTAAAATACATTATTGTGAGTGCTGAAGAGTGATATTTAAGGTGCATTTATGTTTTTAGCAGTATAAACTCTGCGTTTGACGAGCTGAGGGTGCACGTGCCGACGTTCCCGTACGAGAAACGCCTCTCCAAGATTGACACACTCCGGCTGGCCATCGCCTACATCGCGCTGCTGCGGGAGGTCTTAGATGCCGACTATGACCCTCTCACCTACGTCGAAAAATGTCTACGAGGAGAAATCAAAGCGGATAGGGCTCATTGGAACACTAGCGGTAAGGAATATATACAGCCTTGCCAGAAAGTATTAGACCCCCTAAGGAAAATTTAGTTTTCATTTATTATCAGGTCTATATTACAGGCAATTTTAATTATCTAGTTGTTAGTTATAGTATAAGGTTCAAAGTATAAAAACAGAACATTCTTATTAAAAAAAATATATATATTTATAAAAATATACATCAATATTTCCTAAATCCCCCTTTTGCTTGAATAACACTTTTGATTCGTCTGGGCATACTCGTCACTAATTTCTGGTATATTTCTATAGATAATTGATTCCACTCAGCTATAATCCTTTCCTTTAATGTCTCTTTCGAGGAACACTATTTTGGGAAACCTTTCTTTTTAAAACGGTCCATAAGTGCTCAATCGGGGATAAATCAGGGGATTGAACGGGCCAATCCATAACTTTAATCTCACTATCACTAAACCACTGTAAAACACGTCGGGATTTATGGCAGGGCGCGTTATCTTGTTGGAAATAGTAATTAGGTGTCATTTCGACGAATAGTTTTAAATATGAAGGCTCCAGAGTCTCTTCCAGCATTTCGATGTAGCGTTCGCTGTTCATTCTTTCTTCACATATGGAGATTTCTCCGACTCCAGTTGCAGCCATACTGCCCCAAACCATTATGTTGCCCCCTCCGAACTTCACCGTAGATATTATACATTCCGACTTATAAGCCTCCCCAGGCCGGCGACGAGCAAACTGTGCACCAGGTTGACCAAAAAGCTGCAATAGAAAAAAAAATTAAAATGAATTTAATATTCTGTGATTTTTCAAAATTAGAAACTTTGAGCAAGTAATTTACATGTGTTTCAATACTCACCTCTACGTTTGATTCGTCTGTCCACATTACTTTGACCCAATCTTCACTTTTCCAATCCTGGTATTTTCTGACCCACAATAGCCGTCGCTTTTTATGGGCTGGGGTCAGATATGGTTTGTGTCTTGCCTTGCATCCTCTTAGTCCTACATCAGAAAGGCGTTGTCTCACGGTACTAGGAGAAATTTTTAAGTTATAATGTTCATTCAGTTAACTGGACAGATCTTTCGATGATAGCCGGCGATTACGGAGGGACATGCGTTGCAAAATTCTAACCTGTTTGACTGTTGTAATTTTTTTTTTTCCCGCTTCTGGACTTACTTTTGTAGCATCCAGTCTCCTCGAATCGTCGAATGGTAGTTTGCACAGCACAACGAGAAAACTATAATTGTCTGGCAATTTCATGAATTGAAAGTCCTTGCTTCTTCAAAATCACAATTTGGCTTCCCTCCACTTCAATCAATTCACGTGTTTTTGGCATTATTAATTAGCACACTAAATAATAATGATGAAAAAAAAAATGTTTAACTTCAAAAGCACAGCGCAAAACGTTCATACAAAGCTCAAAGGTAAATGTTGTCATATAGAAGCATTACCGAGTTTTTATACTTTGTACCCCCACTAATGATCCTGTAGTTCCAGGATCGTCGGATATCTTCCTAAATGTTGTTATTGTGGTTGTTTTGATTCTAGGAAGTAATTAATACCAATACTTTTCTTAGAAATTTATGTATGGCAAATTTTGTGGGGGGTCTAATACTTTCTGGCATAGCTGTATTTTAAAAAACCCTCCGTCGCGTCGGTTAGGTAGAGCAAATAAAACTGGCAGCGATTTGTAGCCACAGAAGGGCAGTATTTTCAATAAGTATTATATAAGGAGTACTCTAAAATTTTTGTAACATCTAGAGTAGTGTTTCCCAAAATAATTTCGGCTAGCCCACCTTTTAAAGCATGTATTTCATTAGTATTTCTCCATCAAGAGTTTGAAGAACAACAAGGCTGCGGGCTGTAATAATATCACAGCTGAGGTACTTAAAAAAGACGTCAACTTGTTTGCTGAGTGTCTCCATCCACTCTTCACCAAGGTGTGGGAGCAAGAGTCCTTTCCTTCTGACTGGCAAGAAGGCATTGTGATTAAAATTGCCATGAAAGGGGACCTAACGGACTGCAATAATTCGCGTGGCATTAACATCTTATGCTCAGTAATGAAGATTTTTTGCAAGGTAATCCTTGAAAGAATGGTCACAGCTATCGACAAGAAATTGCGACCTGAACAGGCCGGTTTCGGAACAGGCAGGTCTTGTATAGATCAAATTAATACCCTCAGGATTATCATCGAACAGGCAGTCGAGTTCCGTTCCCCTTTGTATCTCCTTTTCGTTGACTATGAAAAAGCTTTCGACTCAAAAGCTGTCGATAGAGAATGCATTTGGGCTGAAATGCAAAATATTGGAAACCCCTAAAAATGCATTATAAGGGAGAAAATACCTTTCATCTGATAATCTACACTTCAAGACTTGCCCGACATTAAATAAAAAAAAAGATTAATAAAAATAATTCGATATCTTTCGACAAAATAATCTGATCAGAAACTCCGACCGTTCTATCCCGGTTCATATCAATATGACTCTCGATTTTTTAGATAGAATTCCAAATACTTACTAATTTAAAAATTTGTTTCAGATTTAACAGCGAGATTATCTTGGATCAACTGGGAAAATCTAGGAGTAAATCCCAACAGGAGAAGCATTTTAACAACATTAGCTCTAACTGCCGACAACATGAATCATTGAAACATTTTCTAAATACATTTCCAGTGTAAATTTAAAAGACGCGGGTCGGGTGTGTTGCAAATTTTCTTTAAAAATACTTGTGATATTAATCAGTATTAATTTATATGTACCTAGTCAAGATATTTTATAATATAAAGTTTTAATATATTATAAAAAAAATAATTAAGGCTTTCTAATTACCAAACCCACAAAACTTATATTACAAATGAAGTTAGTGGGCATTTAAAAGAAAATAAATGATATACCCTGTTCGAAATGCAGAAATAGTAATAAAATCACGTGAAGCATTGAATTCGCTACCCTATTGACTGTCGCATAAAATTAATGGCTCAACAGCCAACGAACGACGAGACGTCGACAAAATTATCACGTGAACAGTGCGTGATTACTATCTCTTCATTCTGAATAAAGTATAGACAGATAGTGTCGGTGCATCTTTATCTATTTGCAACATAAGCTTTGCTTTGTTTATCTGTCATAATGTGTGCAATGCAATTCTTATTTTATTTTGTTGTAATATAAAAATTTATTTATGAACAAATATGTATTTAAATATTGTTAATTATATAATTGTACTAGCTATAGAGATAGAGATGTATGTAAATTTAATAATTTTAATAAATATGATGAATAAAACATTACTTTTAAATTTGTAGTTTGTGCTTTGTAAATTAGTTAATAAATATACAAAGCGTCTTTAGATTAATTTTAAACGTTGGATTAGGGATCTTTAGATCAGGGGTGGGTAAAATATTTGTGTGGACACTTTTTACCGACCGTCAACATATATAAGGGAGGTATTGTGATCATACCGATTTTGATATTTCGAGATTTCGATGGATCTCCACGAATTGAGGTCCCTACATAACGTTTTGACTATTTTTAGCATAATGTCTGTCGGTCTGTCTGTCCGTCCGTCTGTCTGTCCGTCTGTCTGTGTACACGTGCAGAGCAAATTCGGCTAAAAGGATTTTTATGAAACTGCATATTTAAGCTTTTGGCATCAATGACACGAGTTGATCAACTTTTGGTAAAAATCGGTTGACTAGAAATGGGAGTTTACTTGTATCGATTTTAAGATTTTTGCGAATATTTAGCAACAGAAAAATATTTCGAATAAATTTATTGAACAAAAGATGCTATAAATGCAATAACTAATAACTTTTATTTGAGACGTTTTTTGATAAAACGAAAAATTTCGAAAAATTTTTGTAAAATTTTTCCAAGTCTCAATTTTTTCATACTTATATCTAACGTTTCCATGGTCATGATAAATAATATCTCTGTTAGAAAATATTAGGCCAAGTTATTTCTACTTTGCTGCTAGAATGTATTTTATACAATTACTTTATGATTGCGGTCGGTCCTGTGGTGGCCACAGCTGATTTTTGAACAATATATTGCTATTGTTTATATATATTAACACGCAAACGTAAACAAGTAGAGTTTACGTGTAGGCGCCCATCACTGACAAAATGCCATAATATTTTAAAATAAATGGGAGACGTCGGATCCCTATTTAGCTGGAGGGTATCCCCCTTCCAAACCCTTCTTGGATGTGTCCCGTTTTTTCCGGTTCATGATTTGGTCACCCTATCCTAGATACGCAGCTGTAGAGGGAGATACAAGGTATTTTTTAAAAGTATGTCCTTGCGCACTTCAATTTTTTTGTTACGTCACGTCGTCAATTTAGACAAGACTTCTATAGAAGTAGTACGTATTCTCTACGATGAATATTTTTTCAAAAATATTGGCAAAATAGTGCAATTAAAGTGAAATATGAAGAGAAAATGATAAATAAATAATTTAAAAAGGTACTGTAATTAAAATATAAACAATTTAAATAATAGTAATTGAGAATTTCGAAAAAAAAATATTGAGTCCTTGATTATTGCAGACATAGGGTCAGTGTGCAAGTAGTCAGCCTGTTCCAGTAGTCGGCCTTTTTAAAATTAAAACTTAAATAATAGTTTAATATCCCAACTAAATATTTAAAATTTTATATGCCAGTATTCAGCCGTCTTTCGTCTTTTCGATTCCCTTCAACCAATAAGAATAGATGTCTCTCAACATTAAATATAAATAAAAGAAGTCAACCTCAACATCATGTCTGAACATATACTCTGTGTTGAGTCCAGTTATGGTTAGTGAGGCAGTGTATGATTCGAATATTTTACGATGTAATTATTGTATGTTTTACTATAAATTTATTTAGGACAAATATTTAGAACATTAATTATTATAATAAAAAAGTTTTTCAACATAGATGTCTTCGATTTATTAAATACTTAATGAGGCTGACCACTGGCGAACAATTTTTGGAAAATTCTAGTAGTCAGCCTACGCGGCTGACAACTGGGGTTTTAGAAACTGGAATATTTTATTTCTCTCTTACATTCAGGAAAATAATATTTCTGTTTTGCTCGGATAAATTTATTTCTTTTTCTATCATTAATTTAAAAACCAGAAGTCAGCCTGGCTTTTTAGGACCTGGCTGACTATTGAACATTGAATACCAGTAGTCGACCACCAATTGTTTTTACATTAGTTTTGGATAGGAATAGTAGAATTTTCTTCGTTTTCGTTCCATTTATACCATTTTCCGCCGATATTAATTATTTTGTATCCTGCGGCCATGTGGTTACCTTTTTCTCTTTCTACTTTCGCCACATTCCTCAGTTTTCCCTGGATCGTCCTTTCTCTTGAGATAAAGTCATGATCTATGTATATCTTATTTTCCTTTAATTTGTTTTTACTTGCCAGGATCTTTTGCTTTTCTTCCCAATTTTGCATCGCCACACTGTTAAATCAGTCTAAGTTTTCGTAATTATTTTATAAGCTTCTTTAATGTTAACATGCACTCCCAGCTGTTTTTATGAATTCCTTCGTGTCCAGGTTATTTCTTACTATATTTCCTTTTATAATGATTATTTTTCCCCTTCTTTTTTCTTGTTCTTCCTCTTTATTTTCCAGTCTTTCGTTCTTTGTATCATACTTTCTTTATCTATTTTCCACACTTCTTCTTTCTTTTTAAGTTCTCTTATCTCTTCTTTTAGTTCATTAATTGTCTTTCTGATTTTTGATGTATATATATTACCATAGTACAGATGAAATTCTTTAAAATGTTTATTCTGTGATTAATTAATGTACCTAATTCAATGTAAGTAGTAACAAGGCTGACTACCAGTACCTATGCGGCTGACTATTAAACATTAAAGGCTGACTACTAGCAATTTTGATACATTTTTACATTTTATTTTTTATTAATTACACAAATATGCATTTTTGTAAAATAAAAAATTAACAATAAACTTAAACATTTAAATAATTAAATATGTGTTTTTTAATTTTTAATTAGTACAAGTACGATATTTGCGACGTGTTGAAAATCATGATGTCCTTAAATGGCTGACTACTAGCACAATGACCCTACCTGTTGTTTGTTTTTGGAATGAAAGAAAAATAATTGAGTGTTCATTTATTTTAAAATATTAAGGTCTTAATATTTGCTTTTTTTTATGAATAACTGGCTAATTTTTATATTTCTTTGGCATATTAATTTTTTGTGTCGCAAATTTCGAGGTCACTAACTAGCTCGTCAGATTATATTGATAAGGAATATCGGTCATTAGTGAATTTAAAATAGAATTATTCAATTTAATAACTGCGGATGTTTATTTAATAAATTTAACTTGGAAATTTTAAAGATAAATAATATATCGGACAAAATTATTGCAACAAATCTAGTATTTTTTTTTTTTCATTTATTATAACCATGGAATACATTTACCATATTTAAAATTAATTTGATATTTATTTCAGTATCGTTTTCTGTGAGAGTGAAGTTTCCGGCGATTGCCCGCTATATCGGCAAGTGACGGGCCGGTGTCCGCTAACCCATCAGACACCCGGACCTAACTTAAAATGCGAAGTTCAAAAGGAAGGATAATTTTTGGTTAGAATTTTTTTCAATTCATTATTGATATTATTCAAACAATTACAGTAGACTCTTGGTTCTGTGAATTAATAGAAACTAGGGGTGTTCCATGTTTATAGTAGGTACATTAAATAATTGCGTTATTTATTTTTACAATTTTTTGTCAACCAAACATTTTATTAATGCATTTTCCGTGCATTTTTACAATACAAGTAAGTCATCAATATCGAAAATATTTCTTTGGTTCCAATGAATAGTCTTAATTACTGCATCGACAGTCTCCAATGAACTTAGTTGACTGTGTGTTCATGATTGTTTCCATAGTCATCACTTAGTATCATCACATACAGCTCAATAGAACCAAATGTGTTAAATTTTGACTGTTCACTTTAGTATTTATAATTATTATTTTTAAATTTTCTAATTGTTAACTGAATTTGTAGGTCTCTCATATTTGTGACTTAAATTATTAGTCCGAAACGTTTGAACAGACTAATGTTCCATCCTGATGGAGTTTGTGGCTGGTGTTCTCATATGTGGAGACCGAAAAATCCATCGGAAGAAACAAACGAAGGACAGGGAGGAAATGAAGTTGGATCAGAGATAAAAGTGGACAAGCGGAGAGATTTCTAGGAGACTCTGCGACAAGTAAATAATTTTTTTGTTATTTTTATTTTGACACTTCCGTGGCTTTGTGGTTAGACAGTTGCGTATAGAATACTTAGAGCATATGTGATTCGACCACTCTGAAATTGCTCTGAGAGCGAGCAAATGATGTTATGCTCGATCCGAGTTTTACTAGCGAGCACATCAGAGCAACTTCCAATCGAATACATTTTTATTATTGTTATTATTATTTATTTAAAAATACAGTGACTTCCTTCTGTTAGCAGTGCAGGAAAATACTAAATGTATCATTTTTATTATTATTTTTTTTTGTGTTTGCAATAATTAATTTATTTTCGGTTTATTTATATGTTGCTTTTTTTAAATTATTTAATTTCTTTAAATTTTCTAATTTGATTTAATATATAAAAAGATATATCACTACTTGATAAATATTCAATTAGTTCTAATAAACATACTAGATTTGAATTAAGAAAAAGTGCTCGCAGAGCATTATCAGTGCAGCGACCTTCCCAATTGAATACAATTTTTAACAACTCTAGAGCGACTGCTAAGCCAATCGAATATGATACTTTCTTACCGAGTGACCTGAGGGTCCAAATCTCGAATTCAAATTTGAGTTTATGACTCAAAAATAGTTTTGGGTCCAGATTCCCTAGAAAAAATTAATTTCTCATTTTGGAGATGGACTCTAAAAAAATTCCAACACAGTAATAAGAATTTTTTTAATAGAATTTTTAAAGAAATTATGGAGTACATGTAAAAAGTTACATTTTTATTTAATTTATATTTAAAAATCCAATACAGCCTATTGATTTTTTTTTAAATGTAATGTAATTTGTTTCAGGATTAATTGGGCGCCGCAAATATGTGGAGACGGCGGAATCCATCTCTGTGGTGGTATTTGGTGATAAATTAAAAATATTCTTGTCATTGTTGAGTTGCGTTATCCCTCATGGAGTATTGGGTCGCGGATGGAGTTGGTGCAGTAGAGGGACTGTCTGAGGTCGCGATTCGGGGCATCCCGGCCTGGACACTGGAGCTGAACTCGCGTGCAATGTCTCAGATTGTACTTCGGAGGAGCGCCCTTAAGGGGTGTTCTCGAATAACCAGCGTTATCGCCGCCAGCGGAAAGCTTTATTTCTGTCTGGTGCCGGAAGTGCTTGAACCCTATTTTCTAAGCCTTGCGCGGAACTCCCTCGTTGGGCAGAAATTGGAAATATAGTTCCCAGCCTCTTTATATGACCAATCTGGTACCCCAAAAAATCTGAAAAAATCAAAATATGTAGAAAGTGGTTAGGGCTTTTAAAATACTTTCACAAAAACTATTTATCTTTTTCAATTTTTGAGATATGGGATTATATGTAAAAAGGTCTACAGCTCTGGGAATGGTACCTCAAAAAAATTGAAAAAATTCTAACTTATAGAATATAAGGTAACTTTTTCAAAACTTATAACAAATATTTTTTTATATCAATTACAGTTTTCGAAAAAATGCATTTTTAAAACATACATTAAGTGGGGCAGTCGTAAAGTGGCTGTAGTTCTTGTACCCGTATCTCAAAATAATTGAAAAATTGAGAAATGATAGACTTAAATCTGCCCTTTCCAAAAATTAGTAATTCCAATTTTTATCTTTTTTAATTTTTTATAAATTATAAAATCAAAATGAGTAAAAAGAGATTAGCGGTTTTAAATTATTTTCACAAAATCTATTTATCTTTTTCATTTTTTGAGATATGGGATCATTTGTATAAAGGACTACAGCTCTGAGAATGGTATTCCAAAAAAACAGAAAAAAAACTAACTTACAGTATAAAGATTACTTCAAAAAATGAAATGTATGAAATTAGATTTTCGTAATAAAAATGTATATACAGCCATAAATGACAAACAAAAAAATCAATATTCTGTAAAAAATTAAATTTTGTACTTAAACTATAATTTTTTTAAAATTTTTAAACCAATCTTGTTGGTTAATTGTGTTGAAAATATTATTTTCAAAAAATTCATTTTGAAAATGATACCACAAATATTCGCCTCATTATATATATTTATATGCAAATTGTACCCCATTTTATCACATGTATATTTTTATATTACACTTAAATTATTAATAAAAATGTTGAAATAATATTGTGTTTTCTTCCTAAAACCTACACCCATTAATATTTCAGAACACCCTGTCCAGAAAGTGTTGAAAGTGTGTTACTAAAAATTGTATTTTCTTTCAACAACTTAGGCCACCGTTAATGTTTAAGGGCACAGAAACAAAGCTGAAATAAGATAAGTATAAATGAGATATTTAAATAAAATATTTATAAAAATCTGTGGCACAGTTTCAATCCCTCTGTGATTAAATTGGGAATCGAACCCACGTTCCTGTCAAAAGGCGATCGTTCTAACACGCAGCCCTCCTTTTTAAAGATTTTTAAATGCAGTTTACATATAAAAGGCCCTAATTTCGTGCTTTCGTTCTGATACCACCAATTCAACGCCCTTGTGCTCCGGCTTGCATAGATAAAGTAAAGTCAACTTTGCAAACAAGAAGTACGGTTATATTCGAGTAAAATGAATTGTGTCCACCGATTTGTTATCAGGAGACTAGGAATGCAAAAAGGTAGTTTACGGTTTTTAGGGATTATCTCGTGAACCACAAGGACTAGAGCCTCCAGATTTGACACGTCTCTTCACTAGGGCCCTTAGTATATTCTATTAAAATTTCATCCCCCTAATTTTTAAGTTTGGGGTACTATTAAGCATTTATTATATATCACAACTCTTACGACTTAGAGAGTTGATTTTCGGTAGGTATGTACAGAAGGGTATAAGTACTCTACAGTCACTAAGGGAACCCTGTAACCTTTCTAGTTCTCGAGATATTAAATAAATAAAATTCATGATTCCCCAAAACAACCCCTATTCTGTGGCCATATACCATCGATGGACAAAATTTCTTTATCGGAAATAAACCTACGTCCCTACTTACGTACGTACGTATATACCTACGTACCGAAAACCAACCCTCTAACTTTTAGGGGATGTAAGATATTAAAACCGCGTAATAACACGCCTCCCTTAAGGGATAGAGATATGAAATAATAATAGCATGTACTAAGAGCCGTAGTGAAGAGATTTGCCAAATCTGGAGGCTCTAGTCCTTGTAGTTCCCGAGATAATCCTTAAAAAACCCTTAGCTACCTCTTTGAATTCTTAGTATCCTGGTAGCAAATCGCCGGATACTTTGAAATGTGTGAAAACAGTGTTTCTTACCATAAAAAAATCCGAAAAATCAGGGTTGATGTTGGTGTATGAGGAGGTAGAACATATAAATCATACATTTATAAGTTTCATCCCCTAATTTCAACCCTAAAAATTATTTTCCGATAAAGATATTTTGTCCATCGATGATATATGACCACAGAATAGGGGTTGTTTTGGGAATCATGATTTTTTTTAAATTTAATATCTCGAGAACTAGAAGGGTTATAGGGTTCCCTTAGTGTTGAGAGTACTTATACCCTTCTGCACATACGTATCGAAAACCAACCCTTACGGACAAAAATGTTTAGCTTGTCGAAAACTAGGTGGACTATACTAGTGCACGAGGGGGTAGTAAGTAGAACACGTAAATCATACACTTATAAGTTTCATCCCCTAATTTCAACCCTTAAAATTTATTTGTCAATGAAAATATCTTGTCCATCGGTATATGAGCACAGAATAGGGTTTTTTTTTGGGGGAATTTCCGATGTCGCTAGTGAGTCCTTAAAAATTGTACACAGTGAATTCGAAGAAAATCTGTATACTCACCATATAAAGGGCTACTCCCTTTGCTCAACTAAATATATAAATTCATATTTACTCTTTACTTTTGAATTGAAAATTTACTTTAAAATTGAGGTTATTGAAATGAAAATGCCGTTTAATTTGCATTTATTTATTAAAAATAATTTTTTATAATATTTTATATTTTTACTGAAGATATTAACAAAAGAATATAGATGTAGTCTCTGGTTTCGATAGGAATGCATGGGAAAATATTTCTTCGTATCTTTCACGTACGTCTTTCCACATTCAGCGCAGTCTCTCATTCCACAGTTCTCTTATTAGGATAGAAATGTATGGGAGAAAATTTTTAGGTGATCTGTGTTGAGTACCATAGGCAAGATATGATTGAGTACTTTAACTTGGAACACTAAAGGATGGTTTCCAATCGACGTAGACGTAAAATTCTACGTCTACGTGAAAATATTAGTAATGGGAAAATGCATGCTACGGTTTCCAATCAGACGTAGAAACTTTCACGTAGATTATTCATATTTTTTATTTTACGTCTACGTTTTCACGTGCGGTCAATAGGAAAGAATGATAGTAAATGACAAAACATACTCAATATATCGTATGTAGAGAGAGAGAACCTGTCAACATTTGTTGGGTTCACGGTATTGAAATGAGGGAAATAAATAATTACCATGATTAGATTATTGTTTAATAATGAATATATATATTGTTTAATATATAATAAACTAAATGTGGAAACTTTACCGCGTTACAGGGCAGCGTATGCGCTAAAAACGGGCGGAATTTGGGGTCGATTCTATAGAACCCTACTAGTAGAGGACGATATGAGAGGATAAATCTGACGCTCGATTGACACGTATGCGCATGCGTCCCAGTGTAGCGTGAAACATGGATTTTAAAATAAGGTTGTTTACCACTGTTGTGTTTACATGTACTTATATGCAGCGCACGCATTTTTAAATACATTGAAAATGACTGTTATGTGCTTAATTTGCAATAAAATATTTTCAAAACAATATAATTTAAATGTCCATTTAAAAAGTATTCATAAGATAAACTTTAATGGTGATTGACGAATTTGTAAAAACTTTACAAATAACCCTTGAAGAATCAAAATTTATATAAATGTTACCAAGAGCAATAGTTTTATACTTTCGAACAATGATTTTGAAAAAATTTGGTGAATATATTTTCACAAATTATTATGAGAAGCCCAATCTTTGGGCTTATACTTATAGAAAACGTTTAAATATTAACATTAATATTCACCTTGAATCCATGCATGAAACTTTAAAGTATTTTTATTTAGAAGCAAAAAAAGTCCAACGTTTAGATAAAGGTATTTTTGCAATTGTGAATTTAATTCGAGATAAAATTACAGACAGAAAAATAAAAAATATTAAAAGAAAAAATTATTCTCAGATTGGAAACATAATTGAAAGGCACCGATTTGCATTAACTTTGGAATATGATATAAGAATAACAGCATCAAATAAATTTCTAGTAATTGGAGAAAAGAACTATGAAGTCACTAAACTTAAATCTTTATGCTGTAAATTAATATGTACTTTTTTTTTAACATTTGCGTCCATTCATGCAGTTGTGAATGTCCTGATTATTACATTAAACATACAATATGTAAACATATTCATTTTGTTCATTTAAAATACGGAGATTCTTTGAAGTTTCATGAACCAGTTGAAGAAATACGCAATTGAGAAGTGACATTACCGTTGGCGGCGCTGTAATTCATGGCAAAATGGCTGAATTGTCTAGTATTCAGCTGTCAATATGCTAACAGGGAACAGGTTAATTTAAGCACAGTACATTTTTATTTTATGAAAATGTATCTTTGGACGTTCTAACAAAAAATCAACACCAGAACATATGTAATAATTTCAAAGAGTACTACAGTCGCGTAGTACAATATTTCACCACCAGACTGCGTATTCGAGCGTGTCAGTTCTCAATAGTTAAAATACGACACAAACATTAAAGAAAAATAACAATACACCAAATGATACATTTGTAAAAGTAAATGCAATGTTGAAAGAAATACAAGATGATTGTGTGCAATTGATGGAATATAATGATACGGAAACTTTAACAGAAGTGAATGACTACTTAAAAAAAAATTAAAAACTTCATGAAAACTAATAAAGAAAAGAAAAAAACTGAAACGCCAACTAGATACGAGAAAATTTGAACCAAGTAATAAAAATAATAATAAACAAATTTCTCTATTTAGTACCAAGAAACAAAGTGAAGAAGTTGCATATTTAAAAAAATAAAATAAACGACGCAATAGTAACAAAATATTATTGAAAAAATACAGAAATAACTTTTTTTTTGTCTTAACTGTGTGAGCAGTTACACGCACACGCGTGTATTTCATTGATTCTATCTTCTTTGTTTTTATTTAAGCTAATTCTAACTTAAGAATGAATTATTTGTACCATAACAATAATTTTATGATTATCGACAATACTGTGATATAATCCGTCTCAATTTGTAATACGAAACTAGATCTGGTTACTTTGGTGACTGTTGTGGTGTAAACAAACTTTGGCGTATCCGTGTGAACCAATACTATGACTATATTATAAATGTATTGTCAATATACAACATAAAAAATGAACTTTCACTGTTAATTCCGTATCACAAAAGGAGACAGATAATATTTGTTCCTTTTTTTTTTTTCTTGTTTGTATTATTGTTCGTATTAGCTACGTGCTGTTCTATTAAATAAATAATAAATTGATGATTATTATTGTCTTATTATTTATTATTGATGTATTATTGATAATCTTAAATATATCTGCAATAAATCAGAATATTATATTTTCAATCTCCGCTCAGTCATTTTGAAGCATGCGCACATGTGTCAATCGAGCGTCAGATTTATCCTCTCATGAGGACGATCTTATGGAAGCTTGCGCACGCGCTACATTTGGTTCGACTCTAGAAAATCCGGTCTTATATATGTTTGCATACGGGCGGCTGACACCAACGTGGCTCTGGTTGCAAAATTGGTCCAAACTACCATCGTGCTTTAAATATTGTCTTTACGACGTTGTTTGCGAATAATTAGCATAACAGTAACAATAAAAATTGCTAGCATTGCTAAATCGTCGTCCATATTATGTGACGAATACATGTTATTCAACACTTTTTAAGAAATTTCTTTTACAAAGAGGTTAACTTAAAAGAGTTTTGATATTCTAAGTTTATTGGAAACAAAAGCAACAAATTCTGCGTTCTACGTTTTATTTCTACGTCAATTGGAAATCATCCTTTATATTCTTATTTGAAATGGACAATAACGAAAAATACTAAATAATAACAAAATAATAAATAAAACAAAATTTATTAAAACAAAAAATAACATAATCAGATACATATTCTGCTTAATAATATTTGTATATCATACATTTACATCAAATATATATTATATAAAAATATAAAAATCACATACATATTATTTTTTAAGAATTGAAAACAAACAATATGGAACTTACTTATTCATCATATTAAATTATTATTTATTAACATCTATTTAATTAAATATTTATTGTTACGCAGAAATATAGTAAATTCCATATTGTTACATAATTACAGTAAAGTGTACAGTTCAGTAATTTCATATAAAATAATAACTAGTAAAAGGAAATACTATATAATCATCTTAATTTCCACTTTTGTTGTTACGATCATACATTTCCGGACATAAATATTGCATCAACCAGATTGCAACTAAAACTTACTATCAACTCTTTCTACATGATTACCCCGATACCTGGCAGAAGGAACGAGCAACCAGAAGGTAATCGCAAGATTCAGATGTGGCAACGAGGAGAAGGCAAACATTGGATGGAAAAAATATGTAGAATCTGTAGAGAAGATCAAGAAACAATAGACCAATTAAGAAACTGTGAAGGAATGCAGCCAGAACCACGAAAAACAGAAGACCTACTAAACCACTCGGAGAGAGGCCTAGCCTGGATGAAAGCAGTTTTGGAAAGAAAAATAAAATGAATTATTATGTAACATAGAATATATAATTATTATAGATTGTAAACCATTTCTTTCAAAGCCGAAAGGCACGAAATAATTTTTTTCCACAACTATATAGATATACGTGCATTACGGGTACATCAGTGATTAGTAAATGTAGCATGTTCCCCACTTCTTTTTATTACACACCACTGACCTGTTACGTAATGAGCTCATTACATAACAGGATTAAGCAGCAATAGCTGACCGTTGCTAGGCAACGTAATAAATAGGTTGAAAGCATATGTAAAATTATTGTTAGTTTGTAAAGGAAACCAGATTAAAATTAAACAATATAGTTAAAGTTGTCGAGTTTTGCAAATATTCTTTTTGATAAAATTGGTCTTGGTCAGTCAATCAGCTGACGCAAGTATTGCTATTTTAACACGTTCACGGACAGTTTTGTACAATGAGATGTACCCAAAATGTCACTTTTTTAGATTTTTGTTTATAATAGGACATTTACTGTGTTTGGTATGTTCCTGATAGGACAGTTTATACTAGTTTTCATAAACTTAAATGGAATTAAAACCTGCCCCAGCCGTCATTTGTATATTTGAACAAAAAGGAAGGACGGTTTAGACCGTCATGACCTGAGCTAGGAAAAATATTCGACGGCTATAGCCGTACTGTCCGCGAACGTGTTAACTGAATTTACATTCCATATGAAACGTGCATGACCGTTGCTAGGCAAAGTAATAAGGTTGAAAGCAACTATCAAATTATTGTCAATTTTTAAAGGAAACTAAATAAAAGTTAGATAAGTATTAAAGTTATAGTCGTGGAAAAAGCATAGTATGAAACTTGCATGGAATAGTCATTTCTCACTCGTCTGAATTGCGATACTCGCCTGCGGCTTGTGGTACAACTTCCATACTCGTGTGAAATGACCATCATTCCATGCTCTATGCATAATATACTATATTATTGTTATTAACTCTTTCTACGTTTGTCCAAAATCGGAAAAAATGAGTTTATTTCTTGATTCATATTATTTGTACAGGCTATTCCAAACCTTTAGGCCGAACTAAATGCGAATTTCGTTCTTTAAGGTTGTCACAGGAAGGGACCTTGCTTGGGTTATTTTATATTTCACGTTGGTGTGTGAAAATTTTAAATTCCAACAGTGAAACCATGGAAACGAATGACATTTATTAAAAATTTTAATATATGTTTACATATTTTGAAGACAAAAAAAATGGGAAATTTTTATTAATGACAAAATATTAAAATGCAATGAAAAGGGCATTTTATAATGACAATCAATTTAATCTAGAATTCTAGAATTTAATGTGAGTATGATTTACAAAGCTTAAACAAAATGACCAAAAGTTCGAATTAATAGATAAAAAGAGGTCCTCACTTCCAAAATATTATATGAATGTCAAAAGTGTGTATATTCATGCCAAATATCAACTCTTTAGGTCCAACTTCTTGGCCATAATTTATATCAGACAGACACAAGAGTGATAGTATAAAGGTTTCTTAGTTATACTTACGAAATCCTAACTAAAAACAATTAAACTATTAAAATTTGTGATGCAATTTTATTGTCCAAAACTGTATTAATAATAATTATGCCCCAAAGTGTCAACAATTCGACAATTTTTATGTTTATATTCAAAAGATTTAAGTAAATCATTTTGCAAGACTTTAGGAAGTTCAAGACAGTCAATTTTATTAACATCTTTAATAAGATCTCTTACTACCTTCACCGCACACATTTTCAAAGAATCTAACGGTAACGTCACAAAAACTGGTATCCTAATATCAGCCTGCGTAACTCTTCGTTTTTCATTCCCCAACATAATATCACAAGAAAAATTCTCAACAATAAATATTTCTTTATGATTCAAATGTAGATTGTCTCTCGTAATACTATCTATTGCAACCCATGGATGGTTCGTGAATGTATTTATATCTAAAAATTGGTTAGGTCCGAGAGAATTGTATTTTACTAATTGTCCAGTATACCCGATCCATATTATTTCGATTAGACGATTACTTTTATTCACAACACGTATGCGAGCTTGTTCAGCACGATTAGATGCTACTGATTTTAATGTCATTCCTTTACGATACTCAAATACCTGTAAGTAAATTTGTGGTTATGAAAATTTTGTTTACAAAATATATAATAAAAAATACCTGTGGATCTCCACTCATTTTTGTTTACTTATAAAAAGTTCCTTATTATTAGATGCAGTCATGAAGTTACTTTAATCAGTCGTCGTGGCACACATTGTTTATAAATCTGAGTATTGCGTGGCCAATTAATAACTAATATTTCATTACATGCTATAAATTTTAATAGGAAAAATAAAAATATTTAGTAAATAAAACCAATAATTAATCACTACCGGTAAAGTAGAAAATGAATGAATAATTTGTATTTCAAAATTAGTTCATAGAATGTTTAACAGGTGTCTCTGTAATGAAGCCAATTTGAATTATAAATATTTATATTTTTATAGAAAATATATCAAAATTGACGTTTTTATAAGTGTTGCACTGTATGACTATTGACAAGAGAAACGCTAGAATACGCTGATGGCCAAATTATTGTACTAAATACTGCAGTACAGTTTGAACTTACATATTACGTTTACTTTAGTGCTGAATTTTTGTTGCAATGTCGACAGAAGATGTGAAAAACTATAAAATCCTAGCTAACAATAAAATATAGGGACCTGCGGTTTGAATTTTTGAAATCTACAGACTTTTTTCTGCCTAGATAAAAAATAGGGCCCTCCTTTGTTAAGGCCTTTTTGATCAGAGTATTTCGGAAAAATTTCATTTTCGAAAGACCGTATCTCAAAATCTACATGAGATAGAGATCTGCGATTGAAATTTTTGAAATCCTAAACAATTTTTTTTTTGCGAAATTTTAAATTTAACTTTTTTGTTTGAAATTTCAAAAAATTCAAATTTAAGAGCGATTAAATATGAAGAACTGTGGTTTGAATTTTTGAAATCATCGTATATTGTTGAGTCTAGAAAAAAATTGGGGCCTTATAAACCCAAGTTTTACAATAAATAAGAATCGTCAAACAAAATTTTGTTTACGATTTCTCCAATTTTTTCTTTCTGATTTACTTCAAAATATCTATACCTATGTATTCTGAGTCGTAGATCTCAAAAATAACCTCCATTAAAAGCTACGGTTTACCGTTTTTGAATAAATTTAAAAAAAAGAAAAACGACGGAATTACCATATATCGAAAAATACATATGAGAGAGCGTTTTAAATGTATTTTTTAGACTTCCCACCCTAAAACTGGTTTATACATAAACTAAAAAACAAAATAACAAAAAAGAAAATTGTAAAATTTGCGCGACAACCACAATATATCAGTAGTTAATAAATCTAGCTATCTACGATACAGCGATAATTTTGACAAAAAATTTTTTTCTTAATTTTTCGTATTATTTACGAAAATAAAATAGTACTTTTTTATATGGTTGAATCCAGTGGCGGCTGAGACAGGGTGGCGCTGGGACAATGTCCTCCTAAAAAAATTTAATAAGGAAAACTGAATTTAAAATCTTATTTATACTTTAAAATTGCATTAAACTAGCTAAATACATCTGCGTATATTTATTTTTATTATTTCTAATTCAAAGATTTTTTATATAAATAGTAGATTTTAAAAATTTCGATCTAGAAAACAATGCTTAGGAGGACATTACACGTTAGTGTCCCGGGACAGTGTTGCCACATGCGATTTCTAATGTATTTATCTACGCAAGTAATAAAAATGAACTGGAAACGGCAACAGCGGCGAGTTGTTAGTGCGAATGTGTTGGAGAATTTAGGCCGGCGTCCCTAGATTAGCGTTCGTTTGATTTTTTTTTATTCAGACGTGAAAAAGAACGATTTAAACGATGAAAGTAACTAGATTGCAAAATCTAGTTCCGCCTAAACGTTTGGAATAGTCAATAGCAGGGTTTCCCAAATGGTGGGTCGCGAACCAGTACCAGGTCGCGGTACGCGAAATGCCGGGTCGCATAAAAACTCTTGAAACCTAGGTGATATATTGTCGTCAGGAATACCCAGTTATAGCGGAAAAAGCAATAAAATGTCTAATGCCTTTCGTCACGACCTATAAGTGCGAAGCAGGTTTCACAACATTAGTCTTCCTTAAAAATAAGTACCGAAACCGATTGCAAGTATAGTGCGTTCGAAGGTGAGTTTGCAGTACAGGGCATATGGAGTAGTTCGTTTACATACTCTCTAATGGGTTTACACAATGACACTATCCTTTTCTTGCTTGTCGACGTTGCCAGCTCTAAAACGCGCTGATCTGTGAAGACGCAGTATTCAACAAATGGCCATTTGTTTTTGTTGAGTGTTATTTTGAGTTTTATAAGAGTTGATTTTTGTAAATCATACGAGTTTTTCATATTATTATAATTGACACATTTGACACTTTTACAACATTTGATAACACCGCTCCCATTTTCCATAAGAGCTATACTGCAAACTCACCTTCGAACGCACTATAGAAGGATAAAGCTATCGTTTTCTCCTAATCTGAAATTATTAGTAAAAAATAAACAGCACCACACTTCTTATTAATAATTTATTGGTTCTCATTAATAATTTTTGTTTAATTTCTACAAATTTTTGTAACGGTTAATGCTTTTGTATTATAATTATTATGTGAATAAATGAAAACTATACTTTAGCAGGTAAACTTTTACTTTAGTAAAAACATGGTAGTATATTTTAGCTTACCTATGGGCTATTATAGGCGGAAAAATTTTAGTGGGTCACGAAGAAAAAGTGTGAAAATTACCGGGTCACAGGAAAAAAAAGTTTGGGAAACGCTGGCCTATAGTAGTAGTTAGGATAGAGGAGGAATAATAATGATGATGATATTACAGGCTATTCCAAACGATTAGGTGGAACTAAAAAAAAATAACTGGAATTTTCATTTTTGTAAATTGTTATTAGCTATTTTTTTATATATTGAAGTTGGCTTTCCTGAACAAAATGATCAAAAGCTTCAATCAATCTGTAAAAATTACTAGATTTGAAAATCTAGTTCCGCCTAATCGTTTGGAATAGACTTTAATTATAACTCACTTAAACTCAAAATTCAGGGATAAAAAAAGAAGCAAGAAATTTACATGATTAATATATTTTTCGAACATTTATGATGGACAAGAATCTTCAAAGAGCTACAATATCATGTAAAATACAATAATATCTCAGTCATTTTATACATAAAATTTAAATATACATAAATTATTACAATAATCTAACTCTTCAGACTTTCGGTATATCAACTACCTATTCTACATTACATATTTGAGATTTTTGCAATTAAAAAATAATGTCACAATACAAGCAAAAGCCAGTTACAATATAGTGACACAGAAGATAAAGTATTACGCAAAAATTATTGAGTAAAATGCGCATACATATCTTCTGTACTATGAACAGTATTTGATATTTTTGAATATTTTCAACTATTTACTATTTACAACATTTACAATAATTTTCATTTTGGTTTGTTTCACAATTTAAAAATAATTACATGCCAATTAAATCCATTGATTGCGAATTTTAAAATTTAAATAACGAAAAATAATGTAGGGCATAAGTTTTTTGACATATTTTTGGGAAGTTTCTTTATAAAATAATTAATGTAAAAACTGAGCTGGGAATATTAGAAAAAAAGTATTTGAATAAGCATTTCAATTACTTTCTAGTGTTTAAAATATTGTATTTCAAATACTACAAAAAAATTCAATTGGTATTACAGGCTATTTCAAACGTTTAGGTAGAACTAAATGTGAATTTCGTTCTTTTAGGTTGTCAGGAGAAAGGACTTTGCTTGGGTTATTTCATGTGTCACGTTTGGTATGTGAAAATTTAAAATTAGAACAGTGAAACCATGGAACCGAATGACATTTATTAAAAAATTTAATGCATTTTTATAAAAAAGACAAAAAATTAAAATGCAATGAAAAGGACATTTTATAATTAATTTAATCTAGAATTTGTAATGTGAGTATGATTTACAAAGCTTAAACAAAATGACCAAAAGTCCGAATTAATAGATAAAAATTACTAGAGTTTAAAATCTAGTTCCACCTAAACGTTTGGAATAGCCTATATTTGAAATATTTTAGAAGTATTTCAAATACTTCCTAGTATTTCAAATACATATTTCCTTAGTATTTCAAATACATATTTTCAAATACGTTTAAAATTATTTGAAATACATTATTTCAAATATTTCCCTATTATAATATTTCTTGTATTTCAAATACATTTAAATTATTTGAAATACATTATTTCAAATATTTCTCTATTATTTCAAATACTTTTTATCAGTGATGACTAACAGTATTTGTTATTTCAAATACTTTGATTGGTATCTGGTATTTGAAATACTTTTACTGAGTATTTGGCACAGCTCTGTGTAAAAGTTAGTTGATCCATTTTCTTTAAGTATTGAATATAATATTTTTTCTACGACCGTTCAAAAGAGTGAAATTAACATTATTTTTTGATATTTCATTTAAATTTAATTTATAAACAACATTCAGTAAACAGTCGAGATTCTATTAACATTTACAAATTAAATTTATATATGTTTTTATTTTATGCAACATAAAAGGAAAATAGGTTATTATTAATATAAACTAATAAATTTTTATATAAACTGATAAGTTTTTGAATAAATATTCTTTCATATGACCAATTTACCGATTTTCGATACTAAAAAAATTTTAAAATTCATTTCCACGCTAGTGCGGAAATGGAGTTCATTTTCACACTAGTCTGGAAATGAATTCCATTACCTAACTAAAATGAGATCCAACGGCTATACTTAGAGAGTTGACATTTGGCATGCATGTTCAATATAGTAAAAATACTGGGTCTAATAAGTAAATTGAGAAAAAATTATTTGAAATACATAATTTTGTTTTGTTTGAAAAGCACAACAACAATTGTTAAAAACTGTTGAAACTGTCGGAACAGAATGCAACGAGTTCGACGACGCGTTCACGGCGTTTGGACGGCCCTATCTGTCAGTGCAAAGTTAAAATCGAGCTGTAGTACGCAAGTGCACAGAATGAGCAACGTCTGAACGGTGTTCTACGCCGTTGATATTGAATGTTCGCCAACTTTCTACTTTTGACGCCGTTGAACGTTGACGTAGAACACCAAACCTCAGTTTTTACCGAATGGTAAAGTGTTTGTATGTATAAATAACTTGCATACAACAACTTGTCTTCATCATTCATTATAATTTTAATAAAAGAAAGCGCACGTATAAAAACAGATATAGGTTGTCACTTGTCACTTTGGCGGCATTAAAAATTATTGCATTTTGTGCAGGCGAAAATTCAACGCCATTTTCAACGGCGCAAATGCAACGCCGTCGCAAATGACGGCGTAGCGCGATGTGCATTCTGTTCCAGGCTTTCAACTGTTTTCTTGATCAACTGTTTTCTTGCGCAGAATTGATGACGTAATTTATGATAACTCTGTATATTTCTTGTAATGAACAACCTTTATGAATTTATGAAAACTATATATTTTATTTAAATTTCACATGGCGCATTAAATGAGAGCTACTAAAATCAGTAGTAAATTGATTTGAAAAAAAAACCATTACAATAAAAAAATGTACCAAAAATTTATTGTCACTTACTAGATACTTACGAAACCTTTAAATGTGTGAAAATTCACAATTCACATAAATTTTTAAATTCTTTTTTGAGCGGTATGTAACCCTCTTGTATTCAAATATTATTTTTTTTAAACTGTAAATAACTGAAATGTTAAATTAATATTGTGAAACTTTCATTTATGTCTTATTTAATTTATAATAAACCCCGTATCATGATACAAACCAAACATTATTTTGTATCGATACCATTTAAAATTCTATATGATCAGCATATAGTAAATTTTTATAATCTGTTATATAAATAACAGATAATATGTCATATAATAACAAATCTGTTATATAATTATCACAAAAATCTCAAAAATATTTTTACTTGAACTCATACTCGAATATTAAAATTCCAAGTATATTTCTAAAATCGAGACATGATTTATAGAAATTTCAGTCTGAAAATATACCATTACAAAAAAAATCACACAAAATTTAAATATGTAATATTACATAAAATTAGACTAGCCGTAACAAATAATACTTACGTAAAAGGTAAATTAAGTGCTAATATTTACAAATGAATTAGGTGCATTTCAGAAATAAATTAAAATGAATTTTAATTTTCAGTATTGAAATTTCATTTTGTTAATTAAATAAAGTACTTATTTGAAAATTTTTATAAAAAATTTTAATATTTTGTTACATAATTGATAAAATTTGATAATAAAAATCAGGGCTTCGCACCGGAACTGAATCGAAACAAAACCCTTTATTTTTGTCGGAACGAACACCGGAGCTGAACCGAAAAAAAATATCGGTTTATTTCGGTTCAGATAATGTTTATGGGAGTGAACCAAAATATAAAATACATTTTATTAAAGATTATTTTTTAAACTGATGAGCAGAAAAAAATCGTAATTTTTTAACTGATAAGTAAAAAAAATCGCTTCTATTATATTCTTTATTCTAAGGAATAAAATGTTTTCCTAAATTATAGTAGAAAATAAACTTCTAATACAAATAAAAGCATTTAAAAATTTATCACTCGGAACTGAACCGAAAACCGAAAAAAATCGCTATTTTTGCCGGAACGAAAACCGGAACCGAACTGATATACAGGGTGTTTGTTTGAAACGGGGCACCCCGAAAATCTCCTTTATTTGTAAAGATACAAAAAATCTTCAGAACAAAAGTTAAACTATCCAAAAAAGCCCATCTAAAGGTTACTATAAGAATTCTGAGGCACTTCCTGTTTCACCGGAAATGATGTCAACTTTTGATCTAGCATAGGGAATCGATAATTTTATATTTTTTTCCTAAAAGTACATTAAATTAGCTTTACAATGACACCAAAAAGTCATATTTTTATGTTAACCATTTCAAAATGGCGACCATTTATTTACAAAATAATAATCAACATAAGTTTTTCAAAGTTGAACGTAGCAAGCTTTGAAAACAATAAAAAAAGAAACAAAATATCTCTAAAATAAACTGTTATAACTAGTTAGAAAATGTGTGGACAATAATGGTGGTTTGATCGAACATTTGTAATTTTTTTTTTTTTTTTGTAAAATAATTGTAAAAAGTAATAGTTTTTTTCTTCTAAATAGTCAAATAGTTTATTTTAGAGATATTTTGTTTCTTTTTTTATTGTTTTCAAAGCTTGCTACGTTCAACTTTGTAAAACTTATTTAATTGATTATAATTTTGTAAATAAATGGTCGCCATTTTGAAATGGATAACATAAAAATATGATTTTTTGGTGTCATTGTAAAGCTAATTTAATGTACTTTTAGAGAAAAAATATAAAATTATCGATTCCCTATGCTAGATCAAAAGTTGATATCATTTCCGGTGAAACCGGAAGTGCCTCAGAATTCTTATAGTAACCTTTAGATGGGCCTTTTTGTCTAGTTTAACTTTTGTTGTAATGATTTTTTGTATCTTTACAAATAAAGCAGATTTTCGGGGTGCCCCGTTTCAAACAAACACCCTGTATATTTTTTTTAATTGAAACAGAACAAGTCCGAAACGAAAAAAATAACGGTTCGAAGCTCTGATAAAAATATACAATATAAATTTTTACAGTTGGTAATACAAAATTAGTTCCATGCAAGATGTCTCCAAAAGTTGCAGTCCAAATAATCAGAAAATACACAGAAATTAAGTGACAGCAGAATAAGTTCATTTGAAATAAGCTATATTCTGATCTTGTTTTCTTGTGATCCGCGAATAATTAAAAATCAAAAATATTTAAAAAATTAGGTAAAATGTTTTTTAAATTAATAAAATATAATACAGTCTGTTCCAAACGGTTAAGCGGAACTAGATTTTGCAATCTAGTTACTTTCATCGTTTAAATCGTGCTTTTCGGCCGTTTTGTTTAAGCTTTGTAAATCATACTTACAATAAACATTTTTTGGTAATTTTTTTCATCATTTTAAAATGTCATTTTCTTTATATGTTAATTTTTTGTGTCATTCTTATTACAAATTTTCCAATTATTTATATTTTTGTCATTAAAATATATAAAAAAAATAATTGACATTGACATATATCATACGTTTCCATGGTTTCATTGTTGGAATTTTAAATTTTGACATCCCAACGTGAATAATTAAATAACCCTAGCAAGGTCCCTTCTCGTGACAACCTAAAAGAACAAAATTTCCATTTAGTTCCGCCTAACCGTTTGAAACAGACTGTATTTACTTATGCTGAATTCACAACCTCAAAATTATAAATTAAAATTAACGTTAAATTAGTACTTAACATTAAATTTCTACGTGGAAATTAAGTAGTATGCACCAGTGATGGGCCTGCATAATGTAACTTACGCGCCCATCACTGGTATGTACAATGTAAATTAAGAAATTAAGACATTGACAACGTTGTACCGGTAAATTTTTATCGATTACTACTTTATCGATCGATATTTGACAGCTGTTTATATTTGCTATTGAGGTTTTGCGTGTTTCATATCTTTGAAAAGAATTACAATAGAGGAGAAATTTATATCTGTGCTAATAGAAAACAGAAAGATATGGATAGAAACAGAACAATATAGTCATAAAACATTTTAGGTTACGACACATGCTTACTGGGCATGCGTCAACTATAAATTAACGTAAGAGTTTGGAGTTTTCAAACTACTAAATTTAATTTATAAGTGTAAGTATTAATTTAGAAGGTTGTGACTTCTAACGTAAAGTTACGTATAAAAAACATTTACGTTAATTTTAAGTAGTAATTTTAATTAATAATCATGTTGTGAATGCAACATATCAATAAATATATTTACTGATCAAAAAGTAATCAAATACTTGTCCAATATAATGTTAAATATAGTTCGGCTGTAGGGACTAAAAAATATTATATTTCTATTTAGGAACGGTACGAATGTAGAGGATTAAATTATGTATGAAACTTATTTTTTGTTATGTAAATACTGCTATGAAAACTGATATGTATATCGTTGACTAGAAAAGATAAATATAGTTAATACTTTTTTATATTTATTTATAGTTATTATTATTATTTTGTGTCGGCTGTTAAATGTATGTTAAATTGATTTATTAGTTCTTGACATGGAAGACGTATTAGAGTTAGAGGATATATGAATACAGCAGTGTTTCTCAGAATAAGTTCTTTAGAAAATTGTATAAGAGTGATAAAATAAGTTTAGGAACCGCTGAAGTAGAGAGAGATTCCAAACATATATTCAACAAATTGTACACCGTTTTTTATAAAATGTTTAATGTTTCCAAATCCTTACAGCAGATAATGTAAATTATTTCCTGTTTGGACCGCGGTGGTCAATTTTGAAACGTAGTAGAGGGTACTTAATGTTATTGTTACATAGCTGTGAAAGTAAAATTATAGGAATAAATATATTTTACAATATTTTGTGAACCTGTTTTACTATTTTATCAACAAGTAAGTATATACAAATGTTTATAAAACCATTTTTTTGCATAAAACGCCTCTAAAAAAAAAAAATTAAAAACTATATTTTGTGATGTACGTTATGGTAATAAAATTTTTCATAGTGGATTGTTTCAAGTATATAGATGGAATTAAAAATTCACGCGTTTGTATATGAAGGAGAGGAAGTGTAAACAAATTTTCAACCAATGGCCCATTTCCAAATTTTTCTATTCTAAGCCAAACTTTACGACAATTTACAACTTCCTCGATTCCAAGTTTTATTATTAATTTAACATTGTCTGAAGTAGGTGGAAATCTGTGGAACGATAATTCAGAGTTCCTCTTTTTCCTTGACTTGCACATAGGCACACAACAATAAGATCTATCCATTTAATTGGACTTCGCAAAAACAAATCGACATAAACAAACTTAAACAGTATGACTAATACCAACGACTTCTGCTTTGAAGTAAGTCATTAAAAATTCACCACTTAGAATCTCTCTAATCTGGAAATGCAGATATTTTAAATAATCCACTACGAAAATGTTATCGCCATTACCTACAACATTCACAAAATATAAATTTTCATTTTTTTATAGATGTGTCATACAAAAATATGGCTTTATAAACATATGTATATACTTACTTGTTAATAAAATAGTAAAACAGGTTCACAAAATATTGTAAAATATATTTATTCCTATGATTTTACTTTCACAGCTACGTAACAATAACATTAAATACCCTCTGCCTACATTTCAAAATTGACCACCGCTGCGCTACGATCTTAATAGTATATTATGTAACGAGTATGGAATGATGGTCATTTCACACGAGTATGAAAGTTGCGCCACGAGCCGCAGGCGAGTAGCACAATTCATACGAGTGAGAAATGACTATTCCATGTAAGTTTCATACTATGCTTTTTCCACGACTATAACTTTATTACTTATTTAATTTATATTCAGTTCCCCTTAAGAACTAACAATAATTTGGCAGCTGCTTTCAACCTATTTATTACGTTGCCTAGCAACGACTATGTACGTTGTCATGCGGAATGTAAATTCAGTTAAAATAACAATATAATCTGTCTCAATTTGTAATGCGAAACTAAATCTGGTTACTTTAGTGACTGTTGTGGTGTGAATAGACTTTTGTAGAATCAAGTGAACTTGTAAATCTGGCTTTTAATAGTATGGTTAAGTTTCATCATTATTGAGGTTATTACTAAATTCACATGTCAAAATTGTGATTGACATGTCAAATATTTTGAATGTATATATTAATATTTATTTCATCAAACTTTCGATTATTACTCGTATAATAGTAAAAAAATATTACGATTATCAATGAAATATCGTGATAAAATATAAAAAACAAAAATACACATTATATAATAATAATTTATCATTTTATTGTGCTGCCCTAAAATCTAATTCTTCTTTTGTAAAATTTAATAACATATTTAAACAATAATATTCATTTTTTGAATGTAAATCCCAAATTTTTCTCTGCAAATCTTTTCGAAACATGTAGTCTATCTGTTTTCTTATTATTATCACTTCCCATGTTCGTGGGTCTTAAATTTTCTGCACCTTCATTTAAAATTTTTCTTACTTCTCCTTCAGAAATCTAAAGAAATTGAAATGGGTAAATTATTTTATATTTCACAACAAAAAGGACACCAAGATTTACTGAAAAAATATCTGCCACAAGGTCTATAATTTCGCTTCTTTTTAATTTTGTTCCATTTTTTTCTAAATGTTTTCCAGAAGCGTTATATATGTATTTTTTTGTATATTTATCTAATTGTTGTCTCTTATGCATATTTTCTGATATTATGTTCTTATTTTGGTTGTATAAAAATACTTTTCAATTAAAAAAATAAATTGACATATAATTTAATGTCAAATATGAATTGTCAAATGTTTTGAAAGGTGCCATTTCAGCAGTACCACCCTAAGATGATATTTTAAATAGACAACATAAAAAATGAAATTTTCCTCTTAGTTTCGTATTACAAATTGAGACAGATAATACTTGTCTCAGCTGATTAACTGACTGACCAAGAACAACTCTATGAAAAAATATATCAGCAAAATTTGCCAACTTTAACTATGTTATTTAATTTTAATCAAGATTCCTTTACAAATTAACAATAATTTGACATATGCTTTCAACTTATTTATTACATTTCCTAGCAATGGTCGGCCATTGCTGCTTGATCCTGTTACGTAATGAGTTCATTACGTAACAGGTCAGCGGTGTGTAATAAAAAGGAGTGGGGAACGTGCTACATTTACTAATCACTGACACGCCTGTAATGAACGTATATCAATATAGTCGTGGAAAAAAATATTTCCCTATTGAGAACTGACAATAACTGAAGTGACGCCTAGCGGAATATTTGGAACTTAACGGAATAGGGTTTTGTTGGATGTGGCTCATTTAATTGCATTGTTTGTATGTGTTAAAGTGAAGAAAACTTTAATAAAATATCTTTAAAATCGCAACAGAAAATTAACTTCAATGTGAATTGTTGTGTATCAAATGGCAAATGTCAAAAATATCCTATTGCAATCGCCATTTTGTAAGCGACAACAGCGCCTCTATAGGTAATGTTTATTCTCAATAGAGAAATAAATCAAGATCCCAGCGCCACGGTGGTCAATTTTAACTTGGATAGAGGCTATTTTTTTTTAATTTAACCTAAATTAACGATTAACAGATTAACGTAAATTCACGTCTCCTCATAGCGCTTGTGTTCGAGAACTGTCGTAAGCTGTATTGGCTCCTAAACTGATATATCGGAATATATGAAAATTCCGGTGTAGAGACAGCGAAGATGAGTTCATATCCCAGTCTCCGCAGATAACTGTTATAGAGCCTGTTTCAATACAAAAGGATCCAGTGACGTCACTGTTTATACATGAAACTGAAACGTCAGTCACGATGTTTACTTAGCGAAATTTATATTATTTTATATAGTATAAATAAGTACTTTATTTAAAAAAATGTCCAGCATAATTAAAACTTACCTGTGTCAACAGATAAAACTCTGGAATGTCTTAAAATTAACGAGGTAATCAAACGGTAAACTTTTAATAAATTGGTATTTTCTTCGTAATAGTTTTCCGACACATATGACATGTTTTAAGTGTATCGGCACATTTGGCACAAGCCCCATGACCGCAAAGAAAAACAACATTTCGTCTTCGTTCCATACAAATAGAACAACCATGAGTTTCTTCAATCTCTGCAATCTTACATTCAAGATATCGCATTCTTTCAGCGCTAGGTTGTCTACTCTTTGCCGGAATAATTCTTCCGTCTTTCGTTACACGTTTTTGTACGCAACAACCACATTGTAAACATTTTTTCATTCGTGACGCACAATCTTCACATGCTGGTTTGTGGCCGCAAGGTTCAAGACAGACATTTTCTTCGCTGAGTTCTGAACAAACAGTACATTCGACTGGTTTTTTAGACATTTTTGGACTAGAAGGTTCCTTTGCTATACTTGCAGCATTATCAAATTTATTTATTTCCTCGGGAGCTCGTCTTGTATTGCTTCGACTTTTCCTCCCCGTTGCATTTTCTGAAGAATTCGAACTGTTATGACTCGGACTGTTTCTCGGGCTGAATTCAGTTAAATTGAAACCTTCCGGTACTGCACGATCTGGTATACTTAGAGCGTTAACACCTTCAACGATCTCATTTGTGTTTGCGTTTGGCTTATAAGTTTTTAATAACTCTTCTAATTGTGGATCTTGAAGTAAACTTAAAGCGGTTTGATTTTTGGCATTTGTAGTTTCTATGTCACAGCGCACTTGAATAAGATAACATGCTATAGCTAGAGCCATGCGATATTCTGATACGTAACTTAGTTGTTGATATATTGTGTAGATGGCAGGAGAGTCTTCTTGATGGACTTCGGATGTAATGTTGGCACGTTTAAGTAATGCTACATGGAGGGCAGTGTCACCATCTTCATCTTTTGCATTTACGTTGGCTTTTAGTTTTACTAATAATTCTATTACTGCACAATGACCTGTAAAAATAAATATATTTTAAAAATTATAAATATGCAAGTATTTTAATATTAAATTATGTTTTAAAGGTTTTAATCTTATGCTGGGTCCACACCAAACATTTCTTGAACTTTTCTGTTTAAATTTAGTTTCTGTTTTTTGAAACATATCGTGGTTGCGCCGCGTGTAGGTAAAGATCAAAGAGTTTCTGATTTGGCCAACAGTGTTGCCAGTGTTTATTAAAAAACAAAACAGAACCATAATTTGTTTCTTTCAAAAATTGCAATTGCTCGTTGGACAATTTTACAAAATTGATGTGCAGTGTGAATTGTCACAAAGTTCAGGATTTTGTAGGTATTTAATAACTGTATGACATCAACAGAATGCTGGATGTCTATGCCAATATTTTTTCTAAATTCACTTGAAAATTAATAGTTTTTAGGATTTAGTAGGTATAATAAAAAAACCCTTATACCGTCATTTTGTCGTCTTTTTGTCTGTCTGTTCGGTAAAAATTGTACCCAAACGGCTAAACCTAGAGAGTTAAAATTTGGCATGCTTATACAATTCTTTGACCCGCACATAGGAAAAATCAGGGCTTCGAACCGGAACTGAACCGAAAACCGAAAAAAAACATTATTTTTGTCGGAACGAAAACCGGAACTGAACCGAAAAAAAATATCGGTTTATTTCGGTTCAGATAATGGTTATGTGAGTGAATATAAAATACATTTTATTTAATATTATTTTTTAACTGATGAGCAGAAAAAAATCGTATTTTTTTAACTGATAAGTAAAAAAATGCGCTTCTATTATTTCAAGAGAGGGGGTTAAACTCCAAGAATCCCCCCCCCCCTGGCAGCGGCCTTGGTATGATTATTACAAAATAAGGAATAAAATGAAATGGAAATTCTTCTAAATTATAGTAGAAAATAAATTTCTAATACAAATAAAAGCATTTACAAATTTATCACTCGGAACTGAACCGAAAACCGTAAAAAACCGTTATTTTTGCCAGAACGAATCGATATATTTTTTTTTAATTGAACCGGAACGAAATACGAAATGAAAAAAATAACGGTTCGAAGTCCTGGGAAAAATACTGAAACATTTAAAAACCATATCCCCCTAAAAATTTAAACAAATATGTGCTCATCGAAAAAAAAAAAATGTTTTTTAAATTCTGAATAGGGTATCAAATGAAAGCCCTTAGTACGTGGATTAACGATCAAAATTTTATTTTTGCAAAATAAATTATTATGATGCGATTTTTGCCAAAATTGTGCAAAAAAAATTGTAACACACCTTGTAGCCCAGATGGTTTAAACTAAAAATCTAAAAAAATTCTAAATAATGTACATTGGTGTGAACCGGAATAGTACAACAGGAATTTTTGATCAGATTATGTTTTCGGTAAATAACGCATTATTTGTGTTTCTTTGGTTGACGATGTACAAAAGTTATAGTTATGTAACACACTATACTAGAAGGCGTATCCTGGTCTAATGGTTAGCTTGCTCGCTTGCTACGCAGCAAATTAGGGTTCGCTCCCAGGCAGAGGAAACAATTTATTTTTTTTTTTTTAATTTTTATTGTTTAAATTATTTTGTCACAATTCTAGTTATATTTTGGCAAATGTCGCATTTCATTTTTAAGAGCGTAAATTTGCAATTATATTTTCATTCTATGTATCATGTATACGAAACCAGAGGGGCGGAGCATATGACTTAAAACAACCAATGGAAGTCATAGGCGCATTTTTCAAGATCTTAATGAAACTTGCTATATATATATATATATAAAAAAAAAAAAATACTGCACATATTTAGAAACCTAAATAATGGTATTAGGTATTCAAATTAAAATTAACAAAAAAATATTTTAACATAAAATTTGTTTTTAAAGCTCTTAGATTAACAGACGATAAATTATTTTAAAAATATCGTTCATTTTGCCGTGATTACTACAAAGGAAAATTTGTCCTACACACTCAGCAAGCCGCCTTCACTTATAATATACCCGCGAAACCCTGCAATGTGTGAAAATTCACACTTCACATCAATGTTTTATTTTGTTTAAATTATTTTGTCAAAATTCTAGTTACATTTTGGCAAATGTTGCATTTAATTTTTAAAAGCGTTAATTTAATAACTAGTGGGAAATGTTGGAGTTATAATTTAATTATATGTTTCAATGTATACAAAATCAGAGGGGCGGAGCATATAACTTAAAACAACCAATGGAAGAAATAGGCGCAATTTTCAAAATCTTACCGAAACTAATGAACTAAAAAAAATACTGCACATATTTAGGAACCTAAATAATGGTATTAGGCATTCGAATTAAAATTAACAAAATAATATTTTAACATAAAATTTGTTTCTAAAGCTCTTAGATTAACAGAAGATAAATTATTTTAAAAATATCGTTCATTTTGCCGTGATTACTTCAAAGCAAAATTTGTCCTACACACTCAGCGGCATGCCTTCACTTATTATATACCTCCGAAACCCTACAATGTGTGAAAATTCACACTTCACATCCATTTTTTTTTTTTTTTTACTCGAAAACGATACACACTTTCAATGTTTGAAAGTTTAGATATAACAGAAAAATGAGAATAAAACCTAGTTTATTCTAATTTGTTTCCTTACCTTGACTAACAGCTAAGAGAAGTGCAGATTGTTGTCTGTTATTTCTTAAATCTACGTCAGCTTGTCCAACTCTAATAAGCGTGTCTACGACATCTTTGTGTCCGTTTAAAGCTGCTAAATGTAAAGCTGAGAAACCGTCGTCCTTTTTAACGTCTACTAATTGTCGCGTCTTCGTTAGTAACTTGTGAGTGGCGTAAGAGTTTCCTTTGAGCGCCGCGTGGTGGAGAACGTTGAAACCTCTCTTATTTCTTATTGTAAAATCAACACCTAGAAAGAAGAACATAAAATAAATAGATTAATAATAAATAAATAAATAAGGTATTACAAGTACTAAGGTAAAAGAAGGAGGCAAAGTGTTACGTAGTATTGGAAAAAATGTTTACATACCCGATGCATCACAAAGAAGATCTATAACTTGACAACTTTCTTTTCCGATGGCATCATGCAACGCAGTGTCTCCGTACGAGTCTTGAATGTTGACATCGGCTCCCCTTGTCAGGAGCAGATGAACACAGTTGACCGGCTGCTTATGTGCAGAGATATGTAGGGCTGTGCAACTGCCTTTGTTCACTGCATTGATATCAGCCCCATGTCTTAACAACAGATCCATCACCTATAACAAATAAATACTTATTGATTTAAATGTAAATATCTAGGTCAGGGGTCAACCGGCAACCAACGGTCCGCCGAAAAGATTTTATTCGGCTCACCAATAAGAAAATGTAAAAATTACATTTACTTTGTTTATCCAGCTTAGCCAATACATTTATGTTACGCTGTTTTAAGCTTCTTACACACTAAGCGTATTTACGCTGATGTAACTTAAGATCGTAAAAAATAAAAATTACAAAAAGAAGAATGGCCCGCCAAAAATTACGTTAACGAATGCGGCTCGCGACGAGATAAAGTTTGCCAACCCCTGATCTAGGTGCTCATAAAAAAATTAATGTTAAGTGTGAATTCTTACATATATCCGTGTTTCGTAGGTATGTAGTAAGAGGATTTATTTAGCTGCCCCTACGTCATAATAAATTAGTTGTTATCAAACATTTCTTGTGTACTGTTCCACTTCATATCAATGTAACATTAACACCAAATTTGTCAGATTTTTAGATTTTTTTGACATAATTTATAATAATAATTAAAAAATCCGTTTGTGCCATTTCAGTTGACATCAATATATATGCCTTACTACGATTATTATTATTGTTTTTTTTTCATATTATATTTAGACCAGCATCGCTGAATAATGGAATGGGGCTTAAAATCTTTCCGATATTGTTTCAAAAAGAATTAGTTTTACCTCGTTTCGTTTTGGCAATAAACGCATCAAAATAATGAAATAAAAAAAAAAAAAATGAACTAAATAATAATAAAAAATAAATAAATAAATAAAAAAACTTTCTATTCCCGTGTTGAAAAGTTGACTTACTAATAAACAAATGGGTACTAAAAGTAGGCTTTTACATAATTAGTGCGAGAATGATAAATGAGCATGTGCAGTGTGCGGGGAAGAATAAATTCGCAGCAATGCGCATGTGCAGTTTCCGAGAATTTTCTTTCCCGTACTGGCTGCGCACGCATTAATGGTTGTTAACCATATTTATATTGTATATTCTTGATTATTTATTTATTGAAAAATGGTAATCGGAGGAAAAGCTCAGGGAGCAACACGTGCAGAATGCATATTCCGCGCTAGTTGCACAATATAATATTCCACACTCTAATGAAAACGCCAGGATTTTTATCATTTTTAATTATTTCGTTTCTATGGAAATGAAATAACGCTCACTAGATTGAATGATGTTATATATTTTAAAATATAAAATGTATGATAAAATTAGTAATAAAAATTATGGTAGTAGATAAAATAGTCGTAGTAGTATGTAATAGTAGTGTGGAAAAATTGCATTATTCGTATGACTGCAACACTATGTAAAGACCTTTTCCGCACTTGTATATATACCAGCGTTTCCCAAAGTGTGGGTCGCAACCCGGTACCGGGTCGCAGAAAATTCTTGCCGGGTCGCGAAAAAAATTGTAAAAACACAAAAAAGATTTTTTTGTACATATTATTTTTTTTTACGTCAGATAATCACTAGAATAGTGTGTATTTGTGCTCTTTATTACAATACTATATTCTTTATTACTATGTATTACTCTTTATTACTATAAAGCTACTGCTTTAAAATAAAATTTGTTTTGTAAATAAATGTATTTTTTTTTCATAAAGTGGGTCGCGAGAAATTTTAAAACCTCGTACCGGGTCGCAGTCAAAAAAGTTTGGGAACCGCTGATATATACTATTACGTCTGTTAATCTACGCATAAGAGCTTTCATGTAATATACAACTATGATATACAACACACTTATTTTATCGAAAACTACATAGATACTTATATGTAAATATTTTTCTAGAAATGTCTTTTTGAAGTCTCAATATTTTCCTATATGCGAGTTTAAGAACTGAGCCTGAATGATAAATGTAAACTCTGCATTAGCAGCTGTTTTTTTAAAATTTATGCCCTACAGACAGACAGACCTATGAGTGAAGATACAAGGGTTTCTTGCTAATATAAATCAAAAAAATCAGCTGTGGTCACCACAGCACCGACCGCCATCGCAAATTACTTGTTTAATTTGTGCTGCTTTATCAAAAAATGTCTCAAATAAAAGTTGTTAGTTATTGCTTTTATAGCAATTTTTGTTAAATAAATTTTTTCGAAATATTTTTGTTGTGTAATATTCGTAAAAATTTTAAAACCCATTTCTAGTTAACCGATTTTTACCAAAAGTCTATAAAGTGGGGAACAGAATGCAACGAGTTCTACGGCGCGTTGACGGCGTTTGGACGGCGCTATCTGTCAGAGGAAAGTTAAAATCAAGCTGTCGTACGCAAGTGCACAGAATGAGTAACGTCATAACGCCGGAACGCCGTTGATACTGAATGTTCGTCAACTTCCAACTTTTGACGCCGTTGAACGTTGACGTAGAACACCTAACCTCAGTTTTTACTGAATGGTAAAGTGTTTGTATGTATAAATAACTTACATACAACATAAATAACATCACACACAAGTCTTCATCATCCATTATAATTTTAAAAAAGAGAGCGCACGTATATACACAGATATAGGTTGTAGCGTGACACTTTGACGGCGTTAAAAATTATTGCATTGAGTGCAGGCGAAAATTCAACGCCGTTCTCAACGGCGCTAACGCAACGCCGTCGCAAATGACGGCGCGCTGACGGCGTAGAGCGCTGTGCATTCTGTTCCAGGCTTAACAATCCTTTTAGCCGAATTTGCTCTGCACGTGTACACAGACCGACGGACAGACGGACGGACAGATCGACAGACAGACAATAAGACAGATATCATGCTAAAAATAGTCAAAACGTTATGTAGGGACTTAAATTCGTGGAGATCCATCGAAATCTCGAAATGTCAAAATCGGTATGATCACAATACCTCCCTTATATACAGTGAATTTCTCTTATCCTTCAACATTGAAATTATTATTATGCATGGTTTCCCTAGTAACGACAAATTATTTTGACAGCAATGTTAAATCGCCTATGTTGCAAATTAAAAGAAACGCAATTTTACATTGCTGTCAGATTTCAATTACCATAGTAACGATAATATCTATATTGCAGGATAAAAGATATTCACTGTATGTTGGCGATCGGTAAAAATCAAAATGCATAACATTAATTCAGTTTTATTTATTTTCTTAGACAGTAAAATAGGTCAAACTTTTGGTTTATGATTTTAACGTTTTAAAAAGCAAAAAATATAATTAATGACTTACCTCTGGTTGGTTACCAAAAGCTGCATAATGTAATGTTGTATCGCCATCTGTATCCACTGCATTTACATATGCCCCTTTACTTAGTAGATATGCTACAACCTGCGCATGCCCCTGATGCGCAGCTACTTGCAAGCTTGTCTTGCCACCGCTTCGTAAATCTACCTGTGTCGGATGTGTATCTAGAACTGCTTTAAGAGCATCTAATCTACCTTGAGCAGCATCTCTTACAAGACGATCAGCTGACGAGTTAAATTGTGCTGGTAACCATTGTTGCACTACAATGGAAAAAATCAATATAAGTAAGTATTAGCATAACAATAATGAAAATAGGTAGAAGTCAATTGCTTATCTAAAGTTTGTAACGCATTCAATTGTGGAAGAGAAAAGTGAGGTGGCCAGCGGGTACATTAAATTACTTATTTACTTGTATCTGATATTTGACTAGGGTGACCATTCGTCCCGCATTTTGATTGGGTGTCCCGCATTTGAGGACCTTTATTTTTGCTCTTCATTTGGATTTTGGGAGGTTAGCACTTTTTTTTGCTCTTCACTTAGATTTGGGAGGTGAGGACTTTTTTTTGTTTGCTTTTCACTTGGATTTGGGAGGTGAAGACCTTTTTTCTTGCTCTTCACTTAGATTTGGGAGGTGAGGACCTTATTTTTTCTCTTCACTTGGATTTGGGAGATGAAGACCTTTTTATTTATTTTTTTTTGCTCTTCACTTAGATTTGGGAGGTGAGGACCCTTTTTTTACTCTTCACTTGGATTTGGGAGGTGACGACCTTTTTTGCTCCGACCCGCATTGCCTTCTTAAGAAAATGGTCACCCTATATTTGACTGAAGTCGAAAATCTTATTTCATAAGGCTAGAGCCTGAGTTTTGTAGTGGGGGTACTGCGTTTGCTATATTCAGAACGTACAGTGGTGTATGCTACAATGAACGAATGCTATCATCCTAGAATGACCAATCAAGTTTCATGTCCCCCAAGGTAGCGTTTTGGGTCCAGTTTTATTTCTAATCTTTATTAATGATCTTCCAGCAAATATGTACACTTCGGAAATTATTGTATTCGCTGATGACACGGCTTTTTTAAATACACAAAATTCAGTTGTTAGTTAAGGCCCATCTAAAGGTTACTATAAGAATTCTGAGGCACTTCCGGTTTCACCGGAAATGATGTCAACTTTTGATCTAGCATAGGGAATCGATAATTTTATATTTTTTTCCTAAAAGTACATTAAATTAGCTTTACAATGACACCAAAAAGTCATATTTTAATGTTAACCATTTCAAAATGGCGACCATTTATTTACAAAATAATAATCAACATAAGTTTAACAAAGTTGAACGTAGTAAACTTTGAAAACAATAAATAAAGGGCGATAGAAGAGTTTTTATTAAGAATGAGAAAATGTGTGGACGATAATGGTGGTTTGATCGAACATTTGTAATTTTTTTTTTCTTGTAAAATAATTGTAAAAAGTAATAGGTTTTTTTTACTCAATAGTCAAATAGTTTATTTTACAGATATTTTGTTTCTTTTTTTATTGTCTTCAAAGCTTGCTACGTTCAATTTTGTAAAATTTATGTTGATTATTATTTTGTAAATAAATGGTCGCCATTTTGAAATGGTTAACATAAAAATATGATTTTTTGGTGTCATTGTAAAGCTAATTTAATGTACTTTTAGGAAAAAAAATAAATAAAATTATCGATTCCCTATGCTAGATCAAAAGTTGATATCATTTCCGGTGAAACCGGAAGTGCCTCAGAATTCTTATAGTAACCTTTAGATGGGCCTTTTTGTCTAGTTTAACTTTTGTTCTGAAGATTTTTTGTATCTTTACAAATAAAGGAGATTTTTGGGGTGCTCCGTTTCAAACAAACACCCTGTATATTAGGTGTACCGGAAAGTTCTTTCGTTTTTATTATTAGTGCAGTATGCAAACTAGTCACGACTTGTTTAATGAATTGAACAGACGTCTTTTGCGTTTTGGTTAATCTCTGTACATTTGAGTACCTAATTATTGTTTTCGTTTCATTTTAAACCCTTACATTTTCAAATGGTGGAAGAATTTTTATCAATACAATTTTTACCCTGTTTAATGTTTCATGAGTATCATACAAAAAATTCTGCTACAGTTGCTACAAAAAACATTTGCACTGTTTATGGTGATAAACTAAGTGTAAGCACATGTCAAAGGTGGTTTACAAATTTAGATCATCAAATTTATGTTTGGATGATGAACCCCGATCTGAAAGGCCCTATAAAGGCATAATTTATTATGAGATGTTAAAACCAGGGCAAAGTGTTAATTCTGATCTCTACACTGAACAATTGGATCGACTGAATCAAAACTTTATCAGAAAACGGCCAGAAATTATGAATAGAAGAGGAATTATTCTTCAACACAACAATGCCCAACTTCCTGCATAAAAAAAAACACGTGAAAAACTTTCCGGGCTTGGTTGGGAGGTTCTACCACACCCACCGTACTCACCAGACATTGCACCTTCCGACTATCACTTATTTCGATCACTGAAACATTTTTTAAGAAACAAGACACTTAGAGATATGAACCATGTTAAAATGACGCTTGAACAATTTTTTTCTTCAAAAAATCATTTTATAAATCGGGAATATTTTGTCTTCCTGATAGATGGCAGTGTTATAGATCACGATGGAAACTATTTTACTCAATGTACATTTTTTTCTTTCGATTTGTTTTTATTTTAATAATACCAAATAAACGAAAAAACTTTCCGGTACACCTAATATGTATTTTCCTTATGTATTATAAATACACTTACTTGACGGTTCGAGCCTCTGATTCTGATCGGCCTGCATTGTGTTAGATAATTCAGTAGCACTGCCTGGAACAAGTCTAACACATTGAGGATTCAATGTCCAGGCATGTCCATCTAACTGTATTCTCAGGTCTCCATCACTGTAAACCTTAATAATTTTTCCCAATTTACCTAAAGCCTGCAAAACAAGACAAATAAAAATTTTCAATAAAACAACTGAACATACACAAGAAGAAACAACTAAAATTTACAAATAAGAATATATCTTACATTTTTCATAATATCTATCCACTCCCCATGTCCTTTTTGGAGTTCACGAACCTTAGCTTGATCATTTAACACACAGACAACATCGCCAACAGAAAAACTATTTATTTTACACAATACGGCTGGGTTAAACGTCCATCGATTGTTACAATCTAAACAAAAATATATGTACACATTAGTGTTAGTCAAAAAACAAACAAAAAATTACAAACAAAATAAATATATTTTTTAAGTTAATAATAATTCCAAGTTAAATTATAAAGATTATTTACCCTAATAGCTGCGTTCGCGAAATAAATCCTTGACAGGTTGAAGAACAACGCGCGTGCGCATTATTCCGAGTGATAAATATTGATTGAGCGTGAAAATGTACAACGGACTTCGGATATAACGAATCACCCGAGTTGCGGGCGGGAATTCGCAATTTTAGATAGTTAATAATTAAGAAACAACAAACTTCAAAAATCCAAACAAAATTTGATACATTTTTCAAACCAGTGTCACCGAAACCAGGAAGATCAAAAACAAACATTGACGACTCTCCTCAACGGGCGTATAGTGACATATCATCTGAAGACGAATAAAGTGCAATTTTAAAATGTAATTAGAATGTAAACTTTCGTTTATGATATATTTCTATTTGATAGTTAACAAATAGCTTATTCAGAAGGAACCGGGTTTTCGCAAAAAGGTGGTGAGTAAAGTAAGGAAAACTGGTCTAAGAGTTGAGCAAAACAACGAAAGACAGATGGACAATGAACGATAACGGAAACCGGGTATCCAGAATTCAGTATCCGAAACCGGGTATCTAAAACTGGGTTACTCATTATATTATTGGTATTTGTAAACAAAATAACAAGATATATTACAAAATATGTACATAAAAACAATAGGGTTATTTAATGTGACATAATTTTCTATCAATTATTTCTGCTACATGCTATGCAGAAAGTAATTTATGTAATTTGAATCTTGCAAAAAAATAAAACAATGAAAAGTAACACATGCATATTAGTGTCACACAAAGCAAGTGATATTATTTTCTGGCCAATACACAAGTATAACACCGATGAATTTTTGTAATATTATAAAGATAGTTATGTAAAAGAATTATATAATAAGTTTGCAATCTTTACGACAAAATATGCAATGAAATATTTCGAATTTCCAACAGAATATTTTAAATGATGTTAAAGGTGATTCACGATATCAGAGGAATTACGTCATAAAGTTAGTAAAAAAACCTTAAAAATAAAATATTTTTAAACTTCAAACATTTTCATGGAATTAATACACGAATATGTATGTTTTTGTTAATATTAGGCATGATAAGAATATCGTCGGGTTACTGCAAAAACAAGATAACTTAATTTTTTTCATTTTCGAGTTACACTTTCATACATATAATTGTGTATAGTATGTTCTAACAAGTTTATTGCGAGCTTAAATGATCAAGAACATTCGTATATCAACACAACTTTTATTTTCCAATATAATTTATTTTCTTTTCCAATCTTAAAATGCTAACAACTCGAAACTATATTTTGGTTATATGGTTTTTGCAGTAAGACGATTGAATGCGTACAAAATGCATTTAATGCATTAAACATACAAACCCTTGATAATGTTTTTCTAAAATTGCAAACTTGTCAAAGCAAAAGGAGGGACTTGCTATAAGGTTGGAATAATCTGTTGCATTTTTTCCGTCTTTCTTAACATCTAATCTCTTGTCAATGAACCTTATTTAGTCGAGTCGAAAAATGGAACCCTATGCGTAACTTAACTAATCATTAGACATTGATCTGCCAGTTAATTTGTCAGAAAGATAGGAAACCAATTAAATAATTCAGTTTTAGTTTTTTATTACACATTTAGAAAGCCAAATAATAATTCTCATTACCTTCGTACTGGACTCTGATATCTCCTTTATCGGTAACTCGATGTACTGTGCCAACTTTTCCCACATATTTTGCCATCCGAGGATTCCACCCTCCGTGACCTTGCTGCATTACTTTAAGTGTATCTACATCTACGGTTACTTGAACTTTGTCTCCTACGTTAAAGAGAAGTGCTGGGTTACTTCTAGGATGCAACGATCTGGCTGGCATCGGCTCACTAGATTGTCCTGAAAAACAAAAGAATTATATAAGAAAAACATCTCATCTGTGTTTTACTCGGAATTTTTCAGATATTTATCCAACCCTTCGGTTATAGCTTTTTTTCCCGATAATGTGATGTGCGAGCAAGTTGGGATTACCCAAGGAATCGAATGGAATATAGGTACTTTTGTACGAAGAATTCACAGCCATCCTCAAAATTTTTATAGCTTGTATCATTTTCGGGAAATTCATACTAACTTTCAATTTTCATATAGGGCTCAAAGTTGTTTTTAAATGCATTAAATCGAGATTTTTTTTCTCTTTCTCATGATATAAAAGACAAATAAATTAAAATGAAAATTAACTGAGAAATTAGATAATTATTTTGAAAATAAAAACAAAATTTTATTTTTTTTCGGCCTTATCTTCTTTAGATTTCATTATTAATGAAAAATCAGATTTACAAAACAATTGCTGCCGACACTAATGAGCTGCACGGAAACAAACACAACACTCTAACATATAAAATAAGGAGATGGGATGTCCAACGAGCAATATCTAATTTAAGGAAAACAATAGAGATCTGTTTGGAGGTTGAAGGTGAAACATTAGAGCATTTATTGTAATGCTATTCATACATTTTGTTTTAAACCCAATCATTTTCTAATTTCTCAGTTGATTTTCAATTTAATTTAGGTGTGTTTTATATCATTGGAAAAAGAAAAAAAATCTCGATTTAATGCATTTAAAAACAACTTTGAGCCCCATATGAAAATTGAAAGTTATAGTCGGATTGCTGATAGGTGACTGATACATGTATGCAGGGGTATGAAACTCATATACAAGCCTTGAAACGTTTTTAAGTTATATTCCATCCACCGACAGCGCTAGAAGCGTTTTTTTTTAACCAACATTTTGAGAACACTTCATTATCGGCAATTTGCGGCAATTGTTTTTGACGTTGTAACGATAGGTGACAGTAAATTGTGATTGTGACAGTGATGAATTTTATAAGAAATTTTAAATATTAGCACCACATTTTTTATTTTCAAATGGTGTAGTGTAATTAATAATATTTTAAATGGTAAATGCAAAAGAAATATAAATAGTGTAATAAAAAAAAATTGGCACAGACTAAGTTTAATATGTACAATAAAAGTAAATATAAAAGTAAAAAATAAATACTTGTTTATGTATTTCATATGCTTGCTTGCAAATAAAATAATAAAACTTAATGCTTACTGAAGTATTAACTTTTAACAATTGTAATTAATTTTAATTTTAGGAAATTAGTTAGGAGAGTTGTAAATAAATTAATCATAATTTTCGGTTCAAGGCAATCTTTAATTTTCTACCAAAATTACATTTTATTTTTCAATTTTGGTAGAAAATTAAGGATCGCGCGATTCATGGCAATTTAAAATATAAAAATATATTTGTGTGCACTGCGGGTTGCATACTATCTAATCCTAGTTCATATTACAACCACGAATGTCGCAACTATCGCTGTCCAAAGCCGTAACGTGGGAGTCCGCTATCTTCCTTGTTTTATAATTTGTGCATGTATGTATCAAGTAATGCATTGATATAATAATCTAGTTACCATTTTTCAGCGATTTTAAAAGTGATTTTTGTTATTTGTGTTAACTGTCAGTGTCTGGTAATAAATATTAATTAAAATACGGCTTGCGGACAATTATTAAATTCACAAACTTTAATTTTAAATCTGCTGGAATAAACAACAAATTATAATCCAAAATTTACGTATGAGTATAAATTTTTCCTTATTTATAATTATAACCTTAAAATTAATAATTTGGTTTGTTTGAGTACTGCTGTAAATTTATTTTCGCGCTCTAATTAGTAAAGATATCTACGAATCTTGCCATTTCTTTCTAATGTTTTGTTTTTTATTCAAATAATTTGGAAGGTTAGTTGTCAACTTGCGTCACTATACGTTACTATGGGTATGCAAATAATTATAATGATACAGACAGAGAAAGCATATAGTATTGAATATCGATACTTGTAGCAACGAACAGTCACCTATCAGCAATCCGACTATAGTATAAATTTCCCGAAAATGATACAAGTTATAAAAATTTTGAGGACGGCTGTGAATTCTTCGTACAAAAGTGCATGTAGACCGTGCAAATTATAAACCTGTATGAACTGAAGCAAAAAAAGTTATAAGCCAAAAAGTAAATCGACCAAAATCAGTTTTTTGTTGGTATCTAGTGACCTGTGCACTTCTCCGGCAAATCAAATACGTCATTAAAGTGGCCAACTAATGCGGCAACTTTATCCGACCTCGTATCTATTAGATAGATAATACTTTATTTATGTACCTTTCGGTTTAAATCTACATATTTGCATTATTAACTTAACCTCGTATCTATTACCGTTCCCGCGATCCCCATGCTTAACAAGTTATTAGGGTTTTGTAGGTATGACCAAAAAACCCTTATACCGTCTGTCTGTCTGTTCGGTAAAAATTGTAGCCAAACGGCTAAACCTAGAGAGTTGAAATTTGGCATGCTTATACAACTCTTTGACCCGCACATAGGAAAAATACTAAAACATACCCCCCTAAAAATATAAACAAATATGTGCTCATCGAAAACAAAAATATTTGTTTTAAATTCTGAGTAGGGTATCAAATGAAAGCCCTTAGTACGTGGATTAACGATCAAATTTTTATTTTTGCAAAATAAATTATTTTGATGCGATTTTTGCCAAAAATGTGCAAAAAAAATTTTGTTCCACACCCTGTAGCCCAGATGGTTTAAACTAAAAATCTAAAAAAATTCTAAGTAATGTATATTGGTGTGAACCGAAATAGTACAACAGGAATTTTTGATCAGATTATGCTTTTGGAAAATAACACATTTTTTGTGGTTTTTTGTTCACAAAGTACAAAAGTTATACCAATGTAAGACACTCACATGCATGGCGTGCGATGGTTACATGCGTTAGAGCACTCTTAAACTGGCTGGAAAACGAAGGGTTTCGAGTTCGAGTACGGAGTGAATTTTATTTTTTCTGTTTTTTTTTTTGCATTTTTATTATGTTGAAATTATTTTGTCCAAATTCTAGTTATATTTTGACAAATGTTGTATTAAATTTTTAAGAGCGTAAATTTAATAACCAATCTTATTATATGATTAACAGACGATAAATTATTTTAAAAATATCGTTCATTTTGCCGTGATTACTACAAAATAAAATTTGTCCTACACACTCAGCATACCGCCTTCATCTATTATATACCTGCGAAACCCTGAAATGTGTGAATATTCACACTTCACATCAATTTTTTTATTAATGATTTACAGAATCATTAATAAGCAGAAAAAATACTCTATTTCAATGTGATAAAAATGTATAGAGTATTATATTTCCAAAACTATGACATTATTGGAAGTTGTTATTTCTTCTAAATACACATTAAAATGCCTAACATTAAAAACTTTTATTTGAAATATTTTTCTCAATTTCTAATCATTTAAAAGTTATATTGGACCAAAATGTTATTTTATTAATATCTAGTAAACTAAAATATTTAAAATATGACACCTTAAAAAGGAAACTTTTGTCTAATTTAATCGATCTTGTATCTCTTATAATTTATGAGATCCCAATGGTGAAACTAAAAAATTTAATATCATCAAAATAAAAATATCTGAGAGCAATAATCATTAAACGATTTTATTAATAGTCAAGGAAAAATTCTGACGGTATAACATTACACTGTTCTATAAAAAGTCTCAGATTTAAATAGAGATTTATTAGAGGAGCAAAAGTGAAGGCCGGAATTTAATGATAGATTATAAAATAATTGAAAGGTTGTAGAAATGTGTAGAAAGGTTTTTTCCTGTATGAGTAACAGGTTTTATTTTATTATTAAAAGTAGGAAAGTTAGTGCAGTGGAAATTTAAGCAAAATTTTAATTTTAATATGTTACAATTCTCAAAATACTACAAAATTTCATATACTGTTTTCACATTTGTAAAAACGTGAACTAACAGGAAATTTTCATTTTAATAGTTTGCACCTTTGAAATTATATATCATGTTGGTATTACAAAATTAATTTAAAATGTCACATTATTAATATGTTATACCATTTGACATGTCATATTGAAAAATGATATCTTAATTATAATGATCATAACCAAACAAATCTAAGTCTGTTTTACAATGTAAGGATTTTTTTTAATGACATTTAGTAGTCAATATAGTCTTATAGAGATTGTGGTTCAATTTAAAGAAAATGAACCATAATCTTTCAAAATATTTTCTATATTTCCATCGGATTTTATAAACCGCAAGTAAAGGCTATTCCAAACGTTTAAGCGGAATTGAATAAGAATTTTATTTTTGTAAGTTGCCACAGGCAACTTTTTAACTATTGAAGCTGTCCTTTATCAAACAAAATGATCAAAAGCCTCATTTAAACGTTAAAAGTTATTAGTTTTCAAAATCTAGATCCGCTTGAATCAAAGAAATAGACTATACATATTTTTTAAAATGTTGAGTGGGGCATCAAACGAAACCTCTTCACGTGTAGATAAACAAACAAATTTTATATTTTAATATTTATATTTAAGCAAATTTTTATTTTTGATAAATAATTTTTTTTTAAATGGGATTTTCGGCAGAAATATGTTCAAAAACTTTTGTCCCCACTCTGCTTCCCAAAGAAGTTGATCTAAAAATCCAAAAAAACTCAGTAATGTACATTGATGAGAACTAAAATAGTTCAACAGGAATTTTTGATCGGATTACGTTTTCGAAAAATATCGATTTTTTGTCATTATTATTATTATTATTTTTTGATTATAGTGTGGTATCAAGACAGGTCTTAAAACGTAGATTAAAGAACGGAAATAAGTTGTCACAAGCTGACTTTTTACCGATTGAAGTGGACTTTTGCTAAACAAAATAATCAAACGCCTCATTTAAAAGTTAGAAGTTAGTAAATTAGACTTGATACAAAAATCATTCCATGATTAAAAAATGTTACTATAGTTTTTAGTTTTGTACAAGTTTCTTGAAATTTACAAACACCACTGAACTATTTACGTTAATAAAAGATTTTCAAAAGTGTGGGCGGCAGAAACTACCGTTGCAGGTCGCATGAGGGCTGCGGACCGCTGTTTGCCTACTCCTAGTACAGACGACTCCGCTTAATTGGGCCACCGCTTAATTGGGGCAGCCGCTTATTTGGGCCAAATACCAACGAACAGAAACCAACAGTAAATTTACATGTTTAATTGGGACAACATTCCGCTTAATTGGGACAGTAAATTTAAGATCACAGTACATATTATGTTACACATATTCTCAAGAAAAAATATGTACAAAGAATTTAATATTACAGCGTTATTTTATGTAGGAAGGAAATGAAGGGAGCCCTACATCCGCACTGAATACTTGTGCTGATTTTGTAGAAGTGAAATGTTACAAAAACAAACGACAGACTACACTTGACGCAGCTTAAAAGGTACAGTTAAACATTGGTAAAATAATAATAATGCTTACCTAAAACTGGCAGATGTTGTGGATAATAAGTGCCACCTGTTGCGGCTTGGACGAACTTCAAATCACAGTAGCCCTTATGTCCGAGTCTGTAGACATTCGTAGTTCCAGAAACCCAGGAAACATTCGCCACTGAACGGGCACTTTCATTATCCCAACCTCGAATATCCATCACTCTTCCAGTTTTACCTTCCAGAAACACACTCATTTTAAACACTAATAATAAACAAATATTTATTTAATTGTTGATGTAATCATGTAAAGTTATGAACGAATGTTCTGTAACTTAAAGCACGATGGAACTGAAGTAATTTTGCATTGAACCACCAGAAACACACTCAGTTTAAACACAAATAATAAACAAATATTTATTTAATTGTTGATATAAACATGAAAGGTTATTAACGAATGTTCTGTAACTTAAAGCACGATGGAACTGAAGTAATTTTGCATTGTACCATTTTCTTGTTGTTTATTGCAATGACGGAAAACCCCATGAAACGCGTTTGTATTGCCTGTTAACTTTGGTAGTCCCCAGATTAAAAGAAAAATTCCAATATTTACTATACTGATAGGCAGGGGCGGATCGACCTATCGGGCGATCGGGCATCGCCCGATGGGCCTACAGCTTTTTTGGGCCGATGCGACAACCGCTATCCACTCAAATACTTATGATCAATTCTATGATATTACTTTAGAAATCACTCAAATTTTTTTATTTGTTTTTCTAACATTTTTTCATTATTTTAGAGACTGTATTTTTATTTTCGATATTAATACTAAAAATATAAATTAAATAAGTTTATTTAAATATACTTTGGTCTTTATTTATGCCCGGGAATCGGGCCAATTATATTAGGTGTGTGAATTAATTCCAGAAAAGACTTTGTTGTGAAAAAAACATAAAAAAATACACTATACAAGTGTCTGGCAGTTGTACTATTTCATGACGGAAAAACGACTCATCCTTCGAAGCGATCCATTGAGCCATTTCTCTATTACTTCATAATTGTTTAAGTGCTGACCAGAAAGCCCGTCTGCCATCGATCTGAACAAGTGATAATCTGATGGAGCAATGTCTGGTGAATACAGCGGGCGAGGTAAAACGGCCCAGTCAAGTGCTTCCAAGGTGGCCTTCACAATCTTTCCAACATGTGATCTAGCGTTATCATGCTGGAGGATCACTTTGTCGTGTCTTGTATATTTCGGCCGCTTATTCTTCAACGCGTTGTTTAAACGGATCAATTTTTGTTGGCTAAGTTCGTCAGTGATGGTTTAGCTCTGCTTTAATAGCTCATGATACACTACACCCTTCTGGTCCCACTATATACAGAGCATTACTTTCTTGCCGTGAATATTCCGCTTTGGTCCCGATGAGGATTATTTTCCTGAGTCGCAAATGGATTTCCTTCGTTTGAGATCAAAATATATCTACTTTTCGTCTCCAGTCACAATACGATACAAAAAAACTTTTCTTTTTTGCCTGGCAAGCAAGATTTCAGACATGGTTTTGCGCATCTCGATGTCTCTTTCCTTCGGTTCGTACGGCACCAATCTTCCTTCTTTGTAAATCTTTCCCATGACTGCCAAACGCACAGAATTTGTTGATCGTTCAACATTCTACAATTGCGCGAGCTCATGTTGCGATTGATACGGATCTTCATCGATTAGCGCCTGCAATTCCCCATCCTCGAACTTCTTCAGCTAAATTGGACGAGGTTTTACATCGACACTGAAATCATCACTTTTGAAACGTCGAAACCATTCTCTGCATGATTTATCGGTGGGAGCACTTTCACCATAAGCTTCTACGAGCATTCGATGAGCTTCAGCGGCTGTTTTCAGCAAATGAAAACAGAAAATGAGAACTTCCTGGAAATGATGCTCATTTGGCTCGTATTTCGACATTTTTGAATCAGATAAACACGATCTTATTGTTATAAACCCAAAAGTTTATCAACTGAATATTATTGCCATATGTCAACGCTAAAACATAAAGCCGGTTGCAGATATTAGAGGTTAGAAAATTCCATAGTACAGCAATTGACTGCCAGATGAACCGAATTATTTCACACACCTAATAACATTCCCTATAAATAGTCAATAAGTCCCGCGAGCCCGGGCCGAAACATCCAAATCGCCCGGTCCGATTCAATCCTTCGATCCGCCCCTGCTGATAGGGTTGATTATAATGCTATTAAGGTGTAGAGAGGAAATATGTGAGGGGGGGGGGCAACGTGCTTGAGCTTCCCCCAAGAGCTCAAAAACACGTGGTTTTTGTCAAAATACAAGTAATGACGTTTTTTAGGGTTTTGTAGGTATGACAAAAAAACCCTTATTTTGTCGTCTGTCTGTTCGGTAAAAATTGTAGCCAAACGGCTAAACCTAGAGAGTTGAAATTTGGCATGCTTATACAACTTTTTGACCCGCACATAGGAAAAATACAAAAACATCTAAAAAACATATCCCCCTAAAAATATAAACAAACATGTGCTCACCAAAAAAATCAAATGAAAGCCCTTAGTACGTGGATTAACGATAAAAATTTCATTTTTGCAAAATAAATTATTTTGACGCGATTTTTGCCAAAATTGTGCAAAAATTGTGCAAGCCCAGATGGTTTAAATTGAAAATCTGATAAAATTCTAAGTAATGTACATTGGTGTGAACCGAAATAGTACAACAAGAATTTTTGATAGGATTATGTTTTCGGAAAATAACGCTTTTTTTGTGTTTTTAACTAAAATATGTTAAATATTTAATTCGCTATGTAACATAGTAACTAAGTAAGCACCCGTAGCGTAGTGCGTAGTGTTATCGCTTAGTAATTTGCAAACTACAGTTCTATTCCTGTCAATTTTAATTTTACAGTTTTTTTTTTGCATTTTTATTTTGTTTAAATTATTTTGTCAAAATTCTAGTAATATTTTGGTAAATGTTGAATTTAATTTTTAAAAGCGTAAATTTAATAACCAGTGGGATGTGTTGAAATTATAATTTAATTCTATGTTTAAATGTATGCGAAATCAGAGGGCGGGACTTATGATTTAAGCAACCAATGGAAGCCATAGGCGCAATTTTCAAAATATTAATGAACCTTGCTATATAAAAAAAAAAATACTGCACATATTTAGAAACTTAAATAATGGTATTAGGCATTCGAATTAAAATTCATAAAAAAATATTTTGACATAAAATTTGTTTTGGCATCCCAAATAATCATCATTCAGTTACTAAATACCTGCAAAACCCTGAAATGTGTGAAAATTCACACTTCACGTCAATTTTTTTATTAGGTCATTACTTGTATTTTGAAAAGGAGGACTTTTTTTAAGTCAACACTTGAATTTTGGAAGTGAAGACTTTTTTTCTTAAGGCAATACTTGCATTTTGAAAGTAAGGATCTTGTTTTTAGGACATTACTTGTATTTTAGAAGTGAGGACCTTTTTTTAGGTCAACACTATTTTGGAAAATAAAATGCGTTTGGCCAGCGCTTGTTGCCGAGCAATTTCCCGATTCCTCGCCTATTACGATGTCTTTACATACCGTATGTCCTTTTTCGACTCGCAACATAGAGCTATCCCATGTTAAGTTTTCCAATGCATATTCAATCTCTACTATGAGTTTTAGACAAAACCTTCGTTAATAAAAATTGTTCAGTATTTTAATCCCAACACATTGTTCCTAATTTTGACTAAAAAAATCCCAATTTGTTTGAAAAAAGGCACACAATATTTTTTGTATTTATATCAGAAAATAACAGCTGCCATGCACAAATGAAATTCAAATGTCAAAGTTTATTTTCAGGTTAAACATGACAAAAACTGTCGTTATTTGGTGCGGAACTTACCAATAGATGGCAGTACAGTAATACCCCGCCACTCGACGTTAATTCGTTCTAAAAAAGCGTCGAGTAGCGATTACGTCGAGTGGCGAGTCGAATTTCTCCATAAGAAATAAAGGGAATCATATGTACATATACATATAAGGAAATACATATATGTATATGTTTTCCTTTTAGCTATGCTTGCATTTCTATCCTTTGGACCCATATTTATAAATATAAATCACTTATTTTAGCAAAAAACAAAAAGTTCATAGCTGCACTAAATGTGTTGTTTTCGTCAAGATATCTAGGCGCGAACTGCTGGCCATGCGTTCATTTTGCTTTGTTTACCAAAATATGAATCACGTGATCGGTACTCGATCACGCGTCGGAAAGCGATGCTCCGTTGACTCTCACTCTCGACATTTACGTCTAGTGGCAAAAACGTCGAGCTAAGAGGCAGTCGAGTAACGGGGTAGAGTAGATTCAAATAGAGAAGGATACACGACCGTTAGAAAATTGCGCAAACAAGATAACAACAGTGGCGGAGACAAATAAAATATATTTAAACCTAATGGGACAATTAAATAATAATTTTTATTGAATTAGTTAAGGAACGATTTAAAAAGCTATATATTTAAAATATAAATGAAAAAATATAAATAAAATGCTGTTTAATATTATATAAATATGTCAGTCATAAATAACAGAAGGCAAATTAATTATGAATAGAAAAATAAATATGCCGACCAGACGGGGAAAAAATATACATTGTAGTAAAATTAATTTTATTATTAAATTTACTAAATAATAATATATTATAATAACATTTATTTATTTAGCTTATACTGTTATAAAGTTCTGTCATATGTACTCTTAGAGATGCCAGTTGCATGCAATCACTCGTTCTCGGAAATTTGTTACAGGAATTTTGAAGTTTTTCAAAATAGCTTCCTCCTTCATGAACTGCATAACATTATTAATAATTTCGCGGCTCTGGCTATGAAGCACTTATCCTTAACGTCCCACTAATTGCTTCTGAATTTCGTAAAACACTTGTTTTTATAATCAAAACAAATTAATTTCATAACCTCAACTTATCCTACTGTTCTATTACCAAATATGTATTTTTCTACTTATCGTCTTTCATTAACAAATAATTCGTATTAAAAATACGATTTTAGATTGTAGATGTACATATTTAATAATATATATGTTTTATATAAACACGTTGGAGACCCGTCCAGACGAAAAATGGTTTCTGCACACTTTTATTGATGTACTCAACTCTATTTGAATCGACCTTATTACTGTATTTAACTTTAACGTTGTGAGCGTAATGTTCTACTTTCTTCGTTTTAAAGTGGTGAAATGCCGTAGGACGGGTACACCTACTAGTAATTTATAAATTTAGGGCAAATAAAAATTGGAATTACCCAAATTATCAACAATCAAACATTATATAGATTTTAACAGGAAATTTGTATATATTAACACAGTTGGTATCAAAATTTAAAAAAACCCAAGAAAAATGTACTTTGCAAATGCGGAAAGTGACTTACGGGAAATTTTAAACTTATTTAAATAATCTGTTAACTATTAGGATTATGAAAACAAGATTTAAACAGTTTAAGTTATTTCTTATTGTTATATTTAAAGGGCGGCCAGATTAGGTGATAACTCGTATAAAGAAAGCGTCATAATATATTAGATGTACCGGAAAGTTCTTTCGTTTTTATTATTAGTGCAGTATTCGAAGTAGTCACGACTTATTCGCTGAATTAAACAGACAACTTTTGCGTTTTGATTAAACTCTATAATCTTGAGTACCTAATTATTATTTTCGTTTAATTTTAAACCCTTGCATTTTAAAATGGAGGAAGAATTTTTATCAAAACATTTTTTATGCTGTTTAATGTTGTATGACAAGGGTGTCAAACTGGCGGCCCACGGGCCGCATGCGGCCCAATAAATGCATTTTAGCGGCCCGTAACGACTTCTTATACTATAATAATTTTTTATACTATATATAGTATAAACATTTATTTGAACGAAAATACCTTATGAAAGAAGCTGTCCGGGCTGCGGCGTCAAGACTTCGGCAAGTGCGGAAAACCAATAGTCAGGCAATAACTGTTGCAGTTAGCCGTGCGATAGTCGGTAGATCAGCGATTCCCCGTGATTCCAAAAAATACTCTCGTAAGCAGAGCTTTCAAACACCACTTGTCTATAGGTGCAACTGCTGTGTACAGTACCACTACGCTGATTACGACCCGTTTTTGTTTTGCTGTTCGATAAAGCAAATATTTTGGCAAAATTTAATTGTTATTATTTAAATGTTATTTCCTTACTTCCTTCAAATAAATATTCAGAAAAATGGAGGAAAATAAAAAACAGAATAAGTAACAATATAAATATAGGCTATTCCAAACGTTGAGATGGAACTAGATTTTAAAATCTAGTAATTTTTATCTATTAATTTGGACTTTTGGTCATTTTGTTTAAGCTTTGTAAATCATACTCACATTGCCAATTCTAGATTAAATTGATTGTTATTATAAAATGTCCGTTTTATTTAATTTCAATTTTTTGTCATTCTTAATAAAAATTTCCCATTTATTATTATTTATTTATTTTTTTGTCTTCAAAATATGTGAAAATGTATTCAAATTTTTAATAAATGTCATCGTCTCTATGGTTTCACTGTTAATATTTAATTTTCAGATACCAACGTCAAACTTGAAATTATCCAAGCAAGATTCCTTCTCGTGACAACCTTAAAGAAAGAAATTCCCATTTAGTTCCGCCTAAACGTTTGGAATAGCCTGTACATAACGTGCGGCCCGTGTAAATTTTACTTGTTAGAAAAATGGCCCGAGGCTGAAATGAGTTTGACACCCTTGTTGTATGAGTACCATAAAAAAAATCTGCTACAGTTGCTACATAAAACATTTGCACCGTTATGATGATAAACTAAGTGTACGCACATGTCAACAGTGGTTTAAAAAAATTAAATCAGAAAATTATTCTTGGATGATGAACTTCGATCTGGAAGGCCCTATAAAGGAATAATTTATTATGAGATGTTAAAACCGGGGCAAAGTGTTAATTCTGATCTCTACTGTGAACAATTGGATCGACTGAATCAGAAATTGACCAGAAATTCTGAATAGAAGAGGAGTTATTCTTCAAGGCGACAATGCCTGACCTCACTCATCAAAAAGACACGTGAAAAATTTCCGAGCTTGATTGGGAGGTTCTAACACACCCACCCTACTCACTAGACATTTCACCCTCCGACTATCACTTATTTCGGTCACTGGAACACTTTTTAAGAAACAAGACACTTAGAGATATGAACCATGTTAAAATGAGCCTTGAACAATTTTTTCCTTCAAAAAATCAGGAATTTTATAAATCGGGAATATTTTCTCTTCCTGATAAATGGTAGAGTGTTATAGATCACAATGGTAACTATTTTACTCAATAAAGTACATTTTTTTCTTTCGATTTGTTTCTATTTTAATAACACCCAATAAACGAAAAAACTTTCTGGTACACCTAATATTATATTTTATTTACGTACAGTATTGGCCATAAAGATAGCAACTTTTGATAATCCTATTTTATTTTTATTCTATTCAATATTTTTAAAATTAAAAAAATGTAATTCTTACCTTTAACAATCCTCTACATATATTATAGTAAAAAATTAAATTTTAATAGTAAATTCTATTTTTTTTTTATAGTATTTATTATTTTTACCTGGACATAAAGATAGCAACTACTCTTAAAAAAATCTTTTTTTTTATTAATTAAGAAAATGAATTAGTATTAACAGATCATTTTTAATATTTTGTATAGTAACCACCAGTATTTATAACTTCCCGACATCTTTTCGCCATTGATTCTAATAATTTCGTGATCATTTCATTATCAATATTAGACCAGGCACCCTGCAAAGCTTTAAACAATTCTTCAATATTTGAATGTGTTTTGTTTCTAATCTTTCTGTTGACAATCTCCCAAAGGTTTTTTATTGGATTTAAATCGGGTGACTGAGACGGCCAAGTCATTAGGTTAATTTTTGAATCCTCGAACCATTTTTTTACCAACTTCGAAGAATGTTTTGTGTCATTATCATGCTGGAAAATATGTTTTAAAGGCATGAACTCATCAGAATAAGGTTCCATAACATTTTGAAGGATGTCTATATATTTAAATCGATCCATTATTCCTTCAATGTGGTATAGAGGACCCATACCATATCCCGAGAAACAGCCCATACCATCATACCGCCTCCGCCATGTTTAACTGTTGGCAAGGTGTATTTTTGAACAAACCTTTTATTAGCAGGCCTCCTAACGTAACTTACACCATCACTTTTAAACAAATTGAACTTAGATTCATCACTAAAAATAATTTTTTTCCATTGATCCACAGTCCAGTCAATATGATTTTTAGCAAATTTTAATCGGGCCTTCACATTCTTTTTGGATAGAAGTGGTTTTTTAGCAGGAAGGCGACTAAAAAGATCCTCACTAACTAATCTTCTGCGAATAGTTCTTGTTGAGATGTTTTCTTGATCCATATGTGTCCAAATCAATATAGGCCCAAAATTTTCTCCGATGACAGAAATGGGTTATTGGTAGATAAATAAATAATTTTTTTATCAGTTCGTTTTGTAGTTTTTCGTGGCCGTCCTGGAATTTTTGAAACTTCAAACGTACCTTCTTCTCAAAATCGTTTTATAATTCGCGACACAGTAGATTTATGAACATTTAAATTTTGTGAAATCACATTTTGCAGCAGCCGTCTTTAAAACCAGAAATTATGAAGTTTCTAATTTCACTTGAAACAGTTTTACTACGACCCATGATTGACAAATATAAACTGAAATATTACTTGTGCACAACATATTATTTATGAATAAAATCTGCATATAACAAGAAAATTCAAGTAGTTGCAATATTTTTGTCCAAGCAAAAATGAAGAAATAATTTATTATTAATCTGTAAGTCAGATTATTTGATTATTGATTGATGTAACAAACAAAATATGATTAAATTATAGAATTAAGAGTATTTATTTTCCAATATTATTATTAAAATTTGAAAAATTGAAAGATGTTAAAAGTTGCAATCTTTATGGCCAATACTGTATATACACACATAAATAAAATATAATATTATATAGAGTGCCTGAGTGTTCTTTAATTTCTTTATAAAAATTATATAGCTATAAGGCATAAAAAAGATGTTTCAGCCAGCGAAAAGATTTTCTGAACAAGTTTGTGCAAACCAGACTTTGGTAGAATAATTAGGTACAGTGCTTAGTATTTATTTTTTTAGGTTATTTATTTTCATATAATTTTAAAGATTTTACATGAAATTAATTATTTAATAAATTTAATGACTTTGAGTTATAAAAACTGGCCCATTTTATCATAAACGATGCTATGGGAACACGATATATATTTTTTTTTGATTCTGTGCAGTTGGCTTTAGTTTTGATTTAACATACATACATACACATAAAGAAAGTAATTTATAAATTAGTACAGATTTTATAATCTTGCCTAGATATAATAAATATTATATTTACCGTCTCCTCCATCTTGGTTTCCCCATTCCCAATTGAAGCCTCGGACTACTTTGGCACCAACAAATATGCCACGTAGTTCACATTTCACAGCATCTTTTCTAATTGGAAGCTCAACTCTGTAAAAAGTAAAATACAAAATAATTTTACTAAATTATAACTTTTTACCGACCGCATAAATATATATAAGAGAGGTATTGTGATCATACCGATGTTGACATTTCGAGATTTCTATGGATCTATACGAATTGAGGTCCCTACCTAACGTTTTGACTATTTTTAGCATGACGTCTGTCGGTATGTCTGTCTTTCTGTCTGTCTGTCGGTCCGTGTACACGTGCAGAGCAAATTCGGCTAAAAGGATTTTTATATAAGCTTTCGACATATTTAAGCTTTTGACATCAATCAACTTTTGGTAAAAATCGAAATGGGAGTTTACTCGCGTCGATTTTAAGATTTTTGTGAATATTTCACAACAGAGAAACACTTGTTAAATTTATTTAACAAATGTTGCTATAAAAGTAATAACTAACAACTTTTATTTTAGCCATTTTTTGATAAAGCAGCATACATTAAACAAGTACATTGTGATGGCGGTCGGTCCTGTGGTGGCCACAGCTTATTTTTATAATAAACAGAACAAAGAGAGTACTCTGATTCTTATGTTATGCCTGTGTTATGGATTTATTATAAACTAGGTTATTACCCGTCAACAATGACGGATTTATAATATAAAAATTTCAATTGTTTGTATGTGTATTTGGTTTTATTTTTTAACGTATCTTAATTTGTTCGTTGGTCAGCGAATCACAGGGCAGGATATCACCGGTTAGCCAATCAAGGGAGAGGGTATCACCTGTCAGCCAATCAAGAGACAGGGTGTTCCCAGTTAGCCAATCATGAGAAAAATTGACGTCATAATGTTATCGATAATACACACAGACACTTGCTTATTATATAGTTAGATTATTTATTCATGAACTTTTTAAGATGGGAAAACGATTCATTTTTTTTCAATACATTACATTTATATTGTTAAAACTAAAAATAATTTGAGACGTTAATTTATGCCTACGAAATCCTAGATATTTATGTATGTAATTATATTCATAGATTCTTAGAGAATAAACCTGCAAAATATTGTTAATATCGGTCAAAGGATATAAGAGTGTCTAAAATTTAATTTTTATGCCTACAAAGTCCTAGATATTTCTATATATAATTATATTCGTAGATTCTTAGAGAATAAATCTGCAAAATATTGTTCATATCGGTTAAAGGATATAGGCGTGTCTAGAGTTTCTCTTTTATACCTACGAAATCCTAAACATTTCTATATATACTTATATTCGTAGATTTTTAGAGAACAAATCTGCAAAATATTGTTCATATTGGTTAAAGGATACAGGTGTGTCTAGAGTTTCTCTTTTATGCCTACGAAATCCTAAACATTTCTATATGTAATTTTATCCGCAGTTACTTAGAGAATAAATCTGCAAAATATTTTTCATATCGATCATAGGATATAGGAGTGTCTGGAGTGTCTTGTTTATGCCTACGAACCCTAGATATTTCTGTAAATAATTATATTTGTAGATTCTTAGAAAATAAATCTGCAAAATATTGTTCACATCACTCAAAGAATGTAGGAGTGTCTAGAGTTTCTGGTTTATGCCTACGAAATCCAAGACATTTATATACGTTATTTTATCCGCAGATTCTTAGGAAATAAATCTTCAAAATATATTTCATATCGATCATAGGATATAGGAGTGTCTAGAATTTCTTGTTTATGCCTACGAAACCGTACACATTTCTATATGTAATTATATTCGTAGATTCTTAGAGAATAAATCTGCAAAATATTTTTCATATCTATCATAGGATATAGGAGTGTCTAGAGTTTCTTGTTTATGCCTACGAAACCTAGACATTTCTATACGTTATTTAATTCGCAATTTCTTAGAGAATTAATCTGCAAAATTTGTTCATATCGGTCAAATCATATAGTAGACCTATAGTTTCTTGTTTATGCCTACGAAATCCTACACATTTCTATATGTAATTATATTCGTAGATTCTTAGAGAATAAATCTGCAAAATACCTATCAATCAAGAGACCTCAAGAGTCCCCAGTTAGCCAATCACGAGAACCTTACCAGATCACAAACACACACTAGCTAATTATATACATATGTACGATTAGGTTTTAATATTATATTTCTAAAACTGTAATATTTTTAGAACACCTTAAAATTATCTATAAATTTAATTAGAAGTATTTATCGCAATTTTGAGTTATTTAAAAGTTATTTGTGTTTAGAAATATCGGACCAAAATGCTTTTTTATTTCGGTAAAATTAATAAAAAATGATTCTTTACTTCACAAATATATTTCATTCTCACTAAATGTTAATTTAAGCTACAATGCGGCCATTTTCCATAGATGAATAAATAAAACTGTTAAAAACAATAGTATTTATACTTATATAATTTCGAAATTTTAATTCATGCAACACTGAAGACGGCTAAATTGTAGCAGAAATGTACATTTATTAACAATATTTTTGTGAAGTAAAAAATAATTAATTAATTTTACCTCATCTTTAACTTCAAGTTAATTCTACAATCAATATTTACTTTTTTATTAATATCTAGTAAGATATGGAATATTTAAGATACCAGATTAATTTACAGAAAATTATATTATCCAATTTTTAAACCGATTTACTAGGTTTCAGTAATAAGCCGACAATATGCAAATTTAAAAAATACATTCTAGGCGAACCGTAAATAATCCATTTGATTATGCAACAAAGAAAAAAAAAGAAAAATAACTTAACTGACAATCGATATCTTGAGAATTGATCAATAAAATTATATCAACGCTATTGAATAGGTACTCCAAAGCAGGAAAATATTTACCATAATATAAAGTAAACACTTTTTATATACAAGGAAAATTTATAAATAGTCATATATAACTTTGGCAAATATTTACGCATGATGAAATTAAGGGTTTTAATAAAAAAATTCCCTGAAGTACAAAATATTGATTGGCATAAATCCAAATATAACAAATACTAATTTATAAAGCGAACAATTTATATGCTTGTAACAAAACTAAAATGCTAATTTAATTTGCAATGACAAAAAGTTATAATGCTATGACAATTTAATAGACGCGAAGAATGTAAATAGAATGCTAATAACTAGAGCCCTGCAAATCCGCGGGTATCCGCGGATTATCCGCGGATATCCGCAACTTTTCTGCGGATGAGGATAAATTATCATTTAAACCATGCGGATGCGGATTAAATGTCATATCCGCTTATCCGCAATATCCGCGTGAACATTAAATCTTCGGTTACTTTCGGAGAAACAAGCAATTGTGTTTTGACAACGCAGTCCTCGGTTATTTTCGGTTGTCTGTATATACATGATATTTTTTAGCATTCAATCTCAATTTATGTTATTTTTATTAAGACATTTGTCCATGATCAAGACTGAGTTGAGACAATCAACTTAACTTTCTCTTTATTATTGAATATATTATAGAAAATAATATTTTGGACAAAAGTTTCCTGGTACACTTTCGACGTAATTCTTCCTACATCTGCTCTAATTCTGGCTTTTAAATCTGATAAAGGTTTTTTTTTACATAAAACTGATTAGTAAGTTTTATTTAAATACCAAAATTTACCTACATAATTTTTTCTCGAAAATTTTATTATGTAACTTGCCAATTTTTTTAAGTACCCGAAGTAAAAAGTCTTGCAGATCATAAAAATTTGAAAAATGACACATGTTGCTATTTGAAAAAGTTGCAACGCCATGCGCGAAATAGCGTAAGAGAATTACTTGATCCTAAAAATATGAAACACCTTCTATCAAGTATTTTTTCTGATTTTTTTTTTAAAATTCAATATTAAAAAAAGCAGCACGCCACTTACTCCCTACGAAAAAGAACGCTTAGGCCCCCCAAAATTGTTATCTCTCTCTAGATTTAAATAAGTTATTAGCGCATCTATGCCTTAAAACTTTTGGGGTCCATTAGGTTAGGTTAGTAATAAATAAGCTGGTAAATCCAAAAATTTTCAGTAGCGTTTTAGTGCAGAGATTACCTAAACAGGCGAAATATGTTAGTTCTTTCCAAACTGACAGCAAAACCTGTAGTGCGGATAGTGCGGATATTTTTGCGGATGCGGATCGGATGCGGATTTGTTATTTACAAAAGCTGCGGATGCAGATCGGATGCGGATCATGGATGTGCGGATGCGGATCGGATGCGGATACAGAAAAGCTTATCCGCGCAGGGCTCTAGTAATAACGTATGTACGCTTTTCACTCGTGAACTGCCGATCCGAATTTCATACGGTTTTTAGGGTTTTGTAGGTATGGCCACCAAAGAACCCTTATAATGTAACTCATGTGTCTGTCTGTGTGAGAGAAATTGTAGCCAAACGGCTTAACATAGAAAGTTGAAATTTAGTATGCTTATACAACTCTTTGACCCACATATAGGAAAAATACTGAGAGTTCAAAAAATACATCCCGAGATAAATATAAACAATTATGTATACAGGGTGTTTGTTTGAAACGGGGCACCCCGAAAATCTCCTTTATTTGTAAAGATACAAAAAATCTTCAGAACAAAAGTTAAACTAGACAAAAAGGCCCATCTAAAGGTTACTATAAGAATTCTGAGGCACTTCCGGTTTCACCGGAAATGATGTCAACTTTTGATCTAGCATAGGGAATCGATAATTTTATATTTTTTTCCTAAAAGTACATTAAATTAGCTTTACAATGACACCAAAAAGTCATATTTTTATGTTAACCATTTCAAAATGGCGACCATTTATTTACAAAATAATAATCAACATAAGTTTTACAAAGTTGAACGTAGCAAGCTTTGAAAACAATAAAAAAAGAAACAAAATATCTCTAAAATAAACTATTTGACTATTTAGAAAAAAAAAACTATTACTTTTTACAATTATTTTACAAGAAAAAAAAAAAAATACAAATGTTCGATCAAACCACCATTATTGTCCACACATTTTCTCATTCTTAATAAAAACTCTTCCATCGCCCTTATAAGAGTACACTCTTGGATATCCCGGATTGCACTTCTAACCCTTTTTTCTAAATATTCTATCGTCGTTGGTGTTGTCCGATACACTCTATCTTTTAAATATCCCCAAACGAAAAAATCCAATGGCGTGAGATCCGGCGATCGTGCAGGCCAGGGATTAAGTGAATGTGTTCCAATCCAATTTATCTGGGTATTGGCCATTTAAATAGGCACACACGTTTCTATCGTTATGAGCTGGTGCTCCATCTTGTTGGAACCACATTCTTATCTTATCAGCAAGTGGTAAATCATCCAACAAATACTCCACTTCATTTTGTAAAAAATTGAAATACCTGTTAGCTCTAAGGCTGCCATGGTAAATAATTGGGTATACAATTTTTGTCCCTAGAATTCCCAGCCAAACACTGAAACCAAACCTGTGTTGGAATCTGGAAGATCTTAATTCCCAGGGATTTTCCGTCGACCAACATCTTACATTATTCCTATTGAATAAACCATTTCTGGTAAAATTGGATTCGTCCGAAAACATTATTTTATAATGGAAGCGATTATCATTTTCCCACATACCCAAAAATCAATTACAAAAGTTCAGTCGGCGATCTTTTTTATTTTTTATTTTTTTATTTTTATTCTATTCGGGGAATAAAACAGAGACAAGTCTCCTACAAATTCCCACACATTACAAAATTGTACAAGATATAAAATATAATCTTTAAGAAGCAAAAGTTGACTTCATGGAGTCATCAGAAAGCCATAATACAAATATATTACATATTATATACATTACATAATACAAAGAGAGAGAGAAAAAAACAGATATAAAAGTAATACATAAAATAGACATATATATTCACAAAAATCAATAGGAAATAAAATGTACAAGTGACAGTTACTGAGGGAGTAAGGATCTAATTTCAGATTTAAACTGTGAAAACGATAGGAAAAAAATATCACTACTATTAAAATATTTATCAAAAAGAATCATAATTCTGTTCAGTGGTGAGTTTCTACCCGCGTTAGTATTTCTGCTATTATAATAAAAAGTATTGTTTCGCCTAGTATTTACTAACGGTACGTTAAAATTGTTTACAATTTTATAAATATTGTTCAAATCAATCTGCTTGCGTCGATTTACAAGACTTACTAAATTGTATCTTTTCAAACGATCATCATAAGATATTAAATTGTTTTTATTAAATTTATAATCCATATATTTAGTAAATCGTTTTTGTACTGATTCAAGTCGGTCACTGTAAATATTATAATACGGGTTCCATACAATACTTGCATATTCCAAACGACTCAACACGAGGGATTTAAATAAATGAATTAGACTGTCTGGCTGAGTGAATTCTTTACAAGAACGTAATATGAAGCCGAGTGTTTTTAATGAGGATGTTACTATTTTATCTACATGAACATTGAATTTTAATTTACTATCAAAATAAACACCAAGATCTTTTACAACATTTAATTTAACAAGGGATGAACCATCAATTGAATAGTTAAAAAGAATTGGAATATGTTTTCTCGTATGAGATGAAATTACATTTTTCTAAATTTAGGAAGAGCTTATTAATTTGACAATATATATAAAAATTATGCAGATCTGACATTAATTCATAGCAGTCTTGAAGGCATTCAATGCTTTTATAAATTTTCAAATCATCTGCATAGAGAAGGAATCTAGAATATTTAAAACAGGAAATTATGTCGTTAATAAATATGACAAATAGGACCCAAACGAAAGATCTTCATCATTTGCGTGGATAAATTGGCTTACATGCGGTTTATAAGGCTTAAACCCATGTTTTTTTTTAAACCTTCCAGGCTTTCCATTGTGAAACACCGCATTCTTTTGCAATCTCCCGCACCGACACTTCCGAGACTTAGTGTATGTAAGCCAATATTCTTTCTTCGTCATTATCTACATGGTTTGCTCTTTTTGGACGTCATTTCGAAAGAACCTCGCTGGCTTAATTTGTTCACTAATTTGGCAAAATACTGCCTTCTCGGCTGAGCTCTATCAGGATACCTTTCCTGATAGAGTCGCTGGGCCCTAACCGCATTTCTTTAGCACTCTCCGTATATCAGAACCATATCTGTCATCTCTTCGGTCGTATATCGTACATAAACCATAATTAGTTACAAATAACGACTTACTACCAATTAATACAATTTTTTTTTTTTTTCAAACAAAACTAAGCAAAATAAACTATTAAACTCTTGTTATTTATAAAACATTTAATTGAAAAATTAAAATTTAAGTTATTTCATGATATTTCATATAATAACTAGTTATAACAGTTTTTTAGAGATATTTTGTTTCTTTTTTTATTGTTTTCAAAGCTTGCACGTTCAACTTTGTAAAACTTATGTTGATTATTATTTTGTAAATAAATGGTCGCCATTTTGAAATGGTTAACATAAAAATATGACTTTTTGGTGTCATTGTAAAGCTAATTTAATGTACTTTTAGGAAAAAAATAGTAGTATAAAATTATCGATTCCCTATGCTAGATCAAAAATTGACATCATTTCCGGTGAAACAGGAAGTGCCTCAGAATACTTATAGTAACCTTTAGATGGGCCTTTTTGTCTAGTTTAACTTTTGTTCTGAAGATTTTTTGTATCTTTACAAATAAAGGAGATTTTCGGGGTGCTCCGTTTCAAACAAACACCCTGTATATTTTTCTTTTTTGCCTAAACAATTAATTTTAATTATTTTTGTTTTTGTGGTAAACTAGCCAATAACTATTAATAATAAAAATAATGATAACCAAAAATTCTGATTTAATTTAATTAAAAAAAAGCAACAATATTCAAACATATAGGTTCAGTTGCAAATGTTTTGCACAGCACTGTATGAAAAGCAAAATAATGGCCAATATTTTACCATAGAAGAACTAAAAGTTAGAATATAAAATAAATCCCTCAGAATAAGACCGACGCAATTAATTAATGTTATGCAAAAAATATTTTTACGACCGTTTGGGCATTGTTTAGCAGTGAATGGCAGAATATTTGAAAATTTGTAGTAGTTTATTTTTATTTTAAGTTTATGTTTATGTTTATGTACTTATATTTAAATATTATTTGCAATCCGCTTCTATGAAAACTAACGATTACTATTTAACAAAATATGGTCGCAGTCAAAATAATTTCGGGTATTCAATTCTAAATGAACTATAAATACTAGCAATTTATAAATACAAAAATAAATTAAGAGATTATTATTACGTAGTAAAAGGTACTCCATAATAGAAAATAATGTAAAAATGCAGTTTAAAAAAGCAAGTTAGTTAATAGATAAAATTTTTGGCGCCATTAAATATGTAACAATTAATTTATTTTATATATATTTACCCTTGAGAATTGGCAGAATCAAATCTCTGGAACGGATGAGATAGATCATGTGTGTCTCCATGGTAACAGAATGAGCAGAGATCGTAGTCGTTGCATTGGATACAGTTGTAAAGCATGCCTGCGATACCATGTTTCTTGCAGCCATCGCAGATTATGTTCGGGTGCTTCACACCTGTAAAAAACAATCAACGATAAGCTTACAATTGAAAATTTTACCATTATCTACATATATAAATAAAATTGAAGGATATATTTATGTCTTTATGTTTTTGTCCTTTAGTTTCTAGTTTCTATACGTTTCATGAGATTATAAGACAGTATCTACAGAAAAATCAATTTCTGTGTGTCTGTCTGTTCAAGATTTACGCAAGAACGATTGGATATATTTTAACATTTAACATATTTAACATAATTTGGTATAATGACAAAGTAAACCATAATTCGAATATAGGCTATATAGATGTCAAACATTTCTTTCTAGACCCTTACTTACTTGAACCTTAGCCGAGGTTAAAACTATTTACTAAAAATTTATGTGAAGTGTGAATCTTCACATATTTCTGGGTTTTGCAGGTATTTAGTAACTGAATGATGATTATTTGGGATGCTAAAACCAATTTTATGTCAAAATATTTTTTTATGAATTTTAATTCGAATGCCTAATACCATTATTTAAGTTTCTAAATATGTGCAGTATTTTATTTATATAGCAAGGTTCAGGAAGATTTTTAAAATTGCGACTATGGCTTCAATCAGCAGCTCCGCCCTCTGATTTCGTCAAACAGAATTAAATTATAATTTCAACACTTCCCACTGGTTATTAAATTTACCCTTTTAAAAAATAAATGCAACATTTACAATATATAACTAGAATTTTAACAAAATAATTTAAACAAAATAAAAATGCAAAAAAAAAAACAGAAAAAAATAAAATTAACAGGATTCGAACTCTGAAACGTTCGAACTGCAAATTACAAAGTGCATGACAAAACCAACTGAGCCACTACAGCTACTGATCTGGTGTGTTACATAGCGAATTAAATATTTAACATATTTTAGTTAAAAACACAAAAAATGCGTTATTTTCCGAAAACATAATCTGATCAAAAATTCTTGTTGTACTATTCCGGTTCACACCAATATACATTACTTAGAATTTTTTCAAATTTTTAGTTTAAACCATCTGGGCTACAGGGTGTGGGACAAAAATTTTTTGCACAATTTTGGCAAAAATCGGGTCAAAATAATTTATTTTGCAAAAATAAAATTTTGATCGTTAATCCACGTACTAAGGGCTTTCATTTGATACCCTACTCAGAATTTTAAAAAAATATATTTTTTTTAATGAGCACGTATTTGTTTATATTTTTAGGGGGATATGTTTTTTAGATGTTTTAGTATTTTTCCTATGTGCGGGTCAAAGAGTTGTATAAGCATGCCAAATTTCAACTCTCTAGGTTTAGCCGTTTGGCTACAATTTTTACCGAACAGACAGACAGACAGACAGACAGACGACAAAATGACGGTATAAGGGTTTTTTGGTCATACCTACAAAACCCTAAAAAACTTGAAATATCTCCCTTATTACCGACTGCAAAACCGTGTATGACAAGAATTGTTTATTAAGAAAATAAATCATTGTTTGTTCTATACCAGTGGTTCTCAAACTATGGTTCGCAAGCAGACACGACAATAAACCACTTATACGAGTTAAGTTTTGTGTTGGAGCACGAAATTAAAGTTATATTTGAGTTCATTAATAACATCAAACTCCATTGTCAAATGTTTTCTGAAGCTTTTCAAAAATATCTTCAAGAAGGCTACTCCGAAATGCTGTGGATAAGAAGGAACCCATTTATTATTGAAAATATTCCACCAACCATCAGTAATAACGATAAAAAGTCGTTGATAAAACTATCTTGCATTGGAGGTTTGAAAATTGAGTTTAGTGAATCAAAACTTGATGAGTTTTGGCTTAAGGCTAAAACCGAATATCCCGAATTGACCAGAAAAGCATTGTTGTTTTTGATGCCCTTTTCAACAATCTATCTCTGTAAAACCGGATTTTCTTCCATGGTGACCATAAAAAAAAAAAAAAAAAAACACAATAAAATAACTATCGACTCCGATTTGCGCTTAAAATTAAGTACAACGGAACCCAACCTCTTATCACTTGTTTCAAGCTTGCAGCTTCATCCTTCTCAATAAACTTGGTAAGTGTATTATCATAAAAAATATAAAAAAATGTTGAATTAATTCTGTTTTGTCGATAAATTTGATAACTAGTGTTTCACTAAACAGCAGTTAATACCACTAACATATTAAAAGACTACAAATGATTTTCAAAATATTCTTCACTATGATTTGATTACAACAAAAAAGGAGATACCAAATATTGAGAAATGTGGGAAAATCTATACCACAAATTTGTCTTCCTTCATTTGAGGAAAAAAGCTTCAAAAACATATTTCCTAGAATTAAAATATCATTAAAGATAAAAGACGTGTGAAAAGAAATATAACATAACATTAAAATAGTTCAGAGTTAAAATGAATTATATATTTAAATGTTTATTTCTAAGTGTATAGAAGTTAGAAAATTACCATACTGATAAAGAAGTAATTTTATTTAACAAAAGCATCATTTAATCGTTAAAATGTGAACTAGTATAATCTGTCTCATTTTGTAATACAAAACTATGGTCTATTTCAAAGTAGAAAAATGTGTGTAAGAAGATAAGAGCTGTTTGTCCTTGCTTCGAAATGGTTTAGATCGTCATCCGTATTACACTGTTAAAATATTGTTTTTAGTCCAAATTGACAGATGTTTAGTGTCGTACATTGGAAATGTATATTATTTATATTATTTTTTTTTTTTCATATATTTTGTTATTATTTACATATTTAGACTTTTATTTATATTCTTGGCGTAGATTTTATGGAGAAAATTCTTCATGTAATTTGTTTTTACGCAGTTATATCCAAAAGACAGCCCAGCTGATTGTACCCAAAGAAGAAGATATTGATATAATTTTTAGACCTTCATATATACATATATTTTTAATTTTTATTTACAATAATTATTTAAATAAGAAACTTTAGCTCTGAAGATATATTGTTTGTTTTATTGCTTTATTTAAACTCTTTTAGCCAAATCTCTCTTTTTATATACAGGATGTTTGTTTGAAACGAGGCACCCCGAAAATCTCCTTTATTTGTAAAGATACAAAAAATCTTCAGAACAAAAGTTAAACTAGACAAAAAGGCCCATCTAAAGGTTACTATAAGAATTCTGAGGCACTTCCGGTTTCATCGGAAATTATGTCAACTTTTGATCTAGCATAGGGAATCGATAATTTTATAATTTTTTCCTAAAAGTACATTAAATTAGCTTTACAATGACACCAAAAAGTCATATTTTTATGTATAAAATAAGACGATAGAAGATTTAGAAGAAAGGGTTAGAAGTGCAATTCGGGATATCCAAGAGTGTACTCTTAAAAGGGCGATGGAAGAGTTTTTATTAAGAATGAGAAAATGTGTGGACAATAATGGTGGTTTGATCGAACATTTGTAATTTTTTTTTTTTTTTTTGTAAAATAATTGTAAAAAGTAATAGTTTTTTTTTCTAAATAGTCAAATAGTTTATTTTAGAGATATTTTGTTTCTTTTTTTATTGTTTTCAAAGCTTGCTACGTTCAACATTGTAAAACTTATGTTGATTATTATTTTGTAAATAAATGGTCGCCATTTTGAAATGGTTAACATAAAAATATGATTTTTTGGTGTCATTGTAAAGCTAATTTAATGTACTTTTAGGAAAAAAATATAAAATTATCGATTCCCTATGCTAGATCAGAAGTTGACATCATTTCCGGTGAAACCGGAAGTGCCTCAGAATTCTTATAGTAACCTTTAGATGGGCCTTTTTGTCTAGTTTAACTTTTGTTCTTTTGATTTTTTGTATCTTTACAAATAAAGGAGATTTTCGGGGTACCCCGTTTCAAACAAACACCCTGTATAGTACATAATTTTTAAAATTAATATTTCTTTAACTTTTTCAAATTTTCCATTAAACTTAATTTATGTCGTATAAATAACGTAAGTGTATTATCTGCCTTGTTTATCTTATTAACCTTTTTTAAATTAAAAAAAAAAAAAATCACTCGCTAACCTAGTTACTACGCCCATGCCCTAGTTGTATCTTATTTTAAATTTCCCGCTATACTGTATTTATCAAGTGTAAATCGTACTCGGTTCACAGCGCTATCTACTTTTTTTTAATTTGAAATAGACCATAGATCTGGTTACTTTGGTGACTGTTGTGGTGTAAATAGACTTTTATGGAAACATGTGAACTTGTAAACCTGGTTTTTAAATATTTGGTTAAGTTTTATTATATCGAGGTTATATTCACTCAAAAACTATGTATGTCAAAATTGCTATTGACATGTCAAAAGTGTGATAGACATGTCAAATATTTTGAAAGGTGCCACTTCAGAATTACCACCCTAAGTTGATATTTTAAATATACAACATAAAAAATGAAATTTCCCTCTTAGTTTCGTATTACAAAATGAGACAGATAATATTATCTGTTAGAGACAGATAATATTAGATAATAAATTAAACAATCAATAAAAAGATAAAATCAATAAAATTACGAATACTCAATAAAAGAAATCTTGCACAGACAAACACACTATTTTTTTGAATCTCTGAACATAGCAGAGAAATCGTGTTCCCTCTACCTTGTTAAGCCTTATATATACACATATTTTTCAAGTGATATTTTTTTTCAAAGTATTTGTCCTATATGCAAGTCAAAAAAAAACTGTATATACAAGCAAAATTTTTAACAATCTAGGTTCGGCCGCTTGGACAAAGTATCTAACGTATGGACTCATACATAAGTGACAATAAAGTGGAATATTTGAAAAGGTTAAGTCCTCTCTAAAATTGAACCAGCAATATTGATGAGAGAAAGACACTTATTTGATATTTTGATTTACATAACCTGCCATTCTGCCACGAAATAAAATATAACTTTTTTACAATTAAATTTTCTTATATAACATTTTTTTGTAACTCAGTAAACAATTATTTTAGACAGAAACCAAGAAAAAAGTAACAAAAAATAATACATTGCTTTGTTTTTATATCTTTTGTCTGAACTAAAAAAACAAAAAGAAAAAACAAAACAAATTAAAAATGTTAAGGAACTGTACGTACCTATTTGAGCATTATCATACACACGGAGATCAAATTGTCCCTGGTAACCAACTCGGTAATTCGATCTAAATCCTGAATCCCACTGAACAACGACAGTTTTATCGGGAGAAGAGCTCGAACCAGTTTTCCCTATTTCACAGACTGTTCCAATATAACCTTCCCCTTGATCTGTTATAAATACATAATTTATTAGAAGTTTAATAAGTTTTAAAGTTATTTTTATTTATTACCTTGATTTTGCCAAGACCAATCTGGTCCTCTAACAACGCGAACTCCTGGAGCTAACATAATGAAAGACTTAACCTCTCATTATTAATGAAACGTGTAATTAATAAACGTTATTCACATAATTCGTTGTGAAACACCGAGAGTATAAACAATTTTCCCGGAACGATTAGATATTTTTTCACTCTCATTTTCCTGTATGTACTGTCAAATTTTATGAGTCACTCTTTAACTGTCATAACTAACACTACACTAAACTTTTACACTTACTATGTAATAAAATCACTAACTGTAACATTATAAGGTATAATTATTTGGCAATTAATAAATTATGATATTTCGTAAAACTAGAAAGTTTAGTTGTTTACAAAATTTTGTCTGGCTCTCTGAAATGTTGTAAACGCACTGCGCATGAAAGAAGATTCTCGACTACCGCGAAATTCGGATCAGAAGTCAATGTGAAGGACTTTCAGTCTAAAATCCATGAAATTTTATGTGTTTTTAACACGCATCGTGTGGAATGATAATGATCAATCGAATATAAATTGAAATTAACTTTCATTGTATAAATTATAATGTAATCAAGATGGCTTGGATTTTTTACAGCTAACTTGATTATTGTGAGTTATTTGTGGTCATAGTTAACTAGATTATAAGATTTATATTGTTTTACAATTGACTTACTGTAATTCGATATGCAAAAGGATTCTTTGATCAGTATAAATGCAACATACTTTCTTTTTCTTGAGATACATACTGGGATTTCATTTTTTGAAAACAAACCCAGGAAAAATAATTGAAAAATAACACTGTGAAAAAACTACCTTACCGATCCTTAAAAAAAATTAAATTTAGCTTAAACAATATATAACCAGGGTTCGCTACATATGCGGTTTCCTTTGCGAAAATCCATTGGGATGAGAAAAGCGAGAAAACACGAAATCTAGGAAAATAGAACCACCCTTAAGTTGTAAGGAAACTTCGGAAAAAATGTGGACAGCCACCTTTGGCGGACCCTGTCGCATCCCTAGGATCAGGGCCGGCTCAGAGGTCGGGACTTCGGGGATTTTTCCCGAGGCCCCGCGCTTAAAGGGGCCCTATGCGCCCCTAAGCCCCCCGCGCTTAAAATTTTTGACACCAAATGGAATATTTTCCCGAGGCCCCGCAAAACCCACAGCCGGCACTGCCTAGGGTAGATTTTATACGTTGCTCTCCGTAAAAAAGTAAGTTATGGTAAAAATCACATACCCCAGAAAATGCAAAACTACCCCAAAGCGGCACGGAAAATCGAGAAAAGAAGTATTCTACGACATTCGGCGGTCTTCTTATCATCGAACATAAATTTTGCTTCTATGTACCCCCTAAAAAATCGCTAAAACTTTTTTCGCGCGTTTTTTCAAAAAAATGAAAACTATCCCTATTCCGTAGGGAAAATAAAAAAAAAGATATCAACTAGTCAATTATATTTGACCCAGCTATCGAAGGGTCATCCCGAAGGGTAAAAATTTAATTTAATTTAGTAAAAATAAAAAAATAAAATAAAAATAATAATCTGATTAATAAATGAAGTTTTTAATTTGAAATTTTTTTGCACGTACACATTTTGCTCTAAAATTAGTATGAAAAAATATCACTAAATGAAAATTTGAACATTGTATGTTCAATAATAGTCTATTCCAAACAATTAGGCGGAACTAACCGGAATTTTAATTTTTGTAAGTTGTCATTAGCTATTTTTTTATATATTGAAGTTGGCTTTTCCTGAACAAAATGATCAAAAGCTTCAATTAATCGGTAAAAGTATATAAAATTGAAAATCTAGTTCCGAATAAACCAAAAGAACAGACTTTAATAGTATATTATTATACGAGTTTTATAAAACGATTTGTTGTCACACGAGTTGTTTGGAGTACGACGAGAGAAGCGAAGAGTACTCCAAAGTAACAAGTGTGACAATACGTCGTATAAAACGAGCATAATATTTGTTATTATTACCATTTATTAACCGGCATCTAGGCCAAAAACAATATACATATAATATACAAGTAGTAACAAACAAAACAAACAGATAGTGAACAGAATAATTACATAACTTACAAGAAAGATATAACATAAAAGAAAATAAAACAAAAATAAGACATAGTACAACCATTGGTCTAGTCTGTCCACAATACAGATTCAAGTTATACTTTGCATCACTTATTTTAGAGAAAATTTTATTTATAATAAATATCGGAATACAATCTAGGGATTATTGTGAAATGTGGTCACCAGAGTAACAATGTATAATAAAACAATTTCTATGACAACACAACACAATAGTAATTTAACAGTTGTAAAACAACAAACTTCTGTTTGAATTTTCTTAATAATAATATTATAAAATAATTATTTGACATGGCTATACTTACAAATTGTATTAAATAAACATTTTAAAATATTTGATGTTATCAATAACACGCCGTAGACGAGTAATACTGCCAATCTCTCAAAGTAAAAAGTCTCCAAAAACAGTTTAACAATAGCTTCTATTGTTAAACTGTTTTCAGTGTAAAAGTGATATTATTGTGAACACCAAGTATAAAAAAGTGGTTGTTATTTTCGACCACAATGTCCAGACACCGGGACATAAGTAATAAAACCGGGACGAATCCTAATCGTCTTGAATATTCATCCCTAGATAAAAAAAGGTCCTCAAAGGGTTATAATAACTTCTTTGTATATTAATGTATCAACCTCCCTATAAATGGCGAATAAGCCAAAATTACAAATAAAGCTAATTCTAATTCTAACTTCTTTGTATAATTTCAAAACATATTCGATCTTAATAATAACAAGGGCAGTAAAAATTGAATTGGAAATTACAAGTTAAATAAAAGGATACTTACCAACATAAAATTAATGAGAATAAAAAACTAAATTTTAAAACTATACATTTTTTATTTATTTATTTTATTTTTTTCGCACAGTGGATTCACAATTAAAACTTTGTTAATCATGTAAAGTTAATTATATCAACATATTGTCAGAAACAAATAATATTTTCTTGCAAAGAACTTTGTTTTATTTGTATCGAGACCCTATTTTTTACTGATTATGTTGTTTCTCTTACCTGGCTTCTAATTACCCCAGATTGTTAATAAAGAATTTTCAGTATAAAAACATTTTTTTATTCCACCATTGTTATACTATTGACACAGCAAAATAAAATTTTTAATATTTTTTATACTCTAAGAATGCCTAATTGATATTTATAAAAATATTTAGTTTTCGCTCATAGCGTAAAATCGGACACAAAAAAAGAAAAAACAAAAAATGGGAATTTTTTACCACAATATGTTTCATAGCCACCTGTTGTTAAGGTGTTTAGAAATGAAAAAAACTTTTTAGTTGCTGCTGTTGATTCGGATGCATTTTATTCAAGATTCAGCTTTTTTTGGTACGTACGAAACCCTGAAATGTGTAAAAATTCACATGTAACATCAATGTTTAGTATAATGTGTGTGAATTGGACTACAGTTACCGTACAGTATCAAAACTTTGATAAAAACTAAATAACAGCAAGCGTTCAACCGCTTGTATCTGCTGTTTGACCGCTAGGCAAGAGCACGGACGTGAGTTCAACGAAGCTGTCAACTAATTTGTGTAAAAAGATTTATACAAATTACAGGTTCGGTTTAGCCGTTCGCAACCGGCTATAAACTGTAGGTGCCTTTCTGTGTACGCTAAAAAATTGCCGTAATTCAGAAGTGACTTACCATTGGAGGTACGGCAAAGGCAATATGGCTGTTGGCTCTAGTACTCAGCTGTCAATATAGTCACAGCGAACAGGTGAATTTAAGCACAGTAAATTTTTACGAAATGCGAAATTTTTGAATTTTAAGCGCTACATATGTATAGAGGCGTATAAGAGAAGGTGGGCATCAAATTATAGTATTTAAAGTTTAATTTCAGTAGATTTATTGAACTGAATTCATCTGAATTTACAATATATGCATTCTGTTTGCAAATAAGTATAATGCACTTATTTGTTCATTGTCTCATGAAATAAAATTAGTTTTAGTTGGACAGGGGCAACCAAAAATATGCAACTTGTAAGTGCAAGCCTATTACTGCAGTTTTGTTTTTCTGCGACAAATGCAATGAACAATCTTGCATAGTATCAGTTTTTGCCGTAACTAAAAATATATGCCCACTCCTTCTCCCGTCCATAACCAAATGTTCCAAATATATTCCAAAAAATAATAATAATAATAAGTGAGTTGTCCCAATCTGGACTTAATATTAACTTTCCCTCCATTTTTCTTAGGAAAAGAAAAAAACTAAGATGCCTGTTGGGCCCGCTAGGCGCCCCAAGTTCCTTATTTAGTAATTTTAATTTATTTAAATGTTCAAAAACAATTCTTGTATATTTTTCCATGTTTTAGGCCAACTAGGGCCATCTACACATTATATATTGCACTTTTATGCAATTTTAATGCATAAATTAACCGCAATTAACAGGTCGCTGACCGTTCATTACAAATTTACCTGTTCGTTAATATAACGTTTTTCGAGACCGCATGGTTTTTTAACCTATAAATCAGTGTTTTTCGCTTCCCGGCTATTTTTTATGCCGTGTATATTTCGGATTTACAACCCGAAATATCAGTGATTTAAACCGCTCTTTGTCAGATTTACAACCTGACAAATCTTATCAGTGCATCTTATAATTTAGAGTGAAAACCAGATCAGCTGATTCATCCAGACGAGCTATCCGGCTACCAGGAAGAATCCAGATCCAGAATCCAGCTAAGTGTCGTACACTGTAGTTTTATTCTGCTTATTTGTACTTAAAAATATTCTATTTAGAATTTTGTTTGTATTAAAATATTGTTTACTTTGGAGTAAGTTCATTCCGAACTTACTCATTTTCAGTTTAAGATTTATTATTGTTGTTAATTCTTAGTATAGCCTTCAGCTAATATATTTTAGTAACAATAATACTGCATATTATTGTTAATTTGCAGATATTAATGTTCTAGTATTAACATTAATTAATTGTAGTTTATTTTCACGTGCCTTCAGCTGATATTTATTTATGTATTAATGCAATTTAACCATCTGTTTGTTGCATATTTATTTCTAGTTCTATTACTGAACTAAGGCTTGGCTTTCACCAAAACACGTCTAGATATAGAGTGTAAATTATAAGTTTGTACAGTTTATTGTATTGTGTCCGACAAAGTACACTGGCCAGCTTACATTGCACCGTATCTTGCCAGGTGTCCTTTGTATCCAGTGAGTTGAGTCTACGATATTTTCGTGTTAGGTACATCGTCGGTAGGAGTCATCGAGGGAAACATCAAGTATTGGCTCCTCCTTTCACCTTATTTGTGGGCCTGGACTTTAACCCTTCTCTCCCCAGCGAGGGCTACACCTCCTTTGTGCAGTCTCCTAGATTTGCCCCTAGGAGCAGAAGAGTTTAAATCCCCCTTCTTTCCTTAAGGTTGAAACCGGCGATTACTCTACTCACTGCGCGTACGTCCGCGACACAATAAACCACTCTGTTTACCGGCGCGCTGCGCTTCCATATATATCGGTCCTTCGAGTTTTTAGATTGTCGACCACTGTGTGTAGCGCTGTCTTGCCCTACGGTCACCACCCAACGTAGGCGGGCGCTACATTTCATGGTCTGCTTCGAGCCGGATTTGATCCGCCGTTTTGTGCGATTTACAAAGTCCGATTTTTGCAAGTCCGATTTTTGCAAGTCCGATTTTTGTAAATCCGATATTTTGTTGTCCGACTCGCGCTACATTTCATGGTCTGCTTCGAGCCGGATTTGATCCGCCGTTTTGTGCGATTTACAAAGTCCGATTTTTGCAAGTCCGATTTTTGCAAGTCCGATTTTTGTAAATCCGATATTTTGTTGTCCGACTCGCGCTACATTTCATGGTCAGCTTCGAGCCGGATTTGATCCGCCGTTCTGCGAGATTTACAAGTCCGATTTTTGCAAGGCCGATTTTTGCAAGTCCGATTTTTTGCAAGTCTGATTTTTGTAAGTCCGATTTTTAGTGTCCGACTGTTGTACATTTCGGATACAGAACCTCCGTTTTGCCCGATTTACGAATATTCCGACTTTTTGGAAGTCCGATTTTTGTAAGTCTGAATTTTTATTGTCCGATTTATCTTGAAATCGTTCATATTACGCCTGCTAGAAGTGTCTGGCAGCTCCACGGACCTATTAGGCCGTTTTCCAGGATAAATTGCAAATTTGGATTATCCGACTTTTGGATTATCCGATCTCCGATCAACCGTTTTGATCCCACAACAAGTTAACGTTGCTGTTAACCCTGTTTCCGCTGTTGGAAGCAATTTTGGATTATCCGACTTTTGGATTATCCGATCACTGATCAACCGTTTTGATTCCACAACAAGTTAACGTTGCTGTTAACCCTGTTTACGTTAGTTGGAAGAATTTTTGGATTATCCGACACGCTCGATTATCCGACTTTTGGTTCTTTCAACGCCAGGATCACATATCAGTCTGATTTGTGCGTCCGATTACCCCAAGGCCGGCGGCATCTCCAGTCTGCACGGCAAGAATTTAGTATTTGTGATATACTAAAATTTGTACTACCATTGATCCCGCGATCGCTCTGTACTTGACCAAGATTTCCCATCGGTTCAACATGGCCGCTGTCACAAGGCTCACAGTAAAAAAGGGATTTTGTGTCAGGTATTTGGACACGTTAGAAAGGTCCATTCAGGATGCCTTGACCGATCCAAGCAAACTCGCTCGCGTGCGTGCTCAACTCAAGGAGCTACCAGCACGGAGGAGTACCTATGAAGAGTGCATGTTGGAATTACTGACTCTTCCAGAAACTGTGGACAAACAGGAGGAACTGAATCTTGAATATGATGATTTTTGTGAGAGAGTCACCGAAGTCGTCACTACTTGTGATCAGTCACCATTCGCTGAGAACGTTCCTCAGTCATGTGACAGAACTGATCTGCCTAACACTGCCTTCCAAAGCAGCATCCAGTCTACTTCAACCCATACACGATTGTCGAAGTTGGATCTGCCTACATTTACAGGAAAGATTTCCGAATGGAGTTCATACTGCGACATGTTTATGAGCACAGTACATAACAACGAATCGTTCGCTCCAGTACAGAAATTTCAGCACCTGAAAGCCAGTCTGGCTGGAGAACCACTAGAACTTGTAAGAAATCTCAAGCTCACTGATGCTAACTACGAACCAGCTTTAGCCGTCCTGAAAAAGCGATATCAGCACACTCGCCTGATTTCTGGACATCATGTGGACGGACTATTGGACTTGGATTCTCTAACCAACATGTCTTTCCACAACGTCTCAAGGTTTGTGTCATCGATCACCAGCCATGTAGAAGCTCTACGGGCTCAGGGAGAGCCTGTGGACAACTGGTCTCAAATATTCGCCTGCATCCTAGTCAGGAAACTGAACACTCAGACCAGGAACAGATTTGAGCGCCATCTGAATCCGAAGTCCTTACCAACGCTGTCCGAATTGTTAGATTTTCTGAGCACATACGTTACCTCCCAACAGTGGCAGACTGTGGATCAAGAAGATCCGATAATAGAACCCTCAGCAAAGGCTAGTTCAAACCCGAGAGCTAGCGCAAGCCCGAGGTCACAAAGGCAGAAAAAGGCTTTTGTAACCACTTCCTACCAAACTTTAACATGTTTAGAGTGCAAAACGTCACATCCTATGCACTCTTGCACGAAGTTTAGAAGTCTCACGCCGTATGAGAGACGTTCTCTCATAAGGAAACACAATCACTGCTACAATTGTTTCTCGCCAAACCATCAAGCACCGACTTGTAACTCCAAGTACAATTGTAGGCATTGTGACCAGCGACATCACACACTGCTTCATATTGGGGAACACCTCCCAATAGGAAGAGCACATGATGTCTCCCAAGCTAAACCATTCCGTCCAAAGAGCCAACCTGACAGTGAAGTTAGCAAGGAAAAGCCTTCAACCTCAACTCTCGTAGTAGTACACAATACGAGGACCACACCTCAACCGAGGTTATCGCGTGTTTTGTTGAGTACCGCACGCATTCAAGTGAGAGACTCCCAACAACGCTGGAAGGAAGTTAGAGTACTCCTTGACAGCGGGAGTGAGACCAGCTTGATGTCGGATAGCTGCTGTCTCAAACTAGGCTTAGATTTGAAGCCTACCAAGACATCCATATCTGGAGTTTCCAATGTGGAGGTAGACGCGGTCTCAGGAGTTGTTAAATGTCACTTCCGCCCGCGTCACAACTGGAACAACTTTTCTACCAATGCCCTGGTAGTTAAGAACATTGCTGCCTGCTTGCCAGCCCAGACTTTCCGTCCATTCACATCACCCATGTTGAGAGGAGTGCAACTGGCAGATCCAAGTTACAACCAAACCGCTCCAGTAGACATGCTATTAGGAGCTGATGTCTATTTTTCTTTGGTTAAAGGAAAACCATTGAAATTACCTGAAGGCCCATACGCGATAGAAACCGCTTTGGGCGTAGTAATTACCGGTCCATTTCCCGGACCAGCCAACAAAGTTATGTCCTTCCACGTATCGGTGGTTCAGGACTTGAACGAAACCGTTCCCGCATCTGGTGAGGGCACTACCGCTCCTGCACCTGTTGAGGACACTTCCGCTCCTGCACTTAGTGAGGGCAATACCGCTCCTGCACTTAGTGAGGACACTACCGCTCCTGCACTTAGTGAGGGCACTACCGTTCCTGCACCTAGTGGGGACATTTCCGCTCCTGCACTTGGTGAGGGCACTACCGCTCCTGCACTTAGTGAGGACACTACCGCTCCTGCACTTAGTGAGGGCACTACCGCTCCTGCACTTAGTGAGGACACCACCGCTCCTGCACCTGATGAGGGCACTACCGCTCCTGCACTTAGTGAGGACACTACCGCTCCTGCACCTGATGAGGGCACTACCGCTCCTGCACTTAGTGAGGACACTACCGCTCCTGCACTTAGTGAGGACACTTCCGCTCCTGCACCTGGTGAGGACGCTTCCGCTCCTGCTCCTAGTACAACGGACAACCCCGCAGACTACGCGTCCAGAGGACTGTTACCTTCTGAACTGCCAGAGCGCCCGCTCTGGTGGTCTGGACCCATTTGGCTGAACCGACCCATTGAAGAATGGCCAATAAATACCAGTACCATTTCCCCAACGTCTGAGGAAGATGTACTAGCTGAGACTAAACCAGCTATATGCCTCGTTCAGCAGAACGAGCAAGTAAATGACATGTTTCTTTTGTACTCATCATATTCCCGACTGATGAGAATTACTGCCTTATGCCTGCGTTTTATCAATAATTCGCGACCCCGAGGAAACAAGTGTTATGGATTCATTTCAACTGCTGAACTAAGTCGAGCCCAGATGCGGCTGGCACGAATGGCTCAAGTCGATGCATTCGGACCGCAGTTGAAATGTCTTGCTGAACGTAAACCGGTTTCCAAACCGCTAAGGAAGCTGGACCCTTTCCTCGATCGACACGGCCTGATGAGAGTAGGTGGGAGACTAAGATTTACCGAGAGAACCTACGATCATAGGCACCCCATACTGTTGTCCTCAAAACACATCCTTACCGACATGTTAGTGAAGTATTATCACGACAAACACTTACATGCATCGCCGAGAACCATCCAAGCTATCGTTGAACGCGCATTCTGGATAGTAGGTGCGCGGAACCTAATTAGAAGAGTTTGTCGTAAGTGTGTTAGATGTTTCAGAAATAAGCCGACCTTTTTGCACCCCATGATGGGAGACCTGCCTCAACCCCGAGTCAGACCAGAGAAACCGTTCGCTATTATAGGAACTGATTACGGAGGATCCTACATGGTCACGCCATATAAAGGTAGAGGCTATAAGTGTCATAAGGCATATCTCTGCCTGTTTATCTGCTTTGCCACTAAAGCAGTACATCTTGAACTTGCATCTGATTTGACCACTGAAACATTCTTGAACGCCTTCCATAGATTCATCTCCCGGCGAGGAAGATGTTCCAAAATCTACAGCGATGGAGGAACAAATTACATTGGAGCTAAAGCTCACTTTTCGGAGCTCCAGAAATTTGTAACTTCCTCGAATTACAACGATTGTTTAGCCAATAAGTTGGCAGTGGATGGTGTCGAGTGGCACATTAACCCTGCGTCAGCCCCACACTTTGGAGGATTGTGGGAGGCTGCTATTAAATCCGTGAAGTTCCACTTGTCTCGTGTTATTGGCGAACAAGTGCTCACGTATGAGGAGATGACAACTGTATTGGCCCGAATTGAAGCTGTCCTTAATTCGAGGCCGCTCACCCAATTGTCCACGGACCCAGAGGACTGTGAGGCACTCACGCCCAGCCATTTCCTTACAATGGAACCTGCCGTATCTGTCCCAGAACCCAACCTTGAAGGTGAACCCATTGCGATACTAAAGAGATGGAAACTCACGCAAAAAATTGTTCAAGATTTTTGGAGGCGTTGGAACAATGAGTATCTGAACACGCTTCAACAACGCCAGAAGTGGGACAAACCTGCGTTATCGCTGCAGGTAGGACAGTTGGTTTTGGTCCAGGACAACTGCTTGCCCCCCTTGCAATGGAAGTTGGGGCGAGTGATTAAGGTCTCCCCGGGAGGAGACGACGTGGTGAGAGTCGCCACCGTCAAGACCGCCAAGGGTACCTTGGTAAGGCCAGTAGTGAAACTGGCTCCCCTTCCAATCGATTATTGTCCTCCAGTATGTTGATTGCCACTCCAGTTAACAATCATAATTTGTTGTTCCCGGTTCTAAAACATTCGTTTTGGCCGGCGGAATGTTGGGCCCGCTAGGCGCCCCAAGTTCCTTATTTAGTAATTTTAATTTATTTAAATGTTCAAAAACAATTCTTGTATATTTTTCCATGTTTTAGGCCAACTAGGGCCATCTACACATTATATATTGCACTTTTATGCAATTTTAATGCATAAATTAACCGCAATTAACAGGTCGCTGACCGTTCATTACAAATTTACCTGTTCGTTAATATAACGTTTTTCGAGACCGCATGGTTTTTTAACCTATAAATCAGTGTTTTTCGCTTCCCGGCTATTTTTTATGCCGTGTATATTTCGGATTTACAACCCGAAATATCAGTGATTTAAACCGCTCTTTGTCAGATTTACAACCTGACAAATCTTATCAGTGCATCTTATAATTTAGAGTGAAAACCAGATCAGCTGATTCATCCAGACGAGCTATCCGGCTACCAGGAAGAATCCAGATCCAGAATCCAGCTAAGTGTCGTACACTGTAGTTTTATTCTGCTTATTTGTACTTAAAAATATTCTATTTAGAATTTTGTTTGTATTAAAATATTGTTTACTTTGGAGTAAGTTCATTCCGAACTTACTCATTTTCAGTTTAAGATTTATTATTGTTGTTAATTCTTAGTATAGCCTTCAGCTAATATATTTTAGTAACAATAATACTGCATATTATTGTTAATTTGCAGATATTAATGTTCTAGTATTAACATTAATTAATTGTAGTTTATTTTCACGTGCCTTCAGCTGATATTTATTTATGTATTAATGCAATTTAACCATCTGTTTGTTGCATATTTATTTCTAGTTCTATTACTGAACTAAGGCTTGGCTTTCACCAAAACACGTCTAGATATAGAGTGTAAATTATAAGTTTGTACAGTTTATTGTATTGTGTCCGACAAAGTACACTGGCCAGCTTACATTGCACCGTATCTTGCCAGGTGTCCTTTGTATCCAGTGAGTTGAGTCTACGATATTTTCGTGTTAGGTACATCGTCGGTAGGAGTCATCGAGGGAAACATCAAGTATTGGCTCCTCCTTTCACCTTATTTGTGGGCCTGGACTTTAACCCTTCTCTCCCCAGCGAGGGCTACACCTCCTTTGTGCAGTCTCCTAGATTTGCCCCTAGGAGCAGAAGAGTTTAAATCCCCCTTCTTTCCTTAAGGTTGAAACCGGCGATTACTCTACTCACTGCGCGTACGTCCGCGACACAATAAACCACTCTGTTTACCGGCGCGCTGCGCTTCCATATATATCGGTCCTTCGAGTTTTTAGATTGTCGACCACTGTGTGTAGCGCTGTCTTGCCCTACGGTCACCACCCAACGTAGGCGGGCGCTACAATGCCTATCTTTGTCCTGTCTTGATTGACAGGCAAAAACTCTACAATATATTCTGATTTTATAGTTTTTCACAACTTCTGTCGACATTCTAACAAAAATTTAACACTAAAACATACGTAATAAATTCAAACAGTACTAGACTGTCTAGTACAATATTTGACCACCAGACAGCGAATTTCAGCGTGTCAGTTCTCAATACTAACCATATTACTCCTGAATATACATAGATTGAAAACATGGGCATGGAACCTGGAAACAGGAGGACTAGGCTCACCAAAGATGATGATGAAGTAGTCCAAAATTAGCGCACCGTAAAAAAACTTTGATAAACACTGAATAAAAATCAATGTAGTAATTGGGCTGAAAGGGAGTAAAAGGCATTGAAATCTAATGTACAGATAAATTTATATACATTTTATTAGGAAGACTGGGTATTAAATAAATAAACCAACTTGGAATAAATGTATAATAAATTAAAAATCCCAACATACAAATGTTTGTCATAACATTATAACAATTCACAAAATGTTTAAATTAATACACTTAAAACAATTGCTACTTACAGAAACAGTCTTTTAAATGTTGTGTAAAACAATTTGTCAAAAATAATTCGAATGGAATCTAAAAAGAACTTAAAAATAACTGCTAATTTATTTAAAATTGATGGAAGTTAATAATATAAAATATTGTACTAATGATGGAAACTGGCTTATTCTTAGGAAGTTAAAACTAACTAGGTTTTAGACGCCACAAACATACATTTATAGAGCTTTTAAGAACAGGTAACAATAGAACTTTACCCGGTCACGTGACATACAGTAGATCACGTGGCTAGACAGTGAGGTTATGGAATTATATGAGCTTTAAAAGACCACTAGGGTACCAAGGTTAATAGCGTATGCAGGTTACCTCGATGAACCAACTACCAATCACAGCTAAGTGCATCATATGACGTAGTATGCGGACATGTTAGTTAGTTAAAAAAATTTGGTGCACAGCAACAAAGTCTATTTGTGCCGTAGTCTGCGAACCCAATTAAAAAAAAATTCTCCATGTTAATTTAGGGCGACCAAAGATTTCGCTAAGAAAACAAGAATTAGTTCAATATTCTTATTATTGTAATAATTGATTAAGTTTTGTTATATTTTAATAATTAATAGCCGAGGAACCCGTACATCGTACGGTGGTTGAAAAAACAATCGTTTTTTCATTTTAAACAACTTTTTTATACAAACATTTTTGTTACGTAAATAATAATTATTGCCAAATATAAAATAATAAATAAAAAAATATAATAAGTGAGATATTCTAAGTTTATATATACGTAGCGACACCATAGGCCCCCTTATATTTATCTTATTAAGAACTGCTCTGAATAGTAAATAATCGTTTTTTTCATTTTACATATCATTCGAGATATAAGAGGTTTTTTTGGTTTTTGACCATACGTCCCGAATTTACCGGGACAGTCCCAAATAACCACCTTGCGTTCTGAATTTTTTCAGAGGCAATATTTGTCCCGAATTGTCTCGTTTTTTAGGAAAGAAACTTATTTTCAATATTTATTTTAAATATATTTCAACTAAAATTATTTTTATAAAACTTGAACTAAAAAAAAATTCCTTGATGAACAGCTTTTGGACTAGTGACAAGACTCAACTTGATGTAGACACATTAAAAGCAATATTACTGATTAAAGTAAATTATGAAGAAAACTGTGCAGATTTCTATAAAATGCTTCAAAGCAAAAAATATCTACTCAAAAAGATCCATACTTCGGAATAATATAAAAAGTTTTCTACCGAGTAATTTTAATGAATAAATTTTGAATTCATTTAAAAAATACTGTGTTTTTAATAATGTTTCTTTTAATAATATAATAAGTTAATTATCTGTGATTAGAAATTATAATTATTTATTGTTTAATTTGTACCTATTTAAATAAATGAATTAAACTTATATTTTGATAATCTTATATTTGAATAATCACCCCCCCCCCCTACCGTCTATGAGCTCCCGTTCCGAATTTTGAACTAAATAAAAATATGGCCACCTTAGTTTTTCTAGCCGAACTAGATTTTCAAATCTAGTAACTTTTACCTATTGATTGAAGCTTTTGCTTATTTTGTTTAGAAATATGGTATTTTTATATCAGATTATATGATATACAAAATAGCTAAGGTCTTAAGCATATGTCACTGGCTACTCCTCACACCGTACGTATCTTAGTAGCCCTGATCGAGACAACCTTATATACTCTATTAACCTTGCTAGGGTACTACGTAAACAGGTTGCTCAACACGACGCGTCACTCGTATTAAGTCTTACATTAAAACAGCTAACATAGATATCAACAGTCGCTAATGTGTCAATGGGGATTTCAGTCAGTGATGGGCGCGTAAGTTACATGATGTAAGTTACCTCATTGTTGACGCGTAAACAATGATGTAAAGTAAACACAAAAACTCTTGTAAACAACGTAAACAATGTAAACAATGATTTAGACATGCGCACTTGTTTTGAATTACAGAACCTCATTTTCAATACATTTTTATAAAAAATAAAATTTTAATGAAACGATTTTAAATGAAAAAGTAAGTATATAAAATTAGGACAAACCAATATACATATTAATAAAAATCGAATTTGCATCATTATACAGGTGTTACATACAAATTAGTAAATATGAATATGAAAAATAACCAACTTTTTTCTTTAAAAAATTCAGTCTAACAATTTTATTAACAAAACCTTAAATTTCACCTTAAAGAAAAACAGCCTATATTTTTTAATAACGAAAAGATTCATTGCAAATTTTGCATAACGCCCTATATTTTCTTTTATTTTTTTTAATTAAAACAAAACCAAATTCTTCAGAACTATACCTTCGGTTTCTTCCCACCATTTTTTTAATAAACTTATTGTTTTGAACTGAATATACTTGTTCATTAACTCTCTATTATTCATATTAAATAACTAAAACTAACCTCATTATTTGACAGTTTACAAAGTTTACATTGTTTACATTGTTGACAAGTTTACCAATTGTTTACATAAGTTTACACGTAAACGTAAACAATTAAAGTTTACGTGTAAACGCCCATCACTGATTTCAGTAGCTAAAAAGTCAACGTTGTAACGACACTTAACGTGTAGTTCAATTGAAATTTGTTATTAATTTTTTTCATTCAAAAACAATAAACAAAATTATACAGAATTATATACACACTAATAATATGTAGGTTTGTATACACATACATGTATACACACATATATAAAGTCCTTTCAAAGTCAATTATGAATTGTACGATCTAAGATTTTAGCCACGCCTCGCAGCTTTCACGCCACTGGTACAGTTAGAATAACGCTAGAATTCTAAAACAAACTCCGAGCCGTAAATCTAACGATACACTATTGCAAAATTAACAGTTTGTCGTAGCTATATTTAAACAATAAACTTATCAAATAGACAAACTACGAATTTGTAATACTTTTATTTACGCTGCCAGTGTGAGTGAGCAGAAACAAATCAGTATGTTAATTATAAGGCGTTTACGTTTAGTCAGATTAATTCGAGTGATCTAAATGCTCCTGATCCGTTCGTGAAGTCAGTCCAATCGTACATATTAGCTTTTTTTAAGTCCACCCGTGTAACCTGTCAGAGCGCTCAGAGCATTTCAAAACAATGATCTAGCAGGTTTACTGGGATTCATTTTGTGGTGGGGGTTAGCGCAAATAAATTTGAACTTAACAGTTAATTTGAAATTGATGCAAACAGCCAAACAAAAAGGATGAAAAAAGTTATGTGTATGACAACTGCGATTTTGTTGGGGAATACTATTTTATTTTGAAACATGTACATTTTCTTTATGACGCTTTTGTCCATTATCGTTTGCAGCAAACATAATTTCAACTTCTTCAACAAAAAAACTTTTAGCCCATTCTATTATTAGTAATAAACTCGTATTATAGGAAAACGCAGCAGTAGTGGCAATTAACGACAGAAATTAGACAGTTTATTTTAGTGACACCGCCACCAGATGTCACTACTTACCTCAATTTAATATTGCTTACGAAAATGTTAAAATCTGAGCAATCCGATTTAATCTTGTGACGTCACTAGATCAATCTGAGCAATCTTATGGATTGATTAAACGTAAAAGTCTATAATATTAGTTATATGACCTTGAAACCACTTCTTTTAAAAATTCTATTGTACATTACAGTCGTAAGAGAACTGGCAGACACATGTATTATTCTATAAGTATCAATATTTCAGTGACGGTCAAGACTTGATTACGTAGTACACTAGGTATTAGGCGATAAATATCGCTTGAATATATTCATACACCATACGGATAATCAGGCCAGACAGAGCAGTAATTGTAGCTGCGTTCGGGCGACCTTTAAGCCGCTCTCTAATAGATACGATTTAATTTCAGTAGCTGTATTTTCATCAACATTAAGCTTAATTTGTCGCGTCTCTCATCAGATTGTTTGTAGCATTCGTCTTTGTAATATGCATAGTCAATTTATTATCATTAAAATTTAGAACTATCCTTATATATACAAATCTCCATACGAGCAATATAAACACCTGACACTGAAATCAGATTGTGGGAGAGGAAAAACGTTTTTCATCGCATTCGTATAAACAAGATAGAAACCTACACACTTGATACCTGACAAAGGTGTCCAACGACAGTTATCGCTTAAAGGTATGGGAGTAAGGGACAGATGCAGCGATAATTCATGCTTAATACTAAGTGATGTTTGTCGTTCATGGCTACCCATGTGCAGTGGAATTTACAGCCTTCATTTATCACTAATTTTAAGCTCAGTATTTGCATCGTTTGGCCGAAGTTTTATATAATTAATTCTGTAACCACGTGACTGGCTAAAGCTCTATAATATTCACAGCTGCCATTATAAGTTATTATTACCTGTTTTAAAAATACGTTAAATAATCTTATTTACAATATCTACATTTGGATCATAAAAATTTGTTAAATAATTTTCATTAGACTATAAAATATCATGATATTATGGATACAATATTTCTCGCTAGTAAATAAAAATTAATCTCACAAAATAGATATGTATAAGTGTAGAGAGATAAAAAGTGAGGTAGAAATAAAATACATTAATAAAATACTTAAAATTAAAGTCAAAGAACATAACCTCAACCTGTCAAGACAAGTTATAACTTGTTAAGCCTCATAAAGACCAAGCGCGCCGAACTGCGCTATACAACTTGGAACTGCGTATACAACTTTGGGCAAAAATGCATTTGTGCGCAGCTTATCGTTTAATTAGGACGATCATGAACGATTTGCGCAGTTCGACAGATTTGGTCTGTAGCATTAAGTGAAGTTCACAGAACAAAAACCAGCGACAGCAACACGTTTTTCGTCAATGTTCACAGAACAGTGTTTTGTTGACGTAAGCCCGTTCAATTCAAAATATTGAAAATAGTATGTTTTTGCCAAATCAATTTGAATGTCAATTGAAATTTTAGGTTAAGAGTGTGAAGAGTACTATTTTAAAAAAGGACAGAGCATAGTGTCGCTTAAAAGTTGAACGAATTTCAACTTTTTGCGACATAGACTTTAGCTTTAGCGACAGACAGCAAGGTCAAACGTTCTGATTGGTTCCAGCTGTTTTTGAAAAGTATCGCAGCGACCAATCATTGTTCTGTGAACTCGGCTTTAGGGTTTTTATAAAATAACAAAAGATATTTTTGAAACAGTGTAACCCATCCTAACCTAATGAGTTAAAAGTAAGGTTATATGAGAAATATTGTCTCAATTTTATCAAAAAGGACCCAATTATTCTATAAATATAAAAACAAAAAAAAAAAAAAATCTAATTTCACAATCTTAAAAAAATTAGATCACATTAATAAAAAAATTATTTAAAAAGTTACTTTACAAAAGTAACATTTAAGGTTTGCAAAGCCATAGGCTGTATTTCAATATTATCAAAACTTGAAACACGTTCTTCAGAATGAAGACCAGTTAGTGATGTAACTTGTAACGATTCTATTTGTAACTCTACAAATTTAGTTCCTTCACAAAAGTCTGTATTCTCACATTTATATTTTTCCGAAATGTCACAATCGTAACCCTGCCGATGTAACACCATCAAAGCATTTGTTGATGGAAATTGCGGATATATTTTATCTGGCTGCATTCGTAAATTCATCAAATGTATATCGCAAGGGAAACTCTGTGATATTAACGGAGTTATTGTATTTGGATTTACATCTATTTGAATATCTTCCATTACAAATATACCTACAGGGTAGTTCAACATATTACTTATATGATTTGCGAACAATGAAGGTCGAGAGAAATTTTGACTTCTCGATGATTCAGTTGGAACGTTGAAGTTCCGTACAACTTCTCCCTCTTCAAAAGGTTGTTCCATATATTCAACGTTCCTCTTAAACCTTTGTGGAATTTTATTTAATTCCATTCTTTTTCTTTCCGTTGGTGATATATCTTCAATCAACAACCAAAATTGCATAACTGTTTTTCTGTTGTCAACTAAACCTTCTCCCATACCCCTTGAGTCATCATATAAAGTTCTTCGATCCAACATAACCTCTAAATAACCTGGTTGCCAACTTGCGGCACCTTGCGCATGATTCGTAAGCAAACTTAACCTTATTTCATCATCTTGAATATATGCCATTTGTGTTATAGGGAAATAATTGCCTTCAATACCAATTCTATCAACTTTTATACGTTTTTGCATTTGGAAACCATTTAAATCTGAATAAAACTCCGGTGTATCACCATTTTGTACGTCAGTAGTGAATCTCATAAAAAGTTCTGTTTCTCTATTCTTTGGCGGGCTCTCAAAATCTACTTCATTTTCTATATATATTCCGTTTGAAAGTAAAGAATCTTCTAGGTGGAATATTTTGACTGAATGTATCAAGAACGGACCGTATAAAACAGTAATTTCACTTAAAACTGGTCCTGTTGTAATTATAATTCCGATTTGATTGCTATAATGTTCTAAAACATCAGTATCAGACTCTCGACTGTTGGGATCTGGCATAAATAAATATGCACCAGAATGGAATTGCGCACTGTGATACGCAGCGAAGTTAATAGCACATTGCGTTACTTTTTGTTTGTGTTTTCGAGTTACGGATTTCATAAAACCACTCGTACCGTCAAATAATAACTTCATTTTTTGATTCTCGAGTTGAATATCTCCTGGTTGGGTGTTTTTAATTTTAAATTTCGAAGGATTGAATTCAGCTTTTTCATTTACTGTATTTTCATTACTAGTTTTTGGTACTTCTTTACGGTGACAGTTATTGCAATAGATTGTAGCTAGATTAGGATTGTTTTTACTAATTTCCGCAGGGACGATGAAATATGTTACTATACTTAACGCAGGAATTTTTGCTATAAATATTAACTCGTATTCATCTTTAACCATTTGTAATTTATTTGCAATCGTAGCATTCCAAATTGGGTTGATTTGAAACATAACTTCATTGTTATTTGGATCTAAAACTTTAATATTAAAAGATGTAACTCTTATGTTAACTACATGATCTTGAGTTTGGGCGAGGGAGTTAAATAATATGACTTTACGTTTGTTTTCAATTCCGATAGGTAATTTTTTTGGGAGCCTTTCGTATGATTCTCTTTCTAAGTCGCTTAATATAATATTTTTCATTTGTTCCGATGAACTTAAGATAGAATCGTTAAGAAGGAGGCTTTGAATTGAATCTTGTTGGATTGCTTCTGTGTCTCGGAGACTTTCAAATAATTTTAAACCGTAATCTCTCATTACGAATGATTTACTTGTACCAGTAATAGCATCGTGGTGTTGGAATAATCCTAAATTTCTTCTGGCACGTACAAGTTTTTCAAAATTACGCTCCAAAAGTTTAAGGTGGGAACCGTAATTATTTTGTCGGGCTTTGTTTAAAGCAACGGTATATAAAATTTCAGCTGATCGCAAACTATTTTCTAGTTCTCTGTCTAAAATTTTCATGAATGGCCTTGTAGTAAAATAACCTGACCAATACGCAGGCCTACCTTCACTAAATATGTCTGAGTAAACGAAAAAGTCACCTTTTAACGTTGGATAATTTTCATAACGTTCTTTTATCGCATCAAAATAATCTTTTGGTGTTCCGAAGGATATATCTGTTTTATAAACCTCTTTATTTGAATTAATGTAATCACAAAGTTGGGCGTAGTTGACGTATTGTTGGTCCCATTCAATTTCATGATTGTAACGGAAGTCATCCCCGATCGGCATTAAAACTACGTTGTGTGGGAAAAGAGAACCTGTCCTTGCATACTGCGCAAGTAGTAGTTCACTTTTTTGTTTTATATTTTTGTCGTTGATATTCTGGGCCTTTATACTGTAATCTGTATATTCTCCAGGAATTTTTCGGAAGTCGAAATTTAAACAAATATATGGATGAGGTCCACAACTGTGTTTTATTGAATATATGTCGAATGGTTGATTATGTGTTAATAATCTTGTTCGTTTGGATATTTCTTGAGTGTTTGGTTGTGTTGACCAGTTTGGTATCCAATGGAAGTCTCCGTATTGTTTCTGGGCGAGCCATTGTTTCCAGGCGTAGTGAATGCGTTGGATGATTGTTCCGGTTATACCAGATGTTGTTAGGAGGTATGGTACAGTGCTACCATGGCCGAATGGATCAATTGACCAACCGGAGCGGGGTGTTATACCAAGATTGGATTTAAGCCACTGGTGTCCTGCAAAAATAAACGAATTTTAAAAACTTGATTTTGCAAAAACTTGGAAAAAATCCAATTAAAAATTTTATACTACTCCAGTATAAGTAGTACATCAATGTGCATTATTCTATATTTTGAAAAAATCACACATAAATAAAATTGCAAATAAAAGATTTTTAAAAAATAATGTTTGTTTGTTAATCTAATCTTAAAAAACTTTCATTTAATGCTCTACATTAAATCATAAAATACATAGTTAATTATTTGAATATTGCGAAAAATTAGAAAGTTTCGAAAAAATAATCTGGGTCTAAATATCAAAAATACCGGGCATACTATTCTAATTTATATTAATGTGCAATATTTAGAATTTTTGGCAGATTTTTAAACCAACGCCTTTGGAAAATAGTGTTGGGGACAAAGTATTTTTTTTAAAATTTTAACCAGAAACATCTATATTTCTCTCTAGCAAAAAAATTTTGCTTCTAAATTCAAGCATCAAGAGTTTTCATTTGATATACCTATCGAAATTAAATATACAAAAAAAATGCTCAAAAAATCTACTCTAAAATTTTCAGATTTTTAGACCAACTTTATTAAAGTTGAGGGCAAAATATTTTGGTTATATTTTTATTAAAAATCGTTTTTCAACTTGTACTTTCAAGTACGACTTGAAAATGAAATTTTATTATCATTATTTGTTTTTTTTTTTTCATTATTCTGCTCTTATCTACAGATAGCCAAAAGCAAGGATGCGGAAGTGTTTAAATCAAAATGGAAGGCACTTTGAACAATTGTAAACAAAAATACTTAACTTTCAAAACATTATAGAGAACACACATTTTTCTAAATCAGATATTAAAAAATGTTTTAAGTAAAATTTGTTTCTTTTTTAAAGCTCTATCCAAAAATATCCAACACAACGTATATTCCCATTTCAAAAACCATAGTTTTTCTTGATATCCAGTACTACCGGGTTATTTCGGAAAAGTGCAATACTAAGTACCATTTGATTCTTTGCGTAAAGTTTAGTTACTCAAATTTTTTCCCAAATTGCTCACACATCGCGTTTTTGAGAGAGCTGTGTTCCATTTATCTTGATATACCCTGTATATAAAACAATGACAAATAACTAAACTTAACTTTTTTGGTTGTGCAAAAATTCATATCTATTTCTGCCCGTTTGTGCAACAAATATTGTATGTATTAAGCTGCATTCACAGCTCTTAAATTAGTCGACTATAGACTGTGCACTGTGGATAAAATTAGTAGATAGTTTTAACATTTAACGAAAGCGTTTACAGCTCTGATAATGAATGTGTAACGAATATTGTGACATCTATGTTTTTTCAAACCAACTAGGATGGAATAAAAGCATTTGTGACTTTTTACGAACCCGCCATCACATCAGCGAGATCGTGATTTCTTACTAAATTTTAGTAACAAACGCAACGACAGCAACTTTCACGATTTCCGAAATTTGTTGAAATATGTGTGACAGTATTTTTTAGGTTATGTAAAGTGAAATAACTAATGTGTGTTTATACACACACCGGCAAATTTAAAGGAACAGACATAAAAATCTAATTATTTTTCCTGTAGTGTTCATATTGTTGATATCTCTCATGTAATCTTCTAGTACGATGTTTTTTGGAATAATGTTCAACCGGGTTGAGGTCAGGGGAGCACGCTGGCCAACCCATTGTTGTTATATCCACTTGATTTAAAAAGTCTGTTACACAGTGGGCGCGCATTATCCTGCATTAGGATGAAATTTTCTCCGATATATGGGGCAAAAGGTACAACATGGTTTTGAAGAATATCTCTAATGTACCTATCTGCAGTTAACGCTCCGCCATTAATCACTACTAACTCTGGGCGAGCTCCCAAACATATTCCACCCCACACCATAATTGAACCTCCACCAAAAGATACAGTAGTAGCAAAATTAAATAGTGCATTTTGTTCTCCTTGGCGTCGATACAATCTTTCCCTACGGTTTAGTAGAGCATTCAAAACTACCTAGATATAGGCTACAAAAGAATAAAATAAAAAAAAAAAACATAATTTTCGATCTGTTTCTTTAAATTTGCCGGTAGGTGTATATCTGTCTCATTAACTACGTAATCGCCAACTACAATCGACAAAGCATAATGCATTAAATTTAGAGTTGTAAACGGTCGCTCGCATTATCATATTATCGGTATAGTGTCTTGGTCGTCACCGTGTGGACTAATACGTGTAGAGAAGTTGGCTATGTTCCTCTGCCCAATATTCTCAACATCCATCTATTTTGTACTGAAGGTTTAACCCAGTTCCAATATTCATTCGTCATGACAAATATTTTCTCATTACGAAAATGCGGCGTATGCATTTCGTAATCAGGCCACATACGTCAGACTCTGACAAATAGTTTTTTAATCAGACAGCTGACTGTCACAATGTCTAGATGTCGTAATCCTGACCTAGGATTACCTATGTGACAATTTGACAAACTTGTAGTGACAATCAACAGTGCATAAGTCATAGTTTATAGTCGGCTAATTTATGAGCTGTGAACTTCCACTAAGTTATGTCCCTCTGTACATTTACAGCTCTCCGCTTCGCGTCGGGATTTAACTTTGCATCTCATGCCATATTATTTTGCTCTTAATACATAAACAGGTATTAAAATCATCCTTTACCTTCAATAAGTTGGTCAACCATCGCAAACACATGGCTGTTAGCCTCATCTGTCATCACCCATCCACCGGTAGTGATCTCGACACGGCCCTCCTTCACTAACTTCTTGAGTGCACGCTGTTTGGAAGGATGCGCACTGTCCCACCACGCAGACAGGAAGGACACCTCGCTCCAGATGAATGTGAGGTTAGGATGCTGCTGCAGTTTAGCGACCATGTTGTTAAGAATCTGTTTGGACTCATAGTGGAAGTAGTGTTCGAAAGTCTTTAGCCATCCTGGATCATTGTGGGAATGGGGGATCAAGATCACCTGAAAAGAATATAATAATTAGAAACTTATTTTACATTTGTTCCTTAATGTCACAATTATAATTGTACTCTAATTCCTTGAGCGGCCTTTAGGCTGTGTAGGTCAAGGTTGCTGACGTACGGTTTTGGGAATTTAAGAATATGCAGGGTGTTGCGTGTTTGCCAACTACATTCTAATGTGTTGATAAACGTTATTCAATTGTGATGACTACGGTCTTTAATTGCTGCCAACAATCAGTGGCGAAAACGGTGCCGCGAAACATGGAGCGCAAAATTAAGCATATTGAAACATGGGGTTTTTTGTATAATTTCAATAAATTACCAGTCGATGATAATTTGATTAAAATGCAAAGATCTGCATCTGAAATTAAAAATAGACAGCGATTGTGACGTGAATGGAGCAGACATTTATGAACCTTTAAATGTTCTAAATTTTATAAAATCCAATAAATTACAAAATGTGCTTCCTAATATTTGGATTTCATTAAGAATAATGTTAGCGATACCAATTACTGTTGCTAGTGGTGAGAGAAGTTTTAGTAACTTAAAATTGATAAAAAAACTATTTACGCTCTACAATGAGCAATGAGAGATTAAATAACCTGGCGATATTATCTATCGAAAATAAATTTCATCCCGTTTTTCAATTCAAATTTACCTAACGGATAATGAGACCGACGTTTTGAATTCACTTTTTGGTATTGACATTTATTCAGCAGATGAAGTTCTAGAAATCTTTATCTGTCAGATAGTTACCTAGAAGTTTACCTGAAGGTGGAAAGATCGGGCCTTAGTATTTTAATTCCAAATTTATATTTTAAATTAAAACATTTTCACAAGTTTTCTAGAAAAAATAAACCTAATAAAAACTGTTGTAAACTACTCGTAATTTATAAAGATCATAATTTTCTAGAAAATTATGTTTTCAAAAACTTTTAATAATAATTACACGGTAGTCTATATAAATCTCAACAGATCGTATTTTTTATCCTTAATAAATTCTTCTGCATTGTCTTTCAGCAACTTCTGACAGTTAGCTACAGTATTTTATTACATCCACTTGAGATCACCGCCATTTTAATTTCTCAACTACTTTGAAATTTGAGCTAAAATTATTAACTGGGTCATATAAGAGATTTACTGTATTTTCCTACTTTTACGTAACTTTTTATACAAGTTTTACTTACCGCATATAACTTAGCAGTTGTAAGCGGTCCAATTTTTTATGTAACCAGAAAATTCAATTTGGTTTTGTTTTAATCATTTGAAAAGTTCACGACCGTTTATGAAAAACCGTTTTTAGGGTTTTGTAGGTATAACCACCAAAAAACCCTTATAGCGTCACTCATGTGTCTCCTCTGTAAATACAGTAGAAAACAAACAGACAGAAATTGTTTTTAGGGTTTTGTAGGTATAACCAAAAAACCCTTATACCGTCATTTTGTCGTCTGTCTGTTTGTTCGGTAAAAATTGTAGCCAAACGGCTAAACCTAGAGAGTTGAAATTTGGCATGCTTATACAACTCTTTGATCCGCACATAGGAAAAATACTAAAACATCTAAAAAATATATCCCCCTAAAAATATAAACAAATATGTGCTCATCGAGAAAAAATATATATTTTTTAAAAAATTCTAAGTAATGTACATTGGTGTGAACCGGAATAGTACAACAGGAATTTTGATCAGATTACATTTTTGGAAAAAACGCATTTTTTGTGATTTTTTGCTAATAATGTACACAAGTTATAGTTTTTTAACACGCTACACTGAAATTGTATGCTGGTGTAGTGGTTTTTGACGCTGGTTTTTCGCCCAAGTAACTCGATCCGAAAGGGAGCGAACCCTGCGAGAAGAGACAATATTATTTTTTGTTTTTTTTTTTTTAATTTTTGTATTGGTTAAATTATTTTTTCAAAATTCTAGTTATATTTTGGCAAATGTTGCATTTAATTTTTAAAAGCGTAAATTTAATAACCAGTAGAAATTGTTTAAATTATAATTTAATTCTGTTTCAATGTACACGAAATCAGAGGGGCGGATCTTATAACAACCAATGGAAGCCATAGGCGCAATTTTTAAAATTCTTAATGAACCTTGCTATATATATATAAAAAAAAAAATACTGCTCATATTTAGAAACCTAAATAATAAAAAAACCGAATTAAAACTAACAAAAAAAAATATTTTAATATAAAATTTGTTTTCGCATCCAAAATAATCATCATTCACTTACTAAATACCTGCAAAACCATGAAATGTGTGAAAATTCACACTTCACATCAATTTTTTTTACGGATATCGTTTTATAATCCACTTAGTTCAGTGATAGCGAACGTATGACCCGCGGGTCATACAGTGACCCGTATAATGATTTCAAATGACCCATACAAAAGAAAATCTTTGTAGTTCTGAAGATTCTAAAAAGAGGTCCTAAGATAACCAAGGTTGGGGATAAGCGACCGCATTTACGAAATAGGTTAGCATAATCGACTAATATGATAATAATATCGAGGTAGAATTCAGCTGTTACCGAAATTTCCTGTATTATACACGTCAAACACAAGGGCGCTAGCTCAGGTACAGTTAACGAGATAAGCAGGAGGTTTCACATAAATAATGGTTCCACAACAATAATTACTTAAATCCGTAAAGCATCATTATTGAGTCATCTGGGAAAAAAGTATTGCCATCGTAGCTCTACTTTATTATATCTACTTATACAATTAAATAAATGTAAATAAAGATTGAAATATTTAACATTGCAAACAATTAGGATAAAATAGAAAAGAAATTAAGGTAAGTTTCAAACAACAATTAGTAGAATCACAAATTAATGATAATCGTTTTTTCCTTTGTCCATTTTAAGACATCCGATGCAAAAAATTAATAACTGCAACTTTTTAAGGTTGATCCCGTGAATCTACCACTTTCGTTATTATTCAACCAGATAGGAGGGTTACCTTTTATGTTTTTACAAAAGACCACTAGATGACAATAATGTGTCATTATTATATTCGTAGAATTTGACATTTGTTATTGTGAATTCAGTGGCAGCTTATAAATTGACCGAGTAGTTTGTTGACAGTGAGCGTTTAAACAACACAAATTTGTGAAAATATGGATATTACTCGTGAAGGTTTTCGTTGGATGATTTTTTACGAATTCAGCAAAGGCCTAACTCAACAACAATGCATAGATTCGCTTCGTTCAACTTTTAGGAATGAATCACCATCAGAAACGACTGTTTAAAATTGGTTTGCACAATTTCGTCGTGGTCGTGCGTCCGTCAGTGATGAATCTCGTGAAGGTCGACCAAAGTCGGTTGTGATTCAAAAAAATATGCTGTTCGCAAAATGATTGAAGAAAATCGGCATGTGACTTACCGTGAGATGGAGGTATTCTTTGACATATCGCAGACTGCAATATATTCGATTTTGTATGAACATTTAGCTGTGAAAAAGATCTGTTCCCGATGGATTCCGCATAATTTGACCGAAGATCAAAAAAGGCTCGTGTTGATTGGTGTAAGGGAATGCTAAAAAAATGCAACCTAGGCACTGCAAAATCCGTATACAACATCGTTACAGGTGACGAAACTTGGATTTATTCATATGAACCGGAAACTAAGCAACACTGTTTGGGTATTTTAAGATGAACTGGAACCCACAAAAGTTGTTCGTTCACGAAGCACTTCAAAGAAAATAATCGCTTGTTTCTTCGGTTGTACTGATATGTGGCAACCATTCTTTTAGAGGATCGGAGAATAGTTAATGTTGAATGGTATACAACAATTTATTTGCCAGAAGTCATCGACAATATCAGAAGAAACAACCAAAAACGTTGCATCATTCTTTATCATGACAATGTAAGCTCCCACACAGCATGTCAAACAATTTATTATTTGAAGGAGAAAAACATCGAATTAATGTTTCGTTGTCCGTATTCATCTGATTTATCACCTAAAGAATTTATTTTGTTCCCCAATGTCAAACAAAAAATGTATGGACAGCGATTTTCATCACCTCAAGAGCTGTTGAAGACTTCGAAAACCATGTTTTTGAGATACTAACTTCAGAGTGGAAAAAATGTTTCGAGAATTGGTTTGAACGCATGCAGAAGTGTTTAAATCTTGAAGGCGAATATGTTGAAAAACAATAAAACAGTTTTTACAAAAAAAAAAAAAATCTTTCTTAGTTTTTCTAAAAACTTAAAAAGGGTAGCCCTCGTACATGTACCGGTAGATCAGTTGATTACTGACTGGTAAATGGTACAAATCTACCGGAACAATTTTCCTAAATGTCTCCTGTATATAAGAAAATAAAATGAAGAGAACCCCGCCGTTGTCTAAAATGTGATCTATTTGAGAGTCGATCGACTTGCCGAAGACAAAACACTTTGTTACATTACATGGAATAGTTCAACTTACATGAACTCTATTTATTTTTGTTTTATTATATTTTCTATAACATTCCTACACTATCTTCTACACTATACAAAAAATATATTAAAAAATTCAATTTAACTTTCGAAAATAGGTCAGAGCGCGTCAAAGAAAAGGGAAAAAATTTACGTTATATATCGTATCTGATTCAACTATAAGTTTAGTAAAAAGTTACAGGAAACTTCACGAAAATTTATCAACTACATCTCTTCTACCACTGAACTCTTTATTGGAAAATTAATTTATCATTTTTTGACAATAAATTAACTGCATTATCAATGATTTTCGAATTATTGCTACCAGTTCATTTATATCAATTAATTAACCTTTTTTATGTTTCAAACAACGAGTCAGCCGAATTGCGTCATCGCTTTGTGAAATACATCATCATCATCATCAATAATCATAGTATCAAAAATATGCATTATGGTCCTTACACTCTAAAAAATCAGCTGTGGCCACCATAGGACCGACCGCCATAGAAGGTACTTTATAAAATACATTCTAGCAGCAGAGTAGAAATAACTTGGCCTAATATTTTATAACAGAGATATTATTTATCAGGACCATGGAAACGTTACATATAAGTATTAAAAAATCATCTGTGGCCACCACAGGACCAACTGCCATCACAATGTGCTTGCATAAAATACATTCTAGCAGCAGAGTAGAAATAACTTGACCTAATATTTTCTAACAGAGATATTATGTATCATGACCATGGAAACGTTCCATATAAGTATGAAAAAATAGATACTTAGAAAAAAATACGAAAAATTTTGCAATTTTTTTCAGTCTGTCTGTCTGTCTGTCTGTCTGCGTAGACGTGCAGAGCAAATTAGGCTAGAAGGATTTTTATGAAACTTCATATTTAAGCTCTTGACATCAATGGCACGAATTGATCAACTTTTGGTAAAAATCGGTTGACTAAAAATGGGAGTTTACTCGTGTCGATTTTAAGATTTTTGCGAGTATTTAACAACAGAAAAATATTTCGAAAAAATTTATTTAACAAAAGTTACTATAAAAGCAATAACTAACAACTTTTATTTGAGACATTTTTTGATAAAACGAAAAAAAATTTCAAATTTTTCGAATTTTTCGAATTTTTTTCTAAGCATTTATTTTTACCGACCGCCAACATATATAAGGGAGGTATAGTGATCATACCGATTTTGAAATTTCGAGATTTCGATGGATCTCCACGAACTGACTGCATAACGTTATGACTATTTTTAGCATGATGTCTGTCGGTCTGTCTGTCTGTCTGTCTGTGTACACGTGCAGAGCAAATTCGGCTAAAAGGATTTTTATGAAACTTCATATTTAAGCTTCTGCCATCAATGGCACGAGTTGATCAACTTTTGGTAAACATCGGTTGACTAGAAATGGGAGTTTACTCGTGTCGATTTTAAGATTTTGCGAATAATTAGTAACAGAAAAATATTTCAAAAAAATTTATTTAACAAAAGATGCTATAAATTCAATAACTAATAACTTTTATTTGAGACGTTTTTTGATAAAACGAAAAAAAATTTCATACTTATATGTAACGTTTCCATGGTCGTGATAAATAATATCTGTTAGAAAATATTAGGCCAAGTTATTTCTACTCTGCTGCTAGAATGTATTTTATACAAGTACTTCATAAAGTACTTGTATAAAATACATTCATAATGGCGGTCGGTCCTGTGGTGGCCACAGCTGATTTTTAGGGTTTTTTAGGTATGACCAAAAAACCCTTATACCGTCATTTTGTCGTCTGTCTGTCTGTCTGTCTGTCTGTCTGTCTGTCTGTTCGGTAAAAATTGTAGCCAGACGGCTAAACCTAGAGAGTTGAAATTTGGCATGCTTGTACAACTTTTTGACCCGCACATAGGAAAAATATTAAAACATCTAAAAAACATATCCCCCTAACAATATAATCAAATATGTGTTCAACGAAAAAAAAAAAAAAAAAATATATATATATTTTTTTAAAATTCTGAGTAGGGTATCAAATGAAAGCCCTTAGTACGTGGATTAACGATCAAAATTTTATTTTTGCAAAATAAATTATTTTCACACGATTTTTGTCAAAATTGTGCAAAAAAATTTTTGTCCCACACCCTGTAGCCCAGATGGTTTAAACTAAAAATCTGAAAAAATTCTAAGTAATGTATATTGGTGTGAACCGGAATAGTACAACAGGAATTTTTGATCAGATTATGTTTTCGGAAAATAATGCATTTTTTGTGTTTTTAACCAAAATATGTTAAATATTTAATTCGCTATGTAACCAAGTTGATACGTCAGCACTCATAGTTATGTGCGTTTAGTCATTGGTTTTCTAATTTGTAAACAGGTAACTTGCAAACTAGAGTTCGAATCCTGTCAATTTTATTTTTTTTGTTTTTTAAAATATGTTAAATATTTAATTCGCTATGTAACCCAGTAGATAACTCAGCGCTCATAGCGATGTGCGTTTCGTCATTGCTTTGTAATTTGCCAAATCCTGTCAATTTTAATTTTTCTGTTTTTCTTTTGTTTAAATTATTTTGTCAAAATTCTAGTTATATTTTGGTAAAATGTTGCATTTAATTTTTAAAAGCGTAAATTTAATAACCAGTGGGAAGTGTTGAAATTATAATTTAATTCTGTTTTATGTATACGAAATCAGAGGGCGGGGCTAATGATTTAAGCAACCAATAGAAGCCATAGGCGCAATTTTCAAAATATTAATGAACCTTGCTATGTAAAAAAAATACTGCACATATTTAGAAACTTAAATAATGGTATTAGGCATTCGAATAAAAATTCATAAAAAAATATTTTGACATAAAATTTGTTTTGGCATCCCAAATAATCATCATTCAGTTATTAAATACCTGCAAAACCCTGAAATGTGTGAAAATTCACACTTCACATCAATTTTTTAATATAAGGGTTTTTTTGTGGTAATTCCTACAAAACCCTAAAAATAGGTGATCCTGTTTTTTGCACCTGAGTGTATCAGGTGACCAGATATTGACAATCTTTTACGAGTTTTAACAGAGATTTATTAGTTTTGTTTGATTGCTCTTCGCCTTATATATGTTGGTGGTCGGTAAAAAATCACTGTATTTGTGGTATCAAATGAATGCTTTTGTGAATTAACAAATAGTATGACAATATCGTATCGATAATATCATGGATATTTGGCGCTCTTGTTTGCTAATGTGCAGCGATATTTGTAGCTGACTTAATATTTTGCTCACTGTAAGCTACAATTATCGCACATAGACCGGGAGCTCATGACAGTTTATGGTCTCCGATTTCATACAGCATGCCTTTTGGAGGAGAGAATATTTACCCTGTGACAACAAGGAAAGGATGGTAATGCAAAAAGGCATGAAAAATAATATGTCCTAAATTTTCCATTTTTTTCCAACTTTTCTTATTATTTATGATGTGATGGGCTTCCTCGGCATGCATGCCATTTAAATTTTGGACATTTTACACTATAAAATTAACATTTTACTTTATTTGGTGTTGTTTAAGATCACGTAAAATCCTATTAATATTTTCGCAAAAATTTTCCGAATATTTGTACCCTTAGGCCAACGAGGGCCGCATGCCAATTTTTTATAGGGGTTTTATGACATAAACTTTAATTCTTTTCATCGGCATGCTGTATGAAAACGCGGAAAATCATATTTTTTATTACAAGATCACGTGACCGTTTGAGCCCTTTGGGACCCTGCGAATCGCATGCCTATAATTAAAAGACTTTAAATTTGGTTTAACTTTCTTTTGATAAAAGGGCAAGCATTATTAAATCAGAGAAAAACACAAATTTTTTGTGCAAGTGGAAATTTTCCCTATAACCGGAAAGCGTGCAGGGGTTTAGTACCATCCTTTTTTTGTTATCACAGGGTAAATATTCTCTCCTCCAAATGGCATGCTGTATGAAATCGGAGCCCATAAACTGTCATTTAATTTTTAATTTTTTTTTATTTCACGTTTATGGCCTTTGCTACAGAGGCAATTAGCCAGGACAATTTTATTTATTTTTTACTAGCAGTGTACCCGATGCTTCGCTACCGGAAAAAATACAGCCGTAGCCGGTTTAGACCGGGCCTATGTCGGAATGGGTTCAAATTAGATTTGGTGCGAATAGTTTTAGTATGAATTATATATTTTTTGTTTTACTCTACCATTGTATATATATGTGCTTGCTCACAAATAATTTAAGTAAGATAATTCTTTAGCGTTTTCAAGGCGAAATGTCATATTTCTGGAGGCCACAAACTGTTTTAAAGATGCCTATACTAATTCTCCCATCGGAGTGTCTCCCGATCTCCGTCATATCCCATGAAATCTTAAAATTTTGGTAAAATAGTAGACATAGTAGGTACTATTTTCTCTGTTGTATGCAGGTCTAATATAGTTTTCTTTAAAACTCCTTTATCAAAATCGGCTATATTTCTTTTCGTACGATCCTTTTGTACACTTTTTCTAGGTGAAGAAAATTTCGAAGCTTCACCTTGATAGATTTTTTTTTTATTGTTACGCCTGTTGCAGCAGCCACTCAAGCAAAAACTGATTTGAAAGGAATAATAGGTTCCTCAGCCTCATAAAAGTCAAAATATAAGAAACTATTTCGTGACTTTGGCTAGTAATAGCGCGACCATTTAACTTGCTTTTAAAAGGCATATTTAATATTTCTAGATTTTCTACCGACTGTACTCATAGCGATGTTGCCCGCACGAACTACCGAGATTAAATGCGTCCCCACTCCTACATATTTGAGCCATATACGATTTTGACCGAACACTCCCGATCTCAATATAATTGTACAACCAACTATTGAAGGGAAATTCCCGTGTTCTCACTGACGGTTTAATAGATATTCCAATGGTCCAATATAATTAAAAACAAAATTATTAATTTCTCGTTTCTAATGGGACTTTTTTGAGATTTTCGATTTTTCTAGTTATGATGAAGGCTGTTTCTACCTGTATGCTAAATTTCGGTATCATATCTGGAAGTGGGTTAGAATTTCCGGACATAGCCACAAATATTCTCTTTTATATATAAAGATTAATGAAAATTCCATGCCTGAACAGGATTTGAACCCGAGACCTTAGCAACGCAGGGCACGTGTGTTACCACTACGCTACGCCGGTCGGCAAGTCTTACTGTTAATTTTGTATCTATTGTCATATATTTAAATCGTAATATTTCCCCTAGAAAATGAACAGTTTCCAGGCCTGTTGAATTAAAAGGATTAAGTTTATCCTTTATGAGTTTCTGCCTAAATACATCTGTCAGTTTCACTTTTGAAGTTCCTAATTCCGAAGTTGCTTTTGTTATTTTATAAATGTCGGTATTCATTGTTATAAACCGGGTGTAGCTAATATTAGTTACAGCTTTATTTGACAGATGGCTCTGTGTTTAAAATACGTAATCAAAGAGAAACAGTTATGCTTTAAATATTTTATGACGTAATATGTTATACAAATTAATTTTACCTGTTATGTTTTATATTATTATTTATTTAAACCTTTTGAGGATTAATCGCTTATTACAATGGAAATTATATTATGTTTTATTAAATTATAATGAATATTATTCGATTTGGAATGCTCCATTTTTAGTTTCGGTTCGATTGTACTATTTGTTTTTTTTATTGTTCATAAAATATTAGTTTTATTCCAAATTTATAAATTACGTTTTTATGTTTTGCGGTTTTATTATTTGGTATAATTTATATAGAATAATTATCGCAAACTGCCGTGGTTCACAGAATTTGCACCATTCGATACTGGGCGAATGAGCTGAAGGGTCAACTTAGCTAGAGTAATTATATGCAGCACCGTTTTAAGGCATGGTTCAGTGGGCACTCGCATTTTTACGCACGGCATCTTCTCCAAAAGATGTTTTCAAAAGTTCTAGTGTTTCTGTCGCCGTTTTTCCAAGTATGAAACCAAATTTCGCAAAGACACGCTGTTCTTCGATCAGGCCTATCTAAAAAATCAGCTGTGGCCACCATAGGACGGACCGCCATCATAAAGTACTTATATAAATTACATTCTAGCAGCAGAGTAGAAATAACTTGATCTAATATTTTTTAACCGAGATATTATTTATAATGACCATGGAAACGTTACATATAAATATGAAAAAATTGAGTCTTGGAAAAAATTTCGAAAAATTTTACAGAAATTATTCGAAATTTTTCGTTTTATCAAAAAACATCTCAAATAAAAGTTATTAGTTATTGCTTTTATAGCAACTTTTGTTAAATAAATTTTTTTGAGATACTTTTCTGTTGTGGAATATTCGCAAAAATCTTAAAATCGACACGAGTAAACTCCCATTTTTAGTCAACCGATTTTTACCAAAAGTTGATCAACTCGTGCCATTGATGGCAGAAGCTTAAATATGAAGTTTCATAAAATTCGTTTCAGCCGAATTTGCTCTACACGTGTACACAGACAGATCGACAGACAGACGGACAGACAGACGGACAGACAGACGGACAGACGGACAGACAGACAGACGGACGGACAGACAGACCGACAGACATCATGCTAAAAATAGTCAAAACGTTATGTAGGGACCTCAATTCGTGGAGATCCATCGAAATCTCGAAACGTCAAAATTGGTATGATCACAATACCTCCCTTATATATGTTGGCGGTCGGTAAAAATTGATGTGAAGTGTGAATTTTCACACATTTCTGGGTTTTGTAGGTATTTAATAAGTGTAAGAAGGTAACATAATGCTGGATGTCTAGGATATTTTGTTTTATATTTACATTAAAATCAATAGTTTTTTGATAATAATTTTTCTTCGTTATTTGAGTACTAAGAGCTTCCATTTAATTTTTTCAAACTAAATTTAAATAATATGCAAAAATTTCATCACAATAAAATTTTAATTAAAAAATCCCAGCAATGTTATCTGATTTGCTTCGTATTTAAGTCCTCATTTTAATAAGAAATATTGATAAATGGCTTCATTATTTTCGATTTAATTAACGTATTTCTCATTATTAACAATGTTTTATTTGATTTATAATTATTTCACTACAAAAAATTAATTATTCTTGTTTGATACCTTAAAAACAAAAAGTTAAAGTAATTCAAACAATAGGTTGGATCATGACGCGTAGGCTTGAAAGAAGATACTAACTTGGTCATAAATAAAAAAAATATCCATAACATTACTAGCCATAATTTGGCTATTAATTAAAAAAATAATAAATTTTGTTAAAAACACAATATCAACAATATTTTCCAAAAACGCAATCTGATAAAAAAATCCTCTCGTACGTTTTTGGGTCAGATCAATGTACATTACATATAATTTTTTCAGATTTTTAGTTTAACCCCTTTGAGTAAAAGGGTGCGGGACAAGAACTATTTTAGTTAAAATCGTGTTAAAAAAACGAATAAAAAAAATTAATTTTCGTTACTTAATCTACGTTTTAAGAGCTTTTTTTGATACCACACAATAAATACTAAAAAAACAATTATTTTTTTCAGCGACACAAAAAAATCGATATTTTTCGAAAAACTGATATGATCAAAAATTCCTGTTGTTATTTCCTATTGAGATTTTTTTTTAGATTTTTAGTTCAACCTTTCTGGGAGATCGGGTGGGGGACAACATTTATTTGACATGTTTTTGGCAAAATTACATTAAAAAAATTATTTGATTTCTCAAAAATAAAAATTTGCTTTATTATTCACGGATTAACTATTTGAAGTACCCTGGGACAAAATTTGAACCACTAAAAAATAGATATTGTGGTACGTTGGGACAAAATTTAAACCACTCAGATATGATTGTATAGTTCTAAAGTACATCGGTTTAAATTAAGTCCCACCGATCGCTGGGCTTATAAAACATGCGCATTCAGTTTACAAACATGTTTTCAATCTTATCATAGCAAATATAAACCAGTAGCGAAGGAAAACCTCCGCTAGACTTGCCCTCCCAAAAAAAAAAAAAAAAAAATTAAAAAAAAATTTTATTTAATTTTTTTTTTCTTTTTTTTAATATTTAGATAAATCTTCAAAAATACATCAAATTATGTTCTATACAAATTTTTGTCCAAGGCTTGCTTTACTTGTTACGAATTAATTATCATGACCATGGAAACGTTACATATAAATATGAAAAAATTGAGACTTAAAAGTTATTAGTTATTGCATTTATAGTAACTTTTGTTCAATAAATTTTTTCGAAATATTTTTATGTTGCTAAATATTCGCAAAAATCTTAAAATCGACACGAGTAAACTCCCATTACTATTCAAACAATCTTTATAAAAAACAATAGGGTTCTTCCCATTTAATAGGAGAATTTTTTAGTACCAAAATGAATTCTCTAAGTTGAACCGTTCTTGAGTTATCGTGTATACATACAGACACACACAAAGACACACACACAGACACACAGACACACACACATACGGACGGCACTTCGAAAATAGGTTTTTTGGATTCCCTGGACCATGAAACGTGGTCATCAGTCAAAATCTCGACATCGAAAATTTTCGCGATTACAATACTTGCCCCTTATATATTAAGGTCGGGCAAGTAAAAATAAATTTAAGGTACAGTGGGATGAAAGGTAACCCATCCATTTTATGGCAATAGCATATATTATATTTTTTAATTTTTATAATACAGTAAGTGGCCAAATTATTAGGGACATGCATTTTGTGAGAAAATAAATTGTTTTTAAATCATTTTTCTTCTATATTCTTGTTGCTGGTATCATTATTATTTTAAAAAGCGGGAGATCGCCAAAGAAATCATCACCACCAAGCGGCAATTTATAGAAACCCTTATCAGAGAGTGGCATCACAACCCCAATCTCCGACACAACGCAAAAGTCTGCATAGAAAGCACGCCCAAACGCCTGGAAGCCGCAAACGCAGCAAAGGGTGGCATTACAAAATATTAAGATTTTACTTAATTTGTTAAATTAACACTTTTTATACAAAAATAAATGATTATGAATAAGCAATTATGTCGTTTTATATTCTAAATAAAGCACTCTAATGAATAAAAATAAATACGAGACCCAAAGCCACTAATTTCCTCATTAAATTCATTTGAAAATTACAGAAAATCTGCACTGTCCCTAATAATTTGGCCACCCACTGTAATTATTATGTTTACACATAACTAATAAAATAATAATTAGAAAATAATACGTTTTTATAATTTTTTTTTTCTTGTACCTCAAAGGTCTTTACGATATTGAAATTCCCGTACTGCAAAGAGTTAAGAGGTTTCATTTGATACCCTACAAAAAATTTAAAAAAAAAAAAAACAAAACATTAATGCTTTCATTAAATACATATTTGTTTATATTCATCTCTGATGTGTTTTTTGAACTCTCAGTATTTTTCCTGTATGTTGGTCAAAGAATTGTATGAGCATGCCAAATTACAACTTTCTCTGTTCAGCCGTTTGGCTACAGTTTCTACCGTACAGATAAACAGACAGACACATGAGTGCTGTTATAACAGTTTTTTTGGTGGTCATACCTACAAAATCCTAAAAATCGCCGTGGTAAATAATATCGAATTTCTATCAAATTCGAATGAAATAACTTAGGGCCGGTTTCTGAGAGCTAAGCCGAGTTAAATCTTTTGTTTAAACTCGACTACAATATAACAATCCCGTAGTAACCATAGCAACCATTTTCTAACTATTTGGTTATAGTTAAATGAGGTTGCAGAAACCGGCCCTTAGTGAAACAAACTTAACGACAGTATCTCACAAATTACTGCATCATATCAAGTTGCTATTTCCTCTCTCCACTTACTAGGAATTACGCAACGAGCGCAGTTCGCGAATTTTTTTAATAAACCTCGCGTACAGGCATTGAAATTTATTATTTCATGTATTGTATGATATTTTATTTGACTAACTTCCCGTATCAAGAATAAAACATTCTTTTTCTTATTTCTAAAATTTATAAAATTATTACTTTTGACTATAAAGATGAAGTTTTACTGCTTATTTCATAAAATATTATTAGTAATCATCCTAAAAGATCAAAAACGTAAAATACAAATAATTTCATGAAACAAAATAATAAAAGCCATCTTAATAAACTTTAAAGGCAAAAAAAAAAATATTAGGAAATAAAATTCAGTGATGTCCTATAAAACTGCACGAAAAGAAATCAAACAAAACTAATAAATCTCTATTAAAACTCGTAAAAGATTGTCAATATCTGGTCACTAGATACACTCAGGTGCAAAAAAGGGGTCACCTATTTTTAGGGTTTTGTAGGTATTACAACAAAATAAACCCTTATAACGTAACTCATGCGGCTGGCTGTACAGGTAGAAATTGTAGCTAAACGGTTGAACATAGAAAGTTGTAATTTGGCATGCTTATACTACTCTTTGACCCACATATAGAGTTCAATAAAACATAAACATAAAGATAAATATAAACAAATGTGAGTAAATAAATATTTTTTAAAACTTTTAAGTTTAAAAAAAATATTAGTGGGGTATCAAATAAAACCTCTTAATGGGTGGATAAACAAAAAATTTTAATTATTGAAAAAAAAAATTTTTTTTTTATTAGATTTTTACCAAAAATATGTCAAAAAACTTTTGTCTTCCACCCTATCTCCCAGAGGGGTTCATTTAAAAATTCTGAAAAAAATCTCAGTAATGTACATTGATGAAAACGGAATAGTTTAACAGGAATTTTTGATCAGATTAGTTTTACGAAAAAAAATTGTCGTAAAAAAAAATATATTTTTTTTATTGTGTGTTATCAAAAGAAAGCTCTTAAGACGTAGATTAAGGAAATAATGGTATTTAACAAAAAAAAAAAACATAAAACCAAAAAATTTGTTTTAATACTACTTTTTCAAAAAATGTACCTACTAATCAAATCACTGTCCACGGTGCGCAACAAAAAACTAAAGTAATTCTAACAATAGGTTGATACACGACGTATTATAGTAAGCGAAACCTACTGAACATTACACACTACACACATGAACTCGATTCTCAGCTGTTCAAATTTTTTTATTATATTATTAATTTAAAAAATTGAGATGAGGTGTGAATTTTCACACATTTCAGGGTTTCGCAGGTATTTAGTAAGTGAATGATGATTATTTGGGATGCCAAAAAAATTTTTATGTTAAAATATTTTTTTGTTAATTTTAATTCGAATGCCTCATACCTACCATTATTTAGGTTCCTAAATATATGCAGTATTTTTTTTATATATAGCAAGTTTCATTAAGATTTTGAAAATTGCGCCTATGGCTTCCATTGGTTGTTTTAAGTCATAAGCTCTACCCCTCTGATATCGTATACATTGAAATATAGAATTAAATTATAATTTCAATATTTACCACTGGTTATTAAATTTACGCTTTTAAAAATTAAATGCAACATTTGCCAAAATATAACTAGAACTTTGACAAAGAATTTAAACAAAATAAAGGACAGGAAGCGAAACGTAGTTTGTAACTTAGGAAGCGAGAATGCTAACCATTAGACTACGGACGTTTAATCGTTTACTGTGTTACATAACGAATTAAATATTTTACATATTTTAGTTAAAAATACAAAAAATGCGTTATTTTCCGAAAACATAATCTGATCAAAAATTCCTGTTGTACTATTCCGGTTTACATCAATGTACATTACTTAGAATTTTTTTCAGATTTTTAGTTTAAACCATCTGGGCTATAGGGTGTGGGACAAATTTTTTTTTGCACAATTTTGTCAAAAATCACTTTTAAATAATTTATTTTGAAAAAATAAAATTTTGATCGTTAATCCACGTACTAAGGGCTTTCATTTCATATCCTACTCAGAATTTAAAAAAAATATATTTTTTCTCGATGAGCACATATTTGTTTATATTTTTAGGGGGATATGTTTTTTAGATGTTTTAGTATTTTTGCTAAGTGCGGGTCAAAGATTTGTATAAGCATGCCAAATTTCAACTCTCTAGGTTTAGCCGTTTGGTTACAATTTTTACCGAACAGACAGACAGACAGACTCAAAATGACTGTATAAGGGTTTTTTTGGTCATACTTACAAAACCCTAAAAAAGGCACATACTAACTTTGCCATAAATACAAAAAATCCATGACATTAGCTATAATTTAGCCATGAATTAAAAAAATAATTAATTTTGTCAAAAACACAAAAACTGTAATAAATTCCAAAAACGAAATCTGATCAAAAATTCCTGTCGTACGTTTCCGGTTTAGATCAATGTACATAACTTAGAATTTTTTCAGATTTTCAGTTCAACCCCTCTGGGAGTTAGGGTGGGGGACAAAAGTTTTTTGCCATTATATTGACCAAATCCCCATAACATTTTTTTTTTGCATTAAGAGGTTTCATTTGATACCCCACTCAAAACTTTAAAAAAATGTTTATTTTTCCATTAAATACATATTTGTTTATATTTCTCCCGCGCTGTATTTTTTTGGACTCTATAGTTTTCATATATGTGGGTCAAAAAGTTGTACAAGTATGCCAAATTTCAACTTTCTATGTTCAGCCGTTTGGCTACAATTTCTACCGTACAGACAGAGGGACAGACAGACAGATAGACCGACAGTCAGACAGACACAAAAGTGATGTTATAAGGTTTTTTTGGTGGTCATACCTACAAAAACCTAAAATTAGCATGAAGGTGCAACTCTGAAGTTATTGACCAAATTTTTTCTTACGTTTCGCCAAAATTATTTTCATGAACTCGATACTTTTTCGCATATTCTTCGCTAGTTTTCACTTCTATAGACATTCCAAACCATTAAGTTGAACCAAATGTAATTTTCATTTTTATAAGTTGTCAGGAGCTCTTGTTATAACGTTTGAAGTGGTCTTTTCCTAAACAAAATGATCAAAAGCCTCACTTAATTGATAAATAGAATCTCTTATCGTTAGTAGAATGGAAAATCTAGTTCCTCTTAAACCAAAATAAAATTGATGTGAAGTGTGAATATTCACACATTTCAGGGTTTCGCAGGTATATAATAAGTGAAGGCGGTATGCTGAGTGTGTAGGACAAATTTTACTTTGTAGTAATCACGGCAAAATGAACGATATTTTTAAAATAATTTATCGTCTGTTAATCATATAATAAGACTGGTTATTAAATTTACGCTCTTAAAAATTAAATTCAACATTTGTCGAAATATAACTAGAATTATGACAAAATAATTTCAACATAATAAAAATGCAAAAAAAAAAAACAGAAAAAATAAAATTCACTCCGTACTCGAACTCGAAACCCTTCGTTTTCCAGCCAGTTTAAGAGTGCCTTAACGCATGTCGCCATCGCACGCCATGCATGTGAGTGTCTTACATTGGTATAACTTTTGTACTTTGTGAACCAAAAACCACAAAAAATGCGTTTTTTTCCAAAAACATAATCTGATCAAAAATTCCTGTTGTACTATTTCGGTTCACACCAATATACATTACTTAGAATTTTTTTAGATTTTTAGTTTAAACCATCTGGGCTACAGGGTGTGGGACAAAAATTTTTTTGCACATTTTTGGCAAAAATCGCATCAAAATAATTTATTTTGCAAAAATAAAAATTGGATCGTTAATCCACGTACTAAGGGCTTTCATTTGATACCCTACTCAGAATTAAAAAAAAATATTTTTGTTTTCGATGAGCACATATTTGTTTATGTTTTTATTATGTTATTGTTTATGGGGGGTATGTTTTTTAGATGTTTTAGTATTTTTCCTATGTGCGGGTCAAAGAGTTGTATAAGCATGCCAAATTTCAACTCTCTAGGTTTAGCCGTTTGGCTACAATTTTTACCGAACAGACAGACAGACAGACAGACAGACAGACAGACAGACAGACAGACAGACGACAAAATGACGGTATAAGGGTTTTTTGGTCCTACCTACAAAACCCTAAAAACAGGCTATATATTCGTTTTTTCAGGCTATATACAGGCTAGATTTTGTGTTCTGAAATTTTGGAATTTATTTATTAAAAATACAGTCTTCACTTTCAATCCCAAATTTTGACGATTCAATAAAAAAAATGAAATAAAGATTCTCTCAAATATTCCAGGACCGTATTGCGCCAATTTTACAGCCTACATATTGATTTTTATGTGATACATAAATACGTATTTGATACGGCTTATTTTAGCCCCTATAAAATTTGGTCCGTTAAATAATAGATCAGGTGTCGATTGAAATGGGCGAAATATCATGTGGTGCTGTGAATAAGAATTATGACATACAGGACGACCAGATAAGGGCTAACTTTTACGAGTTTTAATAGAAATTTATTTGATTTTTCTTCGTATAGTTTTATGGTACATCACTGGATTTTATTTCTTAATATTTATTTCGTATATAACTTGCAGCTTTTTCAGATAGACCAAAAACTCACCATACCAATTTTTGGCCTTGATCATAACAGTTTAAGAACCACTGTTTTGTTCCGTTTGTCAGTGAGTATTGAGACTAATACCCCTATTCTGAACCAAAAAGTATATTTAAATAGCGGTGTTATAAGGATGCCTGGGCAAAATTTTAACGGTATGTGACGATTGGGCTATTGGACTACTAAAAAATTGATGCGAAATGTGAATTTTCACACATTGCAGGGTTTCGCAGGTATATATATATATATATATATATATACGTTTGGAATAGTTGGGAAAAGAAGATATTGTGTCGATAGTAACCACAATTATTTCATTAAGGCCTATATTTCGTTAGCCATTCGCTAACTTTATTCAAGGTCTACAAACAAACATTAAACGCAGTTAGATTTATGTATACATAACCCTAGTTTTATGTTACTTACTGAAATACTTAAGTGAGACACATGGATGTAAAATAACTAGATGTTATGTAGAACTGAACCGAAAGAGAACAAAAAAACTTCATAGTTGTAAACTTTTAGAAATGAAACATATTTAAGAAACTAGCGAAAACCAAAAACTAAGTCACATTAAAGATGACGCCATTTTGTATGTAACAAGGTGGCGGAAGTTAGAAATCAAATCAAGTGTAGAGGGATAAGCACTTGACTATTTATGGGAATTAATAACTGCTTTGCTGTGCAGTTATTAATTCCCATAAATAGTCAAGTGCTTATCCCTCTACACTTGATTTGATTTCTAACTTCCGCCACCTTGTTACATACAAAATGGCGTCATCTTTAATGTGACTTAGTTTTTGGTTTTCGCTAGTTTCTTAAATATGTTTCATTTCTAAAAGTTTACAACTATGAAGTTTTTTTGTTCTCTTTCGGTTCAGTTCTACATAACATCTAGTTATTTTACATCCATGTGTCTCACTTAAGTATTTCAGTAAGTAACATAAAACTAGGGTTATGTATACATAAATCTAACTGCGTTTAATGTTTGTTTGTAGACCTTGAATAAAGTTAGCGAATGGCTAACGAAATATAGGCCTTAATGAAATAATTGTGGTTACTATCGACACAATATCTTCTTTTCCCAACTATTCCAAACGTATATACTTTGTTTCAACGAGAAGAAAGAAATTCTCCGTTTATATATATATATATATATATATATAAAGTGAAAGCGGCATGCTGAGTGTGTAGGAAAAATTGCTTTGTAGTAATCTCGGCAAAATGAACGAAATTTTTAAAATAATTTATCGTTTTAATCTAAGAGTTTTAAAAACAAATTTTATGTTAAAATATTTTTTGTTAATTTTAATTCGAATACCTAATATCATAATTTAGGTTTCTAAATATGCGCAGTATTTTTTTTTTTTTTTTATACAGCACGGTTCATTAAGATTTTCAAAATTGCGCCTATGGCTTCCATTGGTTGTTTTAAGTCATGTTCAGCCCCTCTGGTTTCGTATACATGATACATAGAATGAAAATATAATTCCAACAATTCCAACTGGTTATTAAATTTACGCTCTTAAAAATTAAATGTAACATTTGCCAAAATATAACTAGAATTTTAACAAAATAATTTAAACAAAATAAAAATTAAATAAAAAAAAAAAAACAAAATAAAATTGTCTCCTCTGCCCGGGAGCGATACTAAATATTAAATACCTGAACAGTGTGAAAATTCACACTTCACATAAATTTTTTAGTTCATGACTAAATTATGATTAATAATGATTGTCTTGGATTTTTATAGATTGAAATTGTAATTCAGAAAACGGTCAATTATAATTCAGAAAGTATCAATTATAGTTCAGATTAATAAATTGTAATTCAAAAAGTGTAAATTGCAATTCAGAAATTGTCAATTGCATTTCAGAAAGTATCAATTTAAATCAGATTTCATAGTAAATTGTAATTCAGAAAGAGTTTGGAATTTAATAAAAAAAAAAAATTGACGTGATGTGTGAATTTTCACACATTTCAGGGTTTTGTAGGTATTTAGTCAGTGAATGATGATTATTAGAAGGCCAAACGATAAATGCCTGTCACTACATACCACAATTACAAGTGTTGGTTTTAAATCCTTTAAATCAATAGGCACAAGAAAGTTGCAGTTAGATTTTTTCTACCGTGTATCATATATCTCTAATAATACCATAATATATATTTTAACACATTTTTTTTTTTTTTGTATAATTGCAAAAATATCATTCAAATCCAGACCTGGCAACACTGTGGGCGATCTTTTGTCACGCAAGAGCATAACGCCTACAGAGACATTGTTTATATTGCTACTATATGAAAAACTAACAGATTCTCTACAAGAACTGGAATCCCAGCAACCGGTCAGTTATTTATTTATTTTCCTAGACGATAATTGTAAAATAAATTTACGTACCTCTTCTCTACCCATAGCAAAATTTATCCATGTATATACAAATATATTTTTTTAATTTAGCTAAGACATAAAACAAAAATCTAACTATTTGACTATTTATAAAAAAAAAAAACTATTACATTTTACAATTATTTTACAAAAAAAAAAAATTACAAATGTTCGATCAAACCACCATTATTTCCCACACATTTTCTCATTCTTAAAATAGTCAAACAGTTTATTTTAGAGATATTTTGTTTCTTTTTTTATTGTTTTCAAAGTTTGTTACGTTCAACTTTGTAAAACTTATGTTGATTATTATTTTGTAAATAAATGGTCGCCATTTTGAAATAGTTAACATTAAAATATGATTTTTTGGTGTCATTGTAAAGCTAATTTAATGTACTTTTAGGAAAAAAATATAACATTATCGATTCCCTATGCTAGATCAAAAGTTGACATCATTTCCGGTGAAACCGGAAGTGCCTCAGAATTCTAAATAGTAACCTTTAGATGGGCCTTTTTGTGTATTTTAACTTTTGTTCTGAAGATTTTTTGTATCTTTACAAATAAAGGAGATTTTCGGGGTGCCCCGTTTCAAACAAACACTCTGTATATCCTGCGCTGTATTTTTTTGAACTCTCTATAGTTTTCCTATATGTGGGTCAAAAAGTTATACAAGTATGCCAGATTTCAACTTTCTATGTTCAGTCATTTGGCTACAATTTCCGTACAGACAGACAGACACATGAGACGTTATAAGGGCTTTTTGGTGGTCATATCTACAAAACCCTAAAAATGCTAGGATATGTAGACCACATAAATTTTCATGTAACAAAAAAAAAAAAGTTTATGAACTGTCATAATTTCATATCAACTTATTTTCTGAATTACAATTCACGCTTTCTGAATTACAATTTAATAATCGGAATTACAACTGACGCTTTCTGAATTACAAATTACTAATCTGAATTACATCTGACGCTTTCGGAATGACAATTTATTAATTTGAATTACAGTTGAAAAGGTGTAGTCCTTTTCGGAAGTATCGATTTGAATTCTCTGCCCTTTTTGAACAGTCTAGCCGGGGGGCTCCAGTCAATGGGTGCGTTTTGTTGGTGGCTGGTTAGAAGTACTAGAATTGATGCGCAAGAAAACGACAATTTTGATCGTGAAGTAAACATGGAATGACTTTTACATGGAGGTTAAGTCCTATGGTTGTAGAACAAATAACGAATATATTTCACCAAAATGGATAATCTAAATAATAAATTCAGAATAAGAAAACTTTATATTTGAAGCAAATATTCTAGAACGTAATGTTTTAGAACGAGTAATTGAATTGTAAATACATTTTAAGTTTAGATTTAACAATACTATATTAAAATCATATAGGTATATATTTATTTTAGTACACAAAATGAGTAAATAGCTAAAAGTAAAAATAATTTTGAAGCAGTAATACCAAGATTTAATTCTAATACATTTAAAAACCAAATGAAAACAACTGCATTCAAATACATATTACTTTTCATCCCCACTACACTTATTCATTCCAGTCATTCGGCCTCGAGTCATCGAATGACTAGAATGAATAGAACGAGAATATTGTCGCAACAAAATGCGTATTCTGATTAAACCGAAACCAGAATTGGCACAACAAAACGCACCCTATCAAAGCCCTCCTACCTCTCTTTGATAGCGCCCACTATAAGAATAGCCGATGTAGGCGTGCAACTTGTACAAACTTATTAAATTGCAATTGATATCCCACGCAACTTCATCCACACTACTGTGATGCAGGTTGCCTACATTTCAATTATCAATAACACTCAATTAGGACATAACCGTTACATTTTATGTTTATTAATATTAAATTATAAACATAGTACAATGACAGAGAATTTACAAGATAATAAAATCCAGTTATTATCATTAGAATTTCTATTCATGTTTCCAGCATTAATATATTATAGCGCACACTTCAGTGAGATGAACGCAAATAATAAAAAAAACTCCGTGTAAAATTTTATAACTTAGAATGATATATACTCGTAACCTATTAAATAACTGTAGCGTGAATGTATAGTGTTTTCAGTTCTCGCAGAAATGAGCCGTACTTGCAAGTTTTAAATTGCTGTAAATATATTTTACTTCCACCCAAGAACTGGCGATATAATATGTTAGTATCAGTGGCGGGTATTTATTGTGGGAGATCGGGCAAGTACACCTACGAAGTTTGTAAATTAAGTAACCGGACTAGCAATCAGTGATGGGCGTTTACACGTAAACTTTAATTGTTTACGTTTACGTGTAAACTTATGTAAACAATTGGTAAACTTGTCAACAATGTAAACAATGTAAACTTTGTAAACTGTCAAATAATGACGTTAGTTTTAGTTATTTGATACGAATAACAGAGAGTTAATGAACAAGTATATTCAGTTCAAAACAATAAATTTATTAAAAAAATGATGGGAAGAAACCGAAGGAATAGTTCTGAAGAACTAGGTTTTGTTTTAATTAAAGAAAATGAAAGAAAATATAGGGCGTTATGCAAAATTTGCAATGAATCTTTTCGTTATTAAAAAGTATAGGCTGATTTTCTTAAAGGGGAAATTGAATGTATTTTGTTATTAAAAAAATTAGACTTAAATATTCATATTTACTAATTTGTATGTAACACCTGTATAATGATGCAAATTCGATTTTTATTAATATGTATATTGGCTTGTCCTAATTTTATATACTTACTTTTTCATTTAAAATCGTTTCATTAAAATTTTATTATTTATAAAAATGTATTGATATGAAAAAGGTTGTGTACTTCAAAACAAGTGCGCATGTCTAAATCATTGTTTACACTGTTTACGTTGTTTACATTGTTTACAAGAGTTTTTGTGTTTACTTTACAGCAATTGTTTACGCGTCAACAATGAGGTAACTTACATCATGTAACTTACGCGCCCATCACTGCTGGCAATATAGCGTTTGATCTGGTAACATTTGGGACGCAGAATTTGGATGAGCGGCAGGTGAACATGTGATACGCCTTCAGTTTGAACTCGCTAGAGTAATTTTGTTGTCCGTAGCGATTTTTTTCGAGTTTTTTTCTAGTGATTGACGTTCTAAAAATGATTGATATTCATTTCGAGCAACGGTGTGCTATCAGGTTTTGCTTCAGACTTCGGCACGCAACGGAAAATTTTGCAAAACTTTAGCAGGCCTATGGAGATAGTGTTTTGTCACGGACCCAGGTTTTTTTTTTGTGGTTTAAGCCATTTTCAGAAGGAAGATAGTTGATTGAATATGACGAATTTAGAAAAAATAATACACAGAATCAACAAATAATATTTGATCTTTAATCAGTTACACAGTATGGGCAAAAAATGCAAAAGCGAGATTTTATAACATCGTAATAATTTAATTAGCAAGTGTCTGTATGTAGTATCGGTAACATTGCGACGTCAATTTTTCTTAAGGTTCTCGTGATTGGTTAACTGGGGACACCCCGTCTCTTGATTGGCTGACAGGTGACACCCTCTGCCGTGATAGGGGAAACTTTTTAAGATCGCAGCGCCGTATGCGGCAAAGCTGGAACACTCGAAAGCCACATTAAACTGTTATTCGTGTATTTGTTTACATGGTGAAAATGAACACGAGTTGTATTTTTCCTGTTTTCCGAGCTTTTTTTTAATTTTAAGGTAATCTACGATTTGTAATAATATACTATTCTAAAGAAATTTCAAGGATATTTTTAGTTTTTCATTGTATTTTTAATTCTTTTTGACTGTCTGTCAATATAATAACAACTAAAACCTGGTAAATATATTAGTAAAAATTAATATCTCTGCCTGAAAAAGTAGAAGGGCCTTTTAATATATCAACTGATGATTTAGGCAAATTTTGGGTGCGATAAATGCTTTTTTTCAGTCTTTTTTTGGATGTAAAAAATCACTTTCCATAAAATGCAACGGGCAAACATGCATGCATGGGCTTGGATTTTTGCCCATTTTTAGTTTTTGAGTCCATAAAAACCTACGATCCACTTTCTCTCTGCCTCCAAACGTCGTTTCAATTGATATTTTTTTCGATTTAGGTTAGGTTAGGTAAATTATGGAATGTTTAAGAAGGATTCTTCATTATTCACGATTTACATTGCGGCACACAACAAAATTGATTGTTTTTTTTCCATGATACACAAAAATAAAACACAAACAACAAAAAAACACGTATTTCTCCATTGAACAAAACAAACCAATGTGGCTTTCGTATCTTTCACAAATTGCCACCAGATGTCAGGGCGCTTAGGAAGTTTCCCCTATTGACTAACTTGGTGATATCCTGTCCCGTAATTCGCTGACCTGATATTATTTTGATAAATTTTAAAAAAAGGTTGTCCAAGTTAATTTAGTAAAAAAAAATATTTTTTTTTTGTTAAAAACCCGCAATAGTTGATGGGTTAAACAACCTAGTGTTTCATAATTAGACAGATTGTACTTATGTTATTCAGGCGATCTTTTTTTTTTTTTTTGTTAACTTAAAGAACTTTAGTTTCATTCCCAGCTCTTAAATTAGTCGACTATGCATTGTGTATAAAATTAGTAGATAGTTTTAACGTTTAACGAATTCGATGTGAAGTGATGTGTGAGTTTTCACACATTTTACGGTTTTGCCGGTATTTAATAGGTGTAAGAACCCAGCAAACATTTTTATACGGGCCAGTACTGGTAAATAATAATAATAATAATAATAATAATTTATTGACCAAATTACATATACATCTATTGTTTTTAGTCAGTCATTATTAGGTACATACGATTTCATATACAAAATTCAATATTGTCAAAATTACTAAAATCATAAATGGGATTTTTCAACAAAATGTCCTTAACTTTATTTGAAAATTCTCTGCATGATAGTTGTTTAATCTCCTCGGGCAACACATTGAAAAATTTTATACAATAGTAATTTGAGCTATTTCTGGATTTGTTCATGCGAAGGTACTGAGAACGGATATCGTTTTTTGAGCGAGTATTGTATTCATGCCAATCTCCAACAGTAGTGAATTTGCTCAAATTCTTATGTATTAGCAAGAGACAATTATAAATAAATAATGCTGGTAAAGTCATTATTTTGAGACTTTTAAAATAATCTCGACATTCGGCTCTGTAGGCAGCGCCGGCGATAATTCTGACTGTTTTACGCTGAAGGCTAAAGATTCTGTCAGCGGACGGAGAATGTCCCCATATAAGTATCCCATAGTTTAGGTGGGATTGAAATAATGAAAAATAGGCTTTCAATACGACCTCTTTACATACTTCGTATTTCAACCTCCTTATCAGATAAATGGTGGACCTAAGCTTTCTACTAAGAAATTCTGTGTTCTAAAGCACATACTCCCCGGCATTGAAAGTAATGGGCCAGTACCCCGGTGTCCCCGTGGCCGTTACTGGCCCATTGATGTATCAGTTGCCGGCCCAGCAACGGTAAAGTGCAAAATAATAACATTAGTTGCAAGATTTATTTCTGATGGTTTTAAGTAAAAAGTATGAGTGAAGAAGAGTGCTTATAAAATGCTGGTAAAGTACTTCGTATAGGCGGAATGCGAAATACAAATGTGAAGTACATTATTAATACTGGCGTTGCACTTACTTTTGGTGCCAGTAATTTACCAGCATAAAAGCGGTTTGCCGGCATTCGGCCGTTAGTTGAATGTTTGCTGGGAAGTCAACATAATACTGGATGTCTAGGTATATTTATCACATCAAAAGCAACAGTTTTTTTGATAATCACTTTTATTCATTATTTGAGAACTAAGAGCTTCAATTTAATTTTTTTACCGAATATCCCAGCGATTTTAAGATTTTTGCGACTATTTCGTAATAGAAAAATATGTCGATAAAATGTATTTGACAAAAGTTGCTATAAAAGCAATAACTAACAATTTTTATTTGACATTTTTTGATAAAACGAAAAAATTTTAAAAACATTTTCGAAATTTCTTTTTAGTATCTATATTTACCGACCGCCAACATATATAAGGGAGGTATTGTGGTCATACCGATTTTGACATTTCGAGATTTCGATGGATCGCCACGAATTGAGGTCCCTATATAACGTTTTGACTATTTTTAGCATGATGTCTGTCGGTCTGTCGGTCTGTCTGTCCGTCCGTCCGTCCTTCCGTCCGTCCGTCTGTCTGTCTGTGCACACGTGCAGAACAAATTCGGCTAAAAATCGAAAAATCGGTTAAAAATCGGTTGACTAGAAATGGGAGTTTACTTGTGTCGACTTTAAGATTTTTTCGAATATTTAGCAACAGAAAAATATTTTGAAAAAATATATTTAACAAAAGTTGCTATAAATGCAATAACTAATAACTTTTAATTGAGATATTTTTTGATAAAACGAAAATATTTCTGTAAAAGTATCTATTTGTTCATACTTATATGTAACGTCATGATAAATAATATATAAATATTTAATAAAGTTTCATTGTCTACTCTGCTGCTAGAATGTATTTTATACAAATACTTTGTGATGGCGGTCGGTCCTGGGGTGACCACAGCTGATTTTTTCATACTTATATGTAACGTTTTCATGGTTATGATAAATAATATCTCTGTTAGAAAATATTGGGCCAAGTTATTTCTACTCTGCTGCTAGAATGTATTTTATGCAAATACTTTGTGATGGCGGACGGTCCTGGGGTGACCACAGCTGATTTTTTCATACTTATATGTAACGTTTTCATGGTTATGATAAATAATATCTGTTAGAAAATATTGGGCCAAGTTATTTCTACTCTGCTGCTAGAATGTATTTTATATAAGTACATCGTGATGGCGGTCGGTCCTGTGGTGGCTACAGCTGTTTTTTTTTTTAAATATGTAGTGTAGTCATTTAGATGGGCCGCGTTAGGTGCAAATAGCCTTTGTTGCTGTGCGCCAAAAATGTTAACTAAGTAATTTCTTTAATAAATTGATTTCTACATGTGTAATTAAAGATAGAAGAGAGACAATACAGAGGTACAGAGAAAAAGACAGACAATAAATGAATAGCATTATTTTCAAGTATTAAAATACTTTTCGTTTTAATCAGAGCACAATATCAGTGTCTTATGCAGCTAAAAATTTCTTAATTGAATAAGAAGCCAGAGCCCGAATTGTGAGAACAGCGTATCTGTATAAGATGTTTTAACGCGGGCGAAGGCACAAAAGGATATTCGCTAAAAGAAACTGGGTATAAGAAGACAATAACATAGTCAGATAATTAAATTTCGAAATTGCTCTCTGTCGATCTGTACCTTTATCTTCTTTTTCAACTCTGACAATACAATGAAGGAAAACAATAGAAAAAAGAATAAGTAGATTGTTTTTTGTTTCTAGGATTTTCAAAGAACGAAACTTCATGTTTAAAATCGTTTTCTCTTTTGTATTCTATTGATGCAAACAGTTCAAAGATTGCATTGTTTACAAAAGCAGATTTGGTTAGTTATCAATCATTTAAAATATAAATTAAATTTCATAATGATGATACAATTATTATTATAGGTTAAAGTTGCGTTCACAGCTCTTAAATTAGCACAGACAAATCTGTGTTACACGTCTCACAAAGAAGTCCACCAACAGTGGCCTATACGGAGACGTGTGATGGCGGTTTCCTCCCTGCGGTTAATCCTGCTCAATTTATTAAAGGTAATCGATCAAAATCAAAATATTCGTATTTTTTATTTTTAACCCCAAAAATTAAAAATTTAAATTACTCCCTTATTATTGACTTAACAGCAAAAATTTATATAACAATAATTGTTAAGAATAAAAAAACAAATATTTTATCTAAATTTATTTTGTTTTATTGGAAAAATATTTGGAGAGTTATGGCGGAAAAACCCCAAAAATTAGAAACATAAATTACTCCCTTACTATCGCCTTAACAGCAAAAATTTATATTACAAATATTGTTAAGAATAAGAAGACAAATCTTTTATTCAAATACATTTTTTTGATTGGATAAATATTTGAAGAGTTGTGGCGGAAAAACCCAAAAAATTTAAAATTTAAATTACTCCCTTATTATGGACTTAACAGCAAAAATTTATATGACAAATTCTTAAATTAAGTTAAAAGTATAGACAATCTTTTATCTAAATGCTTTTTTGGATAAATATTTAGAGTTATGGCGGAAACCCCCAAAAATGAAATACTTAAAAAATTTATATCTCTTTTATTATAAAACTTTTACTAAGGTATTTTAAGGTTTTTCGTCTTCTTTTGAACTGTAGTATCATTAATTAAAAAAAAAAATTGATGTGAAGTGTGAATTTTCACACATTGCAGGGTTTCGCAGGTATATAATAAGTGAAGGCGGCATGCTGAGTGTGTAGGACAAATTTTGCTTTGTAGTAACGACGGCAAAATGAACGATCTTTTTAAAATAATTTATCGTCTGTTAATCTCAGAGCTTTAAAAACAAATTTTATGTTAAAATATTTTTTTGTTAATTTTAATTCGAATACCTAATATCATTATTTAGGTTTCTAAATAAGTGCAGTATTTTTTTTATATAACAAGGTTCATTAAGATTTTGAAAATTGGGCCTATGGCTTTCATTGGTTGTCTTAAATCATACGCTCCGCCCCTCTGGCTTCGTATAAATGACACAGAATGAAAATATAATTCCAATTGGTTATTAAATTTACGCTCTTGAAAATTAAATTCAAAATGTGCTAAAATATAACTAGAATTTTAACAAATTAATTTAAACATAATAAATATGAAAAAAAAAAACAAAAAATAAAATTGACTCCACAAGCCAGGAACGAACCTGTGTAGTGAATAACGATCCTTTGTGGTTGTCGAGCAACTGAGCCACTAGACCATCAAACGCTTATCAACTTAGTGTGTTATAAGAGTATAACATGTATGCATCGTCAACCAAAAAACACAAAAAATGCGTTATTTTCCGAAAACATAATCTGATCAAAAATTCCTGTTGTACTATTCCGGTTCACACCATTATACATTACTTAGAATTTTTTCACATTTTTAGTTTAAACCATCTGGGCTACAGGGTGTGGGACAAAAATTTTTTTGCACAATTTTGGCAAAAATCGCCTCAAAATAATTTATTTTGCAAAAATTAAATTTTGATCGTTAATTCACGTACTAAGGGCTTTCATTTGATACCCTACTCAGAATTTTAAAAAAATATTTATTTTTTCGATGAGCACATATTTGTTTATATTTTTAGGGGGATATGTTTTTTAGATGTTTTAGTATTTTTCCTATGTGCGGGTCAAAAAGTTATATAAGCATGCCAATTTTCAACTCTCTATGTTTAGCCGTTTGGCTACAATTTTTACCGAACAGACAGACAGACAGACAGACAGACAGACAGACGACAAAATGACGGTATAAGGGTTTTTTGGTCATACCTACAAAACCCAAAAAAGACCGTAAACACAAGATGTAGGTAGACAATTTGACCTACATCAATTTTAATTTCAACATACCATCAAACAATTTTTCTGATTTTGTTGGTAGCGCATACAAAAAATTATCCACATAAATTTAACAGTGCATATATTAAAAACAATGTATATAAACAAGAGATATAAATTGCTGCGAACTAATTACTTCTTTTATAAACTTTAGTATATAAAAAATTTAATTATCTTCTAATATTTATTTTAATAAAACTTTGTAGTTTATATTAAAAGTCATTTAATGCAACAATATTGTGAGGCAACATTAATTCTATGCATTTACTTCGTCATTTATTATGAAAGACAAACAGCATATCTTGTGTGAAATAGTACATTATTGACGACCTATTTATGTCACTTTACATTCCCCTACCAGCGCTGACAAAGGAGGGGAACAGATGACATTTTACACCAGTCGTCCTCAACCTGGAAGGAGAATTAGGTTGAATATTAGGGTTATTCGGAAATGCACAAAGTTCTAAAGATAGAAGGTCAAGTTGAGGCAGGTTAAGGGAGACATTAAATCGAGAACTGCTTCCTAAAGGAACAACCGCAGAAAAGAAATTACCTGTATAAATCACTACTCAAACACGGACATTGAGTCCGCTAACATCCGGTCCCAATCCAACATCCGGTTCGTAGTCGGATCCCAGTCAGCATTATCGAATACTGACCAGACACCAAGTCAGCAATATATTTTTAGATGTTAATTAGATCTTACGAGTACATAAATAGAGCAATGATTTTTAAGGAGAGGCACAATAGTATTGAGAACTGACAATAACTGAAGTGACGCATAGCGGATATTTTGGAACTTAACGGAATAGGATTTTGTTGGATGTGGCTAATTTAATTGCATTGTTTGTATGTGTTAAAGTGAAGAAAACTTTAATAAAATGTCTTTACAATCGCAACAGAAAATTAACTGTAATGTGAATTCTTGTGCATCAAATGGCAAATGTCAAAAAATCCTATTCCAATCGCCATTTTGTAAGCGAAAACAGCGCCTCTATAGGTAATGTCAATTCCCAATAGGGCAGGGGTTGGCAAACTTTAGAGGCTAAAGAGCCAAATTCACTCTTTAAGGTATCATGTTAAAGAGTCATAATTTTGTTTTAATACATGACTTTTTACCGACCGCCAACATATATAAGGGAGGTATTGTGATCATACCGATTTTGACATTTCGAGATTTCGATGGATCTCCACGAATTGAGCTCCCTACATAACGTTTTGACTATTTTTAGCATGATGTCTGTCGGTCGGTCCGTCTGTCCTTCCATGCGTCTGTCCGTCCGTCCGTCCGTCCGTCTGTCAGTCTGTCTGCCTGTGTACACGTGCAGAGCAAATTCGGCTGAAAGGATTTTTATGAAACTTCATATTAAAGCTTCTGCCATCAATGGCACGAGTTGATCAACTTTTGGTAAAAATCGGTTGACTAAAAATGGGAGTTCACTCGTGTCTATTTTAAGATTTTTGCTAATATTTCACAACAGAAAAATATTTCGATTTACAAGCCCCTAAGCCCCCCCCCCCTGGGTGGGAGCCTGTGTAGGTATGTTTGGATTTAGATATATCCTTTAACTTTCTATTCAAAGCTGACTGGGGAGACAGTCGTCGATAGCGAGAGGGACGAGAGGAGATTGAGGTACATGTCCGTAACTTTTGCACCCGTAACTCAATTTTGTTACTCTTCAATCGACAAACGCACCCATAGAAGTATTTTACTTCAAAAATAGTTCCGAAACTTCTCGCACATCTCGTAGAACATATAATATATTGCGTTGTTTTATTAGGTCGTCAAGGATAAAATTTGTAGAAAAAAAGGCAAAGTTTGTTGATAACTTACAAATTTAAGGAATTATTTTATTCATCAAAGTATGCACCCATATTGTCTATACACTTTTGCCCTTTAAGCGACAGGTTGCTCAGGCCGGTGGTATAAAACACTGGCGGACGAGGGTCAATGAATTCCTGGAAGGCCAGTTTTACAGCATTGTCGGAATTAAACTGTTTTTCTATTAAAAAGTTGTTCAAATTGCGGAAGAAGTGGTAATCAGTAGGGGTTAGGTCTGGTGAGTATGGAGGACGATGAAGAAGTTCCAATTCCTGTAATTTTGCCACAGTCATTTGTGCAGTGTGTGGTCTAGAGTTATCATTCAATAAGATAGGAGTCGATCTGTTGACCAATCTAGGCTGTTTTTCTTCAAGTTTTTGCATCATTTTGTGATCGCTGAGCCAGTTTTTTTTTTTAATTTTTAAGTTACCTGTACGAAATTTGGCGAACCAATTTGATATTGTCTGCTGCGTAGTAACACTAGAGCCAAATACACTATTAATGTTTCGCGTGGTCTGAGATGCCGTAGTTCCACGTAAGAACTCATACTTCATAATAGTGCGCATTTCCGACCGTTCCATTTTCGACAAAATTAATTTAAAAAAAAAGTTTTTGATAAAGGTGTCTCAAAAGAAATTTTATATTTAGTGGATCGATTAAAAAAAAAAAGAAGCCGTATATAGAAAATTTTTTTATTAATTATTAAAATACACTTTTTGGGGATTTATTTCTTAAAAATAATATCGTCTAAATGTAGACCCTCGCGTTCTCGGCACTCATTTAATCGAACAGTAAAATTACTTATGACGTCTCGGCAGGTGGACTCAGGGATGGCTGCCATTTCGTGACGGATATTTTCTTTCAAATGCGCCAGTGAAGTCGGTTTATTGGCGTAAACTTTAGATTTAAGATAACCCCATAGGAAAAAGTCCATAGGGGTTAAATCTGGACTGCGTGGAGGCCAATTTATGTCACCTCTCCGGGAGATCAATTTGCCTGAGAATTAAGCCTCTGGCTGGCATCTTGGGGCTTTAATTCTTGCACCAATTGAATTTTGTAGGGGTGCAGCTTTAGGTCTTTGGGCATAATGCGATGTAATGATGATCTATGCACATTTAAAGCACTTGCGCGCTTCCGAATTGAAAGGTTCGGGTCGTCACGAACAGACTGATTAACATTCTCC